>CM039688.1:15707500-16957500 GCA_022530915.1 Paspalum notatum
GGCGTGCACGCGATCCACCGGCAGTGGCAGCGTGAGGTGGAAGGAGGCCCTGACGGGCGGGTCCCGCTTACCAGCCGCACCGGCGCGGGGGCCACAAGTCAGAGAGATAGAGAGGGGGAGGCAGTATAGAACTGGGCTGGCTCGGCATGGGCTTCTCTACTCGCTCGCCTGCCAGTTGGGCTGCGGCAGCCTGGCTGGCCCAAGCGGAACAGAAGGGGAGGAGGGAGCTGCGGGCCGGCCAAAGAGATGGGCTGGCCTGGCCGGCTCCCTCTCTTTTTTTTTTCAATTGTTAAAACGAAAAACAATACTAGGATTCAAATAAATTTGAATTCCAAACCTTAGTTCATACAAGAAATAAAACCATGCATCGGCATGAATGTATAATAAAAGTTGACCCATGATTAATTTTAATTATTGTAGATAAAATAAACCATTAAATGCATGGCTAACCATATAAAATCCTAGAAAATTAAATAAACTATATTAAATTTATTGTAAAATAATGAAAATAAAATTAGGGTGTTGCAAACCTACCCCCCTTAACAAGAATCTCGCCCCGAGATTCAGATAGGCTAGTTAGCAAAGATTGCGGGGTATGTTGCTTTTAACTTATCCTCTCGTTCCCACGTCGCCTCAGCTTCTGTGTGATGACTCCACTACACCCGGCACATCTTGATCCTCTTGTTTCTAGTAGACCTCTCTGATGTGTCTAAAATTTTTACTGGATGCTCTGTGTAAGTTAGATCCTCCTGTACCTCCAATCCTTCTAGCGGTGCTTGCTTTTCGGGCACTCTCAAACATTTCTTCAATTGAGACACATGAAACACATCATTTACACCTGACAGACTGGGAGGCAACTCCAGGCGGTAAGCTACTTCACCTTTCCTCTCCAGTATTTTAAATGGTCCAATGTATCTCGGCGCTAGCTTCCCTTTCATGTTAAATTGGCGAATGCCTCTCATTGGTGACACCTTCAAGTACACATGATCATCCACTTTAAAGGACAAATCCCTTCTATGAACATCAGCATAACTTCTTTGTCTGGACTGAGCAACTCTCAAATTTTCCTCAACAATACGCAATTGCCGTTCGGCATCCTGTATTATGTCAGGTCCAAATACTTGCTTCTCACTGGTCTGATTTCAGAACAACAGCATTCTGCACCTCTTGCCGTACAGTGCTTCAAACGGCGACTTCTTCAAACTGGTTTGATAACTGTTGTTATAGGAAAACACAGCATATGGCAGGCATTTGTCCTAACTAGTACCGTACTATATGGCACAAGCTCTCTACATATCCTCAAGTATCTGATTAGTTCTTTTTGTCTGCCCGTCTGTCTGAGGATGGTAAGCTGTACTGAATCTGAGCTTTGTGTCTACCGAATCATGCAACTGCTCCCAAAAGCGAGAAAGAAACTGCAAACCTCAGTCAGATATGATTTTCTTTGGTACGCCGTGCAGGCAAACAATTCTAGAGATATACAGCTCAGCTAACTTGGCTCCTGAATAAGTAGTGTTAACCGGTATAAAATGAGCTACCTTGGTTAAACGATCCACTGCTACCCATATTGAATTATAACCTTTCTGAGTACGAGGCAAACCCACAATAAAATCCATGGTAATTTCTTCCCACTTCTATTCTGGCACCTTCAACGGTTGTAATAAACCTGCGGGTCTCTGATGTTCTGCCTTCACACGCTAACAGGTATCACAAATAGCCACATACTCGGCCACGGCATGCTTCATACCGTACCACCAAAATCTTTTCTTCAGATCATAGTACATCTTGGTACTGCCGGGATGAATAGAATAAGCCGTATCATGAGCTTCACTCAAAATCAACTTACTAATGCTGTCCACTTTAGGCACACATATCCTATTCTTGTACCATAAAGTTCCCTGTTCATCTTCCCTGAAATGAGGCGCCTTGCCTATTTTGAGCAACTCACGAATTTTCTGCAATTTCTCATCATCCTTCTGGTGTTTCCGAATCTCTTGTTTTAATGTCGGCTCTACCTCAAACGCTGCGGCTGTAGTGTTATGTAGGAAACCCAAGCTCAATCTTTTGAACTCTTCGCATAACTCACGCGGCATCATGAAACCTAAAGCCATATTAGCATAACTCGTCCTACTCAGAGCGTCTACCACCACATTAGCCTTGCCAGGATGATAATGAATTTTCATATCATAATCCTTAGTTAATTCCAGTCATCTTCGCTGCCGCATATTCAACTCGTTCTGTGTGAAGATATATTTGAGGCTCTTGTGATCAGTATAAATCTCACAACGCTGCCCGAATAAATAGTGACGCCAAATCTTCAGTGCGTGCACCACTGCTGCAAGTTTCAGGTCATGTGTCGGATAATTCACCTCATGCTTGCGCAACTGTCGTGAAGCATAGGCAATTACTTTACCTTCCTGCATCAGAATACATCCCAAACCATCTCTAGAAGCATCACAATAAACTATGAATTTCTTCTGCTGGTCAGACAGTGTCAACACAGTTGCTGTAGTCAATCTCTTCTTCAACTCATCAAAGGCAGCTTGCTGTGCACTTGTCCATCTAAATTCTGCATCCTTCTCCAATAGGGAAGTCATGGGCTTCGCAATTTTTAAAAAATTCTTAATAAATCTCCGATAATAACCAGCTAAACCAAGAAATCCACAAACCTCTTTTGGTATTTCTGGCACCTTCCAGTTCGTGACAGTACTGACCTTGCTTGGATCCACTGCAATTCCTCCTTTGGAGACGAAGTGACCAGGGAAACGCACTTCATCAATCAAAAATTCACATTTGCTGAACTTGGCGTACAACTTGTGTTCCCTTAATCTCTGAAGAACTAACCTTAAATGCACCTCATGTTCTGCTTCAATCTTGGAATAAATCAGAATGTCATCAATGAAAACCACCACAAACTTGTCTAAATAATCCATAAATACTGAATTCATCAATTGCATAAAATAGGCAGGAACATTGGTGAGGTCAAAGGACATTACTGTATACTCATACAAGCCGTACTTAGTGGTGAAGGCAGTCTTAGGAATATCTGAGGGACGAATTTTTAACTGATAATAACCAGATCTCAAGTCAATTTTAGAGAAAACACAATCACCTTGAAGCTGATCAAACAAATCATCAATGCGGAGAAGCGGGTACTTGTTTTTGATGCTGACTTTATTTACAGCCCGATAATCCACACACATCCTTTTCACATCAGTATCCTTTTTCTCAATAAGCAAGACTGAAAAAGCCCAAGGAGAGGAATTAGGCCGGATATATCCTTTAGCTAGCAATTCATCTATATTCTTTTTAACCTCCTCGTGCTCTATAGGTGCCGTTCTGTATTGTCTCATTGTTATGGATGCAGAGCCAGGTAAAAGCTCTATTAAAAACTCAATATCTCTGTCAGGCGGCATACCTGGCAACTCATCAGGGAAGACATCTGGATAATCACACACCACTCGAATACCATCGGTAGGTCTAGCCTCCATCTGATGCAAACACCCTGAAGGACTTGATGCGCTGATCCCCACTTCCTAGCCATCTGATGCTGCTAGGTGAACTGTCCGTTGAGCACAATCAATTTTGACACCCCACTTCTCAGAGTGTCCATGTCCAAGATGATATCAATACTCATAGAGTCAATAACTATTAACTTGGCATTGACCTCTACCCCCCTTATTTTTATACCCACTCTGGAACAAATACAACTGGTGTTTATCTCTCAGCCTGCTGATGCAACTACCATAGGTCTTTTCATAGAACTTATAGGTATGTTGTTTTGTTCAGCATATGATCTTATAATAAAAGAATGTGTAGCACCAGTATAAAAAAGTACAGTAGCTGGATTGGCGTTGACTGTAAACGTACCGAGAACGACATTTGGAGCATCTGCTGCGGTTTCTGCCGTCATATGGTTGACCTTGCCCTGAAGTGGTGCCCTATTTTGCTGGTTGGGGCGCCCTTGCTGCTGCTGTGGGGCGTTCTGCCTAGCGCCCTGCTGCTGCTGTTGCCCCTTCTGAGAGCAATTGTTGGCGAGGTGCCCACTGTCACCACACTTGTAGCAGTTACGAACAACTGGAATAGTAGCCTGATTTGGGGCAGGTGGGTTGGATTGCCCCTATGACATAGCTCGGTAGGTAGGGCGCTGGTTTGATTCTGATAATGTTGACCCTGGCCTGTCTGCTGCTGGTACTGCTGCTACTAGGGCTGCTTACGCTGCTGGTACTGCTGCTGCGGTTGCTGACGCTGCAGGTAACCCTGCTACTGGTACTGCTGTGGGTAGCGGGGCAAGGTGTTGCTGTTGGAGGATGCAGGGTTGAGCTTTCTTTTCTTCTCTTCAATTTCCCTGCGCTTCTGCTCTGTAAATAAGGCACGGTCCACTAGGTGATTGAAACTATTGAAGTTATTGTTCATCAGCTGCAACTGAAGGTTGTCATTAAGACCCTCCAGAAAGTGCTCTTGCTTGTCACCATCTTCTGCAACTTTTGTGTAATCATAGCGAGCAAGCTGTAGGAATTTGTCACGGTACTCTGTGACTGACATGTTCCCCTGTTTCAGAGAGAGGAATTCCTTCTTCTTCATCTTCATTATGTCCGCCGGCACATGGTGCCTCCGGAACCTCTCACAGAACTGAGCCCAAGTGAAGCACTCTCTGTCCTGCTGTCGGTACGACTCCCACCAGTCTAGAGCAGCACCTCGCAGCTGTCCGGCTGCATACAGGACCCTCTCTTGATCATTGCAATGCACAATGTCAAGCTGTCGCTCCACTGCACGGAGCCAGTCATCTGCTTGTAGTGGATCAGCAGAATGAGAAAAAGTTGGCGGGTGCCCCTTCATGAAGTCTCCACGCCTGTCCCTCTGCTGTGGCTATTGGTTGGCTTGAACAGTTTGTATAGCCAGTAATGCATTGTTAAGAGTAGCCATTATCTGCATTTGAAGTTGATAGGACTGTTTTGCAGTCAGCGGCGGTGGGTTCTGTGGTGGATTGCCATTGGCCTGATTGTGATCCTCCGGTCCATTGCCTCTGTTCCTGGTGTTTACTATCTGTTTGCAGCAGTTGAGACAACATCAATAAGCAATTGTTGCACATATATAGAAGGATAAACAATGGTGATCGATAAAACAAAGAGAAAAGAGTAAATGGCTATTTATAACCCCCAACGATCTAATCTTTATTAATTAATTAATTTAATTAATTTAATCTTCATAGTTGTTTATACTGTGGACATATAACACAGCTATACTATCAATCAAACAAAGAACCAAATCAAGCATATTTCATCATGACAAACATTCACACACCAAAACAAGCATGCTAACGAGACATTATATGGGTATCTAATTCTCATATAAAAGACACCCTAATGATGTCATCTATAGAAACGATAGAAATAATTGAGTTAAGTTATATATGACACAAGGAATAAATAAAAATTTTCGAACATAATATGGGCAATTAATCAGTAAAAATAAAATAAAGACAAAGCATTTAAAAGTCAGCAGGTAAGAACAAGAAAAGTGAAGTCCTTAAACACGACCAGTTCTAACTAGGCTTTCGTCCTACAGTCCACACGGCTCTGGTACCAAATTTTTCACGACCGGTTTCATCGAACAAAACCATGCAACATATATATGCGCCAGGAAACGTCTCACATATAGATGACAAATTACAGAATACCACAACACATGCCAAAGATAAAAACGTGCATAACATTAAATATATCATTATTACACTGTGACACAAGTTTTTAACTCAGAGCATAACGTAGCATAGCGGAAGCATAAAAACATAAAGATAACGGGCGCCACAGGGACGTCAACTAGTGAACGATACGCCTAATACTCGTCGTAGTCTTGCACAAAGTCTTCATTACCTCCATCATCTGAGCAGCGGTTGGATTTTTCCCCCCAACAAGGAATAAATATAAAGAAACAAGCGTGAGTACAGAATACCCAACAAATATAACATAAACCATGAGGCTCTATGGTTAGCTAACAAACTGCATTAGCTTTTAATTTAAAACTTTTATTAAGGCCTAATTACTATGAATTAGTAACAAAACCATTAGCCCAAAAGATACAGCATAAGAATTAAATAAGATTAAACAGATATAACCATTATCATAACCATAACCAAAACCAAGGAACCTCAGCCAAGGGTCCTTCTAATCACTCGGAAAGGTCTGGGCCGCTCATAACTGTGAGCATGACTAACATGTTAGTTTTACACTCTCGAGAGGTTGTACATCTTTACCCACAAGTCGTGAGCTACGCTAGGAGTTCATCACATTACCGGATATGAGATGACTAGCAAGCGCACTACGAAGCCTTTACAAAGATTGCATTAGTAAGGTGTAACCGCTAAGGTTTCAGGGTCGCAACGGTGGTGTCCGCCTCCAAAGGAAGAAGCACATACATATAACGTAGAGCACACTCAACCATGAGGTAGCGCAGCGACCACTGATGCTAGCCTCCCCTCTTGCCCCGCAGGTAAGTTACTCCCAAACCAAAACAACCTAATTAATTAGCTAAGATCGACCCATTCCAATCTTGTGGTAGCACTGTTGTCCCAGGTGGTCGCTTTGTGATTCGGTTCTTAGGGAGAGAACTAGCAAAAGCACACGAGTACATTGCTCCAGCTCCCTAAACCATGTTGCTAAAAAAACATATTAAAATGGACAAGAACCGATCAAGGGTCAAGCCCAACAATTAATTGCATAGGATTATTAATCAAAATTAAATTAACAAAAGGACATGAGTTGGTGCAGCACCTAGCACAACTTAACCATATGCAACCCAGAATAAGGGTAAAAGTAACTAGGTAAAACCTTACAGGCATACAAATTAAAATGCACATGCAGTAAATAAAAAAGGTTATTAGGTATTGTTTATGTTATACTTGCCTTCCTCAAATTTTATTCCTTGCTGCTGCTCAAAGGCTTCTGAAGGTTGCTCTTCGAACTCAACAGGCGGATCAACGTCTACGCACGACACACGGCACGAACAAGCATACACATGATCACACATGCAAGTAAACAATTGCAAAAGGGGTAAGAAACAGTACATCATTACACAAAACTAGAAGGTAAAACGTATATAAAATTATTCTACTCATTGCTACGGTCGCGTAGGCGCGAGATTCGCCGAAAACGGATTTAAAACGTGAAAGATATGGCCTTTTGAAGATGATAGGACCTATTTGCAATTACATTTCGAAAACCAGGGTAAAAACATTAAAAACAGGGCCTCAGTTCTAAAGGGATGGACTGCGGGTTGATTTGAACAAAGGTGGAGGGCTCTTAGCAAAAGTGCCAACGGCTGACCGGCGGTTGACCTCGCGGTTGACCGATGGCTGACCGATCACCGGCGGCTGATAGCCCTTGGATCGGAATCCGACGGCTCAGAAAGGAAAGGAGAGAGGGACTTGGCCTGCGGCGACCTTCGGCCACGGCGGTGCGTCGCCGGAGCGCGGCGCTCTGGAGGCTGCGGGGCATGGCGCAAGACAAGGGCAGGCCGGGGAGCAAGAGAGAGCTACGGCGAACTCACCCCGGGGTTCGAAGGCGGCGCCCGAGCGACGCAGAGGGCTGGCCACAGGCGGAGGCGGCCGGTGATGTCGAGCTCCACTGGGCGGCGTTGAGGGGCGGCTTCGGCGTCCAAGAAACTATGTAACGGGCCTCCCTGGGCGCCTGCGAGGGTGGCACGGGGGTTAATTGGGCCGGAGAAGCCTCGACGGCGGCGAATTTTGGCGGCGGCGGTGGCTCACCTTGGAGCTCTGGCGGCGGAAATTGGAGGCGGCGCGTGGCACTAGGGATTGGGGGCGGCTTTGGATGCGAAAAGATCGCGGCGGCGAGTCTCGTGACCCTTTTTATAGGGCGGCAGCTCCGCTTTCGACTCGAGTCCAACCCGAGTTTGACCGGACTCGGGTCCGTGGCGGTCATGGCGGCTCTGCGTGGAGTCTGAGCGAAGAGAGGGGGAGGGCTCTGGCAGGCGGGCCGTGCGGGCGCGGGACAAGGGCGGAGGCCGGGTCCATGGCAAGAGAGACGGCGGGCCTGGGGCCATGGCGCAGCGAGACGGCGTGCACGCGATCCACCGACAGCGGCAGCGTGAGGTGGAAGGAGGCCCTCACGGGTGGGTCCCGCTTACCAGCCACACCGGCGCGGGGGCCACAAGTCAGAGAGATATAGAGGGGGAGGCGGTATAGAACTGGGCTGGCTCGGCGTGGGCTTCTCCACTCGCTCGCCCGCGAGTTGGGCTGCGGCAGCCTGGCTGACCCGAGCGGAAGAGAAGGGGAGGAGGGAGCTGCGGGCCGGCCACAGAGGTGGGCTGGCCTGGCCGGCTCCCTCTATTTTTTTTTTCAATTGTTAAAACCAAAAACAATTCTAGGATTCAAATAAATTTGAATTCCAAACCTTAGTTCATACAAGAAATAAAACCATGCATCGGCATGAATGTATAATAAAAGTTGACACATGATTAATTTTAATTATTGTAGATAAAATAAACCATTAAATGCATGGCTAAGCATATAAAATCCTAGAAAATTAAATAAACCATATTAAATTTATTGTAAAATACTAAAAATAAAATTAGGGTGTTACAAACCTACTCCCTTAACTAGAATCTCGCCCCGAGATTCAGATAGGCTAGTTAGCAAAGAGCGCGGGGTGTGCTGCTTTTAACTCATCCTTTCGTTTCCATGTCGCCTCAGCTTCTGTGTGATGACTCCACTGCACCCGGCACATCTTGATCCTCTTGTTTCTAGTAGACCTCTCTGATGTGTCTAAAATTTTTACTGGATGCTCTGTGTAAGTTAGATCCTCCTGTACCTCCAATCCTTCTAGGGTGCTTGCTCTTCGGGCACTCTCAAATATTTCTTCAACTGAGACACATGCAACACATCATGTACACCTGACAGACTGGGAGGCAACTCCAGGTGGTAAGCTACTTCACCTTTCCTCTCCAGTATTTTAAATGGTCCAATGTATCTCGGCGCTAGCTTCCCTTTCATGTTGAATCGGCGAATGCCTCTCATTGGTGACACCTTCAAGTACACATGGTCATCCACTTTAAAGGACAAATCCCTACTACGAACACCAGCATAACTTCTCTGCCTGGACTGAGCAACTCTCAAATTTTCCTCAACAATACGCAATTGCTGTTCGGCATCCTGTATTATGTCAGGTCCAAATACTTGCTTCTCACCGGTCTGATTCCAGAACAACGATGTTCTGCACCTCTTGCCGTACAGTGCTTCAAACGGCAACTTCTTCAAACTGGTTTGATAACTATTGTTATAGGAAAACTCAGCATATGGCAGGCATTTGTCCCAACTAGTACCGTACTGTATGGCACAAGCTCTCAACATATCCTCAAGTATCTGATTAGTTCTTTCTATCTACCCGTTTGTCTGAGGTTGGTAAGCTATACTGAATCTGAGCTTTGTGTCTAACGAATCATGCAACTGCTCCCAAAAACGAGAAGTAAACTGTGAACGTCGGTCAGATATGATTCTCTTGGGTACGCCGTGCAGGCAGACTAATCTGGAGATGCACAGCTCAGCTAACTTGGCACCTGAATAAGTAGTGTTAATTGGTATAAAATGAGTTACCTTGGTTAAACGATTCACTACTACCCATATTGAATTATAACCTTTCTGAGTACGAGGCAAACCCACAATGAAATACATGGTTATTTCTTTCCACTTCCATTCTGGCACCTTCAACGGTTGTAATAAACCTGCGGGTCTCTGATGTTCTGCCTTCACACACTGACATGTATCACAAATAGCCACATACTTGGCCACGGAGCGCTTCATATCGTACCACCAAAATCTTTCCTTCAGATCATAGTACTTCTTGGTACTGCCGGGATGAATAGAATAAGCCGTATCATGAGCTTCACTCAAAATCAACTTCCTGATGCTGTCCACTTTAGGCACACATATCCTATTCTTGTACCATAAAGTTCCCTGTTCATCTTCCCTGAAGTGAGGCGCCATGCCTATTTTGAACAACTCACGAATTTTCTGCAATTTCTCACCATCCTTCTGGTGTTTCCGAATCTCTTGGTTTAATGTCGGCTCTGCCTCAAACGCTGCGGCTGCTGACGCTGTGGGTAACCCTGCTGCTGGTACAGCTGTGGGTAGCGAGGGCGGGTGTTGCTGTTGGAGGAAGCAGGGTTGAGCTTTCTTTTCTTCTCTTCAATTTCCCTGCGCTTCTGCTCTGAAAGCAAGACACGGTCCACCAGGTGATTGAAACTATTGAAGTTATTGTTCATCAGCTGCAACTGAAGGTTGTCATTAAGACCCTCCAGAAAGTGCTCCTGCTTGTCACTATCTTCTGCAACTTCTGTGGGAATTATGCCCGCCGGCACATGGTGACTCCTGAACCTCTCATGGAACTGAGCCCAAGTGAAGCACTCTCTATCCTGCTGTCGGTACGACTCCCACCAGTCTAGAGCAGCACCTTGCAGCTGTCCTGCTGCATACAGGACCCTATCTTGATCATTGCACTGCACAATGTCAAGCTGTCGCTCCACCGCACGGAGCTAGTTATCTGCTTGTAGTGGATCAGCAGAATGAGAAAAAGTTGGCGGGTGCCCCTTCATAAAGTCTCCACGCCTATCCCTCTGCTGCGGCTGTTGGTTGGCTTGAACAGTTTGTATAGCCTGTACCACATTGTTGAGGGTAGCCATCATCTGCATCTGAAGTTGAAAGGACTGTTCTACTGTCAGCGGCGGTGGGTTCTGCGGTGGATTGCCATTGGCCTGATTGTGATCCTCCGGTCCATTGCCTCTGTTCCTGGTGTTTACCATCTATTGGCAGCAGTTGAGACAACATCAGTAAGCAATTGTTGCACATATCCAGGAGGATAAACAACGGTGACCGATAAAATAAAGAGAAAAGAGTAGATGGCTAGTTATAACCCCCAACGATCCAATCTTTATTAATTAATTTATTTAATTAATTTAATCTTTATAGTTGTTTATACTGTGGACATATAACACATCTAGACTATCAATCAAACAAAGAACCAAATCAAGTATAGTTCATCATGACAAACATTCACACACCAAAACCAGCGTGCTAATGAGACATTATATGGATAATCTAATTCTCATATAAAAGACACCCTAATGATGTCATCTATAGAAACGATATAAATATTTGAGTTAAGTTCTATACGACAGAAGGAATAAATAAAAATTTTCGAACATAATGTGAGCAATTAATCAGTAAAAATAAAATAAAGACAAAGCATTTAAAAGTCAGCAGGTAAGAACAAGGAAAATGAAGTCCTTAAACACGACCAGTTCTAACTAGGCTTTCGTCCTACCGTCCACACGGCTCTGGTACCAAATTTGTCACGTCCGATTTCAACGAACAAAACCGTGCAACATATATATGCGCCAGGAAACGTCTCGCATATACATGACAAATTACAGAATACCACAACATATGCCAAAGATAAAAACGTGCATAACATTAAATATATCATTATTACACTGTGACACAAGTTTTTAACTCAGAGCATAACGTAGCATAGCGGAAGCATAAAAACATAAAGATAACGGGCGCCACAGGGACGTCAACTGGTGGACAAAACGCCTAATACTCGTCATAGTCTTGCACAAAGTCTTCATTACCTCCATCATCTGAGCAGCGGTTGGATTTTTCCCCCAACAAGGAACAAATATAAAGAAACAAGTGTGAGTACAGAATACCCAACAAATATAACATAAATCATGAGGCTCTATGGTTAGCTGACAAAATGCATTAGCTTTTAATTTAAAACTTTTATTAAGGCCTAATTACTATGAATTAGTAACAAAACCATTAGCCCAAAAGATACTGCATAAGAATTAAATAAGATTAAACAGATATATCCATTATCATAACCATAACCAAAACCAAGGAACTGAGAGCCATTGGACCGGCCTCATTGATCTCCTGGTGTGATGAGTGATTGTCAACGAGTTCAAGCCCTCCGATGGACTGGAGGCCCCCTGATGGACTGGAGGTAGATGATGAAGACCTCGATGGACTGAGGCAAAAGCCCTCCAATGGACCGGAGGCAATGCTCGGCGTCGGTCGGCCATGGAAGCTCGTTACACGGAGGGGCGGATCGGCAACGATGGTGTAAGCCCTCCGATGGACCGCAAGGCAACTCCGATGGACTGGAGAAGCCGGGTGCCACCGTGGTGCTCCAACCCGAGTGCATGGCGCGAAGGCGTGCGAGGGAGGCTTTGGCGGCTTCGGCTCAAAACCGCCACCCAAGCTACCCAAGGCTTGGTGAGTTGGGCCACAACTCGCCAAGATAGAAATGATGGGCCAAGTCCGGCCTAGACGGAGACTTCCTAAAGTTTTCCGGTTTCTAACTTCAAAACCGGGGGTGCAAAGGCGGATTGGACTACTGGCCACGTGGAGAACATCCGAAGATTGTGTGGCAGCTAAGAAGATCAAGTCTTCATCGTGGTCATCTGTCCCCGATATTTCGGTTCTTTTCTGTTTTAGCCCCTCCGGGCGTTTCTAGTGTTAGGGGTCTATGTGTAAAAATGCCAAAACTGAACCGGTGTATAAATAGCCTAAGAGCTGGTCATTAGAGGGAGTCTTGGCAGCTAGGTTTTCATTTCCTTAGGGTAATTTTCGTCCTTAAGCTTTGAACTCCAAGTTTAGGAGGGTTAGGGTGAGATCTAGCCTCCAAATCAAGAGGGAAGGTGAGGGTGGTTGCTTGGGACGAAATCCTTCGTTGTAATCTGACCTAGGACCTCTTTTGAGACTCATAATCAAAGTGGGTTCGTGCAGCAACTTTGTGTGCTTCTCCTCCCCTTGTTCTCTTTGGTTTTTGGCTTCAATTCTTGGCTTTTTAGGTGTTTGTTTTGGCCAAGGTTGAATCCTTTGTTTTCTTTGTGTTTTGGACTTGCAAGGGCGTGGAGATTATGTCTTAGAATATCTCAATCCCGAAGGATTGCCACGAGCAAGTTGTTCTTGAGCTTTCCCCTTTCTTGCCCAAATATTCACCTCTTCACGAGATCTGAAATTCCCCCTAATTCCTTAATCTTTTTCAATAGATCTTTTGGGAATAGCTTTGGAATGGAGCTAGGTTATTGTGTGCCAAATTTTATGAATATTGGTAAAGGTTTGGTCAAGTTTTGGCTTCGGAAGTTCAAGTTTCGTGTGGCTGTTTTTCTGTCTGTCTATAACGTCCGATGGCTGTCTATTTAGTCTGGTGGCTGGTTTTATGATCAAACCTGCTCCAAATGACCTGAAATTTTGTGGAACTCTTTTCCTGTGAATCATAAATGTCTCATAAAAATTTTAGATTTTTTGGAGGTGTTTTGACCTGGTTTTGGTATTTTTCTTTTGGGGTGTGGTTAACCACCGGATAGTCCGGTGGCTCTAAGATTTTTATTCCTTGTCCAATTGAGCTGAAAATTTGTGGAGTTGTTCTTTGGCCCCTTTTTAACCTCCAATAAAAATTTCATAATTTTTAGAGTTGGTTTGATAGGGTTTTGATTCGAATCTTTTTAGATTGTCAAGCTGTACGCTCACAACTCTCTTGAACGCAGCATAGAAGCTGAAGGAGACGGCAATGGTGACGAACGCCCCGGCGACCTCTCGCCTGTATGTTGGCTATCTATTTCCTGGACTTGGCACACCTAGAACCGACAGGATACAAGGCTACATATAGCCCACACGCACGCACACGCCGGAGACACGATCTCCATGCTTCTCCGCTTGGTCACGATCTGCTCACCGCGTCCTCCACGTCCCGAGCCCCGCGCGCTGGTCCCAGACGACCTGGCCGTGTTCCTACGATCGCTTCGCGCTGTGCAGCTCACCCTTCCGTCTATCTTGGGCCCCTAACTAACTACGACATGATCCCCGTGCGCACACACGCGAACGACTCCAACAAACACACGCGAGCCATGCATGCACGTTCGACCCATGCACGACCTGACTCAACTCACGCACACTAAGCACACTAACGAACACAACGCACACACTAATACTAACCATGCCACTTGTTGGAACCAAAGCTCCCTCGCTCAGCCCTCACCTCACTCTCTCTCGCTCACACACACCAACGGACCGAGGTTGAAGATGAACAGTGTTTTTCGGCGACGAATGCCCCGGGCGACGAAATCGCCCTGTATGTTGGCCCTTTCGATTCAACTCAACCGAGCGATGATTACAGAGGGGTGAGGCGCTATTTATAGCCATGGCGGAGCTCTCCTTCACGCACTGTAGCCTCCTTGCCATGCCCTTGTCCATGCGCGACGTCGTGCCCGCGTGACGTGCTCGCGCACACAATGTGTCCACACACCTAACGACCGGCGACATTCGCGCCATCCCTCCAACTAACACCATGCACATCCGATGCAGCTCTCTTGCATGTACGCACTCGATCCTATCACGTCACACCTAGCTGACCCGAGCTGATGGCTCTGTTGCCCCGTGCTCGCCGGCCTCGGCGTTGTGCGCCACACACACGCTCGCGCCAGGTGCACACACACTAACCAAACTCACACACACACATCGCACACTAATGAACACAACGCACACACTAATACTAACCATGCCAAGATTATTGCTAACATTCACCCCCCTAATCTTGACATGGGTCGATCACCGTCTTCACAGGAGCACCGGAGCCTCGCCGGCGTCGGCGAGCAGCGCCGTCTCCTCCTTCTTCTTCCGCTCGCGGCAAAACTTCGCGATGTGTCCGCGTCTACCGCACTCAAAGCACCGGCCACGGTTCCGGTTCCACCCGCGCCGGCTTGAGCCCGACACCGTACTGCTCGCGTCTTCGTCAGTGTCGCTGTCACCGTCGCCCTTGTTGCAGCTGCCGCACCATGCATCTCCACCATTGCCGCCGCGCCGTGCATCGCCGTCGCGCGTCCTCTCCTTGTTCTGTTGCCGGCGGCGTGCCTCCCAACGCCTTCTTGCACCACCTCCTCGGCGTCCTCCTTGTCCACGTCCGCCACGCGCAGACGGCCGACAAACTCCTCGATCGTCGCCGTCTTAAGGTCCGTCAGCATCTCGATCGCCATGGCCACCTACTTGAACTTCCTTGGGACGACACACAACTTGCTCCAATTGGCCTAAAATTTTCTAGAGCTGTTCCCTATTGCCTTGTGAAGGTGTGATAATTTTTTGGGGTGGTTTGGAGCTTTGCTTCTAGGGTTTTGAGATTTTTCTTTGCAGCCCTATCTGTCTGAAATCTGCAGTTTCCCGGAGTTGGTTCCTTTTGCGCTCTTTTTCTTAGCCGTTTGAGTGTGCTTCCGCTTGGTGCTTGGTACGTATCTGTTCAGTGGACGGTACCAAGCACGTGTTGTGAGCTTGATACGTATCCTCCTAGTGGACGGTGTCTAGGCTCATTGTGGGTGTTGTTTCCGTTTTGTACTACGGTGTGGGTTTGAGTTTGAGTTTTCAAGTGCTCCTATTCACCCCCCTCTAGTCGCACGTCTCGGTCCTACAAGTGGTATCAGAGCCGGTTAGGTTTTCCATACCTTAACTGGTGAAGAAACCGTAGCGACTATGACTTACTCTAGGAAGATTCCTGTCCTTGGCTCCGATGGCTATCCCGACTAGAAGGGTAGGATGGAGGCGTTCCTTGGTAGCCAGAGTCAGGACATATGGGATGCTACTTAGAGTACGACTTTTATGGTGCTTCCAGTCGCTGAGCGTACTATGCAGGATATCATGGCTCAGCATGAGGCGAATGCCAAGGCTGTTAACTTTCTCTTCTCCGGGCTTGGTCCCATAGATTATGAGAGAGTGAGTCACCTTAAGACTGCGCGTGAGATATGGTCACTGCTTAGTGCACACCATGAGGGTACTGCGACGATTAAGGCTAGGCTTGTGGAGACTTACTGGCGCGAATATGAGAATTTCGTCCAGAAGCCGGGAGAGTCAGTAGACAACTTGTTTGGTCGCTTTCAGTCGATCATTAGCAAGTTGCGTGTCAACTCTGCCCCCGCTGCCCTCCCATATACTGATCATCAGCAGGCTGTCAAGTTGCTGTATGCTTTGGACAGAAAAATATGGGAGATCAAGGTAAACTCAATCATTGTGTCGGCAGGGTATGATACGATTGGAGTAGAGGCGCTCTATAGTAAGCTCAAGGCCACCGAGGTAGATTACAAGATGAGAGATTCCCTCGCTTGTACAGGTTCTAAGAGTCTGGCCTTGGCTACCCCCTCTAGTGAGTCTATCACTAACCCCATGTTACACAACTTCTCGTTTTCTGCTTTGATGTCTGTTATAGAGGAGCAGCTAGCGACACTTGGGGATGATGAGTTGTGTCTGGTGTCTAGTCGCTTTCAGCGCGCCTATGACAACCGGATGAGCAAGAAGAGGGGAGAGCAGCCCAAATGCTTCGAGTGCGGAAAGGTTGGCCACTTCATCGCCGAGTGCCCCAACAAGAATGACTACTACAAGAAGGGCAAGAGCTACTCCCGCGACTCCGACAAGTACCACTCCGGCATGCCCAGCTTTGACAAGCACCGCTCCAGCAAGCACGGCTTCGGCAAGCGCCCCTTCGGCAAGAAAAACTTTCGGAAGGCTTTCAAGGGCTATCAGAAGGACAACCGGAAGCGGGACAAGGCCTTCTTCGCCCATATGATATTAATATTTTGATTTCAGATTTATCATATTGAGTCTTCTTTTTAAAAAAAAAAATGATGATTTTATTTTATAAACTTTTATGATCAAAGTTTTTCTTGTGATTATTTTATATAAGCCCTTCCTATTTAGAGCCTTATATTATATAATACACTATAGTTTGATCAAATTTAATTCTTGATTGAATTGAATTAGGATTTGAATCTAGGGTTTGAGATTTCAAAGCTGGTCATTCATATTTGATTATCTTTTCATTTGCTAGCCTTTTTATCCATGCATTGTATATCTCTACATTGGAGAAAATACAAATTTCGCTGGATATCCCTCCTGAAACCAAAATATCGTCAAAAATATATCTATCCTTACCACAACCTATTTGTTTTCTGGAGTATATCTTAAGTTTATTTTTCAGCTGGACCCCTGTTCCAAAAAGTTAAAATACTCGAGGATGAGTATTATTCAAGAGTGGGGGAGGAAAGCTTATTTTAAAATTAAAATTTTTATAAAGTTTTTGAGGAGGCAAAGAAAAAAAAAAAAAGAGAAGACCAAGTGGTCGAAAATTGAAAAAAAAAAGAGAGAGAAAAGAAAAAAAAGCCAAGTGGCCGCAGTAGAATTAGGAATAAAAATATATATTATATTTATGCCCCTCAAAAATCTTTTATATGAAAGTTGGTGTTTATTCAATATATATACTCCAGAAAATTTTCCAACCATATGCAATCCGATATCAGGGACTTCATTTGTGCCTTGAAATCATTGATTTATTTGCATATGTCCACCATTCTATATAATTTTTCTTTATCTTTTTCATCAATTTATTTTCCATGACCTTTTTGAGAAATCTCAGTAAAACCAGCAGATCCTTTTCCTAGTTTGATAATATATTGAGATTAAATTTTGATTAGGATCCTTACCGAAAACTCCAGATATAAGCCTACACATATATAATATGATTATGAGATAGTTTTTAGCCACATATTGAGTGACTAGAAAGATGAGTGGAGTTTTGGGCTTTATATAATCTTGATCCTTGAAAACTTTGTCGAAATAATAATTTTTGAAAAGAAGGAGATTCATTTGTGATAAAGTTTGATCTCATTTATCATACATTGTGGGATATGCTTACATGAATATCTATCTATTTTTATATTTGTAGATCCAAACACTGAAAAATATTGAGAGTATGAATTTAGTTTGATTATTTGATTTTAGTTCATAAGTTAACTATATTTTAAGTTTTTACTTACTCGAGGACGAGCAAGGTTTAAGAGTGGGGGTATTGTTGACGCGGCTTATGAACGAAAATTATACATCATTTTATATTGTTTTTACCTATTATTATGCGTCAACTTTGCCTTTTACTAACAAATAACATAGATTATTGTGGATTTTGCAATATTGTCTTGGAAATGGTCTACTTGTAATTTTTGCAGGTTTTGGGCCAATTTTAAGCAAAATTCATCAAAGTCTACCTCGAGTAAAAAGACCTCTGAATATTATTCAATAATGGAAGAAGAAGCCCAATTAAAGACCCATCAAATGAAGCCCAATTCTAGAAGACTCGACAAGATCTCGGGATACAGAAGAATCTGGAAGGTTTAGAGTCTGAAAAGGACTCCACGAAGATTTATATGAAGGTTATCCCGAAGCCCGCGAAAGATGGAAACTAGAGGAGGCTGGAAGGGCCTGGGTCGGCCGAGCCAGACCCCCCAAAGTCGGCCGACCCCAGGACTCCGTATGTCGGTTTCAGTTTCCTTTTCGGCCACGTCTTCTCCAGGGTATTTAAAGCGAATCTGAGCCCCTGGTCGAGGCATCCAATTCATTATCAAGGCGACAAGACGACGACTTGAGGGACACAACTAGAGGAGAGCAGAGGGTCGAGTTTCTAGTCTAGGTTTAGATCTTCTTCTAATCTCTAGAGGTGATTAGAGGCCTTGCACGGCTCTCTAATTGTCTAGATCCGGAGGTCTAATTGTATCATCAAGGGAAGGTATGATCATGGTTGTAATTATGATACAGTTAATTAATGAAGTATTGTTCTTGTCTAATTATCATATTCTTGTTCTAATTATGGTTGTTCTAGCTGTAATTAAGTTTATGTCTAGATGCATCTTGATTAGACCATGTCATTAAGGGTGATGTTTATCTAGCGTTCTTGATCTTTGATCTAGTTTACTAGTAATATAGTTTTGTGTCTAGTTCTTGTGATCATGGTGATTAGAAGTGCTAGTTGCTCTAATTATGTTATTAGACCAAATAAAAGTAATTGGAAGTGCATTCTCTAATTACGTGCCTGTTGAAAGTTCTTCGTCGATTACCTGGTTACCAGTGACAGTGGAGCCCGGGGAAAGGTTGAGCCGATCTAGGGGATTAGATTGATTGATCATGATTTAATTATGCTATGATAGATGTGCTTGAACATGCTTATTTGCCTTGATCTACTAGTTATCTCGCTGCTCTAATCTCGTTGTGAAACTTTATCTATCGTATGCTTTGGATCCGATTAGAGCTTGATTAGAACCTAGTTAATACCCTTTGATTAGAGTTCTAATTATGTTTCTAATTGTTTATCTTATATATATATAGTTTAGTTTATCTCTTTTACTAGATTAGGCTAAGGATTGGTTTAGTTTAAGGATTGGTTTAGAAGTAGATTAGATATCCTTTTTACCCTAGTTTTCACATAAACTCTTGTTAATTAGATCACGATTAGTTCGTTCCTTGGATTGACATAAACCTACGATACTCATCATAGGGAAAAGCTACACACGATACTGTCGCTTGCAGTATAAGGTTTGCCATGCTTAAGTGCTGTCAACAAGCTTTTCTGGCGCCGTTGCCGGGGAACTAATTATTAGGGTTCTAGTTAATTAGAGTTTATGTTTGTTGTATGTATTTAGCATTTAAATTCAGTTTTATTTCTTTTATGCATTTAGATTTATTTTCTTTATTTTCTTTTAGGCGCAATAATTTTATTTTATTTTTATTTATGTTATTTTTATTTATTACTGTTCTTGCGCCATTTTTTTATTTTATTTTTTTATTTTTTTATTTTTTTTCTTTATTTTCTGAATTTAAATTTTGTTTTTAAATTTTTGGATTCAGGACTAGTTTAGTGTAAATTTTGTAGAATTATTTTTGCTTTGTATATATTTCTGCCACTAACCTGAGCAGGAATGGATGGACCACGATCCAATAAACCATCTAATTATGTGGATGATCCAGAAAAACTGCTGAGAAAGAGCCGAAACTCTGCCAAATTTTCTCGGAAACAAGAGGAAACTCTGCCGAAGATGGAAGACCAAGAGAAGAAGCTTATGGAGCTGTGTGTGCCAACATCAGCAGACTTGAAGATCAGAGACTTGGCACCACCACCCAGAGCATTTGAGATCAGGAGCTCAGTGATCAACATGGTGCAGAATCAACCATTCAGTGGAAAGGAGGACCCAAATCAACACTTGAAGACGTTCTTGCAGATTTGCAACACATTCAACGTTGAAGGAGTCACTAACGACCAGATCAGAGCAAGACTTTTCCCATTCTCTCTGATTGGGAAAGCACACCAGTGGTTGGCGACACTACCAGAGGAGACAGTGAGCAACTGGCAGAGTCTACTACAAGCATTCATCGCCAAGTATTTCTCACCAGGGAAGACTCAAGCTTTGCGCAACAGGATCTCAACATTTGTGCAGTACCCCACTGAGACATTCAGTGAAGCTTATGAGAGATTCAACGATTATGTGTCAGCATGCCCTCATCACAATTTTCAGAATTGGGACATAATTCAGAAATTCTATGGAGGACTCAACGCAGTGTGCAAAGGTCAAGTTGATGCATCATCCGGAGGATCAATTCTCAGTCTCACACCCACTGAGACCGAAGCCTTATTCAAGAAGATTGCAGAGAATGGAGCATGGGGAGCAGATAGAGTGACGCCTACCTCACTGGAGCAGCATACTTCCACTGGAACAGCGAAGAGTGTGCTGGAGGTAGACAAGATGGAGATCCTTGGTGGAAAAATCGACTCACTAATGAGGAGGTTCGAGAAGATGGAAAGTGGTAGAGCAGAGGAAGTGAAGTCTACAGATTACATGATGACTTGTGAAGAGTGTGGAGAGTATGGTCACTCAAGTGAGAGGTGTCCGGAGGAAGCTAAGGCTTTGGACTATGCCAGGAAGGAAGGTTGGATTCCCCCGTCCAATTATAGACAAAATAGACAACAACAGTTCACTGCCGGATCAGCTATTCAGAATGTCATTCCTCTGCGGATTCAGCTCAAGGACTTTATGGAAGAGCAAGCTAAAATCAACAAGGACACACACTCAAAATTCAAGGCTGTAGACAAAGTGTTAGAAAGCATTGATGGCAAGATCACTACTGTGGGAAGTTCAAATCAACAGCTCATGGGGATGATGAAGATTTTAGAAAATCAACTATCTCAGTTAGCAGAGCATCTCCCAAACAAAAATGAAGGAAAGTTGCCAGGACAGCCATAGTCTAAAGAGTCACTCAAAGCAGTTACTACCAGATCCGGGAGAGAGACTAGAGACCCAGAGTTGACTACAAAAATTGCCAGTTCAGTGGAAGCAGAGAAAGAGAGTGAAGACGAACCAGAAGTGACAGTAGACGACACAAGAGTGTTACCAGAAAAGTGTAGAGTTCGAGCTAGCAAGACGGATGAGCATTTCAACAAGTTCATTGAAGTGATCAAGCAGCTATATATCCACATGCCACTATTGGATGCACTTCAAGTACCCACTTATGCCAAGTACTTCAAGGATATACTAGCTACCAAGAGGGAAATGCCATCTGAGTGTGTCAAGCTGACGACTGAGTGTAGTGCAGCCATAATGGATGTCCCTTTACAGAAGATGGCAGATCCGGGATGCCCCACCATCCCATGTTCTATTGGTGTACTCAACATTGATAAGGCTTTGTGCGATCTTGGAGCAAGTGTTAGTGTGATGCCGAAGTCAGTGTTCGATAGACTCAAGCTGCCTAAACCAGAGCCTACATCCATATGTTTGGAGCTAGCAGATCGTTCAGTGAGATATCCAGAAGGAGTAGCTGAGGATGTGCCAGTGAAGATTGGAGATAATATTGTACCAGTTGACTTCGTTATTCTGGAGATGGGAGCAAGCTCGAGATCACCACTGATACTTGGAAGACCTTTCCTAAGGACTGCTCAAGCCACTATTAATGTGGGGAAGGGAGAAATCAAGTTCAACATCAATGGTGAATCAAGTTCATTCAAATTTCGTCCGAAGTTTGAAGTTTGCCAATCAATTGAAGAGGACGGAGCTTGAAGAAGAAGACTTGTCTGCAGTGTCTACACAAGACATTGGACAGTAAAGATTTGAAGTTGGGCTGAAGGACTCATCTTAAGCGCTATTGGGAGGCAACCCAGGTATTTAGAGTTTTTAGTTTAATTTGAGTTAGTTTAAATTGAGTCAAAACTTTATTGTTAAACATTAGTTAAATTAATAAAGTTTGGGTTAGTTTAATTTAAAGTTTTTAGATTTAAATAGGATAAGATAGCTACTCTCACTTACGTAGCTATCTAAATTTTGAAAACCACGAAGACTTTGCCGGTTTAAATTTGGTTCGATTTTATTCGGTTTTTAAATAAAAATTAGAGTAGATATGTTTTTCTAAGATTTTATCTATATTGTTTGAATTTCAAAAATCATCTCTCTAATTTTATTCAAAAACTAGGCGTTTAACCTAAGCCACGCTAAAGAATTGAAGTTAGTTTATTCAATTCAATTAATGAATTGAGTGACTATCTTTATTCTGAAATTAAAATCGGTTGATTAACCGAACATTTGTTTTTAATAAAACTTTAAACATAGGTTTAATTTTCAATATGCTAAATAGGGATAATCTTTAATATGAAAATTAATTCTATCTTTTTGTGTGCTGAAATTATTAAACCTACATTAGTAGGGATATTTATATTGCTTATACGCATTAAGGACTAGAATTAGTGAAGATTAACATCAACCAAATAAAAATTAATTAATTAGGCAACATTGGATCCTCTTTTGATCTTGTAGCAACCAGCCAAGACATAGGAATAGGATAGGATTAAAACTTTTTAGGATAGCCATGATGAAGAAACATCCAAGGGGACAAACTTATGGTTGATTGAAGTTTCTGTCCAAAGCTGCATGCACGACGTTCAACTTGCAGTAGAAGCTATCCAAAAGTATCAGGAATCCAATGGGCATCTTGCAGGAGAAGGAGGAGACCCAGCAGAGCCAGCACAAGGCCAGCTCGGCCGAGCCACACCCCCCTGGTCGGCCGACCCCAGTAGACCCTTCACCAGATGCACCTCCCCTTTCAGCAGCAGCCTTGCCTATAAATTCCAGACCTTTGTTGATGATCTTCACCACCCAGAAACCATTCCAGAGCCAGTATTTCGAGAGAGAAGAGCAAGAGTAGTAGTTCTTAAGAGTTCTTGAGAGGAAGAGTTTAGAAGATGAAGAAGGCGGCAAGCTTCATCAAGAAGACTTTCAAGGGTTCTTCATCAAGGAGCAGCTCTCAACCCCAAGACGACGATTCATCAAGACTTTCATCAAGGAGACACTCTGTCTCTGAGATGGGGAGTTCCGGTTCTGAGCAGAGTCTCCGTCGGGATCAAGGATTGAGAGGATGTTCTTCTCGCTTCTCTGTTGAAGTAGAAGATGTCATGGAGCCGGTGAGGAGGCCACGCACTCGTTCTCAAAGTCAAGTCCCTCAACCGATGAACATTGATGATGATGATGATGATGAAGAGTGGAAGTATTCTTCAGAAGGATTTTCTCTCCGTTCAGCTATAGAAGAGCAAAGGTACAACAGTTGCAAAGAAAGGATTAGGTCCAATCTTGATTTAGATCATGATTTCATAAAAGTTCTAAACTTTGATTCAAGTATAGAGAAATCATTCCTTAATCTTGGCTGGGGTCCTTTCATTCATATTAGTGCTAGTTATCAGAGTGACTTAGCACTAGAGATTATGACTACTATGGATATAGTTCAGTCTTCTGATGGAATCAGCACTTTAAGGTTTAGACTTAAGGAAAACTGGACTGATATTTCTTTTGGAACTGTTGGAGCTTTATTTGGATTCCACACTAATGCACCAGAAAGTATAGAAGTTGATAATACTACACTAGAGAATTTTTGGTTGCGTATTGCTAGTGGACATTCAAAGGAGAGAATGAAAATTATCAACCCCATCCTTCGCATCATTCATAGATTCATGACAGTAAGAGTTTTGGAAAGGATGGATGACACTAAGGTGCAGATTGCTGAATTGAAATGGCTATATATTGCACTGTGTCAACCTACTTGGACTAATCCCATTAATGCAATGATTAATCATTGGATAGTCCAGAGAAATAGAGCAACCGGATTATTGGGATATGGACATTATCTTACGGTGATTGCCTTCTCACTGATACCCAATTTGGTTTCTAGCCCCGCATACACTGTGCTACCAGCTAGTATAGATGAAAACTCCCTTAAGAAAGGGAAATACATTTTTGGGAATTCATCTACTGGATTTTATGTGGCTAAAACCAAGTTTAGAATCCCAGATAGAAGGTTGTCTCTGTTTATTCAGAATAAAACTGATTGGTTGGAAAAGTTTATGTTTGAGGAAGAACCAAGTCAGCAAACATCATCAGAATGGGACGCTTGGACTACTCCTAATCAACAGTTTCCTAGCAGTCAGTTTGGAGCAGGTTCATCACAAGGGCCAGTCTATCAAGTCAGACCCATTAGCTCTTATGATCCAACCTCTACTCCTGTATTTCAGCCATCAGGGAATATTCCTCCACCTGCAGTTTTTATTCCTAGAAATGCAAGATCCTACGATCCAGATTTCATTGCAGCTCAGCAGATGCCACACAGATCTTATTATGGCATTGAGACAATGACGGCAAGAAATTATGGTATTCTTGATCATGTTCGGGAAAATTTACAACAGTACGAGCAAAACACTCAGAATATTGAGGAGCAATTATTCAACCTGAGGCTGTGGGACCAGAACAATCAAGGCAATCAAGAGTGAAGCTCTTAGTGGTTTGATTTTCTTTTTCTTTTTTTTTTATTTTATTTTATTTTAATTTCGAATTTATTTTAATTTCTCTTATTTTATATATTTTGTATAATTATGAGTGTTTAATTCAAGTTAATTTGAGTTTTATTTGAGTCATGTGAGTTAACCATGTATCACCTCCTTTGTTTAATTGAATAAAACTTGTGTTAATTTGTGTTCTAAAGTCTTTTGATTAGACTAAGTTTATGCTCTCAATTTAATGCACTTAAATTTGAATTTTGATTTGCATATATGAGATAGATTTGATATTTCATAAAGACCCATATGATATTAATATTTTGATTTCAGATTTATCATATTGAGTCTTCTTTTTTAAAAAAAAATGATGATTTTATTTTATAAACTTTTATGATCAAAGTTTTTCTTGTGATTATTTTATATAAGCCCTTCCTATTTAGAGCCTTATATTATATAATACACTATAGTTTGATCAAATTTAATTCTTGATTGAATTGAATTAGGATTTGAATCTAGGGTTTGAGATTTCAAAGCTGGTCATTCATATTTGATTATCTTTTCATTTGCTAGCCTTTTTATCCATGCATTGTATATCTCTACATTGGAGAAAATACAAATTTCGCTGGATATCCCTCCTGAAACCAAAATATCGTCAAAAATATATCTATCCTTACCACAAC
This sequence comes from Paspalum notatum, assembly GCA_022530915.1. Lineage (NCBI taxonomy): Eukaryota > Viridiplantae > Streptophyta > Magnoliopsida > Poales > Poaceae > Paspalum > Paspalum notatum. The sequence goes on from CM039688.1 coordinate 15,732,870, forward strand.
CTATTTGTTTTCTGGAGTATATCTTAAGTTTATTTTTCAGCTGGACCCCTGTTCCAAAAAGTTAAAATACTCGAGGATGAGTATTATTCAAGAGTGGGGGAGGAAAGCTTATTTTAAAATTAAAATTTTTATAAAGTTTTTGAGGAGGCAAAGAAAAAAAAAAAAGAGAAGACCAAGTGGTCGAAAATTGAAAAAAAAAAGAGAGAGAAAAGAAAAAAAAGCCAAGTGGCCGCAGTAGAATTAGGAATAAAAATATATATTATATTTATGCCCCTCAAAAATCTTTTATATGAAAGTTGGTGTTTATTCAATATATATACTCCAGAAAATTTTCCAACCATATGCAATCCGATATCAGGGACTTCATTTGTGCCTTGAAATCATTGATTTATTTGCATATGTCCACCATTCTATATAATTTTTCTTTATCTTTTTCATCAATTTATTTTCCATGACCTTTTTGAGAAATCTCAGTAAAACCAGCAGATCCTTTTCCTAGTTTGATAATATATTGAGATTAAATTTTGATTAGGATCCTTACCGAAAACTCCAGATATAAGCCTACACATATATAATATGATTATGAGATAGTTTTTAGCCACATATTGAGTGACTAGAAAGATGAGTGGAGTTTTGGGCTTTATATAATCTTGATCCTTGAAAACTTTGTCGAAATAATAATTTTTGAAAAGAAGGAGATTCATTTGTGATAAAGTTTGATCTCATTTATCATACATTGTGGGATATGCTTACATGAATATCTATCTATTTTTATATTTGTAGATCCAAACACTGAAAAATATTGAGAGTATGAATTTAGTTTGATTATTTGATTTTAGTTCATAAGTTAACTATATTTTAAGTTTTTACTTACTCGAGGACGAGCAAGGTTTAAGAGTGGGGGTATTGTTGACGCGGCTTATGAACGAAAATTATACATCATTTTATATTGTTTTTACCTATTATTATGCGTCAACTTTGCCTTTTACTAACAAATAACATAGATTATTGTGGATTTTGCAATATTGTCTTGGAAATGGTCTACTTGTAATTTTTGCAGGTTTTGGGCCAATTTTAAGCAAAATTCATCAAAGTCTACCTCGAGTAAAAAGACCTCTGAATATTATTCAATAATGGAAGAAGAAGCCCAATTAAAGACCCATCAAATGAAGCCCAATTCTAGAAGACTCGACAAGATCTCGGGATACAGAAGAATCTGGAAGGTTTAGAGTCTGAAAAGGACTCCACGAAGATTTATATGAAGGTTATCCCGAAGCCCGCGAAAGATGGAAACTAGAGGAGGCTGGAAGGGCCTGGGTCGGCCGAGCCAGACCCCCCAAAGTCGGCCGACCCCAGGACTCCGTATGTCGGTTTCAGTTTCCTTTTCGGCCACGTCTTCTCCAGGGTATTTAAAGCGAATCTGAGCCCCTGGTCGAGGCATCCAATTCATTATCAAGGCGACAAGACGACGACTTGAGGGACACAACTAGAGGAGAGCAGAGGGTCGAGTTTCTAGTCTAGGTTTAGATCTTCTTCTAATCTCTAGAGGTGATTAGAGGCCTTGCACGGCTCTCTAATTGTCTAGATCCGGAGGTCTAATTGTATCATCAAGGGAAGGTATGATCATGGTTGTAATTATGATACAGTTAATTAATGAAGTATTGTTCTTGTCTAATTATCATATTCTTGTTCTAATTATGGTTGTTCTAGCTGTAATTAAGTTTATGTCTAGATGCATCTTGATTAGACCATGTCATTAAGGGTGATGTTTATCTAGCGTTCTTGATCTTTGATCTAGTTTACTAGTAATATAGTTTTGTGTCTAGTTCTTGTGATCATGGTGATTAGAAGTGCTAGTTGCTCTAATTATGTTATTAGACCAAATAAAAGTAATTGGAAGTGCATTCTCTAATTACGTGCCTGTTGAAAGTTCTTCGTCGATTACCTGGTTACCAGTGACAGTGGAGCCCGGGGAAAGGTTGAGCCGATCTAGGGGATTAGATTGATTGATCATGATTTAATTATGCTATGATAGATGTGCTTGAACATGCTTATTTGCCTTGATCTACTAGTTATCTCGCTGCTCTAATCTCGTTGTGAAACTTTATCTATCGTATGCTTTGGATCCGATTAGAGCTTGATTAGAACCTAGTTAATACCCTTTGATTAGAGTTCTAATTATGTTTCTAATTGTTTATCTTATATATATATAGTTTAGTTTATCTCTTTTACTAGATTAGGCTAAGGATTGGTTTAGTTTAAGGATTGGTTTAGAAGTAGATTAGATATCCTTTTTACCCTAGTTTTCACATAAACTCTTGTTAATTAGATCACGATTAGTTCGTTCCTTGGATTGACATAAACCTACGATACTCATCATAGGGAAAAGCTACACACGATACTGTCGCTTGCAGTATAAGGTTTGCCATGCTTAAGTGCTGTCAACAGTCTCCACTAAGTCTAGGCGCAGGAACAAGGAGAAGAGGAGCTTGGTTTGCTCCATGGCACTTGAGGACAAGGAGGACAAGGATGACGGCAGCAACTCTTCATCCGATGATGAGGTAACTTCTGAGCAAGCCAAAATCCTTGAGATGCTAGAGCAGAACAGCCGAGAGCTTAAGGCCCAGGATAAGATGCTGGAGAAGGCAGCAAAGAAGCTACAGAAGTTGAAAGCCCAACTTGCTGAGGCTTTAAAGGAGAATGAGAGGTTGAGGAGTGTGAGACCCCAACCCAGTGAGATTGAGTGCCCTACCTGCGAGTCTTTCATGACGGAGCTTGGTGACCAAAGAGATAGGTATGCCAAGCGGGTTGAGGAGATAGATGAGCTGAAGGCTGAGCTAGGCAAACTCCAGTCCAAACTGGATGAGCCTACTTTGAGTGGAGAGCTCGAGTGTGAGTCTTGCCCCTGTCTAGCTAGAGAGCTAGCTGTTCTGAAGGAGAAGGTTGAGGGGCAGCTCGTGGAGCTTGAGAAGCTTAGGGCTAGACCTATACTTTTGGGTGCGTGTATGGTCTGTCCTACTTTGAGAGGTGAGTTAGAGCAGCTGAGAGCTGACTTTAAGGTGCTTTTAGCACCTACTGACACTTGTGAGAACTGCCTAACCCTTAGAATGCAGCTGGTGGATAGGGATGCCACCATTAGGAAGTTGGAGAAAGCTGTTGTGGTTCCCTCCCTAGGCTGTGACACTTGTGCTACCCAGACTGTAGTTCTGGAGGATCTGAGGGAGGAGGCGTTGTCTTTGCGGAATGACAACAACAGGTTGAGAGAGGTGCTCAGTTGGGTATATGCTAGGCAACCCCAACTGGAGATGATCATAGAGAGCACCAAGAGAGCCGAGGGTGAGACGAGTGGTGTTGGGTTTGGAGAGTGCAGCACTTCGGGTGAGAAGAGTGCCTTAGTTAAGGTCAAGACTGCACCTACCCAACCAGGAGAGACTATTAATGGGGTTTACCATGAGCCACGCAAGGCTGCCCCAAAGAAGCAGTACTGGACACCCAAGCCTTCCAAGGCTAAGCTAGACAAGATTGTTGAGGAAGAGCTTACGCCCAAGGGCAAAAAGCCAATTCAACAGCCTGAGCCACCCAAGGCCACACCACCTAAGCCCAAGTTCCAGCCTAACTCAGTTTCTAGGAGGCCTGTCTACCACTGCGAGTTTTGCCAGCGGAATGGCCACCTAGAGGAGTTTTGCTTTAGGAGGAAGCGGGTTGAGAGGCAGGAGAGAGCTTGGGGGAACCAGGATCAGTTCTACCAGGGTGGTAGGCAAGATCCTCCCCACCACTGTGAGAGGAAAGACCGCTTTGCTGGTAGTGAGAGAGGAGGTGGCCTTCAGGCCCGTGTTCCAGGTGGTGAGAGACGCTTTATCGGTCGAGCTCCTAGTTGTTTTCAGTGCGGCTATGGACCTCGTGACCGAGAATTTGTGAGAGAGCTCAGGGGTTCACGCTTTGGAGGTCATGGTTACCCTGATCGACGTGATGGTTTTGTTGATTGTGCTTACCCCATTTTTGAGCAGATGGCTCGGCACTGGTGCAGCAGTTTTGGTACTAACCCCAGTGCCGGACCATTTGCTCACCGTCGCTTTTCTTGACTTTGCAGGATCGAGGCATGGAGGACGTGTGGATCATGGACTCCGGTTGCTCTAGGCACATGACTGGGCACCGCAAGTGGTTCTCCAGCCTCAACCCCGTGAACACCAAGGAGTACATCACATTCGGGGACAATGGTCAAGGTAAAGTGATGGGTGTTGGTTCTGTTTCGCTCTCTGCTAAGCTTTCCCTGAGAGAAGTTGCTTTTGTTCAGAATCTGGGGGTTCAATTTGGTCTCTGTTTCGCAACTTCTCAATGAAGGATTTGAGGTTCGTTTTAAGAAGGGTGTGTGTTGCGTTCTTGATGCTGAGGAGACCCTTGTTTGTTCTTTGCTGCCGTTTGGTCAGGCTTTTAGGGTCGACCTCACATTTGTTTCTGGCCCTGTTCGCTGTTTGGTTGGTAGTCTTTCTGCTGATATTTGGAAGTGGCATAGGAGGCTTGGTCACTTGAACTTTGATCTGCTAGTCAGGTTGAGTTCAATGGGCCTAATCCGACGATTGCCCAAGTTGAGAGCTGAGAAGGACTTAGTATGCCACCCCTGTCGTCATGGCAAGATGGTTGCTGCTTCTCACACTCATGTGTCTCAGGTTATGACCTCCTATCCGGGTGAGCTACTCCATATGGATACAGTAGGTCCTGCTCGGGTAGCGTCAGTCAGTGGGAAGTGGTACGTGCTTGTCGTTGTGGACAATTTTTCGCGGTTCTCGTGGGTATTTTTCATGGAGTCTAAGGATGAGGCGTTTGGTTTTGTACGGGATCTGGTACTGAGGTTGAGAAACGAGAGTCATAAGGCCATGAGGGCTATCCGCAGTGACAATGGTGGAGAATTCAGAAACTCTCGTTTCGAAAACTTCTGTCGTGACCTAGGTCTTGAGCACCAGTTTTCTTCTCCATATACCCCACCGTAGAACAGTGTTGTGGAACGCAAGAACCGCACTGTGATGCCCTAGGCATCTTCAGAGCCCTAACGCGCAGTTAGAGACCAGCTAATGATGGATTAAGACATAATCATGCTTAGAGAGTAACAAGAAATATGTGGAGGAGCCACTAAATCAAAATTTTCTTCACAAGATGCAAGACCACACATTTCGTGGTTGGATAAGTCAACACCCACATGCTTTTGAGCTCAACTCCATTGACAAACTTGTTGTACATGTTATGGACTATCCTTTTGCTACACTGAGCATGGATCAAAACTATTGTCTACTCACTCAAAATTTCACCCAAATATCTCATGGAAACAACTAGATTAACCCACACTTGGAAATTTCCCAAGTATGGATTTTCAGCTTTTTCCTAAGTTGATTCTGAAATTACTTTTGATTTCACTATACAACTTCAAAATATTCCTTTATATGAAGTGGAACTAAACTTATCACCTTTCAAATGCATCTATTGTGGAAGTGATTGGACTTCATTTGATACTCCAAAAGTTGGAAACAAGAAAGTCTCTACACAAAGTGAAATTTCTGTTTTAATAAACCTTGGAACATAATTGTGTCTATATTTCAAAATCTGTTGGGTTTCAGACCAAACTCATATTACCAAACTTGTAGGGCATGTTGTGTTGAACAACTTTGATAATTGAGGCCTGGTCATATATTGAGGTTTACCTAGAGTTTTAGATCCTTTTCTGCCAACCAAGAAAAACCAGCCAAAACTGACCTGCTCTGTAATTCCAAGTTTTCACTAGCATACACCCATAATTTGGCAAAGCCTTAGTTAGAGAAGTTGTAGATCCTAGAATTTCCCACAATATTGTCAATAAGCTCTTTCAGCAAAAGTGACTGTATGGGGGTCATTTGGAACTCCTAAGATAATCTGGTCTGTAGCTCAAATGTAAACTTGAGAGCTAAATTCAAAAGCAATTCATATTTCCACTTGGAATTTGGTGTTGAACATTTTGACAACCTTGTAGAACATGAAGAGTAGAACATTTCATCCAATTGGGGTTTTGTCAAACTCGGTCTCTAAACTAGTCAAAAGGGCGAATTACAGAGGGGGGAGAAACACACTTCTCTTCCTCCTTCCCCTCTCTCCCTGACAGGTGGGCCGCGGTCCAGGGCGGGCGGCCATGGCCGAGCCGGCGCGCCGTTGTACGGCCACGGTGCCCCGGCCACGGATCGATACCCTGCGCCGCGCCCGCTTCACATAGACGCCTCCCCGACCCCATTCACTCGCTCTCACTTGCTCTCTTCCTTCCTCGGCCTCGCGTTGGGTCCGCGTCCGCCATGGGCGACCCGAACTCAAGGCTCGGGCTCCGCCGCCACCCTCCGTCCTCCCCGCACCCCTAGAGCTTCACCACTGCCTTCGTCGCAACCTCGCGCACCCAGCGCTCTAGTCCTCGCCGCCGTCCTCCTCCACTCGGAGTAGATCGAGCCGTCGCCCGACGACCACGGCGCCGAGTTCACCGTCGGTTCGCCACCTTCGCGCGCCCCCTTGCACCGCCTCCTCGCGCTCAAGGTCACCTCCATTACATCCGCCTCGGCCTTGCGGACTCGGCGCACCATCCGTCGCCACCGTTCCGCCCCTCCTTCGCCGGATCCGTGCCCGCACCGCCGTCTGGGACGCCGTCGCCGCCTCCCGGTTCATGCGCGTCTCCGGGCTGCTCCGACCTCCCCCTTTGTCGAGACCTAGGGCCTCGAGTTCGACGTCGCCGGGAGCACCGAACGCCGCCACCTCGGCGTCAAGACCGCGCCTCTGCGCGCCGCGCGCCGCGCGAGAATGCCGGCCGCCGCGCATGGGAATTGCCCGGCCAAAGGTAGAGGATGACCGGCGGTTTTGCGATCTAACCCCCGGTCTTTTTACATTTTCCCGGGTTATAATATGCACTGTGCGTTGAGTCTTTGGTATCTTGCAGATAGCCCCCCGGTAGCTATAGCTAATGACGTCCCAGTCCAAACATCTAGGGTTAATGAACATTTTCGGCAGTGAACTTTAGAAATTCATAACAAATAAAAAAAAATCCAAAATAGACAAACTCAGTTGCGTTAGACTCCTCTTGAGTAGATCTACATGATAGGTAGGATGTGGAAGTGTGAAATATCTGTTTTATCCTTGGTTTGTTGCATGCATGATTAATTGGGATAAATGTCAAAAGTGGACTAAATGGACTCCAAATGGCATGAAACTTGGACAATAGCTTTCTTGTGACATTATAGCACTATGTGAATTTTGTAGCCCTAGCACTTGCTGTTTAATTACCCTTTTACCATTATACATGTGTTGTGTGCATTTATTTAACTTAGGAATGGAAGGCTACATGGAATATGCTCAAATTGACTCTCTAACATTTTTCATATACTTTGGGTAGTATAAGTAGCCCACTGGTGAAATATGAAGTTGTGCATGTAAAGTTTGAATGGTGATTTGAAAATGACAAAATGCTACATGTTGGAAAGGATAATTAGAAAAAGTGGTCATAACTTGCTAGGAAAATTTTCTGGAAAATTTGGTAGCTTAATGTTCATGCATAGAGTCCAGAAAGTATATCCGAGAAGGCTAATTACACTGTTCATATGTACATCTCAAATTCACACAAGATTAATATATGGAAAATAAATGTCCTGTCAAATTTGGGAGTTTTAACTTGCAAATTTTTGTACATGCAATCCCTGCTAAGTATAGTTCACTGGTAAAATTTCACCTTCGGAAACCATTCCTATAATTTATGAAAAATCTGAGAAGCTATAGGGCTGATAACTTGCTAGAATTCTCATAATTAATTTATTACTCCTTTATGGCTGAAATTTTGACAGTAGCATAGTGTAGTATAATTATACATGTCATAAAAATATGAGCTTATTTGGAATTGTCTAACTACATGAACTTCTATGTGCATTTTATTCATCAAAATGAGCATGTATATCGATTATATGTGTATGTGCTTAATTACAATTGGTATCATTGTGCATAATGAATGATTTTTCGCTGCATACTATCTACTATTTATCCATGTCACACTTGTTAAGAAACTAGATGATACCCCGCGCATTGCAGCAGGAATATTGTGGAGTTAAAAATAGTAAATAAAATTCTAAATCATGAAAATATCACATGCATGCATGAGTGTTGTAGCCACAGGAGATCGGCGGAAGACATAAATAGAGAGACTTAGTGGCTAATGATGTGGCATCTCTCAAATCATAATGGATGATGATGTGGCTTCACGAGAGCGCAGAGAAATCGTTAGTGGGGGCTAGCTATTTAGATACAGTAGATTAAGTTACCTGCTCATGTAAAACACCTATGGTCAATATAGGGTCTTGATCCATTAAGCAAACAAGGTGTGTGGTATAATTAGTGGGTGTTTCCTATGCATGCACATAGAATATGATGTTGTCTTGTTAGCCGTTGAATAAAAATAAACACCACCCCAACCATCTTAGTGTTCCATAATATGTCGCTTGCTTTTATCGATCACATCATTAACGTGTTGTTAATGTAATCAATAGCTCGTATATAGGTAATCTTATGATTGTGTGTTGGTTCCTTGTCCATCTGATTACTCCTCGCGTAAGTAGTTTATCAATCACCTTTCTGTCTATCCATGAAATGGTTGCTCATGTGTGTGCTTAACATTTGTGTATCTCATCCACTGCATCATCGTGCATGTCATTCATATAGTGGCGCTCATTGCAGATACGTGATCCAGAAACGAGCGTGTGGAACTACCTCAACCAACGGTGATCCAAAAGACCAACTAAGACCCATTCACGACCTGGAGGGCCCATCAGTCGTGTTTGGACGGAGGAGTTGTCCAAGGGATCAAGGGGTTGCCTAGGGCAAAGCCTCACAACCTGGCAAACTAACAGTAGCTTAGTTTGTTGGTTTTATTAAAGTGAATCAAAGGTAGGCAGGACCATGCTTTACCTATCAAATGATTTTGTTGAATGCTTACGCATCTGCATTAGGAGTTGTTTGGAACCCATTTGCATTAGACTCCTTGGCCGCCCTGGCCCTAGCACCTACAATAGAGTGCATAGGACGAGTATGCCTAGTAATGCTAGGTACGAGTAGACACGAGTGAATGGAGTCACTCGTCGCGTAGGTGATTTTTTCAAAAGTCACAGGAACTATTACTATTGTGAAAGCTATGAGGATGCTCATGGTTTTAACTTGAGACCGGGCGGAGATATGGTTATATGAGAAAAATGATGATGATGATATGGATGGTATGGTGGACTCCGCCCGAGTCGCATAAGGCCGGTCGTTGTTCGCCTATTGGTCGGCATAACATTGCTAGGGTGCTTATCCGGAATCTATGGGCCGGTGAAAGTCTTAGTTGTGACGTCTCAAGCAAGGGGCACGTTCCTACCCACTAGTTGAGAGGAAGGTGGCCGCGGAGGTGGGTGTCAAAGGAGGGCAGAACCCGACGTAACCGAGGTACCGCTCCTGCGACAACGCGCTTCGGGAGTCAGGCGGGAGTGGTCATCGAACTTGAGACGGGACAGGTGGAGATGGGGGAAGCATATGTGGAACGCTGGGAGTTAGTAAGCATATGTCATCCTGGTGCTTCTAGTTATTCCCAGGAATATAAAAATCGATTCGAATCGCTGATGCTCACCAGGTGTGAGAATGCCAATACCACTGACGGGCAAAGTAGTAATCCACTTGAATATGTTATATTATTCATGATTTTGTATATCAACATTCGCGGATGTGTATGATCCGTCCCTCTATTCATGGTGTTGCCCATCCACTGCTAGGAGGTCGATGAACTTGGGAGATGCTTTGAGGTAAAGGGAGGGCTGACCCGACGTACCGTGGTATCGCTCCTAAGACGGCTACTCCCAAGGGGTGGGATGGAAGTGCTGTGAATCTTGGGGCGGAACATGTGTTCATGTTTTACTTTCCTATAAGTATTTACTTTATGATATAAATGATATTCATGATTAATGGATAGCAGCTGTCAAATCCTGCTAACTTATGTCAATATGACCTTGTTTAAGAATCAACAGCTAAGGATCCACAGGATTAGTAAGCAAGCTTTGCGTTAGCCGTAAGCCAATTTCCATTAAGTCCTACTGAGTAATTAGTACTCAGGGTTTGCCCCCACTTTTGGATTACAGGTACCGACGATAGCTGGACAACTGTGTTGGAGGTGGTAGTACCGGTGGGCTCGGTGCTATTCGCCTTGTTCATCTCTTCATGAAGACCACTTAAGTATATTATTCCGCTGCGAGATGTTTTGAAAACGCTTCCGCTATATGTACACTCTGAAATCGCTTCCGCTAATTTTATGAAATGCATTTGGCTTTATATATTTGGTTTGTAAATCTAGTCTATTATTCTCTATTTCAACTGCCTGTGATGATGTAATTGTTGTGGCTCCTTCGAGAGTCGGATGTGTTTGATGTCGGCTCCTTGGGAAATGGTGTTATCGAGAGCCGAATGACTCTCGACGGACTACCGGGTTTAGTCTGGCCTAAGTGCACTGCGAGCCAGAGGTGGCAGGTGTGCTTAGTCTAGATTAAGCAGGGCGGTTCCACCACACGCACACTTGTTGAGATGGCACGGACGATGCTCGATGAGCATAGCACTTCGAGGCGCCTTTGGGCTGAGGCAGTGAATACGGCCTGTTACATTGCGAACCGGATCTTCTTGCGAGATTTCCTTGGGAAGACCTCGTATGAACTTCGGTTTGGTAGGCAGCCCAGCGTCAAGCACTTGCGAGCGTTTGGCTGCAGGTGTTTTGTGCTTAAGAAGGCTGGGCATTTGGACAAGTTTGAGTCTCGTTGTTTGGATGGGATTTTTCTGAGGTATGCTTCTAGTTCTAGGGCTTTTCGTGTGTGGATTTTAGAGGCCAAGCAAGTTGTTGAGACTTGTGAGGTTTCTTTTGATGAAACTATGCTCTGCACAACCCCTGCCTTTGAGCTTTCAGGTGATGATGAAGAAGGCACCCCCATCTTTGAGGATGAGGAAGGTGCGGTTAATGATGGTGATGCAGGAGCCACTGCAACGGCTGCAGCTCCTGCCCCCTCTGCTACGAGCTCAGATGATGAAGGAGGACCCTTGCCCACGGCTTCCTCCTCACTCCCCTACAGCAAGCTCATGCAGAGGCTAGACCCGCCGAGGACATAGGGGAGGTGACCTCCGGGATTGTTCCATCTCGGTAGGTCCAGTGTGATCACCCTCCACACAGGATGATTGGAGACATTCACCAGCATGTCACACACTCTTCGGTTAACTCCCTAGCCTTTTTCTCCCACTCTGCATATGTTGCTTCTTTTGAACCCAGGATGTGTCACATGCATTATCTGATCCTAACTGGGTGAATGCCATGCATGAGGAGTTGGAGAACTTTGAGAGAAACCATGTCTGGGATTTAGTTGAACCTCCACCAAACTGTCGCCCTATAGATACCAAGTGGGTTTTCAAGAACAAACAAGGTGAGGATGGGATGGTTGTGAGGAACAAAGCGAGATTGGTAGCCCAGGGTTTCTGTCAGAAGTAGGGGATAGATTATGAGGAGACCTTTGCCCCTGTAGCTCATCTGGAAGCCATTAGGATTTTGCTTGCCTTTGCGGCCTCTAAAGGCTTCAAACTGCAGCAAATGGATGTCAAGTCTGCTTTCCTAAATGGGTTCATAGAGAAGGAGGTATATGTGAGACAACCTCCTGGCTTTGAGAGTGCCAAGTTTCCAGACCGGGTGTATAAGTTGAGGAAAGCCCTTTATGGTTTGAAGCAAGCTCCTAGAGCTTGGTATGCTAGGTTGAAGAGTTTCCTGCTCAAGTCTGGGTTTGTGATGGGTTCAGTAGACAAGACCTTGTTTCTGTTGAGTCATGGCGGTGACACCCTGATAGTTCAGATATATGTTGATGACATAATCTTTGGTGGTTCATCTCACGCTTTGGTGTCTAGTTTTGCTGAACAGATGAGTAGGGAATTTGAGATGAGTCTTATGGGTGAGCTCCAGTTCTTTCTCGGGCTGCAGATCAAGCAAGGCCTGGAGGGTACCTTCGTCCATCAAGCCAAGTACACAAGGGACATACTCAAGAAGTTTAACATGGGTGAATCTAAACCCAAGACAACTCCTATGAGTACAAACACGGCGCTTGATGCTGATGAAGATGGGGAGGCGCTGGACCAGAAAGAATTTCGAGGGATGATCGGCTCACTTCTATACCTGACGGCGACCAGGCCGGACATTCAGTTCGCAGTCTGCCTTTGTGCGCATTACTAGGCTTCTGAAATTCACTCCTGAGCTTGGTCTTTGGTATTCCTCGAGTTCTTCTCTTTCTCTTAGGGGATTCTCAGATGCTGACCATGCTAGCTGCCGGATTGATCGCAAGTCAACCTCCGGTATATGCCAACTCTTAGGAACCTCTCTTGTCTCTTGGTCCTGCTGCAAGAAAGCTAGTGTAGCTCTTTCCACCACTGAAGCAGAATATGTTGCTGCTGCTAGTTGCTGCTCCCAGCTTTTATGGATGAAAGCCACCCTTAGTGATTTCGGCCTTAGGTTTGGCAGGATCCCTCTCCTAGTTGACTCTACTTCTGCTATTTCTGTAGCTAAGAACCCCGTCTTGCACTCTAGAACCAAACACTTAGACGTGAGGTTTTACTTTCTGAGAGATCACTATGAGAAGGGAGACATAGACTTGAGTATCAGCAAACCAGTTAGCCGATATCTTTACCAAGCCCCTAGAGTTTGACGCTTTTACGTGTCTGAGAGGTGAGCTTGGAGTGTGCTATCCCTTTTAGTCAGGGATAGTGTGCTATTCCTTTTAGTAAGGAATAGCTTCTGTAGTTTAGTTTTGCTTTTATCTTGCTTTTATTTCTCTTTGGTTCTTTTGCATATTGTATCATATCATGCATTGCACTGTATTATATGCATTTTCACTTCACTAGCACTAAAGCTCTTTTGGAATGATGAGTTAGTACTTGCTTGTGCTAGTCTGTACAGATGCATGCTTGATCATGGATCATGGTTGGCTAAGCTCTCTTGAGTCTATCGAATACTAGTCGTGAGCTAAGACATTTTATTCTTTGCAAATCAAAAACCATGATCACCACTTGATTTGGCTACCTAGCATATGTAGGAGTGTTGAATGCTATGCTATCTTTTCATGCCTGGATATGCTAGTTGTATGCCCTTGCTATGTTGATGCCTAAGCTTTTATGACACCTTGCTTAAATTGAAATCTGAATCAAAATGTTTACAAGTAGTGTCTTATCTGCTAAATTGAGAAAGATCCAGGTGGGTTTGCTTGTCACACTGATTTAGTTTAAGACAACTTGCCTTTGCACTTTGGCATGAACTTGGACTAGGCTGTGTATGACCAAAACCTTGTCTTAAGCTTCTGATGGTTATATAACCTAGGCTTGGCATTGGTTGGTAAGAAGTGGCAAAAGACAAGTAAATAACCACTGGCGCAAAAAGAACTCGCTTTTGAATACAAATGTCTAAATCTGAAATTTGCATATCTCTAAAATGCTTATGGCCAGTTGTATATGCTTTGGTTGAGAGTAGAACACCTTGTATGCATTGCTAGCATCTTGTTGTTCATGCCTATCTTGCTAGGTGCTATTCATGTTGGTGATGCTTTCTTTTCATTAACCCTGAAAAACAAGCTTACTCTTGATATGTGTAAGATAGATTCATTTGAGCTTGTTGTATGCTTCTTTGCCCTCACTTGCTCTGCATGCTAGAACTTGTGATTACTAGCTTTTCATCCCTTCTGAGCTCTTTCAGTTGCATTCCTTGCATTTCATGGCATATTTTGAGGGGGAGTTATCTAGTTCAGGGGGAGTTGAATTCAAGGAACCCTTGATGTGTCCATTGTCAACAAGGGGGAAATATTTGGGGAAAGATTAGTGTACTTCTCCAAGGGGAAGAAATTTAAAAATATGGACAAGGGGGAGAACTCAGGAGAGATTTAGTTGAGGGAGAGCTTTGCATTCATATTGCATTTGTGAGGATGCATTTCAGGGGGAGTTTGAGCTTTTAGCATGCTCTTTGCATCGGTGCGTTGAGCCTTTTGCCTCTGTCTTGAGGAGCCGATGCTTTGCTTTCTTTTGTTGTCTCATTGTGCCTTGTTTCTTTGCTTGTATTTGGTTCTTGGGCATTTTGAGCAACTTTCTTCTTTCTTTCTTTCTTTTTCGGTTTTACGCTTTTCTCTTGTCTTTGTTCTGTTTCAGGTTACAGGTTGAAGGTGTTGACAATGCACACATCAAGGGGGAGATTGAGAGCCAATGTACGAGCCTCATTGATCTCTTTGTGTGATGAGTGATTGTCAACGAGCTCAAGCCCTCCGATGGACTAGAGGCCCTCCGATGGACTGGAGGTAGATGATGAAGACCTCGATGGACTGAGGCAAAAGCCCTCCAATGGACCGAAAGCAATGCTCGGCGTCGGTCGGCCATGGAAGCTCGGTACATGGAGGGGCGGATCGGCAACGGTGGTGTAAGCCCTCCGATGGACCGCGAGGCAACTCCGATGGACTGGAGAAGCCGGGTGCCACCGTGGTGCTCCAACCCGAGTGCATGGCGCGAAGGCGTGCGAGGGAGGCTTTGGCAGCTTTGGCTCAAAACCGCCACCCAAGCTACCCAAGGCTTGGTGAGTTGGGCCACAACTCGCCAAGATAGAAAAGATGGGCCAAGTCCGGCCCAGACGGAGACTTCCTAAAGTTTCCCGGTTTCTGACTTCAAAACCGGGGGGGCAAAGGCGGATTGGACTACTGGCCACGTGGAGGACATCCGAAGATTGTGTGGAAGCTAAGAAGATGTCTTCATCATGGTCGTCCGTCCTCGATATTTCGGGTTCTTTTCTGTTTTAGCCCGTCTAGGCGTTTCTAGTGTTAGGGGTCTATGTGTAAAAATGCCAAAACTGAACCGGTGTATAAATAGCCTAAGAGCTGGTCATTAGAGGGAGTTTTCGTCCTTAGGGTAATTTTCGTCCTCAAGCTTTGAGCTCCAAGTTTAGGAGGGTTAGGGTGAGATCTAGCCTCCAAATCAAGAGGGAAGGTGAGGGTGGTTGCTTGGGACAAAATCTTTCGTTGTAATCCGACCTAAGACCTCTTTTGAGACTCATAATCGAAGTGGTTTCGTGCAGCAACTTTGTGTGCTTCTCATTCCCTTGTTCTTTTTGGTTTTTGGCTTCAATTCTTGGCTTTGTGGGTGTTTGTTTTGGCCAAGGTTGAATCCTTTTTTTTCTTTGTGTTTTGGACTTGCAAGGACGTGGAGATTATGTCTTAGAATATCTCAATCCCAAAGGATTGCCATGAGCAAGTTGTTCTTGAGCTTTCCCCTTTCTTGCCAAATATTCACCTCTTCACGAGATCTGAAATTCCCGCTAATCCCTTGATCTTTTTCAATAGATCTTTTGGAAATAGCTTTGGAATGGAGCTAGGTTAGTGTGTGCCAAATTTCGTGAAGATTGGTGAAGGTTTGGTCAAGTTTTGGCTTCGGAAGTTCAAGTTTCGTGTGGCTGTTTTTCTGTCTATCTATAACGTCCAGTGGCTGTCTATTTAGTCCGGTGGTTGGTTCTATGATCAAACCTGGTCCAAATGGCCTGAAATTTTGTGGAGCTCTTTTCCTGTGAATCATAAAGCTCCCATAAAAATTTCAGATTTTTTGGAGGTGTTTTAACCTGGTTTTGGTATTTTTCTTTTGGGGTTGGTTTGTCAGTTTTTTAACCACCGGATAGTCCGGTGGCTCTAGGATTTTTATTCCTTGTCCAATTGAGCTGAAAATTTGTGGAGTTGTTCCTTGGCCCCTTCTTAATCTCCAGTAAAAATTTCATAATTTTTGGAGTTGGTTTGATAAGGTTTTGATTCGAATCTTTTTGGAGTGTCAAGCTGTAAGCACCGGACATTCCGGTGGTCACAACTTGCTCCAATTGGCCTGAAATTTTCTGGAGCTGTTCCCTATTGCCTTGTGAAGGTGTGGTAATTTTTAGGGTGGTTTGGAGCTTTGCTTCTAGGGTTTTGAGATTTTTCTTTGCAGCCCTGTCTGTCTAAAATCTGCAGTTTCCCGGAGTTGGTTCCTTTTGCGTTCTTTTTCTTAGCCGTTTGAGCGTGTGCTTCCGCTTGGTGCTTGGTACGTATCTGTTCAGTGGACGGTACCAAGCACGTGTTGTGAGCTTGATACGTATCCTCCTAGTGGACGGTGTCTGGGCTCATTGTGGGTGTTGTTTCCGCTTTGTACTACAGTGGGGGTATGAGTTTGAGTTTTCAAGTGCTCCTATTCACCCCCCTCTAGTCGCACGTCTCGGTCCTACAGGAACCTCAGCCAAGGGTCCTTCTAATCATTCGAAAGGGTCTGGGCCTCTCATAACCATGAGCAGGGCTAACATGTTAGTTTTACACTCTCGAGAGGTTGTACATCTTTACCCACAAGTCGTGAGCTACGCTAGGAGTTCATCACATTACCGGAGATGAGATGACTAGCAAGCGCACTACGAAGCCTTTACAAAAATTGCGTTAGTAAGGTGTAACCGCTAAGGTTTCAGGGTCGCAACGGTGGTGTCCGCCTCCAAAGGGAGAAGCACATACATATAACGTAAAGCACACTTAACCATGAGGTAGCGCAGCGACCACTGATGCTAGCCTCCCCTCTTGCCCCGCAGGTAAGTTACTCCTAAACCAAAACAACCTAATTAATCAGCTAAGATCGTCCCATTCCAATCTTGTGGTAGCATTGTTGTCCCAGGTGGTTCCTTTGTGATTCGGTTCTTAGGGAGAGAACTAGCAAAAACACACGAGCACATTGCTCCAGCTCCCTAAACCATGTTGCTAAAAAGCCATATTAAAATGGACATGAACCGATCAGGGGTCAAGCCCAACAATTAATTGCATAGGATTATTAATCAAAACTAAATTAACAAAAGGACATGAGTTGGCGCAGCACCTAGCACAACTTAACCATATGCATCCCAGTAGGTAAAATATATAAGGGTAAAAGTAGCTAGGTAAAACCTTACGGGCATACAAATTAAAATGCACATGTAGTAAATAAAAAAGGTTATTAGGTGTTGTTTATGTTATACTTGCCTTCCTCAAAATTTATTCCTTGCTGCTGTTCAGAGGCTTCTGGAGGTTGCTCTTTGAACTCAACAGGCGGATCAACGTCTACGCACGATACACGGCGCCAACAAGCATACATACACATGATCACACATGCAATTAAACAATTGCAAAAGGGGTAAGAAACAGTACATCATTACACAAAAACAGAAGGTAAAACGTATATAAAATTATTCTACTCATTGCTACGGTCGCGTAGGCGCGAGAATCGCCAAAAACGGATTTAAAACGTGAAAGATATGGCCTTTTGAAGATGATAGGACCTATTTGCAATTACATTTCGAAAACCAGGGGTAAAAACATTAAAAACAGGGCCTCGGTTCCAAAGGGATGGACTGCGAGTTGATTTGAACAAAGGTGGAGGGCTCTTTAGCAAAAGTGCCAGCGGCTGACTGGCGGTTGACCCCGCGGTTGACCGACGGCTGACCGATCACGACGGCTCGTGACCCCTTTTATAGGGCGGCAGCTCCGCGTCCGACTCGAGTCCAACCTGAGTTTGACCGGACTCGGGTCCGTGGCGGTCATGGCGGCTCTGCGTGGAGTCCGAGCGAGGAGAGGGGGAGGGCTCTGGCAGGCGGGCCGTGCGGGCGCGGGACAAGGGCGGAGGCCGGATCCATGGCCAGAGAGACGACGGGCCTAGGGCCATGGCGCAGCAAGACGGCGTGCACGCGATCCACCGGCAGCGGCAGCGTGAGGTGGAAGGAGGCCCTGACGGGCGGGTCCCGCTTACCAGCCGCACCGGCGCGGGGGCCACAAGTTAGAGAGATAGAGAGGGGTAGGCGGTATAGAACTGGGCTGGCTCGGAGTGGGCTTCTTGTTGGCGTCTCTTAGCCTTTACAGGTTTTACTCCGCAAGCGCACGGAGACCGCTGTAGCCTTTCACTCAAAGTATTCCAAGTATCGTAAATTTTCACAGGGAAGCGGTAGGCTCAAGAGTGTAATTGAATAAACTCAAATCGAATGAACTGTAATCTTGGATAAATTATACCAACTAGTAGTTGAACAGGGGTAAACGTGATAATGATAGGTGTATGGTGGAGGAGGATATCTATCTAAGCTATCTGTAGAAAGGTATAGTTGCCTGGGAGGACAACTGGTGAGATAAAGTCACCAAACTCTATTCTAATCGGCTGCAAAGATTATCCGTGTCTAACTAAGCTATTCAAGTAAACAAGCCAGGGTCTTGCATCGAGCGAAATTCCAGAGTCTCGAGGGTACCAGGGGGTAGATAGTAGGTCCCGAAAGAGAGTCTGGCTAACACCTACGGACCTCCCAAACGACGGGCCTGGACTACACAGGCACACCACACGCTGTCACCGAGTGGGGCTACCAAGCAAAGCTGCGTGAAGAGGATGGCAAGTTCGCTTGAACAACAATAGATCGTCCTTGATCAGAGGAGAGGATCTAGCCAGAGCCTAGCGTCTAAGTCTAGGGTTGAGTTATAGCACCAGCAAGAATAACAAGACTTGAATAACTAAGGGAAACACAATCTAAGCCTAGCAAGTATGCAAAATAAAGGTACACCACACTTGCAGGAGATAGAAATAAAGTAAAATATAACTGAATTATATTGAAGATAATCTGAATCCAAAAGATACAAAATTTTTACCACAAACTTGAAGATAACTCCGGAGACTCCGAGGCAAAGCTCGACTCAACTCTAACTCCTAGGACAATCCTAACTACTAAGGAAAGATTGAAGCACTCTTAGGTAGACTCTCAACTCAACTCTCCTTCACTCCACACCTTGCAAATGAGCTCCCGGGGGTCTATTTATAGCCTAGGAAGTGAGGGGGTATTTATATGTGCACTAGGTCCGTAAAGGGGCCGAGGCGGTTGCCGGGCGGCCAAAGTCGGTGGCCGGCCGACCATAGGGGGGTCGGGCGGCCACCCGATTCACCGACCTTGAGCATCCGATGGTTGATCTTACTCCCTCATGTCAGTTGGTAGTTGAATCAGTTGGTGCACTTGAAAAATGCTGCCGAGGGGTGGTCGGCCGACCACCCTAAGTGGTCGGGCGGCCACGTGTTTTGCTCCGATTCGTTGCATGTTGTTCCTCTCGGATCCTTAACATCACCAATCCTTATCCCGGCACATTGTGACCTTTGGATATATTGGATGCTCTCTTGTATGGTTGGATCTTCACCATTTTGTGTTTGTTTGACACCGGATCGATGGCATGGCACATGAAGTGGTCAAAGGACCATTCCACGTGGTCGTGGACTCAAAACCTCGTTGGAGGGTGGTCGGGCGGCCACCCCACTTTTGCCATTTCTGCTCATCTTCGATATGTGACATGTTTGCAACCATTTAATGTGAATTTTGGTATCTGCATCCAAATATTCATGTACATCTTGTGGAACTCATTAGTAGCAAAGGTTAGTCCATATATTTCACTTGTTTAGCTTCATTCGATGGATAATTGACGGTTTAAATCGTGAGACAACGACCGCAACGCTTCTCCACTCGCTCGCCGGCGAGTTGGGCTGCGGCAGCCTGGCTGGCCCAAGCGGAAGAGAAGGGAAGGAGGGAGCTGCGGGCCGGCCAAATAGGTGGGCTGGCCTAGTCGGCTCCCTCTCTTTTTTTTCAATTGTTAAAACCAAAAACAATTCTAGGATTCAAATAAATTTGAATTCCAAACCTTAGTTCATACAAGAAATAAAACCATACATCAGCATGAATGTACAACAAAAATTGACCCATGATTAATTTTAATTATTATAGATAAAATAAACCATTAAATGCATGGCTAAGCATATAAAATCCTAGAAAATTAAATAAATCATATTAAATTTATTGTAAAATACTAAAATAAAATTAGGGTGTTACATTAAATATTTTAAATTTTTACCCCAAATACCTCAAGGAATCAGCCCCAACCTAGTCTACACTTAGAAAAATTCCCAAGTCTGGATTTCAGCTCATCCTAAATTTGAATCTGAAATTACTTTTGATTTCACTATACAACTTTGAAATCTTCCTTTCTATGAAGTGAAATTAAACTTATCACCTTTCAAATGCACCTAGAATGGAAGTGTTTGGACTTTACTTGAGTAGTCAAAAGTTTGAAACAAGAAAGACTCTACTTAAATTGAAGCTGCAGTTTTACCAAACCTACAGCAATGTTTGTGCTTGTAATTCCAAATCTGTGGTGATCCAAGCAAGACTTTTTATACCAAACCTGTAGAAAATTTAATGATGAACAACTTTGATAATTGGTGCTTTGACATGCAGTAAGGTTTGCATAGGGTTTTGGGGCTATTTCTGTCAACATATGAAATCTGTCCAAACCTAACATGTGTAGTACATTCAAATTAATTCCCTTGTTCTTACAACCAAAACCTTGTAAGGGTTATATTAAGAAAGTTGTAGCTCATAAAATTCTAGACAATGTTGGTATAAAACTCATAGTATGAAAATGGCCCTAAAGAGGACTTTAGAATTTCTAAATTGAAAGGATCTGTTGGTCAAACAAGGATTAGCAGTTTAAATTCAAATTTAAACCATATTTTTACACAGAATGTGATATCAAAGTTTATAACAAAGTTGTAGGTCAGCAAATTTTGAACACTTCTTGTATTTTTCGTTTCATCAAAATCGGCCAAATAGATCCTCAAATAGACCAAATTCAGAAACATGTTTGCTTTGGTCAAACAGACTCTCTCTATTTTCGAATTTTCCTTTCATTTGTCCCTATGACACGTGGGCCCCACACGTCGGATTCCCGGCTAGGCTAGGATGACGACATCCGTCGTGGGCCCCACTACTCCGCTTCATGGTCCACTTGGTCCAATGGACTGTTTCCCCTCCACTTCGCCGGTCCCACCTGCCATAGGCTCAGGGTCCATAGACCGTGTCCACGCCGCGCCACCCTCTCTTCTCTCCCTCTCCTGCTCGCCCATGCGGCGGCCATGGCCTACCCGTGCGCCACGGCGCCGGCCGAGCCTGCGCTGCCCGCACCCTCTTCACCTAGACGGGGTCCCGGCCGCATTCGCGCTCGGCCCTCTCACTCTGCCTCCTCTCTGCCACTCCCTCCATTTCCTTGCCTCCGCCCCTCCCTCCCACATGGGCAGGGCGACGAGCGTTGTCCGCCATGGGAGCTCGCAGCAAGCTCACGCGCCGGCCGCCTCCGGTCCTCTCCCTCCACGCCTTCCCCGTCACCACACCCGCGTGGCCGTCCTCTACCATCCCCGCTGCACCTCGGCCCCTCCAGCGCCTCCTCCTCCCTCCCCAACCGTGACGCCGCCATGGCCGCTCGCCATGGCCAAGCTCACGGCGAGCTCGCGCCTCCACCATCTCGGGCTACCTCTTCCTCGTCTGATGTGCGCCCCACGCCTGCCTCAGGCTCCTCCGCCAAATCCCCACACTCTAGGCCGCCGCCATCGGTCTTAGCACCCCGCTCCACTTGCGCTGCCCGCCATGGCCGCGCCGCGCACCACCTCGCCGTGGAGACCCATCTTCAGGCCGTCCCCGTGCCTCCACTCCACGTCCTTCGGATTCGCCTTGTACTCGCGCAGCCGGAGCGCCCCTCTGCTTCCCTTCCCACCACCTGAGCTGGTGGATCGAGCCGCGGCCGCCACGAGCTCAGTGCGCCACCGCTCCTCGGTTCACCGTCGCCGCACTGGCTCTCCTCCCCACCACCGGCGACGAGGTCAAGGGGAGATGGAAGCCCAAGGCTGGGAACACCTTCCTAGACACGCTCGGCTCCAAGTCTCGCCCCCACGCCGCCGTCGCCTCCCCTATGCGCCGGCCACCCCTTATCTAGAGGAAGAAGAAAGGAGGGGAGTTTTTCCCCAAAACCCCATGTGCTTTTCCCATGTTGTTTCTCTCTATTACGTACTATTCACTGAGTCATGGCTCTCTTCTTTGCAGGCCCTTGAAGTATAGAGTTAATTGTGTTTAGGTCCCTGAACAGTGGGATTTTGTTTTAAATCCAATTTCTTTAAGCTATGAACTTCGGAAAATCATAACAAATCAAAGAAAAACGCTAAAAAGGCAAACTCAGTTGCATTAGACTCCTCTTAAATAGATCTATTGAATGGTTATGATGTGGATGTGTAAAAGGGCTGTTTTGCCCTTGGTTTGTTGCATGCATGCTAAATCTACATAAATGCAAAAAGTGGTCCAAATGGACCCCAATTGCTATGAAACTTGGATAGTAGCTTTGATAGGGTATTTAGGCACTGTGTGAATTTTGGTAGCCCTATTATTGCTTGGTTGTTTACCGTTTTGCCCTAATGCATGTATTATTGTGTTTATTATGCATGGAAAACACTTGCCATATGAATTATGCTCCAAATATTGTACTAGATTTTATGGACACTCTCTATAGTATATTTAGCCTGCTGGTAAAATTTGAAGCTCTGCATGTAAGGTTTGAGTGGTGATTTGAAAATGACAAGTGCTACGAGGGTTTAATCAATAGAATAGAAAAGTAGGGTTTAATAGGCTCCAAAAATTCCACTAAATTTCTTGCAACCACATTATGGTAAGATTATGCTTGTGTGAAGTTTTCATGCATTTTTGTTGCTGTTCATGAGGGGTTTATATGCAGCTATTTACATAGGGTCAATGGTGATGAAAATAAGAATTAGGATGTTAATGTACTCATGTGAGCTCGCGATTGCTCCGGTTAACTCACTTAGTATATTCATTATTGCAAGTATAAAAATGAAACCTTGTAAGATGGATGGCTCTGTATGCTCCACATGCGTGTTTCCTTCTTATATGCCTAGGTTGCAAATCCCTAACCATAAAAGTATTGCGTGTTAAATTGCAGAGAATAATAACCCAAAGTAGGTCAGTACATATACCTTGTTCACTTATATGCTTGCGAGCATTTGGTATGATAAGAGCATTTTGGAATTTGAGATCTATCATGTATTTCTCGCAAGTACTCTGTGTGATATGTTTGACATGCTGAGAGAGATTAAACAACACCACACTCCATGCATGTATCTTAGTAATCCAAATAGTTGTTGCTTATTTTGTGGGTCACAACATTATCATGTTTCCTTTATGGTCAGTGAGTCTATAGTTGTGTATGTATGGTTGTATGCTTGCTCTGTGTCCGTGAAAGTACTACTATCCATATGCTAGGAACGATGTTTCAAACTAGTAATGCCTTACATGTATAAATATATGCTTGTTGTAGGCTTTACTTGCATAGGGTATGATAAAGAACATTCACATTGATACTTAATCATGTTTTTAATTCCATGTGATGCATTGAGAATATCTGATTGTGTGCTTACTCTAAGTCCATAAAGGTACTTCTATGTCACCAGTGCTAAGAGATCAGTCTTGAACTAGTAATCCATTGCATGTGTAAATATATGATTGACTAGTACTTCGCTTGCATGTAGTGTGAAACGAGGCATCTCAACTTAATACTTGATTCATGTAATGAATTGTACCTTGCCGCGTGAATGCTTGATTTCATAGCTGAATGATTGTCCTAGATGCATACGGTCACTTCTTGTTAAATAGTTGCCAATCACCTTTCTATCCATGAAATGATTGTTCACACGTGTGCTTGATATTCATGCATCTCATTCATTGCATCATGCATATTGTTCATACAGTGACGCTTATTACAGATACGTGATCAAGAACCAAGTGCGTGGAGCTACATCAATCAACGGTGGTCCTAAAGACCAACTAAGCCCCCAGCACGACCTGGAGTGCCCATCAGTCGTGTTTGGAAGGAGGAGTTGTCCAAGTGATCAAGGGGTTGCCTGGGGCAAAGCCTCACAACCCGGCAAACTAACTGTAGATTAGTTTGTTCAAGTTTTCAACAACAAAGGTAGGCCCCTTAGGCATCTACACCTATTTAGGGAGTTCCACCACCCTATATTTGGTTGTGCATTACGTTTAGGAGTTTTATGAAACCCCACATGCATAAATCCCTGATATCCTATGTAGTATGAATAGATCGAAGTCTATGCTTAGCCATGCTTAGACGGTAGAAGTCGAGTGAAGATATGCACTCGCGAGATGGTAGGGCTCAAAATGTTTTACAAAAATTTAATTCTAAAGCAATATGATATGATGTGATGGAAAAATCGAGAACGGGCGGAGATATGGGTATATTATGTTGAAAAATGATGTGGATGGTTTGGTGGACTCTGCCCGAGTCGTTTAAGACCCGTCCGCTGTTCGCCTACTGATCGGCATAATATTGCTAGAATGCTTATACAAGTCGTGGGACCGGTGAAAGTCTTACTTGTGCCATCTAAAGAACAGAGACTTGGTCCTACCGGACCCTAGGGGCGCTCACTCTCACAGAGGGCTGACCCGTCATGGTATCGCTCTGTGGGGGCTAAACCTAGGGAATGGCGGGTTGGAATCGATCTTGGGATGGGACAAGTGGAGATGGGGACTATATGTGGGAACGCAATGGCTAGTAAGCATATACCCCTGGCATTTTTAGTTATTCCCGGGAATTAAAAATCGATTCAAATCACTGATGCTCACCAGGTGTGAGAATGCCAATATCATTGACGGACAACGTAGTAATAACTTTAATATGTTATTTATTTAATCATGCTTTTTATATTACATGCTTGTACTTGTATGTTTACATTTCTGCAAGTTATTTTATGATGCTATATATGTTGAAATGATGAGATATATGAAGTATGGATGATGGTTATAAAATGAATAACTTGAGGCTTATGGCTTAACATTTAATGAAACATGAAAGTAAGGACTCACTTTTAGTAAACTTATGCGGGTTAGGAATCAAGTCCAGAAAAAGCCTTGCATACTCTCAAATGTGTCGGGCTGATACTGCCCTCGGGTAAGTCCTACGAGTACCCCACGTACTCACCGTTTGTTGTTGATATTTTTCTCTAGGTACATGTCAGTTTGTGAGCAAGGATGACCACGGTGGGCTCGGTGTCATGCCTTGACGTTTCTACTCTTCCGCTGCGATGTATCTGTAGATCATATGTTTTCCGCTGCAAGATTATTTTGAAGTTTTACTCCACTACATTTGTACATTATTTTGAGCAAAGTATTTGAAATCGATCAAACTATGTTTGTATGAAATGATGGGTTGTTGTAATTGTTGTGGCTCTTTCGAGAGCTTAACGTGTGTGATGTCGGTATCCCTAGGTGATGGTTACATCGAGTGCCCCTTTGGGGTAACTCGACGGACTACCGGGTTTGGTTCGGTCTAAGTGCACTGTGAGCCAAAGGTGGCAGGTGTACTTAGCTTGGATTAAATAGGCGGTTCTGCCACATCGGAGGAGTCCCCGTCGTACGAGCCGCCGAAGAATGCGTCGTTGGAGTCCTCGTACTCCTCCTCGCTGGCGCGCACGCTTCTTGCCCTTGCCTCCGGCCAAGGTGGAGAGGGAGTGGAGAGTGCTTGGGGTTTTTCTTGGATGAATGAGTACTCAGTGGAGGTGTAATGGATGGCCAGGCCATCGCTCTGCTCTTATAGTACGATCACTACGCTTCATTTCCTGTGAACGCGATTCAAGAGGCCGTGTCGTTTCGACTTCCACCACGCGTCAGTTATTCTCTTGGCAAGGCTGTTGCGTGTTTGGAAGATTCCTGTTTTCTGGGAAGTTTGTGGGTAATTCCTCGGTGCCCTCTGTTTTTTTCCTGTGGGTTAACCCCATGGGGTGCGGGATTTGTGGAAAAAGTATTCTTTTTCCTAAAATCCAAAAAGCAAGAAGTTTGGGTCGGCTTTCTATGACTCAGAAAGCTGGGAGAGAAATGGTAACTCGGACGAGGGGACCCACTATTCATCAAGTTGACTCGGTACTTGGGGGATGCGTTTGGTAAATCTGAATGAAGGGTTTAGATCTACAAGCTGATTATTCAAGTCAACTTGAAGCTCGCGGGCTACCCCATGGGGTGCACCTGGCGGTGCACCATGAGAAATAATGTTAACTCAGACATGGAACTCATGAACAGTATGTTATTCTTTTTAGAGTCTCGAGTCAATTAATTTCTAAATTAACTCGAGCCTCGGGAGCTTGTGGGGGATAGATATCCCCTAGGCCCTCACGGCGTGGATTCAGTATATGGGCCGTTAGAGGGCCCAATAGAGAGCAGGCCCCTAAGTGGGGTGTCGACCGGTCTCGTGGGTCTGAGAACGGATGATGTGCCTGAAGACCAAGTCAAAGCGCTCTAATTCAGGAAAGGCGTGAAGAGTTTGGTTTGGACTCTGGGTTCCAGAAGCGGCAGGTCTCTAGAAAGGAAGCATGTAATCGTAGATTATGTGTACTCATAGATGGAAACTGACTTGTAACCCAAACCTTGCCACGACTATATAAGACGGGTGAGGGACCCCTACGTAGATCATCAATCATCTCATCGCATACCAGCCACCAGACGCCCTAGCTTTCATTGTAACCTCGAGAAGCAAAGGCAATACAACTCGCAGCAAATATGACGTAAGGTATTACACATCTCGCGGCCCGAACCTGTATAAACCCTCGTGTTTTGTCGCATCTCTATGCGAACCATCGAGCTAACCCGATTTCGCCACCCCAAAAGCACTACGTAACACACCCCGTGGTGCATTGCTGGTATCAAACACCGACAGGCCCCACCTGTCAGCGACTCCGGGTCTACGGACTCGATCCACGCCGCACCATCGTCTTCCTTCCCCCTACCCGTCGCCTCCACGCCGCCGACGACGACCGGCCGAGGCCGACGGCCGGCCGAGGCCGCCCCTGCCCGTTCCTTCGGCCTTAAGCAAAAGCGGAGGGCACCCCCTCCATTCCCTGCCTCGCTCTCTCCCTCTCACCCGCTCCACTGAGCCGCCTTCGCCTCTCTCCACTGCTTCCCGTCGCCATTACCATTGTCGAGCTTGAAGCTCGAGCCGCGCCGGTCGTTCCTCACGCCTTCGTGCCTCCACACCACCATGCCGTCCATCCTCGGCCTCCTCTCCACCAAAACCTCCTAGCCTAGGCCTCCAGATCCCCACCACCAAGCCGCACCACCTCGCCGAACCCCGCCATAGCCGTGAGCTTGGAGCCGAGCTCCGGCCCGCCGTTCCACTCATCCTCGTGCCTCCTGTTGCACCAGGAAACCGACGGGTAGTTCCCTAGAGAGCTTCACACAATTGGGCTGGGAGGTGTATTTGGATCGTTAGGATCGCTCCTCCTTGCTGTGACCCACGATTAGCTGCACGGATCAGCCGATCGTTCTTGGCTTGGTGTTGCTTGGGCGTGCCACCTGGCTTATAACCTAGCCAGGGAGGTTGTGATGATGGTGTTTGCGTTGGTTGGCTCCTGTTTACCCTGTATAAGCAAACAAAACAGATCAAAACGTTAAATACTAGCCGGATCGCTCAGATCGGCTTATCCTGAATCGGATCTTCTTCGTCGGCAGAGCCCTTCTATCTTACCAACAATATATCCAGATACAATATATAGAAGTACTTGAATAAAGGAAAAGAAAACACGACTAGATCTATTCTAGTCGGCTAAAACATCCAGATGAACGTCAAAACATGTGTTGATTCTACTAAACTCACCAAAGATTCTATAAGAGCAATATAAGGGCAAACGCATCTTTGATAAAGCGATAACAGGCAAGATAGGGTATACATCGGATCTTTCTACTAACATGTGATCTGTAGATAAAACTATGAGAACAGATCTAATCTAAGCTCTAAACCTTGCGACATGCTAAACTGACAACAAACCGGCAGCATAAAAGCATGCATCACAACAGATATTAGCATAACAACAAGTTGTGTACAAGCGGACGTACAAGCAGATCAGCTCATACACGTGAGGGATCTCATGCCACGCTAGGCTTGACGTGAGATTCATCGGGGTAAATAATGGATCTCGCGCTAAGCAAAGCTTATTGTGAGATTCATCATGGTAACTGGCAAACCGTGCCATCAAAAACGCTTCAGTACACGATTTGTCAGGCGACTAACATCGTAATGCCTGTAACGAAATTAGATCGTTAAGACAGCATGACGATTACCTGAAACTCTAGTCGCTAGAGGTGGCGATGCACCGAGGAGATGTGGAGACAGCCGCTGCTCGATGAACGTATGTCGTCAATTTTATTTCGATAGTAATGGTACATATTTATAGTGCGTAGACTAGGGCAACAAAACTGCCCTTCCATAATTAAGCTACAAACCCTAACTAACTAAAACTGGACTCTTTGGTCTACGATACAAGGCCCAAAGGCCTACTCCACCATTCGCTGTTGCTTCATTGTACAGCTCTTCTATAGCCCAAAGCCAATCTGGACCATTAACAGGGGCGGCCAAATTCCGTTGTCAACACATGCCCCCTGGTTTTGGCAAATAAAGATTTATTTATTTCAAAACCAGAGAAGTGGGAAACCTGACCATGCACATCCCATCGATCTGAACCGCAACACAGTCTTCCATGGCAACCGCTATGAAGACCTGTGTGACCTCTTGACTTCCCATACGGTGCCCCTTCGCCTTCCATCGCCTCACGCTTAATAAAAGGCAGGGCCACCCCCTGTTCCTCTCAAATCGGCATCCAATCTTCCCCTTTCTTCAGCCACTAGAGCCAAGAAAACCCTCATTTTCAGCCATGTCTTCTTCTGGCAGCAACCATCCACCATCACCGCACTCTTCCCCATCCGTGACCGGGCTGCGAGCTCTCACTCCTCCTTCCTCCCCTTCCGTTGCTTCTGCTCCAGGTGCGGCAGCCGATGCGCTAGCGCCATTGCCGCCCTGCCTAGACGTGCCGCCGGGCTTCGCTCCGCTGCCGACCAAGCTCCCTTGGCTGCTCCATTGGATGAAGAGGAGCGGTCCCTAAGCCCAACTACCAAGGCTTGGCTGAAGAGATGGGGGCCGGACATTCCGTACCCCCCGTGCGGCGTGATCAACCTTGGATGCGCCGAGGACCTGAAGGACGCAATCGCCTTCCCTCCATGGGTCCCTCGCCCGGACCACGACTCGCCCGAGCGTCCTACTGAGAGAAGGCGCCTGGGGACGCCGCCCTCCGACGACGAAGCGGAGGGCAATGAGGAGGATGAGGAGGAAGACGGCGACGAGGAAGACGATGCCGACGAGCCGGAGAACTCCTCCGATGAAGCCGAACCGGACGAGCCAGACGAGGACGAAGACCTCGAGGCTCAATACGAGGAGGGCTCGTCTGACCTTGCTCTAACCGAGAGCGAGGACACCAGCGACGAGGACGACGGCGAGGAGGACAAAAAAGCCGATGAAGACTCGGCCAGTGGTAGTGATGCTTAGAGCATCTCGCCCTAGTAGCATTAGGATTAACTTAAGTTGTGGTAGTTTAGCCGTTGCATCGGCTCTTTTGTAAGATAACCCTTAGCTTTTGGGGACAACAGCCATAGTATCGGCTTAAGGATGTATTTTGTTATGTAAATTAATGGAATCCCCTTTCTAAACTTCTGTCCCTTTTTCTATTTTCTTGCCGATTCTCCCTCATACTACAATCGGCTCAGCAGCATCGCACTAACTCGAGAAATTCCTCAATCGGCTTTAACTTATCGTAACAAGCCGATCTGTTTTACTTAGCCAATTTCTAGTAGACAATCGGCTCACTGGTCAATCATCGAATCGGCTCTGACTCATTGACTTCAGTCAAACATAACTCGACAAGCCGACGACTCAAAGGACACGCTTCCTCCGACCGAAATTTCCAAATCCCGCGTAAGTCATTACCTCATAAAGGCTTATACCGAACCAGAACTCGTCTTCCTTCCTCTTTGCCGCCGACGAACATTTTCCCACCATCTCCAGCTCCAAGCGACTTGCGAAAATGGCAGCGTCAAGCAGCACAACAGAAGAGTAGACTCTTTGCGGGCGTGTATTTGGATTGAAGGTAAAGGCTTTGACCACCTCTACAATTATGCTTCTCACAAAGCTGTTATCTTTACCTTGCACTCATTCTTCAATCATCCAGGCCGACGAGATACTGATCTTGACTTTGGCCAATTCCCATTCTTACAGTTTAGGGCCCAAATCCTACGAGCCCCCATATGACCTTGGTAGAACAGAGACCAAACGCTTGCCTTTTGTCCACGTTGACCCAGACCTAGATCTGTGGACTAACCAACTCCGCGCCTAGCCGTTCCTCATGGACGGGTGGGCTGATTGGTACAAGCGTGTTGAGCGCGTATATAGTTCCACTTGGCAATCCATGCGCATAGTCGATGCTCTGACTCTATCTCTTTGTCCCGTGGAGAAGTACAACAATCTGCTTAGATCCATCGGCTATTTCTAGTCGGACAGCCTGAACTGCTTCTTGTTCGGCTCTAGCCCCAGGACACCTACCCTCATGGACGTTGTCATGATCTTAGGGCTAGATGTACAATCTATCTGCCCTTCTCCCTTCCATCTAGCTGAATGTCCTTATAAGAAAATAGTAGAAAAGAGCAGTACCCGAAACTGGAGCCAATATATCGCTCAACACAACAAGCAGTCTAGTTCAGTTTCAGAGAAAGAGCACATCGCTTTCCTGAACTTGTGGCTTGACCATTTTCTCTTCAATGGTCCTTCTCTATCCCCGACCAAGAATTACCTCAACTTGGCCACCGCAGTGGCTCAAGGTCGGTCCTTTGCCTTAGGCAAACTCTTCCTAGGCATACTGTATCGTCATCTCTCTTTGAACACCCAGCGCATATTGGCTGGACAATGCATCAAGACAGGCGGTCCTTGGTGGTTTGTTCAGCTCTGGAGTCAACTGTACTTTCGTAATGAAATTCCAGATTTCCCATCACTCGAGTCCCAATCTTTTCCAAACCTCACAGGCAAATCCATCCGTTGCACCTCATTTGGCTAGGCTTTGCACCAATTGCCTATAACCCAGACCAACGCAGTTGAAACAGCCAAATGGTACAAATGTTTCTACAGCTCACAACCCACCCCCGTATATAATGCATATACCGAATCTAAACAATTCGAGAACCCATCCTTTTTCAGACTAGATGTCTTCAGTACTGATGAAGAAACTCGAACCATATTCGGCACAATGGCTACCAACCTGTTTTAGCTGCTCGCCAGCTCGGCCTAAACCAAACTTCTCCTCGCCTGATTATCCATGAGAAAATCCAAAGCCGAGCTGACATATCTGACTCCCTGATAGCCACCAAAGCATATTCCATCTTTTCTGACCTAGAGTTAAGCATACCTGGCACGATGGAGTTTGTATACACAGCCGATGGCTTCGACCGCTAGTGGAATTTCTGGAAGCTCCACCTTTTCCTTAATGCTGTGGCATCAGCTCTTCTAGCCATCGACCCCAAGCACAAAACCACACCAGAAGAGGTAATCTCCCATTTGATTCGGTCCCTTTTCGTGTATTGTTGCTTGATGATACGACCAAATTTCCTGAACACAGATGCAGACAGTGTCTGTTCCTACTGACGATGCCGGCCAGCCGTTCAAGTACCTGCAAAAGGCACCACTGCCTTTATACCAGGCCAACATGCCTTCTCTCGACAAGGCCATCTTTTCTTCTCCTGGGATGACGCGCAAGAGGGAGGGAAAAGGACTTCGCTAGCCAAGGTTCAAGAAAGCCACCATCAAGCCCAAGCCTGTTGTCCCAGTCCAAACCCTTTCTTCTGAATCATTAGTAAGTTCCACTTTGCCTTAGATTCAGTATTGAAAGTTATATTGACTATTTTCTATATACAGGGTCACAGCTCGCACGGCCAGGAACAAGAGGAGGCCGAGAAAGAGAATTCCCCTGAACTTCCCAATTCTTCTCCTAAGGATACGTCCGGCCGGAAAGATGAAGACCACATGGAAGTCAGCCCTCCACAGGTGTGTTCTGAACCGCATGTCTTCTTCGTCTATAGTTTGTAAACTAACCATGCTGCTACCAGGCCTTTGATGCTGCATCATTATTGAACTTCGATCCTTCAACCATCGGTGAATCTTTGGTGACTGAGAGCCCTCCTTCAACTCCACCGGCCGATGTGACCTCGAACCTTAAAGACATCGCCAAGCAACTGGAAACTCCGATTGAGAAATTGGTCGTTGCGTGTGACGGCATCCGCATGGCCCTTGAGCCAATCATTGATATGCTGCCTTTGAGCCTAAAGCAAGCATCCCGGCCAACAGCTCACCTTGGATTCCTTTGAGAAGATGTGTTGGCCGCTACGTCACCGATAGCTACTTGTAACAACCAGGCGGCCCTGAAAGAAGAAATCACCAAGGCATATGTAGCAGCAAATCAATTTAAGGCAGACCTGGATGACGACAGTGAAGAAACAAGGCTAAAGACGTCCAGGCAAACACTTGATGCGAGGAGGTCACAGATAACTGATGAAATCAAGCGCCTTGAGGAAGAGCTATCTCAGGTTGACGCAGCCATCCAAGCCAATGATGCAAGCATGAAGACACTCACAAATAACAAGCAAAAGTTGTCCATGTCACTCAAAGGCAGTATTGTACGCATCCGTGAGTTAAACAAAGCCTGATCATCGGCTCTGACGAATCAGATCATCAAGTCATCGACTCCGCTGACAAGGTCAGAATGAAAGCTTTGACTGCAATTCACCAATATCTTCAGAGCCTACTAGCATCTTCCTCCTCATAACTCATCGAATCACTCGAACATTGTCAGTTGTGCCCCCCGAGCGTATAGCTCAGTTAAAAACATTATGTTTTTCTTGTATTTTTTGTACTGAAGGCGATGCCTAACATCGGCTATGGCCAATGGCACACGTTGGTCTTTGCTACCCGTAGTTGCTTGTTTTACGTTATTTTTCTAAAGGCGATATTTTAATACATCGGCACTTGTTAAGACTGGATGGCAATGCATCGGCCAAATTTTCCCTAAAGGCGATGACAAGGCATCGGCTACCAGCTCGGATGTTATCACGTCAGTTCTTGTTCCTTCGTTAAGATCCGATCACTGGGATAATATTTCTTCAAATATTTACCATTGATGTTTCTAAAAATCTGGACCCCTTCCAATGTCTCCATTCTATACGAATTTCCTAGAGCAGTCTCCACTATGCGATAGGGCCCGTGCTAGTTAGGTGATCACTTTCCAAACGCTGGATCTTTCGTTCCAACTGGCAAGACTAACTCCCAAACAAGATCGCCTATCTTGAAATTCTTCGGCTTTACTCTCTTGTTGTAAGCCTTCGCTACCCTGGCTTTGTTGTCTCTAATTTTTTCAAAAGCCCATAGCTGAAGCTCCGTTAGATCATCTGTGTTGATGTTCATGAGAGATGTATAATCATCGGCTGACAGATCATTCTGAAAATTGAACCCTGCGAGAGCCAATGTTAACCTCCCACGGCATAACGGCCTCCTGGCCGTACACCAACTGGTATGGAGTGCACTTAGTCACCCCGTGACACGACATCCTGTACGCCCATAACGCCTTTGCGAGTCGATCGTGCTATTGCTTAGGATATTCGTCTATCTTCCTTTTGATCAGCTTGATGAGACTCTTGTTCAATGCTTCAGCCTGACCATTGGCCTGAGCGTAGTAAGGGGACGATTGCAGCAATGTGATACCCATCTCTTTGGCAAAATTTTTGAATTCTTTAGCCAAAAAGACAGTCCCTTGATTCATGGTGATAGTTTGTGGGATGCCAAATCTGTAGATGATGTGTTCCTTAACAAAATTCACCACGTCCTTGGCCATGACATTTTTCATTGGCACGACCTCTACCCACTTGGTAAAATAATCAGTGGCAACCAGAATCCATTTGTGTCCCTTACTGGTCGGAGGGTTAACTTGACCGATCATATCCATGCCCCAACCTCTAAACAGCCATGGCTTAACAATAGGATTCAACGGTCCAGCTGGCGCCATCTGAACAACGCCGAACCTCTGATACTCTTGGCAACCTTTATAGTATTTGAAGCAATCTTCTAACATGGTTGGCCAATAATACCCTGATCTTCTAATCAGCCAATTCATTTTATGAGCCGATTGGTGGGTACCACATACTCCCTCGTGGACATCGTGCATAACTTTCAGCGCTTCTGGTGGCCCCAAACATTTTAACAATAACCCTTCCAAGGTCCTGAAGTACAGTTCATCACCAATAAGCACATGTTTCAGAGCACGATGGCTTGTCTTCTTATCTGCCCCTCGAGTCGGATCCCTCAAGTAGTTGAGGAGATCGGCTCTCTAATCGTTTGCATCAACCGGCATGTCGTCAACACAAACGCTATCATCTTGTTCGGCATATCCAGAAGCTATTTGTGCAAGCTTGTTGGCTTCAAGATTGTTCTCCCTTGGTATCCACGTTAATCGAACAAATCTGAATTTTGCCATCAATTCATGGCAACGTAGAAGATAGGGATACAATAGATCACTAGCACAATTAAAATCTTCTGTCGACTGATTGATGGCAACTCTAGAATCGTCGAAAGCTTCCACTACTTCAGCCCCTGCCTCAAGCAACAACTCGAGGCACTTACACAAAGCTTCATACTCCGTTTGATTGTTAGTGCGTCGCTCGCTGAGGCGAAAGGAAAACTCATATTGTGCCCTCCAAGAGGAAATAATGAGGAGCCCGACACCGCAGCCAGCGCCGCACGCGGAACCATCAAAGAACAAAGCCCAAGACGATATGCCGACGAAATTTTGATGTGGAGCCGATCGCTCAATGATTAGATCGGCTAATGCTTGGCCTTTCACAGCCCTGGCCGGTTTGTACCTGATATCAAACTCTGAGAGAGCAAACATCCATTTGCCGAGCCTCCCTTTAAGAATAGGGGCTGACAGCATATGCTTAATAACATCGGCTTTACATACTACCCAAGTTTCAGCATTAAGCAAGTAATGACGCAATTTGGTGCATGTAAAGTACAAACATAAGCATAAACGCTCCATCTCAGAATACTTGGTCTCAGCATCAAGTAATCGTCGACTCAGGTAGTAGACGACTCGCTCCTTTCCATCGACTTCTTGGATCAACACCGAGCCGATGGTTGTTTCGTCCGTCGATAGATAAACAATAAACGGGACATCAAGACAAGGCGGTGCCATCATAGGTGGCGTTGTTAGATACTTCTTCAGATTATCAAACGCCAGCTGTTGATTAGGTCCCCAAATAAATTATTCACTCTTTTGCGTCCTAATCAACGGCATGAATGCTTCAATCTTGGCAGACAGATTAGGGATGAACCTCCTGATGTAATTAATCTTGCCAATAAGTTTCTGAAGCTCTTTCTTGGTTTTTGGCGGTGTCATTGTTTCAATAGCATCTTTGCTTTTTGAGCCAATTTCGATTCCCCTCTCATGGGTCATGAAACCAAGAAATTGGCTAGCCGTGATACCAAACGCGCACTTATCTGGGTTCATCCTCATTCTGTGCTTCCGAGTACACTCGAGAACTTGGCGAAGATCGTCTAAATGATTTTCTTGTAAGACCGATTTCACCACCACGTCGTCGATATAAACCTCTACAAGCCAGCCGATCAAGTCATGGAAAATGTAATTCATGGCCCACTGGTACGTGGCCCCAACATTACGCAAACCAAAAGTCATAACCACGAACTCGAATAAACCTTGAGAGCAACGAAAAGCTATCTTGTAGACGTCTTCTTCGGCCATGAATATCTGGTTATATCCGGCATTACCATCAAGGAAGCTCATCATCTTGTGGCCAGCTGCAGCATCGACGAGCGATTCAGCGATAGGCATGGTATATTCGTCTTTTGGGGTAGCTCTATTCAAATCTCTGAAATCAATACATATCCTGAGCTTCCCGTTTTTCTTCCAAACAGGAACAATGCTCGATATCCAGGTGGCGTATCGGCAGGGAGGAATAAAACCAGCACGACATCTTTTCTATCTCTTCTTTGACCGTTTCTACAATCTACGCATCGATCTTCCTGGGGTGTTGTGCAAACGGATGAAACCCAGGTTTCATTGGCAACCGATGTTCGACGATAGATCGATCGAGCCCAGGCATCTCGTGGTACTCCCAGGCAAAACAATCAGGGAACTCCCTAAGCAGTTCTATCAATTTAGTCTTGAACTCTGGGTCAAGCTTTTTACTTACCCATGTTAGCCTAGGACGGTCGCCTGGACTGATGTTAACCGCTTCAAGCTCATCAGAGGGAGTAAATCCAAAAACGAGTTTACCTTCCTCGGCAAATTCCTGCGTCGAGCTTGATAATGTCTGAGTTGGATGTGGGGGGTGCAATTTCGGGTTTTTCCTCGTCATCGGGCAATTGGTCATCGCATGTAAAAACATCTTTATTAGACAAAGTATAAATTACATTGATGTTTTGTGGCCGACCACCTAGATTGGCCAATCCTACCATACATCCAAAAATATGATTATAATTTTTTTGGAGCCGATCACGCAGATCGGCCACTACGGCTTGTGAGGTCATAGACACGCTATCAGGATTTATTAGCCGATGAGAATCAGCCGATGCCACTGGCTGAAGTGGCCCACCAATTATAGATGGGTGCCGATTGCCAGAACCGGCGTGATCACATTTTTTGCCTCTTATGCGAAACTCCAGTTTAGCTCTTGTCGATCCGAGAGGCACTCTGCTTCATCTGACATCGACGATTGTGCGATGCTACGAGAATCGTCCGCAGGTACAACTTCAATGTTGTCGCTGTCCCATTGGATCAAACATTGATGCATTAAGGAGGGCACACAGCAGTTGGCATGAATCCAGTCTCATCTAAGAAGAGCCAAATAAGGACCATGATCGTCGACCACGAAGAAGGAAGTGTTGAGTGTCTTGTGGCCAATCGTTTGCTCGACATTAAGGACCCTTTGACTTGAGATGAAGTGCCCTTGAAGTTGTTGAGGGTGACGTTGGACTTCACAAGGTCGTCGGCGGACCTCCCAATCTTGCGGCACAAGGAATATGAAATAATATTAACGGTCGCACCTGCGTCGACGAGCATCCCACCAACTGGCTTGCCATTGATAAAACCCTTCATGTAGAGAGGTTTTAGATGCCGATACTGTCGGGGTTTGATGCCGACAATGCACCATGGGGTGTGTCACGTGATGCTTTTGGGGTGGCGAGATCGGCGTAGCTCGATGGTTTGCGTACAGATGCAACAAAATACAAGGGTTTATATAGGTTCGGGCTGCAATGAGCGTAATACCCTACGTCCTGTTTGGGGCGAGTTATATTGATCTGAGTTCTCAAGGTTACAATGAGGGTTTGGAGGTTTAGTGGCTGGTGTGCGATGAGATGATTGATGATCTACGTAGGGGTCCCTCACCCGCCTTATATAATCCGGCCAGGTTTGGGTTACAAGTCAATTTTTATTTACGAGTCCTACTCTATTTGGAAGCCTAAGAGAGTACACAGAATCCACGATTACATGTTTCCTTCCTTGAGTCCCGCCGCTCCCGTAATACAGAGTCCGAACCAACTCCCTTGCATCTTTCCTGAATTATAGCGCCTTTGACTTGGTCTCCAAGCTCTCCATCCGTTCTTCGGCCCATGAGACCAGTCGGCACCCTGAGAAGGGCCTGCTGTCTCTACTGGGCCCTCCAACGGCCCATGTACTGAATCCACGCCGTGAGGGCCCAGGGGATATCTATCCCCCACAAGCCCCCGAGGCTCGAGTTAATTTAGAGATTAATTGACTCGAGACTCCAGAAAAAATAACATACTGCTCATGAGTTCCTCACCTGAATCCACACTGTTTCTCATGGTGCACCGCCAGGTGCACCCCATGGGGTAGCCCCCGAGCTTCAAGTTGACTTGAGTATCAATCAGCTTGAAGATCCAAACTTTCTGATCAGGCTTCACAGGATGCGATCCTCAAGCACCGAGTCAACTTGAGGAATAGCAAATCCTCTTATCCGAGTTACCATTTACTCCC
The DNA here is from genome assembly GCA_022530915.1 of Paspalum notatum. Classification (NCBI taxonomy): domain Eukaryota; kingdom Viridiplantae; phylum Streptophyta; class Magnoliopsida; order Poales; family Poaceae; genus Paspalum; species Paspalum notatum. The sequence goes on from CM039688.1 coordinate 15,770,751, forward strand.
AGTTTTCCGAGTTATAGAAAACCGACTCAAGCTTCCTGCTTTCTCGGATTTTAGGAAAAAGAATAATTTTCCACAAATCCTGCACCCCATGGGGTTAACCCAAAGGGAACGAGTAGAGGGACCGAGGAGTTACCCCGAAAAGGCCCTAGGAAATAGGAAACTTCTGAACACGCAATAGCCATTACCCTCCCACACGATAACTGACGCGTGGAGGAAGTCGAAACGACGCGGCCTATTGAATCGTTTGCACAGAGATCGAAGCGAAGCGGCCGTGCTATAAGAGCAAAGCCATCACCCATCCATCCATTACGCCTCCACTGAGTACCAGTTCTTCAAGAAAAAACCCTAAAAAACTCCCCACTCCCCTGCTTTCAGCCATGGCCAGAGGGAAGGGCAAGAAGCGCGCGCGCTCGCCATCGCCATCGGAGTACTCGGACTCCTATGACGCGCTGTTTGGCGGCGCATACGACGAGCCCTCGGATGACTTCTCCAGCGAGAAGGAGAAAACCCACAAGGAGGCGTCGCCACAGGAGTACGAGTTAGAGCCCAACACCAACGACTCCCAAGGCTACAGCGCCACGGAGCGCGCTAAGCTCCGGGGCCTCCGTCGCACCGCCTTCGAGGACTCTGCCAACGAGGAGGAGGAGGTCAGCGAGGAGGAAGACTCCAACGACGACGACGACGACGATTGTCCCAGCGGCCCTGATGGTCCGGGCGGCCACGACGACGGCGACGGCGGCCATGACGGCGGAGATGAGGCCGATGCTCCGGCCTCCAAGCGCCGCCGCGTCACCGGGCCCCCGGCCGGGCCATCCACCGGCGTGTCGGCCGCCACCACCCCCACCACCATATTAGTAGTAGTAGTTAGATTAGGATAATCTCCCCTCTTATATGTAATCCACCTTGATGAACTATTGTCATGCCCGGTTTCAACGAACAAAACCGTGCAACATATATATGCGCCAGGAAACGTCTCGCATATACATGAAAAATTACAGAATACCACAACACATGCCAAAGGTAAAAACGTGCATAACATTAAATATATCATTATTATACTATGACACAAGCGTTTAACTCAGAGTATAACGTAACATAGCGGAAGCATAAAACACAAATATAACGGGTGCCACAGGGATGTCAACCAGTGAATGAAACGCCTAAAATTCGTCATAGTCTTGCACATAGTCTTCATTACCACCATCATCTGAGCAGTGGTTGGATTCCCCCCCCCCCCAACAAGGAATAAATATAAAGAAACAAGCGTGAGTACAGAATACCCAACAAATATAACATAAACCATGAGGCTCTATGGTTAGCTGACAACTGCATAAGCTTTTAATTTAAAACATTTATTAAGGCCTAATTACTATGAATTAATATCAAAACCATTAGCCCAAAAGATATTGCATAAGAAAATTAAATAAGATTAAACAGATATAAACATTATTATAACCAAAACCAAAACCAAGGAACCTCAGCCAAGGGTCCTTCTAATCACTGGGAAGGGTCTGGGCCGCTCATAACCGTGAGCACGGCTAACATGTTAGTTTTACACTCTCGAGAGGTTGTACATCTTTACCCACAAGTCGTGAGTTACGCTAGGAATTCATCACATTACCGGAGATGAGATGACTAGCAAGCGCACTACGAAGCCTTTACAAAGATTGCGTTAGTAAGGTGTAATCGCTAAGGTTTCAGGGTCGCAACGGTGGTGTCCGCCTCCAAAGGGAGAAGCACATACATATAACGTAAAGCACACTCAACCATAAGGTAGTGCAGCGACCACTGATGCTAGTCTCCCCTCTTGCCCCACAGGTAAGTTACTTCCAAACCAAAACAACCTAATTAATCAGCTAAGTCCGTCCCATTCCAGCCTTGTGGTAGCACTGTTGTCCTAGGTGGTCGCTTTGTGATTCGGTCCTTAGGGAGGGAACCAGCAAAAGCACATGAGCACATTGCTTAAGCTCCCTAAACCATGTTGCTAAAAAGCCATATTAAAATGGACATAAACGGATCAGGGTCAAGCCCAACAATTAATTGCATAAGATTATTAATCAAAATTAAATTAACAAAAGATATGTGTTTGCATAGCACCTAGCACAACTTAACCATATGCATCCCAAAAGGTAGACATATAAAGATAAAAGTAGCTAGGTAAACCTTATAGGCATAAGAATTTAAATGCACATGCAATGATTAAAAGGTTATTGGGAGGTGTTTATGTTATACTTGCCTTCCTCAAAACTTATTCCTTGCTGCTGCTCAGAGGCTTCTGGAGGCTGCTCTTCGAACTCAATAGGTGGATCAATGTCTACGCATGACATACGGCACCAACAAGCATACACATGATCACACATGCAAGCAAACAAATGCAAAAGATAAGAAACAATACATTATGACATATAAACAGAAGGTAAAACGTATTTAAAATTATTCTACACATTTATACGATTGCGTGGGCGTGAGAATCGCCGAAAACGGATTTAAAACGTGAAAGATATGACCATTTGAATATAAAAGGACCTATCTGTAAATAGTTTTCGAAAACTAGAGCTAAAACGTCAAAAACAGGGCTTCCTCACTAAAGAGATGGACTGCGGGTTAAATCCCGAAAAGGACAGGGCAGTTTACGCAAAAAGGCGCGGCAGCGGCTGCGTGGCGCTATTTGATTGGCTGAAACGGTTGACACACGGGTGGCTGTAGAGACGCGGCCACAGAAGATCCAAAGGATCCGGTGCAACCAGATCGGATCCGGTGCGGGCAGCACACACGGAACGGCGAAGGCGGCCACTGGGACGCCGACACGTGGCGTGGGAGGGAGCAGGGCGATGGGCGCTGGCTAACGCTTGGCCGACGGAGCGGCTTGGCACGGGAGCGGGCCCAAGTGCGGGGTCCACGCGGAAGAGGGAGCAGCCACTGGGGCGCTGCCGCGTGGTAGAGGGAGACAGGGGGCGCTGCGCTGGTTCGCTCGCTCGAGCTCCGTTCGAGCCGAAGGCGGGGGCGCATCTGCTCCCGGGTCAACGTGGGAGTCGGCGGTGGTAGGGCCCGCTACGTGTGATATCGGGCGGGAAACGGCTTCCGCCGTACGGAAGCGGGGCCCGGCTGGCGACATGGCGGCCATGGATAGGGTGCCGGCGGAATGGAGAAGCTAGGCGGGAAAGGACGACGCGGTACAGCATAGGAAACAAGGTACGACGGGCAGCTCACCGGAGTTATGGTCCTTCGCCGGAGTCGAAGGAAAAACGCAGATCTACGGAGAACGGAGAATCTCCTCAAAAATCTAAGACCAAGCCGACGAAGACTTCGACGAGACGAACATCGTGGTATCCTCGGATTTCGACAGAGATGGACGGACGCGGAGAAAACTCACGCCGAACGTTCGCCGGAGTTGGAGAAGACTTCAACCTTCCCGCTCAGATCTAGGGAGTTAGGGTTTGGGGATTGAAAAACGGATACCGGTTCTGGAAATAGGACGACGAGAGGATTCCGATGAATATATATATGCACCGGTTTCGGCCGAGTTAGATTTGGGCTATTTTCGGAATATTTAATTTCGGGCTTTAAAATAATTCCAGAATATCTAGAATTATTGTTCGTGCCCCGAAAAATACTCCGATGGCTCCAAAAATTCCAGAAAAAATTCCCAGATATGTTTTGGCACCCAATGAACTCAAATAAAATAGTTAGAGCTCATGAAAAGATTCAAAAGAGCTTCCAATAAATGGAACTTGCTCTAGGGAAAAGAGAAAAGCTCCCAGATAAATCCAGAAACTTTCCAGAAATAACATGATGATAAACAAAGATACTTAGAAGGATTTTAACAATCAAACATGCCAGCCTCGCATGGAGTGATGAGATGGTCGGCAAGATTTGTGGCGAGACGCAAGATAAGCATGACGAGAAGGGTCCGTATGACAAAGGAAAGAGTGGGGAAGGAGACCACTCGACAAAGGGATAGGGTAAAGGCACAGGAAAGCGAGAAGTTGTTCAAAATGCCCAAGAACCAAATACAAGCAAACAAACAGGGCACAATGAGACAACAAAAGAAAGCAAAGCATCGGCTCCTTAAGACAGAGGCAAAAGGCTTAACGCACCGATGCAAAGAGCATGCTAAAAGCTCAAACTCCCCCTGAAATGCATCCTCATAAATGCAAAATGAGTGCAAAGCTCTCCCTCAACAAAATCTCTCCTGAGTTTTCCCCCTTGTCCATATTTTTAAATTTCTTCCCCTTGGAGAAGTACACTAATCTCTCCCCAAATTTCTCCCCCTTGTTGACAATGGACACATCAAGGGTTCCGTGAACTCAACTCCCCCTGAACTAGACAACTCCCCCTCAAAATATGTTATGAAATGCAAAGAGTGTAACTGAAAGAGCTCAGAAGGGATGGAAAGCAAGTAATCACAAGTTCTAGCATACATAGCAAGTGAGGGCAAGGAAGCATATAACAAGCTCAAATGAATCTATCTTACACATATCAAGAGTAAGCTTGCTTTTTAGGGTTAATGAAAAGAAAGCATCACTAACACGAATAGCACCTAGTAAGAAAGGCATGAACAGCAAAATGCTAGCAATGCATACAAGGTGTGCTACTTTCAACCAAAGCATATACAACTAGCCATAAGCATTTTAGAGACTTGCAAATTTCAGATTTAGACATTTGTAGTCAAAAGCAAGTTCTTTTTGTGCCAGGGGTTATTTACTTGTCTTTTGCCACTTCTTACCAACCAATGCCAATCCTAGGTTATATAACCATCAGAAGCTTAAGACAAGGTTTTGGTCATACACAGCCTAGTCCAAGTTCATGCCAAAGTGCAAAGGCAAGCTGTCTCGAACTAGATCAGTGTGACAAGCAAACCCACCTGGATCTTTTTCAATTCATCATATAAGGCACACTTGTAAACATTTTGATTCAGATTTCAATTTAAGCAAGGTGTCAGAAAAGCTTTGGCATTTACTTAGCAAAGGCATACAACTAGCATATCCAGGTATGAAAAGTTAGCATAGCATTCAACAATCCTACACATGCGAGGTAGCCAAATCAAGTGGTGATCATGGTTTTTGATTTACAAAGAACAAAATGACTTAGCTCACAATTAGTATTCAATAGACTCAAGAGAGCTTAGCCAACCATGATCAAGCAAGCACTGTACCATCTAGCACAAGCAAGTACTAACTCTGCATTCCAAAAGAGCTCTAGTGCTAGTGAAGTGAAAATGCATATGATACAATGCAATGCATGATATGATACAATATGCAAAAGAGACAGAGAGAAATAAAAGCAAGATAAAAGCAAAATTTAAACTACAGAAGCTATTCCTTACTAAAAGGAATAGCACTCTATCCCTGACTAAAAGGGATAGCACACTCCAACCTCACCTCTTAGACGCGTAAAAGCGTCAAACTCTAGGGGCTTGGTAAAGATATCGGCCAACTGGTTTGCTGATACTACATGGATCAAGTCTATATCTCCCTTCTCATAGTGATCTCTCAGAAAGTGAAACCTCACGTCTATGTGTTTGGTTCTAGAGTGCAAAACGGGGTTCTTAGCTACAGAAATAGCAGAAGTAGAGTCAACTAGGAGAGGGATTCTACCAAACCTAAGGCTGAAATCACTAAGGGTGGCTTTCATCCATAAAAGCTGGGAGCAGCAACTAGCAGCAGCAACATATTCTGCTTCAGTGGTGGAAAGAGCTACACTAGCTTGCTTGCGGGAGGACCAAGAGACAAGAGAGGTTCCTAAGAGTTGGCATGTGCCAGAGGTTGACTTGCGATCAATCCGGCAGCCAGCATGGTCAGCATCTGAGAACCCTCTATGAGAAAGAGAAGAACCCGAGGAATACCAAAGACCAAGCTCAGGAGTGAATTTCAGATACCTGAAAATGCACTTCATCGCTTGACGGTGAGAAGTCCTAGGAGAAGCCTGGTAGCGCGCACAAAGACAGACCGCGAACTGAATGTCCGGCCTGGTCGCCGTCAGGTACAGAAGTGAGCCGATCATCCCTCGAAATTCCTTCTGGTCCACCGCCTCCCCATCTTCATCAGCATCAAGCGCCGTGTTTGTACTCATAGGAGTTGTCATGGGTTTAGAGTCACCCATGTTAAACTTTTTGAGTATGTCCCTTGTGTACTTGGCTTGATGGACGAAGGTACCCTCAAGGCCTTGCTTGATCTGCAGCCCGAGGAAGAACTGGAGCTCACCCATAAGACTCATCTTAAATTCCTTGCTCATCTGTTCAGCAAATCTAGACACCAAAGCATGAGATGAACCACCAAAGATTATGTCATCAACATATATCTGAACTATCAGGGTGTCACCGCCACGACTCAACAAAAACAAGGTCTTGTCTACTGAACCCATCACAAACCCAGACTTGAGCAGGAAACTCTTCAACCTAGCATACCAAGCTCTAGGAGCTTGCTTCAGACCATAAAGGGCTTTCCTCAACTTATACACCCGGTCTGGAAATCTAGCACTCTCAAAGCCAGGAGATTGTCTCACATATACCTCCTCCTCTATGAACCCATTCAGGAAAGCAGACTTGACATCCATTTGCTGCAGTTTGAAGCCTTTAGAGGCCGCAAAGGCAAGCAAAATCCTAATGGCTTCCAAACGAGCTACAGGGGCAAAGGTCTCATCATAATCTATTCCCTCCTTCTGACAGAAACCCTGGGCTACCAATCTCACTTTGTTCCTCACAACTATCCCATCCTCACCCTGTTTGTTCTTGAAAACCCACTGGGTACCTATAGGACGACAGTTTGGTGGAGGTTCAACTAAATCCCAGACATGGTTTCTCTCAAAGTTCTCCAACTCCTCATGCATGGCGTTCACCCAGTTTGGATCAGATAATGCATGTGACACATCCGGGGCTCAAAAGAAGCAACATATGCAGAGTGGGAGAAAAAGGCTAGAGAGTTAACCAAAGAGCGTGTGACACACTGGTGAATATCTCCAATCATCCTGTGTGGAGGGTGATCCCGCTGGACCTGTCGAGATGGCACAATCTCGGAGGTCACCTCCCTTGCGTCCTCAGCGGGTCCAGCCTCTACATGAGCTTGCTGTCGGGGGAGTGAGGAGGAAGCCATGGGCAAGGGTCCTTCTTCATCATCTGAGCTCGTAGCAGAGGGGGCAGGAGCTGCAGCCGGTGCAGTGGCTCCTGCATCACCAACAACAACCGCACCTTCCTCATCCTCAAAGATGGGGGTGCCTTCTTCATCATCACCTGAAAACTCAAAGGCAGGGGTTGTGCAGGGCATAGTTTCATCAAAAGAAACCTCACAAGTCTCAACAACTTGCTTGGCCTCTAAAATCCACACACGAAAAGCCCTAGAACTAGAAGCATACCCCAAAAAAAATCCCATCCAAACAACGAGACTCAAACTTGTCCAAATGCCCCGCCTTCTTCAGCACAAAGCACCTGCAGCCAAACGCTCGCAAATGCTTGACGCTGGGCTGCCAACCAAACCAAAGTTCATACGATGTCTTCCCAAGGAAAGCTCGCAAGAAAATCCGGTTCGCAATGTAACAGGCCGTATTCACTGCCTCAGCCCAAAAGCGCCTCGGAGTCCTATGCTCATCGAGCATCGTCCGTGCCATCTCAACAAGTGTGCGGTTCTTGCGTTCCACAACACCGTTCTGTGGAGGGGTATATGGAGAAGAAAACTGGTGTTCAAGACCTAGGTCATGACAGAAGTTTTCGAAACGAGAGTTTCTGAATTCTCCGCCATTGTCACTGCGGATAGCCCTCATGGCCTTATGACTCTCGTTTCTCAACCTCAGCACCAGATCCCGAACAAAACCAAATGCCTCATCCTTAAACTCCATGAAAAATACCCACGAGAACCGCGAAAAATCGTCCACAACGACAAGCACGTACCACTTCCCACTGACCGACGCTACCCGAGCGGGACCTACTGTATCCATATGGAGTAGCTCACCCGGATAGGGGGTCATAACCTGAGACACAGGAATGTGAGAGGCAGCAACCATCTTGCCATGACGACAGGGGTGGCAAACTAAGTCCTTCTCAGCTCTCAATTTGGGCAATCCTCGGATTAGGCCCATTGAACTCAACCTGACTAGCAGATCAAAGCTCAAGTGACCAAGTCTCCTATGCCACTTCCATTTATCAGCAGAAGGACTAGCAACCAAACAGCGCGCAGGGCCAGAAACAGATGTGAGGTCGACCCTAAAAACCTGACCAAAAGGCAGCAAAGAGCAAACAAGGGTCTCCTCAACATCAAGAACGCAGCACGCACCTTTCTTAAAACGAACCTCAAATCCTTCATCGAGAAGTTGCGAAACAGAAACCAAATTGAACCTCAAATTCCGGACAAAGGCAACTTCTCTCAGGGAAAGCTTAGCAGAGAGTGAAACAGAACCAACACCCATCACTTCACCTTGACCATTGTCCCCGAATGTGATGTACTCCTTGGTGCTTATGGGGTTGAGGCTGGAGAACCACTTGCGGTGCCCTGTCATGTGCCTAGAGCAACTGGAGTCCATGATCCACACGTCCTCCATGCCTCGATCCTGCAAAGTCAAGTAAAGCGACGGTGAGCAAACGGTCCGGCACTGGGGTTAGTCCCAAAACTGCTGTACCAGTGCCGAGCCATCTGCTCAAAAGTGGGGTAAGCACAATCAAAGAAATCATCACGACGATTAGGGTAACCACGACCACCAAAGCGTGAACCCTCAAAAGCTCTCTCAAAGCCTCGGTCACGAGGTCCATAGCCGCGCTGAAAACGACTAGGAGCTCGGCCGGTAAAGCGTCTCTCACCACCAGGAGCACGAGCCTGAAAGCTGCCTCCTCTCTCACCACCGGCAAAGCGGTCTCTCATCTCACCGCGGTGGGGAGGATCTTGCCTACCACCCTGGTAAAACTGATCCTGGTTGCCCCAAACTCTCTCCTGCCTCTCAACTCGCTTCCTCCTGAAGCAAAACTCCTCTAGGTGGCCATTCCACTGGCAAAACTCACAGTGGTAGACAGGCCTCCTAGGAACTGGGTTAGGCTGGGACTTGGGCTTAGGTGGTGTGGCCTTGGGTGGCTCAGGCTACTGGACTGGCTTCTTGCCCATGGGCTTGAGCTCTTCCTCAACAATCTTGTCCAGCTTAGCCTTAGAAGGCTTGGGTGTCCAGTACTGCTTCTTTGGGGCAGCCTTTGGTGGCTCATGGTAAACCCCATCAACAGTCTCTCCTGGCTGGGTAGGTGCAGTCTTGATCTTAATTGGGGCATTCTTCTCACCCGAAGTGCTGCACTCTCCAAACCCAACACCACTCGTCTCACCCTCAGATCTCTTGATGCTCTCTATGATCATCTCTAGTTGGGGTTGCCTTGCATATACCCAACTGAGCACCTCTCTCAACCTGTTGTTGTCATTCTGCAAAGACAACACCTCCTCCCTTAGATCCTCCAGAACTACAGTCTGGATAGCACAAGTGTCATCGTCTAGGGAGGGAACCACAACAGCTTTCTCCAACTTCCTAATGGTGGCATCCCTATCCATCAGCTGCATCCTAAGGGTTAGGCAGTTCTCACAAGTGTCAGTAGGTGCTGAAAGCACCTCAAAATCAGCTCTCAACTGCTCTAACTCACTTCTCAAGGTAGGACAGACCATACACGCACCCAAAAGCGTAGGTCTAGCCCTAAGCTCCTCAAGCTCCATGAGCTGCCCCTCAAACTTCTCCTTCAGAACAGCTAGCTCTCTAGCTAGACAGGGGCAAGACTCACACTCAAGCTCTCCACTCAAAGTAGGATCATCCAGTTTGGACTGGAGTTTGCCTAGCTCAGCCTTCAGCTCATCTATCTCCTCTACCCGCTTGGCATACCTATCTCTCTGGTCACCAAGCTCCGTCATGAAAGACTCGCAGGTAGGGCACGCAATCTCACTGGGTTGGGGTCTCACACTCCTCAACCTCTCATTCTCCTCTAAAGCATCAGCAAGTTGGGCTTTCAACTTCTGCAGCTTCTTGGCTGCCTTCTCCAGCATCTTATCCTGGGCCTTAAGCTCTTAGCTGTTCTGCTCTAGCATCTCAAGGATTTCGGCTTGCTCAGGAGTTACCTCATCATCGGAAGAAGAGTTGCTGCCATCATCCTTGTCCTCAAGCGCCATGGAGCAAACCGAGCTCCTCTTCTCCTTGTTCCTGCGCCTGGACTTGGTGGAGACGAAGCACAAGCCAGATGGACCGCCTTGATCGTTCCTCTTGTCCTTCTTGTACGTGATCTCCTCATCGCTTGAGCTCGACAAGGATGAAGAGGAAGAAGTTCCGCTGCTGCAGAACCCGATCTCGGCAAAGAAGGCCTTGTCCCACTTCCGGTTGTCCTTCTGGTAGCTCTTGAAAGCCTTTCGAAAGTTCTTCTTGCCGAAGGGGTGCTTGCCGGAGCCGTGCTTGCTGGAGCGGTGCTTGTCAAAGCTTGCTTTGCTGGGGTGGTACTTGTCGGAGTCACGGGAGTAGCTCTTGCCCTTCTTGTAGTAGTCGTTCTTGTTGGGGCACTCGGCGATGAAGTGGCCGACCTCTCCGCACTCGAAGCACTTGGGCCGCTCTCCCCTCTTCTTGCTCATCCTGTTGTCATAGGCGCGCTGAAAGCGACTAGACACCAGACACAACTCATCATCAAGCGTCGCTAGCTGCTCCTCTGTAACAGACATCAAAGCAGAAAACGAGAAGTTGTGTAACATGGTGTTAGTGACAGACTCACTAGAGGGGGTAGCCAAAGCCAGACTCTTAGAACCTGTACAAGCAAGGGAATCCCTTATCTTGTAATCTACCTCGGTGGCCTTGAGCTTACTATAGAACGCCTCTACTCCAATCGTATCATACCCTGCCGACTCAATGATTGAGTTCACCTTGATCTCCCATATTTTCCTATCCAAAGCATACAACAACTTGACAGCCTGTTGATGATCGGTATATGGGAGGGCAGCGGGGGCAGAGTTGACACGCAACTTGTTGATGATCGACTGAAAGCGACCAAACAAGTCGTCTACTGACTCTCCCGGCTTCTGGACGAAATTCTCATATTCGTGCCGGTAAGTCTCCACAAGCCTAGCCTTAATCGTCGTAGTACCCTCATGGTGTGCACTAAGCAGTGACCATATCTCACGCGCAGTCTTAAGGTGACTCACTCTCTCATAATCCATAGGACCAAGCCCGGTGAAGAGAAAGTTAACAGCCTTAGCATTCGCCTCATGCTGAGCCACGATATCCTGCGTAGTACGCTCAGCGACTGGAAGCACCACAAAAGTCGTACTCTCAGTAGCATCCCATATGTCCTGACTCTGGCTAACAAGGAACGCCTCCATCCTACCCTTCCAGTAGGGATAGCCATCGGAGCCAAGGACGGGAATTTTCTCAGAGTAAGTCATAGTCGCTACGGTTTCTTCACCGGTTAAGGTATGGAAAACCTAACCGGCTCTGATACCACTTGTAGGACCGAGACGTGCGGCTAGAGAGGGGTGAATAGGAGCACTTGAAAACTCAAACTCAAACCCCCACCGCAGTGCAAAACGGAAACAACGCTCACAACGAAACTAGACACCGTCCACTGAGAGGATACGTATCTAGCTCACAACACGTGCTTGGTACCGTCCACTGAACAAATACGTACCAAGCACCAAGCGGAAGGACACGCTCAAATGGCTAAGAAAAAGAGTGCAAAAGGAACCAACTCTGGAGAACTGCAGATTTTAGACAGACAGGGCTGCAAAGAAAAATCTCAAAACCCCTCAAGAAAAGGTCCAAAAAATCCCCCAAAATTACCACATCTTTACAAGGCAATAGGGAGCAACTCCAGAAAATTTCAGCTCAATTGGACAAGGAATAAAATTCCTAGAGCCACCGGACCGTCCGGTGGTTAACCATTAAAAACTGACAGACTAACCCGAAAAGAAAAATACCAAAACCAGGTCAAAACACATCCAAATGATCTGAAATTTTTATGGGAGCTTTATGATTCACTGATAAAGAGCTCCACAAAATTTCAGCCCAAAATTCGAAGGTTTGACCTCTAAACCAGACAAGACTTGAAAGAGGACAGAACCAGCAAGAAAACTGGACAGCAGGAAATCTCACACAAAAGCAATCCGAAACTTGACCAAACCTTCTCCAAACATCACAAAAATTGGCACAGGCTATCCTAGCCCCATTCCAAAGCTATTCCCAAAAGATCTATGAAAAAAGATCACGGGATTAGCAGGAATTTCAGATCTCGTGAAGTGGTGAATATTTGGGCAAGAAGGGAAAGCTCAAGAACAACTTGCTTGTGGCAATCCTTTGGGATTGAGATGTTCTAAGACATAATCTCCATGTCCTTGCAAGTCCAAAGCATAAGGAAAACAAAGGATTCAACCTTAGCCAAAATAAACATCCAAAAAGCCAAGGATTGAAGCCAAAAACCAAAGAGAACAAATGGAGGAGAAGCACACAAAGTTGCTGCACGAAACCACTTCGATTATGAGCCTCAAAAGAGGTCTTAGGTTAGATTACAACGAAGGATTTCGTCCCAAGCAACCACCCTCACCTTCCCTCTTGATTTGGAGGCTAGATCTCACCCTAACCCTCCTAAACTTGGAGCTCAAAGCTTAAGGATGAAAATTACACAAAGCAAATGAAAACCTAGCTGCCAAGACTCACTCTAATGATCAGCTCTTAGGCTATTTATACACCGGTTCAGTTTTGGCATTTTTACACATAGATCCCTAACACTATAAACACCCGGAGGGGCTAAAACAGAAAAGAACCCGAAATATCGGGGACGGACGACCACGATGAAGACTTGATCTTTATAGCTTCCACGCAATCTTTGGATGTCCTCCACGTGGCCAGTAGTCCAATCTGCCTTTGCACCCCCGGTTTTGAAGTCAAAAACTGGGAAACTTTAGGAAGTCTCCGTCTGGGCCGGACTTGGCCCATCTTCTCTATCTTGGCGAGTCGTGGCCCAACTCACCAAGCCTTGGGTAGCTTGGGTGGCGGTTTTGAGCCAAAGCCGCCAAAGCCTCCCTCGCACGCCTTCGCGCCATGCACTCGGGTTGGAGCACCATGGTGGCACCCGGCTTCTCCAGTCCATCGAAGTTGCCTCGCAGTCCATCGGAGGGCTTACACCACCGTTGCCGATCCGCCCCTCCGTGTACCGAGCTCCCATGGCCGACCGACGCTGAGCATTGCCTTCGGTCCATTGGAGGGCTTTTGCCTCAGTCCATCGAGGTCTTCATCATCTACCTCCAGTCCATCGGAGGGCCTCCAGTCCATCGGAGGACTTGAGCTCGTTGACAATCACTCATCATACTAGGAGAGCAATGAGGCCGGTCCATTGGCTCTCAAACTCTAGTGCAATCCGACTCAAATGTTACCGTTAAGGGATCTGAGTTATTCTTAACGATATCCGCCAGTTCCATCAGTCCACGTAAACTGTTACTAACGGCGTCAAGGTTATTTTGAGATCTATACCCTGAACCGAAAATTCTCTTATCCAAGATCTGAACTGCCATTCTTCCCCACTGACACCGCCGCCATTGTTGTTTGAAATCAAGGTGCCACTGCATCCACTTCTTCTCGAATCCCCATCCAAACAGAGACATCCACCTCCATGGCTCCCAAAAAGAAAACCTTGAGCGAGCGCGGAAACACCACTAAGGGTCTGCCGCACAACGAGAACCAGCAGATACCTTCACCGTACCTAGCATACCGCCCCTCCATTTTCACCGAGCCTATGCAATCCTTGGTGGATATGGGTGTCCTGCCTCCGAAGGAAGTGGCAAACTGGAGGGTGTGTGAGAAAAAGGATGACGCTACTCCAACTGAGGATACTTACGAGGCAATGGTGTTCATGTCGTTCTTCATCCGCGGGTTAGGTCTCCCCATCTGCTCATTCGCGCGAGGCCTGTTCCAATTCTATGCCATCAATCTGACCCATCTAAATCCCAATTCAATTCTTCAACTTTCAATTTTCATCCACCTCTGCGAGACGTTTCTTGGAATTGTCCCACACTTTGCCTTGTGGAAGTATCTTTACCATTGCAAAGCCGGACTGAGAGACGGAGTGCTAAAAGTGACTGGAGGGGCCAGCTTTGAGCAGCGGAAGAATCGCAAAGCTGTTGTTGCTGCTGCCCATGGTGCAGGAAACAATGAAGAGCATACATTCATTGTGATACCACGTACAGCCCATACCGCTCAAGAACTCGATGTGAGCAACATCGCCAAAGCAGCCCCCGAGCTAACAGCTGCTCCAAGCGGTGTGAAGACATGAGCTGCAACCGGTCAGGGGCGCGTCAAGGCGAAAGCAACTCGCACTGTGGTGACACGCAGACAGAGGACACACAAGAGGACGATCAAAGATCTGACAAGCTCTCTAGAGTCAGCAGACAAGGCTAAAAAATCTAGATATTCCTCCCAAACCGCAGACAAAGCTGACAACACCGTAACTGGAGTTGACTGGAGTAGCTTGGTTGATGAGGACGAAGGAGAAGAAGAAGAGCAAGCTCAACTTTCTCATCGTGAAAGGCGATCCAAGAAACATCACGATGACACTATATCAACCCCTTCTGCATCCATACTGCCACCTGAGGAGGATGAAATTGATCTGACAACAGAAGATATGGATCTAGACTGAATTATCAGAGATACGTGCAAACTTTCCTTCACCATATGCTCTGATGAAGATATAGAGTCACTGTCAACATGCTCCAGGGGAAAACAAACTAAGACCACAAGCCCTCGAGCGAAAGCAGAGCTAGGATCAAAGACTTTAAAGTCTGAAAACCCCTCAAGCCCAACATTAGGAGGTATTCCCGAGGATGAGACTGCTCATACAAGTAAAGCCACTAAGACTGTGCATGAGGTGCCAATGCCATCTGAGAACTGGCAACAGACATTAACCGGGGCAGCTTCAGAAGAGAAACAACAAGAGCCAGCAACTAAGCCATTGTCTGGAGCCGCTATCTCCCAGGAGCACCTAACTCGGATTGATACGGGTGATACTTCTCATCACTCGTCTGAAGCTCATCAGTCAGTCCAAGATAAAGAAACTAAAGAACCAAAGAATGCTGATTAAGTCAAAGAGGGACAATCAGACCCCCTAGCCACAACTGAGCCAGGCAGTACCCAACCCCCTTCAATTGAGTCAGGTGATAACAGTCACCAAATAATTCCAGCACCCCCAAGCTCAGGGCTCCTGGCAGCTTTCGAGGTATGCTTAATTGTGCATATATCCTGTACTTGTGATGCCCCTGGCATCTCAAAAGCCTTAACACACGGTTAGATGAAAGCTAACGATGGATTAAGGCTTGATCATGCTTAGTGATTAACAGGAAACACGTGGAGGAGCCACTAAATCAAAATTTTCTACACAAGATATAAGACCACACATTTCGTGGTTGAATAAGTCAACACTCACATGCTTTTGAGCTCAACTCCAAATGCCAAACCTCGGATAAGAAAAGTAGCCCTAGACCTTTCTGTTGGACAATGTTCAAAAATCTAAAGACAGGAGGTTTAAAAGATCCAATCCAAAGTTTCTTGATAAGTGCCAGTTGTGATCGTGAGCAAACTTGAGCCCTAATAAAGCTTTCAAATTCATTAAGTACCCGAGCTCAACTCCGTTGACAAACTTGTTGTACATGGTATGGACTATCCTTTTGCTACACTGAGCATGGATCAAAACTATAGTCTACTCACTCAAAATTTCATCCAAATATCTCATGGAAACAACCAGATCAACCCACACTTAGAAATTTCCCAAGTATGGATTTTCAGCTTTTCCCTAAGTTGATTCTGAAATTACTTTTGATTTCACTATACAACTTCAAAATCTTCCTTTCTATGAAATGAATTAAACTTATCACCTTTCAAATGCACCTATTGTGGAAGTGATTGGACTTCATTTGATACTCTAAAAGTTTGAAACAAGAAAGTCTCCACACAAAGTGAAATTTCTGTTTTAATAAACCTTGGAACATATTTGTGTCTATGATTCAAAATCTGTTGGGATTCAGGCCAACTTTATATTATCAAACTTGGAGATAAAGTACTGTTGAACAACTTTGGTAATTAGAGCTTGGTCACATACTGAAGGTTTAAATGGAGTTTAGTGTCATTTTCCACCAACACAGAAAACCAGTAGAAATCTGACCTGTGTAGTAAACTCAGTGTTTCTATAAACTACGGCCATTTTCATGTGAAGATAAAATTGAAGAATTTGTAGGTTATGAAATTATAAACAAACTTGTCAAAAGGCACCCTGGGAGGTAAAGCCCAGAAATATGAGTTTTGAATTTCCCAAGCAATAAAGGTCCCCTGTCCTAATTGATGGCTGCTATATAAATTCATATATAAATCGTATTTCCACTTGGAATTTGATGTTAAACCTTTTGACAAAGATGTAGAGTTCTAAGAGTAGAACATTTCCTTCAATTGGCACTTTTCCAAATTCGGCTCCTAAGAAGGTGAAAAGTGCGATTTACAGCACTGGTAAAAACACACTCCTCTTTTCTCAGCCTTTCGGTCACTGACCAGTGGGCCCGCAGCGTCAGCGCCGCCGCGGCTCCCCAGCCGGCGGACGCCGCGTGGACGCCGGCGTACGGCCAGACGCCCGTGCCCACGGATTGCCACCCTGCGCCCGCGCCATCGGCTTCACCTAGATGCCATCGCGGCCGCGTCCACGCTCACTCCCTCACTCTCCCTGCCCTGCCTCTCTCTGCCTCTGCTTGCGCGGAGCGCATTGCGCCGAGCCGCCATGGCCTAGCTCGCGGCGAGCTCGCGACGCGGCCACCGCAGGCTACCTCCACCCCATCCACTGCGCGTCCCGCACTCGCCTCGCGCTTCTCCATCGTTCCCGCACATCCTTGGCCTCCACCAGTACCTCCCTCACCCTTCCCCACGTGCGCGCTCACCCCGGCCGCCATTGCCGCCGCCCCTCACCGTGGGAGGCCATCTCCCGGCCCTTCCCTCACCTCCACTTCACCACCACCGCCTTCGCCTCGTCCTCGCGCAGCCGACGCGCTAGGTCTCGTCGCCGTTCCACCTCGAGGCCGCCGAATCGAACTCGCGACGCCGCGTCCTCGGCCTTCGGTGGGCCTCCGGTCCACGCAAGCTCCCAGGCCGCTTTGACCTCCTCCCTCCTCAAGACCTAGCGGGTCGGGGTCGCCGTCGCCTAGAGCACCCCCGGCCACCCCGTCGGCTCCAAGTCGCGGCCCCTACGCTCCGGAGTGCGCGCCGAAACATCGGCCGCTGCGCGCGGTTTGCCACCGTCCGAAGGTAGGAGAAGGAGGGGCTTTTGCAGATAGAACCCTCCCTTTATCGTTTATTATTTCACTGTTTGATGTGTCTCGCGAAAACTATGAAAACACCCCTGGATCTATTAATTCCGTGCAAATTAACCCGAACCCTTGCATCTTTGCAGATCTAACCCTGTGCTCTGCGGATTTCACGTGCACTGTTCGCTGAGTCTAGCCCTACTTGTCCTCTACCCCCTGAAATCTATAGTTAATTACGTTCTAGTCCCTAGTCTGAGTGATTTTCCATTTAAATGTATTTGAATTAGCTGTGAACTTTAGAAAATCATAACAATTCAAAGAAAAATCCAAAATGGACAAACTCAGTTGCGTTAGACTCCTCTTGAGTAGATCTACATGACTGGTATGATGTGGAAGTATGAAATGTCTGTTTTGCCCTTGGTTTGTTGCATGCATGATTAATTAGGATAAAAGTCAAAAGGCGACTAAATGAACTCCAAATGGCATGAAACTTGGAGAGTGAAATTCTTGTGGCACTATAATATTATGTGAATTTTTGTAGCCCTAGCATTGACTGGTAAATTACTGTTTTGCCCTTATGAATGTGATTTGTGTATTTATTCAACTGGAAAATGAAGGCTACATAAAATATGCTCAAACATGACCTCTAGTATTTTTCATATACTTTATATCGTATGAGTAGTTCACTGGTAAAGTATGAGGTTGTGCATGCATGTTGTAGCTACTGTTATGAAAATGACAAGTGTTATGATGATTTAAGCAATAAAATAAGAAAGTGCTATTTACCATGCTCTAAGAATTCCACCAAAATTCATGTAGCCCTGTTACCATATAAGTATGCCTAGGTGAATTATTCGTGTATTGTGGTTGTTGTTTCATGAAGGGTTATAAGTGGTCATTTAAATAGGATCAAAAAGTGAAGGAAATAAAAAGGGGATGTTATGCACGCACATACACTCATGGTTGCTCTTGTAAACCCCAGTTAGTATATTTGGTTTTTCTATGTCAAAATAAAACCTTGTAAGATTGATGACTCTATGTACTCTGCGTTCATGTTTCATCCTCATATGACTAAGTTGCAAGTCCATAACCATAAAAGTATTTCATCATTGAAAGGTAGATAGCAATAACTTAATTTAGGTCAAATTGTATGTAACCTATTTACTCAATGCTTGTGTACATTTGGTATGATAATAGTGACTGGTAATTTAAGTCTTATCGTGTGTTTCTCTCATGTACTTTGTCTGATATGGTTGACTCACTAGGAGGGATTAAACATCACCCCACCCCATGCATGTATCTTAGTAATCTAAATAGCTATTGCTTATTTTATCGGGTCACAGCATTGTCACGTTTCCTTTACGGTCGATGAGTTGATAGTTATATACGTATAATTGTTCGAGGGTATGCTTGCTCTAAGTTTATAACAATGCTACTGTCGCGAATGCTAAGAATGGTAATTCAAACTAGTAGTCCTCTACATGGGGAAATATATGCTTGATTGATTCTTGTTTGCATATGGTAAGATAAAGGACAATTTAAGTTGATACTTGAGCAAGTATTAAATCCATGTGTTCCACTGTGCATATCTAATTGTCTGTGTGCATACTTACTTTAGGTTCATAGAGGAACTCGTTGTTTAAGTAGTTTATTAATCGTTTTTCCGTCTGTCCACGGAATGAGTGCCCATATATGTGCTTGATGATTATGCATCTCATTCCTTGCATCACCATGCATGTCATCCATATAGTGGCGCTTATTGCAGATACGTGATCCAAAAACGGGCGCGTGGAACTACCTCAACCAACGGTGATCCAGAAGACCAACTAAGACCCACTCACGACCTGGAGAGCCCATCAGTCGTGTTTGGAAGGAGGAGTTGTCCAAGGGATCAAGGGGTTGCCTGGGGCAAAGCCTCACAACCCGGCAAACTAACATTAGCTTAGTTTGTTGGTTTTCTTAAAGTAAAACAAAGGTAGGCAGGACCATGCTTTACCTAGCAAATGATTTTTGTTGAATGCTTACGCATCTTCATTAGGAGTTGTTTGGAACCCATTTGCATTAGACTCCTTGGCCGCCCTGGCCCTAGCACCTACAATAGAGTGCGTAGGGCGAGTATGCCTAGTAATGCTTGGTACGAGTAGACACGAGTGAATGGAGTCACTCGTCGCGTAGGTGATTTTTCAAAAGTCACAAGAACTATTACTATGATGAAAGCTATGAGGATGCTCATGGTTTTAACTCGAGACCGGGCGGAGATATGGCTATATGAGAAAAATGATGATGATGATATGGATGATATGGTGGACTCCGCCCGAGTCGCATAAGGCCGGTCATTGTTCGCCTATTGGTCGGCATAACATTGCTAGGGTGCTTATCCGGAATCTATGGGCCGGTGAAAGTCTTACTTGTGACGTCTCAAGCAAGGGGCACGTTCCTACCCACTGGTTGAGAGGAAGGTGGCCGCGGAGGCGGGTGTCAAAGGAGGGCAGAACCCGACGTAACCGAGGTACCACTCCTGCGACAACGCGCTCCGGGAGTCAGGCGGGAGTGGTCATCGAACTTGAGACGGGACAGGTGGAGATGGGGGAAGCATATGTGGAACGCTGGGAGTTAGTAAGCATATGCCATCCTGGTGCTTCTGGTTATTCCCGGGAATATAAAAATCGATTCGAATCGCTGATGCTCACCAGGTGTGAGAATGCCAATACCACTGACGGGCAAAGTAGTAATCCACTTGAATATGTTGTTTTATGAATTTATGGTTTTGAATACTACATGCTTGAATATACATGCTTTACTTTCATGCAACTCATTATTGTACTCATGATTAGTATTATTGATAGGATAAACAAAGTAGCTGTCAAATCCTACTTCTACATGATAATGAAGCAGCTGTCAATCCTGCTCCCACGTGTCAATTCGATCCTGTTTAAAATCAACAGCTAAGGATCAAATTCTTAGTAAGCAAGCTTTGCGTCAGCCGTAAGCCAATTCCATTAAGTCCTACTGAGTAATTAGTACTCAGGGTTTGCCCCCACTATTGGCTTATAGGTACTGAAGACAACTGGATGACTGTGTTGGAGGTGGTAGAACCGGTGGGCTCGGTGCTACTCGCCTTGTTTATCTCTTCATGAAGACTATTTAAGTATATCGTTTCCGCTGTGAGATTTTTGAAAATGCTTCCGCTATACATATTCTGAATTCGCTTCCGCTATACATGTATATTTTTATATCGTTTCCGCTATCTTTGAGCATGTATTTGACTATTATCTTCGGTTTGTAAACTAAGTCTACTTATTCTCTACTTCAACTGCCTGTGATGATGTAATCTATTGTGGCTCTTTCGAGGGTTGAATGTGTGTGATGTCGGTATCCTCGGGCGATGGTTTTATCGAGTGCCCTTTGGGGTAGTTCGATGGACTACCGGGTTTAGTCTGGCCTAAGTGCACTGCGAGCCAGAGGTGGCAGGTGTACTTAGCCTGGATTAAGCAGGACGGTTCCGCCACAGTACTGACCTTGCTATTGCTTGAACAACTCGAATTACTCTCTGCAGGCTATGCTAAAGACACTCCAAGGTGGGGTGCAGCAGGCCAACTTAATCCATGAGAAGATTGCCGCACTATCCAGCCTGGAGGTTACTACGCTGAGACAACAACTGGCTAACTCTGAGGCTGCACGAAAAGCTGAAACAACAGGTACGCATGCAACTGTTCCATACTCCAATATCTGAGATCTCAAACTGAACTGTGGCCTTGCTGCCAGCTGCTGCTGCTGAGATTGCTCGCCTGAAACAAACGGCTATGACTCGAGAGACAGAGCACCGCAATGCCATTGCTGACAGAAATCAAGCCAGAGACCTAGCAGCAGATCTGCGCAGACAGCTGGATATTGAGAAAAAAAACCATGAGGTAACCGTCAAGAATCCCAACTAGCCTATTCTTTGCTCACAGAAGCATATGAACTGTATCATTCCATAGGAGAAGATGCGCCAAAGAAATGATGAGTATCAACAGCTACAGAAATCGCGAGATGGCTTTCAGAAGTCATTCCGCGAGACTGCCTGCTCCTTGGAGTCTTTGCAGAACAGCCACTCCTTAACACGGCAAGCGCTTAAGGACAAAGAAACTGAACTGGCTGAATCTCAAAGCGCCCATGAAAAAATGAAGAAGGTACTAGCCTCCACAAGGTCTACACTTAAAGAATCCCAAGACCATGCTGTTCATCAGGCTCAAGTTTCAGAGGTCTTGAAAAAGAACTATGAGACTAGCAAGAGGAACTGCAACAAGCTGAAAGACGCCTTTGAGAAGGCAAAGGAGGCTACCTTGAATGCCAATACTGCCCTAATCAAGATCCTGGACATCTGTGTGCCAGAAAAAGCTGCACCTCGGCCTCTGGGTGATCGAATAGCAACCTTCATGGATGATATGAAGTCCAAGGTGTCTGAGCGAGTAAAAACCGTACTTACTCGTGTCCTTATGGTCATCAAGAGTTCACAACTTGAGATCAACTTGGCGGGTTTACCAGAGAAGATAGTAAACAAGAATCAGAGTGTTGAACATGAAGATGAGGCCCGAGTGATTGCTGAACTCCTTGTAGTTGACAACGAGTAAACAATGATTCCCCATGTAACATAATGAACTGAATGCTGTGTGTATGTATTTTTGTATCTTGCATCGACAATCTTGACTATTTACTCTGCAAAACCAAGTTAATTTAGAAAACAAATCAAAATATGCCATACGTACCTGAGAGTTATTCTTGTGTAGAGAAGACGAGCGACATTATCATGATCTGAGTTTGAGCTGAATATAAGAAAAACAACATATAACAGTAAAAGACACGAATACTGTAAGATAGAGTATGATGATGAAGGAAAGACATCCAGTAACGAGTTGTAGGTCGTCAGAACCTAGGCCCTTATGTCTTTGTTCAGTCGGGGCGTTGAATGCTCCCCAATTATGAGGTACTGCAAAGGCATGTAGCACCGTGCTGTCGGTCGACTGACCTAGGCCGATTGCCTTTGTTTTGTTGGGGCCCTGAGTGCTCCCCTGTTATGAGTTCGAAAGAGAGCATGTAACACCGTGCTGTCGGTCAACTGACCTAGGCCGATTACTCTCGTGGTTGGGGCCGGAGATATCCCTGTCAAGAGTAAGAGTGGGCATATAACACCGTACTGTCGGTCATACGACCTAGGTCGATTGCCCGTATACAACGAGTGAATATCACGGTAAAAAGTTGGAAAGAGAACAGTGAATACTTTATCTCAAGAGTACATTTATTTATAGAACATAAATGAGGATAGAGTACAAAAGATGACACTGACTGCTAACTTTAAAAGTCATAGAGGAAGAAAAAAAATGGCTAAGCGTAGAATCTGCGCAGATGCTCTATGTTCCAGGAGTTCCCGACTGGTGTCCCATCCATTTGAGACAGACGATATGATCCTAGACGAGTAACCTCCGTCACGATGTATGGGCCTTCCCAAGGGGGAGATAACTTATGCTGTCCCACAGTTTTGAGCACCCTGCGCAGCACCAGGTCCCCGATTGAGAAGGAATGAGGCCTCGTATATCGATCATGATAACGACGTAAAGTCTGCTGATATCGAGCCGACTGAATAACAGAGTTAAGACGCTCCTCCTTGAGTAGGTCGATCTCCTCAAGTCGGGTTGCTTCAGCCTCAGCAATGCTATTAAAAACCAAACGTGGGGCTCCAAACTTGAGGTCAGCAGGTAAGACTGCTTCTGATCCATACACCATGAAGAAGGGCGTGTTCCCTGCGAGAGCTTTGCTAGGTTGTGTTCGAAGGCTCCAGACCACATACGGCAATTCGCGTATCCACTTCCCAGCCAGCTTCTTATCCACTACAAGAAACGTGCCAAAGTTCGTGGGTTTATTTAATTTCGTCGGGCACAAGTTAGCCCACGAATTTATTTCATTAAATTCGTCGGTTCCAGTTGGACCGACGAAATTAAATTAAATTCGTCGGTTTCAGGTGGGCCGACGAACTTATAGGACCGCTAGAATTTTTTAAATTCCATTAAATTTGTGGGTCCTTTTAGCCCCACGAACTTAAGTTAAGTTCGTGGGCCATTACAGCAGGCCGATGAACTTAATCAGAATCCCCTTAAATCAGACCGCCCGCGTCCGTTTTTCACCCCCACGCCTGCTCTCTCCCCACCTCCCCCATCCCCGCGAGATCCAGCCACTGCGCTCGCCTGCCTCGTGGGCCGCCGCCACCACGCCCTGCCCCGTGCGCCTCCGACGATGAGGGAGCTCTGAGGCGGATCCGCGACTGCCTCCTCGCCACCTTCCCTGCGCTGCCGGTCATGAGGAGGACCGCCGCCGCCGGATCCACCGCGTCATCGACCGTCGCCGCCCTCCCCCGCGAAGATCCGGCGTCCTTCCCTGCGCTGACGACTGCCACCGCCCTCTCACACGCCGTCCGCGGCTCTCACCCCGCCGGCGCTACCCCTCTCCCTTCCCCACGCCGTTGACGACGGGGAGGACCGCCGCCGCTGAATCCACCGCGTCGTCGACCGCCGCCACCCTCCCCTGTGTAGATCCGGCGTCCTCCCCTGCGCTGACGACCGCCGCCGCCCTCCCCAAGTCGTCCGCGGCTCTCCACCACGCCGGCGCTGCCCCTCTTCCTTCCCCACCGGCGCTGTCCCTCTCCCTTCGCCGCCGGACACGCCACCTCCCTGCGATGAGCAGATGCTGCACCTAGATTCTTCGTGTTCATGGCTATGGCTATTGATTCATGTATGATATTGTTTGATGTATCATGTATGCCAGATCTTTGCGTCCGATAGAAGAAAATATTCTTTGTGTTTGATGGACTATATGTGATTGTATATGGACTGTATGTGGGACTGTATAATAATTTTTTTGGTAGACAATACATTAATTTCGTGGGCCAAGAAAAACTGACGAATTTAAACTACTTAAATTCATCAGCCCACGTAGGCCGACGAACTTATGTGAGCCGCTGAGTAATTTCGTCGGCCATGTGGAAACCGACGAATTTAAAGTAAGCTCGTAGGGGCCGACGAACTTATCCGGATAAATTCGTGGAGTTAAAAACGACGGATAAGTTCGTCGGTTGGCCGACGAAGTTACTGTAAATGCATGGGTTTAGGCCTAAATTCGTGGGTTTTTGGCCCATGAACTTTCTCTTGTTTCCTGTAGTGATCCTTATCAAAGATCTTTTTCTTGAGTGCATCCAGTATCATGCCATTAGCTCGCTTGACCAGCCCATTAGCTCTAGGGTGAGCCACCGAGACATACTTGACACGGATGGACCTTTGTTCGTAGAAATCGAAGAATTCAGAGCCTGTGAAGTTGGACCCCAGATCTGTGATAATGGAATTCATGACCCCAAAGCGAAAGATGATGTCTTGAATGAACTCCACCGCTTTAGCAGACGTTAAAGAAGCAATGGGCCTGAACTCGATCCATTTGGTGAACTTGTCGATGGCAACCAGCACATGGGTGTATCCACCTTGAGCTTTCTTGAAAGGCGCAATCATATCCAGACCCCAGCAGGCAAAAGGCCATGAGACCGGTATATTCTGCAACTGCTGTGCGGGAAGGTGATGCTGCTTGGTGAGGAACTGACAAGCTTCGCAGTGCTGCACTAACTCGGCAGCGTCCTTCTTCGCTGTGGGCCAATAGAAACCAGCCCTAAACGCCTTCCCGACCAATGTGCGTGAGGCGGCATGAATTCCACAGATTCCAGCATGTATCTCTTGTAGCAAACTCTGCCCTGATGAGGTACTTAGGCATTTCAGCAAAACTCCTGAGGCGGCTCGCTTGTATAACTCGTTATTAATCAGAGTATAGCTGGAAGACCGTCTTGCTATTTGCTCAGCCTCTGCTTTATCCTCTGGAATTTCTTCATTCAGGATGTACTTGATGATGGGGGCCCTCCAATCAGTCGGTGCATCCAGAGTTAAGATATGCCGGTCGGGAGGTATGCTCATCTCGTCTAGCTGAACGGAAGGATGATGAAGTTCTTGAACAAAGATGCCAGAGGGTACCTTGGCACGTGATGAGCCCAGCTTGGACAGAATATCAGCGTCCACATTGCGATCCCGATCCACATGAATGTATTCGATGCCCTGAAATCTGCCTTCCAGCTTACGAACTGCCTCGCAGTATTTATCCATACTTTCTGTGGATCGATCCCACTCCTTGTTGACTTGGTTAATGACCACCAAGGAATCTCCGTAGGCCATTAGACGCTGGATCCCGAGTGATATGGCGATGCGCAGGCCATAGAGGAGGGCCTCGTATTCAGCTGCATTGTTGGAAACCGAGAAGAGAATCTGTAATACGTACTTAAGTTTTTCCCCTACTAGCAAGGTGAAGACGACACCAGCGCCAGCTCCTTTCAACTTCAGCGAGCCGTCGAAATACATCTTCCAAACCTCTATGATTTCTGGCTTCTCAGGCAATTGATGCTCAGTCCACTCAGAGACGAAATCGACTAGTGCTTGAGTCTTGATTGCAGTACGAGGACAGAATTCAATGTCATGAGCCCCCAGCTCGCAAGCCCACTTGGCGATACGCCCTGTGGCCTCTCGATTACGCAAGACCTCTCTGATTGGAAACTCCGTAACCACTATGATTTTATGTTCCTCAAAGTAATGGCGCAGTTTGCGTGCGGTAATGAGAACTGCGTATAGTAACTTCTGTACTTGAGGATACCTGATTTTGGAGGGACTGAGGACCTCGCTGATGAAGTAGACCAGGTGTTGCCTGTGTACCGTGTGCTGTCCATCCAGTCGCTCGACCACCAATGCGGTACTGATCACGTGAGTCGTACAGGAGATGTAGAGGAGCAGATCTTCCGCCGGTGAGTCGGCAGTGGCACGATTAGGAGACTTGAGTACGGGAGGTGACATTAGAAACTTTTTCAAAGCATCCAACGCTTCTTGAGCCTCTGCAGTCCACTAAAACCTATCGACCTTTTTGAGTAGCTTGTAGAAGGGCATACCACGTTCACCGAGCCGTGATATGAATCGGCTTAAGGCTGCCATGCACCCAGTTAGCCTCTAAGAATCTTTCTGTGATCTGGGAGGGTGCATGCACAGAATAGCCTTGATCTTCTCAGGGTTGGCTTCGATTCCTCTGTTGCTGACAACAAAACTGAGCAACTGATCTGCGGGGACGCCGAAGACGCACTTGGTGGGGTTGAGCTTCCACCGGAATTTCCTCAAGCGGTCAAACACCCAGCGCAGATCATCAATGAAATCCTCTTCGTTCTTGGTCTTGATTACAACATCATCAACGTAAGCCTCGACGCGCTCTCTGTAACACCCTAATTTTATTTTCAATATTTTACAATAAATTTAATATGGTTTATTTATTTTTCTAGGATTTTTTATGCCTAGGTCTCCATTTAGTGATTTATTTTATCTACAATAATTAAAATTTATCCGAGGTCAACTTTTGTTGTAAATTCATGCTGGTGCATTGCTTTATTTCTTGTGTGGTCTAAGGTTTGAAATTCAAATTTATTTGGATTTTAGGTTTTTGTTTTTGGCTCTGGTTTTAAAGGGAAAAGGAGAGGAAAAGAAAAAAAAAGGAAACCAACCCCTCCCCCGCTCGGCCCAGGCCCGACCGGCCTCCCTCTTCCCTCGGCCCACTTCGCGTCCGCGGCCCAGCTCGGCCGAGTGAGCCAGCCCGGCCTGCCCCCGCGCCTCCCTCTCCTGTGCCGACTGACCGGTGGAGCCCGGCAGTCAGTGCCGTCTCCCTCGTCCGTCCGAGGATCCTGCTCGCCTCCCGTCTCCCTCTGTGCCGTGGCCCTCTTACGCCGCCGCCTTTCCCCTCTCCCTGGCCTTGGGCCCATGTGTGGACCCGCGCTGCTCCTCGCACCACGCTCTGCGACCCACCCTACAGCCTCTCGCGCCCACCGACGCGAGTCCCTGCGGGGTCATCACAGAGGACGACCGAGTCCGGGTGGAACTCCCGAGTCGGGCTAGCGCCGTTGCCCTAGCTCGCACGCTATAAAGGGGACTCCTAGACCCACCGCCGCACCCCTTTGGCCTCGCGCTCAGTGTCCAAGCCCTAGAGCTCCCGCGCCGCCGCGAATTCCACCGCCAGAGCTCGCAAGGTGAGCCTCTGCCGCCGCCAAAATTCGCCGCCTCCGGAGGGATTTTCGGCCGATTAAACCCCTTGCCGCGTTCGCAGGAGTACCCCAAAGGTAGCCCACCACTTCTTGAAGCCTCGGAGCCACTCCTTGGCGCTTCCCCGCGAGCACCGAGCCGCCTCGCTGCCGCCGCACGCAGCCGGCCATCTCCGCTGCTCCGCCGCCGCACCCGACCCCGTGGTGAGACGCGTCGCACCGCCTCCTTTCTTCTGGGATAGACCTAGTCGCCGGTAACCTCTTTCCGCGCCCAGAGTGCCGCGCTCCGGCGATGCACCGCCGCGTGCAGGGAGGACTCCGCTGTCTCCCGTGGCCATCGCCAGCCATCTCTCTCTTTCGTTCCCTGCCGTCCGATCCCAATCCAAGAGCCCAGATCCACCGGAGACCGGTCAAAACACCGGTCAATACCGGTCAACAGCCGACCGCCATGGCACTTTTGCTTAAGAGTCCCTCGGGTTTGTTCAAATTAACCCGCAGTCCGCTCCAGTTCAAAAATAATTAGATTTAGGCCCAGTTCTTTACGGTTTAGCCCCTGTACTTTGGTAAATTTGAACCCGCCGTCCCAGGGCTGGTAGTTTAACATGTTAGCCCTCGGCGGTTAAGTTTATTTACGTTTGGACCCTTGGTTTTCCAAATTAGCCCCTAACATTAGTTTTTCTTCACAGTTGTGCCCCTGGAACCCTGTTTTGGGCATAACTTCACCGTTTTAAATCCGATTTCGGCGATTCTCGCGCCCACGCGACCGTAGCAATGAGTAGAATAATTTTAAATACGTTTTACCTTCTGTTTTTATTTTATGATGTACTGTTTCTTATCTTTTGCAATTGTTTGCTTGCATGTGTGATCATGTGGATTCTTGTTGGGTGCCGTGTATCATGCGTAGACGTTGATCCGCCTGTTGAGTTCGAAGAACCACCTCCAGAAGCCTCTGAGCAGCAGCAAGGAATAAATTTTGAGGAAGGCAAGTATAACATAAACAACAGCCAATAATCTTTTTAATTACTGCATGTGCATTTTAATTTATATGCCGTAAGGTTTACCTAGTTACTTTTATCCTTTTATATCTACCTTGTGGGATGCATATGGTTAAGTTGTGCTAGGTGCTGCGCAAACTCACCTCTTTTGTTAACTTAATTTTGATTAATGATCCTATGCAATTAATTGTTGGGCTTGACCCTGATCGGTTCATGTCCATTTTAATATGGCTTTTTAGCAACATGGTTTAGGGAACTTAAGCAATGTGCTCGTGTGCTTTTGCTGGTTCTCTCCCTAAGGACTGAGTCACAAAGCGACCACCTGGGACAACAGTGCTACCACAAGGTTGGAATGGGACAGACTTAGCTGATTAATTAGGTTGTTTTGGTTTGGGAGTAACTTACCTGCAGGGCAAGAGGGGAGGTGAGCTTCTGTGGCCCTCGTGCTGCTTGGGTTGAGTGTGCTTTACATTATATGTATGTGCTTCTCCCCTTGAGGCTTGCTCCACGGTTGCGGAACCTGAAACCTTAGCGGTTACACCTTACTAACGCAATCTTTGTAAAGGCTTCGTAGTGCGCTTGCTAGTCATCTCGTAGTGCGCTTGCTAGTCATCTCATCTCCGGTAATGTGGTGAATTCCTAGCGTAGCTCACGACTTGTGTGTAAAGATATACAACCTCTCGAGAGTGTAAAACTAACATGTTAGCCGTGCTCACGGTTATGAGCGGCCCAGACCCTTCCCAGTGATTAGAAGGACCCTTGGCTAAGGTTCCTTGGTTTTGTTATGGTTACGATAATGATGTTTATATATGTTTAATCTTATTTAATTCTTATGCAATATCTTTTGGGCTAATGGTTTTGTTATTAATTCATAGTAATTAGGCTTTAATAAATGTTTTAAATTAAAAGCTTATGCAGATGTTAGCTAACCATAGAGCCTCATGGTTTATGTTATATTTGTTGGGTATTCTGTACTCACACTTGTTTTCTTTATATATATTCCTTGTTGGGGGAAAAATCCAACCACTGCTCAGATGATGGTGGTAATGAAGACTATGTGCAAGACTACGACGAGTATTAGGCGTTTTGTTCACCAGTTGACGTCCCTGTGGCGCCCGTTATATTTATGATTTATGCTTCCGCTATGCTACGTTATACTCTGAGTTAAACACTTGTGTCACAGTGTAATAAATGATATATTTAATGTTATGCACGTTTTTATTCTATGGCATGTGTTGTGGTATTCTGTAATTTGTCATGTATATGCGAGACGTGCCCTCCTAGGATGAAGTTGACCTCCTTGTTGAGGTTGGAGAAGCGTTGATTACTGCCTCCAGCCGGCCTCTGCGGCGGCTGGTTCCGTGGTTGAGGAGGCGGCAGAGGAGCTTGCACTGTTGGAAACTGGCCACGGTTCAGCATGGCTCTGAAGTCGCGGCAATGTCTGAGAGTATGGTGCATATCCTTGTGCGCTGGGCATGGCTTGTCGAGGAGTTGATCAAGGGTTCGAGCTTGGGCTGGAGGTGGGCCGCGTGGTTGTACCGGAGCTGGAGCCATGGCACGGACCTCCTCCCGAGGCCTCTTGTCCCAGCGTCGATCTTGGCGCGGGGGTTCTTCATGCCTCTCCTGCTTGCCCTTGCCCTGGTAGTCTTGTCGAGGGCAAACGAGGTCGCGAGGTCATTCATCCGCCGTGATGTAGTGGTCCGCTTCCTGGAAGAGACGCTCCGAGGTGGTCGGCGCCCTTTCCAGTATGTGCTTGACAAAAACCTGGTCGTTGGAGCCCTGGAGGAAGTTGTCAATCACCGTATCCTCGGATACGTCGGGGATGCGATTTCTGAGAGCCTGGAACCGCTTGAGGTACGATCACAGGCTCTCTGAGTCCTTGCACCTGATGGTTTTGAGGTCCTACCGTTGCGCCGGCTTGTCGGAGAGTGACTGGAAGTTGGCGATGAACAGGCGACGGAAGTCACCCCGGTCCTCGATGCTGCCCCGCCTGAGGTGGCGGAGCCATTGAAGCGCGTCCTGCCCCAACTTGATTGGGACATAGGCCGTCATAAGATCCTCCGAGGCATTGGCCGCTCGGGCCACGGTGGTGTATACGGCCAGCCAGTTCCGCGGATCCATCTTCGTCTCAAATTTTTCAATGTTTGAGATTTTGAAGTTGGGTGGCCACTCGACATCTTGAATTCTCCGACCGAAGACGGCCATAGCCTCTTCTGCGGTGCCAGCTGGGTTGCCGCGATCCTCCATTGGGCGGCGAGGCGGGGACTGAGGTCGATAATCCCGCTCAGATCTATCTCGGGGGGCGGAGCTGTTTACGGAGACAGCCCCTGGGTGACACCTGGCGGCTGGAGCGCGCTGCGGGGGGCCGTAGTCTCGATCGTAGTTCGCGCGCCGGTCCATCTCGAGTTGGTGCCTCTGAGCGCAAGATTGCTCAATGCTAGGACGTGCGTCGTGGTTGCCGTTGATGACTTGTCGTGCGTCGGCAACCTCTTGCTGCCTGGGCACGAGGTGATCTGCTGCCCGAGCGAGAACGGTCTTGATGGCCACCCCATCTTCGTTGTTGGGGATGAGTTCGCAGAGCTTGACTAACGCCCCCCCGGCTTGACTCGGGGTCTCCATGACTCCTTGGAATTCCTTCAGAAGATTGCGCGCGGGGAGTGCTGCCGCGCGCTATAGCCTGGCTTGAGCAGCCTGCCAATCGCGGCACCGCTGCCGCGTCTGGTTCATGCGTCAGTGGCTCTGTACTTCCTGCTCATCGTCGCTCGCCCGAGGTACCTCGTCTATCGAGACATGCAGTGTAGGATCCTTGTTCCCCAGGATCTGGCGGCACCGGATGTTACGGATACGGTTCGCCCTCTCCCTCCTACGGTGATCTTGCGAGGTTTCGGTGAGGACGGGTTGCTCATCATCCGAGACCACTTCGTCAATTTCGTTCACTGCACTGCTGATGACGAAGACCTCAGGGAAGCAAAGAGTGCAGCCAGAAAACGATCCCTGGGACCTGCTGGTGGTCGTGGCTGCCACCCCCACGCTGGCGTCCGAGGCAGGGACCGTCGACACCATGGTTGTTGCGGTAGTTGCAACGTGCTCAGAGACCGTAGGAGTATCGATGATGTAGATCATATGAGGGCGCCCTGAGCTACGAGCCCTCTCAGTGTTCACCGGGCGAGCCTTGCCAGTCGGCGAGGTGCTTGGGCGAATGGATCTTCCCACCGGCGTGGGATCGATGACAAGTCGGGGGCGACGACCCGCCGGCGGCGCGTCGGGCCCACTGTAGATGCGATCGTCCGAAAGAGGTACGGACCGTCTTGAGCTTGGCGCCCCCCGCGCACCCTCATCGTTGTTGAGGGGAGCCGAGGCACGGGAGAGAAGCCCCTGGTACGTGGCAGCAAAATTGCGGAGACCAAACTGGATGGAGGGGACGACAGGCTCCACCTGAGTCTTCTTTCGGCCCTGGGTGGGCGATGCCGGCCGGGCTCGCTTCAATGCTGGCGGAGGTGGTGGGACCCGTAGCGGACGTGGGACCCAGGAACGAGTATCAACTGGGACTCGCCCCGGGCCCTGTGGAGTGCTGCCTGAAGCGCGGGTCCGCTGTGGGCCTCGTGAGGGGTTCCCTGAGGAACCTGGTCTCGGCCCCTAACTAATCTGAGTCCAGATTTGAGTCGGGGAGGTCGAGAGCGCCGTGCGATGAGTCGGGGTCGAAGCGGTGGTGGTCGCAGGTTCCGCTAGGGCTGGCGTGGTCGATGTAGATCCAACCCTGAAGGAGACCCTGCGGTTGGCTCGTGCTCTCGAGTCATGGTGACTGCGGGGAGCCCGATCTGACTCAGCATGACGTGGAGCCGGATTTTGACGAGGGGCCGACGCCTCGCGTCGATGTGCTGGAGCCTGGCGCGGAGTTGGTGGACGCTGACAGGGCACCGGTCCCTGGCGTCGATCTGATGGCGTGGGCCACTCTGGAGTGGTCGACGGCTCCACGACGATGCGTGGTCGCACCGGCGTGTTGCGAAGCTGGTAGAGGTCGCCGCTCTGATCGGCGATGAAGGTGATCAACCCAAACTGGATCATGTCGCCTGGGGTGAAGCCGTTGATGAGACGATTGGCCATGGAGCTAGCTGATGCTGATTTCGCCAACCCCTACCTATCGCGCCAACTGTTGGGGTTTGATGCCGATAATGCACCACGGGGTGTGTCACGTGATGTTTTTGGGGTGGCGAGATCGGCATAGCTCGATGGTTTCCTTAGAGATGCAACAAAACACAAGGGTTTATTCAGGTTCGGGCCGCAATGAGCGTAATACCCTACGTCCTGTTTGGGGCGAGTTATATTGATCTGAGTTCTAGAGGTTATAATGAGGGTTTAGAGGTTTGGTGGCTGGTGTGCGATGAGATGATTGATGATCTACGTAGGGGTCCCTCACCCGCCTTATATAATCCGGCCAAGCTTGGGTTACAAGTCAATTTCTATCTACGAGTCCTACTCTGTTTGGAAGCCTAAGAGAGTACACAGAATCTACGATTACATGTTTCCTTACTTGAGTCCCGCCGCTCCCGTAATACAGAGTCCAAACCAACTCCCTTGCGTCTTTCCTGAATTATAGCGCCTTTGACTTGGTCTTCAACCTCGCCATCCGTTCTTGGGCCCATGAGACCAGTCAGCACCCTAAGAAGGGCCTGCTGTCTCTACTGGTCCCTTCAACGGCCCATGTACTGAATCCACGCCGTGAGGGCCCAGGGGACATCTATCCCCCACAGATACTTCTTGTCGATCGGCTTTTCAAAAATTGCAGCAGCGGGGCCGAGGCTAAGCTGCGCCATCGACTCAGCCATCTGTTCACTGCTGGGAGGACAAAAATCTTCAAGTAGATAAAAGACCATATTTATACCTGCTGTGGCCTTCTTGATCACGTCGTTGACCTCCTCTTCCATGTCATCATCGTCGCTGGTGGAGTCATGACCGACCATGTGCGATGAGCCTTCCTATGCGTCTGGCTTGGCCGGCTCGGTTGGTGTCGTCTTCGTTGACGTTTCTGCAGCATCAGACTGGGGCTTCCGTTTCCAAACAAAATTTCATCTGGACTGCAATCTTGGAATATCCATGATGCCCCCAATCTTCTTGAGCTACCGAAGATATTCTTCTTTGGCTAACTCTAGGCAGCGCAAGCGCTGAACCCTGCGCTTTTGTGTCTTGGTCAGGCCCTCGGGGCACCACCTCGCAAGGTGGCATTCTAAACGACGTCGGGAGTCTTTCAGGTCGTCCTGCTTCGCCGGGGGAGGTGAGCACACCGGTGGCGGGGACACAGAGCACCGCTTTGGTGGTGGAGACGGGGGATGCCATGGTGGAGGAGTAGGATCACGGTGGCGGCATGGCGAGGCCATGCGACGTCGTCGTGGTGATGATGTGCGCTCCAGTCGTTCGAACACGGATGTCTTGCCACGGTAACTCCTGCGGTCAGAACACTTTGGACAATCATCAATGGTGGGTAGCCTCTCCATACCTTGTGTCCAGCAGAAGTGGAAGTAGGGCAGTGCCAGTGCTCGTCATGGTTCATGGCGTCGCGGCGTGACTGGTGTTGCCTTTGTTCTTCACGGCGCCGATCATCGCGGCGCTGTTCTTCACGGCGTCGGTCCTCCAGATGACGGCGACGTTCACGATGATAGGCTTCATCTTCTTCAGCACGACATCGCTCCTCATTCCGTTGATGATGCCGTGCGTACATGCCCATCAGCACCCCCGAGTTGGGGTGACATCGTCGATTCCTCTCCACCGTTTTGACCGAAGTATGCTCTTCGGCCCTAAACTCAAGAGGGACATCGTCGAGAGGATCCGCCTTAGCCTTGCCCTTCTCGTCCTTAGATGCGTGAACCATGTTGATCGATGCGGTAGGACCTCAAAGGAGATGCGAAAACTGATGTTGATTGCCCCGGTGCAGGACCCGGCCTGAAGTAATAGCCTTGCCCAAGCGCGCTCGAGTAGCACTCGTCGGGCAATGGACTTGTAGCATAGACGGCATTGATCGGGAAAGGCATCGTGTCTATCTTCATTGGAGCGCGAGCAAACACCAGCCTGCCTTGCTCTATGGCCTTCGGAATTTCAGACCGTAGGATCCTGCAGTCACCGGTATTGTGCCCGTCTAACTTATTGTGCCATTTGAAGTATTTGCGGCCACGCATTTCTTCAGCCGTAGGGACTTGATGTCCAGGCAACGGTACTAACAGCTTTTCTTTAACGAGCATATCAAAGATGGCTTCAGTCTTTGAGACATCGAAGTCGTAGCCCGAGATCGGCTCAGGCTGTTTCACCCATTGGCACTATAGAGGCTTGTTAGCCCTTGCCCACTGAACAAGGTAAGCATCAGCATCAACTAAGGCGTTGTCTTCATCGGCTTGGATACAGCCGATGCTCCGTCTTTGCCTCTCCTACAGGACTTCTGGGTGGCTTCGCTCATAAGCAGCAACCTTTGACACTAGATGGCCGATAGAATTGAAATCGGTCGGCCCGTACACCGCCTTGACAGCCCTATTTAGCACGTTGTATGCTATCTGGGCCAAAATCTTCTCGTCGAGGTGGAGCGAATATCAATGGTTCCTCAATTCATGGAACCGTTGGATGTACTTGTGTACTGTTTCTTCCGGGAGTTAGTGGATGCTGTTCAGGTCTATGAACGTGGCTTCATCGGATCCCGAGAAGAACTGAGCATGAAAGTTTTCCTTCAGCTGTTTCCAAGTGGTGATGGACCCAGGGGCCAACGTGGTGTACCAACCGAAGGCTGGCCTGGTCAACGACAGAGAGAACAGCCGAATTTTCATATGTTCGGCCCTTGATGCGATCCCTAGCTGCACGAAGTACCGGCTGACGTGCTCTACGGTACTGGCCCCATCGCTGCCACTGAATTTGGTGAAATCAGGGATCTTGAACTTGGGAGGAGCCTCCAGGTGGTCGTATACCTCTGGGTAGGGCTTTGCGTAGGTGATGGCCCCTGGTATAGGTGTAATACCATACTGATACTTCAAAATCTCTGAAAGATCTTTCCGAGACATGTCGAGGCCCGTCCCTGCGGCAAACATGGCCTGATCGTTGTGGATCGGCCCAGTCCCATAGGCATTCTACTAGTCAGCTAGCTCCTGGTCTGGCGCTTTTACTGCTCCATGTGGAGCGAATCCATGTGTAGGCTTGGCTTCCAGAGGAGGGTTTTGCTTTGGTCCTCGTGATGAATTGACGAGGACTGGGTTATGGTACGGGGGCGGAGGTGCCTCTCCTTCCTCCAACTGTCGGTACCTCAGCTGGCATACAAAGCCGTCAGGTATGACCAAGGGTGGAGTTGAGTAAGCCTTGGTCTGTAGAGGGAGCCGATCACGTGGAGGATGCATGATGAACTCTGCGATGTTATCCCCCTGCACCTCAATGTGGATGGGCGTGAGCGGCCTGTAGTAAAACATGGCTTCCCCCACGTAGCCGTTCAACTCGGGGCCAGTGATGTGAAGAGGTTCGCCGGCCAACGCTGCTCTGACCATCTTGACCACGATATTATCCATGCGGTTTATGACCGCCTTAGACTGTCTGATCAAAGCATGCGCGGTAATCCTATTTATCTCCTTGCGGAGCAGTTCAGTACGCCGCTGCGAGGGGGTCAGGAGATCGACTTCATCAAGAAGTGACGAAGGGCATCCATGTAACACGATGCTGCCATGGCGAGACTTCTGATACATGGCGTGTACTTTGGCCTTGAGTTCCTCGATGATTTCAGCGTAACGTTTTAGGTGCATCTCAAGCAGATCTTCAGGTCTCTCGATGGGGGCGAGTTCTTCTCTGCCCTCGTTGGTGCTGGCGCCGCGATTTCCTTTGCCGCCAGCCATGTAGATGGATCAAGATTGGTCCCACCGAGCGTGCCAAAAATATGTTGCACCTGGAAACCGACGGGTAGTTCCCTAGGGAGCTTCACACAATAGGGCCGGGAGGTGTATGTGGATCGTTAGGATCGCTCCTCCTTGCTGCGACCCACGATCAGCTGCATAGATCAGCCGATCGTTCTTGGCTTGGTGTTGCTTGGGCATGCCACCTAGCTTATAACCTAGCCAAGGAGGTTGTGATGATGGTGTTTGCGTTGGTTGGCTCCTGTTTCCCCTGTATAAGCAAACAAAACAGATTGAAATGTTAAATACTAGCCAGATCGCTCAGATCAGCTCATCCTAAATCAGATCTTCTTCGTCGGTAGAGCCCTGCTATCTTACCAACAATATATCCAGATACAATATATAGAAGTACTTGAATAAAGGAAAAGAAAACATGACTAGATCTATTCTAGTCGGCTGAAACATCCAAATGAACGTCAAAACATGTCTTGATTCTACTAAACTCATCAAAGATTCTATAAGAGCAATATAAGGGCAAACGCATCTTTGATAAAGCGTTAATAGGCAAGACAGGGTATACATCGGATCTTTCTACTAACATGTGATCTGTAGATAAAATTATGAGAACAGATCTAATCTAAGCTCTAAACCTTGCGACATGCTAAACTAACAACAAATCGGCAGCATAAAAGCTTGCACCACAACAGATATTAGCATAACAACAAGTTGTGTACAAGCCGACGTGCAAGCATATCGACTCATACACGTGACAGATCTCATGCCACGCTAGGCTTGACGTGAGATTCATCAAGGTAACTAATGGATCTCACACTAAGCAAAGCTTATCGTGAGATTCATCATGGTAACTGACAAACCGTGCCATCAAAAACGCTTCAGTACACGATTTGTTAGGCAACTAACGTCGTAATGCCTGTAACGAAATTAGATCGTTAAGGCAGTATGACGATTACTTGAAACTCTAGTCGCTAGAGGGGGCGATGCGCCGAGGGGATGTGGAGACAGCCGCTGCTCGATGAACGTATGTCGTCAACTTTATTTCGATAGTAATGGTACATATTTATAGTCCGTAGACTAGCGCAACAAACCTGCCCTTCCATAATTAAGCTACAAACCCTAACTAACTAAAACTGGACTCTTTAATCTACGATACAAGGCCCAAAGGCCTACTCCACAATCCGCTGTCGCTTCTTTGTACAGCTCTTCTCTATCCCAAAGCCGATCTGGCCCATTAACAGGGGCGGCCAAATTCCGTTGTCAACACCTCCCCACCGCCGCGCCGAGCTTCCTCACCCTCCGCTCCACCGATTCCCACTAGTCTAGGCCGCCGAAAGCTCCCCACCGAGCCACACTCTGCCGCCAGACTCCCTGTCCGCGAAGCTCCGTCGCGGGCCCTCCTCGCTGCCGCTTCGACGACCAAGGTAGAGGGGAAAGATTCCCCATCCCATTCTTTCTCTCACCCGCCACCTCCGGCGAGCCACCGTGGCCCCGCACGGCTGGGCCAGCGAGTGCCGCCGCCTCCCTCTCCCTCTGTCGAGAGGAGGAAGAAGAGGGAAGAAGAAGAAGGCCACTTTTCAATTTAGCCCTTAGGTTTTGTTCATTTTCCGTTCTAGCCCCTGAAGTATATGGTTAATTGCGTATAGGCCCCTGGATCTATGAGTTTTTCCTTTCAATGCATTTATTTGGGCTGAGAACTTTGAAAAATCACTATAAATCAAAGAAAAATCCAGAGTAGACAAACTCAGTAGCTATGAACTCCTTGAGTGTAGATCTACAAGAAAGGTATGATGTGGATCCATGAAAAGTCTATTTTGCCCCTTGTATTGTGCATGCATGCTTAATGTAAACAAATGGTAAAAGTGGACTAAATGAACTCCTAAAATGGTGAAACTTGGACTGCAGCCTTCTTATGGTATTATGGCACTGTGTGATTTTTAGTAGCCCTAGAATTAGTTGGTAAATTACTGTTTTGCCATTTTGTATGTGTTTCGTGTATTTATTTAACTTGGGAAATGAAGGATACATAAAATATGCTCAAATATGGCATCTGGTATTTTTCTTGTACTTTATATAGTATGAGTAGCTCACCGGTGAAGTATGAGGTTGTACATGCATGTTTAGCTGCTGTTTTGAAATTGGCAAAATGCTAATTTCTAGAATTGATAATTGGAAAAAGTGACTTTAGGATGCAAAGATAATTTTATGAAAAATCTGGTATGCTACTAGTATGATAGGAAGTCCAAAAAGTATTTTAGGAGAATGTATTAACACTGTTTATAAGTACATCTTAATTTGCATGAGATAAATATATGGAAAATCAATGTCGTGTTAAACTAAGGGTATTTCACTTGCAAATTTTTGTACATGCTAGTGATATCAAATAGTGCTCACTGCATAAATTGCATGTCTAAATTCCATTCCTGCAAATTATGAAAAATCTAGAAATATAAAAGGCTGATATATTGTTAGAATTTTAGTAAAATAATTAAAACTCTTTTGCTGCTAAAATTTAGGCAGTAGCTTTGTACCATGTTAAGCTTCCTGTCATAAATGTATGAGTTCACTTGGAGTGGTATTATAGTAGGATCTTAGTATCAGCACGTTAAATCAACAATTGTTAATCCTGTATAATCAACCTAAGTGCATATCATGCGAATATGTATGTGGCTTGATACTCCATGTCACTTGCTGCTAGACTCTTTGTGATGTCATGTAAAATAGGTCGAACTAGCTTTTGGTGATGGGTTGTACGATTTTTTAATGATGGTTTGTACGATTTCTTAATGATGGGTTGTACGATTTCTTAGTAAGTTGTTAAGTTTCCTTATTATGGGATGAATTTAAAACTGAGAATACTGAGTCAATTCATCACAAGCTACTTAACTATGCATTATGTTTCACTTGCACCTCATGCATGCATTTGCATTCGTTGCACTCATAGTTGCACTATGTCATGCATATAGATTCCACGAAAGAAGGACCAACGCAGGAGCAGCCGCTGATCGAACAGCAACACGAAGAGACCCTGCACCAGGAGTTGGTTTTTCCTCTACTTGAAGACGGAGGGTCGCTGATTATATCCGTCCCTGTTTCAAGGGGTTGCTTGGGGCAAAGCCCCACAACCCGGCAAACTAACTTAGATTAGTTTGTTGGTTTTCATAAGAATAATCAGAGGTAGGCAGGACCATGATTTTCCCCGCTAATATGAATATGATTGATGGTTATGCATCTGCA
The DNA here is from genome assembly GCA_022530915.1 of Paspalum notatum. Lineage (NCBI taxonomy): Eukaryota > Viridiplantae > Streptophyta > Magnoliopsida > Poales > Poaceae > Paspalum > Paspalum notatum. The sequence continues at coordinate 15,810,235 of CM039688.1, forward strand.
TTAGGAGTTGCTTGAAACCAATTGCATTAGACTCTGTGGCCCTAGCACCTATACATAGAGTTCGTAGGACGAGTGCCTAGTAATGCTAGGTGCGAGTAGACACGAGTGAATGGAGTCACTCATCGCGTAGGTGATTTCAATCACAAAAATCTTACTATTGTGGAAAATCATTATGCTTATGTCTTAAAAGGAGACCCGGCGGAGATTTTATGAGTTATTTATTGTTTATGGTATTGTGTATTGGACTCCGCCCGAGTCGCATAAGGCCCGTCCGCTGTTCGCCTGCTGATTGGCATAACATTGCTAAAGTGCTTATCCAGGACATGGGTCTGGTAAAAGTCTTACTTGTGCCATCCGAAGAACAGAGACAGGTTCCTACTCTTAAACCTTGGGGAGCTTGTACTCAAGGGAGGGCTGACCCGGTACGCCGAGGTATCGCTCCTGCGGGGGCACAACCTGGGAACAACAGCGGGATTGAATCGAACTTGGGACGGGACAAGTGGAGATGGGGGATATATGTGTGGAACGCGATGGCTAGTAAGCATATATTCCCTGGCATTTTTAGTTATTCCTGGGAATTAAAAATCGATTCGAATCGCTGATGCTCACCAGGTGTGAGAATGCCAGATATCGCACACGGGCAACGTAGTAACTATCTGAACATGTTACATTATTATTTATGTTTTCAAATACCACATGCTTGTATTTATATGCTTACTTTTCCGCAAGATATTATTGCTATGATGATCTATGCAAATGAGGAAATGTTACTCTATGTCAATATCTCATTGTTAAAATCAATGGCTAAGGATCAAATGTTAGTAAGCAAGCTTTGCGTCAGCCGTAAACCCTTCCATTAAATCCTACTGAGTAATTAGTACTCAGGGTTTGCCCCCGCTTTTGGAGCGCAGGTATCAAGGACATCTGGACAGTTGCTTGGAGGAAGGTAGAACTGGTGGGCTCGGTACTACTCGCCTTGTTCATCTCTGCAGAAAGACTACCTAAGTATTATGTTTCCGCTGCGAGATATATTTGAATTCGCTTCCGCTATATTTGAACATATATTTGGTTACATATATTTGGTTTGTAAATTAAGTCTATTACTCTTTATTTCAACTGCCTGTGATGATGTAACTGTTGTGGCTCCATTGAGAGTCGGATGTGTTTGATGTCGTTTCCTCTGGGAATGGTGTTATCGAGAGCCAAAGGACTCTCGACGAACTACCGGGTTTAGTCTGGTCTAAGTGCACTGCGAGCCAAAGGTGGCAGGTGTGCTTAGTCTGGATTAAGTAGGGTGGTTCCACCACAGCTGGTATCAGAGCCGATCATACACAGACAACATTCATATCATCATGTTTTGTTTTACAAACCTATGTTCAAAAACCCCTTTTCAAGTGATCCAAAAATGAGAGTATACGATATGCCTGTATTAAGGATGTTAGTGGATATCAGGTGACATCGCTAACATTCTGACCTAGATAGAACTCAAATGCATATTCGGCGTTTTGGGAAGCAACTTTTCGGTCATAGCTATCCCCAGTACTGGAAGAGTGCTATCGGGATTTGCGAATGGTTGTAAGCCCTGCATTCATGCTGGGTAGTAAAAGATCTTTAAGGGTGGTGGGCATGCTTTGGAGCTTTCATGCTTACCACAGTTATATTTGGTTTCGGGATCCACCTTTTTCTCGACAAATCCCCAATACTGGTGGAAAGTCAGGGTTTGAGAAAAGGTGCACGCAGCGGCCATGCGTGGGTGCCACGCTATGTGGTAATGTATGAGCATGCATTTTTCTACAGGTACACGTACGTGCGAAACTAAGAATGTCTAGAGAACGGCTAGTTGCATTAGAGAGCGTCGTGCATATGTGTCACCAGAATATCGCTAGCTATATATGTAATGTACATGGGGTGTGATGTGAGAATGAATAGGACGAATCATGCATCATGATACTCATGCTTCTTTAATCTATATCTTAAGTTTGCTCTATCTATCAATCTTGTTCTGTAAAAGTCAAAAGAGAAATCGAATAAGAATGAAGACATCACTCCTCACGATTCCACCCACCAAATTTGAAACTTCACACTCTTACTAATCTAACATATATAAAGTCATTTTCCCCGCGAGTAAGGCACAAAACAAGGAACAACTTTTCTAAGAATGTATTAGCATAAGAATGCACGGAAGGAAAACAGCTTAATTTTTAAACTAGTGGTTGTCTTAGGTGGAGCTGAAAACCTGAGTGCAGTTAGTAAATCGACTTTATGTCGTTGTCCTTGATAGAAGTGAGGTCCTGCATCTAAAACAACGCACAAGTTTCCATACAACATATACGAATGTCCAAGCCTACAAGATGACGGCTAACATTTTATGTGCAATCAAGTTATTCTGTGCACTTACATGCTTTCATGTATTCAGATTGTGGTGCTATGATCTTTTATCACCGCATCGGCTGCACAAAAGTTCTTGGACTAAACCCGATTGGCTTTATTTCTGCAGATGGTCACCCCACCAGAGACATCTGCACCGGGGGCTGCTCATGGAGCACCACCTCCTTCTGAGTTGGCCACTCAGGTCGCCCAGCAACTCATTAACTTGATAGCTCAAGAGCAACAATGACGCGACAGGCAAGATATCAGTTACACTGACTTTGCGGCGCTACAACCGCCAATTTTCACCACTGCCACAGATCCCTTGGATGCCGATGACTGGCTTCAGATCATTGAGTCCAAGTTCAGTCTACTGCCTCGCCTCAGTGAGCAACAGAAGGCTCGCTTTGCGGCACAGTGTTTGCATGGTCCCTCGGGGGCCTGGTGTGCTGCTTTCCTAGCAATGCAACCAGCCGGGCACCAGGTCACGTGGGATGAGTTCCGTACGGCTTTTCGGGCTCACTATCTCCTGCCTAGCCTCATCGAGCTCAATCAATGGGAATTTCGTGTACTGCAGCAAGGGAGCATGTCGGTACTCGAGTACGTCCAGGCCTTTATCCGCTTGTCCCAGTACTCCCCTGAAGGCATCGACATTGACCCACATAGGGCTGCCCGTCTGTTGGGTGGATTCAACCCCACTCTGCTGACTCACTTGGGGCGCCGCTACGATAGCTTCACCAAGTTGGTAGATGACGCAATCGACATGGAGCATCGCCTCGGTCAGGCCCATGAGGACCAACGGAGGAAGAGACAAGCACACCTCCATCAAGTTCATCTCAACGGCAATGGGTTCTGCATCGCCCACCGCCGCACATATATTACTTCGACCTGCCCCAACAGCAGGAGCAACACTGTGGGACACAACAACACCTATCTTCATGTTGTATACCGCCTCATCCACCTGCTTCAGTGCCACCGGCCAAACCAAGTGCCAAATACCCCTGCTACAAGTGTGGGAAGACCGGCTACTTTAGCAAGAATTGTCTTGCCCTTCGACGAAGTCAGGGCCCAGTATTGATTAGAGACAACCAACACCAAAATAAGAAGGAAGGACCAAAGTGAGATCCAGCCCCAACAGAGGGTCATGTGCACTATACCCACGTAGATCAGATTCCAGAAGTTGAACTAGTTTTAGCAAGCACATTTCTTGTCAACGAGCACCCCACAGTGGTTTTGTTTGACTCCGGAGCATCACACACCTTCATTAGCAGGTCATATGAAACAAAACATGGGTATCACATTGATAATATGACGACAAAATACCACATCACAGCACCGGGGTCACCAATTGACTCAAATCAGATTGTGAGGCACTTACGCTTGTGCATAGGCACAGAGGATTTCTATGTTGATCCTGTAGTACTTCCTAACCAGGGAATTGACATTATCTTAGGGATGGATTGGATGAAAGAGCACAACGTCTTGTTGGATATTACTAGTAGGACAGTTCAAATGAAGTCTAGAAGGAGTGGAAAAACCATGCACATTCATATGCCAATTCATAAACAGTTGTCACACACAATAAATGCCACAGAAGCTTAGTTGATTGAGAAGATACCGGTGGTTTCTGAATTTCCAGATGTGTTTCCAGAAGAGCTTCCCGGACTCCCACCGGATAGGGATGTCGAGTTTTCCATCGAGCATGTACCTGGCACGGCGCATGTCTCCCGAAGGCCATATAGAATGGTACCCAATGAGTTGAAAGAATTGAAGCTGCAGCTGCAAGAACAGCTAGATAAAGGGTTCATTCAACCTAGCTCATCACCTTGGGGTTGTCCGGCCCTCTTTGTTGAAAAGAAGGCCCAGGGTGGGAAAAGACTATGTGTTGATTACCGGCCGCTTAATGCGGTGACCATCAAAGACAAATACCCACTGCCACACATTGACATTCTGTTTGATCAGCTAGCTGGAGCTAAGGTCTTTTCAAAAATTGATCTGAGGTCTGGCTACTATCAAATAAAGATCAGAGAAGAAGATATACCCAAGACAGCTTTCTCGACCAGATATGGCTTGTATGAGTATTTGGTCATGTCCTTTGGGTTAACCAATGCACCGGCTTTTTTCACGTACACGATGAATTTGGTGTTCATGAATGAACTTGATAAGTTTTCATTGATGACATATTGATCTATTCAAAAAGTGAGAAGGAACACGAGGAGCACTTGCGGATAGTACTCAATCGGCTTAGAGAACACAAGCTCTATGCCAAGTTTTGTAAGTGTGCTTTTTGGTTGAAGGAAGTGAGCTTCTTAGGTCACATTCTGTCTGAGAAGAGGGTAGCAGTTGATCCTAGCAAGGTAAAGGATGTTCTGAATTGGAAGCAACCCGAGACAGTGATTGAGATTCGGAGTTTCCTTGGTTTAGCGGGCTACTACCGCCGTTTCATTAAGGACTTCTCCAAAACCGTGAAGCCAATGACCTCACTAACAAAGAAAAATGCGAAGTATGTGTAGAATTCGAATTGTGTGGAAGCATTTCAAACACTGAAGAGATTATTAACATCTGCACCAGTCCTAGCACAACCGGACGTCACCAAGCCATTTGATGTGTATTGTGATGCCTCCAGCAATGGGTTTGGCTGTGTCTTAATGCAAGAGGGAGAGTAATCACTTACGCATCCCGTCAACTAAGGAAACATGAAGCCAACTACCTGACACATGATCTTGAGCTAGCTGCAGTCGTGCACGGACTGAAGATATGGAGACACTATCTGCTAGGCAACACTTGTCACATCTATACTGACTACAAGAGCCTCAAATACATCCTCACACAACCTGAATTAAATATGAGGCAACGACGGTGGTTAGAGTTGATAAATGATTATAATCTAGAGATTCATTACCATCCTGGCAAGGCTAATGTAGTAGCTGATGCATTAAGCCGTAAGGCTCATTGCAATGTGATTGAAGCCCGTCCTACAGCGAGAGTGATATGTTGTGAGATGGATGAGATCGAGATACCTACAGAGCAGCACACTGAACTATATAGCCTCATCATTGAACCTATAATATAGGATCAAATCATTACAGCACAAAAGCAAAATAAGGGTATGGCACATATTCGTGAAGGATTAGGTGAGAAGAAAAGAGCATGCTTCACACTTGATGGTCAAGGAGTCTTATGGTTTAAGAATCGCTTAGTGGTACCTAAGGCCATGGAGTTGAGAAAGAAAATCCTAGATGAAGCTCACACCTCCATGTTTACTATGCACCCGGGCAGCAATAAAATGTACCAAGACCTGAAACAAAAATTTTGGTGGACCCGTATGAAACGGGAGATCGCCAAATATGTGTCTAAGTGTGATGTGTGTCAGAGGGTAAAAGCTGACCACCTAAAGCCTGCGGGTATGCTACAACCATTAGCAGTTCCAGCCTAGAAATGGGAGGACATACATATGGACTTCATTGTGGTTTTTCCTCAACCTGAAGACGGAGGGTCGCTGATTATATCCGTCCCTGTTTCAAGGGTTTGCCTGGGGCAAAGCCCCACAACCCGGCAAACTAACTTAGATTAGTTTGTTGGTTTTCAAAAGAATAATCAAAGGTAGGCAAGACCATGATTTTCCCAGCTAATATGATTATGATTGATGGTTAAGCATCTGCATTAGGAGTTGCATGAAACCAATTGCATTAGACTCCCTGACCGCCCTGGCCCTAGCACCTATACATAGAGTTCGTAGGACGAGTGCCTAGTAATACTAGGTGTGAGTAGACATGAGTGAATGGAGTCACTCGTCGCGTAGGTGATTTCAATCACAAAAATCTTACTATTGTGGAAATCATTATGCTTATGTTTTAAATGGAGACCGGGCAGAGATTTTATGAGTTATTTATTGTTTATGGTATTGTGCATTGGACTCCGCCTGAGTCGCATAAGGCCCGTTCGCCGTTCGCCTGCTGATCGGCATAACATTGCTAGAGTGCTTATCCAGGACATGGGTCTGGTGAAAGTCTTACTTGTGCCATCCGAAGAACAAAGACAGGTTCCGACTGTTAAACCTTGGGGAGCTTGTACTCAAGGGAGTGCTGACCCGGTACGCCGAGGTATCGCTCCTGCGGGGGCACAACCTGGGAACAACTGCGGGATTGAATCGAACTTGGGATGGGACAAGTGGAGATGGGGGATATATGCGTGGAACGCGATGGCTAGCAAGCATATATTCCCTGGCATTTTTAGTTATTCCCGAGAATTAAAAATCGATTCGAATCGCTGATGCTCACCAGGTGTGAAAATGCCAGATATCACACACGGACAACGTAGTAACTATCTGAACATGTTACATTATTATTTATGTTTTCAAATACCACATGCTTGTATTTGTATGCTTACTTTTCCGCAAGATATTATTGCTATGATGATCTATGCAAATGAGGAAATGTTACTCTATGTCAATGTCTCATTGTTAAAATCAATGGCTAAGGATCAAATGTTAGTAAGCAAGCTTTGCGTCAGCCGTAAACCCTTCCATTAAGTCCTACTGAGTAATTAGTACTCAGGGTTTGCCCCCACTTTTGGAGCGCAGGTATCAAGGACATCTGGACAATTGCTTGGAGGAGGGTAGAACTGGTGGGCTCGGTACTACTCGCCTTGTTCATATCTGCAGGAAGACTACCTAAGTATTATGTTTCCGCTGCAAGATATTTTTGAATTCGCTTTCGCTATATTTGAACATATATTTGGTTTGTAAATTAAGTCTATTACTCTCTATTTCAACTGCCTGTGATGATGTAACTGTTGTAGCTCCATCGAGAGTCGGATGTGTTTGATGTCGGTTCCTCTGGGAATGGTGTTATCGAGAGCCGAAGGACTCTCGATGGACTATCAGGTTTAGTCTGGTCTAAGTGTACTATGAGCCAAAGGTGGCAGGTGTGCTTAGTCTGGATTAAGCAGGGCGGTTCTGCCACAACTCCCTTTGGCCAAAAATTTCCAAACCCCTACGCGGGTTGTTGCCTATAAAAGAACGTGTGTCAAACCTCAAATTCATCCCCCATCTTTTGACATCAGAAACACCTTGCCACAGTAACCCTGCTCTAAGCAGTTCATGAGATGGTGACATCCAGCAGTACGATGGAAGAACAGCCCCTTTGCGAACGCGTCTTTGGATTGAAGGTAAAGAACCCAATACTCATCTCCTCTGGTGTTTCACAGTACTTTTTTGTATGGTTGCCTTTCTTACCTTAAATCCGTTTCCCTTTATTAATTAGGCCGATGAGATGCTGATCCCAATGTCAGCCAATTCCAAAACCTTTAGTTTGTGACCCAAATCCTATGAGCGTCCTTATGAACTCGTCAGGACTGAGACCAAACACTTGCCTTTTGTTCATGCTGACCTAAACCTAAATCTGTGGTCAAACCAGCTTCGCGCCTGGCCGTTCCCCATGAATGGGTGGGTTGAATGGTACAAACGCATTGAATAGGTACATGGTCCTTCATGGCAAACAACCCGCATAGCCAATGCCTTGACTCTGTCCCTCTCTCCCATGGAGAAAGATGACAACCTACTTAGATCCATCAGCTATTTCTGGTCGGATAACCTGAACTGTTTTTTGTTCGGCTCTAGACCCATGACACCCACTCTGATGGATGTTGTCATGATTCTTGGCCTTGATGTGCATTCCATTTGTCCTTCCCCTTCTTCTTGACTAAATGCCCCCACAAGAAGATAGTAGAGAAAAGAAGCACATGAAACTGGAGCCAGTACATCAGCCAGCACAACAAGCAAACCGGCCCAGTTACAGAAAAAGAGCACATCACCTTTCTGAACCTTTGGCTCGACCATTTTCTCTTCAGTGGTCCTTCTTTGGCCCCGACGAAGAATTATCTTAACCTGGCCACTGCTTTGGCCAAAGGCCAAACTCATGCTCTAGGAAAACCCTTCCTAGGAATCTTGTATCACCATCTGTCCCTGAATACCCAGCATATCTTGGCTGGACAACACATAAAAATAGGGGGACCTTGGTGGTTTGTTTAGCTTTGGTGCCAACTGTAATTTCGCAATGTAATTCCAGACTTTCCAAAGCTTGAATCCCAATCCTTCCCAGATTCTTCTAGTAAATCTATCTGCTGCACTCTGCTTGGCCAAGCCCTGCATCAGCTACCTGTAACCCAAACCGATGCAGCCGAAACGGCCAAGTGGTACTGATGTTTTTACAGCTCCCAAACTACCCCTGTCTATGATGCGTAAGCCAAATCTGAGCATTTTGAAAACCCATCCTTCTTCGGATTAGATACCTTTGCTTTTGATGAGGAGTCTCGTGCTGTATTCGGCATCATGGCCACCCCATGTCTCCTTCCAGTCAGTAAGAGTACTAGCAATAGGATCAACAAGCCGGGATATGAATCATATCAACCTGTTCTAGCTGCTCGCCAGCTTGGCCTTAATCAGACCTCTCCTCGCCTGATTATCCATGAGAAACTTCAAAGCCGAGTTGAGCTAACTGACTCCCTAGTAGCCTCCAAAGCCTACTCCATCTTTTTTGACCTGAAGCTGAACATATCCGATGAGATGGAGTTCGTGAGTACTGCTGATGGCTTCAACCTTTGGTGGGATTACTAGAGACCTCATCTATTCCAGTGTGCGGTTGCATCGGCTCTTACTGCAATCGACCAGGAGCACCAGGCTATGCCAGAAGAGGTACATCTGTGTTCGGCTCATTCTCCTATCATCTTTACTGCTTTCTTTTAACCGAACTTCTCCATATAGTTGCAGGAAGGCCCCGTTTCAACTGACGTGGCTGGCTAGCCATTTAAGTACCTTCAAATGGCTCTACTACCCGTGTATTAGGCCAAAGCACCTTCCCTCTACAAAGTCATCTTTGCTGCTCTTGGGTGCAAGCTCAAACGAGAAGGGAAAGGCTACCGGCAGCCAAGATCTAAGAGGACTCCCACCAAGACTCCAACTGCTGCCTCGGCTCCACCACCTCCCTCTGATTCGCCGGTAAACTTCTTTTTGTCATCCTGATCCCTTTTGCCACTGCATTATGTCATGTGTTGATCAAACATCTTATTTATCAAGCAGAATAACAGCTCTCAGAATCAAGAACAGGAAGCCGACGAAGAAGAGATCTCTCCTGACCAAACTTGTGTCTTTCCCAAAAACACATCCGCCCATGTGGACAAAGAACACAGCGCAGAAGCCGATCCTCATCAGGTAAGTTTTCCCTTGCAACATTCTTCTCTTAATCTAAAACTATTCAACCTGATTGTCTTGCCGTCAGACTTTCAATGTAGCAGCGCTGTTGAAATTTGATCCTTTGTCCATTGGTGAAACCTTGGCAACCGAGAGTCCTCCTACGTCGCCCTCGATTGCAGCCGATGTGATTGCTAAGCTTGGAAACATTGCCAAACAGCTAGAATCCCCAATCGAGCGGTTGGTCATCGACTGTGATGGGATCCGCACAATCTTTGAGTCGATAGCCGACGTACTGAAGCAAGCGCTTTCGCCCACAGCTCACCTCGACTTTCTTTGTGAAGACGCAACCACATCTCGAATTGCCTCTCGTAACAACTAGCCAGCCCTAAAGGAAGAAATCACCAAAGAGTGCATCGTAGCAAATCAGTCCGAGGCGGCTCTGGACGACCAAAGAGAGGAAACACGCTTGAAGGCAGCTAGGCATAAACATGACACAAGGAAGATGAGGATTAATGATGAGATTAAACGCCTTCAGCAAGAGCTGTCCGAGGTCGATGCAGCAATCTTGGCCAACGACGCGGACGTCAAGAAGGTTGCCGGTGATAAGCAAGGACTATCGACATCACTCAAGACCAGCATGGCGTGCATCCGCGAGTTGAACAAAGGACTAGTCGTTGGTTCTGACGAGCCAGATCATCAAGTCCTTGGTTCTGCCGACAAGGTACGGTTGAAAGCTCTTACTGCGGTCTGCCAATATCTTCAGAAGCTGCCAACTTCTTCCTCTGTATAGACATACCTTTGATTGTTCTTTTGAAAGCACTCCTCTAGACGTGCCCCCCGAGCACGTCGCTCGGTGTAGAACATTGGATTTTTCTTTATGTTTGTACTGAAGGCGATGCCTAACCTTGCATCGGCTTTAATCGGGGCCAATGGCACACATCGGTCCTGATATTCGTAAATATTTTGTTTTTGCTATTTTTTCTCCTTAAGGCGATGTTTTGACACATCGGCTCTGCCAAGACCAGATGGCAACACATTGGTCTATTTTTCTGCTTAAGGCGATGTTCGACACATTTGCTCTTGTTGATGTTCATGAGGGACGCGTAGTCATCGGCTGATAGGTCATTCTAAAACTGAACCCTCCGAGAGACGATGTTGATTTCCCATGGCATGACAGCCTCCTGGCCATTCACCAACTGATATGGAGTGCATTTGGTAGCCCCATGGCATGACATTCGGTATGCCCACAATGCTTCAGCGAACCGATCGTGCCACTGCTTAGGATATTCATCTATCTTTCATTTGATTAACTTGATAAGGCTCTTGTTCGATGCCTCGGCTTTCCCATTGGCCTAAGCGTAGTAGGGTGATGACTGTAGCAGCGTGATGCCCATCTCTTTGGCAAAATTTTTAAATTCCTCAGCCAAAAAGACAGTCCCTTGGTCTGTAGTGATGGTCTGTAGTGATGGTCTGTGGTATACAGAAATGGAAAATGATGTGTTTTGACAAAATTTACCACATCCCTGGCCGTCACGTTTTTCATCGGCACGGCCTCTACCCATTTAATGAAATAATCATTGGCCGCCAAAATCTACTTGTGGCCTTTACTAGTTGGAGGATTGAATTGCCCGATCATGTCTATGCCCCAGCCTCTGAACGGTCATGGTCTGATGATGGGATTTAGTGGTCCTGCTGGAGCCATCTGGACAACTCCAAATCTTTGACACTCTTGGCACCCCTTGTAATATTTGAAACAGTCCTCCAACAAAGTGGGCCAGTAATAACCTGTCCTTCTGATCAGCCATTTCATTTTGTGAGCTGTTTGATGAGTTCCGCACGTTCCTTCATGGACGTCGTGCATAATCTCAAGCGCCTCTGAAGGCCCTAGGCATTTCAACAGCAGCTCCTCTGTGGTCCGAAAGTAAAGCTCGTCGCCAATGAGCACATGTTTCAGAGCTTGCTACCTTGTCTTCTTATCTGCCCCCGAGCCGGATCCCTCAAGTAATTGAGGAGATCGGCTCTCCAATCGGCTGTCGTGAGTTCCATGGAGTCGACACAAACGTCACAGTCCTGCTCTGTATAGCTAGATACTATCTGTGCTAACTTATTGGCCTCAAAATTATCTTCCCTTGGTATCCATTTAAGTTGAACGTACTGGAATTTTGCCATTAGCTCTTGAAAACGTAGCAGGTACGGATAAAGCAAGTCGCTTGCACAGTTGTAATTGAGAGCCAATGGACCGGCCTCATTGCTCTCCTGGTGTGATGAGTGATTGTCAACAAGCTCAAGCCCTCTGATGGACTGGAGGTAGAGGATGACGAAGACCTCGATGGACTGAGGCAAAAGCCCTCTAATGGACCGGAGGCAAGTCTCGGCGTCGGTCGACCATGAGAGCTCGGTACACGGAGAGGCGGTTCGGCAACGGTGGTGTAAGCCCTCCGATGGACTGCGAGGCAGCTCCGATGAACTGGAGAAGCTGGGGGCCACCGTGGTGCTTCAACACGAGTGCATGGCGCGATAACGTTCGAGGGAGGCTTTGGTGGCTTCAGCTCAAAACCGTCACCCAATCCACCAAGACTGGGTGAGTGCATCGAGACTCGTCAAGATAGAAGATTGGGCCAAGACACGGCCCAGGAAGCCCGCAAAATAAAGTTTCCCGATTTTTGACTTCAAAACAGGGAGAAGCTTTTGGACTACTGGCTACGTGGCGCACATCCAAGCGAGGCGTGGAGAAGAAGATCAAGACGTCTTCGTAGTCGTCCGATTGTATCGTTTACATTTCAGCCCCTCCTGGCATTTGTAGTGTAGGGGTCTTAGTGTAATTGTGTCATTTAGGGCCTAGGGTATAAATAGACTTGTGAGGCTCCCTTGGAGCTCATCTTGGCCAGCCATACCCTAGGTTTTCCTAACCCTAGCAGCCAAGAGCTAAAGAGAGAAAAGAGAGGAGATTAGCTAGGAGATGAGTGCCTAGTTTAGTCAAATCTTGTCATTAGTGGAAGGATGATGGGAGGTAGGCTCTAGGGGGTCTTGTAAGACTTGATTTCATGATTCAATCCAAGATTCCTCCTTGAGAAATCCATGTCTTGAGCAGCTCAATTTCGTCCACCTTTCCCCCTCCCCGTTCTAGTTCGTTTTTGGTTCCAATCCTTGGATTTTGTTGTGTTTTGGTTTGTCCAAGGCTGGGATCTTTCTTTTGCTGGTATTTTGCCTTGCTATGATGTGGTGAATCTCACTAACCAAGTGCTAGAATCTTTGGACCACGAGCAAGGGCCGTTCTTGTCGGATTTCGGTTTTTCGGTGTCAACTCACCTACCTCACGAGATTTGCAATTCCCATGCAACCCTTGATCGTTTGAGATGGATCTTTTGGGGTTTGCTAGGGAAGGTCCTTAGGATTGTCCATGCAAATTTTCGTCAAGTTTCGTTGAGATTTCACCCCGTTTCGATCAATTTTTCGATGGGGTGTCGGGCTGTTTTTTCTGCGCAGTTTTTCGGAGAACTGACAGGACAATGTAATTGTCCTTAGGTTTGTCCGAAGTAGGGACCTCAGATTGTCTGATCCACTTCCCTTGGATTGTCCGGTCTATAGTGTTTTTGGGCTATTTTCTTCCCTTTCTTTAGGTTTGTCCGGTCAGTTCTTTTGGTGGAGAAAGGATTGTCCGGTCTAGTGTTTCCGGAGCTGTTTTTCTTGTGTTTGTTACTCCGCTTCTTCCTTGGTCTTTTCTCCTTGGTTTCTTTGGTTTTTGGAGTGTTGTTGTTTGCTTCAAACTTGTTTTGTGTCAACCACAGCATGCCCATACTCTTCACTCACTAATCTTAAGTGAGGCATGCTTCGGTGTGTTGAGTGGCTAGTGTGCGACACTTGCAAGCTTTGTAGCATGTCTTGTTTTGTTTTGTCCAGTCTGTGTTCCTAGTTGCTATTTTGTTTGTGCCTTGTTGTTTTCGCTTGTTTTGTTGCGTGCTTTAGTGTTTTTCCGTTTAGGGTTTCTCAATGTGTCCTAGGGTAGCTTGTCTTTGCTACGCAACTCTGCACATTAGAGAGGTGTAGTTTTAGGTGTTGTGTTTGTTCGTTTAGGTGTAGTTTGGTTGCTCATTTTACGTCCACTTTGTTGGGCATTAATTCGAGTGCTTCCGCTTTCCACCCGATACATATCTGTTCAACGGACGGTATCGGGTGTGCGTGTGTTTTCGTGAGAGTGCACTTTGGGGGGTTTGAGTTTGAGTTTTCAAGTGCTCCTATTCACCCCCCTCTAGTCGCACGTCTCGGTCCTACAGTAATACTCTGTCAACTGATTGATGGCAACTTTGGAGTTGCCGAAGGCTTCCACCACTTCGGCACCCGCATCAAGTAACAACTCAAGGCCTTTGCACTAAACTTCGTACTCCGTCTGATTGTTGGTGCGTCACTCGCTAAGACGGAAAGCAAACTCATACCATGCCCCCCGAGGGGATACGATAAGAAGCCTGACACCGCAGCCGGCATCACATGCCGATCCGTCAAAGAACAAAGCCCATGATGAAACGCCGACGAACTGAGATGTTGGAGCTGATCACTCCGTGATAAGATCGGCTAAAGCTTGACCTTTGACTGCCTTTGCTGATCAGTACTTGATGTCAAATTCAGACAAAGCGAACATCAATTTGCCGAGCCTACCTTTGAGAATTGGTGCCAATAACATATGCTTAATGATATCGGCTTTACATACTACCAATGTTTTGGCATTGAGCAGGTAATGCCGTAGTTTGGTACATGTAAAATATAAGCATAAACATAAACGTTCCATCTCAGAGTACTTAGTTTCCGCATCGAGTAGGCATCGGCTAAGGTAGCAAACAACCCTTTCTTCCCATCGACTTCCTGAATTTGCACAGAGCTTATGGAAACTTCATTAGCCTAAAGATAGACAATGAACGGAAGGTTCAGACGAGGCGGGGTCATCATTGGTGGCGCCATCAAGTACTTCTTCAAGATATCGAACACCAGTTGCTGGTCTGGGCCCCATATGAACTCCTCCCTTTTCTAGGTCTTGATGAGCGGCATGAATGCTTCGAGTTTTGCTGACAGGTTTGGGATGAATCTCATGATGTAATTGGTTTTACTGATCAGCTCTTGTAGCTATTTTTAGACAATAGGGGCACCATCGTCTCAACAGCGTGATTGCTTTTTGAGCCGATCTCAATACCTCGTTCATGGATCATAAACTTCAAAAACTGCCCGGCGGTGACGCCGAATGTGTACTTGTCTGGGTTCATACGCATGCCATGCTTCCATGTACGCTCAAGGACCTGGCAAAGATCAGCTAGGTGATTCTCCTGCAGAACCGATTTAACCACTACGTTAATGATGTTGTTGACAATGGAATTCGGCCATCCCTGTTAATGGGCCAGAATCGGCTTTGGGCTAAAGAGAAGCTGTCCAAGGAAGTGACGGCAGATGATTAAGCAGGCCAGTGGGCCTTGTATCATAGAATAGAGAGTCTAGTTTAAGTCAGTTAGGGTTTGTAACTTAATTATAGAAGGGCAAGCTTGCCGCCCGAGTCTACGGACTATAAATATGTACCCTTGTTATTGAAATAAAGTTGACGACATACGTTCATCAAGCAGCGGTTGTCTCCACATCCCCTCGGCGCATTGCCACCTCTAACGACTAGAGTTTTAGGTAATCATCATGTTGCCTTAACGATTTATTTCGTTATAGGCATTACGACGTTAGTCGCCTGGCAAATCATGTACTAAAGCGTTTTTGATGGCATGGTTTGCTAGTTACTATGATGAATCTCGGGATAAGCTTAGCTTAGCGCGAGATCCACTAGTTATCCCGATGAATCTCATGTTAAGCCTAGCTAAGCATGAGATCCATCATGTGTATGAGCCGATATGCTTGCACGTTGGCTCATGCACAACTTGCTGTTATGCTAATATCTGTTGTGGTGCATGCCATCGCACTGCTGGTTTGTTGTCAGATTAGCATATCGCAAGGCTCAAGGAATAGATTAGATCTGTTCTTATAGTTTTATCTACATATCATGTGTTATTAGGAAGATCCGATGTATACCCTATTGCCTTTTGTCGTTTTATCAAAGATACATCAACTTTCATATTGTTTCTATATAATCTTTGATGTAATAATAGATTTAAGGCATGTTTGACGTTCATCTGGATGTTTTAGCCAACTAGAATAGATCTAGTCGTGTTTCCTCTTCCCTTGTTTAAGTACTTTTATATATTATATCTGGATATACTATTGGTAACACAGCAGGGCCTTGCCGATGAAGAAGATCCGATACAAGATGAGCCAATCCAAGCGATCCGGCTGGTATTTAACGTTTAATCTATTTTGTTTGCTTGTACAGGGGAAACAGGAGTCAACCAACACCATCACCACCACCATAACCTCCCTGGCTAGGTCATAAGCCAGGTGGCACGCCCGACCAACACCGAGCCAAAGACGATCGGCTGATCCATTCAACTGATCATGGGTCGCAGCAAGGAGGAGCGATCCCTACGGTCCACATACACCTCCCGGACCCATTGTGTGAAGCTCTCTAGGGTGCTACCTGTCGGTTTCCTAGTGCAACACATTTTTGGCACGCCCGGTGGGACAGATCTCAACACATTTGCATGGCTGGCAAAGGACGCGGTGCCAACACCGATGAGAGCGGTGAAGAGTTTACCACCATCGACAAACCCGAAGATCTTCCCGAGATTCACCAAAGGCGCTACCCTGAGATCATGGATGAACTCAAGACCAAAGTGCTCGCCATGTACGGGAGGTCTCGTCACAGCGGCTTCGTGTTACGTGGAGTCCCTTCGTCACTTCTCGACAAAGTCAACCTCATGACTCCCTCGCAGCGGCGTACTAAAACGCTTCGCGAGGAGATACAGAGGATCACCGCACATGCTTTCATCAGGCAGTCCGAGGCGGTTATAAACTGCATGGATAACATCGTGGTCAAGATGGTCAGAGCAGCGTTGGCCGGTGAGCCCCTTCACATCACCGGCCCCGAGTTGAACGGCCACGTTGGGGAAGCCATGTTCTACTCCAGGCCGCTCACTCCAATCCGCATCGAGGTACAGGGGGATAATATTGCGGAGTTCATCATGCATCCTCCGCGTGATAGGCTCCCTCTAGAGACCAAGGTATACTCGACTCCACCCTTAGTCATACCTGACGGTTTTGTATGCCAGATGAGGTACCGACAGCTGGAAGAAGGAGAAGCACCTCCTCCTCGTACCCTAAACCAGTCCTCGTTAACCCACCATGAGGGCCAAAGCAAAGTCCGCCGGAAGCCAGGCCTACGCACGGAGCGGTTCCACACGGAGCAGCAAAGACGGCGAACCAGGAGGTGATTGATTGGCAAAACGCCTATGGGACCAGGCCGATCCATAGCGATCAAGCCATGTATACTGCAGGGGCGGGCCTCGACATGTCTCGGAAAGACCTTTCTGAGATTTTGAACAGCCAATACGGTATTACACCTCTGCGGGGTGCCGTCACCTACGCGAAGCCGTATCCGGAGGTGTATGATCATCTTGAGGCGCCCCCCAAGTTCAAGATCCCTGACTTCACCATGTTCAGTGGCAATGATGGGGCTAGTACTGTGGAACACGTCAACCGGTACCTCGCACAGCTAGGGATCGCATCAAGGGCCGAACATATGAAAATTCGGCTGTTTTCTCTGTCGCTAACCGGGCCAGCTTTCGGTTGGTACACCACGTTGGCCCCTGGGTCCATCACTACTTGGAAACAACTGGAGGAGAGTTTCCACGCATAGTTCTTTTTTGGGTCTGATGAAGCTACGTTCACGGACCTGAATAGCATCTATCAGCTCCTAGGGGAACCGGTTCACAAGTATATCCAACGGTTCTGCGAGTTAAGGAACCGATGCTACTCTCTCCATCTGGATGAGAGGATCCTGGCCCAGATAGCATACAATGGGCTGAACAAGGCTGTCAAGGCAGTATACGGGCCGACTGATTTTGATTCCATCGGCCATTTAGTGTCAAAAGTTTCTGCTTATGAGCGAAGCCATTCAGTGGTTCTGCAGGAAAGGCAAAGACGGAGTATCGGCTACATTCAAACCGAGGAAGACGACGCCTTGGACGATGCCGATGCCTACCTTGTTCAGTTGGCAAGGACCAACAAGCCTCTGCAGTGCCAGTGGGTCAAACAGCCTGAACCCATCCCAGGCTATGACTTCGACATCTCAAAGACCGAAGCCATCTTTGACATGCTCGTCAAGGAAAAGCTGTTGGTGCCACTCCCTGGGCATCAAACCCCTACGATCGAGGAGGTGCGCGACCGCAAGTACTGCAAGTGGCATAACAAGCTAGATGGGCACAATACGGGTGACTGCAGGGTTCTACGGTCTGAGATCCAGAAGGCCATCAAGCAAGGAAGGCTGGTTTTTGCTCGCGCTCTGATGAAAATAGACACGACGCCTTTCCCGGTCAATGCCTTCTACGCTACGAGTCCGTTGTCCGACGAGTACTACTCGGAATTTGTATCCGAGTCGATGTGCCGAGCACACTTGGGTAGGGCTATTTCTACGGGCAGGATCCTGCACCGAAGTAATCAACATCAGTATTCCCATCTCTTCCGAGGTTCTACCGCGTCAATCAACATGGTTCACGCATCCAAGGACAAGAAGGGAAAGGCCAAGGCGGATCCTCTTGATGACATCCCTCTAGAATTCAGGGCCGAAGAACATACTTCGGTCAGACCGATTCAAAGGAATCGGTGATGCCGCCCTAACTCAGGGGTGTTGATTGGCATGTACACACGCCATCATCAGTGGAACGAGAAATGACGTCAAGCTGAAGAGGAGGAAGCCTACCATCGCGAACGTCACCGTCATCTTGAAGAACGACGTCGCCAAGACCAATGGCGCGAGGAATGGCTCTACAAGGAACAGCGGCGGTACAAAGCGCGCCGTGATGCCATGAACCATGAGGAGCATTGGCGCTGCCCCTACTTCACTTCTGCTGGACGCAAGGTATGGAGAGGCTCCCCACCCTTGATGATTGTCTAGAATGTTCCGATCGCAGGAGTCGCCATGGCAAGGCGTCCATGTTCGAACGCTTGGAACGCGCACCATCGCCGCGACGGTATCGCACGGCCTCGCCACGCCGCTGCCGGGACCCTACTCCTCCGCCACGACGTCCTCCATCCCCGCCACCAAAGCGGCGATCTGTGTCCCCACCACTGGCGCACTCACCCCTTTGAGCAAAGCAGGACGATCCAGAGGACATTCAACGTCGCTTAGAGTGCCACCTAGAGAGGTGGTGCCCTGAGGGTTTGACAAAGACGCAAAAGCGCAGGGTTCAGCGCTTATGCTACCTATAATAGGCCGAAGAGGAGTATCTTTGGCAGCTCAAGAAGATTGGGGGCATCATGCAGATTCCAAGCTTACGCCCCGAACGTAATCTCGTTTGGAAACGCAAGCCCCAACACGACGTTGCTGAGACATTGACGAAGACGGCATCAGCTGAGCCGACTAAACAAGACGCACGAGAAGGTTCATCGCGCATGGTCAGTGATGATTCCTCCAACGATGACGACGATATTGAAGACGAAGTCAACGAGGTGATTAAGAAGGCCACAGCAGGGATGAACATGGTCTTCTATCTCCCTGCTGCGATTTTCGAAAAGCCGATCGACAAGAAGTATCGGCACCTTAAGCCTCTCTAAGGGTTTCATCAACGGCAAGCCAGTCGGCAGGATGCTCGTCGATGCGGGTGCGACTGTCAACATCATGTCGTATTCCTTGTGCCGCAAGATTGGAAGGTCTGTAGAAGATCTTGTGAAGACCAACGTCACTCTCAATGACTTCAAGGGTACTTCGTTCCAGGTCAAAGGGGTCCTTAATGTTGAGCTAATAGTTGGCCACAAGACGCTGAACAATTCCTTTTTCGTGGTTGATGATCATGGTCCTTACTCGGCTCTCCTTGGCCGAGACTAGATTCATGCCAACTGCTGCGTGCCTTCCTCAATGAACTAGTGTTTGATTCAGTGGGATGGCGACAACATTGAGGTGGTACCCGCGGACGATTCTCGCAGCATTGCACAATCATCCACATCAGACGCAGTAGAGTGTCTGTCGAACAGGCAAGAGTTGAACTAGAGTTTTGTAGAAGAGGCAAAAAACGTGATCACGCCAGTTCTGGCAATCGGCATTCACCTGTAGACAGTAGGCTGCTTCAGCCGACTGCATCGGCCAATCTTCACCGGCTAGTAGATGGTAGTGGCGTATCTACGGATGCACGGGCCGTAGTGGCCGTTCTGCGCGATCGGCCCCAAAAAAATTGTAATCATATTTTTTGTAACAGTTCCGAATTGCCCAATTCGGGTGATTGGTCACAAAACATCAATGTAATTTATACTTCTTCCAACAAAGATGTTTTGACATGCGACGATCAATCGCCCCATGATGAGGAAAAAACCAGAGATCGCACCTCCCCATCCTTCTTCGGCATCATCAAACTCTACTTAGGAATTTGCCAAGGAGGGTAAACTCGGTTTTGGTTTCACTCCTTCTGATGAGCTTGAAGCGGTTGACATCGGTCCATGCGATCGTCCTAGGCTAACATGGGTAAGTAAGAAGCTTGACCCAGAATTTAAGACTAAATTGGTAGAACTGCTCAGGGTGTTTCTTGATTGTTTTGCCAGGGAGTACCATGAGATGCCTGGTCTTGATCGATCTATCGTCGAACATCGGTTACCAACAAAGCGTGGGTTGTAGGACCGAGACGTGCGACTAGAGGGGGGTGAATAGGAACACATGAAAACTCAAACTCAAACCCCCCACCGCAGTGCAAAACGGAAACAACACCCACAAAAAAGCAAGACACCATCCACTGAGAGGATACGTATCCAGCTCACAACACGTGCTTGGTACCGTCCACTGAACAGATACGTACCAAGCACCAAGCGGAAGCACACGCTCAAACGGCTAAGACAAAGAGAGCAAAAGGAACCAAATTCAGGAAACAGCAGATTTCAGACAAACAGGGCTGCAAAGAAAAATCTCAAAACCCCTCGAGAGAAGCTCCAAAAAATCCGCCAAAATTACCACACCCTCACAAGAAAATTAAGAACCACTCTTGAAAAATTCAGATCAGAAAGAGAAGGTTGAGAGCCAATGGACCGGTCTCATTGCTCTCCTGGTGTGATGAGTGATTGTCAACGAGCTCAAGCCCTCCGATGGACTGGAGGTAGATGATGAAGACCTCGATGGACTGAGGCAAAAGCCCTCCAATGGACCGGAGGCAATGCTCGGCGTCGGTCACCCTTGGGAGCTCGGTACTGTTGACGTCTCTTAGTGTAAACTCTTAGTGTAACAGATTTTATTCCGCAAGCGCACAGAGATTCACTGTAGCTTTTTCACTCAAAGTATTCCGAGTATCGTAAAAATCCACACGGAAGCAAGGGCGAATAGGTGGAATGAAATGTCGAACTTTCAAGCAGTACTGGCCACGGCGTGCGAGGGAGGCTTTGGCGGCTTCGGCTCAAAACCGCCACCCAAACTACCCAAGGCTTGGTGAGTTGGGCCACAACTCGCCAAGATAGAGAAGATGGGCCAAGTCCGGCCCAGACGGAGACTTCCTAAAGTTTCCCAGTTTCTGACTTCAAAACAGGGGGTGCAAAGGCGGATTGGACTACTGGCCACGTGGAGGACATCCGAAGATTGCGTGAAAGCTAAGAAGATCAAGTCTTCATCGTGGTCGTCCATCCCCGATATTTCGGGTTCTTTTCTGTTTTAGCCTCTCCGGGCGTTTCTAGTGTTAGGGGTCTATGTGTAAAAATGCCAAAACTGAACCGGTGTAAAAATAGCCTAAGAGCTGGTCATTAGAGGAAGTCTTGGCAGCTAGGTTTTCATTTCTTTAGGGTAATTTTCGTCCTCAAGCTTTGAGCTCCAAGTTTAGGAGGGTTAGGGTGAGATCTAGCCTCCAAATCCAGAGGGAAGGTGAGGGTGGTTGCTTGGGATGAAATCTTTCATTGTAATCTGACCAAAGACCTCTTTTGAGGCTCATAATCGAAGTGGTTTCGTGCAGCAACTTTGTGTGCTTCTCCTCCCCTTCTACTCTTTGGTTTTTGGCTTCAATCCTTGGCTTTTTGGGTGTTTGCTTTGGCCAAGGTTGAATCCATTGTTTTCCTTGTGTTTCGGACTTGCAAGGATGTGAACATTATGTCATAGAACATCTCAATCCCGAAAGATTGCTACGAGCAAGTTTTTCTTGAACTTTCTCCTTTCTTGCCCAAATATTCACCTCTTCACGAGATCTGAAATTCCTGCTAATCCCTTGATCTTTTTCAATAGATCTTTTGGAAATAGCTTTGGAATAGAGCTAGGTTAGTGTGTGCAAAATTTCGTGAAGATTGGTGAAGGTTAGGTCAAGTTTTGGCTTCGGAAGTTCAAGTTTCGTGTGGCTGTTTTTCTGTCTGTCTATAACGTCCGGCGGCTGTCTATTTAGTCTGGTGGTTGGTTATGTGATCAAACCTGCTCCAAATGACCTAAAATTTTGTGAAGCTCTTTTCCTGTGAATCATAGAGCTCCCATAAAAATTTCAAAATTTTTGGAGGTGTTTTGACCTGGTTTTGGTATTTTTCTTTTGGGGTTGGTGTGTCAGTTTTTTAACCACCGGACAGTCCGATGGTTAACAACCGGACAATCCGGTGGCTCTAGGATCTTTATTCCTTGTCCAATTGAGCTCAAAATTTGTGGAGTTGTTCCTTGGCTCCTTCTTAACCTCCAGTAAAAATTTGATATTTTTTGGAGTTGGTTTGATATGGTTTTGATTCGAATCTTTTTGGAGTGTCAAGCTGTAAGCACCGGACAGTCCGGTGGTTAACCACCGGACAGTCCAGTGGTCACAACTTGCTCCAATTGGCCTGAAATTTTCTGGAGCTATTCCCTATTGCCTTGTGAAGGTGTGGTAATTTTTTGGGGTGGTTTGGAGCTTTGCTTCTACGGTTTTGAGATTTTTCTTTGCAACCCTGTCTGTCTGAAATCTGCAGTTTCCCGAAGTTGGTTCCTTTTGCGCTCTTTTTCTTAGCCGTTTGAGCGTGTGCTTCCGCTTGGTGCTTGGTACGTATCTATTCAGTGGACGGTACCAAGCACGTGTTGTGAGCTAGATACGTATCCTCTTAATGGACGGTATCTAGGTTCGTTGTGGGTATTGTTTCCGTTTGGTACTGCGGTGGGGGTTTGAGTTTGAGTTTTCAAGTGCTCCCATTCACCCCCACTCTAGTCGCACGTCTCGGTCCTACAAGTGGTGTCAAAGCCGGTTAGGTATCCCATACCTTAACCGGTGAAGAAACCGTAGCGACTATGACTTATTCTGGGAAGATTCCCGTCCTTGGCTCCGATGGCTATCCCTACTGGAAGGGTAGGATGGAGGCGTTCCTTGTTAGCCAGAGTTAGGACATATGGGATGCTACTCAGAGTACGACTTTTGTGGTGCATCCAGTCACTGAGCGTACTACGCAGGATATCGTGGCTCAGCATGAGGCGAATGCCAAGGCTGTTAACTTTCTTTTCTCCGGGCTTGGTCCCATGGATTATGAGAGAGTGAGTCACCTTAAGACTACGCGTGAGATATGGTCACTGCTTAGTGCACACCATGAGGGTACTGCGACGATTAAGGCTAGGCTTGTGGAGACTTACCGGCGCGAATATGAGAATTTCGTCTAGAAGCCGAGAGAGTCAGTAGACGACTTGTTTGGTCGCTTTCAGTCGATCATCAACAAGTTGCGTGTCAACTCTGCCCCCGCTGCCCTCTCATATAACGATCATCAGCAGGCTGTCAAGTTGCTGTATGCTTTGGACAGAAAAATATGGGAGATCAAGGTAAACTCAATCATTGAGTCGGTAGGGTATGATACGATTGGAGTAGAGGCGCTCTATAGTAAGCTCAAGGCCACCGAGGTAGATTACAAGATGAGGGATTCCCTCGCTTGTACAGGTTCTAAGATTCTGGCCTTGGCTACCCCCTCTAGTGAGTCTGTCATTAACCCCATGTTACACAACTTCTCGTTTTCTGCTTTGATGTCTGTTACAGAGGAGCAGCAAGCGACACTTGGGGATGATGAGTTGTGTCTGGTGTCTAATCACTTTCAGCACACCTATGACAATCGGATGAGCAAGAAGAGGGGAGAGTGGCCCAAGTGCTTCGAGTGCGGAGAGATCGGCCACTTTGTCGCCGAGTGCCCCAACAAGAACGACTACTACAAGAAGGGCAAGAGCTACTCCCGCGACTCCGACAAGTACCACCCCGGCAGGGCAAGCTTTGACAAGCACCGCTCCAGGAAGCACGGATCCGGCAAGCGTCCCTTCGGCAAGAAGAACTTCCGGAAGGCTTTCAAAAGCTACCAGAAGGACAACCAGAAGCGGGACAAGCCCTTCTTCGCCGAGATCGGGTTCTGCAGCAGCGGATCTTCTTCCTCTTCGTCCTCGTCGAGCTCAAGCGATGAGGAGATCACGTACAGGAAGGAAAAGAGGAACGATCAAGGAGGTCCAGCTGGCTTGTGCTTCATCTCCACCAAGTCCAGGTGCAGGAACAAGGAGAAGAGGAGCTTGTTTTGCTCCATGGCGCTTGAGGACAAGGAGGACAAGGATGATGGCAGCAACTCTTCTTCCAATGATGAGATAACTCCTAAGCAAGCCAAAATCCTTGAGATGCTAGAGCAAAACAGCAGTGAGTTGAAAGCTCAGGATAAGATGTTGAAGAAGGCAGCTAAGAAGCTGCAGAAGTTGAAAGCCCAACTTGCTGAGGCTTTAGAGGAGAATGAGAGGTTGAGGAGTGTGAGACCCCAACCCAGTGAGATTGAGTGCCCTACCTGCGAGTCTTTCATGACGGAGCTTGGTGACCAGAGAGATAGGTACGCCAAGCGGGTAGAGGAGATAGATGAGCTGAAGGCTGAGCTAGGCAAACTCCAGTCCAAATTGGATGAGCCTACTTTGAGTGGAGAGCTCGAGTGTGAGTCTTGCCCCTGTCCAGCTAGAGAGCTAGCTGTTCTGAAGGAGAAGTTTGAGGGGCAGCTCATGGAGCTTGAGGAACTTAGGGCTAGACCTACGCTTTTGGGTGCGTGTATGGTTTGTCCTACTTTGAGAGGTGAGTTAGAGCAGTTGAGAGCCGACTTTGAGGTGCTTTCAGCACCTACTGACACTTGTGAGAACTGCCTAACCCTTAGGATGCAGCTGGTGGATAGGGATGCCACCATTAGGAAGTTGAAGAAAGCTGCTGCGGTTCCCTCCCTAGACTGTGACACTTGTGCTACCCAGACTGTAGTTCTGGAGGATCTAAGGGAGGAGGTGTTGTCTTTGCAGAATGACAACAACAGGTTGAGAGAGGTGCTCAGTTGGGTATATGCTAGGCAACCCCAACTGGAGATGATCATAGAGAGCACCAAGAGAGCCAAGGGTGAGACGAGTGGTGTTGGGTTTGGAGAGTGCAGCAATTCGAGTGAGAAGAGTGCTCCAGTTAAGGTCAAGACTGCACCTAACCCAGCTAGGAGAGACTGTTGATGGGGTTTACCATGAGCCACCCAAGGCTGCCCCAAAGAAGCAGTACTGGACACCCAAGCCTTCCAAGGCTAAGCTGGACAAGATTGTTGAGGAAGAGCTTACACCCAAGGGCAAGAAGCCAGTTCAGCAGCCTGAGCCACCCAAAGCCACACCACCTAAGCCCAAGTCCCAGCCTAACCCAGTTCCTAGGAGGCCTGTCTACCCCTGCGAGTTTTGCTAGTAGAATGGCCACCTAGAGGAGTTTTGCTTCAGGAGGAAGCGGGTTGAGAGGCAAGAGAGAGCTTGGGGAAACCAGGATTAGTTCTACCAGGGTGGTAGGCAAGATCCTCCCCACCGCGGTGAGAGGAGAGACCGCTTTGCTGGTAGTATGAGAGGAGGCGGCCTTCAGGCCCGTGCTCCAGGTGGTGAGAGACGCTTTACTGGCCGAGCTCCTAGTCGTTTTCAGCACGGCTATGGACCTCGTGACCTAGGCTTTGAGAGAGCTTTCAAGGGTTCACGCTTTGGAGGTCGTGGTTACGCTGATCATCGTGATGATTTCTTTGATTGTGATTACCCCACTTTTGAGCAGATGGCTCAGCACTGGTACAGCAGTTTTGATACTAACCCAGTGCCGGACCGTTTGCTCACCGTCGCTTTACTTGATTTTGCAGGATCGAGGCATGGAGGATGTGTGGATCATGGACTCCGGTTGCTCTAGGCACATGAGAGGGCACTTCAAGTGGTTCTCCAGCCTCAACCCCGTGAGCACCATGGAGTACATCACATTCGGGGACAATGGTCAAGGTAAAGTGATGGGTGTTGGTTCTGTTTCGCTCTCTGCTAAGCTTTCCCTGTGAGAAGTTGCTTTTGTCCAGAATCTGGGGTTCAATTTGGTTTCTGTTTTGCAACTTCTCGATGAAGAATTTGAGGTTTGTTTTAAGAAGGGTGCGTGCTGCGTTCTTGATGCTGAGGAGACCCTTGTTTGCTCTTAGCGGCCTTTTGGTCAGGTTTTTAGGGTTGACCTCACATCTATTTCTGGCCCTGCTCGCTGTTTGGTTGCTAGTCCTTCTACTGATATTTGGAAGTGGCATAGGAGGCTTGGTCACTTGAGCTTTGATCTGCTAGTCAGGTTGAGCTCAATGGGCCTAATCCGAGGATTGCCCAAGTTGAGAGCTGAGAAGGACTTAGTATGTCACCCCTGTCGTCATGGCGAGATGGTTGCCGCTTCTCACACTCCTGTGTCTCAGGCACTGTTCGCCTAAACGGCCGTTTAGTCCGTTTAAACACCGTTTAAACGCTAAACAGTGGCTCACCGTTTCCGTTTAATTGGCCATTTACACCGTTTAAACCCGTTTAAACGGCCGTTTAGCACCGAATAATGGCTAAACAGCGGGTGACCGACTGTTTACCGTTTACCGTTTAGGCTAACATTGGTCTCAGGTTATGACCTCTTATCCGTGTGAGCTACTCCATATGGATACAGTAGGTCCCGCTCGGGTAGCGTCGGTCAGTGGGAAGTGGTATGTGCTTGTCGTTGTGGATGACTTTTCGCGGTTCTCGTGGGTATTTTTTCATGGAGTTTAAGGGTGAGGCATTTGGTTTTGTTCGGGATCTGATACTAAGGTTGAGAAATGAGAGTCATAAGGCCATGAGGGCTATCCGCAGTGACAATGGCGGAGAATTCAGAAATTCTCGTTTCGAAAACTTCTATCGTGACCTAGGTCTTGAGCACAAGTTTTCTTCTCCATATACCCCACCACATAACGGTGTTGTGGAATGCAAGAACCGCACACTTGTTGAGATGGCACAGACTATGCTCGATGAGCATAGGACTCCGAGGCGCTTTTGGGCTGAGGCTGTGAATACGGCCTGTTACATTGCGAACCGGATCTTCTTGCGAGTTTTCCTTGGGAAGACCTTGTATGAACTTCGGTTTGGTAGGCAGCCCAGCGTCAAGCATTTGCGAGCGTTTGGCTGCAAGTGCTTTGTGCTTAAGAAGGCGGGGCATCTGGACAAGTTTGAGTCTCGTTATCTGGATTGGATTTTTCTAGGGTATGCTTCTAATTCTAGGGCTTTTCATGTGTGGATTTTAGAGGCCAAGCAAGTTGTTGAGACTTGTGAGGATTCTTTTGATGAAACTATGCCCTGCACAACCCCTGCCTTTGAGTTTTCAGGTGATGATGAAGAAGGGACCCCCATCTTTAAGGATGAGGAAGGTGCGGTTAATGATGGTGATGCAGGAGCCACTGCACCGGCTGCACCTCCTGCCCCCTCTGCTACGAGCTCAGAGGATGAAAGAGGACCCTTGCCCACGGCTTCCTCCGCACTCCCCCGACACTAAGCTCATGCAGAGGCTGGACCTGCTGAGGACGTAGGGGAGGTGACCTCCGAGATTGTTCCATCTCGGCAGGTCCAGCGTGATCACCCTCCACACAGGATGATTGGAGACATTCACCAGCGTGTCACACACTCTTCGGTTAACTCTCTAGCCTTTTTCTCCCACTCTGCATATGTTGCTTCTTTTGAGCCCCGAGATGTGTCACATGCATTATCTGATCCTAACTGGGTGAACGCCATGCATGAGGAGTTGGAGAACTTTGAGAGAAACCATGTCTGGGATTTAGTTGAACCTCCGCCAAACTGTCGCCCTATAGGTACCAAGTGGGTTTTCAAGAAAAACAGGGTGAGGATGGGACGGTTGTGAGGAACAAAGCGAGATTGGTAGCCCAGGGTTTCTATCAGAAGGAGGGGATAGATTATGAGGAGACCTTTGCCCCTGTAGCTCTTCTGGAAGCTATTAGGATTTTGCTTGCCTTTGCGGCCTCTAAAGGCTTCAAACTGCAGCAAATGGATGTCAAGTTTGCTTTCCTGAATGGGTTCATAGAGTAGGAGGTATATGTGAGACAACCTCCTGGCTTTGAGAGTGCTAGATTTCCAGACCGGGTGTATAAGTTGAGGAAAGACCCTTTATGGTCTGAAGCAAGCTCCTAGAGCTTGGTATGCTAGGTTGAAGAGTTTTCTGCTCAAGTTAGGGTTTGTGATGGGTTCAGTAGACAAGACTGTGTTTTTGTTGAGTCGTGGCGGTGACACCCTGATAGTTTAGATATATGTTGATGACATAATCTTTGTTGGTTCATCTCACGCTTTGGTGTCTAGTTTTGCTGAACAGATAAGCAGGGAATTTGAGATGAGTCTTATGACTGAGCTTCAGTTCTTCCTCAGGCTGCAGATCAAGCAAGGCCTTGAGGGTACCTTCGTCCATCAAGCCAAGTACACAAGGGATATACTCAAGAAGTTTAACACGGGTGACTCTAAACCCATGACAACTCCTATGAGTACAAACACGGCGCTTGATGCTGATGAAGATGGGGAGTCGGTGGACCAGAAGGAATTTCGAGGGATGATCGGCTCACTTCTGTACCTGACGGCGACCAGGCCGGACATTCAGTTCGCGGTCTGCCTTTGTGCGCGCTACCAGGCTTCTCCTAGGACTTCTCACCGTCAAGCGGTGAAGCGCATTTTCAGGTATCTGAAATTCACTCCTGATCTTGGTTTTTGGTATTCCTCGGGTTCTTCTCTTTCTCTTAGAGGGTTCTCAGATGCTGACCATGCTGGCTGCCGGATTGATCGCAAGTTAACCTCCGGCACATGCCAACTCTTAGGAACCTCTCTTGTCTCTTGGTCCTCCCGCATGCAAGCTAGTGTAGCTCTTTCCACCACTAAAGCAGAATATGTTGTTGCTGCTAGTTGCTGCTCCCAGCTTTTATGGATGAAAGCCACCCTTAGTGATTTCGGCCTAAGGTTTGGTAGGATCCCTCTCCTAGTTGACTCTACTTCTGCTATTTCAGTAGCTAAGAACCCTATCTTGCATTCTAGAACCAAACACATAGACGTGAGGTTTCACTTTCTGAGAGATCACTATAAGAAGGGAGACATAGACTTAGTCCATGTAGTATCTGCAAACCAGTTAGCCGATATCTTTACCAAGCCCCTAGAGTTTGACGCTTTTACGCGCTTGAGAGGTGAACTTGAAGTGTGCTATCCCTTTTAGTCAGGGATAGTATGTTATTCCTTTTAGTAAGGAATAACTTCTGTAGTTTAGTTTTTGCTTTTACCTTGCTTTTATTTCTTTTGCATCTTGTATCATATCATGCATTGTATTGTATCATATGCATTTTCACTTCACTAGCACTAGAGCTCTTTTGGAATGATGAGTTAGTACTTGCTTGTGCTAGTTTGTACAGATGCTTGCTTGATCATGGTTGGCTAAGCTCTCTTGAGTCTATTGAATACTAGTTGTGAGCTAAGTCATTTTATTCTTTGCAAATCAAAAACCATGATCACCACTTGATTTGGCTACCTAGCATGTGTAGGAGTGTTGAATTCTATGCTATCTTTTTATGCCTGGATATGCTAGTGTACCTCCAAGGGGAAAAAATTAAAAATATAGACAAAGGGGAGAACTCTGGAGAGATTTAGTTGAGGGGGAGCTTTGCACTCATTTTGCATTTGTGAGGATGCATTTCAGGGGGAGTTGAGCTTTTAGCATGCTCTTTGCATCGGTGCGTTGAGCCTTTTGCCTCTGTCTCGAGGAGCCAATGCTTTGTTTTCTTTTGTTGTCTCATTATGCCCTGTTTCTTTGCTTGTATTTGGTTCTTGGGCATTTTGAGCAACTTTCTTCTTTCTTTCTTTCTTTTTCGGTTTTACGCTTTTCTCTTGTCTTTGTTCTATTTCAGGTTACAGGTTGAAGGTGTTGACAATGCACTCATCAAGGGGGAGATTGAGAGCCAATGGACCGGCCTTATTGCTCTCCTAGTGTGATGAGTAATTGTCAACGAGCTCAAGCCCTCCGATGGACTAGAGGTAGATGATGAAGACCTCGATGGATTGAGGCAAATGCCCTCCAATGGACCGGAGGCAATGCTCGGCGTCGGTCGGCCATGGAAGCTCGGTACACGGAGGGGCGAATCGGCAACGGTGGCGTAAGCCCTCGGATGGACCACGAGGCAACTCCGATGGACTGGAGAAGCCGGGTGCCACCGTGGTGCTCCAACCCGAGTGCATGGCGCGAAGGCGTGCGAGGGAGACTTTGGCGGCTTCGGCTCAAAACCGCCACCCAAGCTACCCAAGGCTTGGTGAGTTGGGCCACAACTCGCGAAGATAGAGAAGATGGGCCAAGTCTGGCCCAGACGGAGAC
Organism: Paspalum notatum; assembly: GCA_022530915.1. Classification (NCBI taxonomy): domain Eukaryota; kingdom Viridiplantae; phylum Streptophyta; class Magnoliopsida; order Poales; family Poaceae; genus Paspalum; species Paspalum notatum. The sequence goes on from CM039688.1 coordinate 15,840,496, forward strand.
TTTCTAAAGTTTTCCGGTTTCTGACTTCAAAACCGGGGGTGCAAAGGCGGATTGGACTACTGGCCACGTGGAGGGCATCCGAAGATTGCGTGGAAGCTAAGAAGATCAAGTCTTCATCGTGGTCGTCCGTCCCCGATATTTCGGGTTCTTTTCTGTTTTAGCCCCTACGGGCATTTCTAGTGTTAGGGGTCTATGTGTAAAAATGGCAAAACTGAACCGGTGTATAAATAGCCTAAGAGCTGGTCATTAGAGGAAGTCTTGGCAGTTAGGTTTTCATTTTTTTAGGGTAATTTTCGTCCTCAAGCTTTGAGCTCCAAGTTTAGGAGGGTTAGGGTGAGATCTACCCTCCAAATCAAGAGGAAATGTGAGGGTGGTTGCTTGGGATGAAATCCTTCATTTTAATCTGACCTAAGACCCCTTTTGAGGCTCAAAATCGAAGTGGTTTCGTGCAGCAACTTTGTGTGCTTCTTCTCCCCTTGTACTCTTTGGTTTTTGGCTTCAATCCTTGGCTTTTTGGGTGTTTGCTTTGGCCAATGTTGAATCCTTTGTTTTTCTTGTATTTTGGACTTGCAAGGACGTGGAGATTATGTCTTAGAACATCTCAATCCCGAAGGATTGCCACAAGCAAGTTTTTCTTGAGCTTTCTCCTTTCTTGCCCAAATATTCACCTCTTCACGAGATCTGAAATTCCCGCTAATCCCTTGATCTTTTTCAATAGATCTTTTGGGAATAGCTTTGGAATAGAGCTACGTTAGTGTGTGCAAAATTTTGTGAAGATTGGTGAACGTTTGGTCAAGTTTTGGCTTCGGAAGTTCAAATTTCGTGTGGCTGTTTTTCTGTCTGTCCATAACGTCCGGTGGCTATCTATTTAGTCCAGTGGTTCGTTATATGATCAAAGCTGCTCCAAATGACCTAAAATTTTGTGAAGCTCTTTTCCTATGAATCATAAAGCTCCCATAAAAATTTCAGAATTTTTGGAGGTGTTTTGACCTGGTTTTGGTATTTTTCTTTTGGGGTTGGTCTGTCAGTTTTTTAACCACCGGACAGTCCGGTGGTTAACAACCGGACAGTCCGGTGGCTCAAGGATTTTTATTTCTTGTCCAATTGAGCTGAAAATTTGTGAAGTTGTTCCTTGGCTCCTTCTTAACCTCCAGTAAAAATTTCATATTTTTTGGAGTTGGTCTGATAGGGTTTTGATTCGAACCTTTTTGCTGCAATTGGCATGAAATTTTCTAGAGCTATTCCCTATTGCCTTGTGAAGGTGTGGTAATTTTTTGGGGTGGTTTGGAGCTTTGCTTCTAGGGTTTTGAGATTTTTCTTTGCAGCCCTGTGTGTCTGAAATCTGCAGTTTCCCGGAGTTGGTTCCTTTTGCGCTCTTTTTCTTTGCCGTTTGAGCGTGTGCTTCCGCTTGGTGCTTGGTACGTATCTGTTCAGTGGACGGTACCAAGCACGTGTTGTGAGCTAGATACGTATTCTCTCAGTGGACGGTATCTAGGTTCGTTGTGGGTGTTGTTTCCGTTTTGTACTGCGGTGGGGGTTTGAGTTTGAGTTTTCAAGTGCTCCTGTTCACCTCCCTCTAGTCGCACGTCTCGGTCCTACAAAGGTTTAGACCATCAGACCGTCCGATGATTAGAGCATCGGACCGTGTGATGGTCACAGACGAATGCCCGTACCGAGCATGAGGATGAGGCCCGAGTTATTGCTGAACTCCTTGTAAGCGACTATGAATAGACAATTGTTCCCATGTAATGCGGTGAACTGAGTGTTGTGTTATGCTCTTTAGATCGGTACTATCCTGTAAAAAATAGTTAGTATACTTATAAATAAAACATGTAGTCTATGCTTACCTTGAGATTGTATCTGCTAGAGAAAGAAGCACAATATTAAGTCGGCATTACGACTTGAGTTAATATAGCAGTAAAGATGAGAATGAAAATAAACATGATGATGAAGAAAGAGTGCACTGCAAGAAAGAGTTACATGATGAAACAAAGACATGTAGTATCGGGCTGTAGGTCGTCAAACCTAAGCCCGTTGTCTTTGTTTGACTGGGGTCCTGGTTGCTCCCCGATGTGAGGTCCTGCAAAGGCATGTAGCACCGTGCTGTCGGTCTTCCGACCTAGGCCGATTGCCTTTGTTTTGTTGGGGCCCTGAGTGCTCCACATGCATGAGTACGAACAAGAGCATGTAACACTGTGCTGTCGGTCGACTGATCTAGGCCGATTGCTCTCCTGGTGGGGCCAGAGTCATCCCCTTCAAGAGTAAGAGTGGGCATGTAACACCGTACTATCGGTCGACTCACCTAGGTAGATTGCCCTTATAGTGCGAGTGAATAATGCAAACGAGAACAGAGAAAAAAGCATGGGACGCCTACCCTAAGAGTACTTTATTCATAGAGTATAAGGAGTACAATGAAGACAGAGTATAAAGAACAACACTAGCCGCTAATTCTAGAAAGCACTAGGAGACATTAAGCATAAAATTTGCGCAAGTGCTGTATGTTCCACGAGTTGCCGATTGGCATCCCGTCCATTTGAGATAGACGATACGATCCTGGACGAGTGACTTACGTGACAATGTATGGGCCTTACCAGGGAGGAGACAACTTATGTTGTCCAACGGTCTTGAGCACCCTGCGTAGCACCAATTCCCCTATTGAAAAGGAACGAGGCCTCGTGTATCTATCATGATAACAGCTTAGAGTCTGTTGGTAGCGAGCTGACTGAATAATATAGTTCAAGCGCTCCTCCTCGAGTAAGTCGATCTCTTCGATGTGTGTTGCCTCGGCTTCAGCAATATCTTTGAAAACTAGCCGTGGAGCTCCAAACTGTAAGTAGGCGGGTAATACTGCCTCCGACCGATAGACCATGAAGAAGGGAGTGTTGCCTGCAAGAGCTTTGCTAGGTTGCGTTCGAAGGCTCCAGACCACATAAGGGAGCTCTCGTATCCACTTGCCAGCTAGCTTCTCATTCTTGTCGAAGATCTACTTCTTGAGTGCATCTAGAATCATGCCATTAGCTCACTCAACCTGCCCATTGGCTCTAGGGTGAGCCACCGAGACATACTTGATTTTAATAGACCTTTGCTCATAGAAATTGAAAAATTCTGAACTCGTAAAATTAGACCCCAAATCTGTGATAATGTGATTTCGAAGCAAAAGGTGATGTCTTGAATGAACTCAACGGCTTTGGCAGATGTCAATGAGGCAATAGGCTTATACTCGATACATTTGGTGAACTTATCAATAGCAACCAACACGTGAGTATATCCACCCTGAGCTTTCTTGAAAGGCCCAATCATGTCCAACCCCTGGCAGGCAAAAGGCCATGACATCGATATATTCTGCAACTGCTGTGCTGGAAGGTGGTGCTGCTTGGCAAGGCTGCACTAACTTGGCTGTGGCGGAACCGCCCTGCTTAATCCAGACTAAGCACACCAGCCACCTCTGGCTCACAGTGCACTTAGGCCGGCCTAAACCCGGTAGTCCGTCGAGAGTCCTTCGGGCTCTCGATAACACCATTTCCCGAGGAACCGACACCAAACACATCCGACTCTCGAAGGAGCCACAACAGTTACAATCATCACAGGCAGTTGAAATAGAGAGTAATAGACTTTAGTTTACAGACCAAATATGTGAATTCAAATACAGGGACAAATATAGCGGAAGCGGTTTCAAAACATCTCGCAGCGGAAACAAACTCAAGTAGTCTTCATGAAAAGATGAACAAGGCGAATAGCACCGAGCCCACTGGTACTACCACCTCCAACACAGTTATCCGGATGTCGTCAGTACCTGTAATCCAAAAGTGGGGGCAAACACTGAGTACTAGTTACTCAGTAGGACTTAATGGACAGGGCTTACGGCTGACGCAAAGCGTAGCTTACTAATCAGGTGGATCCTTAGCCATTGATTTTAAACAAGGTCAGGTTGACATAAGATAGCAGGATTTGACAGCTGCTATCCATTAGCCAGGAGGATCATATATAGCATAAAGTAAATACTTGCATGAAAGTAAAACATGAGTACCATCAATAACTTGCATAAAATCCAAGATATATCCCTATTCTTCACATGTCTCGTCCCAAGATTAATAGTGCCTCCATCTAACCCTTTGGAGTAGCCGTCTCAGGAGCGCTACCACGGTACATCGGGTCAGCCCTCCCTTGACCTCAAAGCATCTCCTAAGTCCATCGACCTCCTACCAGTGGATTGGCAGCACCATGAATAGTGAGACAGATCATACACATCCAAACATGTTGTATTGAAAAACATGAATATAAGCATAAGGTATTTAAGTTATTACTACGTTCGGACATCAAAGGCATTGGCATTCTCACACCTGGTGAGCAACAGCGATTCGAATCGATTTGTTAATTCCCGGGAATAACTAAAAATGCCAGGGGTATATCTTACTAGCCATCGCGTTCCCACATATAGCCCCCATCTCCACTTGTCCTATCCCAAGTTCAATTCCAACCCGCCACTTCCCCGGGTTTAGCCCCCAAGGAGCGTTACCACGGTACGTTGGGTCAGCCCTCCCATGAGATAAGCGCCCCCAGTTCCATGGTAGGAACAAGTCTCTGTTCTTCAGATGGCACAAGTAAGACTTTCACCGGTCCATTATCCCGGATAAGCACCTTAGCAATGTTATGCCGACCAATAGGCGAACAACGAACGGGCCTTAAACGACTCGGGCGGAGTCCACCATATCTTGCCACATCATTTTTCACAATATTCCCATAACTCCACCCGGTCTCCATTTCAAACATAGCATATAATAATCTTTCATAAGATTTTTGTTTTTGAAAACTCCTATGCGACGAGTGACTCCATTCACTCGTGTCTACTCGTACCTAGCAATTCTAGGCAACACGTCCTACGAACTCTAATATATAGGTGCTAGGGCCAGGGCGGCTAGGATGTCTAATGCAGTTGGTTCCAAACAACTCCTAATGCAGATGCGTAAGCATTCATCAAATATATTTGCTGGGTAAAGCATAGTCCTGCCTACCTTTGATTTACTTAAAGAAAAGCAACAAACTATGCTAATGTTAGTTTGTCGGGTTGTGAGGCTTTGCCCCAGGCAACCCCTTGATCCCTTGGACAACTCCTCAGTCCAAACATGACTGATGGGCGCTCTAGGTCGTGAATGGGTCTTAGTTGGTCTTTTGGATCACTGTTGGTTGAAGTAGTTCCACGCACTTGGTTCTCGATCACGTATCTGCAATAAGCGCCATTATATGGATGACATGCGCGATGATGCAAGGAATGAGATGCATAATCATCAAGTACATATATGGGCAATCATACCATGGGCAGACGGAAAGAGTGATTAATAAACTACTTAAACATCGAGTACCTCTATGAACCTAAAGTAAGTATGCACACAGACAATTTGATATGCACAAGGGAACACATGGATTTAATTCTTGCTCAAGTATCAACTTAAATTGTTCTTTAGTTTACCCTATGCAAACAAGAATCAATCAAGTATATGTGTACACTGGATGTAGGTGAAATGCAAAAGTTGGAATGCAGCAGGTATGTCATGGATAAAAACATGATATGGGAGTTTAACACATTGCAATTGCTCATACTTAGGGTAATTTATTTGCATTTGTGAATTAAATTATGCCTCTAAGTTGTAGCAGTAAAACATAACCAATTGAGACCAAACTCTTATGACATATAGATTTTGCATTCCCAAAGCTACTGCCAAAATTTCAACTCAATTGGAGTTATAATTATTTTATTAAAATTACAACAAATTCTTAGCCCTACACATTGTCAGAATTTTCATAAATTATAGGAATGGTATCTGATGGTGAAATTTTTCCAGTTAGCTATACTTAGCATGAACTGCCCGTACAAAAATTTACAAGTTAAAACTCCCAATTTTGATAAGACATCTATTTCCCATATACTAATCTGGTGCGAATTTAAGATGTACGTATGAACAGTATAAATAGCCATCTCGAATATACTTTCTGGACTCTATGCATCAACATTAAGCTATCATATTTTCCAGAGAATTTTCCTGGTAAGTTATGACCACTTTTTCTAATTATCATTTCCAATATGTAGCATTTTGTCATTTTCAATTTACCATTAAAACTTAACATGCACAACTTTATATTTCACCAGTGGTCTATTCATACTACCTAAAGTTTATAAAAAATGCCAGAGGGTCATTTTGAGCCTATTCTATGTAGCCTCCAATTTCTAAGTTAAATAAATGCACATAACAAATGTATAATGGTAAAAAGGTAATTAAACAGCAAGTGCTAAGGCTACAAAAATTCACATAGTGCTATAATACCACAAGAAAGCTACTTTCCAAGTTTCATGCCATTTGAAGTTCATTTGACCCACTTTTGACATTTATGTTGTTTTAACATGCATGCAACTAAACAAGGGTAAAACAGTCATTTCACACATCCACATCATACCAATCATGTAGATCTACTCAAGAGGAGTCTAACGCAACTGATTTTGTCCACTTTGGATTTTTCTGTGATTTTATACGATTTTCCAAAGTTCACAGTTAATTTAAATACATTTAAACAGAAAACATTAGACCTAAGGACTAGAACGAAATTAACCCTAGTTTCCAGGGGCTAGCGGGTAAGAATCGCTGGACTCATACCACAGTACATGAAATGAATCTGCGAAACTTCAAAACTCTGGGGGCTATATTGCAAAATCTCCTTCTTTCTTCTTCCTCGATCCGGCACAGGGAGACGGCGCGCGACCGGGGGAGAGGCGCGGCTACGCCGGCGTCGGTGAGGCTGCACTTGGAGCCGAGCGGGGCCGAGGAGGTGTTCCCGCCCGCGGGCTACCTTTCCCCCTAGATCTCAGGGTCGGAGGTGTAGAGTAAAGAGAGAAGGCGGCGGTGACCCGAAGCCGCGGGAGCTCGGCATGGCGCGGCGGCGCGGCGTCGATCCGGCGGTCGAGGCGGTGAATGGCGGGGCCAAAGGGCGTTCGAGCTGCACGGGGACGAGGCGAACTCGGCGGAGGCGAAGTGGAGGTGCGGGGATGGCCGGAGGGTGGTCCTCCGCGGTGAGGTAGACGGCGCGGTGGCGCGTCTCGTCGGCCGTGCGTGGAGGAGAGGGCTAGGGCCGATGGCGGCGGCCTAGGGTGTGGGGTTTCAGTGGAGGACGACGAGGCAAGCGCGACGCGCTGGTCGGCTAGGCGTGAGGGGCACTAGAGGGGCAAATGGTTCAAGCTCGCTGCGGGCCGGCCATGGTGACCATGGCGGACGGCGTCCGGCGCGAGCGGCCCGATCTGGCGGAGGGAAGGGAGGACGGCGGCGACGTCAAGCCCTACGGGTGCACGAGGTCGTGGCAGAGGTGGTGATGGTGGTTTGGAGGCGCGGGATGCGGCTGTGGAGCGGTGGTGAGCTTGAGCTCCAAGCCCGGGCGGCCATGGCGGCGTGGAAACCGAACGAGGCAGAGGGAGGAAGAGAGCTAGCCGGGAGAGAGTGAGGGAAGGAACGGGGTCGGCTTCGCGTCCAGGTGAAGAGAGCGCGGCCCGGGGGTCGATCCGTGGCCGGGCGACGCCGCCCGTACGTCGCCGGCCGCGTGGCGTCCGTCGGCTGGGGAGCCGCGGCGGCGCTGACGGGTGGGGCCCACCCGGCAGTGGCCCAGGGGAGGAAAACGGGAAAATGTGTTTCCTCTCCGTCAGTAAATAGCCATTTTGACCTAGTTAGAGTTCGATTTTTGAAAAGTGTCTATTGAATGAAATGTTCTAATATTCATGTTCTATAAGCTTGTCAAAAGGTTCAATACCAAATTCTAAGTAGAAATATGATTTATACATGAATTTATATAGCAGCCTTCAATTTTGGACAGGGGACCTTTATTACTTGGGAAATTCAAAACTCATATTTCTAGGCTCTACCTCCCAAAGTGCCTCTTTACAATATTGTTTATAATTTCATAACCTACAACTCCTTCAATTTGATCTTTGCATGAAAATGGCTGTAGGTCATAGAAATATTGAAATTACTAAACAGGTCAGACTGGGACTGGTTTTCTGTGTTGGTACATAATGGCCCTAAAATCCTTTTAAAACTCAATGTATGATCAAACTCTAGTTACCAAATTGTTCACCAGTAAAGGATCTATAAGTTTTGTAATATAACCTTGGTCCGAAACCCCACAGATTTTGAATTATAGACACAATTATGTTCCAAGGTTTATTAAAACAGAAATTTCGCTTTGTGTAGAGACTTTCTTGTTTCCAACTTTTGGAGTATCAAATGAAGTCCAATCACTCCCACAATAGGTGCATTTGAAAGGTGATAAGTTTAATTTCACTTCATAGAAAATAAGATTTTGAAGTTGTATAGTGAAATCAAAAGTAATTTCAGAATCCACTGGGAAAAGCTGAAATTCCAGACTTGGGAAAAATATTCTAAGTGTAGGCTGACCTAGTTGTTTCCATGAGATGTCTGGGTGCAATCAAGAGTGAGTAGATGATAGTTTTGATCCATGCTCAATGTAACAAAAGCGTAGTCCATAACATGTACAACAACTTTGACAATGGAGTTGAGCTCAGGTACTTAATGAAGTTCAAAGTTTTATTAGGGCTCAAGTTTGGTCTCGATCACATTTGCTACCCTCGGAAGAAACGGTAGTTGGATTTGGTTGATCTTTTAAACCTCTTGTCTTTAGATTTTTGAACATGGTCGAATAGAAAGGTCTAGGGTTACTTTCTTATCCGAGGTTTTGCACGTGGTGGTGAGCGCAAAAGCATGTGAATGTTGACTTATCCAATCACAAAATGTGTGGTCTTGCATCTTGTATAGAAAATTTTTGACTTAGTGATTTCTCCGTCTAGTCTTCGTTACTCTCCAAACGTCATCAAGTCCTAATTCCTTATTAACTTGTTTCTAACTGCGTGTTATGGCTCTTGAGATGCCAGGGGCATCACAACCCACCCCCCCTTAAAGAAATCTCGTCCCGAGATTTGGAGGAAGCGGGGTTCTACGGCTCACTGCGAAATGCAAATGGTTTTGGCATCGTGGTTCGTGTGCTTCTGCCACACATGGTAACATTAAATCCTTCATCAATTTGCTTTGTTAACTGGCTCATGAACGGTTAGTGCCTCTTTAACAAAAGGTAGTTACAAAGCTTTTGAATATGTCTAAGGTGGTCCTTCCCAGGTGCTCGGCAAGTCGTGTTTTATATGAGAGCGAGTGAACAAACCGCAAGGACGGTGTGGCCAATGCGAGAACGACAGCGATTGATTCGAACAATAGAACAGGGTTACTTCCTGACTTTGACACCAAGATTTAGAAACGTGCTAAATATGTCGGTCTTAGAACAATAGAAGCAGGGTGTACACAATTGGAAAAATTGAACCACGAAGGATCTTATGATTCAAAGGGTTATCAATGGATGTGCTTGTGAGAGACACATTCATTTCATTTGATAGGGACTGTGTACACATATAAGATAGTAATTCAAGGTAACTTCAAAGGAAAGATGTGGTGCAGTACAACACATCCTGCCTTTGGCAGCAAGAATGTACACAAGGGTTGAGATAGACATGACAAGGTGATGGTTTGTACGATTTCTTAGCTTGGTCAGGACTGACCAAGAAAGTTTAGGTATAAGATGTGTGCTTAGTAACGAAACAATAGACAGCGTTAGTAAGCTTAATTGAGGATGATTTTCAAAGAAGAACAAAGCATCTTCTTGAAAAGGTGATATGACAAGAGCACTAGCCGAGAACAAAAGCTCAGTGCAGCGGAGGATGCTGAAGTTCACCTTCAGGAGATAAGGTTTAGTATATATACAAGAAAGGAATGTAAGAGAAAGTAGTGGAAACAGAGTTAATGGTTCCCACAGATCAAGAGAGGTAAGTTGTAAGAGGGCAATGGAATGATGTAGCAAGACAGTGAAAATGGAATCAAGCATTCCCACAAATACAAGACGTTAAAGATAATCAAGGTAACCATAGAGATAGAATTGATCATCCCCATGATTCACTACTAGCAATAGTAAACAAAGCAATGAAAAGGTGTGGACTAAGTGTGAACATAGAATTGATCCGTCTCCACGGATCGAGAAAGACATGGTTCAACAAGGCAATGGAAAGGTGTGAACGTCAGTGGGATTAAGATGGATCTTTCCCCACAGACCGAGAAAGGCAAGGTGAAACAAGGCAATGAGATGACGTATTGAGGTGGTGGAAATGGATTCAAGCACTTCTACGGGTCAAGAATAGCGAGTTCCACAAGGTAAGAAGAAGGGGATATGAATGTTCCGCACTTGAAGCAATGTCAAGTCTTCGCATGTCTTGATACCAGCGCGCCCCTAGTGGCTCCACCATGTGATGGCCGGTCTCATGGGACCCTAGGTTCCGTTGCGGCACCATAGACTGCTCTGTTAGACATCACAACTAGAGTGACACAACTATCCAATCTCAGTGGATGCGAACAATATCAGGTTATAGAAAGACGTGAACAAGTAGTTTGGATGCCATGAATCTCAATGTATTTGTGATGTGGACCAAAGAGTCGAAAGCTCATAGATTTTAAAGGTTCGAAACGCAGGAATCATGAGAACGAGAGACATAGGGCCCATCAACTATTGAGTTGGGGTGGTGACATAGACTCGGAGGTACATGAATTGGCGTGAACCCAAAACATGTGGGCTACAAGAGTTTGAAATGCGTGGGGTGCGAGAGCTTGAAATGCACGGAACAGTGGAGCTTGGAACTCTAGTTTTGCAATTGTTGGGAAGGCATGATACACTAGAGTTGATTCCAAGAAGTTAGGATCAAACGGCACAGTGAACCGTACTCACTCAGTGTGTAGCCAATACATGACAAGGCTAAACATTGTTACTACAACAATTGGTACCCGTACGGTTTGCCTAATCGCAGGATTAAAAACATTTTGGTCGGCGGCTAGCTTCTTCTTTCCTTCAGTAGGATCCTCTCGAGTCACAGACGTTGAACTGAAGCCGCAGCTATGGAGTACTCTTCATCTTCATCTTATCATTCTCTTGTTGTGATACCTCTGGTGAGGGCAGCCAGGCTTAGAGCAGTGGCAATTTGATTTCAAAGCTTTAAGAAAATATGCCAAAGGGTGGGCCTATAAAGCTTAACATGTGAACGACATAAATCCATGAAACGAGGCATGTGGTCTTCAGGGTTTTGGAGCATCGCCATAACTAGAATTTGAAACATCATGACGACAACGTAGAGCATCATGAGTTACAAAGACTGGAGTTCCTGAATGTTAGAGCTCGAAACATGACGACATAAGAGTTCAGAATGCGTCCCAGGACCAACAAGATACACTGGTCACAAGGATTGGGTACATGTTGATTCTAAGGACCTAGGTACTGGAGACACCTATCAGCTTATGAGAATCAGAATCTTTTGATTACAGCAGCTCACGATGGTCACCATCGTACGAATAGGTACCTAGCTTGTACTGCCTAAACGCAAGATTGATACGTCCAGGACGAATGCCCGTTTCTTCGTTCAACCAACTTGGTGCAGTGTTGGTCTTCACGTGGGAAATGCCATGAAATAATAGTCTTGATTCTCCACCGAGTATGAGAACGTCACCAGATTCGAGGTTGATCTTGGTCGCTTGGTCTTTGTCTCTCGTGTCGCCGAACAAGAACTCGGTGGTGTCTCCTATGGAGATGGATATGAAAGGTAAACCTCGGGTAAGGCTACTCTCTGACTCGTCCTTGTCTTGGTGAAGTCCGAGCTTCCTGGAGTTGGTGTAGTAGTTGACGATGCATATGTCTGGGTTAATCTGAGGAAACTCACTGGCAGTGGAGTTTACAGCTTAAGCAATCATCTTGAAAGCGTCTGGTATTGTCGGGGCTTGTCCTCCATCGAATGGACGTGTGGGTCCATATGAGCGTGCCGTCGGATCCCAGTTCTTTCCCAGACACATCATCCATAAATTCAGCTTGGCACCATTCTTGAGGCTTGGCCTGTAAAATCCTCCTGGGACCTTACCCAGTTGTCTACACATACGTACCATCTCGATTTGATCTTCAGGCTTGACAAATCCTATCAATACGTACCTCAGCAGAAGACTCTCCCGCTTTTCTCTTCTTAGGATCTGGAGGTACTATTGTTTTAGCTTTCGTGGACTCCTGGTAATTAGGGCATAAGTCGAAGGGATGCATCGAGGGCTACGACATCTGTAGCAGGAAGAATAAGGTCTGTGTCAATACAAGAATCTGAAAATCTTGGTACGGTCATAGTACGATCATATTTCCTTGCTCGAGAAAGTGTAATGAAAACGATCCTATCATCACGTGTACCACAACTTTTTATCGCTCCCTTTCTAATGTGAACAGGTTGCGGTTAGCTTTTTGGAAGGAACCCAAAAGGGGATCTCGAGCATTTGTATTCGAAGTTTTTGCTAAATTCCTTTTGGTCAATTCTCTATTCAAAGGTCTCAAACTTCAAGTTACCAGATTTTTGGCGTAATGGTCCCGATGTGGAGGTTTGGCTTAAAAGGATTGTGAGTTACCTTTACACACACCCATGAATCAAAACCCAAGTAGAGACGTTATTTGTTTTGTCGTTCTCTACAGCTTGGTTATAGAAAGTCTCCAGTAAAAGCGTTTGTACTAATGCAGAAGGTACAACTTCGGCAAGGGTCACAATTTCACGTTTTATAAGCACCTTATACAACATTTCAGCTAGTTCGTCTCAGATTTCTACTCACGTACCCACAATAGCATCATACATGCAATTCTCATGTTAACTTGTTATTACTAACAACTATGCATACGATAACATATGTATCTAGTCATTTACAATCTAACACATAGCAAAATACATGAGATGAGATGAATGATGCATGATTCGTCCTATCCGGTCACACTTCACACATTCTATGTATTTTATATATAGCTAGCGATATTTCGGTGACACATATGCACGTCTCTCCCTAATGCAACTAGTCGTTCTCTAGTCGTTCTTAGTTTCGCATGTGGTTAGTGTACCTGCAGAAAAATGCATGCTCATACATTACCACCTAATGTGGCATCCACGCGTGACCGCTGCGTGGACAACGTAGCTAGGCCGATGCACCTTTTTCTCAAAGCCTGACTTTCCACCAGTACTGGGGATTGTCGAGAAAAAGGTGGATCCCAAAACCGAATGTAAGTGTGGTGGGTATGAAAGCCTCAAACATGCCCACCACCCTTAAAGAGCTTTTACTTATACAGCATGAATGCAGGGTTTACAACCGTTCGCAAATCCCAATAGCTTCCACCAGTACTGGGGATAGCTATGGCCGAAGAGTTGCTTCCCAAAGCACCGAATATGCATATGAGTTCTATCTAGGTCAGAATGTCAGTGATGTCACCTGGATAACACTAACATCCTTATACGGGCGTAGCGCATACTCTCATTTTTGAATTACTTCAAAAGGGCTTTCGAAAATAGTTTTGTAAACCAAAACTTGATGATATAACTATTGTCTGTGTATGATCGGCTCTGATACCAGCTGTGGCGGAACCGCCTTGCTTAATCCAGACTAAGCACACCTACCACCTCTGGCTCACAGTGCACTTAGGCTGGACTAAACCCGGTAGTCCGTCGAGAGTCCTTCGGGCTCTCGATAACCCCATTTCCTGAGGAACCGACATGAAACACATCCGACTCTCGAAGGAGCCACAACAGTTACAATCATCACAGGCAGTTGAAATAGAGAGTAATAGTCTTTAGTTTACAGACCAAATATGTGAATTCAAATACATGGTCAAAATATAGCGGAAGAGGTTTCAAAACATCTCGCAGCGGAAACAAACTCAAGTAGTCTTCATGAAGAGATGAACAAGGCGAATAGCACTGAGCCCACCGGTACTACCACCTCCAACACAGTTATCCGGATGTCGTCAGTACCTGTAATCCAAAAGTGGAGGCAAACCCTGAGTACTAGTTACTCAGTAGGACTTAATGGACAGGGCTTACGGCTGACGCAAAGCGTAGCTTACTAATCAGGTGGATCCTTAGCCATTGATTTTAAACAAGGTCAGGTTGACATAAGATAGCAGGATTTGACAGCTGCCAGGAGGATCATATATAGCATAAAGTAAATACTTGCATGAAAGTAAAACATGAGTACCATCAATAACTTGCATAAAATCCAAGATATATCCCTATTCTACACATGTCCCGTTCCAAGATTCATAGTGCCTCCATCTAACCCCTGGGAGTAGCCGTCTCAGGAGCACTACCACGGTACGTCGGGTCAGCCCTCCCTTGACCTCAAAGCATCTCCTAAGTCCATCGACCTCCTACCAGTGGATGGGCGGCACCATGAATAGTGAGACGGATCATACACATCCAAACATGTTGTGTTGAAAAACATGAATATAAGCATAAGGTATTTAAGTTATTACTACGTTCAGACGTCAAAGGCATTGGCATTCTCACACCTGGTGAGCATCAGTGATTCGAATCGATTTGTTAATTCCCGGGAATAACTAAAAATGCCAAGGGTATATGCTTACAAGCCATCGCGTTCCCACATATAGCCCCCATCTCCACTTGTCCCATCCCAAGTTCGATTCCAACCCGCCACTTCCCCAGGTTTAGCCCCCATGGAGCGTTACCACGGTACGTCAGGTCAGCCCTCCCATGAGATAAGCGCCCCCAGTTCCATGGTTGGAATAAGTCTCTGTTCTTCGGATGGCACAAGTAAGACTTTCACCGGTCCATTATCCCGGATAAGCACCTTAGCAATGTTATGCCGACCAATAGGCGAACAACGGACGTGCCGTAAACGACTCGGGCGGAGTCCACCATATCTTGCCACATCATTTTTCACAATATTCCCATAACTCCGCCCGGTCTCCATTTCAAACATAGCATATAATAATCTTTCATAAGATTTTTGTTTTTGAAAACTCCTATGAGACGAGTGACTCCATTCACTCGTGTCTACTCGTACCTAGCAATTCTAGGCAACTCGTCCTACGAACTCTAATATATAGGTGCTAGGGCCAGGGCGGCCAGGATGTCTAATGCAGTTGGTTCCAAACAACTCCTAATACAGATGTGTAAGCATTCATCAAATATATTTGCTAGGTAAAGCATGGTCCTGCCAACCTTTGATTTACTTTAAGAGAAGCAACAAGCTATGCTAATTTTAGTTTGCCGGGTTGTGAGGTTTTGCCTTAGGCAACCCCTTGATCCCTTGGATAACTCCTCCGTCCAAACACGACTGATGGCCCTCCTGGTTGTGAATGGGTCTTAGTTGGTCTTTTGGATCACCGTTGGTTGAAGTAGTTCCACGCACTTGGTTCTCGATCACGTATCTGCAATAAGCGCCACTATATGGATGACATGCGTGATGATGCAAGGATTGAGATGCATAATCATCAAGTACATATATGGGCAATCATTCCATGGGCAGACGGAAAGAGTGATTAATAAACTACTTAAACATCGAGTACCTCTATGAACCTAAAGTAAGTATGCACACAGACAATTTGATATGCACAAGGGAACACATGGATTTAATTCTTGCTCAAGTATCAACTTAAATTGTTCTTTAGCTTACCCTATGCAAACAAGAATCAATCAAGTATATGTGTACACTGGATGTAGGTGAAATGCAAAAGTTGGAATGCAGCAGGTATGTCATGGATAAAAACATGGTATGGGAGTTTAACACATTGCAATTGCTTATACTTAGGGTAATTTATTTGCATTTGTGAATTAATTTATGCCTCTAAGTTGTAGCAGTAAAACATAACCAATTGAGACCAAACTCTTATGACATATACATTCTGCATTCCCAAAGCTACGGCCAAAATTTCAACTCAATTGGAGTTATAATTATTTTATTAAAATTACAACAAATTCTTAGCCCTACATATTGTCAGAATTTTCATAAATTATAGGAATGGTATCTGAAGGTGAAATTTTACCAGTGAGCTATACTTAGCATGAACTGCCCGTACAAAAAATTTACAAGTTAAAAATCCCAAGTTTGATAAGACATTTATTTCGCATATACTAATCTGGTGCGAATTTAAGATGTACATATGAACAGTATAAATAGCCTTCTCGAATATACTTTCTGGACTCTATGCATCAACGTTAAGCTATCAAATTTTCCAAAGAATTTTTCTGGTAAGTTATGACCACTTTTTCTAATTATCATTTCCAATATGTAGCATTTTGTCAATTTCCATTTACCATTAAAACTTAACATGCACAACTTCATGTTTCACCAGTGGTCTATTCATACTACCTAAAGTTTATAAAAAATGCCAGAGAGTCATTTTGAGCCTATTCTATGTAGCCTCCAATTTCTAAGTTAAATAAATGCACATAACACGTGTATAATGGTAAAAGGGTAATTAAACAGCAAGTGCTAAGGCTACAAAAATTCACATAGTGCTATAATATCACAAGAAAGCTATTGTCCAAGTTTCATGCCATTTGAAGTTCATTTGACCCACTTTTGACATTTATGTTGTTTTAACATGCATGCAACTAAACAAGAGTAAAACAGTCATTTCACACATCCACATCATACCAATCATGTAGATCTACTCTAGAGGAGTCTAACGCAACTGAGTTTGTCAATTTTGGATTTTTCTGTGATTTTTTACGATTTTCCAAAGTTCACAGCTAATTTAAATGCATTTAAACAGAAAACATTAGACCTAAGGACTAGAACGAAATTAACCCTAGTTTCCAGGGGCTAGCGTGTAAGAATCGCTGGACTCATACCACAGTACATGAAACGAATCTGCGAAACTTCAAAACTCTGGGGGCTATATTGCAAAACCTCCTTCTTTCTTCTTCCTCGGTCCCGCAGAGGGAGACAGCGCGCGACGGGGGGAGAGGCGCGGCTGCGCCGGCGGCGGTGAGACTGCACATGGAGCCGAGCGGGGCCGAGGAGGAGTTCCCGCCCGCGGGCTACCTTTCCCCCTAGATCTCGGGGTCGGAGGTGTAGAGTACAGAGAGAAGGCGGCGGTGAACCGAAGCCGCAGGAGCTCGCCGTGGCGCGGCAGCGCGGCGTCGATCCGGCTGTCGAGGCGGTGAATGGCGGGGCCAAAGGGCGTTCGAGCTGCGCGGGGATGAGGCGAACCCGACGGAGGCGAAGTGGAGGTGCGGGGATGGACGGAGGGTTGTCCTCCGCAGTGAGGTAGACGGCGCGGTGGCGCGTCTCGTCGGCCGTGCGTGGAGGAGAGGGTTAGGGCCGATGGCGGCGGCCTAGGGTGTGGGGTTTCGGTGGAGGACGACGAGGCGAGCGCGACGCGCTAGTCAGCTAGGCGTGAGGGGCACCAGAGGGGCAAATAGTTCGAGCTCGCCGCGGGCCGGCCATGGTGACCATGGCGGATGGCGTCCGGCGCGAGCGGCCCGATCTGGCGGAGGGAAGGGAGGACGGCGGCGACGTCAAGCCCTATGGGTGCACGAGGTCGTGGCGGAGGTGGTGATGGTGGTTTGGAGGCGCGGGATGCGGCTTTGGAGCGGCGGTGAGCTTGAGCTCCAAGCTCGGGCGGCCATGGCGGCGTGGAAACCGAACGAGGCAGAGGGAGGAAGAGAGCTAGCCAGGAGAGAGTGAGGGAAGGAACGGGGTCGGCTTCGCGTCCAGGTGAAGAGAGCACGGCGTGGGGGTCGATCCGTGGCCGGGCGACGCCGCCCATACGTCGCCGGCCGCGTGGCGTACGTCGGCTGGGGAGCCGCGGCGGCGCTGACGGGTGGGGCCCACCCGGCAGTGGCCTAGGGGAGGAAAAGGGGAAAATGTGTTTCCTCTCCGTCAGTAAATAGCCATTTTCACCTAGTTACAGTCCGATTTTGGAAAAGTACCTATTGAATGAAATGTTCTACTCTTCGAATTCTACAAGTTTGTCAAAAGGTTCAATACCAAATTCTAAGTATAAATATGATTTATACATGAATTTATATAGCAGCCTTCAATTTTGGACAGGGGACCTTTATTACTTGGGAAATTCAAAACTCATATTTATGGGCTCTACCTCCCAAAGTGCCTCTTTACAACATTGTTTAGAATTTCATAACCTACAACTCCTTCAATTTGATCTTTGCATGAAAATGGCAGTGGTTCATAGAAATATTGAAATTACTAAACAGGTCAGACTGGGACTGGTTTTCTGTGTTGGTACATAATGGCCCTAAACTCCTTTTAAAACTCAATGTATGATCAAACTCTACTTACCAAAGTTGTTCACCAGTAAAGGATCTATAAGTTTAGTAATATAACCTTGGTCCGAAACCCCATAGATTTTGAACTATAGGCACAATTATGTTCCAAGGTTTATTAAAACAGAAATTTCGCTTTGTGTAGAGACTTTCTTGTTTCCAACTTTTGGAGTATCAAATGAAGTCCAATCACTCCCAAAATAGGTGCATTTGAAAGGTGATAAGTTCATTTTCACTTCATAGAAAAGAAGATTTTGAAGTTGTATAGTGAAATCAAAAGTAATTTCAGAATCCACTTGGGGAAAAGCTGAAATTCCAGACTTGGGAAAAATATTCTAAGTGTAGGCTGACCTAGTTGTTTCCATGAGATGTCTGGGTGCAATCATGAGTGAGTAGATGATAGTTTTGATCCATGCTTAGTGTAACAAAAGCGTAGTCCATAACATGTACAACAACTTTGACAATGGAGTTGAGCTCAGGTACTTAATGAAGTTCAAAGTTTTATTAGGGCTCCAGTTTGGTCTCGATCACATTTGCTACCCTCGGAAGAAACGGTAGTTGGATTTGGTTGATCTTTTAAACATCTTGTATTTAGATTTTTGATTTTTTAACATGGTCGAATAGAAAGGTCTAGGGTTACTTTCTTATCCGAGGTTTTGCACGTGGCGTTGAGCGCAAAAGCATGTGAGTGTTGACTTATCCAATCACAAAATGTGTGGTCTTGCATCTTGTATAGAAAATTTTTGACTTAGTGATTTCTCCGTCTAGTCTTTGTTACTCTCCAAACGTCATCAACTCCTAATTCCTTATTAACTTGTTTCTAACTGCGTGTTATGGCTCTTGAGATGCCAGGGGCATCACAACCCACCCCCCTTAAAGAAATCTCGTCCTAAGATTTGGAGGAAGCGGGGTTCTACGGCTCACTGCGAAATGCAAATGGTTTTGGCATCGTGGTTCGTGTGCTTCTGCCACACATGGTAACATTAAATCCTTCATCAATTTGCTTTGTTAACTGGCTCGTGAACGGTTAGTGCCTCTTTAACACAAGGTAGTTACAAAGCTTTTGAATACGTCTAAGGTGCTCCTTCCCAGGTGCTTGGCAAGTCGTGTTTTATATGAGAGCGAGTGAACAAACCGCAAGGACGGTGTGGCCAATGCGAGAACGACAGCGATTCATTCGAACAATAGAACAGGGTTACTTCCTGACTTTGACACCAAGATTTAGAAACGTGCTAAATATGTCGGTCTTAGAACAATAGAAGCAGGGTGTACACAATTGGAAAAATCGAACCACGAAGGATCTTACGATTCAAAGGGTTATCAATGGATGTGCTTGTGAGAGAAACATTCATTTCATTTGATAGGGACTGTGTACACATATAAGATAGTAATTCAAGGTAACTTCAAAGGAAAGATGTGGTGCAGTACAACACATCCTGCCTTTGGCAGCAAGAATGTACACAAGGGTTGAGATAGACTTGATAAGGTGATGGTTTGTACGATTTCTTAGCTTGGTCAGGACTGACCAAGAAAGTTTAGGTATAAGATTTGTGCTTACTAACGAAACAATAGACAGCGTTAGTAAGCTTAACTGAGGATGATTTTCAAAGAAGAACAAAGCATCTTCTTGAAAAGGTGATATGACAAGAGCACTAGCCGAGAACAAAAGCTCAGTGCAGCAGAGGATGCTGAAGTTCACATTCAGGAGATAAGGTTCAGTATATATACAAGAAAGGAATGTAAGAGAAAGCAGTGGAAACAGAGTTAATGGTTCCCACAGATCAAAAGAGGTAAGTTATAAGAGGGCAATGGAATGATGTAGCAAGACAGTGAAAATGGAATCAAGCATTCCCACAAATACAAGACGTTAAAGATAATCAAGGTAACCATAGAGATAGAATTGATCATTCCCATGAATCACTAATAGCAAGAGTAAACAAAGCAATGAAAAGGTGTGGACTAAGTGTGAACATAGAATTGATCTGTCTCCACGGATCGAGAAAGACATTGTTCAACAAGGCAATGGAAAGGTGTGAACATCAGTGGGATTAAGATGGATCTTTCCCCACAGACCGAGAAAGGCAAGGTGAAACAAGGCAATGAGATGACGTATTGAGGTGGTGGAAATGGATTCAAGCACTTCTACGGGTCAAGAATAGCGAGTTCCACAAGGTAAGAAGAAGGGGATATGAATGTTCCGCACTTGAAGCGATGTCAAGTCTTCGCATGTCTTGATACCAGCGCGCCCCTAGTGGCTCCACCATGTGATGGCCGGTCACATGGGACCCTAGGTTCCGTCGCGGCACCATAGACTGCTCGGTTAGACATCACAACTAGAGTGGCACAACTATCCAATCTCAGTGGATGCGAACAATATCAGGTTATAGAAAGACGTGAACAAGTAGTTTGGATGCCATGAATCTCAATGTATTTGTGATGTGGACCAAAGAGTCGAAAGCTCATAGATTTTAAAGGTTGGAAACTCAAGAATCATGAGAACGAGAGACATAAGGCCCATCAACTATTGAGTTGGGGTGGTGACATAGACTCGGAGGTACATGAATTCTCGTGAACCCAAAACATGTGGGCTACAAGGGTTTGAAATGCGTGGGGTGCGAGAGCTTGAAATGCATGGAACATTGGAGCTTGGAACTCTAGTTATGCTATTGTTGGGAAGGCATGATACACTAGAGTTGATTCCAAGAAGTTAGGATCAAACGGCACAGTGAACCGTACTCACTCAGTGTGTAGCCAATACATGACAAGGCTAAACATTGTTACTACACCAATTGGTACCCGTACGGTCTGCCTAATCGCAGGATTAAAAACATTTTGGTCGGCGGCTAGCTTCTTCTTCCCGTCATGTCAATGCAGCGCTGAGCCTCATGTGCGGGACACCATGGTGTTGGAGTCTTGATTAGGCACCGAATCTGAGGTCATTGTTGAAGTCGAGGTGGAGTTTTAACTTGTATCGGTGCAGATGTTGACGCTGTGTATGTCGGGTCGATTGGAGGAAAGTCTTCGATGATGAAAGCTCGGGCATTCTTCTCAAAGACTTCTTGGAGGTTTGCTTATTGTTCCGGTAGTTAGGCCTATAGAGTCCTATGGACCCAGTATGTAAAGGTAACCATGTATGAGCTATCTTGACTTCAGCTCCAGGCTTGGCGATTCCCTTCAGTAGGATCCTCTCGAGTCACAGACGTTGAACTGAAGCCGCAGCTATGGAGTACTCTTCATCTTCATCTTATCATTCTCTTGTTGTGATACCTCTGGTGAGGGATAGGCTTAGAGCAGTGGCGATTTGATTTCAAAGCTTTAAGAAAATATGCCAAAGGGTGGGCCTATAAAGCTTAACATGTGAATGACATAAATCCATGAAACGAGGCATGTGGTCTTCAGGGTTTTGGAGCATCGCCATAACTAGAATTTGAAACATCATGACGACAACGTAGAGCATCATGAGTTACAAAGACTGGAGTTCCTAAATGTTAGAGCTCGAAACATGACGACATAAGAGTTCAGAATGCGTCCCAGGACCAACAAGATACACTGGTCACAAGGATTGGGTACATGTTGATTCTAAGGAGCTAGGTACTGGAGACACCTATCAGCTTATGAGAATCAGAATCTTTTGATTACAACAGCTCACGATGGTCACCATCATACGAATAGGTACCTAGCTTGTACTGCCTAAACGTAAGATTGATATGTCCAGGACGAATCCCCGTTTCTTCGTTCAACCAACTTGGTGCAGTGTTGGTCGTCACGTGGGAAATGCCATGAAATAATAGTCTTGATTCTCCACCGAGTATGAGAACGTCACCAGATTCGAGGTTGATCTTGGTCGCTTGGTCTTTGTCTCTTGTGTCGCCGAACAAGAACTCGGCGGTGTCTCCTATGGAGATGGATATGAAAGGTAAACCTCGGGTAAGGCTACTCTCTGACTCGTCCTTGTCTTCGTGAAGTCCGAGCTTCCTGGAGTTGGTGTAGTAGTTGACGATGCATATGTCAGGGTTAATCTGAGGAAACTCACTAGCAGTGGAGTTTGCAGCTTGAGCAATCATCTTGAAAGCGTCTGGTATTGTCGAGGCTTGTGCTCCATCGAATGGACGTGTGGGTCCATATTTGCATGCCGTCGGATCCCAGTTCTTTCCCAGAGACATCATCCATAAATTCAGCTTGGCACCATTCTTGAGGCTTGGCCTGTAAAATCCTCCTGGGACCTTACCTAGTTGTCGACACATACGTACCATCTCGATTTGATCTTCAGGCTTGACAAATCCTTTCAATAGAACCACCCCGGGTCTCAGATGTTGAACTGAGGCTGCCTCAGTGGAAGACTCTCCCGCTTTTCTCTTCTTAGGATCTGGAGGTACTATTGTTTTAGCTTTCGTGGACTCCTGGTAATTAGGGCATCGAGGGCTGCGACATCTATAGCAGGAAGAATAAGGTCTGTGTCAATACAAGAATCTAAAAATCTTGGTACGGTCATAGTGCGATCGTATTTCCTTGCTCGAGAAAGTGTAATGAAAACGATCCTATTATCACGTGTACCACAACTTTTTATCGCTCCCTTTCTAATGTGAACAGGTTGCGGTTAGCTTTTTGGAAGGAACCCAAAAGGGGATCTCGAGCATTTGTATTCAGAGTTTTTGCTAAATTCCTTTTGGTCAATTTTCTATTCAAAGGTCTCAAACTTCAAGTTACCAGATTTTTGGCGTAATGGTCCCGATGTGGAGTTTTGGCTTAAAGGGATTGTGAGTTACCTTTACACACACCCTTGAATCAAAACCCAAGTAGAGAAGTTATTTGTTTTGTCATTCTCTATAGCTTGGTTATAGAAAGTCTCCAGTAAAAGCGTTTGTACTAATGCAGAAGGTACGACTTCGGCAAGGGTCACAATTTCACGTTTTATAAGCACCTTATACAACGTTTCAGCTAGTTCGTATCAGATTTCTACTCACGTACCCACAATAGCATCATACATGCAATTCTCATGTTAACTTGTTATTACTAACAACCATGCGTACGATAACATATGTATCTAGTCATTTACAATCTAACACATAGCAAAATACATGAGATGAGATGAATGATGCATGATTCGTCCTATCCGGTCTCACTTCACACATCCTATGTATTTTATATATAGCTAGCGATATTTCGGTGACACATATGCACGTCTCTCCCTAATGCAACTAGTCGTTCTCTAGTCGTTCTTAGTTTCGCACGTGGTTAGTGTACCTGCAGAAAAATGCATGCTCATACATTACCACCTAATGTGGCATCCACGCGTGACCGCTGCGTGGACAATGTAGCTGGGCCGATGCACCTTTTCCTCAAAGTCTGACTTTCCACCAGTACTGGGGATTGTCGAGAAAAAGGTGGATCCCAAAACCGAATGTAAGTGTGGTGGGTATGAAAGCCTCAAACATGCCCACCACCCTTAAAGTGCTTTTACTTATACAGCATGAATGCAGGGTTTACAACCGTTCGCAAATCCCAATAGCTTCCACCAGTACTTGGGATAGCTATGGCCGAAGAGTTGCTTCCCAAAGCACCGAATATGCATATGAGTTCTATCTTGGTCAAAATGTCAGTGATGTCACCTGGATAACACTAACATCCTTATACGGGCATAGCGCATACTCTCATTTTTGAATTAGTTGAAAAGGGCTTTCGAGAATAGTTTTGTAAACCAAAACTTGATGATATAACTGTTGTCTGTGTATGATCGGCTCTGATACCAGCCGTCGAGGAACCGCCCTGCTTAATCCAGACTAAGCACACCTGCCACCTCTGGCTCGCAGTGCACTTAGGCCGGACTAAACTCGGTAGTCCGTCGAGAGTCCTTCGTGCTCTCGATAACACCATTTCCCGAGGAACCGACATCAAACACATCTGACTCTCGAAGGAGCCACAACAGTTACAATCATCACAGGCAGTTGAAATAGAGAGTAATAGACTTTAGTTTACAGACCAAATATGTGAATTCAAATACAGGGTCAAAATATAGCAGAAGCGGTTTCAAAACATCTCGCAGCGGAAACAAACTCAAGTAGTCTTCATGAAGAGATGAACAAGGCGAATAGCACCGAGCCCACCGGTACTACCACCTCCAACACAGTTACCCGGATGTCGTCAGTACCTGTAATCCAAAAGTGGGGGCAAACCTTGAGTACTAGTTACTCAGTAAGACTTAATGGACAGGGCTTACGACTGACGCAAAGCGTAGCTTACTAATCAGGTGGATCCTTAGCCATTGATTTTAAACAAGGTCAGGTTGACATAAGATAGCAGGATTTGACAGCTGCCAGGAGGATCATATATAGCATATAGCAAATACTTGCATGAAAGTAAAACATGAGTACCATCAATAACTTGCATAAAATCCAAGATATATCCCTATTCTACACATGTCCCGTCCCAAGATTCATAGTGCCTCCATCTAACCCCTGGGTGTAGCCGTCTTAGGAGCGCTACCACGGTACGTCGGATCAGCCCTCCCATGATCTCAAAGCATCTCCCAAGTCCATCGACCTCCTACCAGTGGATGGGCAGCACCATGAATAGTGAGACGGATCATACACATCCAAACATGTTGTATTGAAAAACATGAATATAAGCATAAGGTATTTAAGTTATTACTACGTTCGGACGTCAAAGGCATTGGCATTCTCACACCTGGTAAGCATCAGTGATTCGAATCGATTTGTTAATTCCCGGGAATAACTAAAAATGCCAGGGGTATATGGTTACAAGCCATCGCGTTCCCACATATATCCCCCATCTCCACTTGTCCCATCCCAAGTTCGATTCAAACCCGGCACTTCCCCGGGTTTAGCCCCCATGGAGCGTTACCACGGTACGTCGGGTCAGCCCTCCCATGAGATAAGCGCCCCCAGTTCCATGGTAGGAACAAGTCTCTGTTCTTCGGATGGCACAAGTAAGACTTTCACCGGTCCATTATCCCAGATAAGCACCTTAGCAATGTTATGCCGACCAATAGGCGAACAACGGACGGGCCTTAAATGACTCGGGCGGAGTCCACCATATCTTTCCACATCATGTTTCACAATATTCCCATAACTCCGCCCGGTCCCCATTTCAAACATAGCATATAATAATGCAGTTGGTGCCAAACAACTCCTAATGCAGTTGGTTCCAAACATAGCATATTCCCATAACTCCGCCCGGTCCACCATTCACTCGTGTCTACTCGTACCTAGCAATTCTAGGCAACTCGCCCTACGAACTCTCATATATATAGGTGCTAGGGCTAGGGTGGCCAGGATGTCTAATGCAGTTGGTTCCAAACAACTCCTAATACAGATGCGTAAGCATTCATCAAAAATATTTACTGGGTAAAGCATGGTCCTGCCTACCTTTGATTTACTTTAAGAGAAGCAACAAACTATGCTAATGTTAGTTTACCGGGTTGTGAGGCTTTGCCCCAGGCAACCCCTTGATCCCCTGGACAACTCCTCCGTCCAAACACAACTGATGGACCCTCCGGGTCGTGAATGGGTCTTAGTTGGTCTTTTGGATCACCGTTGGTTGAAGTAGTTCCACGCACTTGGTTCTCGATCACGTATGTGCAATAAGTGCCACTATATGGATGACATGCGTGATGATGCAAGGAATGAGATGCATAATCATCAAGTACATATATGGGCAATCATTCCATGGGCAGACGGAAAGAGTGATTAATAAACTACTTAAACATCGAGTATCTCTATGAACCTAAAGTAAGCATGCACACAGACAATTTGATATGCACAAGGGAACATATGGATTTAATTCTTGCTCAAGTATCAACTTAAATTGTTCTTTAGCTTACCCTATGCAAACAAAAATCAATCAAGTATAGGTGAAATGCAAAAGTTGGAATGCAGTAGGTATGTCATGGATAAAAACATGGTATGGGAGTTTAACACATTGCAATTGCTTATACTTAGGGTAATTTATTTGCATTTGTGAATTAATTTATGCCTCTAAGTTGTAGCAGTAAAACATAACCAATTGAGACCAAACTCTTATAACATATAGATTTTGCATTCCCAAAGCTACTGCCAAAATTTCAACTCAATTGGAGTTATAATTATTTTATTAAAATTACAACAAATTCTTAACCGTACACATTGTCAGAATTTTCATAAATTATAGGAATGGTATCTGAAGGTGAAATTTTACCAGTGAGCTATACTTAGCATGAACTGCCCGTACAAAAATTTACAAGTTAAAACTCCCAAGTTTGATAAGACATCTATTTCCCATATACTAATCTGGTGTGAATTTAAGATGTACATATGAACAGTATAAATAGCCTTCTCGAATATACTTTCTGGACTCTATGCATCAACGTTAAGCTATCAAATTTTCCAGAGAATTTTTCTGGTAAGTTATGACCACTTTTTCTAATTATCATTTCCAATATGTAGCATTTTGTCATTTTCAATTTACCATTAAAACTTAACATGCACAACTTTATATTTCACCAGTGGTCTATTCATACGACCTAAAGTTTATAAAAAATGCCAGAGAGTCATTTTGAGCCTATTCTATGTAGCCTCCAATTTCTAAGTTAAATAAATGCACATAACACATGTATAATGGTAAAAGGGTAATTAAACAGCAAGTACTAAGGCTACAAAAATTCACATAGTGCTATAATACCACAAGAAAGCTACTGTCCAAGTTTCATGCCATTTGAAGTTCATTTGACCCACTTTTGACATTTATGTTGTTTTAACATGCATGCAACTAAACAAGGGTAAAACAGTCATTTCACACATCCACATCATACTAATCATGTAGATCTACTCAAGAGGAGTCTAACGCAACTGAGTTTGTCAATTTTGGATTTTTCTGTGGTTTTATACGATTTTCCAAAGTTCACAGCTAATTTAAATGCATTTAAACAGAAAACATTAGACCTAAGGACCAGAACGAAATTAACCCTAGTTTCCAGGGGCTAGCGGGTAAGAATCGCTGGACTCATACCACAGTACATGAAATGAATCTGCGAAACTTCAAAACTCTTGGGGCTATATTGCAAAACCTCCTTCTTTCTTCTTCCTCGGTCCGGCAGAGGGAGACGGCGCGCGACGGGGGGAGAGGCGCGGCTGCGCCGGTGGCGGTGAGGCTGCACTTGGAGCCAAGCAGGGCCGATGAGGTGTTCCCGCCTGCGGACTACCTTTCCCCCTAGATCTCGGGGTCGGAGGTGTAGAGTATAGAGAGAAGGCGGCGGTGAACCGAAGCCGCGGGAGCTCGGCGGGGCACGGCGGCGCGGCGTCGATCCGGCGGTCGATGCGGTGAATGGCGGGGCCAAAGGGCATTCGAGCTGTGTGGGGACGAGGTGAACCCAGCGGAGGCGAAGTGGAGGTGCGGGGATGGCCGGAGGGTGGTCCTCCGCGGTGAGGTAGACGACGCGGTGGCGCGTCTCGTCGGCCGTGCGTGGAGGAGAGGGCTAGGGCCGATGGCGGTGGCCTAGGGTGTGGGGTTTCGGTGGAGGACGACGAGGCGAGCGCGACGTGCTGGTCTGCTAGGCATGAGGGGCACCAAAGGGGCAAATGGTTCGAGCTCGCCACGGGCCGGCCATGGTGACCATTGCGAACGGCGTCTGGCGCGAGCGGCTCGATCTGGCGGAGGGAACGGAGGACGGCGGCGACGTCAAGCGCAACGGGTGCATGAGCTCGTGGCGGAGGTGGTGATGGTGGTTTGGAGGTGTGGGATGCGGCTGTGGAGCGGCGGTGAACTTGAGCTCCAAGCTCGGGCGGCCATGGCGGCGTGGAAACCGAATCAGGCCGAGGGAGGAAGAGAGCTAGCCGGGAGAGAGTGAGGGAAGGAACGGGGTCGGCTTCACGTTCAGGTGAAGAGAGCATGGCGCGGGGGTCGATCCGTGGCCGGGCGATGCCGCCCGTACGTCGCCGGCCGCGTGGCGTCCGTCGGCTGGGGAGCCGCGGCGGCGCTGACGGGTGGGGCCCACCCGGCAGTGGCCCAGGGGAGGAAAAGGGGAAAATGTGTTTCCTCTCCGTCAGTAAATAGCCGTTTTGACCTAGATAGAGTCCGATTTTCGAAATGTGCCTATTGAATGAAATATTCTACTCTTCGAGTTCCAGAAATTTGTCAAAAGGTTCGATACCAAATTCTAAGCAGAAATATGATTTATACATGAATTTATATAGCAGCCTTCAATTTTGGACAGGGGACCTTTATTACTTGGGAAATTCAAAACTCATATTTATGGGCTCTACCTCCCAAAGTGCCTCTTTACAACATTGTTTAGAATTTCATAACCTACAACTCCTTCAATTTGATCGTTGCATGAAAATGGATGTAGGTCATAGAAATATTGAAATTACTAAACAGGTCAGACTGGGACTGGTTTTCTGTGTTGGTACATAATGGCCCTAAACTCCTTTTAAAACTCAATGTATGGTCAAACTCTAGTTACCAAAGTTGTTCACCAGTAAAAGATCTATAAGTTTGGAAATACTACCTTGTCTGAAACCCCATAGATTTTTGAATTATAGACACAATTATGTTCCAAGGTTTATTAAAACAGAAATTTCGCTTTGTGTAGAGACTTTCTTGTTTCCAACTTTTGGAGTATCAAACGAAGTCCAATCACTCCCACAATAGGTGCATTTGAAAGGTGATAAGTTCAATTTCATTTCATAGAAAAGAAGATTTTGAAGTTGTATAGTGAAATCAAAAGTAATTTCAGAATCCACTTGGGGAAAAGCTGAAATTCTAGACTTGGGAAAAATATTCTAAGTGTAGGCTGACCTAGTTGTTTCCATGAGATGTGTGGGTGCAATCATGAGTGAGTAGATGATAGTTTTGATCCATGCTCAGTGTAACAAAAGCATAGTCCATAACATGTACAACAACTTTGACAATGGAGTTGAGCTCAGGTACTTAATGAAGTTCAAAGTTTTATTAGGGCTCAAGTTTGGTCTCGATCACATTTGCTACCCTCGGAAGAAACGGTAGTTGGATTTGGTTGATCTTTTAAACCTCTTGTCTTTAGATTTTTGAACATGGTTGAATAGAAAGGTCTAGGGTTACTTTCTTATCAGAGGTTTTGCACGTGGTGTTGAGCGCAAAAGCATGTGAGTGTTGACTTATCCAATCACGAAATGTGTGGTCTTGCATCTTGTATAGAAAATTTTTTACTTCGTGATTTCTCCGTCTAGTCTTCATTACTCTCCAAACGTCATCAAGTCATAATTCCTTATTAACTTGTTTCTAACTGCGTGTTATGGCTCTTGAGAGGCCAGGGGCATCACATCGGCGGCATCCTTCCTTGCTGTAGGCCAATAGAAGCTGGCCCTAAACGCCTTCTCGACCAATGTCCGTGAGACAGCATGAGTTCCACAGACTCCAGCATCAGCAAACTCTGCCTTGATGAGGTATCTAGGCATTTCAGCAGAACTCCTGAGGCGCCCCACTTATATAACTCGTTGTTGATCAGAGTATAGCTGGACGATCACCTTGCTAGTCACTCGGCTTCTGCTTTACCATCTGGAGTTTCTTCATTTAAGATGTACCTAATGATAGGGGCCCTCCAATCAGTCGGCATATCACCTAGAGTTAGGATGTGTCGGTCGGGTGGTATATTCAGCTCATTTAGCTGAATAGAGGGATGATGGAGCTCTTGAATGAAGATACTAGGAGGCACTTTAGCTCATGATGATCCTAGTTTGGACAGAATATTAGCGTCCACATTGCGATCCCAATCCACATGAATGTACTCCAGTCCTTGGAATCTGCTATCTAGCTTACGAACTGCTTCACAGTACTTCTCCATGCTTTCTGTAGAGCGGTCCCACTCCTTGTTGACTTAATTAATGACC
The DNA here is from genome assembly GCA_022530915.1 of Paspalum notatum. NCBI lineage: Eukaryota > Viridiplantae > Streptophyta > Magnoliopsida > Poales > Poaceae > Paspalum > Paspalum notatum. Next base: position 15,870,535 of record CM039688.1, read on the forward strand.
ACTAAAGAGTCTCTGTAGGCCATCAACCACTGGATTTTGAGTGATACGGCTATGCACAAACCATGAAGTAAAGCCTCATACTCAGCTGCATTTTTGGAGACTGGGAAGAGGATCTGTAGCACGTACTTGAGTTTTTCCCCTGCTGGTGAGGTGAAAACAACACCAGCGCCGGCTCCTTCTAGTTTCAACGGGCCAATAAAGTACATCTTCTAGACCTCCACAACCTCTAGCTTCTCAGGCACTTGATGCTCAGTCCACTTGGAGACAAAATTGACCAGCGCCTGGGTCTTGATGGCAGTACGAGGACGAAACTCGATATCGTGAGCCCCCAGCTCGCAGGCCCACTTGGCAATACGCTCTGTGGCCTCTCGATTGCGCAAGACTTCTCCAATTGGGAACTCAGTAACCACTACGATCTTATGCTCCTCAAAATAATGACGAGTTTACGTGCGGTAATGAGAACTGCATATAATGACTTTTGAACTTGAGGATACCTGATTTTGGAGGGACTGAGTACCTCGCTGATGAAGTAGACTGGGTGTTGCCTAGGTACAGCATGCTGTCCGTCCGGCCGCTCGACCACCAATGTTGTACTGATCACATGGGTTGTGCAAGAGATATAAAGGAGCAAATCCTTAGCTAGTGAGTCGGCGGTAGCACGATTGGGAGTCGGCAGTAGCATGATTGGGAGATTTGAGTACAGGAGGCGTAGTCAAGAACTTTTTCTGAGCCTCCAACGCTTCCTGAGCCTCTGTGGTCCACTGAAACCGATCTACCTTCTTGAGAAGTTTATAGAAGGGCATGCCACGTTCGCCGAGTCACGAGATAAACCGACTCAAGGCCGCCATGCACCCAGTCAGCCTTTGAGCGTCCTTTTGCGATCTGGGAGGGTGCATCCTGAGTATGGCTTTGACCTTTTCGGGGTTGGCTTCGATTCCCCTGTTGCTGACAACAAAACCGAGTAATTGGCCCACAGGGACCCCAAAAACACACTTGGTGGGATTAATCGGAATTTCCTCAGGCTGTCGAACACCTGTTGTAGATCGTCAATGAAATCCTCCGCATTCTTGGTCTTGATTACGACGGCGTTGATGTAAGGTTCGACACGTTTGCCCCAGTGGTCGGCGAGGCACGTTTGGATCGCTCTTTGATACGCTGCACCAGCGTTCTTTAACCTGAAAGACATAGAGGTATAACAGTAAGCACCGAAAGGCGAGATGAACGCGGTTTTCTCCTGGTCCTCGACTGCTAGGCTAATCTGGTGATAGCCCAAGTAACAATCAAGAAAAGAGAGCAAAGCACAGCCGGCCGTAGAGTCAACAACCTGGTCTATACGAGGCAACCCGAACGGGTCCTTAGGGCAGTGCTTATTGAGATCAGTATAATCAACACACATTCACCAGTCCTTTTTATTCTTTTGGAGAACGAGTATAGGATTTGCAAGCCACTCGGGATGCATGACTTCTCTAATAAAACCGGCAACCTTCAGCCGGTTAACTTTGCCCAAATTGTCTCTCGCTTCTCAGGAGTAAATCACCGCAGCCTCTGCTTGATGGGTTTCACGTTGGGGAACACCTTGAGTTGGTGCTCGTCCAGTTCCCTTGGGACCCAGGGCATATCCGCAGGCTTCCATGCAAACATGTCGCGATTGGCCTTTTAGGAACTGGACGAGCGCGTCTTCCTATTTGGGAGGAAGAAGAGCGTTGATGGCATTCATCTTGGTCGCGTCCGAGGTATCGAGGCTTATTTTCTTCGTAGGGACCGCTGGTTGTATCGCAGCACTTGACGCTGCATCTTGAGTCAGGATCTAGAGGTCTTCCTGCATCATGTTAGCCGCGTCCACCTTGAGCTTCTTCTGCGCCGCCATGCTGTTCTGTTCGAGAGCGATCTGGATTGCTTCCTGTACACACTCCGAAGCTCCTTTGAAGTCAGCCCGTATGGAGAGAATGACGGCTGAAGCTGGCATCTTGAGGATGAGGTATGGATAGTGCCAGATGGCCATGAACTTGGCGAGCCCAGGACGCCCAATGATGGCATTATAGACGGAGTTGAAGGTCGGGACCTCGAAGCACAACATCTCTATGCGGAAATTTTCTGCGGTGCTAAAGGCGACCAGTAGGTAAATATGCCCGAGCAGATACTCCCCCGCACTCGGCATGATTCTGAAGAATGGGGTATTTAATTTTTTGAGTTCGCTGAGAGGAATCCTTATGTCTTGCAGAGTTCGAGGGAACAGGACGTTGATGCTTGCCCCACCGTTGATCAACACCTTCTTGAGTCGGGTGTCGCTAACTATGAGATTTACCAGCAACAGGTACTTGCCTGGCTCATCAAAGTTGAGCCACTAATCTGCCCGACTGAAAGAGATTGGCTCGTGGGACCAATCATATGGCTGTGGCGGCTCTAAGGTGGCCACGTTGATCCGCCGATCTTTTGGCTTCTGCTGCCGCTTGCTCACGTGGGCTCCGTGCCCTCCCAGGATGAAGTTGACTTCCCTGTTGACGTCTGGGAAGCGTTGACCATTGCCTCCGTTCTGGTGTTGCGAAGGCTGATTCCGTGGCAGAGGTGGGGGCGGAGCAGGCTGCGGCATAGGAAGCCGGCCACGCGCCAGCATAGCTTTGAAGTCGCGGCAATTCCGGAGAGTGTGGCGCATGTCTTTGTGTGTGCGGCACGGCTCGTCGAGGAGTTGATCGAGCATCCGAGCCGGAGCAAGAGGCGGGCCACGTGAACACGTTGGAGGTGGCGCCATGACGCGGACCTCCTCTCGGGGCCTCTTCTCCCAACGACGATCTTGCCGCGAGGATTCTTCATGCTTCTCTTGCTTGCCTTTGCCCCGATCATCCTGCCGGGGGCGGACAAGGTCACGAGCGCGTTCATCCACTGTGATGTAGCGATCTACCTCTTGGAAAAGGCGCTCCGAGGTAGTGGGCGCTCTTTCCAGTATGTGCTTGATGAAAACTTGATCGTTCAACCCTTGGAGGATGTCATCGATCACCGTATCCTCAGAGACGTCGGGATGCGATTCCTTAGGGCTTGGAACCGCTTGAGGTACGACTGCAAGCTCTCTGAGTCCTTGCGCCTGATGGTTTTAATGTCCCACCACTGCGCTGGTTTGTCGAAGAGTGATTGAAAATTAGCAACGAACAGGCGACAGAAGTCGCCCCAGTCTTCAATGCAAACCCGCCTGTGGTGGCGAAGCCATTGAAGTGCTTTCTGTCCCAACTTGATCGGGATGTAGGCCGTCATGAGGTCCTCCGATGCATTAGCCGCTCGGGCCACGGTAGTGTACATGGCCAGCCAATTCCGCGGGTCCATCTTTGTTTCGAATTTTTCAATGTTCGAGATCTTGAAGTTGAGTGGCCAGTCGACGTCTTGAATCCTCCGACCGAAGGCCGCCACGTCTACTTCAGAGCTGCCAGCTAGTTTGCCGCGGTTCTCATCTGGACGATGTTGCGGGGACTGAGGGCGGAGGTCCTCCCCAGCCTTGACTCGGGATATGGGGCTGTTGCCAGAGGTAGCTCCCAAGTGACCTCTAGCAGCCGGGGCACGTTGGGGAGGTTTATAGTCCCGGTCGTAGTTTGCTCTCCGATCCAACTCGAGCTGGTGTCGCTGAGCACAAGATTGCTCGATGTTGAGACGCACGTCACAGTTGTCGTTAATGATCTGTCGCGCATCCACTGCCCCGGGATGCTTGGGCACAAGGTGGTCTGCTACCCGAGTGAGAACGTTCTTGATGGCCTCTCCATCTTCGTTGTTGGTGAGGAGCTCACAGAGCTTGACTAGCGCCCCACCGGCTTGACTCAGAGTTTCCATCACTGCTTCGAACTCTCTTAGAAGATTGCGTCCAGGAAGCACAGCTGCCCGCCATCGCCTAGCTTCGCCAGCTTGCCAGTCGCGGCGCTGCTGTCGGGCTTCATTCCTGCGCCGGTGACTCTGAACCTCTTGGTCGTTTTTGTTGTCCCGTTTCACTTCATCCATCAAGACGGGCAACGTGGGGTCTCTATTGCCTAGGATATAGCGACGCCGAATGTTACGGAGGTGGTTTGCCCTCTCCCTCCTGTGGTGATCCTCTGAGGTTTTAGCGAGGACAGGTTGCTCATCGTCTGAGACTGCCTCCTCGATCTCGTTCACTGGACCGTTGATCACGAGGATCTCAGGGAAACAGAGAGTCAAGCTTGGAAGTGAACTCTCAGGGTCGTCAGTAAGCGTAGGCTCTACCTCCATGCTGGAGGCTGAAGTTGTGGCGGTCGTAGTGGCCGCATCGTGGTCAGAGGCCATAGGAGTCTCAATGTTGCAGATTACATGGTGATGGCTTGCATCGCGATCCTCCCAAGTGACCGCTGAGTGATGAGAGGCTTCGATGGTCTGCGAGCTATGCCAGTGAATGGTTCTCCCCGCCGGTGTAGAGTTGATGATGAGCCCATTGCGAAGGCCGGTCAACGGTACAGTAGGCTCACGGTAGATATCATCGTCCAAAAGAGGCACGGACTGAGTTAGGTCGGGTGTCCCCCGTGCACCCTCGTCGTTGTTGAGGGGAGCCGAGGCACGGGAGAGAAGCCCCTGGTACATGGCGGTGGAGTTGCGGAGACCAAACGGAGTAAAGGGCTCCACCCGAGTACTTCTGCAAGCCTGGTCAGCCGAAGTTGGCCGAGTTCGCTTTGGTGCAGGTGGAGGTGGTGGGACCCGCAGTGGTCGAGGGACCCAGGAGCGGGTATCGACAGGGACTGGTCGCGGGCTCCGCGGAGGGCTACCTGAGGTGTGGGCCCACCGCAGATCTCGAGGGGGACTTCCTGACGAACACCCCCTCGACCCCCGACTAATCTGAGTCCAGACTTCAGTCGGAGAGGTCGAGAGCGCCGTGCGGCGAGTTGGCGCTGAAGCGGTGGTCATTGTTGGAGCCGCTTGAGTCAGCGCTGTCGATGTAGATCCAGGCCTGAAGAAGGACCTCCCATCGGCTCATACTCCCAAGCCATAGAGACTCTGGGAGGCACGATTCGACGGAGCATGCCGTGGTGGCGGGTTTTGGCGACGGGTCGGCGCCTCGCGCTGACGTGTTGAAGCCTGACGCTGAGTTGGTGGAGGCTGACGAGGCGCTGGTCCCTGACGGCGATCTGGCGGTGCAGATCATCCATCAGGTCCTAGAGTAGTCGGTGGTCGCACGACGAAACGTGGTTGCACCGGCGCGTTGCGAAGCTGGTGGAGATCTCCGCACCGATCGGCGATGAAGGTGATCGACCCAAAGCGAATCATGTTGCCCGGAGCGAAGCCGTTGATGAAATGGTCGGCCATGGAGCTAGCTGATGTCGATCTCACCGCCCCTACCTGGCGCGCCAACTGTCGTTGTTTGATACCGACAATGCACCACGGGGTGTATTACGTAGTGCTTTTGGGGTGGCGAAATCGGCGTAGCTCGATGGTTCGCGTAGAGATGCGATGAGACACGAGGGTTTATACAGGTTCGGGCCGCGAGATGCGTAATACCCTACGTCCTGTTTGCTGCGAGTTGTATTGCTTTTGCTTTCGAGGTTACAATGAAAGCTAGGGCGTCTGGTGGCTAGTATGCGATGAGATGCTAGATGTTCTACGTAGGGGTCCCTCACCCGCCTTATATAGTCTGGCAAGGCTTGGGTTACAAGTCGGTTTCCATCTATGAGTCCTACTCGGTCTGGAATCCTAACAGAGTACATAGAATCTACGTTTATACATTTCCTTTCTTGAGTCCTGCTGCTTTTGGAATCCGGAGTCCAAGCCATCTTATTTACGTCATCCGTCTCTGGGCCCACGAGATCCGGCGGCGCCCTGTTTAGGAGCCTGCTATCTCCATTGGGCCCTCCAATGGCCCATATGCTGAATCCACGCCGTGAGGTCCCAGGGGATATCTATCCCCCACAGTAACAACATAAATAATTTATGCTTATATTCATGTTTTTCAATACAACATGCTTGGATGTGTATGATATACTATTATGCAAGCTACTGATGGATACTCATGCTTTACTTTCATGCAAGTATTTACTTTATGATATAAATGATCTTCATGGTTAAGGAATAGCAGTTGTCAAATCCTGCTATCCTATGGCAAAAAATTTTCTGTTTAAAATCAACGGCTAAGGATCCACCTGATTAGTAAGCAAGCTTTGCGTCAGCTGTAAGCCATTTCCATTAAATCCTACTGAGTAGTTAGTACTCAGGGTTTGCCCCCACTTTTGGATTACGGTATGGAGCTCTTCATGTGCGCTTGTGTTGGAGGGGGTAATACCGGTGGGCTCGGTGCTACATGCCTCGTTCGTCTCTACGTGAAGACTACTACTTAAGTATTTTGTTTCCACTGCGAGATGTTTTGAAAACGCTTCCGCTATATTTTGAACACGTATTTGATTTCATATATTTGGTTTCTAAATTAAGTCTATTACTCTCAATGGACTACCGAGTTTAATCTGGTCTAAGTGCACTGTGATCCAGAGGTGGCAGGTGTGCTTAGTCTGGATTAAGCGGGGCGGTTCCGCCACAGCTGATATCAGAGCCGATCATACACAGACAACAGTTATATCATCAAGTTTTGTTTTACAAACCTATTTTCGAAAACTCCTTTTCAAGTAATTCAAAAAGGAGAGTATATGATATGCCCATATTGTGGCGGAACCGCCCTGCTTAACCCAGATTAAGCACACCTGTCTCCTTTGGCTCGCAGTGCACTTAAGCTGGACTAAACCCGGTAGTCCGTCGAGTGGCCTTCGGCCCTCGATAACACCAATTTCCAAGGGAACCGACATCACACACACTGACCCTCGATGGAGCCACAACAATTACATCATCTCAGGCAGTTGAATATAGATAATAATTAGACTTACATCATCAACACTGACTAGTTTGAAATCGAATAGAGTTCAACATAGTTTCATACAACAACATAGTTCAAATAGTCCCTCGCAGCAGAAATTTGTAAAGTTCATGTTTCACGGTAACCAAAAGACTTGCATAAATAAAACGAGCATCGAGCCCACTGATGCCGCTCCTTGCCAGATCATGGCCCTTCTCATTCCTGATGATAACACGGCCCGCCACCAACACAGGCACTGAAGAGGAACTCCATACCTGTAAGCCAAAAGTGGGGGCAAAACCCTGAGTACTAATTACTCAGTAGGACTTAATGGACGGGGCTTACGGCTGACGCAAAACTTGCTTACTAACATCTGGATCCTTAGCTGTTGCTTTTAAACAGGATCAAGTTAATAAGTGGAAGCAGGACTTGACAGCTGCTTAGATTAGTTGTCTACAAGCAGGGTTTGGCAGCTGCTTGATCTATTGCACCCGAGCAGGATTTAACAACTGCTCAAGTCATCATATTTGTAGAAACATCATGAGTGTGACAAAATATTGCAAGAAAATAAATCCGGTAAACCATCATGAGTGTGACAAGTATTGCATGAAATAAATCAGGTGTATCCATGCATTTAGTATTCAAAACCATGAATTCATAATACAGTATATTCAAGTAGTTTACTACTTTGCCCGTCAGTGGTATTGGCATTCTCACACTTGGTGCCATCAGCGATTCAAATCGATATTTATATTCCCGGGAATAACTAGAAGTACCGGGATGGCATATGATTACTAACCCCCAGCATTCCCACATATGCTTCCCCTATCTCCACTTGTCACGTCTCAAGTTCGATTCACTCCCGCCTGACTGCCGGAGCGCGTTGTCGCAGAAGCATTACCATGCAATGGGTCAACCCTCCCTTGACACCCGCCTCCGCGGCCAAGAAGGCTTGTTTCAAGCTTGACGAAGAGGGAGTCTTGTGGTTCAAAAATCGCTTAGTGGTACCAAAGGACGTGGAGCTAAGGAAGAAAATCCTAGATGAAGCTCACACCTCCATGTTTACCATACACCCGGGCAGCAATAAAATGTACCAAGACCTGAAACAAAAATTTTGGTGGACCCGTATGAAACGGGAGATCGCCAAGTATGTGTCTGAGTGCGATGTGTGTTAGAGAGTCAAAGCTGATCACCTGAAGCCTGCTAGTATGCTTCAGCCATTAGCAGTTCCAACCTGGAAATGGGAGGATGTACATATGGACTTCATTGTGGGTTTGCCTCGTACTCAGAAGGGGTATGACTCAATTTGTGTTATCATTGATCGTCTTACCAAGTCAGCACACTTCCTACCTGTCAAAACCCATTATACCGCAGCCACTTATGCTGAGCTCTACATATCACGGATTGTATGCTTGCATGGTGTACCGCAGACCATTACTTCAGATAGAGGCTCATTGTTTGTGTCCCGCTTCTGGGAGCAATTGCAAGCTGCCCTTGGGACTGTGTCCCGCTTCTGGGAGCAATTGCAAGCTGCCCTTGGGACAACATTAATCCATAGTTCAGCATACCACCCTCAAACAAGTGGCCAAGTAGAAAGAGTAAATCAGATATTAGAGGACATGTTGAGGGCTTCTGCTTTGACCTATTCCATCAAGTGGGATGAGTGTCTTCCCTTGGCAGAGTTCGCTTACAACAACAGCTACCAGAAGAGCTTGGAAATAGCTCCTTTGAAGGCTCTATATGGTAGACGGTGCAAAACACCACTTAACAAGTCTGAAACAGGTGAGCGTGTCACATTTGGTCCTGATTTGGTAACACAAGCTGAAGAGCAAGTAAAATTCATACACAGCAACTTGACAAGAGCACCGTCTAGACAAAAGAGCTACTCTGATAAGAGAAGGAGACCGTTAGCCTTTGAAGAGGGCGACCATGTGTACCTCAAGGTGTCACCGATGAAGGGGGTGCATCGGTTTGGAGTGAAGGGAAAGCTAGCACCAAGATAAGTTGGTTCATTCAAGATCACAGAAAGATGTGGATCAGTAGCTTATCGATTGGAGTTGCCACCACACCTTGCTATGGTTCATGACGTGTTTCATGTCTCACAACTAAAGAAATTCCTAAGAGTGCCGAAAGAAGTGGTTGATACATCTCAGATTCAGATTCAACCAGACCTCACATATGAAGAGCACCCCATAAAAATCCTTGACCAAAAGCAAAGATCAACAAGACGAAGAGCTATTAACTTTTACAAAGTGCAATGAAGTAATCACTCCGAAGAAGAGGCAACATGGGAACAAGAGGAATTTTTGCAAACAAAATATCCTGGTTTTCTTGCATCCACTTCAAATGGGTATGTCACATAGTTTTAATTCTCAGATTCGTATTTGAATACACACACAATGCACTCTCCTTCTCATTTAACTTATCCATCCACTTCACAACAAAATCTCGGGATGAGATTTCTTTAAGGGGGGTGGGTTGTGATGCCCAGACATCTCAAGTGCATTAAAATTGCATCATTGACATATGTGCATCATCTCATGAACATTTCATGTTGAGTGCATAAGTATACCAAGTCATTTGAATCAATTAAATCTAGTTTTTCCTGAGTAGGCCTCCAAACTTATCACTATAACTTTGAATCTGTCGTGAACTAAGTGAAACTTTCTGTACCAAACTTGTAGACAATTTCATGCTCGACAACTTTTGTATTTTGTGTGTTAACATGCATAGTGGTTTGGATATGGATTAGGGTCATTTTATGTCAATTCATGAAATCTGTCCAAACCTGATCTGCAAAGTAAATTCAAATTTCTTTGATCTTAAAGTCAAATCTTGCTATCCTTTTATTGAGAAAGTTGTAGATCTTGAAATTCTGAACAACATTGGTATAAAACTCTTTATGTGAAAGTGGTCATAAAATGGACTTTTGGAATTTTCAGTCTGGTGGGTTGTTTTTGTCAAACTTTGGTTAGTTTATTAAATTCAAATTTAAACCATAATTTTGAATATAACTTGGCATGCAGGTTTATAAGACAAATGTAGAGAAACAAATTTAGAACATTTTATCCAATTGGGGCATTTTCAAATTCGGCCTCTAACCCATTCAAAAATGGAGATTTCAAACTGTGGTCTCTGTAGTCAAACTGGCTTTTTCCATTTTTGGATTTTATTTCCCTTTTTGTCTCACTGACAAGCGGGCCCCACTTGATAGCCATCATCGGATTCCCGCCCGCGTTATTGGAAATTCGGTCGTGGTGGGTCCCACCTCGCGTACCTCCGTATACCGAGTCCATGGACCGTTTCTCTTCCACCCCGCCTCGGCCCCACCTGTCATGGACACCGGTCCATAGACCTCGTCCACGCCGCGTCCCCCGCCTCTCTCTCCCTCTCCTGCACGCCCACGCGGCGGCAACTTCCTGCGCCATGGCCGCCGAGGCTGACGCCCGGCCGAGGCCGCCCCTGCCGTTCCTTCGGCTTTAAGCGAAAGCGGAGGGCGCCCCCTCCGTTCTCCTGCTCCCTTCCTCATTCTCCTACTCGCTCTTCCTCTCTTTTTCCCCTCTGCCCGAACCAGCCGCCATTGGAGCGAGGACCAAGCTCGAGCTCGGGCCTCCACTGGCCATCCCCGCGTCCCAATGCCACCACGCCGCTCTTCCCCATCCATGACTCCCCCGAATCCCCTTATTCTCGTCTTCCGAGTCTGCTCCGCCCCTCCGCATTTCGCCGCCGAACCTCACAGTCCGCGAAGCTCCATCGACGGCCTTCAACGCTTGTTCCCCGGTTAATGCAGTAGTGGGTGAGGATCCCCACTCCCTGCTCTCTCTCCTTGGCCGCCTCAGGCAAGCCGTGGGGCTCCGACCGGCAGGTTACGACGAGCGTCGCCGTCGGTCTCCCCTCCCTACTCAAGGTAGAAGAAGGAGCAAGGAGGAAGACGACGACTTTGCGTTTTAGCCCCCACATTTTGGCGTTTTCTCTCTTGAACCCATTGTGCTATTCACTGTGTCTCGCGAATATCACGTTTTAGCCCCTAGAAGTTATAGTTAATCACGTATAAGTCCTAGATCTAGGGTTAATGTGTTATTTTGGGCTGTAAACTTTGAAAAATCATAGAAAATCATAGAAAAATCCAAAATGGACAAACTCAGTGGCTATGAACTCCTTGAGAGTAGATCTACAGGATAGGTATGATGTGGATCCATGAAATGACTGTTTCACCCCTGGTGTAGTGCATGCATGTTGAGGGTAAATAAATGGTAAAAGTGGACTAAATGAACTCCTAAAATGTTGAAACTTGGTCAGTAGCTTTCTTGTGGTATTATGGCACTGTGTGATCTTTGGTAGCCATAGCTTCTATTGTTTACCCACTTTTTTACCATTGTTCCCGTATTTTGCATATTTATTTAACTTGGAAAATGAAGGCTACATAAAATATGCTCAAATATGACCTCTGGTATTTTTCATGTGCTTTATATAGCATAAGTAGCTCACTAGTGAAGTATAAGGTTGTGCATGCATGTTTTAGCTACTGTTTTGAAATTGGCAAAATGCTACTTGCTAGAATTGATAATTGGAAAAAGTGACATTAGGTTGCAAAGATAATTCTATGAAAAATCTAGTATGCTACTAGTATGATAGGGAGTCCAGAAAGTATTTTTGAAGAATTTATTAACACTATTTATAAGTACATTTTAATTTCCATAAGATAAATATATGGAGAATAGATGTCCTGTTAAACTAAGGGTATCTCACTTGCCAATTTTTGTACATGCTACTGATATCAAATAGTGCTCACTGCATAAATTGCATGTCTAAATTCCATTCCTGCAAATTATGAAAAATCTAGAAAGATAAAAGGCTGATATATTGTTAGAATTTTAGTAAAATAATTAAAACTCTTTTGCTGCTGAAATTTAGGCAGTAGTTTTGTACCATGTCAAGCTTCCTGTCATAAATGTATGAGTTCATTTTGTCGGTGTTTGATACCGGCAATGCCAGTCGTGGGGCTCCAAATTGTAGGTCGGCGGGTAATACTGCCTCGGACCCATATACCATGAAGAAGGGCGTGTTTCCTACAAGAGCTTTGCTAGGTTGAGTTCGAAGGCTCCAGACTACGTATGGGAGCTCACGTATCCACTTGCCAGCGAGCTTCTCGTTCTTGTCGAAGATTTTCTTCTTGAGTGCGTCTAGAATCATGCCATTAGCTCGTTCAACCTGTCCATTGGCTCTTGGATGAGCTACCGAGACATACTTGATGCGAATAGACCTTTGCTCACAGAAATCGAAGAATTCTGAGCCCATAAAGTTGGACCCCAAATCTGTGATAATAGAGTTCATGATCCTGAAGCGAAAGATGATGTCTTGAATGAACTCAACAGCCTTAGCAGATGTCAATGAGGCAATAGGCTTGTATTCGATCCACTTATTGAACTTATCAATAGCAACCAATACATGAGTATATCCATCCTGAGCTTTCTTCAAAGGCCCAATCATATCCAGCCCCCAGCAGGCAAAAGGCCATGAGACCGGTATATTCTACAACTGCTGTGCTGGAAGATGGTGCTGCTTGGCAAGGTATTGGCAAGCCTCGCAGCGCTGCACTAACTCGGCGGCATCCTTCTTTGCTGTGGGCCAATAGAAGCCGGCCCTGAATGCCTTCCCGACTAACGTTCTTGAGGCAGCATGAATTCCACAGACTCTGGCGTGTATCTCTTTCAGCAAACTCTGCCCTGATGAATTATCTAGGCATTTTAACAAAACTCCTGAGGCGGCACGCTTGTATAACTCGTTGTTGATCAGAGTATAACCGGACGATCGCCTTGCTATTCGCTCGGCCTTTGCTTTATCATCTGGAGTCTCTTCATTCAAGATGTATCTAATGATGGGAGCCCTCCAATCAGTTGGCATATTATCCAGAGTTAGGATGTGCCGGTCGGGTGGTATATTATGCTCATCTAACTGAATAGAGGGATGATGAAGCTCCTGAACGAAGTTACTAGGAGGGACTTTGGCTCATGATGAGACCAGTTTGGACAGAATACCAGTGTCCACGTTGCGATCCCGATCCACATGAATGTACTCCAGGCCCTGAAATTTGCCTTCTAGCTTACGAACTGCTTCACAGTAATTGTCCATATTTTCTATGGAACAGTCCCACTCCTTGTTGACCTGATTGATGACCACTAAAGAATCTCCATAGGCCATCAACCGCTGGATCCCGAGTGATATGGCTATGCGAAGACCATGAAGTAGAGCCTCGTACTCAGCTGCATTATTAGAGACACGGGAAAATTATTTGTAGCACATACTTGAGTTTTTCTCCTGCTGGTGAGGTGAAAACGACACCAGCGCCACCTCCTTCCAGTTTCAATGAGCCATCAAAATACATCTTCCAGACCTCCCTGATTTCTGGCTTCTCAGGGACCTGGTGCTTAGTCTACTCGGAGACAAAATCGACCAAGGCCTGGGTCTTGATGGCAATACGAGGACGAAACTCGATGTCGTGAGCCCCCAGCTCGCAGGCCCACTTGGCAATACGACATGTGGCCTCCCGATTACGCAAGACTTCTCCAATTGGGAACTCAGTAACCACTACGATCTTATGCTCCTCAAAATAATGACGTAGTTTACGTGCAGTAACGAGAACTGCGTATAATAACTTTTGGACTTGAGGATTCCTCACTTTGGAGAGGCTAACCACCTCGCTGATGAAGTAGACCGGGTGTTGCCTAGGTACTGCGTGCTGTCCGTCTGGCCACTCGACCACCAATGTGGTACTGATCACATGAGTCGTACAGGAGATATAGAGGAGCAAATCTTCAACTGGTGAGTCGGCAGTAGCACGATTGGGGGATTTGAGTACAGGAGGCATAGTCAAGAAGTTTTTTAGAGCATCCAGAGCTTCCTGAGCCTCTGCGGTCCACTGAAATCGATCCACCTTCTTGAGGAGTTTGTAGAAGGGAATGCCACGTTCACCGAGTCACGAGATGAACCGATTCAAAGCCGCCATGCACCCAGTCAACCTTTGAGCGTCCTTTTGTGATCTGGGAGGGTGCATGCGGAGTATAGCCTTGACTTTCTTGGGGTTAGCTTCGATTCCCCTGTTGCTGACGACAAAGCCGAGTAACTGGCCTGCGGGGACTCTGAAAACACACTTGGTGGGATTAAGCTTCCACCGAAATTTCCTCAGGCTGTCAAACACCTGTTGTAGGTCGTCGATGAAATCCTCCGCGTTCTTGGTCTTGATCACGATGTCGTCAATGTAGGCCTCGACGCGTTTGCCCCAGTGGTCGGCGAGGCACGTCTGGATCGCTCGTTGATACGTAGCACCGTCGTTTTTTAACATGAAAGACATAGAGGTGTAGCAGTACGCACTGAAAGGCGTGATGAACGCGGTTTTCTCCTGGTCCCCGATTGCCAGGCTAATCTGGTGATAGCCCGAGAAATAGTCGAGAAAAGAGAGTAAAGCGCAGCCGGCCGTAGAGTCAACAACTTGGTCTACACGAGGCAACCCGAAAGGGTCTTTAGGGCAGTGCTTATTGAGATCGGTATAATCAACACACATCCGCCAGTCCTTTTTATTCTTTTTGAGAACGAGTACAGGATTTGCAAGCCACTCGGGATGCGTGACCTCTCTAATGAAATCGGCAGTCTCCAGCTGGGTTAACTCTGCCCTAATGGCCTCTCGCTTTTCAGGATTGAATCGCTGCAACCTCTGCTTGATGGGTTTTGCGTTGGGGAACACCTTGAGTTGGTGCTCGGCCAGTTCCCTCAGGACCCCAGGCATATCCGTAGGCTTCCATGCAAACATGTCGCGATTGGCCCTTAGGAACTGGATGAGCGCGTCTTCCTATTTGGGAGGAAGAAGAGCGTTGATAACAGTTGTCTTGATCGCGTCCGAAGGATCGAGACTTATTTCCTTCGTCGGGACTGCCAGCTGAATTGCCGCGCTTGACGCCGCTTCTTGAGTCGGGATCTGGAGGTCCTCCTGCGACATGCGGGCTCCATCTGTTTTGAGCTTCTTCTGCGCCGCCATGTGATTCTGCTCATGGGCCATCTGTATTGCTTCCTGTACACACTTTGAAGCTCCCTTGAAGTCAGCACGTATGGAGAGAACGCCACCTGGAGCAGGCATCTTGATGACGAGGTATGGGTAATGTGGGATAGCCATGAACTTAGCTAGCCCAGGACGCCCAATGATGGCGTTATAGACGCAGTTGAAGGTTGGGACCTCGAAACGCAGCGTCTCAATGCGGAAATTTTCCGCGGTGCCAAAGGCGACCGGCAGGTAGATGTGCCCGAGTGGATATTCACCCGCACCCGGCACGATTTCAAAGAACGGGGTATCTGACTTTTTGAGTTCGCTGAGTGAGATCCCCATGTCTTGCAAAGCTCTAGGGAACACAACGTTGATGCTTGCCCCGCCGTCAACCAGCAACGGGTACTCGCCTGGCTCGTCGAAGTGGAGCCACTGATCTGCCCGACTGAAGGAGATTGGCTCGTGGGACCAATTGTATGGTTGTGGCGGCTCTGAGGTGGCCGCGTTTGTGGCGGAACCGCCCTGCTTAATCCAGACTAAGCACACCTGCCACCTCTGGCTCGCAGTGCTCTGGCTCGCAGTGCACTTAGGCTAGACTAAACCCGGTAGTCCGTCGAGAGTCCTTCGGGCTCTCGATAACACCATTTCCTAGAGGAACCGACGTCATACACATCCGACCCTCGACGGAGCCACAACAGTTACAACATCACAGGCAGTTGAATAGATATTACATAGATTTTTGTTACAAACCAGTTCGAAATCAAATAGAGTTCAACATAGTGTCATACAACAACATAGTTCAAATGGTCTCTCGCAGCGGAATTTTTAAAGTTCAGATTTCACGGTAACCAAAAGACTTCCATAAATAGAACGAGCATCGAGCCCACTGATGCCGCTCCTTGCTAGATCATGACTCTTCTTATTCCTGATGAGGAGACAACCCTCCACCAACACAGGCACAGAAGAGGAACTCCGTACCTGTAAGCCAAAAGTGGGGGCAAAACCCTGAGTACTAATTACTCAGTAGGACTTAATGGATGAGGCTTACGGCTGACGCAAAGCTTGCTTACTAGCATCTGAGTCCTTAGCCATTGCTTTTATACAGGATCAAATTAATCAGTGGAAGCAGGATTTGACAGCTGCTTATATTGTTGCACCCAAGCAGGATTTTACAGCTGCTCGAGTCATCATAATTGTAGGAACATTTTGGATGTGGCATAGCAAGGCATGAAAGTAAAGCATGTATCATGAATGTGACGAGTATTGCATAAAGTAAATCAGACATATCCAAGCATGTAGTTGTCAAAACCATGAATTCTTAATACAGCATATTCAAATGGATTACTACTTTGTTCGGCAGTGATACTGGCATTCTCACACCTGGTGAGCATCAGCGATTCGAATCGATTTTTATACTCCCGAGAATAACTAGAAGAACCGGGATGGCATATGCTTACTAACTCCTAGCGTTCCACATATGCTTCCCCCATCTCCATTTGTCCCGTCTCAAGTTCGATGACCACTCCCGCCTGACTCCCGGAGCGCGTTGTCGCAGGAGCGTTACCTCAGTTACGTCGGGTTCTGCCCTCCTTTGACACCCGCCTCCGCGGCCACCTTCCTCTCAACCAGTGGATAGGAACGTGTCCCTTTCTTGAGACGGCACAAGTAAGACTTTCACTGGTCCATTGATCCCGGATAAGCACCCTAGCAATGTTATGCCGATCCCAAGCGAACAGCGACCGGCCTTATGTGACTCGGGCGGAGTCTACCACACATTTATCCAAATCTCATCATTCAAAACCATATCTCCGCCCGGTCTCCATTTAAATTATAACATAATCATAGCATGGTAACAATAACATGCATAGTGAAAGTTTTTCTTTTGAAAAGTAACCTCTACGAGACGAGTGACCTTTATTCACTTGTGTCTACTCATACCTAACCATTCTAGGCACTCGTTCCTATGCACTCTAGGTATAGGTGCTAGGGCCAGGGCGGCCAGGGGATATAATGCAATTGGTTCCATTCAAATCCTAGTGCATATGTGTAATCAACAGATATATTATTTTATTTGCTGGGAATTGCATGATCCTGCCTACCTTCTTCCTCACTAGGGTTAGTCTCCTCGGCGGCGGGGTCAGCGGTCGGCTGTGGTTCCTCCTGCTCTTCTTCGGGTTCTTCGATCAGAGGTTGTTCCTGCACCGTCTCTTCTTCGATCGCGGGGTCTATATGCATGAAAGGTGCAGACATAAGTGCATACGAATGCAGATGCATGCATTTGACGTAGATGACATGCAGATGACATCATGCAGTATATATATTTCATGGAAAACGACATGTGCATAGTAGTTAAAGCAACATTCATGCATATACTTAGTGTAAGCCATGCACATTTGTGAATTAAATCATGCATCTGAGTTCTAGCAGTTTTACTAACCTAAATGAGACCAAACTTTTACGACATGCAGATACTTCATACCCAGGGCTACTGCCAAAATTTCAGCCCAATTGGACATATACTTATTTTATTAAAATTTCAGCAAGTTTTCAGCCCTACACCTTGTCAGAATTTTTATATTTTATTGGAATGGTTTCTGAAGATGAAATTTTACCAGTGAGCTATACTTAGTATGAACTGCATGTACAAAAATTTATAAGCTAAAACTCCCAAGTTTGACAGGACATCTATTTTCGATATATAAATCTAGTGCAAATTAAGATATACATATAAACAGTGAGAATAGCCCTATAGCATATACTTTCTGGACTCTACAGCACTCCCATATGCTACTAGAATTTTGCTAGAATTTATCTTGCACATTAGTACCCATTTTTCCATTTATCTAGTTCTCCAAGTCAAGATTTGTCATTTTCAAGTTACCATCAAAACTTAACATGCAGGGGCTCATATTTTACCAGTAGTGTTTACAAAGTATATAGAACCTAAGAAAAATACCAGTGAGTCATGTTCATCATGTTTTGTAGGGACCATATTTCCAAACTATCAATTTAAGCATAAAATACATGCAAAATGGTAAAAAAGAGAATAAACAGTAATACATTGAGTTACCAAAATTTACACGGTGTCAAAATATCCCAAAACAGCTACTGAGCAAGTTTCATCACCTTTGGATTCCATTTAGACCATGTTTTCTATTTTTCACTGAATTAACATGCATGCACAATAACAGGGGCAAAACTGTACATGCACACCTCCACATCATACCCACTGTGTAGATCTATTTACTAGGAGTACAACGCAACTGAGTTTACCTTTTTACAATTTTTATTCGATTTTATATAATTTCCAAAGTTTCAGCCGAAATATAGGAAAAAGAAATGGAAAAACATAGATCCGAGGACCAGAACACAATTAAACCTAAACTCCAAGGGCTAGCATGCAAGATTGCCAAGACTCAGTAAACAGCGACTAAATCCACTACGTGAAAAGCAAAAACCCCGAGGGCTAGATTGCAAAACCCCCGGTTCTTCTCCTTCCTCCTGCCGCGCGCGACGGCGCGGCGGCGGGCGCGGAGCCGCGACGCGACGCGCATCGGGTGCACGCGAGCGCGGCGCCCAAGCCGAGCTAGGCCTCGGCGGCGGGGACGGCGAGGGTAGGTCGGGGAAGGCGGTGAACCGAAGGTGCGCGACGGCGGCGTGGCCGCGACGTCGAGCGGTGGCGGATCTAGGCGATGGGTGGGGGAACGGCGACGAGGATAGGCGCCTCGGGTGCGCAGTGGAGTGGCGCGTGCGGTGTGGGTGGTCTAGGGGTGCGATGAGGGCTGACGGCGGCGGCACAAGCTTGAGATCAAGCTCGGCCCGGCCATGGCAGACGCGACGGGGCGCGACTCGATCTAGAGATTGGGGAGGAGAGGGACGGCGAGATCTACCTCGTAGGGTGCGCAAGGGTGAGGCGAACCCGGCGGCGGCGGTTGGAGGCGCGGAGGTGGACTGAGGAGGCCGGCGTAGCGAGCTCAAGGCGGCGGCTATGGCGACGGCGCGCGGGCGAGAGAGGGAACGAGTGAGTGAGGTGAGCGGGGGAGGGAGTGAACCGGGGCGGTATCCCGTCCAGATGAAGGCGCGGTGGAGCGGGGCGCGGCCGGGGGCGATCCGTGGGCGCGCGGCATCGGCCGTATGCCGGCGTCTGCGCGGCGTTCGCTGGCCCGGACAGGGTGTCGCGCGCACGCCCCCGGGTCCACCGGTTAGTGACCGCGGGGAGGGAAAATGGAGAAAAAGAAAAATGTGTTTTCTCACCTCCTATAATTAGTCATTTTGACACACTTAGAGTCCGAATTTGGAAAAGTGGTAATTGGATGAAATGTTCTACTCTTTGAGCTCTACAACTTTGTCAAAAGGTTCCATACCAAAATCATTCATAAATATGAATTGCAGTTGAATTTATATGGCAGCCCCAATGTGGACAAGGGGACCTTTATTGCTTAGGGAAATATAAACTCCTAGTTACATGCATTTTATCCCTAGGTGCCTCTTGACAAGTTTACTTAGAATTTCATAAACTACAACTTCTCTAATTTGAGCTTTGCATGAAAGTGGCTGTAGGTCAGAGTAAACTTAGAATTTCAAACCAGCCCTAATTTGAGCTGGTTTTCTGTACTGTAACTAAATGACCCTAATCACTTTGTAAACCTCATTATATGACAAGACCCCAATTAGCAAAGTTATTTATCTCATGTAGAACTACAGTTTTGTCAATATGAACTTCACCCAGATCTTAATAGAATCAAAGATATGACTATAAACATAGCATCACACATGAAATGACAAAGCTTTTCACTTAGTAATATGAACCAAAGTTGTTTCCAATGCACCAACACATGTTGTGCTATGATGCTCATGAATGAATGCTTCATGTTTGATGAATGGTTATGCACTTGAGATGCCGGAGCATCACAACCCACCCTCCTTAAAGAAATCTCGTCCCGAGATTTGGTGATGTGATGTGGGTGGATAAGTTAAATTAGGAACCAGTGCATTGTGTAGCGTTTCGAGTAAAAATTTACATTTAGATAGTTATACATACTCGTTTGTAGTAGCCGATAGGAAACACGGGTATCTGGTTTGCAAGTATTCTTCTTGCTCCCAAGTCGCTTCTTCTTCGGAGTGATTACTTCATTGAACTTTGTAAAAGTTGATCGTTCTTCTTCTCGTTGTTCTTTGCTTTTGGTCGAAGATTTTTATAGGACGTTCTTCGTTAGTGAGGTCAGGCTCGATTTGAATTTGAGAGGTGTCCAATGCTTCTTCCGGCACTCTCAAACACTTCTTAAGTTGTGAGACATAAAACACGTCATGAACCGCAGCCAGATGTGGAGGTAGCTCCAATCGGTAAGCAACTGGCCCACACTTCTCAGTGATCTTAAACGGACCCACGTATCTTGGTGCTAACTTCCCTTTCACACCAAAGCGATGTACCCCTTTCATCGGTGACACTCGAAGGTACACATGATCTTCTACCTCAAAAACCAATGGTCGTCTCCTCTTGTCAGAGTAGCTCTTTTGTCTGGACTGTGCTCTTTTTAGGTTGTCGTGTATAAGTTTAACTTGCTCCTCGGCTTGTGTTACCAAATCAGGGCCAAAAATGACCCGTTCTCCTGGTTCAGACCAATTGAGGGGTGTTCTACATCTCCTCCCATATAGAGCCTCGAAAGGAGCCATTTCTAAGCTCTTCTGATAGCTGTTGTTATAAGCGAACTTAGCTAGAGGAAGACACTCATCCCATTTGGTGGAATAAGTTAATGCACAAGCTCGCAACATATCTTCTAAGATCTGATTTACTCTCTCAATTTGGCCGCTGGTTTGTCGATGGTATGCCGAACTGTGAATTGAAGTGGTGCCAAGAGCGGTTTGCAATTGCTCCCAGAAACGGGACACAAAGAACGAGCCTCGATCTGAGGTGATGGTTTTCGGGACTCCGTGTAATGAGACAATGCGGGAGATATAAATCTCTGCATAGTTCTGTGCATTGTATCGATTCTTCACCGGTATGAAGTGAGCAGATTTGGTGAAGCGGTCAATGATAACCCAGATGGAGTCGTAGCCCTTCTGAGTGCGAGGCAACCCCACAATGAAATCCATGTGTATATCTTCCCATTTCCACGTTGGAAGTGCTAAGGGCTGAAGCATTCTCGCGGGTTTTAGGTGGTCGGCTTTTACTCTCTGGCATATGTCACACTCAGACACGTACTTAGCGATCTCCCGTTTCATGCGTGTCCACCAAAACTTTTGTTTCAAATCCTGGTACATTTTGTTGCTACCCGGGTGCATGGTGAACATGGACGTATGGGCTTTGTCTAAGATTTTCTTTCTCAACTCCATGTCTTTAGGTACCACTAAGCGACCCTTGAACCATAGGACGCCTTGGTCATCAAGCGTGAAGCACGCTCTCTTCTCTTCATCTATACCCTCACGAATGTGTGCCATACCTTTATCTTGTTTTTGTGCCACTATAATTTGCTCTCTGATGGTAGGCTCTATGATTAAGCTGTAAAGTTCTGCCATCTGCTCAGTGATTACTTCTATCTCATCTATCTCGCAACAGATCACCCTTGCCGTGGGTCGGACTTCAAGCATATGGCAATGAGCCCGACGGCTTAGTGCATCCGCTACGACGTTCGCTTTGCCTAGATGGTAGTGGATTTCCAGGTCATAATCTTTTATCAGTTCTAGCCATCGTCGTTGTCTCATGTTAAGCTCAGGTTGCGTGAGGATGTATTTGAGACTCATATGATCTGTATATATGTGACAAGTGTTGCCCAGCAGATAATGTCTCCATATCTTTAGGGTGTGTACCATTGCTGCTAGCTCCAGATCATGTGTTGCATAGTTGGCTTCATATTTTCTTAGCTGGCGAGACGCATAGGCAATTACTCTCCCCTCTTGCATTAGGACACAGCCAAGCCCATTGCCGGAGGCATCACAATATACGTCAAATGGCTTAGTGACGTCCGGTTGAGCTAGTACTGGTGCGGATGTTAATGACTTTTTCAAGCTCTTGAAGGCCTCTTCACATTTTGGATCCCACAGGTACTTCGCGTTCTTCTTGGTTAGGGATGTCATTGGCTTTGTAGTTTTGGAGAAGTCCTTGATAAAGCGGCGGTAGTAGCCCGCTAAACCGAGCAAACTCCCAATCTCTGTTACTGTTTTAGGTTGTTTCCAATTCAGTACATCTTCCACTTTACTCGGATCGACGGCTACCCTCGGACAAGATGTGGCCTAGGAAACTCACTTCCCTTAGCCAGAATGCACACTTGCTGAACTTGGCGTAGAGTTGGTGTTCTCTAAGCCGGGTGAGTACTGTTCGCAAGTGCTCCTCGTGCTCTTCCTCACTCTTAGAATAGACGAGGATGTCGTCAATGAACACAACTACAAATTTATCTAGCTCGTTCATGAATACTGAATTCATCATGTACATGAAGAAGGCTGGTGCGTTGGTTAACCCGAAGGACATGACCAGATATTCGTACAAGTCGTATCTGTTAGAGAAGGCTGTTTTGGGTATATCTTCTTCCCTAATTTTTATTTGATAGTAGCCTGACCTTAGATCGATTTTTGAGAACCCCTTAGCCCCTGCTAGCTGATCAAACAAAATGTCAATGTGAGGTAGTGGGTACTTATTTTTGACTGTGACTGCGTTTAACGGTCTATAGTCCACGCACAATCTATTACCACCTTGGTCATTCTTTTCCACAAAGAGAGCAGGACAGCCCCAAGGTGACGAACTAGGACGAATCAACCCTTTATCCAATTGTTCTTGCAGTTGTGTTTTCAATTCTTTAAGTTCATCTGGCGCCATTCTGTACGGCCTCCTTGAAATAGGTGCCGTTCCTGGAACGAGGTCTATCTTAAACTCCACATCTCTATCTGGAGGAAGCCCAGGAAGCTCCTCCGGTAATACATCAGGGAATTCACATACTACCGGTATCCTTTTAATCTCTTGAAGTTCAGTCGTATTTACTGTGGCCTCTAGATGTTTCTGTTCTGGTATGTGCACCTTTAGTATCTTGCCAGTGGCCTGAGATTTTAATTGCACTTCCCTGCTGCCAACATGTAAGATTGCATCGTTTTCTACCATCCAATTCATACCCAAAATAATGTCAATCCCTTGGTGTGGCAGCACCACGGGATTTATGACAAAGGTCTCGGGACCAATGTCCACTCTCAATTGTCTGGCCATCAAACCAGTAGTGACAGGGGAACCTGGTGCGGTGATGTGATAATTTTCCTTTAACTTGCACATTTTTTATCCCGTGCCTCAATGCATATGTCTTGCTAAGAAATGTATGTGTGGCTCCAGAATCAAATAACACGACGGCCGGACGACCGTTGACTGTGAACGTACCAGCAAGAACCGGCTCTCCGGCTGGAACCTGGTCCAGGTCGATGAAGTGAACTCAGCCCGTCTTAGTTGCGGACCCCTTCTGCTTTCCCTGGCTGCCACCTGCAGGGGTGGGACCCTAGATGCGATGAGGTCCCTGCAGTCCTTGCTGAAGTGTCCGATCTTGCCGCAGTTAAAGCAAGGACCCCAAGCTCCTTGTGTGTAAGGAGCGCGGGGCGCAGGAAGCTGTGCCGGCTGTGGTGCTGTGCGGTAGGTAGGGAACCTCTGCTGCTGCGATGCCCTGTGGATCCAACCCGACTGATTGGGTCGGACCACAAAGCGAGACTGCTGGTGGTACTGTTGTGGCTGCTGGTAGTTGGCCTTTTGCTTCTGAGACGACCCAAGTGCATTGTTGGCCTGACGCTTCCGCTTTTGGTCCTCACCTGCAACACGGAGGCGGTTCTCCATGTCGAGTGCTGTGTCCACCAACTGTGTGAAACTTTGGTATTCACACCCCAGGTGCATCATGAGTGTGGGGTCAAACCCACTCAAGAGTCTAGCTGCCCTGCTAGGATCATCAGCAACGTCCCCCGGTGAATATTGTGACAGGTGTATGAATGACTGCACGTACTGCATGACCGTCCGGTTACCCTGCTTCAATTCCCGAAACTCTCGCTGTTTCTGCTCCATAAGGCTCTTCGGGATATAGTGGGCCTGGAAAGCAGTACGGAGCTCTCCCCACGTGATTATGTGACCCTGCGGCTGCATAGCTTGGAACGTGTCGTACCAAGCTCCAGCGGGGCCCTGAAGTAACTGTGCCGCAAACCGAGCTTTCTCTTGCTCGGTCACCCCAGGAAGCAGTGTGAACTTGGATTCGATTGTGCGGAGCCAATCGTTTGCTGCGAGTGGCTCAGGGCACGTGGTGAAGACTGGAGGGCGCAAGTCCTCAAAGTCCTTGTATGTGATTCCACGGGGTTGGTGTTCTCGCGGCCGCTGTTGCCCCTGAGCTTGCCGTTCTTCCCTCATGAGGCGGATCAGCTCGCCCTGTTGCACGACCAGGGTGGCCAATTCCGGCGGAGGCGGTGCATCGTGTGGCTGCTGGCCCGAGGTCTGTCCCTGACGAGTGTTCACCATCTGCAAGAGTGAAGCTAACAGTGTTTAGTCCAACCACTTTAAAGCAATTAGATGCACCGAAACACAGTTACTTGAAACATGTAAGACGGAAACATATAATTGCAGTAAAGTGTTAGTTTCCTTCTTGCAGCGGTCCGACCATCGTCACATCTAGTATAGCTCGGATGTGTTGACGCACAATATTCGACATTCGCGTAGATTTCCGGACAGCAACGACTTTAACGGCGAGCTGTTCTTAAACCGTGCATCTTTTGATTATGCCCCCTTAGCAAAGTTATTCCCCCTGCTGTGTCCTTTCACTTTTGTATGAAAAGTTTTTGGTGGTTCAATTAGTATCTTGTTCGATTTCTGTGTACATTGGTATGTATCAATTTAGTTTAGATTTCTGAGACTGCGCGATTTAGGCTATAACTTCCAAACGAGACATTTTTAGGATAAACTTTGTATAACAAAGTTATTCTACACTTCTAGTTCTAAAACTTTGTCAATACCCTCTCAGTTCAGTTTCTGCACTAAGGGTGTGCAAATTGGGTTTTTCCTACAGGTGCTGCTCCAGTCCAGATTACAGGTTCTTGAAAAATTTGACCGTAACTTCAGATCTGAGCAAAATCAGCGATAGCTCCAATTGGCAAAATTGTACCCCATACAGTTCTCTAGAACTTTGCTAATTAACTCTTGGCTCAATTCCTCACACATTCCAAGATAATAGCAATTTTTATCCGCAGCTGTGCAAAAATTTCAGATTGCAAGACGCAATCCAAAACAAGGTACAACTTCCTTCACTTCCATGCAACTCGTCCCATCATTTCAACGCCATCAATCTAGCTTTAAAAACCCCATAGATAGTTCAAGCAACATTAAAAGGTCTTACTGTCACTTCGCAGTATGATGGTCGCATCGACTAACCATCAAATATTACAGGCTAAAATGTTCCCAAACTACTTCAAATGGCGTACTTAAATGAGCTCTCACATCTCACTTAGTGTTTAGTACAACCATAAATCGAAAGCACGAAGTGGAATATTACAAAACAACGCTTTCAATGTCCCGTCCCTACAACGTCAGTCCACATCTTCATTATCACATCCTCTTACACCCGGGAGTTCGCGTCCGAAGGATCGTTCTCTCCCTCCTCCTCCATCTCCATGGGCTCTGAGGACCCCTCCTCCTCCAAAGGTGCAAGCTGCTGCGGCGGCTTGTACTCGGCAAGGCGCTGCTGCAGTGCACCCACTTGAGCCTCCAGCTCCTCCACTCGGGTGCGCGTCTCTACGAACCTCTCGAAGTAGAAGCGGGCCCGGTTCTCCGCGCGGTGGTACATCCCGCGCGCTTCACGTGCATAGTCCATGCACGCTACTAGGGGTCGGGAGCCGTTCCGGTCCCGGAGCTGCTCGCGGCGGTGTGGGGAGGAAGTGCAGGACGGTGTGGCCTGCCTCCCACCTGGAGCTCAACGAGGTGAGCCCTGCTATTACCGCTTTACGGTAGGCCTCCCCTCGTTGGTCCCGTAAAGGGTGATGGTCTCCTGGCCCGCGAACGTCCCTCGTGGATGGACAACCTGGGCCATGCAGTTGCCCTCCTCGTGCACTGTTTGCACCAAGATGAAGGAACAGGGCCGACGCCCCGTCTCCCTCAGCGCCCTGCACAGCAACTGGGATAGGGGACATTCCTCCCTGCAGCGAGTGTGGAATAACCCATCCTCCACCACAGGGGGAGTGTGGGTCACGTCAGGGAGAACAGTGGCCCTGGCTCCGGTGGCCTTGCATGCGGTCTGCTTGGTTCTAGCCATCTGTTTGGATAAGCACGGTTGTGCATTAGTGAGAGACATATTATACACGTGATAGATTATGACAAGGGTACAACAGTGCATCATATGGAAGGTAAATTTAAAAATCACGATTTATTTCATTGCATTTTAATAATATCCCACCATGAATAAAAGCAGTAAACATGATGCATGAATCGTATCTAAACGGTCTCACATCACACATCTAAAAGAAGAGTACATATAGCTATCGATATTTCGGTGACACATATGCACGGCACTCTCTAATGCAACTAGTCGTTTCCTGACCGTTCTTAATTTCGCACGTGGTCAGTGTACCTGCAGAAGAATGCATGCTCATACATTACCACATAGTGTGGCATCCACGCGTGACCGCTGCATGGACAACATAGGTGGGCCTTTGCACCTTCTCTCAAAGCCTGACTTTCCACTAGTACTGGGGATTGTCGAGAGTAAGGTGGATCCCCAAACCGAATGTAAGTGTGGTGGGTATGAAAGCCTCAAACATGCCCACCACCCTTAAAGAGCTTTTACTTATACAGCATGAATGCAGAGTCAGAGTTTACAACCGTTCGCAAAACCCAATAGCTTCCACCAGTACTGGGGATAGCTATGGCCAAAAAGTTGCTTCTCAAAACGCCGAATATGCATATGAGTTCTATCTAGGTCAGAATGTCAGTGGTGCCACCTGGATAACACTAACATCCTTAGTATGGGCATATCGCATACTCTCATTTTTGAATTTACTTGAAAAGGGCTTTCGAAAATAGTTTTGTAAACCAAAACTAGATGATATAACTGTTGTCTATGTATCATCGGCTCTGATACCAGCTGTGGCGGAACCGCCCTGCTTAATCCAGACTAAGCACACCTGCCACCTCTGGCTCGCAGTGCACTTAGGCTAGACTAAACCTGGTAGTCCGTCGAGAGTCCTTCAGGCTCTCGATAACACCATTTCCTAGAGGAACCGATGTCATAGACATCCGACCCTCGACGGAGCCACAACAGTTATAACATCACAGGCAGTTGAATAGATATTACATAGATTTTTGTTACAAACCAGTTCGAAATCAAATAGAGTTCAACAAAGTGTCATACAACAACATAGTTCAAATGGTCTCTCGCAGCGGAATTTTTAAAGTTCAGGTTTCACGGTAACCAAAAGACTTGCATAAATAGAACGAGCATCGAGCCCACTGATGCCGCTCCTTGCCAGATCATGACTCTTCTTATTCCTGATGAGGACACGACCCTCCACCAACACAGGCACAGAAGAGGAACTCCGTACCTGTAAGCCAAAAGTGGGGGCAAAACCCTGAGTACTAATCACTCAGTAGGACTTAATGGATGAGGCTTACGGCTGACGCAAAGCTTGCTTACTAGCATCTGAGTCCTTAGCCATTGCTTTTATATAGGATCAAATTAATCAGTGGAAGCAGGATTTGACAGCTGCTTATATTGTTGCACCCGAGCAGGATTTTACAGCTGCTCGAATCATCATAATTGTAGGAACATTTTGGGTGTGGCATAGCATGGCATGAAAGTAAAGCATGTATCATGAATGTGACGAATATTGCATAAAGTAAATCAGACATATCCAAGCATGTAGTTGTCAAAACCATGAATTCTTAATACAGCATATTCAAATGGATTACTACTTTGTTCGGCAGTGATACTGGCATTCTCACACCTGGTGAGCATCAGCGATTCGAATCGATTTTTATATTCCCGGGAATAACTAGAAGAACCAGGATGGCATATGCTTACTAACTCCTAGCGTTCCACATATGCTTCCCCATCTCCATTTGTCCCGTCTCAAGTTCGATGACCACTACCGCATGACTCCCGGAGCGCGTTGTCGCAGGAGCGTTACCTCGGTTACGTCGGGTTCTGCCCTCCTTTGACACCCGCCTCCGCGGCCACCTTCCTCTCAACCAATGGGTAGGAGCGTGCCCCTTTCTTGAGACGGCACAAGTAAGACTTTCACCGGTCCATTGATCCCGGATAAGCACCCTAGCAATGTTATGCCGATCCCAAGCGAACAGCGACCGGCCTTATGCGACTCGGGCGGAGTCCACCACACATTTATCCAAATCTCATCATTCAAAACCATATCTCCGCCCGATCTCCATTTAAATCATAACATAATCATAGCATGGTAACAATAACTTGCATAGTGAAAGTTTTTCTTTTGAAAAGTAACCCCTACGAGACGAGTGACCTTTATTCACTTGTGTCTACTCGTACCTAGCCATTCTAGGCACTCGTTCCTATGCACTCTAGGTATAGGTGCTAGGGCCAGGGCGGCCAGGGGATATAATGCAATTGGTTCCATTCAAATCCTAGTGCATATGTGTAATCAACAGATATATTAGGGTCAGCGGTCGGCTGCTCTCCTTCGGGTTCTTCGATCAGAGGTTGTTCCTGCACCGTCTCTTCTTCGATCGCGGGGTCTATATGCATGAAAGGTGTAGACATAATTGCATACGAATGCAGATGCATGCATTTGATGTAGATGACATGCAGATGACAGCATGCAGTATATATATTTCATGGAAAACGACATGTGCATAGTAGTTAAAACAACATTCATGCATATACTTAGTGTAAGCCATGCACATTTGTGAATTAAATCATGCATCTGAGTTCTAGCAATTTTACTAACCCAAATGATACCAAACTTTTACGACATGCAGATACTTCATACCCAGGGCTACTGCCAAAATTTCAGCCCAATTGGAGTTATACTTATTTTATTAAAATTTCAGCAAATTTTCAGCCCTACACCTTGTCAGAATTTTTATATTTTATTGGAATGGTTTTTGAAGATGACATTTTACCAGTGATCTATACTTAGTATGAACTGCATGTATAAAAATTTACAAGCCAAAACTCACAAGTTTGACAGGACATCTATTTTCCATATATAAATCTAGTGCAAATTAAGATATAGTCCCTCTATCCCATAATATAAGGCGTGCATGTTCTTAGCACGGTCTTTAAAGAGGAACTTTGACCATTTATTACTTTTAAAATATGTGATCTACAAATACAAAATTAGCACCATATTAAAGTGCTTTTGAATACAAATCCAAATATATAACATGCATCCACTAAACACATATATTTTTGACTGAATTATTAGTCAAAGATTTAAAGAGTTGACTTTTTCAAAAACATGCACGCTTTATTTTATGGGATAGAGGGAGTACATATAAACAGTGAAAATAGCCCTATAGTATATACTTTCTGGACTCTACAGCACTTCCATATGCTACTAGAATTTTGCTAGAATTTATCTTACACATTAGAACCCATTTTTCCATTTATCTAGTTCTCCAAGTCAAGATTTGTCATTTTCAAGTTACCATCAAAACATAACATGCAGGGGCTCATATTTTACCAGTGGTGTTCACAAAGTATATAGGACTTACGAAAAATACCAGTGAGTTATGTTCATCATGTTTTGTAGGGACCACATTTCCAAACTATCAATTTAAGCATAAAATACATGCAAAATGGTAAAACAGAGAATAAACAGTAATATATTGAGTTACCAAAATTTACACCATGTCAAAACATCCCAAAACAGCTACTGACCAAGTTTCATCACCATTGGATTCCATTTAGACCATGTTTTCTATTTTTCATTGAATTAACATGCATGCACAATAACATGGGTAAAACTATGCATGCACACCTCCACATCATACCACTATGTAGATCTATTTACTAGGAGTACAACGCAACTGAGTTTACCTTTTTACGATTTTTATTCGATTTTATATGAATTTCCAAAGTTTCAACCGAAATATAGGAAAAAGAAATAGAAAAACATAGATCTGAGGACGAGAACACAATTAAACCTAAACTCCAGGGGCTAGCATGCAAGATTGCCAAGACTCAGTAAACAACGACTAAATCTACTACGCGAAAAGCAAAAACCGCAGGGGCAAGATTGCAAAACCCCCGGATTCTTCTTCTTCCTCCTACCGCGCGCGACGGCCCGGCGGCGCGCGCGCGCCGGCGAGCTCGGGCTCACCGGAGCCGCGACGCGATGCGCATCGGGTGCACGCGAGCGCGGCGCTCAAGCCGAGCTAGGCCTTGGCGGCGGGGACGGCGAGGGTAGGTCGGGGAAGGCGGTGAACCGAAGGTGCGCGACGGTGTCGGCGGCGTGGCCGCGATGTCGAGCGGTGGCGGATCTAGGCGATGGGTGGAGGAACGGCGACGCGGATAGGCGCCTCGGGTGCACGGTGGAGTGACGCGTGCGGTGAGGGTGGTCTAGGGGTGCGACGAGGGCGGACGGCGGCAGCGCAAGCTCGAGATCGAGCTCGGCCCGTGTGATGCCCCTGGCATCTCAAAAGCCTTAACACACGGTTAGATGAAGGCTAACGACGGATTAAGGCTTAATCATGCTTAGTGATTAACAGGAAACACGTGGAGGAGCCACTAAATCAAAATTTTCTACACAAGATACAAGACCACACATTTCGTGGTTGAATAAGTCAACACTCACATACTTTTGAGCTCAACTCCAAATGCCAAACCTCGGATAAGAAAAGTAGCCCTAGACCTTTCTGTTGGACAATGTTCAAAAATCTAAAGACAGGAGGATTAAAAGGTCCAATCCAAAGTTTCTTGATAAGTGCCAGTTGTGATCGTGAGCAAACTTGAGCCCTAATAAAGCTTTCAAATTCATTAAGTACCCGAGCTCAACTCCGTTGACAAACTTGTTGTACATGCTCTGGACTATCCTATTGCTACACTGAGCAGGGATCAAAGCTATCGTCTACTCACTCAAATTTTCACCCAAATATCTCATGGAAACAACTAGATCAACCCACACTTAGAATTTTCACAAGTATGGATTTTTAGCTTTTCCCTAAGTTGATTCTGAAATTACTTTTGATTTCACTATACAACTTCAAAATCTTCCTTTCTATGAAGTGGAATTAAACTTATCACCTTTCAAATGCACCTATGGTGGAAGTGATTGGACTTCATTTGATACTCCAAAAGTTTGAAACAAGAAGGTCTCTCCACAAAGTGAAATTTCTGTTTTAATAAACCTTGGAACATAATTGTGTCTATAATTCAAAATATGTGGGGTTTCAGACCAAAGTCATATTACCAAACTTTTAGGTCATAAACTGGAGAACAACTTTGGTAATTAGAGTTTGATCATATATTGAGTTTTAATTGGAGTTTGGGGTCATTTTCTACCAACACAGAAAACCAGTTCAAATCTGACCTGTTTAGTAATCTCAATGTTTATATGGACTACAGCCACTTTCATGCAAAGATCAAATCAGAAAAGTTGTAGATATTGAAATTCTAAACAAACTTTTCAATACACACTTTGGGTGGTAAAGACCAGAGATAGGACTTTTGATTCTCACAATCAGTAGAGGTACCCTGTCCAAACTGGGAGCTGCAACCTAAATTCAAATGAAATTCATATTTCCACTAGGAATTTGGAGTTGAACCTTTTGACAATGTTGTAGAGGTTAAAGAGTAGAGCATTTCATTCAATTGGGGTTTCTCCAAAATCAGCTTCTAAATAGGTCAAAAAGGCAAATTTCAGAGGGAGAGGAAACACACTTTGGATTTTCCAATCTCCGAGTCACTGACACCCAGGGCCCACTCGCCAGCGCCGCGCCGCGCTCAGAACGCGGCCGCCGCGTGGGCGCCGGCGAGCGGGCAGCGCGCCGCGCCACGGATCGCCCCCGGCCTCCGCCCGACCAGCTCTCCCTCTTCACCTAGCCGCAACCCCCGTCCGGGTTCACTCTCTCGCCCTCCATTTCCTCCCTACTCCTCCCGCTCTCTCACCCAGAACGCGGGACGTGCCGAGCCGCCATGGCTAAGCTCGGTTGAGCTCGCACCGCCGTCCCGGTAGACCTCTGCTAGCTTAGCCTCCATCCCCATTGCGGTCGCCTCGAGCTCCTCCACCGCCCCCGCTACTCCTCGGCCCCGCCCCGCCACCTCCAGTCGCTCCGCATGCGTGCACGCCAGGGCCGCTCGCCACGGCCCGAACCGCGGCGAGCTCGCGACACGGCCACTACGGACTCCCTCTACCCCATCCGACGCGCGCCCCGGCGTCGCCACACCTCCCTCCTCGCTTTCTCCATGATCTAGTCCTCCACCGTCTCCTCCTCGACCTCGCTCCGCGTGCGCCGCCGCTCGCCGAGTGCGTCCACCCCGCCTCGTCGTGGAGAGCCCCCTCCGGGCTGTCCCCGTGCCCTCAAATCACCACCGCCGAGCTCGCCTCGGCCGCGTGCAGCTCGAGCGCCCCTCGGCTCCGCCAATCAGCACCCCAATCGCCGGATCGAGGCCGCGTCGCCACGCATCGCCGCGCCGTGGTCACCTCCGGTTCACGGCGCGTTCCCCACCAACCCCGGCCTCCTCGCATGACTAGGTCTTAGGGGAACCGTAGCCTCTCCACCGGGCCACCGTCCGGCGGCGCCTCGGCTCCAAGTCTGCGCCCCCTCGCGCCAGCGCCGCCCCGCCGTTCTCCCCGCGCCGCGCGTTCAACCCCCTGGCGAGCGGTAGAAGAAGAGAGGCGGTTTTGCAATCTAGCCCCTGTGTTTTCGGGTTTTTATGTTTAAGTCCTGAGCACTGTTGAAGGAGTCTGATAGATATTGCATGCTAGCCCTCGGAAGTTATGGTTATTTACGTTTAAGTCCTAGATCTAATGTTTAATATGCATTTTTGGGCTGAAACTTTGAAAAATCATAGTAAATCAAATAAAAATCCAAAATGGACAAACTAAGTTGCATTAGACTCCTCTTGAATAGATCTATCGAATGGGTATGATGTGGATATGTGAAATGTCTCTTTTGCCCTTTGTTTGTTGCATGCATGATTAATTAGGATAAATGACAAAAGCGGGCTAAATGAACTCCAAAGGCCATGAAACTTCGACAGTAGCTTTCTTGTGGCATTGTAGCACTATGTGAATTTGTGTAGCCTAGCATTTGCTGTTTAATTACCCTTTTGCCATTATACATGTGCTATGTGCATTTATTTAACCTAGAAATTGGAGGCCATGTAGAATATGCTCAAATTGACTCTCTGTCATTTTTCATATACTTTGGTTAGTATAAGTAAGCCACTGGTGAAATATGAGGTTGCGCATGTAAGGTTTGAATGGTGATTTGAAAATGATAAAATGGTGCATGTTGGAAATGATAAATAGAAAAGATGGTCATAACTTGCTAGGAAAATTCTCTGAAAAATTTAGTAGCCTAAGGTTGATGCATGGAGTCCAAAAAGTAGATGCTAGAAGCCCATTCACACTGTTTATATGTACATCTTAAATTCGCCTAGGATTAATATATGGAAAATAGATGTCCTGTCAAACTTGGGAGTTTTAAGTTGTAAATTTTTGTACACGCAGTCTAGGCTAAGTATAGCTCACTGGTAAAAGTTCACATTCGGAAACCATTCCTATAATTTATGAAAAATCTGAGAAGCTATAGGGCTGATAACTTGTTAGGATTTTCATAATTAGTTTATAACTCCAATTAACTTAAAATTTGAACAGTAGCATAATGTAATGCAAACCTACATGTCATGAAAAATCTAAGCTCATTTAGAGTTGTCTAATTACATGAGCACAAGTAATGCTTTTTATCCATAAGGTAGGCATATGTTAATTAATTATAACAGTCAATGTTGATTCGCAATTGCTATCGTCATGCATGAGGGGTGATTTCTAATAGCACGCTATCTACTGTTTTCCATGCCTCACTTGATTGAAAGATGGACTCGTTTGCTGTGTAAAACACTTAAGGTTATTATAGGGCCTTAATCCATTTGATAAACAAAAGATGTGATGCCATTATAAATGTTCCCCTATGTGTGCATAAAGTAGTCTTGTCATGTTAAATAACTCATTCCAAACAAGACACCGAATAATGTTTTGGCTTTGCATCATCATTGTGTGGTTTCATCCCCTTAGTACCCAACATGATTCCTCTACGATAAATGACTTACTAGCTAGCCATGTGATTGGATAAGCTTGTTATGAGTTCATAAATGTATTACTGTTACTCATGTTAGGAGAATGGTGTAGTAATTCACTACATGTGTAGTCATATACTTGTGTGATGTTTTGCTTACACATAAAATGATAACGAACAATCTAATTTGATATCTTGCTCATGCATTAGTTTGAGTGTTGTATTGCGTGTCTCTAATTATATGGGTTACGTTAGCTTTATGTCCACAAGGATGATCTTGTTTGAATGGTTGCCAATCACCTTTCTGTCTAACCATGCAATGACTGTTTAACGTGTGTGCTTGATATTCGTGCATCTCATCCACTGCATCATGCATGGCATTCATATAGTGACGCTTATTTCAGATACGTGATCGAGAAATGAGCGCGTGGAACTACTTCAACCAATGGCGATCCAAAAGACCAACTAAGACCCATTCACGACCTGGAGGGCCCATCAGTCGTGTTTGGAAGGAGGAGTTGTCCAAGAGATCAAGGGGTTGCCTGGGGCAAAGCCTCACAACCCGGCAAACTAACAGTAGCTTAGTTTGTTGGTTCTATTGAAGTGAATCAAAGGTAGGCAGGACCATACTATACCCAGCAAACATCTTATGTCTTGATGATTAGGCATATGCATCAGGAGTTGTTTGGAACCAACTGCATTAGACATCCTGGCCGCCCTGGCCCTAGCACCTATACATAGAATTCGTAGGACGAGTGCCTAGAATTGCTAGGTACGAGTAGAAACGAGTGAATGGAGTCACTCGTCACGTAGGTAATTTTACAAACCTCAGAAATCTTACTATGATACAATTTGTGATTATTATTGCTGATGTTAAATAGAGACCGGGCGGAGTTATGGGAATATTATAAGAAAAATGATGATGTGGCAAGGTATGGTGGACTCCGCCCGAGTCGCATAAGGCCCGTTCGCTGTTCGCCTGCTGATCGGCATACCATTGCTAGAGTGCTTATCCGGGTCGTGGGACCGGTGAAAGTCTTACTGGCCCCGTCCTACTATTCATGGTGCTGCCCATCCACTGATAGGGGGCCGATGGACTTGGGAGGTGCTTGGAGGTCGATGGAGGGCTGACCCGACGTACCGTGGTATCGCTCCTGAGACGGCTGCTCCCAAGGGTTAGGTGGGGGCGCTGTGAATCTTGGGACGGGACAGGTGGAGATGAGGGATATATGTGTGGAACGCGATGGCTAGTAAGCATATATCACTTGGCATTTTTAGTTATTCCCGGGAATTAACAAATCGATTCGAATCGCTGATGCTCACCAGGTGTGAGAATGCCAGATATCGCACACGGGCAACGTAGTAATAACTGTAACATGCTGTTTACCAAGTCACGCCTTTTTATACAACATGCTTGGATGTGTATGATCCGTCACACTATTCAGGGTGTCGCCCATCCACTGCTAGGAGGTCGATGGACTTGGGAGATGCTTAGAGGTCGAGGGAGGGCTGACCCGACGTACCGTGGTATCGCTCCTGAGACGGCTACTCCCAAGGGGTGGGATGGAGGCGCTGTGAATCTTGGGACGGGACATGTATTCATGTTTTACTTTCTGCAAGTATTTACTTTATGATATAAATGATCTTCATGATTAATGAATAGCAGTTGTCAAATCTTGCTATCTTATGTCAACATGATTTGGTTTAAGAATCAACAGCTAAGGATCCACATGATTAGTAAGCATGCTTTGCGTTAGCCGTAAGCCCCATCCATTAAGTCCTACTGAGTAATTAGTACTCAGGGTTTGCCCCCACTCTTGGATTACAGGTGCTGTCGACACCCAGACATCTGCGTTGGAGGTGGTAGTACCGGTGGGCTTGGTTCTACACGCCTTGTTCATCTCTTCATGAAGGCTACTTAAGTATATTATTTCCGCTGCGAGATTTTGAAAACGCTTCCGCTTTATATATATACTCTGAATTCGCTTCCGCTATATTTGAACATGTATTTGATTTCATACATTTGGGGTGTAAATTAATTCTATTATTCTCTATTTCAACTGCCTGTGATGATGTAATTGTTGTGGCTCCTTCGAGAGTCGGATGTGTTTGATGTCGGTTCCTCTGGGATTTGGTGTTATCGAGAGCTGTAGTACTCTCGACGGACTACCGGGTTTAATCTGGCCTAGGTGCACTGCGAGCCAGAGGTGGCAGGTGTGCTTAGTCTGGATTAAGCAGGGCGGTTCCACCACAGCTGGTATCAGAGCCGATCAAACACAGACAACAGTTATATCATCGGGTTTTGGTTTCCAAAACTATTTTCAAAAACCCATCTTCAAGTAATTCAAAAATGAGAGTATACGCTATGCCCGTATAAGGATGTTAGTGTTATATAGGTGACATCACTGACATTCTGACCTAGATAGAACTCATATGCATATTCGGCGCTTTGGGAAGCAACTTTTCGGCAATAGCTGTCCCCAGTACTGGTGGAAGCTATCGGGATTTGCGAATGGTTGTAAGCCCTGCATTCCATGCTGTATAAGTAAAAGCTCTTTAAGGGTGGTGGGTATGCTTGAGGCTTTCATACCCATCACACTTACATTCGGATTTGGGATCCATCTTTTCCTCGACAATCCCCAGTACTAGTGGAAAGTCAAGCTTTGAGGAAAAGTTGCATCGGCCCACCAACGTTGTCCACGCAGCGGTCACGCGTGGATGCCACGTTAGGTGGTAATGTATGAGCATGCATTCTTCTGCAGGTACACTAACCACGTGCGAAATTAAGAACGACTAGACAACGGCTAGTTGCATTATGGAGAGACGTGCATATATGTCACCGAAATATCGCTAGCTATATATAAAATACATAGGATGAGGGAAGTGAGACCGGATAGGACGAATCATGCATCATTCATCTCATCTCATGTGCATTGCTATGTGTGGGATTGAAAATGACTAGATACATATGTTATCGTACGCATGGTTGTTAGTAATAACAAGTTAACATGAGAATTGCGTGCATGATGCTATTGTGGGTACGTGAGTAGAAATCTGAGACGAACTAGCTGAAACGTTGTATAAGGTGCTTATAAAACGTGAAATTGTGACCCTTGCCGAAGTCGTACCTTCTGCATTAGTACAACAGCATTAACTGGAAACTTTCTACAACAAAGCTGAAGAGGACAATGAAACAAATAATTGTTCCTCTTAGGTTTGGTTCAAAGGTGTTTGTAAAGGTAGCCAACAGTCACTTTAAGTCAGAACTCCACATCGGGACCATTACGCTAAAAATCTAGTAACTTGAAGTTTGTGACTTTTGAATAGAGAATTGACCAAAAAGGGATTTGGTAAAAACTCCGAATACGAATGCTCGAGGTCCCCTTCCAAAGGCTAACCGCAATCTGTTCCCATTAGAAAGGAGTCGATAAAGAGTTGTGTCACACGTTGTGGTAGGGTCGTTTCCATCACATTTTTCTCGAGCAAGAAAATACGATCGCACTATGACCGTACCAAGCTTTTTAGATACTTGAATTAACACATGCCTTATTCTTCCTGCTACAGATGTCGCAGCCCTTCGACTTATGCCCTAACTACCAAGAGTCCACGAAAGCTAAAACGACACTACCTCGAGATCCTAAGAAGAGAAAAACGGGAGAGTCTTCCACTGAGGCAGCCTCAGTTCAACATCTACGACCCGGGATGGTTCTATTAAAAGGATTTGTCAAGCCTGAAGATCAGATCGAGATGGTTCGTATGTGTCGACAACTGGGTAAGGGCCCAGGAGGATTTTACAGGCCGAGCCTCAAGAATGGTGCCAAGCTGAATTTGTGGATGATGTCTCTGGGAAAGAACTGGGATCCGACGGCACGCTCCTATGGACCCACACGTCCATTCGATGGAGCACAAGCCCCAACAATACCAGACGCTTTCAAGATGATTGCTCAAAGTGCGAACTCCACTGCAGGCGAGTTTCCTCAGATTAACCCGGACATATGCATCGTCAACTACTACACCAACTTCGGGAAGCTCAGACTTCACCAAGATAGGGACGAGTCAGAGAGTAGCCTTAGCAAAGGTTTACCTTTCATATCCATCTCCATAGGAGACACCACCGAGTTCTTGTTCGGCGACACGAGAGACAAAGACCAAGCGACCAAGATCAACCTCGAATCTGGTGACGTTCTCATACTCGGTGGAGAATCAAGACTATTGTTTCATGGCATTTCCCATGTGAAGACCAACACTGCACCAAGTTGGTTGAAAGAAGAAACGGGCATTCGTCTTGGACGCATCAATCTTATGTTTAGGCAGTACTAGCTAGATACTAGTTGGTGCGCTAGCAGTCATCGCAAACCTTTGTAATAAGAGGAGGTTGACTCTCATAACTCTGGAGTTCCCATGTATCTAGCCCCTTGCAGTCGGCATGTGTCCAACCCTCATGTTTAATGTATCTCTGTTTTCAATGGAGCATTTCAAACTCTTGTAGCTCTCACGCTTCATGTTCTGGTCATTCAGGCACTTCAATTTTTGTTATCCATGACACTTTAGTTATGATTACCCTGTTTTCCGATTCAAATAAATCCGATAAAGTATACCTTTGAAAACATTGTGCTATGGCATGTAAGACTTCTTGTTCATGTCTTTCTATAACCTTGTGTATTCGCATATCCCCTGAGGTTGGATGGAAATACCGCTCTTGACGGGGTGTTTACCCGAGCAGTCTACGGTGCCGCGACGGAACATAGGGTCCCGTGTGTACGGCCGTCGCTCGGTTCCACTAGGGGCGCGCTGGTATCAAGACATGCAAAGGCACGACACCGCTACAATTGTGAAACATTCCTACCCAACTTCTAACGCCTTGTTGACCTCTATCCCTCTAATTCGTGGAAATAATTTACTCTATTTCCACTGCCGCCTAATATCGTTTCTTTGCTTTGTTTCACCTTGCCTTTCTTGATCTGTGGGAAAAATCCGTCTCAACCCCCGTATCGTTCACACCTTTGCCCCGCCTTGTTGAATCATGTTCTTCTCGATCAGCGGAGGCGGATCGACTCTATGGTTCCACTCGTCCACATCTTTTCGTTGACTTTGTTTATCCTTGCTAGTCGTGCTTCATGGAGATGATCAATTCTAATCTCCATGGTATGATTACAACCATTGGTCCTAGTCTCGGACTCCTCTATGCTTACCTTGATCAGCTTTAACGTCCGTATCTGTAGAAATGCTTGGTTCCATTTCCACTGTTTTGCTACATCATTCCATTGCCTTCTTCCAATTTGCCTCTCTTGATTTGTGGGAAGCAATCAACTCTGTTTCCACCACTCTATCTTATGATTTCTTCCTTCGTATATATTGAATCTTATCACCTAAAGAAGAACTTCAGCATCATCCACTGCACTAAGCTTTTGTTCTCGGCTAGTGCTTTCATCGCATTGTCCTTTTCAAGAGTTGTTTCATTCTTCTTTTGAAATTATCCTCAAAGTTGGGCTCACTAACCTTGGTGTTCTGTTAGTAAGCATAAGCCCTCTGCCTATACTTTTCTTGGTCAGTCTTGATCAATTATATGAAATCATACAAACCATCACCTTATCTAGGTGAATATGTCCTATCCTCTTTCCACGGCATCTTTCTCGAAACAATGAGTAGAATGTGCTATGTATCACCACATCTTACTCTTTGAATAATGTTCGGATTTAATACCTTATATGTGTACACAGTCCCTATCAAATGAAATGAATGTGTCTCTCAAAAGCACATCCATTGATAACCCTTTGTATCCCAAGAGCCTTCATGGTTCGGTCCTCCGATTGTGTACCCCTTGCTTCTAATTGTCCTAAGACCTATATATTCATCACGTTTATAAATCTTGGTGTCAAAGTCAGGGAGTAACCCTGTTCCATTTTTCGAGTAAAGCAGTGCCGTTTTCACATTGGCCATACTGTCTGGGCGGTTTGTTCATTCGCTCTCATATAAACCACGACTTGCCGAGCCCCTGGGAAGGACCACCTTGGACGTATTCAAAAGCTTTGTAACTAACTTGTGTTAAAGAGGCACTAACCATTCACGAGCCAGTTAACAAAGCAAATTGATGAAGGAGTAAGTGTTACCATGTGTGACAGAAGCACACAAACAACGATGCCAAGACCATTTGCATTGCGCAGTAAGCCGTAGAACCCCGCTTCCTCTAAAATCTCGGGACGAGATTTCTTTAAGGGGGGTGGGTTGTGATGCCCCTGGCATCTCAAAAGCCTTAACACACGGTTAGATGAAGGCTAACGACGGATTAAGGCTTAATCATGCTTAGTGATTAACAGGAAACACGTGGAGGAGCCACTAAATCAAAATTTTCTACACAAGATACAAGACCACACATTTCGTGGTTGAATAAGTCAACACTCACATACTTTTGAGCTCAACTCCAAATGCCAAACCTCGGATAAGAAAAGTAGCCCTAGACCTTTCTGTTGGACAATGTTCAAAAATCTAAAGACAGGAGGATTAAAAGGTCCAATCCAAAGTTTCTTGATAAGTGCCAGTTGTGATCGTGAGCAAACTTGAGCCCTAATAAAGCTTTCAAATTCATTAAGTACCCGAGCTCAACTCCGTTGACAAACTTGTTGTACATGCTCTGGACTATCCTATTGCTACACTGAGCAGGGATCAAAGCTATCGTCTACTCACTCAAATTTTCACCCAAATATCTCATGGAAACAACTAGATCAACCCACACTTAGAATTTTCACAAGTATGGATTTTTAGCTTTTCCCTAAGTTGATTCTGAAATTACTTTTGATTTCACTATACAACTTCAAAATCTTCCTTTCTATGAAGTGGAATTAAACTTATCACCTTTCAAATGCACCTATGGTGGAAGTGATTGGACTTCATTTGATACTCCAAAAGTTTGAAACAAGAAGGTCTCTCCACAAAGTGAAATTTCTGTTTTAATAAACCTTGGAACATAATTGTGTCTATAATTCAAAATATGTGGGGTTTCAGACCAAAGTCATATTACCAAACTTTTAGGTCATAAACTGGAGAACAACTTTGGTAATTAGAGTTTGATCATATATTGAGTTTTAATTGGAGTTTGGGGTCATTTTCTACCAACACAGAAAACCAGTTCAAATCTGACCTGTTTAGTAATCTCAATGTTTATATGGCCTACAGCCACTTTCATGCAAAGATTAAATCAGAAAAGTTGTAGATATTGAAATTCTAAACAAACTTTTCAATACACACTTTGGGTGGTAAAGACCAGAGATAGGACTTTTGATTCTCACAATCAGTAGAGGTACCCTGTCCAAACTGGGAGCTGCAACCTAAATTCAAATGAAATTCATATTTCCACTAGGAATTTGGAGTTGAACCTTTTGACAATGTTGTAGAGGTTAAAGAGTAGAGCATTTCATTCAATTGGGGTTTCTCCAAAATCAGCTTCTAAATAGGTCAAAAAGGCAAATTTCAGAGGGAGAGGAAACACACTTTGGATTTTCCAATCTCCGAGTCACTGACACCCAGGGCCCACTCGCCAGCGCCGCGCCGCGCTCAGAACGCGGCCGCCGCGTGGGCGCCGGCGAGCGGGCAGCGCGCCGCGCCACGGATCGCCCCCGGCCTCCGCCCGACCAGCTCTCCCTCTTCACCTAGCCGCAACCCCCGTCCGGGTTCACTCTCTCGCCCTCCATTTCCTCCCCACTCCTCCCGCTCTCTCACCCAGAACGCGGGACGCGCCGAGCCGCCATGGCTAAGCTCGGTTGAGCTCGCACCGCCGTCCCGGTAGACCTCTGCTAGCTTAGCCTCCATCCCCATTGCGGTCGCCTCGAGCTCCTCCACCGCCCCCGCTACTCCTCGGCCCCGCCCCGCCACCTCCAGTCGCTCCGCATGCGTGCACGCCAGGGCCGCTCGCCACGGCCCGAACCGCGGCGAGCTCGCGACACGGCCACTACGGACTCCCTCTACCCCATCCGACGCGCGCCCCGGCGTCGCCACACCTCCCTCCTCGCTTTCTCCATGATCTAGTCCTCCACCGTCTCCTCCTCGACCTCGCTCCGCGTGCGCCGCCGCTCGCCGAGTGCGTCCACCCCGCCTCGTCGTGGAGAGCCCCCTCCGGGCTGTCCCCGTGCCCTCAGATCACCACCGCCGAGCTCGCCTCGGCCGCATGCAGCTCGAGCGCCCCTCGGCTCCGCCAATCAGCACCCCAATCGCCGGATCGAGGCCGCGTCGCCACGCATCGCCGCGCCGTGGTCACCTCCGGTTCACGGCGCGTTCCCCACCAACCCCGGCCTCCTCGCATGACTAGGTCTTGGGGGAACCGTAGCCTCTCCACCGGGCCACCGTCCGGCGGCGCCTCGGCTCCAAGTCTGCGCCCCCTCGCGCCAGCGCCGCCCCGCCGTTCTCCCCCGCGCCGCGCGTTCAACCCCCTGGCGAGCGGTAGAAGAAGAGAGGCGGTTTTGCAATCTAGCCCCTGTGTTTTCGGGTTTTTATGTTTAAGTCCTGAGCACTGTTGAAGGAGTCTGATAGATATTGCATGCTAGCCCTCGGAAGTTATGGTTATTTACGTTTAAGTCCTAGATCTAATGTTTAATATGCATTTTTGGGCTGAAACTTTGAAAAATCATAGTAAATCAAATAAAAATCCAAAATGGACAAACTAAGTTGCATTAGACTCCTCTTGAATAGATCTATCGAATGGGTATGATGTGGATATGTGAAATGTCTCTTTTGCCCTTTGTTTGTTGCATGCATGATTAATTAGGATAAATGACAAAAGCGGGCTAAATGAACTCCAAAGGCCATGAAACTTCGACAGTAGCTTTCTTGTGGCATTGTAGCACTATGTGAATTTGTGTAGCCTAGCATTTGCTGTTTAATTACCCTTTTGCCATTATACATGTGCTATGTGCATTTATTTAACCTAGAAATTGGAGGCCATGTAGAATATGCTCAAATTGACTCTCTGTCATTTTTCATATACTTTGGTTAGTATAAGTAAGCCACTGGTGAAATATGAGGTTGCGCATGTAAGGTTTGAATGGTGATTTGAAAATGATAAAATGGTGCTTGTTGGAAATGATAAATAGAAAAGATGGTCATAACTTGCTAGGAAAATTCTCTGAAAAATTTAGTAGCCTAAGGTTGATGCATGGAGTCCAAAAAGTAGATGCTAGAAGCCCATTCACACTGTTTATATGTACATCTTAAATTCGCCTAGGATTAATATATGGAAAATAGATGTCCTGTCAAACTTGGGAGTTTTAAGTTGTAAATTTTTGTACACGCAGTCTAGGCTAAGTATAGCTCACTGGTAAAAGTTCACATTCGGAAACCATTCCTATAATTTATGAAAAATCTGAGAAGCTATAGGGCTGATAACTTGTTAGGATTTTCATAATTAGTTTATAACTCCAATTAACTTAAAATTTGAATAGTAGCATAATGTAATGCAAACCTACATGTCATGAAAAATCTAAGCTCATTTAGAGTTGTCTAATTACATGAGCACAAGTAATGCTTTTTATCCATAAGGTGGGCATATGTTAATTAATTATAACAGTCAATGTTGATTCGCAATTGCTATCGTCATGCATGAGGGGTGATTTCTAATAGCACGCTATCT
Organism: Paspalum notatum; assembly: GCA_022530915.1. Taxonomy (NCBI): domain Eukaryota; kingdom Viridiplantae; phylum Streptophyta; class Magnoliopsida; order Poales; family Poaceae; genus Paspalum; species Paspalum notatum. The sequence goes on from CM039688.1 coordinate 15,914,216, forward strand.
ACTGTTTTCCATGCCACACTTGATTGAAAGATGGACTCGTTTGCTGTGTAAAACACTTAAGGTTATTATAGGGCCTTAATCCATTTGATAAACAAAAGATGTGATGTCATTATAAATGTTCCCCTATGTGTGCATAAAGTAGTCTTGTCATGTTAAATAACTCATTCCAAACAAGACACCGAATAATGTTTTGGCTTTGCATCATCATTGTGTGGTTTCATCCCCTTAGTACCCAACATGATTCCTCTACGATAAATGACTTACTAGCTAGCCATGTGATTGGATAAGCTTGTTATCAGTTCATAAATGTATTACTGTTACTCATGTTAGGAGAATGGTGTAGTAATTCACTACATGTGTAGTCATATACTTGTGTGATGTTTTGCTTACACATAAAATGATAACGAACAATCTAATTTGATATCTTGCTCATGCATTAGTTTGAGTGTTGTATTGCGTGTCTCTAATTATATGGGTTACGTTAGCTTTATGTCCACAAGGATGATCTTGTTTGAATGGTTGCCAATCACCTTTCTGTCTAACCATGCAATGACTGTTTAACGTGTGTGCTTGATATTCGTGCATCTCATCCACTGCATCATGCATGGCATTCATATAGTGACGCTTATTTCAGATACGTGATCGAGAAATGAGCGCGTGGAACTACTTCAACCAATGGCGATCCAAAAGACCAACTAAGACCCATTCACGACCTGGAGGGCCCATCAGTCGTGTTTGGAAGGAGGAGTTGTCCAAGAGATCAAGGGGTTGCCTGGGGCAAAGCCTCACAACCCGGCAAACTAACAGTAGCTTAGTTTGTTGGTTCTATTGAAGTGAATCAAAGGTAGGCAGGACCATACTATACCCAGCAAACATCTTATGTCTTGATGATTAGGCATATGCATCAGGAGTTGTTTGGAACCAACTGCATTAGACATCCGGCCGCCCTGGCCCTAGCACCTATACATAGAATTCGTAGGACGAGTGCCTAGAATTGCTAGGTACGAGTAGAAACGAGTGAATGGAGTCACTCGTCACGTAGGTAATTTTACAAACCTCAGAAATCTTACTATGATACAATTTGTGATTATTATTGCTGATGTTAAATAGAGACCGGGCGGAGTTATGGGAATATTATAAGAAAAATGATGATGTGGCAAGGTATGGTGGACTCCGCCTGAGTCGCATAAGGCCCGTTCGCTGTTCGCCTGCTGATCGGCATACCATTGCTAGAGTGCTTATCCGGGTCGTGGGACCGGTGAAAGTCTTACCGGCCCCGTCCTACTATTCATGGTGCTGCCCATCCACTGATAGGGGGCCGATGGACTTGGGAGGTGCTTGGAGGTCGATGGAGGGCTGACCCGACGTACCGTGGTATCGCTCCTGAGACGGCTACTCCCAAGGGTTAGGTGGGGGCGCTGTGAATCTTGGGACGGGACAGGTGGAGATGAGGGATATATGTGTGGAACGCGATGGCTAGTAAGCATATATCACTTGGCATTTTTAGTTATTCCCGGGAATTAACAAATCGATTCGAATCGCTGATGCTCACCAGGTGTGAGAATGCCAGATATCGCACACGGGCAACGTAGTAATAACTGTAACATGCTGTTTACCAAGTCACGCCTTTTTATACAACATGCTTGGATGTGTATGATCCGTCACACTATTCAGGGTGTCGCCCATCCACTGCTAGGAGGTCGATGGACTTGGGAGATGCTTAGAGGTCGAGGGAGGGCTGACCCGACGTACCGTGGTATCGCTCCTGAGACGGCTACTCCCAAGGGGTGGGATGGAGGCGCTGTGAATCTTGGGACGGGACATGTATTCATGTTTTACTTTCTGCAAGTATTTACTTTATGATATAAATGATCTTCATGATTAATGAATAGCAGTTGTCAAATCTTGCTATCTTATGTCAACATGATTTGGTTTAAGAATCAACAGCTAAGGATCCACATGATTAGTAAGCATGCTTTGCGTTAGCCGTAAGCCCCATCCATTAAGTCCTACTGAGTAATTAGTACTCAGGGTTTGCCCCCACTCTTGGATTACAGGTGCTGTCGACACCCAGACATCTGCGTTGGAGGTGGTAGTACCGGTGGGCTTGGTTCTACACGCCTTGTTCATCTCTTCATGAAGGCTACTTAAGTATATTATTTCCGCTGCGAGATTTTGAAAACGCTTCCGCTTTATATATATACTCTGAATTCGCTTCCGCTATATTTGAACATGTATTTGATTTCATACATTTGGGGTGTAAATTAATTCTATTATTCTCTATTTCAACTGCCTGTGATGATGTAATTATTGTGGCTCCTTCGAGAGTCGGATGTGTTTGATGTCGGTTCCTCTGGGATTTGGTGTTATCGAGAGCTGTAGTACTCTCGACGGACTACCGGGTTTAATCTGGCCTAGGTGCACTGCGAGCCAGAGGTGGCAGGTGTGCTTAGTCTGGATTAAGCAGGGCGGTTCCGCCACAGCCCGGCCATGGCGGACGCGGCGGGGCGTGACTCAATCTTGAGATTGGGGAGGAGAGGGACGGCGAGGTCTACCTCGTCGGGTGCGCAAGGGTGAGGCGAACTTGGCGGCGGCGGTTGGAGGCGCGGAGGTGGACTGAGGAGGCCGGCGTAGCGAGCTCAAGGCGCCGGCTATGGCGACGGCGCGTGGGCGAGAGAGGGAACGAGTGACTGAGGTGAGCGGGGGAGGGAGTGAACCGGGGCGGTATCCCGTCCAGATGAAGGCGCGGTGGAGCGGGGCGCGGCCGAGGGCGATCCGTGGGCGCGTGGCATCGGCCGTACGCCGGCGTCCATGCGGCGTTTCCCTGCCCGGACAGGGTGTCGCGCGCACGCCCGCGGGCCCACCGGTCAGTGACCGCGGGGAGGGAAAAATGGAGAAAAAGAAAAATGTGTTTTCTCACCTCCTGTAATTCGTCATTTTGACGCACTTAGAATCTGAATTTGGAAAAGTGGTAATTGGATGAAATGTTCTACTCTTTGAGCTCTACAACTTTTCTAAAGGTTCCATACCAAAATTGTATCATAAATATGAATTTCAGTTGAATTTATATGGCAGCCCCAATGTGGACAGGGGGACCTTTATTGCTTAGGGAAATAGAAACTCCCAGTTACCTGCATTTTCTCCCCAGGTGCCTCTTGACAAGTTTACTTAGAATTTCATAACCTACAACTTCTCTAATTTGAGCTTTGCGGGAAAGTGGCTGTAGGTTAGAGTAAACTTAGAATTTCAAACCAGCTCTAATTTGAACTGATTTTCTGTACTATAACTAAATGACCCTAATCACTTTGTAAAGCTCATTATATGACAAGACCCCAATTAGCAAAGTTATTTATCTCATGTAGATCTATAGTTTTGTCAATATGAACTTCACCCAGATCTTAATAGAATCAAAGATATGACTATAAACATAGCATCACACATGAAATGACAAGGCCTTTCACTTAGTAATATGAACCAAAGTTGTTTCCAATGCACCAACACATGTTATGCTATGATGCTCATGAATGAATGCTTCATGTTTGATGAATGGTTATGCATTTGATATGCCGGAGCATCACAGCGTTGATCCACCGGTCTTCTAGCTTCTGCTGCCGCTTTCTTGCTAGAGCCCCGTGTCCTCCCAGGATGAAGTTGACCTCCCTGTTGACATCCGGGAAGCGCTGATTATTGCCTCCGTTCGGACATTGTAGAGGCTGGTTCCGCGTCGGGGGTGGCGGCGGAGTAGGCTGCGGCATCGGGAACTGGCCACGCGCCAGCATGGCTTTGAAGTTGTGGCAGTTCTGGAGAGTGTGGCGCATATCCTTGTGTGTGGGGCACGATTCGTCAAGGAGTTGGTCGAGGGTCCGAGCCGGGGCAGGAGGCGGGCCACGTGGGCACGCTGGAGGTGGAGCCACGACGGGAACCTCCTCTCGAGGCCTCTTGTCCCAGTGACAGTCCTGTCGTGAGGCTTCTTCATGCCTCCCTTGCTTGCCCTTGCCCCGATCGTCCTGTCGAGGGCGGACGAGATCACGAGCATGTTCGTCCGCTGTGATGTAGCGATCTGCGTCTTGGAAAAGGCGCTTCGAGGTAGTGGGCGCTCTTTCCAGTATGTGCTTGACGAACACCTGGTCGTTCGACCGTTGGAGGAAGTCATCGATCACCGTATCCTTAGATACATCGGGGATGCGATTCCTGAGAGCCTGGAACCGCTTGAGGTACGATCACAAGCTTTCTGAGTCTTTGCACCTGATGGTTTTGAGGTCCCATCGCTGCGCTAGCTTGTCGAAGAGTGATTGGAAATTTGTAATGAACAAGCGACAGAAGTCACCCCAGTCTTCAATGCATCCCCGCCTGAGGTGGCTTCGTCACTGAAGCGCTTCTTGTCCCAACTTCATTGGGATGTAAGCCGTCATGAGGTCCTCCGATGCATTGGCCGCTCGGGCCGCGGCAGTGTACACGGCCTTTCAATTCCACGGGTCCATCTTCGTCTCCAATTTTTCAACGTTCGGGATCTTGAAGCTGGGCGGCTAGTCAACGTGTTGAATCCTCCGACCAAAAGCCGCCATGGCTGCTTTAGACCTGGCAGCCAGGTTGCCACGGTTCTCATCTGGTCGACGTGGCGGGGACTGAGGGTGGAGGTTATCCCCGGTCCTGACTCGGGGTACGGAGCTGTTAACGGAGACAGCTCCCGAGTGACCCCTGGCAGCTGGAGCATGCCGAGGGGGGCCATTATCTCGGTCGTAGTTTGCTCGCCGATCCAACTCAATGTGGTGTCGCTGAGCACAAGACTGCTCGATGCTGTGACGCGCGTCACGGTTGTCGTTGATGACCTGTCGCGCATCAACTGCCCCATGATGCCTGGGCATGAGGTGGTCCGCCACCCAAGTGAGAACGGTCTTGATGGCATCCCCATCCTCGTTGTTGGGGAGGAGCTCGCAGAGCTTGACTAGCGCCCCGCCGGCTTGACTCGGGGTCTCCATGACCCCTTCGAACTCCCTTAGAAGGTTGCGCCTAGGAAGTGTGGCCACGCAACGTCGCCTAGCTTTGCCAGCTTGCCAGTCATGACGCCGCTGTCGGGCCTAGTTCCTGTGTCAATGGCTTTGAACTTCTTACTCGTCTTCGCTGCCTCGTGTCACTTCATCTAGCGATATGGGCAGCGTAGGGTCTCTATTACCCAGGAGGTGACGGCGCCGGATGTTGCGGATGTGGTTTGCCCTTTCCCTCCTGTGGCGATCCTGTGAGGTTTCAGAGAAGACGGGTTGCTCATCATCTGAGACTTCCTCGTTGATCTCGTTCCCTGCACCGTTGATTACGAGGAGCTCAGGAAAACATACGGTTGAGCTTGGAAGTGAACCCTCAAGACCATCGGTGAGTGTGGTCTCCATCCCCACACTGGCGTTGGAGGCAGGAGCCGTGGTCGTCGTGGTGGTTGCACCGTGATCAGAGGCCGTAGGAGTCTCGATGTTGCAGATCACATGGTGATGTCCTGCATCGTGAACCTCCCGAGTTACCGTCGAGTGATGACAGGCCTCGGTGGTCTGCGAGCCATGCCAACGAACGGTTCTGCCCGCCAGGGTAGAATTGAAGATGAGTCATAGGCGACGGACGGTCGGCTCATCGGGCTCACTGTAGACGTCATCGTCCGGAAAAGGCACGGACTGAGTTAGGTCGGGCGCCCCCCGCGCACCCTCGTCGTTGTTGAGGGGAGCCGAGGCATGAGAGAGCAGCACCTGGTACATGGTAGTAGAGTTGCGGAGACCGAACGGGATGAAGGGAACGAAGGGCTCCACCCGAGTCCTTTTGCGACCCTGATCAGCCGAAGCTGGCCGGGCTCACTTCGGTGCAGGTGGCGGAGGTGGGACCCGTAGTGGGACCCAAGAGCGGGTATCAATAGGAACTTGTCGTGGGCTCCACGAAGGGCTGTGTGAGAGGTGGGCCCGCCGCAGATCTCGAGGAGGGCTTCCTAATGAACATCACCTCGTCCCCCGACTAATCCGAGTCCAGACTTGAGTCGGGTAGGTCGAGAGCGCCGTACAGCGAGTTGGTGCTGAAGCGGTGGTCGTTGTTGGAGCCGCTTGAGTCGGCGCTGTCGATGTAGATCCAGGCCTAAAGAAGGACCTCTCGTTAGCTCGTACTCCCAAGCCATAGTGACTCTGGGGGCACGATTTAACAGAGCGCGTCGTGGTGGCGGGTTCTAGCGACAGGTCAGCGCATCGCACTGACGTGTCGAAGCCTGACGCTGAGTCGGTGGAGGCTGACGAGGCGCTGGTCCCTAGCGGTGCAGATCGTCCATCAGGTCCTGGAGTAGTCGATGGTCGCACGACGACACGTAGTTGTGCCGGTGCGTTGCGAAGCTGGTGGAGGTCACCGCGCCGATCGGCGATGAAGGTGATCGACCCAAAGCGGATCATGTCACCAGGAGCGAAACCATTGATGAGGTGGTCGGCCATGGAGCTAGCTGATGTCGATCTCGCCCCCCTACCTGGCGCGCCAACTGTCGGTGTTTGATACCGGCAATGCACCACGGGGTGTGTTACATATTGCTTTTGGGGTGGCGAAATCGGCATAGCTCGATGGTTCGCGTAGAGGTGCGACAAAACACAAGGGTTTATACAGGTTCGGGCCGCGAGATGCGTAATACCCTACGTCCTATTTGCTGCGAGTTATATTGCCTTTGCTTCTCGAGGTTACAGTGAAAGCTAGGGCTTCTGGTGGCTGGTATGCGATGAGATGATAGATGATCTACGTAGAGATCCCTCACCCGCCTTATATAGTCCGGCAAGGCTTGGGTTACAAGTCAGTTTCCATATATGAGTCCTACCCGGTTTGGAATCCTAAAGAGTACACAGAATCTACGATTACATGTTTCCTTTCTTGAGGCCTGCCGCTTCTGGAACCCATACACTGAATCCAGGCCGTGAGGGCCTAGGGGGATATCTATCCCCCACATATTTGGAGTGGTATTATAGTAGGATCTTGGTATGAGCACGTTAAATCAACAATTGTTAAACCTATATAATCAACCTAAGTGCACATCATGTGAATATGTATGTGGCTTGATACTCCATCTCACTCGCGGCTAGACTCCTTGTGATGTCATGCAAAATAGATCGAACTAGCTTTTGATGATGGTTTGTACGGTTTCTTAGTGATGGTTTGTACAATTTCTTAATGATGGGTTGTACGATTTCTTAGTAAGGTTGTTAAGTTTCCTTATTATGGGATGTATTTAAACTGAGAACACTTAAGTCATTTCACCACAACCTACCTGACCATGCATCATGTTTCACTTGCACCTCATGCATGCAATTGCATTCGATGCACTCATGGTTGCACTATGTCATGCATATAGACCCCACAAACGGAGAACCAACGCAGGAGTAGCCGCTGATCAAGGAGCCGGACGACGAGCCCCTGCGCCCAGAGCTAGTGAACTAGCAGCCGGAGGACCAGCAGCTGGCACCCGGTGTCACACCAAAGGCAACACCTAACTTTAGCAAGAAAGGTAGGCAGGACCATACTTATCCCAGCAAATATGATATGTCTGATAATTACGCATATGCATTAGAAGTTGCTTGAAACCAAGAGCATTAAACTTCCTGGCCATGGGACAAGTGCCTAGTAATGCTAGGTACGATTCGACACGAGTGAGCAATGTCACTCGTCACGTAGGTGATTTTCAAAAACCATAGAAATCTTACTATGATGGAAGTTAAATTTTATGCGTATGAATTTAAATCGAGACCGGGCGGAGCGTAAGTTTACTTTTCGTGGTGTGCATTGTTGTTATCCGGCTCCGCCTGATTCGTATAAGGCCCGTCCGTTGTTCGTCTGCTGATTGGCATAACATTGATAAGAGTGCTTATCCAGGCCATGGGATTTGTGAAAGTCTTACTTGTGCCATCTGCAGAACACAGACAGGCTCCTACTGTTACACCTTGGGGAGCTTGTAGTCAAGGGAGGGCTGACCCGGTACGCCGAGGTATCGCTCCTAAGACGGCACAACCTGGGAACTACGGAGGGATTGAATCGAACTTCGGATGGGACAAGTGGAGATGGGGGATATATGTGTGGAACGCGCTGACTAGTAAGCATAGATCTCTTGGCATTTTTAGTTATTCCTAGGAATTTGGAAATCGATTCTAATTGCTGATGCTCACTAGGTGTGAGAGTGCCAAATATCACTATCGGGTATCGTTGTAACAACTTAAATACTTTATGCTTATATTCATGTTTTTCAATACAACATGCTTGGATGTGTATGATATACTATTATGCAAGCTACTGATGGATACTCATGCATTACTTTCATGCAAGTATTTACTGTTTAAAATCAACGGCTAAGGATCCACCTGATTAGTAAGCAAGCTTTGCGTTAGCCATAAGCCATTTCCATTATGTCCTACTGAGTAATTAGTACTCAGGGTTTGCCCCCACTTTTGGATTACAGGTATGGAGCTCTTCATGTGCGCTTGTGTTAGAGGGGGTAGTACCGATGTGGGCTCGGTGCTACATGCCTCGTTCGTCTCTACGTGAAGACTACTACTTAAGTATTTTGTTTCCGCTGCGAGATGTTTTGAAAACGTTTCCTCTATATTTTGAACACATATTTGATTTCATATATTTGGTCTGTAAATTAAGTCTATTACTCTCTATTTCAACTGCCTGTGATGATGTAACTGTTGTGGCTCCATCGAGAGTCAGATGTGTTTGATGTCGGTCTGGGAATGGTGTTATCGAGAGCCGAAGGACTCTCGATGGATTACCGAGTTTAGTTTGGTCTAAGTGCACTGTGAGCCAGAGGTGGCAGGTGTGCTTAGTCTGGATTAAGCGAGGCGGTTCCGCCACAGGATGCAACATCAAAGGTCTGGCAACAGCGAGGTTAGTTCGTGGACTATAGACGAAAAAGACATGCAATTAAAGATATACCTGTGGAGGGCTAACTTCCATGCTGCGAGCTTCGTCTGTCCGGCCGGATGTATCCTTAGGAGAAGAACGGTGAGGTTCAGGAGAATTCTCTTTTTTGACTCCTTCCTGCTCCTCGCCGTGAGAGCTGTGATCCTACATATAGAAAATGGTCAGTACGACTCTCATTACCGAATCCAAGACAAAGTGGAGCTTACTAGTGATTCGAAAGAAAGGGGTTGAGCCGAGACGGTAGGTTTGGGCTTGATAGCGGCTTTCTTAAACCTCAATTGGCGAAATCCTTTTCCTTCCCTCTTTTGCTTCATCCCAGGGGATGAAAAGATGGCCTTGTCAAGAGAAGGCATGTCGGCCTGGTACAAAGGCAGTGGTGCCTTTTGCAAATATTAGAATGGTTGGCCTGCATCGTCGGTAGGGACAGGTCCTGCTTGCATCTGTAAAGCAAGAAGTTCAGTTGTATCATAAGGCAACAATGCAAATGAAGGCTGAATCGAGTGTAAAGTTACCTCTTCTGGTGTGGTTTCACGCTCTGGATCGATAGCTAGAAGAGCCGATGCCACAGCATTATGGAAAAGGTGGGGCTTCCAGAAATTCCACCAGCGGTCGAAGCCATCGGCTATATACACGAATTCCATCATGTTGGGTACACTCAGCTCCAAGTCAGAAAAGATGGAGTACGCTTTGGTGGCTACCAAGGAGTCGGTTATATCAGCTCAGCTTTGGATTTTCTCATGGATAATCAGGCGAGGAGATGTTTGGTCTAGGCCGAGTTGGCGAGCAGCTAGAACAGGTTGGTATGCTTTATATCCTGGTTTATTAATCCTGTTACTAGTACTCATGCTGACTGGGAGAAGGCAAGGGTTAGCCACAATGCCGAATATAGCTCGAGTTTCTTCGTTAGTACTAAAGACGTCTAGTCTGAAGAAGGACGGGTTCTCAAATTGCTCGGATTCGGCATATGCATTATATATACAGGGGTGGTTTGAGAGCTGTAGAAGCATTTGTACCATTTGGTTGTTTCAGCCGCATCAGTTTGGGTTATAGGTAATTGATGCAAGGCCTGGCCAAATGAGATACATCGGATGGACCTGTCTGACAGATCTTGGAAAGACTGAGACTCAAGTGATGGAAAGTCTGAGATTTCATTACGAAAGTACAGTTGACCCGAGAACTGAACAAACCTGTCACACCCCAAAATTTCTGATTTTGGGATGTGAATAGATAACGATGAATAAAATGAAGGATTTCTTATATTCTAAAATTTTTGAACTTATAAGTTTGTTGGATTAAAAAAATGGTATGCTTTTAAGAAAAATTCAAATAGAATTTGTTTGTTTGTTGCATTCATGCCGAAGTGCATAAGTGTTTATGTGTGTAAAATGAGGTTTCAAGTATTTCAAAAAAACCGGCTAGGTTTCGAGTCTATCTCAATCCATATCTCTAAAATCCTAATCCTTTTCCTCTTTGCCAACTCACGTTGAATCTCATAAGTTTCACTGACTCAAAACCCTAATCCAATCACGTTGACCCTTCTCCATACCAAGCCAATTATTTCTATTGATCCAAGTCAAATTCTGAAAACCCTAAATGATTGCACTCGGACTTCACTATTTTTTCCCTCTTTCGTAGATCTTCGACACCTCATCCTCAAGTTTACCTATTCATCATTTCTTTCCATTGACATCATTCTCTATTGTATAACTCAGTGTCATTCTCAAGCTCATGTCCCATTGATGTTATCTTCCCTTTGTCTTTCCATAGACCCGAGAAATTCCTAATTCAGATCCAACCGTCAAATTTTGTTCTTTTTTTTCTTGCGTGCATGACAAGCACCAGACCCATGCCCATATCACTAATTGGTCAAGGCCCGACATTCCTCTCATTTTAACCTTGGATCAAGGCCCAGAATTCTTTCTTCTATTTCCCACTTCTGTCCATAGCTTGGGCCAGTCTTAAGCAAGCCCAAAACAGCCCAAACTAACCCTAATCCTTCTCTCCCTAGCTGCCCCTCCTCTCCTGGTCGCCCCTCCCTGTGATGCTCCAGCATCTCAAGTGTATAATCACTCATCATACATGAAGCATTCATCCTTGAGCATCATGGCATAACATGTGTTTGTGCATTGGAAACAAATTTGGTTTAAACTACAAGTGCAAAACCTTGTTATTTCATGTGTGGTACTATGTTTATAGTCATATCTTTGATTCTGTTGAGATTTGGGAGAAACTCATATTGACAAAACTGTAGATCTACATGAGATATACAGCTTTGATAATTGGAGTCTTGTCATATAATGAGGTTTACAAGGTGATTAGGGTCATTCAATGTCAGTACAAAAAAACCAGTTCAAATCAGTCCTGATTTGAAATCCGAAATTTACTCTAACCTATAGCCACTTTCATGCAAAGCTCAAATTGGAGAAGTTGTAGGTTCTGAAATTCTAAACAAACTTGTCAAAAGGAACTTTGGGAGGTAATGCTCAGAAATGGGAGTTTTAAATTTCCTAAGTAATAAAGGTTCCCTGACCCCATCTAAGGCTGCTATATAAATTCAAGTTTAAATCATACTTGCAAACTGATTTGGGGGTTGAACCTTTTGACAAGGTTGTAGAGCTTGAAGAGTAGAACATTTCATCCAATTACCACTTTTCCAAAATCGGACTCGAAATAGCCCAAAAACACGATTTACAGAAGGGAAGAAAACACATTTTTCCATTTCTCCTTTTCTCCTTTTCCCTGAGCCACTGACCGGCGGGCCCCACGCCTCGGCGCCGCGCCGTGGCCGAGCGGACGGACGCCGCGTGGACGCCGGCGTACGGCCAGTCCGCCGCGCCATGGATCGCGCCCGCGCGCCCTCGGCCTTCACTTGGACGCGCACCTGTCCCGGGTTCACTCCCCACTCTCTCTCTCTCGCTCACTCGCGCACCCGAGACCGCCATTGCCGCTCGCTGCGCCGGCCGCCTCGGTCCACCTCCGCTCCTACAACCACCGTCACCGAGTCCGCCTCGCTCTTGCGCACTCACTGAGCTAGCTCTCGTCGCCTCTCCCCTCCCCATTCCCCAGATCCCATTACGACTCGACGCGACCACCATTGTCGGTCGAGCTCGGAGTTCGAGCTCGTGCCGCCACCCTCCGTCCTCCTCGCACCCCTAGACCACCACCACTGCACTCGCCGCTCCACCGCGCACCCGTAGCCCTAGATCTCGTTGCCGTTCCGCCCTCGACCGCCGAGATCCCCCTCGGCGCGACGTCCTCGCCGCGCCAACGTCACCACCGGCCACCTCCGATTCTCCGCGTCGCCCACCTCGTCCATGCCACCTCCGCCGTCGAGATCTACCTCAGGGTGAGCGCCGCACTCCGGGGCACCTCCTGCGCCCCGCGTCGCGGCACGCGCCGTCGTGCCGTCGCGCGCGGCGGGAGGAAGACGAAGGGAGGCTTGAATCTTCGGATCTACCCCCTAGGTTTTTCTATATTTACAGTTTAATCTATGTACTATTCACTGAGTCTCGCCGATCTTCCGTGCTAGCCCCTGTAACTTAGGTTTAATTATGGATAGGTCCCTGGTTCCGATGTTTTTTCATTTTATTTTGTGATTTTCAGGTGAAACTTTTAAAAATCGTAATAAATCCAATAAAAATCGTAAAAAGGTAAAATTAGTTGCATTGTACTCCTTGTTAATAGATCTACACAGTGGGTATAATGTGGAGATGTGCATGTACGATTTTGCCCCTGCTATTGTGTATGCATGTTAAATTAAGGAAAAATAGAAAACAAGGTCTTAATGAAATCCTAAAATGATGAAACTTGGTTAGTAGCTTTCTTAGGATGTTTGGACACTATGAGAATTTTAGTGACCCAAGATATTACTGTTCATTTACTGTTTTATCATTTTGCATGTACTTTATGCATTATTTAATAACTTGGAAATGAGGTCTATGCAAAGTATGATAAATATGACTTACTAGTATTTTTCTTATGTCCTATATAGCTTGTGAATCTCACTGGTAAAATATGAGCCTCTGCATGTCAAGTTTTAATGGTGATTTGAAAATGATAAAATGCTACATGTTGCAAATGATAATTAGAAAAGTGGTCATAAATGGCTACGAAAATTCTCTGGAAAATTTGGTAGCTCAATGTTGATGCATAGAGTCCAGAAAGTATATTCGAGGAGGCTATTTACACTATTCATATGTACATCTTAAATTCGCACAAGATTAGTATATGGAAAATAGATGTCCTGTCAAACTTGGGATTTTTAACTTATAAATTTTTGTACGGGCAGTTCATGCTAAGTATAGCTCAGTGGTAAAATATCACCTTCAGAAACAATTCCTATAATTTATGAAAATTCTGACAATGTGTAGGGCTGAGAAATTGTTGTAATTTTAATAAAATAATTATAACTCCAATTGAGTTGAAATTTTGACAATAGCTTAGGGTATGCAGATTCTGTATGTCATAAAAGTTTGGTCTCATTTGGTTATGTTTTACTACTACAACATAAGTGCATAAATTAATTAACAAATGAGGATAAATTACCCTAAGTATACGCATATGCAATATTTAGAACTACTACCATGTTATTTATTCCTGAAATACCTGCTGCATTCTATCATTCGCATTTCATCTACATCCATTGCAAGCATATGCATTCTTGTGCACTCATTCGCATATGATATCATGCATATAGATCCAGGAAGTGAGTTGCCGACGCAGGAGCAGCCGTTGACCGAGGAGCCGGACGACCAGGAGCAAGAACCTCCGCAGCAGGAGGAGTACCCACAGCAGAGCTCTGAGTGCGTCGTCGAGGAGGCTAACCCTAGCGAAGAAGGTAGGCAGGACCATGCTATCCCCAGCAAATAAAATAACTATTGATTACGCATATGCATTAGTAGTTGATTGAAACCAATTGCATTAGATCCCTTGGCCACCCTGGCCCTAGCCCCTATACCTAGAGTTTGTAGTACGAGTGCCTAGAATGGCTAGGTACGAGTAGACACGAGTGAATAAAGGTCACTCATCTCGTAGAGGTTACTTTTCAAAAAGAAGAAATCTCACTATGGAAGTTATTGTTATTATGCTATGATTATGTTATGTTTTAAATAGAGACCGGGCGTAGATATGGGTTTGAATGATGAGATCCGGAATAATGTGTGGTGGACTCCGCCCGAGTCGCATAAGGCTGGTCGTTGTTCGCCTATTGGTCGGCATAACATTGCTAGGGTGTTTATCCGGGATAATGGACCGGTGAAAGTCTTACTTGTGACGTCTTAAGCATAGAGACACGTTCCTACCCACTGGTTGAGCGGAAGGTGGCCACGGAGGCGGGTGTCAAGGGAGGGCTGACCCAATGCGTGGTAACGCTCCTGCGACAACGCGCTCTGGGAGTCAGGCGGGAGTGAATCGAACTTGAGACGGGACAAGTGGAGATAGGGGAAGCATATGTGGGAACGCCGGGGGTTAGTAAGCATATGCCATCATGGTACTTCTAGTTATTCCCGGGAATATAAAAAAATCGATTCGAATCGCTGATGCTCACCAGGTGTGAGAATGCCAATACTACTTGAATATGCTGTATTATGAAATCATGGTTTTGAATACTACATGCTTGGATATATCTGATTTATTTTCATGCAATACTTGTCACACTCAAGATGGTTTACCGGATTTATTTCCATGCAAGACTTTGTCACACTCATGATGATTCTACAAATATGATGACTTGGGCAGCTGTTAAATCCTGCTCGGGTGAAATAGATCAAGCAGCTGTCAAATCCTGCTTCCACTTATTAACTTGATCCTGTTTAAAAGCATTTGCTAAGGATCCAAATGTTAGTAAGCAAGCTTTGCGTCAGCCGTAAGCCCCGTCCATTAAGTCCTACTAAGTAATTAGTACTCAGGGTTTTGCCCCCACTTTTGGCTTACACGTATGGAGTTCCTCTTCTGTGCCTGTGTTGGTGGCGGGCCATGTTATCATCAGGAATGAGAAGGGTCATGATCCAGCAAGGAGAAGCATCAGTGGGCTCGATGCTCGTTCTATTTATGCAAGTCTTTTGGTTGCCGTGAAACATGAACTTTAAAAATTTCCACTGCGAGAGAACTATTTGAACTATGTTGTTGTATGAAACTATGTTGGACTCTATTCGACTTCGAACTGTTTTGTAACTTAAAGTCTAAGTATTATCTATATTCAACTGCCTAAGATGATGTAATTGTTGTGACTCCATCGAGGGTCAGTGTGTGTGATGTCGGTTCCTTTGGAAATTGGTGTTATCGAGGGCCGAAGGCCACTCGACGGACTACCGGGTTTAGTCCAGCTTAAGTGCAATGCAGGCCAAAGAAGGCAGGTGTGCTTAATCTAGGTTAAGCAGAGCGGTTCTGCCACAGTTGGTATCAGAGCCGATCATACACAGACAATAGTTATATCATCAAGTTTTGGTTTACAAAACTATTTTTGAAAGCCCTTTTCAAGTAATTCAAAAATGAGAGTATGCGATATGCCCATATTAAGGATGTTAGTGCTATCTAGGTGACATCGCTGACATTCTGACCTAGGTAGACCTCATATGCATATTCGGCGCTTTGGGAAGCAACTTTTCGGCCATAACTGTCCCAAATACTGGTGGAAGCTATTGGGTTTTGTGAACGGTTGTAAACTCTGCATTCATGCTGTATAAGTAAAAGCTCTTTAAGGGTGGTGGGCATGTTTGAGGCTTTCATACCCACCACACGTACATTCGGTTTTGGGATCCACCTTCTTCTCGACAATCCCCAGTACTGGTGGAAAGTCAGGCTTTGAGGAAAAGGTGCAATGGACCACTCAACGTTGTCCACGCAGCGGTCACGCGTGGATGCCACATTAGGTGGTAATGTATGAGCATGCATTCTTCTGCAGGTACACTAACTACATGCGAAATTAAGAGCGGTCAGGAAATGACTAGTTGCATTAGAGAGTGCCGTGCATATGTGTCACCGAAATATCGATAGCTATATGTACTCTTCTTTTACATGTGTGAGGTGAGACCGTTTAGATACGAATCATGCATCATATTTACTGCTTTTATTTATGGTGGGGTATTATGAAAATGCAATGAAATAAATCATGATTTTAAATTTACCTTCCATACGATGCACTGTTGTACCCTTGTCATAATCTATCACGTGAAAAATATGTCACTCACTAATGCACAACCTTGCTTATCTAAACAGATGGCCAGAACCAAGCAGACAGCACGCAAGGTAACCGGAGCGAGGATCACTATCCTCCCTAACGTGACTCACCCTCCCCCTGTGGTGGAGGATGGGTTACTCCACACCCGTTGCAGAGAGGAGTGTCCCCTGTCTCAATTGCTGTGCAGGGCCCTGAGGGAGATGGGGTGACGTCCCTATCCCTTCATCTCGGTGCAGACAGTGCACAAGGAGGGAGACTGCATGGCTCAAGTTGTCATTCCATGAGGGACATTCATGGGCCAGGAGACCATCACCACTTACGGGGCCAACGAGGAGGAGGCTTACCGTAAGGCGGTGATGGCAGCCCTCACTTCGCTGAGCTCTGGGTGGGAGGCAGGCCACACGGTCCTGCGCTACCTTCCCACCAACAACCTCGACCACGCTTGGCTAGACCGCCACAAGCAGCTCCGGGACAGGAACGGCTCCCGACCCTTGGTAGCGTGCATGGACTATGCACGTGAGGCACGCGGGATGTACCACCGTGCGGAGGACCGGAGCCGTTTCTACTTTGACAGGTACACGGAGACTCGTACCTGTGTGGAGGAGTTGGAGGCCCAGGTGGCGCAGCTGCAGCAGCGTCTGGCAGAGTATGAGCCGCCGCAGCAGCCTGCACCCGCCCCTTTGGAGGAAGAGTCCTCGGAACCCATGGAGATGGAGGATGCGGAAGAGAACGCGAACTCTAGGGTGTAGGTGACTGATGGATGGATGAGGGGAGTTAAGCTTTAAGTTAGTGACACATTGAAAGCGAAGTTTTGTAATATTCCGCTCTGCGTTTTAGATTCATGTCTGTACTAAAACATTGGTGAGTTGTGAGACCTCATTTGGTACACCATTTGATGTCGTGATAGTTCTCTTATTATGCACTATTTGATGGTTAGTTGATGTAGCCACCATCCCATGATGTAATCTTAAGACTCTTTAGTTGTATTCGAACCTTTCTAAGTGGCACTAATGTTAGTTCTACGTCGTGGTGGCATTTGAGATGGATGTGTGAATGGAATTTGGGTTGGCACTTCATTTTGGATTACATCTTGCAATCTGCAATTTCGCAAAGCTGCAGCTAAAGCTGATAATATTTTGGAATGTGTAAGGATTTGAGCCAAGAGTTGAATAGAAAAGTTGTAGAGAGCTGTCTGGTGAACAATTTTGTCAATTCGAGTTTTCTCTAATTGTGCTCAGATCCAGAGCTATGGTCAAATCTTTCATGAGCCTGTAATCTGGACTGAAGCAGCACCAATAGAAAAAAAAACCCCATTTTGCACACCCTTAGTGCAGGAACTAAACTGGGAGTGTATCGTCAAAGTTTTAGAACTGGTTGTGTAGAACAACTTTGTTATACAAAGTTTCTCCTAGAAGAGTCTCATTTGGGAGTTATAGCTGAAATCATGCAGTCTCAGAAATCTAAACTAAACTGATGTATACTGACGTACACTAAATTTTGATCAAGACACTAATGGAATAACCAAAAACTTTTTATACAAAAGTGAAAGAACACAGAACGAGGAATAACTTTGCTAAAGGGAGCATAATCAAAAGATTTACGGTTTAAGAGCAGCTCACCGTTAAAGTCGTAACTATCCAGAAATCCACGCGATTGTCGAGTATTAAGAGTCAACACGCACGGGCTATGCTAGATGTGACGGTGGTCGAACCGCTGCAAGAAGGAAGCAAACACTTTACTGCAATTATATGTTTCTGTCTTACATGTTTCAAGTAACTGTGTTTCGGCGCATCTAATTGCTTTAAAGTGGTTGGACTAAATACTGTTAGCTTCACTCTTGCAGATGGTGAACACTCGTCAAGGGCAAACCTCGGGCCAGCAGCCACACGATGCACCACCCCCACCGGAGCTCGCTACTCTGGTTGTGCAACAGGCAGAGTTAATCCACATGATGGCAGAGGAACGCCAAGCTCAGGGGTAGCAGCGGCCACGGGAACACCAGCCCCGCGGCATCACATACCAGGACTTTGAGGGGCTGCGCCCTCCTGTCTTCACGACATGTCCTGAGCCACTTGCTGCGAATGACTGGCTCCGCACGATAGAATCCAAGTTCACACTGCTTCCTAGGTTGATCGAGCAGGAGAAAGCTCGGTTTGCTGCGCAGCTACTCCAGGGACCAGCAGGAGCATGGTATGCCACGTTCCAAGCTATGCAGCCGCAGGGTCACATGATCACATGGGAGGAGCTCCGTATAGCTTTCCGGGCCCACTATATCCCAAAGAGTCTTATGGAGCAGAAGCAATGAGAGTTCAGGGAACTAAAGCAGGGTAATAGGACGGTGATGCAGTACGTGCAGTCCTTTATACATCTGTCACAATATTCACCTGGGGACGTTGCCGATGATCCTAGCAGGGCAGCTAGGCTCTTGAGCGGATTTGACTCCACACTCTTGATGCATTTGGGGCGTCAATACCAGAGCTTTACAGAGTTGGTAGACACAGCACTCAACATGGAGAACCGCCTCCGTGTTGCAAATGAGGACCAAAAGCGGAAACGTTAGGCCAACAGTGCACCTGGGTCGTCTCAGAAGCAGAAGGCCAACTACCAGCAGCCACAGCAGTACCACCAACAGTCTCGCTTTGTGGTCCGGCCCAATCAGTCGGGTTGGATCCACAGGGCACCGCAGCAACAGAGGTTCCCCACCTACAGCGCACCACCACAGCCGGCGCAGCTTCCTGCACCCCGTGCTCCTTTCACATCAGGAGTTTGGGGTCCTTGCTTTATCTGCGGCAAGACCGGGCACTTCAGCAGGGATGCAGGGCACCTCGTCGCATCCAGGGTCCTACCCCTACGGGTGGCAGCCAGGGAAAGCAGAAGGGGTCCACGCCTAAGACGGGTCGAGTTCACTTCATCCACATGGACTAGATTCCGGCCGGAGAGCTGGTACTCGCTGGTACGTTCCCAGTCAACGGTCACCCGGGCGTCGTGTTATTTGATTCCGAAGCTACACATACATTTCTTAGCAAGTCATATGCATTGAGGCACGGGATAAAAATGTACAAGTTAAATGAAAATTATCACATCACCGCACCGGGTTCCCCTGTCACTACTGGTTTGATGGCCAGACAATTTAAAGTGGACATCAGTCCCGAGAGCTTTGTCATCAATCCCGTGGTGCTGCCACACTAAGGGATTGTCGTTATTTTGGGTATGAATTGGATGGTAGAAAACGATGCAGTCCTACATGTTGGCATCAGGGAAGTGCAATTAAAGTCTAAGGTTACTGGCAAGATACTAAAGGTGCACATACTAGAACAGAAACATATAGAGGCCACAGTAAACACCACCGAACTTCAAGAGATTAAAAAGATACCGGTAGTGTGTGAATTCCTTGATGTATTTTCGGAAGAGCTTCCTGGGCTTCCTCCAGATAGGGATGTGGAGTTTAAGATAGACCTCGTTCCAGGAACGGCACCTGTTTCGAGGAGGCCATACAGAATGGCACTAGATGAACTTAAAGAATTGAAAACACAACTGCAAGAACAGTTGGATAAAGGGTTCATTCGTCCTAGTTTATCACCTTAGGGCTGTCCTGCTCTCTTCGTGGAGAAGAAAGACCAAGGTGGTAAGAGATTGTGCGTGGACTATAGATCGCTAAATGCAGTCACAGTCAAAAATAAGTACCCACTGCCTCACATTGACATTTTGTTCGATCAGCTAGCAGGGGCTAAAGTTTTCTCAAAAATTGATCTAAGGTCAGGCTACTACCAAATAAAAATCAGGGAAAAAGATATACCCAAAACAGCCTTCTCTACCAGATACGGATTGTACGAATATCTGGTCATGTCCTTTGGGTTAACCAACGCACCGGCTTTCTTCATGTATATGATGAATTCAGTATTCGTGAATGAGCTGGATAAATTTGTAGTCGTGTTCATTGACGACATCCTCGTCTACTCTAAGAATGAGGAAGAGCACGAGGAGCACTTGCGGACAGTACTCACCCGGCTTAGAGAACACCAACTCTACGCCAAGTTCAACAAGTGTGCATTCTGGCTAAGGAAAGTGAGTTTCCTAGGCCACATCTTGTCTTAAAAGGGGGTAGCCGTCGATCCGAGTAAAGTGGAGGATGTACTGAATTGGAAGCAACCTAAAACAGTAACGGAAATTAGGAGTTTCCTCAGTTTAGCGGGCTACTACCGCCGCTTTATCAAAGACTTCTCCAAAACTGCGAAGCCAATGACATCCCTAACCAAGAAGAACACAAAATATCTGTGGGATCCAAAGTGTGAAGAGGCCTTTACAAGCTTGAAAAAGTCATTAACCTCTACACCAGTATTAGCTCAACCGGACGTCACTAAACCATTTGATGTATATTGTGATGCCTCGGCAATGGGCTTGGCTGTGTCCTAATGCAAGAAGGGAGAGTGATTGCTTATGCGTTGTGCCAGTTAAGAAAACATGAAGCCAACTACGCGACACATGATCTTGAGCTAGCAGCAGTGGTGCACGACCTAAAGATATGGAGACATTATCTGCTAGGCAATACTTGTCACATATATACCGATCATAAGAGTCTCAAATACATCCTCACGCAACCTGAACTAAACATGAGACAACAACGATGGTTAGAACTGATAAAAGATTATGATCTGGAGATTCACTACCACCCTAGGAAGGCTAATGTGGTAGCTGATGCACTAAGCCGTCGGGCACACTGCAACGTAATTGAAATCTGACCCACGGCAAGAGTGATATGTTGTGAGATAGATGCAATCGAAATGGCCATCGAGCAACTAATAGAACTCTATAACCTCATCATTGAACCCATCATCAAAGAGCAAATTATAGCGGCGTAGAAACAAGATAAAGGTATGGCATACATTCGTGAGGGTATAGATGATGAGAAGAGAGCGTGTTTCATGCTTGATGACCAAGGTGTCCTATGGTTCAGGGGTCGCTTAGTGGTACCTAAGGACCATGCATCCGGGTAGCAACAAGATGTACCAAGATCTGAAGCAAAAGTTTTGGTGGACCCGCATGAAACGGGAGATCGCCAAATACGTATCCGAGTGTGATGTATGCCAGAAAGTGAAGGCAGATCACCTAAAACCGGCGGGAATGCTTCAGCCTCTAGCCGTACCATCCTGGAAGTGGGAGGACATTCACATGGATTTCATTGTGGGTTTGCCCCGCACCCTGAAAGGTTATGATTCCATATGGGTGATTATTGACCGGCTCACAAAATCATCCCACTTCATTCCCGTGAAGACAATTTACCATGCCAAGACCTATGCCGAACTATACATCACAAGGATAGTCTCTTTGCACGGTGTTCCTCGATCGATCACTTCAGATAGGGGCTCTCTGTTTGTATCCCGCTTTTGGAAGCATTTACAGACCACTTTTGGCACCACTTCGATCCACAGTTCCGCATATCATCCCCAGACTAGCGGCCAAGTAGAAAGAGTAAATCAAATCTTAGAAGATATGTTGAGGGCTTGTGCATTAACTTATTCCACCAAATTGGATGAGTGTCTTCCTCTAGCAGAATTTGCTTATAACAACAGCTACCAGAAGAGCTTAGAAATGGCTCCTTTCGAGGCTCTATATGGTAGGAGATGTAGAACACCCCTCAACTGGTCCGAACCGGGAGAACGGGTCACCTTTGGCCCTGATTTGGTAACAGAAGCCGAAGAGCAAGTTAAACTCATACACAGCAATTTAAAAAGGGCACAGTCCAGACAAAAGAGCTACTCTGACAAGAGGCGACGACCGTTGGTTTTTGAAGTAGGCGATCATGTGTACCTTCGGGTATCACCGATGAAAGGGGTACATCATTTTAGTGTGAAAGGGAAGTTGGCACCAAGATACATCGGCCTGTTTAAGATTACTGAGCAATGTGGGCCAGCTGCTTACCGGATTGAGCTACCACCACATCTAGCTGCGGTTCATGACGTGTTTCATGTATCGCAACTTAAGAAATGTTTGAGAGTACTGGAAGAAGTGGTTGATACATCCCAAATTCAGATCGAATCGGACCTCACCTATGAAGAAAACCCTATAAAAATCCTCGATCAAAAGCAAAGAACAACCGGATGAAGAAAAATCAACTTTTACAAAGTGCAATGGAGTAACCAGTCTGAAGAGGAGGCAACTTGGCAGCAAGAAGAATACTTGCAAACCAAATATCTAGGCTTCCTTTCGACTACTGCAAACGAGTATGTATAACCATCTAAATTCAAATTTTTACTCGAAACCCTACACAATGCACTATCTCCTCATTTAACTTATCCACCCACATCACATCAACAATCTCGGGACGAGATTTCTTTAAGGGGGGTGGGTTGTGATGCTCCGGCATCTCAAGTGCATAGTCACTCATCATATATAAAGCATTCAACCTTGAGCATCATGGCATAACATGTGTTTGTGCATTGGAAACAAATTTGGTTTAAACTACAAGTGCAAAACCTTGTTATTTCATGTGTGGTACTATGTTTATAGTCATATCTTTGATTCTATTGAGATTTGGGAGAAACTCATATTGACAAAACTGTAGATCTGCAAGAGATATACAGCTTTGCTAATTGGAGTCTTGTCATATAATGAGGTTTACAAGGTGATTAGTGTCATTCAATGTGAGTACAGAAAACCAGTTCAAATCAGTCCTGATTTGAAATCCCAAATTTACTCTAACCTATAGCCACTTTCATGCAAAGCTCAAATTGGAGAAGTTGTAGGTTTTGAAATTCTAAACAAACTTGTCAAAAGGAACTTTGGGAGGTAATGAGCAGAAATGGGAGTTTTAAATTTCCTAAGTAATAAAGGTTCCCTGTCCCCATCTAAGGCTGCTATATAAATTCAAGTTTAAATAATATTTGCAAACTGATTTGGGGGTTGAACCTTTTGACAAGGTTGTAGAGCTTGAAGAGTAGAACATTTCATCCAATTACTACTTTTCCAAAATCGGACTCGAAATAGCCCAAAAACACGATTTACAGAAGGGAAGAAAACACATTTTTCCATTTCTCCTTTTCTCCTTTTCTCTGAGCCACTGACCGGCGGGCCCCACGCCTCGGCGCCGCGCCGTGGCCGGGCGGACGGCCGCCGCGTGGACGCCGGCGTACGGCCAGTCCACCACGCCACGGATCGCGCCCGCGCGCTCTCGGCCTTCAGCTGGACGCGGACCCGTCCCGGGTTCACTCCCTCACTCACTCTCTCTCGCTCACTCGTGCACCCGAGACCGCCATTGCCGCCGAGCTCAAGCTCACTGCGCCGCCTGTCTCGGTCCACCTCCACGCCTCCAACCACCATCACCGAGTCCGCCTCACTCTTGCGCACCCACTGAGCTAGCTCTCGTCGCCTCTCCCCTCCCCATGCCCCAGATCCCATCGCGACCAGACGTGACCACCATTGCCGGTCGAGCTCGGAGTTCGAGCTCGCGCCGCCACCCTCCGTCCTCCTCGCACCCCTAGACCGCCACCACCGCACTCGCCGCTCCACCGCGCACCCGTAGCCCTAGATCTCGTCGTCGTTCCGCCCTCGACTGCCGAGATCCCCCTCAGCGCGACGTCCTCGCCGCGCCAACGTCACCACCGGCCACCTCCGATTCTCCGCGTCGCCCGCCTCGTCCACGCCACCTCCACCGTCGAGATCTACCTCAGGGTGAGTGCCGCACTCTGGGGCACCTCCTGCGCCCCGCGTCGCGGCGCGCGCCGCCGCGCCGTCGCGCGCGGCGGGAGGAAGACGAAGGGGGTTTGAATCTTCGGATCTACCCTCCGGGTTTTTCTATATTTACAGTTTAGTCCATGTACTATTCACTGAGTCTCGCCGATCTTCCGTGCTAGCCCCTGTAACTTAGGTTTAATTATGGATAGGTCCCTGGATCCGATATTTTTCCATTTTATTTTGTGATTTTCGGCTGAAACTTTGGAAAATCGTAATAAATCATATAAATCGTAAAAAGGTAAACTCAGTTGCATTGTACTCCTTGTTAATAGACTACACAGTGGGTATGATGTGGAGATGTGCATGTACGATTTTGCCCCTATTATTGTGTATGCATGTTAAATCAAGGAAAAATAGAAAACATGGTCTTAATGAAATCCTAAAATAATGAAACTTGGTTAGTAGCTTTTTTAGGATGTTTGGACACTGTGAGAATTTTAGTGACCCAAGATATTACTGTTCATTCACCGTTTTATCATTTTGCATGTACTTTATGCATTATTTAATAACTTGGAAATGAGGCCTATGCAAAGTATGATAAATATGACTCACTAGTATTTTTCTTATGTCCGATATAGCTTGTGAATTTCACTGGTAAAATATGAGCCTCTGCATGTCAAGTTTTAATGGTGATTTGAAAATGATAAAATGCTACATGTTGGAAATGATAATTAGAAAAAGTGGTCATAAATGGCTAGGAAAATTCTATGGAAAATTTGGTAGCTTAATGTTGATGAATAGAGTCCAGAAAGTATATTCGAGGAGGCTATTTACACTGTTCATATGTATATCTTAAATTCGCACAAGATTAGTATATGAAAAATAGATGTCCTGTCAAACTTGGGAGTTTTAACTTGTAAATTTTTGTACGGGCAGTTCATGCTAAGTATAGCTCACTGGTAAATTTCATCTTCGGATACCATTCTTATAATTTATGAAAATTGTGACAATGTGTAGGGCAGAGAACTTGTTGTAATTTTAATAAAATAATTATAACTCCAATTGAGTTGAAATTTTGACAGTAGCTTAGGGTATGGAGAATCTGTATGTCATAAAAGTTTGGTCTCATTTGGTTATGTTTTACTGCTACAACATTGGTGCATAAATTAATTCACAAATAAGGATAAATTACCCTAAGTACACGCATATGCAATATGTAGAACTACTACCATGTTATTTATTCCTGAAATACTTGCTGCATTCTATCATTCGCATTTCATCTACATCTATTACAAGCATATGCATTCTTGTGCACTCATTCGCATATAGATCTAGCAAGAGAGTTGCCGACGTAGGAGCAGCCGTTGACCGAGGAGCCGGACGACTAGGAGCAGGAACCTCCGCAGCAGTGCTCTGAGTGCGTCGTCGAGAAGGCTAACCCTAGCGAAGAAGGTAGGCAGGACTATGCTATCCCTAGCAAATAAAATAACTGTTGATTACACATATGCATTAGGAGTTGATTGAAACCAATTGCATTAGATCCCTTGGCCGCCCTAGCCCTAGCCCCTATACCTAGAGTTCGTAGTACGAGTGCCTAGAATGGCTAGGTATGAGTAGACACGAGTGAATAAAGGTCACTCGTCTCGTAGGGGTTACTTTTCAAAAAGAAGAAATCTCACTATGGAAGTTATTGTTATTATGCTATGATTATGTTATGTTTTAAATGGAGACCGGGCGTATATATGGGTTTGAATGATGAGATCCGGAATAATGTGTGGTGGACTCCGCCCGAGTCGCATAAGGCCGGTCGTTGTTCGCCTATTGGTCGGCATAACATTGCTAGAGTGCTTATCCGGGATAATGGACCGGTGAAAGTCTTACTTGTGACGTCTTAAGCACAGAGACACGTTCCTACCCACTGGTTGAGAGTCAGGCGGGAGTGAATCAAACTTGAGATGTGACAAGTGGAGATGGGGGAAGCATATGTGGGAATGCTGGGGGTTAGTAATCATATGCCATCCCGGTACTTCTAGTTATTCCTGAGAATATAATAATCGATTTGAATCGCTGATGCTCACCAGGTGTGAGAATGCCAATACCACTGACGGGCAAAGTAGTAAACTACTTGAATATTCTGTATTATGAAATTATGGTTTTGAATACTACATGCTTGAATATACCTGATTTATTTTATTGCAATACTTGTCACACTCAAGATGGTTTACCGAATTTATTTCCATGCAAGACTTTGTCACACTCATGATGATTCTACAAATATGATGACTTGGGCAGCTGTTAAATCCTGCTCGGGTGAAATAGATCAAGCAGCTGTCAAATCCTGCTTGCACTTATTAACTTGATCCTGTTTAAAAGCAATAGCTAAGGATACAGATGTTAGTAAGCAAGCGTTGCGTCAGCCGTAAGCCCCGTCCATTAAGTCCTACTGAGTAATTAGTACTCAGGGTTTTGCCCCCACTTTTGGCTTACAGGTATGGAGTTCCTCTTCTGTGCCTGTGTTGGTGGCGGGCTGTGTTATCATCAGGAATGAGAAGGGTCATGATCTGGCAAGGAGCAGCATCAGTGGGCTCGATGCTCGTTCTATTTATGCATGTCTTTTGGTTACCGTGAAACATGAACTTTAAAAATTTCTGCTGCGAGAGAACTATTTGAACTATGTTGTTGTATGAAACTATGTTGGACTCTATTCGACTTTGAACTGGTTTGTAACTTAAAGTCTAAGTATTATCTATATTAAACTGCCTGAGATGATGTAATTGTTGTGACTCCATCGAGGGTCAGTGTGTGTGATGTCAGTTCCTCTGGAAATTGGTGTTATCAAGGGCCGAAGGCCACTCGACGGACTACCGGGTATAGTCCAGCTTAAGTGCACTGCGAGCCAAAGGAGGCAGGTGTGCTTAATCTGGGTTAAGTAGGGCGGTTCCGCCACACTCCCCTCCCTTGGCCACCCTTGCCCTTCGTCCTCACGAGAAAACAGAAGGAGGGAGCAGCTATGGCCGCCCCTCTCCCCCATGGCTGCCCCCTCTCATTCCTACACTCCCCCCCACCACCAAAACATGAAAACGGAGTGCTCTTATCACAAGGAATATGATCCCCTGCTGCATTCTTTGATCCACGCCCTCAAGGATGCCATGGAGGTTGCCTCCTTGCCGCTGCCCTTGCTGTCCATGGTGTGGAGACCATGGAGGACACCCCCTGACGATCCCCGATGCCGAGGCAAGGCTGCAGCCCTATGGGATCGTGTGCGCAGCGGCATCACCGCCTTGATGTCGCCCATGTCATCTCTTCTGCCATCAACTGCATGGTGAGAACCCCTTAATACCTCCCTATGTAGATCGCTTGTTTCCCACTGCAAATCATGTTGAATAGATCGAATCCCATTAAGTTCCGGCAAGGTTTACCCATATAACGTCTCGCTGCAGTCATGGACAGCCACGTTGCCCTAGTTGGCATGGGTGTTTTCCGCTATTCCAGTGACCTGATGGTCACGCCCCTCAACCAAATCTTGTATCTTGTCCTTGAACACATACCCATAAAACGTTTGGCCATCGGAGCCATGGAGAACAGCTTTTCATTGGTTGATGTGTCTGGTATTGCTGCTGTCCAAGACAGCCGTGTGGCTGCCTTTGGTTCATGTTTTGCCGGTGATTCGGTAGTTTAATGGCCCAGCCCTTATACTGAGATGTACCTAATATCCTTGTACACACCTCCATAAAATGTTTTGTCCATAAGTTTAGCGGTGCAAGAGTAATGTCCGTCGCCGTGCTCGCTGTCACTGCAGTCCAGACAGCAGCAGTGCTGCCACTTTGGCGCATGTTTTCTCAATGATCCGGAGGTCCAATCAGCGAGCCCTTCAACCAAGATGTGTATTATATCATCGATCATGCCCCTCTAAATTGGTTTGGCCATAGGAGGCACAGGTCCGGAGATTTTAGCGTTACCGCGAACACATATCTGCAGCCCGGACAGCCGAGTTTATATCAAATGCAAGGGTCTTTTCTATTAATCATCTTTTCCAATCATCGAATCCTTTTATCACATCATGTATATCATAGTACCACACATTTCTGTAAATTTTGGCAGCCTTTGGATCAGTTTAGGCAAGGTATTGGATGGACTTTCCGATCGGTGCACTTGCTGTCCCTCCTGCAGAAAAGTAGCTACATATGTCTGTCTCGCGTCTTCTTTTGCCATTGATCCGTTGGTCGAATCTCAGCACCCTTTGGTCAGACTCTAATCCACATATCCCTTATCAATTCCACAAATAATATCCTTAAATGGCGTGGCATGGAAAGAGTTCTAGTGCCCACATTACTACTGTCCTATCGCGTGCAGTTTCAGCACAAACACCACTGCAAGGTCAACCATATTCCTCTCTCATTTGCACCCTAGATCCTTCATCACGAGTCTATTCTTTTCTAACCATCTTTATCTTCTTGTTAATCACTTTGTTCTAGTAGCTACGCTCTCATGTCAGTAGTAACGACTAGCGTGCCTTTTATGTTTATCAAATTATTTATTTCTATGATGTATTGTTCTTAGTTCCCCTTTGTTTGTGGTTCAATTGTTTGCGCTGAGAATCGACGTGTGTGAGCAGCAGCAAGAGTACTTTGAGCAAGGCAAGTATAGCATGAACACAACCTAATAACCATTTAATCATCTCATATGCATGTGTCTAATTTTGTATGCCCTAAAGACTGTACCGTAGCCTCTTTTATCGATATGTTTACCTATGGGAATGCATTTTGGTTAAGTTTTGCTAGTTGCTGCGCGAACTCTTGTATCTTTTGTTAATAACTTTGGTTAATGGATCTATGCAATTAAATCTTGAGCTTGACCCTCTGTGGTTCATGTTCCTTTAAAAATGGCTTTTTAGCAACTTGGTTTAGGGGGCATGAGCATGTGTTTTGCTTATAGCCACTCTCCGTAAGGACCGGTTCGCAAAGCGACAACCTGGGACAATAGTGCTACCATGAGACTGGAATGGGACGGTCTTGGCTAACTAATTAGGTTGCATTGGTTTGGGAGTAACTTACCGACGGGGCAAGAGGGGAGGTGAGCTTCTATGGCCCTCGCGCTACTTGGGTTGAGTGCGTTTATCTCCCATTGAGGCTTGCTCCACAGTTGCGGACCCTGAAACCTTAGTGGTTACACCTTACCAACGTGATCTTTGTAAAGGCCACGTAGTGTGCTTGCTAGCCATCTCATCTAAGGTAATGTGGTGGACCACTAGCGTAGCCCACGACTCATGGGTAAAGATGTACGACCTCTCGAGAGTGTAAAACTGACATGTTAGCCATGCTCACGGTTATGGCGGCCCAGATCCTTTATGCAGATTAGTGGTTCCAGGTTTGGTTTGGGAGTGGTTCCTTTTGTTAATAATGTTGACTAAAGTTCTTATGCAATATCTTGGGCTTAATGGTTTATCTACTCACTTGTAGTAACTAGTTGTTTGATAAAACTTGACCAACTAAAAGCTCATGCATTGTGTCAGCCAACCTTAGAACCTCATGGTTCATGTTATGCTTGTTGAGTACAGTTGGGTACTCACGCCTGTTTCTTTTAATTTTCCCTACTGTTGGCTGGAACCCAACCGCTGCTCAGAAGATGAAGGCTTAAAGGAGTACAAATGAAGGATCATGGAGTTCTAGGCGAGTGACCCCCAGTTGGTTTTCCTGTGGATGGCCCGGTGGTTTAGTTACGCTTCCGCTACTCTGTGTTAAGGACTTGATATCTTGATGTAATCTTGTTTAAACGATATGTAATAAAGCATTGTCTATGATATCACTGTTAATTGTCTCTATATGTGTGAGATTAGATCCTGGCACACATATGGATTTGCTCTGATTTGTCTTTTGAAAACCAGGGTGTGACAAAGTGGTATCAGAGCCGTGCTGACTGTAGGACGCAAGCCTAGGTAGCAATAGTCGTCACTAACGTTATATTTTCTCTATATTTTCAAAAACTTTCAACTATGTGACCTTTGCCTATCTCTTGTTGTTCAAAACTCAGCTTTTGCTCTCTACTAATAAAACAATCACCCTCTCGTATCCTTGTTTAAAACCTTTAGTCTTTGGCCAATACGATGTACAAGGCAAGTGGAGATGTTCGTGAAGTTTGAGCTCAACATCTTATCGTCAACTGAAGGGCGCCAAATGTGAAGTTGAAGAACCCATGGCATGAAGTATCTCCTAGAACACTCAAGTTTGCAAGAACGTATACCCACTCGGTAGTAGTGCTTTGAGTTACATAAGTTTCACCTAAGCCTTTTTTTTATCGCTAGATAAACGATGTTAAGGTTGAGTGCTAGTGTGGTTTCATAAGGACCTAATCATGTTAGTGTGCTCCTGAGTTGTTTGCTTTGTTATTGTGCTATATGTTTGATTTGGTTCTTTGTAATGATTGTCGATGTGTTGTTGACTTTCCTAGTCTACAATGACATCGATAGATAGGTGGGCTTCTTCTATCCATATCCTTGCTTTCTTCTCTCCTTTGTCCCTTCTGTCTGTTCAGTATCTTGATGGTATGAGAGCACCTGAGAAGAAAGCATATGACAAATGGCGAGAAGTCAACATTCAAGACTCGTCTCTTTTCTTCAAGTGTGAAGAGGAACTATACAAGACTAATGCAAGTATCATTCTGTTAAGGGGGGTAGACCCCAATTAACAAGAAGAAACAATGAAGGGTAAAAAAAATAGAAGGAGAATAAGAACCAAGTTTGAACTGTGGTTAAAAATCAAGAATAAATGTTGGACTTATGGAAAACACCTCAAGATGTGAAGGACATCGGAAGCTTCCTTAGTATGGTAGTGTATTATCGGAGGTTCGTTGATGATTCTTAATGATTGCAAAGCCCACGACAACCTTGTTAGAGAGAAATGCTAAGTTTGTGCGGACTTTTGATCACCGAGATACACCCAAAGAGTTGAAGAGAAGGTTGACTACCGCACCAGTTTTACCTCATCCAGATATCCACAAAAGCTCTCAGTGTAGGGTGATGCATCATGACAAGGTCGAAGAGGTGTTTCGATACAAGTCTTAGCTCATGCATTTGAAGGAACATGAAGAAAACCACTGAACTAATGGTCTGGAGTAGCAGATGTTGCTCATTCTCTAGAGAATTGTAAAGTTACGCCAAGATGGCCTTGGGTTTTCAAATGCCTCTAGGGATTTGTGTAGAATGTGAAAGGCTTAGTTTTGGATTTTGAATCCGACCAACGGAGTTACCATGGAGGTAAAACCTACCATTGGAGCAAGAAATCAGAAGATCTTAGTAAGAGGGTAAAAATAAACAAATAAGGTCAATGGGATCAAGTAACAACTCGAGAAGGTAAAGCATCATTTGTGGCATTATATGGTAGAAAGCACAGAACACCATTGCACTGGGGAACAACTCAGAGAGGAACATTTGATTGGTCTAAGAGTTATAAAGATGAAGAACAAGAAGTGCAAACTGTTCGAGAGAATCCAAGAGTAGTTCGGTCGAGGCAGAATAGCTATGCTAGAGAATGGAGACATTTAACCTTTGAGAAGAGCAACTATGTCAATTTGAAGGTGTCATATATCAGAGGTCTCCGCCCACTCAATTTTGAAGGAGAGTTATCGCATACTTTGTTCTATTCAAGATCTTTGCAAGAAGAGGTCAAGCTATTCATGTGGCAAAGTCACTAGCCAGATTGTCATTGGTTGAAAAAGTTCCTCAGGGTATCAGTATAACAAGTACCGCTTGATGAGCTCAATGTGCAAGATGACCTTACCTATGCAGAACATCCAACTCAGATCAGACACATAAAACTGCAGAAGAGCTTCAAGAATCAAGGTGATCAAAATGTGCAAGGTTAAATAGAGTTACCATGTAGAGGATGAAGGCACGTCAAAGCAAGAAGAAGAGTTCAAGATCTTACTCGGATCTCCTGGCTAGCCAACCCGAATCTCGGGACGAGATTCCTGTAAAGGGGGGTAGGTTGTCACACCCCAAAATTTCTGATTTTGGGATCTGAATAGATAACAATGAATAAAATGAAGGATTTCTTATATTCTAAAATTTTTGAACTTATAAGTTTGTTGGATTAAAAGAATGGTATGCTTTTAAGAAAAATTCAAATAGAATTTGTTTGTTTGTTGCATTCATGCCGAAGTGCATAAGTGTTTATGTGTGTAAAATGAGGTTTCAAGTATCTCAAAAAAAGGGCTAGGTTTCGAGTCTATCTCAATCCATATCTCTAAAATCCTAATCCTTTTCCTCTTTGCCAACTCACGTTGAATCTCACAAGTTTCACCGACTCAAAACCCTAATCCAGTCCCGTTGACCCTTCTCCATACCAAGCCAATTATTTCTATTGATCCAAGTCAAATTCTGAAAACCCTAAATGATTGCACTCGGACTTCACTATTTTTTCCCTCTTTCGTAGATCTTCGACACCTCATCCTCAAGTTTACCTGTTCATCATTTCTTTCCATTGACCTCCAAAAGTTAAGGACTTTTCTCCAGAAGAGCCGATGCAACGGTTAACATTAAAACCTAAGCTAAATCCTACTGATACTAAGATAGGATGCTCTAAGCATCACTATCATCAGCCGATTCTCCATCAGCTTTCTCGTCCTCGCTGTCGACTTCGTCGCCGGCATCCTCGCTCCCGGTGGGAGCAAGATCAGACGAGCTTTCCTCATACTGAGCCACGAGGTCTTCATCCTCATTCGGCTCCTCTGGCTTAGCTTCGTCGGAGGAGTACTCCGGCTCGTCGGCGTTGTCCTCCTCGTCGCTGTCCTCCTCGTTGTCCTCCTCGTCGCCCTCTTCTTCGTCATCGGAGGGTGGCGTCCCCAGGTGCCTCCTCTTGGTAGGGCGCTCAGGCGACTGGTGTTGATGGTCATTATTGCACTACTAATGACCATCAACTAACCACAAATATGGAGGAAAACATGCCAAAGTATGGATTAACCCTTGCTACTAACATAGTTCCACAAGTTGTGTTGAATATTTGATTGCAGGTAAAAGATCAGCTGAAAACAGGCAAAATATGGCTAAGTCAGGAGGGACTGGCAAGTAGGCCAGGCCGCCCGGCCCCACCCTAGGGTGCCCGGCCTGACAATGTGGCCAATTCACTTTATCTTCGACCTGCATGTGCCTAAGTGACGTGTCAACACAGCTGTGAAGTCCAAATGCTGAAACCACCACGTCAAGTACCAGAAGCCTTGCCACATCACCGATCCAACACTTGGATGGGTGAAGTCAGTGATCCGCGGTACTTCAATCCTGCGGCTAAGGAAGAAACACAAGTGAGATCAATGGTTGAGGCAAAAGCACAACTATAACCGCCATAACCGCCATGCAACCGACCTAGGGAAGCAATATGGAGTGTTGGATGACACAAGTCGGTGGATCAGACGGCCACCCGGCCCCACCAGAGGCCGCCCGACCTCTAACCACCTCTCCAACCGCCTCACCGACCTTAGAAGCTATAAATACCCCCTAGGCCTCACTTGTGAAGTGTGGAAATTGAGTAGCTCATACTATCATTTAGTCTAGTAGCACTAGGTTAGTCCTAGGAGTTAGAGTTGAGTCTGAGCTTTTGCCTCAAGGATTCCAGAGTCTTCTTTGAGTCTTGGTAAAGCTCTTGTATCTTTCTATCTTTGTACTCTTGTTACTCCAGTATAATATATTTCATTGTTCTATCTTCTGTTATACTTTACTTCTTAACACTTGCCTAGTGTGGTGTACCTTTATTGCACACTAGATCCAAGGCTTAGGTTTGTATTGTTCTTAAGTTATCTGAATCCTGTTAGACTTGCCGGTGCCTTAAGCTTGTCTTAGGCTTTTGATCTAAGATTAAGTTAGTTCTCACCCTCTAATCAAGGAAAAGCTTTAGTGTTCAAGTTCTCACTTGAACACTAGTATATCGTGCCATCTTACCCACGCAGATCTGGTTGGTAGCATCTCTAGGTGACAGCTCTAGAGGTCTCAGTATTCCATCCCGTCATTCGGTAAGCCCGTAGGCATTAGCCGGGTCTCCTTTGGAGGTCTACTATCTACCCCTTGACCCCTTGAGGCACCAGAATTTCACTCGACGCAAGATCCTAGCTTGTTTCTAGTTAACTTAGTTCAACCGCGAATACTCCTCTGCAGCGGTTAAGTTGTAGAGTTTGGAAATCTAATTTCACTCGTTGTCCTCCCAGGCAACTACCTAAGTTTTAGGCTTCTTTAGTCCCAGTTTTACTCTTCCCACCATACACTATCTTTTATCTTGCCCCCGTTGTAAGAATAGCTGGTGTTTTATCTAAGTTATAGTACTGCTTGAAAGTTCAACATTTCATTCCACCTATTCGCCCTTACTTCCCTATGGATTTTTACGATACTCGGAATACCCTGAGTGAAAAAGCTACAGCGAATCTCCGTGCGCTTGCGGAGTAAAATCTATTACGCTAAGAGACGTCAACAAGCTTTTTCTGGCACCGTTGCCGGGGAAGCAATTGGCAATAGAAGTTTGATTTGTTCGAACCTAGGTACTTATAACTTGATAACATACCGCTATTTTTTAGCGGGCTTATTTGCCTCTGTCTACTTTATTGTTGGGTGACAGAGAGGTGTATGACTGGTTTTGACCTACCATCAAACTTTCACAATAATCCGGAGTCACGGCTCAGAAGGAGAGTCCGTCAGAAGACAATCCACGCGCAGAGGCCTGTGCCAGCAACACTGGAGTTTGGATCATCAAGCACAACCGACACGACACACATGGCCGAGAAGACCATTCGCGAGTTCTCTGTCCCATCCAGGAACAACATCCCTACGGGGCCCAGTGTGACTGTTGGAGATGGATTTGAGCTCAAGCCAGGTGTCATCCACATGGTCCAAGCTAGCACATTCTGGGATTGGCGTCGGAGGATGCAAACAGCCATCTCTAGCAATTTCTGGAGATATGCAGCACTTTTACCATCAAGGGTGCAACCACCGATGCTGTTCGGCTTCGCCTCTTCTCATTCTCACTGATTGGGAAGGTGAAACAGTGGTTCTACCTGAACCACAATAACTTGACGACTTGGGAGGCATGCTCCAATGCCTTCCTTGCAAAGTACTTTCCTCTGGGAAGACAAGCTCACTGAGGAACCAAATCTCAAGCTTTAAACAGCTCGCTGATGAGTCCGTGGCAGAGGCATGGGAGAGACTACAAGAGTACATCGCCGCCTGCCCCCACCACGATATGGAACAGTGGCTGATAATCCAGAATTTCTTCCATGGACTACACCGGTCCGCGCAAGAACACCTCGATGCGGCCACTGGAGGATCATTCTTGTCCTTGAGCGTTGCCGCTTCCCGCACTCTCATTGAGAAGATGGCAAGCAACCAAGGATGGAGAGAGGAGAGGGCGAACAATAAGTCCCATGGAGTCCACCATATTGACGGTTCCGACATGCTTGCCGCCAAAATGGACCTCCTGCTAAAGAAGCTGGAGGGCGCTCCTGAAGCTATGCCGGTCTAGGCACTGGATTCTCGCATAACTTGCGAGCATTGTGGGAACACTGACCACACGGGGAACAGCTGCCCCGAAAATGGATCGGAGGACGTTAATTTCATCAACAACAATGGCTTCAGTAACGGGCCTCGTCCTCAACCAGGTTGGAATTCACGACCCAACTTGCCTTTCACTGGTCAAGGTATATCTTCTAGCAGTTCTCAGCAGTTTAATAAAAATCCTTTCGATCAAAAAGCTGTGAACGATAGCATTAGTAAGAAGTTCCATGCGAATGATAGAGTTCTTGAATCTTTGTCAAATCAATTGGAAACTCTGAATAGTGCCATGAAGAACCAACTGAGCTTTAATAAAATGTTAGAAACCCAAATAGCTCAGCTTGCCACCGCTCTACCTAGTCCTACTTCGGGGAAGCTTCCAGGACAGCCCGAGCCACCCCCGAAGGAACATATAAATGCTGTAACCACTAGGGGTAGAAGGTCTACACAAGACCCCCCACATCCTAGAGCTGTAGGAAAAGAACAGGGAAAGCAGGCCGCACCAGAGGAGGAAGATGAGGTGGATTCTGAACCACCACCGGTGAAGGAAGCACCAAAGTCAGCTCCGCATGAGTTTTATAACAGCACAGTGCTCCCTTTTCCTCAAAGGCAGAAAAAGGCCTCGGTCGATGATCAGTTCGGCAAATTTGTTGAGGTAATCAAAAAGTTATATGTCAATATCCCATTGCTAGATGCGATGCAGGTGCCTACGTATGCTAAGTACCTGAAGGACATCCTCAACAACAAAATGCCGCTGCCATCGACCGAAATTGTGCACCTCACAGAGGAGTGTAGCACTGCTATACTCAACCAGCCGCCTGAAAAGAAGAAGGATCCTAGGAACCCCTCCATATCATGCTCAATCGGAACCCAAAATTTTGATCAAGCTCTCTGTGATCTAGGAGCAAGTGTCAGCGTCATGCCAAAGGTAGTCTTTGATAAACTTACGCATGCTACACTTGCCCCTACTGCTATGTGCCTGCAGCTAGTGGATCAATCGATTCGCTACCCCGTCGGGATCGCCAAAGATGTCCCGGTGAAAATCCGGAACTTCATCGTCCAGGTGGATTTCGTAGTGCTAGACATGGAGGTAGACTTGAAGACGCCGCTCATCCTTGGGCGATCATTCCTAACCACCGCTGAGGCCAACATTGATGTTGGAGCTAGAGAAGTCCACCTCAACATCAATGGCAGACGGGAGACATTCGCCTTCAAACCAAAGGTCGAACAGTGATGGCAGGTAAAAACTTTCAAATGTAAGTGTCAAGCACCCTGGGAGACACCAAGAGAGAAGATCGAGCTTTCGCCAAGTAAGCCGAAGATGGACTCTCTCCTCGTAGCCATGGAAAAGCTCCTATACGATGGAGAATCCCGCAAGCTCAAAACCGATCGGAGAGCCGAGTCACTGAGACGTGCCTCACTGGCCCCGCCACCGACAAAGGAATCAAGAGGCAAAGCTCCTGAGACAAAGGTCACTACCAAGACAACGAACACATCTCAAGAATGGCGGAAGAAGGAAATTGAGACGCCAAAGCCAAAGCCAGAAAAGATCAAAACTCAGAAACAAAAGGCTGTGGCAACCAAGAAGGTTTGGCGAGTAAAAGTTACAGGACAGACGGCCGCTAAGTCTCCATCAAGCGCTGACACTACACAGAAGGTATGACTTGCCCTCGCCAGGAGGTAAACAGGCTTTATCCCCCACAGCATATTTAATTTATCCGCCTTAATTTTCTCATCTTTCATGCACCTACTTTGAATTTCGCCATTGCATGTTTAAATTTCATCAAATTATGTTTAAGTTTGCATTTAGTTAGTTCTAAATTTGCGAAAAAAAAGAATTTTGGAGCCGCCCGGTGTTGACGGTCGTTATTGCACTACCAATGACCGTCAACTATCCATGAACATGGAGGAAAACATGCCAAAGTATGGATAAACCTACATTTCCACAAGTTGTGTTGAATATTTGATTGTAGGTACAAAGATCAGCAGAAAACAGGCAAATTTGGCTAAGTCACAGGGTCACTGGCCAGTGGGCCAGGTCGCCCGGCTCCAAGCCAAGCCGCCCGGCACCATGCCAAGCTGCCCGACCTGACTCAGGAGCCAAATCAGCTCATCTTCGACCTGCATGTGCTTAAATGACGTGTCAACACACTTGTGAAGTCCAAATGCCGAATGCACCACGTCAAGTACCGGAAGGCTTGCCACATCACCGATCCAACACTTTGATTGGTGAAGTCAGCAATCCTGGGAACTTCAATCCTGCGGCTAAGAAAGAAACACAAGTGAAGATCAACGGTTGAGGGAAAAGCACACTTCTAACCGACATAACCGCCATGCAACCGACTTGGGGAGGTAATATGAGCCACAAGATGGAGAAAGGCGGTGGATCCGACGGTCCCCCGGGCCGCCCGGCTTGGGGTGGAGCCGCCCGGCCCCACCTGGAGCCACTCGGCCCCACCTCGGCGCCTTTCGGATGTAAACGCCTCTCCAACTGCCTCACCGACCTTAGAAGCTATAAATACCCCCCTAGGCTTCACTTGTAGAGTGTGGAAGTTGAGCAGCTCATACTATCGTTTAGTCTAGTAGCACTAGGTTATTCCTGAGAGTTAGAGTTGAGTCTGAGCTTTTGCCTCAGGGATTTCGGAGTCTTCTTTGAGTCTCGGTAAAGCTCTTGTATCTTTCTATCTTTTGTGCTCGTTACTCCAGTATAATATTTATCATTGCTCTATCTTTTGTTATACTTTACTTTACTTCTTAACGCTTGCCTAGTGTGGTGTACCTTTATTGCACACTAGATCCAAGGTTTAGGTTTGTGTTATTCTTAAGTTATCTGAATCTTGTTAGACTTGCCGGTGCTATAAGCTTGTCTTAGGCTTTTGATCTAAGATTAAGTTAGTTCTCACCCTCTGATCAACGAAGAGCTTTAGTGTTCAAGTTCTCACTTGAACACTAGTATAGCATGCCATCTCACCCATGCAGATCTGGTCGGTAGCCTCTTTAGGTGACAGCTCTAGAGGTCTCAGTAATCCACCCCGTCGTTCGGTAAGCCCGTAGGCGTTAGCCGGGTCTCATTCGGAGGTCTACTATCTACCCATTGATCCCTCGAGGCGCCGGAATTTCGCTCGATGCAAGATCCTAGCTTATATCCAGTTATCTTAGTTCAACCGCTAATACTCCTCTGCAGCGGTGAAGTCGTAGAGTTTGGAAATCTAATCTCACTCGTTTTCCTCCCAGGCAACTAACTAAGTGTTAGGCTTCTTTAATCCCTGTTTTACTCTTCCCACCATACACTATCTTTATATCTTACCCCCGTTGTAAGTTTAGTTGGTATTTTATCTAAGTTATAGTACTGCTTGAAAGTTCGACATTTCATTCCACCTATTCGCTCTTGCTTCCCTGTGGATTTTTATGATACTCAAAATACTCTAAGTGAAAAAGTTACAGCGAATCTCCGTGCGCTTGCGGAGTAAAATCTCTTACGCTAAGAGGTGTCAACA
This sequence comes from Paspalum notatum, assembly GCA_022530915.1. NCBI lineage: Eukaryota > Viridiplantae > Streptophyta > Magnoliopsida > Poales > Poaceae > Paspalum > Paspalum notatum. The sequence goes on from CM039688.1 coordinate 15,953,001, forward strand.
AGCTTTTCCTGGCGCCATTGCTGGGGAAGCAATTGGCATTAGAAGTTTGATTTGTTCGAACCAAGGTACTTATAACTTGATAACATACCGCTATTTCTTAGCGGGATTATTTGCCTCTGTCTACTTTATTGTTGGGTGACAGGTGTATGACCGGTTTTGACCTACCGGCAAACTTTCACAACAATCCGGAGTCGCTGCTCAGAAGGAGAGTCTGTCAGAAGACAATCCACGGGCAGAGGCCTATGCCAGCTACACTGGAGTTTGGATTGCTTCTTCAGAGAAAAACCCTTCGTCTTCTCCTTCTAAGACTAGATTTAAAGGTTCTCTAAAAGCATTAATATAATTAATACCCTCTATCTCCTCTATATCGGGAGTGAGATTAATAGGCACTTTAGATGCCGGTAAGAAATCAAAGTCATATTTTAATCCATTAATATTTAAGGTGACTTTTCCTTTTTCATTATTAACTATGGCATTAACTAACTTAAGAAAAGGTCTACCAAAAATTAATTTAATATCATCATCATAGACATTAATGACATAGAAATCAGTTGGTATAATTTTTCCAGCAAAGTCAACTTCAACATCTTTAATTAAGCCTACAGGTTTAATTACTTCATTACTAGCAAGTTTAATCTTAAGATTAGTGGAAATTAAACATGGTTTATTACTTAACTTAGAATAAACTTCATAGCTCATAGTACTTACCTGGGCTTCCATAGCGCAGTGTATGTTGTTGAAGACTTCTTTGTTGATGGAGCACGAAAGTCCAGTTGGTGATTCCTCGGCTGGTAGCTGAACGATAACTTCCTCAGTAAGCGATGCCTCCAGCTTGACTCCGATCACCAGCTTCACTTCAGAGACGAAGTCACTATCCAGCTCCTCTTCTTGTAATAATTTCTGCAGCACCTCCCCTGTATCTTGACTATCATCACTCTTCCTTAGTGGTACTTCTGGTGGGAACAACTCTTCTTCCTCCACTAAGTCCTCTATTGGAAGTGGTCCTGCACACTTGAGTGTATCTCCAAACTCCACTGGCATCCAGCTCATCTTCTCGAACTCTGTCAAAGGCTTTGCCTGGCAAGACTTCTGAAATCACTCTTGGTCTCCTCTCGAGGTGCAAAACTTTCATAATCCTCCTCATCAGAGGCATAAGACACTGTAGTCTTTTTGATAGGTGGTTGGTCCTCAAACACAGCATAAGTGGGCGCCATGTACTCCTTTCGCTTCTTCACTCCATCTTGTTTTCTTTCTCTGTTGAACTTGCAGCCCACGCAGATATCAGATAAAATCTGTCTGGATTCACTCGGTGTTTTGCTCAACAGTGATCCCCCAGCAGTAACATTCACTTTCTCGAAAGCTTCTGGCGTTAGTCCATAGTAGAAGATATGCAAATGCACCATTGGTGTTATATCAAGTAGTGGTCCTTGTGTGAGCAAGCCTTCAAGTCTCTCCCAAGCTTCATCGATCTCTTCACCTTGTCTTTGCTCAAAGTTGAACACTTGCCTCCTCAACTTGTACACTTTCAGTGACGAGAAAAATCTCAAGAATTTTCCAGTCTCCTTTACCTTCAATTGAGGCAGCTTGGTACCACTTGCTGGCTTTATCCACGAGAGTAAACGGAAAGATATTCCATTTAACCCACTCCACCGGAACTCCTTCTTGATAGAAGGTGTGGCACAGTTGCCTGAGCTTCTCCAGGTGCTTGTACGGGTTCTCGTTGCCTTCTCCACTGAATGGATTTTCAACAGCAATCCTGATGATTCCTGGCTTTAGCTCATACGATCCTGACTCCGGCTTCTTGTTGGATCCTTGAAACTTGAGGGCTACAGCTTTTGGAGTCATGTACTCCCCAAGTGTCAAGAGCTCCCACTCTTCAGACTTTGAAGTCATATCTGAAACTAATTATAAAAACAAAAACACAAAACAAAGAATCTATGACAGCAAGATGCTGGGTTAGTTTGAATAAACTAAGGATAAAATTAAATAAAACTAAGTAACTAGCACTTAAACGTAAAATAACGATTATTATAAAAACAAACTAAAACAAAAATTAAACACACAAAAAGCAAACAAACTAACTATTAAAACTAGTAGCAATATAGCTAATAAAAGATTGATAATAACTTAAACTATAATTAGAAGTCCCCGGCAATGGCGCCAGAAAAGCTTGTTGACGCCACTTAAGAACGTCAATCATTATACTGCAGGCGCACAGTATCGTGGTAGCTTTTCCCCAGGATAGGTATCTTGGGTTTGTCAATCCAGGGATAATTATGTCTAAGATATTATCTATCTAATATTAACTGAATTACTAGCTAATTCTAATAGATCAAAACAAGCATAAACAAGAGATAAAACTAATCTAAATAAACTCTAATCTATACTCTAATAAGGCTCTAAACTAAGAGGAAACTATAGCATAAAATGATAGAACTGGGTTTAGGTTATAAATGCGAGAACGATAGGTTTAACATGGCAAAATGATCCACAAGAGATATGAGACAAACAACCAACATACTAAGATCCACCTTGAAACTAGATCTAAACATGAAGCAAAGAATAAACATGATCATGACTGTCAAGGATCTACTCGAACCTTTCCCAGGGCTCTACTGTCACTAGTAACCACGTAATCGACGAACTAGCAAACCCTAACCATTTCTAAGCATGAGCAGATTCAGTCAACTAATTAAAGTAAAGAGATCTACTAAAGAACATGATAACGTTAATTACTGGCCAGTAAACCATGCTAGAATTATGCATTGCAAAGATATGGATCAAGAATCATGTATAAACAACAAGCTAGGTCTAAAAGACAAACTTTATTAATCAAGTAACAAGGTTTCATCAAAGTATCGAAGGAAGTACAAGGAATTACTCGAGATACAATATAAACTCTAAAGCATAGTCGTCGAGATGAACTCGACGAAGAACATGTCAAAAGATGACCTCGAGAGCTCCTCGGAAGGGCCTGGATCGGCCTCGGATGACCCTCCTGTCTCCTCTTGCTTCCTCCTTTCGCCGAGATGGACTTCTCGCCGAGTTGAACGCTTCTCAACCCCGACCCTTGCCCTAGACTCTCGACTTGCAATGAATAATGCGGTGGAATATGATGCCTCTCCCCTTGGGAGGCTCTCTATTTATACCACGGAGGGAACCCTATACATGGCATCTAATTGGTCGGTTCTAATAGTTCAAAAACTCCTATTTCCAAGTATATACAAGTTTCCAAAAGAGTCCCAGACGTCCAGGCCTTTCCTTGCTTGTAGATGAAGCTTCCATATTTGTCCTTCCTGAGTTGGACTCTTCCATATTCTGCGGCCTTTAGTATTTTGACATAACTTCCTTATCCGAACTCCAAATAATGCAAACTCTGACTCTAAATCATAGAGCTCGAAGAGATTTACAATTTTGGTATTCAAACTTTCTTCATTTGGCATAGTTAAGGTCTCCGAATTGGGCCCACAAGCTGCTGCTGTCATGAATTTCGAGAAGATTTCAGGATTTAGTCCTTCAAGCAATCTTTATCTTCCAGGACTTCTTTTCTTAACGGGCTTCTTCCTCAAATGGGCTTCAATTAGCCATCTTCATAGCATAAATCCTTTCTTCGAGAAATTCTCAAATATCTTCAATTATTCCCAATTCCTGCAAAAATGAATATTGCACAAAAACAAAGAGCATTCTCGAAAACAGGGTTATTTGTTAGTAAAACAAGACTAAATGATAAGATTAACTTTCGAAAAGACATAAAAACATATGAAAATAAAGCAAAATTTTAGTACTTAATGAGCGTCAACGTCGGCCGACCTACCCTCGGAGGCATTTTACACGTGCAACAAACGTCCTAACCGCCAACCGCCATGGGGACGCAAGATCAAGCCGTTGGAAGGCAAAGGCGGTGGATCGGGTGGTCGCCCGACCTCAAGCTAGGTCGGCCGACCTCCCCCCTAGGTCAGCCGACCACCGACTTCGGCCTCCCTCCGACCTAAGCATCCTACAAGTACCCCCCACTCATATGGGACTATAAATAGGCCTGTAGAGCTCATTTGTAAAGGTGTGGAGAAGTTGAGAGCTATATCCTAACTTAGAGAGTGTCATTTTCCACATCTTAGTAGTTAGGATAGTCCTGTGAGTTAGAGTGAGTCGAGCTTTGCCTCGGAGTTCTCGGAGATTTTTCTGAGTTTACGGTAACAGCTCTTGTATCTTTCTTACTCGAATCTTCAATATAATTCAGTTATATTTTACTTTACTTCTATCTCTTGCAAGTGTGGTATACCCTTTATTTTGCATACTGGCTAGGCTTAGGCTTGTGGTTATCTTAGTTAGTCAAGTCCTGTTATTCTTGCCGGTGCTATAATCCAACCTGTATGCCAGGCTCTGGTTAGGTCCTCTCCTCTGATCAAGGACGATCTATTGTTACTCAAGCTTTGCTTGAGTACGTTTATAGCGTGCCAGCCTATCCACGCAGATTTGCTTGGTAGACCCACTCGGTGACAGCGTGTGGTGTGCCTGTGTAGTCCAGGCCCGTTCGTTCGATAGGCCAGTAGGCGTTAGCCGGGTCTCCTTCGGTGGTCTACTATCTACCCCTTGACACCTCGAGGTGCCGGAATTTCGCTCGACGCGAGACCCTGACTTGCTGCTTGAGTTTCTTAGTTAACCACGACATAGTCTTTGCAGCCGAATAGAATAGAGTTTGGGAACTTAATCTCACTCGTTGTCCTCCCAGGCAGCTATACCTTTCTACGTGTATCTTAGGTAGTTTTATTTACTTCTTTCCACCATACACCTATCCGTTTACCAGACTTACCCCTATCCAGTGACTAGCTGATATATTTATTTAAGTACGGTTCATTCAATTTGAGCTTATTCAATTATACTCTCTCGCCTGCCGCTTCCCTGTGGATAAAAATACGATACTCGGAATACTCTGGGTGAAAAGCTACAGCGGTTTTCGTGCGCTTGTGGAGTAAAATGTTTTAAGGCTAAGAGATGCCAACAAGCTTTTCTGGCGCCGTTGCCAGGGAAGCAATAGGCAGAGAGATAGTTGATAATCTCTTTTTGAACCCCTTGTCTTTTATAAAAATACCAACTAGTCGTTAGCAGGCTCACTTGTCTCTGTTGTTTATGTTGGGGTTGCAACAGAGAGGTGTATGACCGGTTTCGACCTGTCGGAAAATTTCCACAATAACCCAGAGGCTCTGCTTAGGAGGGTCCGTCCCAAGACCATTCACGGGCAGAGACCTGTTCCAAGGGAATTGAACCTTGAAACGGCCACGTCAAGCAGTTCTTTGAACACCGACTCGTCAAGCAGTTCCTCGAACACGGGACATGGCCGCAGCAATGTCCCTACGGGACCTGCAGTCAACGCAGGGGAGAACTTCGAATTCAAGCCAGAAGTCATTCACATGGTTCAAGCCATTCCCTTCTGCGGATTAGCAACGGAGGAAGCCAACAATCACCTGCAGCAATTACTGGAATTCTGTAGCACATTTACCATGAAAAGTGCGTCCGCCGATGCTGTCAAGTTACGCCTCTTCCCATTTTCACTTGTCGGAAAGGCGAAGCAATGGTTCTACCTCAACCGTGCAACACTGACAACGTGGGATGCATGCTTAAACGCATTCCTTGCCAAGTACTTCCCTCTGGGAAAGACCAACGCGTTGAGGAACAAGATCTCGAGCTTTCAACAGCTCGCAGATGAAACGGTGGCGGAGGCTTGGGAAAGATTACAGGAATATATAGCAGCCTATCCCCACCATGGCATGGAAGAATGGATGATCATTTAGAGTTTCTTTCATGGGTTAAACCGTACTGGTCAAGAGCACCTGGATGCAGCCGCTGGAGGATCTTTCCTATCCCAAAGTGTGAGAGCGGCCAAAAATCTAATTGAAAAGATCACCACTAACCAGGGATGGAAGGAAGAAAGGTCGCACACACGATCTCGAGGAGTCCATCACATCGACAGCACAGACATGCTAGCCGCCAAGATGGACCTGCTTCTAAAGAAGCTAGAAGACAATCCTGAGACCGCACCAGTCCAGGCCCTCGACACTCGCATGACTTGTGAAGTCTGTGGGAACACAGGGCATTTAGGGAGCAGCTGCCATGAAACGCGACCGGAAGACGCCAACTTCATCGGTAATTCTAGCAACTTCAACAACGGTAGTCATCCCCAACCAGGCTGGAATTCGCACCCATGTATGCCATTCTCCAGACAGGGTAACTCCTCTGGTAATTCATAGCAGTTCAATAAGCCTAGCTCTATTGATCCTAAAGCTGTGTATGATAGCATCAGTAAAAAGTTTCATGCAAATAATAGACTTTTTGAGTCTATTTCTTTACAAATGGAAACTTTTAACAGTGCTATGAAAAATACACTGAGTTTCAATAAAATGTTAGAAACACAAATAGCTCAGTTGGCTGCCTCTTTGCCTAATGCTAATGCGGAAAAGCTTCCGGGACAACCGGAACCTCCTCCCAAAGAGAAAATTAATGCCGTTACCACTAGGGGTGGTGAGTCCACTTAGGACCCTCCACATCCTAGTGGTACATCATGCACTAACCATACATGCAAGGAATAGGAGAAGACCACCGAAACAAAGGAGAATGATGATCCAGAAACCAGCACTGGTGCCGCAAAGGAGAAGGCACCATCGAAAACTCTTCCACACGAGTTTTATGACACAACGGTGTTGCCCTTCCCTCAGCGCAACAAGAAGGCTGCCGCCGATGAACAATATAGTAAGTTTGTTGAGGTTATTAAGAAACTATATGTCAATATACCCCTGCTAGATGCTATGCAGGTACCGACATATGCAAAGTACTTGAAAGATATACTCAACAATAAGAAACCACTGCCATCAGCGGAAATTGTGCATATGACCGAGGAGTGTAGCGCAGCTAGACTCAACCAACCTCCACAGAAGAAGAAGGACCCTGGCAGTCCTACCATTCCATGCTCAATAGGGAACCAAGTCTTCAATTATGTGATCTCGGATCAAGCGTTAGTGTTATGCCTAAAATTGTCTTCAACAAACTCAATCACGCGGCACTCGTCCCCACGAGTATGTGCCGGTGAAGATCCGGAACTTCCTCATTCCCATGGATTTTGTGGTATTGGACATGGAGATTGATGCCCAGACACCGTTCATTCTTGGGCGGCCGTTTCTGAGCACCGTGGAAGCAAGCATAGATGTTGGAGCCAGAGAAGTCCACCTCAACATCAACGGGATGAGGGAGACATTCTCCTTCAAACCAAAAGTGGAGCAGTGTAGCCAAGTAAAGATTTTCAAGTGGCAAAAGTATGTGCCGAAGCCGCCAGTCTACGATGCTTCCAGGAAAGAGATGGACAGTCTCGTAGCATTCATGAAACAGAAGTTAGCCACCGAGTCTGCCATCCGACAATGAGAAGAAGACGAATGGAAGAAGGCGAGAGCCATGAAGGCTAACTGCAAGAACCAGGAAATAGGAGGCAAAACTCCTATTAAGAAGGTCGGCACCCATGATTTTACAAGACCCATCAACCGAGGGTGCAACAAAAATCAGCATACCCATGGAGAAACTAGGACAAATACTATAGGGCATGTTGACGACGAGCGCGCCCAGGACCCATCCATGACAAATTCCAAGTGGCTCGCAAAGGTACCGCTTACCTCCCTGTACGTACGCTCACGCGACATCCCGAAGGGTGGTAAATGGTTCGCTCCCGCCAATAGGTAAACCTGGCGTTATCTTCCGACGGCATATTTATTTCCCGCTAGTTTAATTTCCCGTTCTCCACGGCATATTTAAATTTTTGCAATGCACAAATTTTAATCTTTCATTGCATTTAGTTTATACCTCCCAATTTTTGAAAAAAAAATATATAAGGGCCGGCCGACCCATGAGGCCGGCCGACCATCACCCTGCAAAGGGGAGCATGGAGGCACTGGTCAAGCCGGCCGACTGCATGGCCAGGCCGCCCAACCACGCCACCCTCCCACTCTCCCCTCTTTTCTCTCTTCACTCTCATGCTCTCCCTCTCCTTTCCCTTTCTCTTTAGCTTTGCTTTCTCTCTGTGCCCTCTCTTTCCCTTTGCCTCACTTCCTAAGCAAAGCACAAGAGGGGAAAGGCACCGCCGGTGGCCACCCGGCCACTGCCATGGTCGCCCGACCAACTGTCACCTCCTCTCTTCCCTCTCTCATCATCCCCTTTGCGCACGCAAGGCCACAGGGCCGGCCGACCCAGTGATGAGGTCGCCCGACCCCCTGCACCTTCCCTCCAGCGCACTCAGAGCACTATCATGAGGCCAGGCCGGCCGACCCACGCACCGGTCGCCCGACCACTCAAGTGGTCACCCGACCCATGCACCGTAGCCGCCCGACCAGCCTCCCCATGCCTCTTCTTTTCCATCTCATCCCCTTGCTTCCAACACACTCAATGTGCTACACTCGAGTGGTCCTCGACAGGCTTCACCGGCCGCCCGACCACCTTCACTCCCCCCTTGCTGCACCATCACGCAAAGAGGTCGCCCGACCAGCTCTCTAGGCTGGCCGACCTTCCTCATACACTTTCACACACACTAAGTGTGATGCCCCAAGCATCTCAAGTGCATTTCATTTGCATCATTGACATGTTTGCATCATCGCATGAACATTTCATGTTGAGTGCATAAGTAGAAAAAAAGTCATCTGAATCACTTAAATCCAGTTTTTCCTGAGTAGGACTCCAAACTTGTCACTATAACTTTGCATGTGTTGGGATCTAGGTGAAACTTTTTATACCAAACTTGTAGACAATTTCATGATGAACAACTTTGGTAATTGGTGCTATGACATGCAGTAAGGTTTGCACAGAGTTTTAGGGCATTTTATGTCAATATGTGAAATCTGTCCAAACCTGACCTGTAAAGTAAATTCAAATTTTCTTGATCTTAAAGCCACAATCTTGCAATGCTTTTATTGAGAAAGTTGTAGATCTTGAAATTCTGAACAACATTGGTATAAAACTCTTTGCATGAAAGTGGCCCTAAAATGGACTTTTGGAAGTTCTAATCTGGCGGGTTATTTTGGTCAAACCTGGGTCAGTCCACTAAATTCAAATTTAAACCGTATTTTTGAATATAACATGGTATACAAGTTTATAAGACAAATGTAGAGGAACAAATTTAGAATATTTCATTCAGTTGGGTCTTTTGCAAATTCGGCCTCTAACCTATTCAAAAACGTAAAATACAAACGGACCTTTCTGCGGTCAAAGCTGAATTTTCCATTTTCGGGATTTTCCTTTTTCATTGTCTCTATAACATGTGGGTCCCACACGCCAGACCCCATCGGGTTCCCGCCCGCGCTGGACAAAAACCCGAGCCGGTGGGTCCTGCCCTCACCCGTCTCCGTAGGCCTGGTCCATTGAACTCGAGTGCCACCCCGGTCCCGGTCCCACCTGTCGGTGACGCGCGGTCTATGGACCAAGTCCACACCCACGCCACCTCCTCTCTCCCCCCTCCCCGACGCGCACGCGGTGCGCGGCATCTGCGCGCGCCCCGCCATGGCCGCCAGCGCGCCGGCCGCACCCCGCGCCCCTCGCCCTAAGCCGAGGCCGAAGCCCCTCCGCACCTGGACGCTCTCCCGGCCAAGACCACGCGCTCCCCACTTCCCCACTCCACTGCCCCTCTCTCTGTCTCTCCTCCCAAGCGTAGAGCGCGCAGTGCGCCACCCGCCATTGGAGCTTGGCGTCGAGCTCGTGCCGCCGATGCTCCGGTGTCTCTCAACGCCCTAGGCCGCCGCCTCCACCTTCGCCTCAGCCCTGCGCGTCCGACGCGCTAGGTCTAGGCCGCCGTACCCCTCTCTAGCGGCCGGATCAAAGTCGCACTGCCGTCGCCACGCCACAGCCGCACCCCTAGTTCAAGCTCGGTTCATCACTGTGCGTGGCCATCTCCGACCGCCTCGCGGCTCCAGGACACCACCACTACCCCCGCCTTGTTCTCACACGTCCGACGCTCTAGATCTCGGCCGCCGCCCGCCTCTCCATCGCCCGGTTCAACCGCGCCGCGCCGCGCCGCCGGTGCGTGAACCACGTCTCTATTGGAGATATGCCCAAGACACCAATCATAAAGATGATTGTAATATATTATGCTTGTATGGTTCCAATAATGATCTCATGTTACAAGTCATCAAGTACAACTTGTTTGCAAAACCCTGTAACATATAATGACATCATTATAAAGTTATCCCCTGATTTTATTGATTGGGACATCAATAAGAAATGAACATAATCAAGCACATGGATTGTTGTGATAGCCATGTTTTGCAGGCTATGGATATATGATATCAATACAATCATGTGAATATACATGTAGGAGTACATGGTATTGGATTGACCCACTTTATGAAACACCTTTGAGGATATGATGTGTCATAGGTGATTTCATACAATTATAAATGTCTTAATCCTTAGACCTGAGATCAATCATAGTTGCCTACATGAGGATAGCATGCTTTGATGTTGTCTAACGTTGCACCATAACTGGGCGACCATAAGGGCAACACTCGGACATGTTTTGAATCATGCAGAGGGAAGTAATTGATCAAGAAGGGAGTTGTCCTCCTCGTTTAGAAGAAAACGATATCTTTGGCCACTCGATGAAATAGACTAAAGAATGTGCATGGCCATGCCCGAGTGATCAAGAAGTTGATCAATCGATCAAGTTTAGTCTACTTCAGAGAATCGAGAAAAGGGACTTAATAGCACAAGGATGACACATCTCAACCTTGGGTTAAGTTAATATATCAATAGAGAAGAAAGGATTGACATTTGATCATTGAGAGGTTCGTCGGATGATTGATCTTCATGCAATTTAGATAGTCACAATGTTTTGCTAGAAGCCGCTTGTGACTTGTGGATTAAAAGGGTTTTTGATCTACTACCAACATTGCATGAACCTATAGGGTCACACACAAAGAACATGGTTTAGGCAGGTTTATGAAACCTCCACTCGTGACAAAGCTAAATAAGATTGAGCGTAGTTTTCTGGATGTGTGCTACAGAAAGAAAAGTTCAAATCGAACTTGTCCTTCACCGGAGGACTCTAGAACCATCTAGAAAGAAAAGTTCAAATTGAACTTTGCCTTGAGCAGAGTTCAAATCGGACTTGTCCTTGACCAGAGGACTCTAGAACCATCCAGAAAGAAGAGTTCAAGTTGAACTTTGCCTCAGTATTATATGAATATGAATACAAAAAGCAAAGTTCAAATTGGACTTGACCATGGAGGGCCCTAGAACCAACTAGGTTGTTGCCTCACCATGGTGTGCCACGGCCTATAAAAGGAGAGGTACTTGGCAAGACCTTTCAATTCTCTTGAGACCAAGAGGCAAGGGTGAAAAGAGTTTCACCCATTCCAGGAAAAGTCACGAGGGTCGTGTAATCCGGTGCTAGCACACCGACGCATGCAGCCGAAGGCCTGTTCTAGTGGATACCTAAAGGCCACAGCTGTTTTGCCGTGAAAGATCCAACGAGTTTCATTCCACTGCGACAATCGGATTCTAAAGGCTACGGTATGTATTTATGTTTTCATATCTATCTAATCTTGGTTCTAATGCATACGATGATCCTGGAAGGGAATGAAAATTTTTGAAATTCATAAGGTCTAACCATGACCGTTCCCAGGCAGTGGTACCAGAGCAAGTCATATTGCATTAGTTCTGGATTAGTGATGCATATATGAGATATGTGCATGGTTTCCTATTTTGTTGATGTGATCAACATAGTTTTGTTTGTTTTTGGATAGTTATGACTTGATTTGATCATGTCCTTTTGTGATATCTATCATGTTTATATGATCTTTGTATAAATTGTTATACATGTTGTCATGATTTTATGTTGGCATAATTGCTATGAGATAGCATGTGCATGGTAACCGGAAAGATTCTGGTTATCTTGTCCCACTTGCAATTGAGTTGGATGATGCCTTTATCAATTCTGTTCACTGTCAAGATTTTGATCATCAACTGATGGGCTTGCCAAAGCAAGGTATCACCGATTATCTTAATAAGATAGATGTTTGTGTCGGACACTTACGAACATAGGAATTGATTTTACTCAGAAGGGTTATCAAAACGGTTTTGGTCCTTGGGCATCAGTTGGTAGGATTGCATGAGATATCTTTTTATCAACCAAGAATTACATGAGATGTAATTAGTGAAGTGTTTGCTTACCAAAAGAACCTTGTCTGAGCAGTGATACCAAAGCTCACTTGGATATGGTGAAATTTGGATCTTGGAAATGCTACACGTTTGGGACACAATTTGTAAACGTGTAGTAATATTTATTTTCATAAGATGAAAATAATAAGCATAAATATGTCTCTTATATTTTTGCATACTTTATGTTGTAGAGCATGGCGAGTGGTTCGTCATCTAGCTTTACATTGCGATCTATCCTTGAGAAGGAGAAATTGAACGGAACCAATTTCATTGATTGGATCCGGAATTTGAGAATTGTTCTCAAACAAGAAAGGAAGGAATATGTTCTAGAGAAACCTATTCCTCCTGTGCCAGCCACGAATGCTTCACGTGCAGAAAAGGATGCTTACAAGAAGCATTCTGATGATGCAGTGGATGTCACGTGTCTCATGCTAGCCACTATGAACTCGGAGCTTCAGAAGCAGTTCGAGAACATGTCGGCAAATGACATGGTTGTGCATTTGAAAAATTTGTTTCAAGTGCAGGCACGTGTTGAAAGGTATGAGATGACAAAGGCATTGCATGAGTGCAAGATGGTAGCAGGTACTTCGGTTAGTACTCATGTGATCAAGATGATTGGTTACATTGAAAACTTGGAAAGACTAGGCTTTTCATATAACCGAGACCTTGCCACCGATATCATACTTCAGTCTTTGCCACCATGTTATGGTCCGTTTATAATGAACTATAATATGAATGGCTTGGAGAAGTCGCTCACTGAATTGCATGGGATGCTAAAGACAGCTGAGCAAAATATCAAGAAGGAGACATCAGATGTCTTACTGGTACAGAAAGGAAAGCGTTTTAAGAAGAAGGGAATGGCGAAGGTTAATAATCATGCTATAGCTGAGAGCTCTGGCACTGATCATAATAAGAAAACACCTAAGCCTAAACCTACTTCTGACGCAACATGTTTCCATTGCCATGATGTTGGTCATTGGAAAAGGAACTGCCCAAAATACCTAGAAGAGAAGAAGAAAGGGAGTTTGACTTCCGTTTTAGGTATTTATGTCTACTTGATGAGACATAAGTCTGAATCTTTTGAAAAGTTCAAAGAATTTCAGAATGAAGTACAAAATCATATTGGCAAAACAATTAAATTTCTGCGATCAGATCGTGGAGGCGAATATTTGAGCCAAGAGTTTGGCGACCATCTTAGAAGATGTGGAATTGTTCCACAGTTGACTCCACCTAGTACTCCTCAATGGAATGGGGTATCTGAGAGGAGGAATAGAACCTTGTTGGACATGGTTCGGTCTATGATGAGTCAAACAGATCTTCCATTGTATTTTTGGGGATATGCTCTAGAAACAGCTACGTTCATTTTGAATAGGGCTCCATTAAAAGCAACAGAAAAGACACCATATGAGATATGGACTGGGAAGCGACCCAGTTTATCTTTTCTGAAGATTTGGGGTTGTGAAGCTTATGTAAAACATTTGACGTCTCATAAGCTCACTCCAAAATCTGAAAAGTGCATCTTCATGGGCTATCCGAGGGAAACCAAAGGGTATTACTTTTATAACAGAAATGAGAACAAAGTGTTTGTTGCTCGTAATGGTGTTTTCTTAGAAAAGGAATTTCTTTCCAAAGGAGTTAGTGGGAGTTCTGTGCACCTTGAAGAAATTTGAGATGTACCTCAGTTTTCTTCTAACCCTGAGGATTCGCAAGAAAATCTACAAACAGTTGTAGAACCCTTTAATGAAACACCAGCCCTGCGAATATCAGAAAGGGTGCGTCATAAACCGGAAAGACTCATGTTTATTGTGAATAAACAAGATGACATTCCATCATTTGATGACAATGAACCAGCCACTTTTCAAGAAGCAATTGAAAGCCCAGACTCCAAAAAATGGCTCGAAGCCATGAGATCCGAGATGAACTCCATGAAAGATAATCAAGTTTGGAACTTGGTTGATTTGCCTGATGGTGTGAAGGCAATTGAGAATAAGTGGGTGTTCAAAAGAAAATTTGACATGGATGGAAGAGTTCATATCCATAATGCTCGATTGCTTGCTAAAGGGTTTAAACAAATTCATGGTATTGACTACGATCAAACCTTTTTACTAGTCATGATGTTTAAGTCAATTCAGATCATCCTAGCAATTGCAGCATATTTTGATTATGAAATATGGCAAATGGATGTCAAAACTGCATTCCTTAATGGAAACCTCAGTGAGGACGTGTATATGACACAATTTGAGGGTTTTGTGGATCCAAAAAATGCTGGGAAGGTATGCAAGCTTCAAAAATCCATTTATGGATTAAAGCAAGCATCACGGAGTTGGAATCTTCATTTTGATGAAGTTATCAAAGAGTTTGGATTCATAAAAAATGAAGAAGAACCCTGTCTATATAAGAAGGCAAGTGAGAGCACACTAGTATTTCTGGTATTATATGTGGATGACATATTATTGATCGGAAATGATATTCCTATGCTTGAATCAGTTAACACATCATTGAAAATAAGATTCTCAATGAAAGACCTGGGCGAAGCAGCTTATATATTAGGTATCAAGATCTATAGAGATAGATCAAGAAAGCTAATTGGATTAAGTCAAAGTACATATATTGACAAGGTGTTGAAGAGGTTCAACATGCATGAGTCCAAGAAAGGATTCCTGCCCTTGTCACCTAGTACGAATCTCAGCTCAGTGTCCCATGACACAAGATGAGCAAGATCGCATTAGTATGGTTCCTTATGCTTCTGCCATTGGGTCCATCATGTATGCCATGATATGTACACGTCCAGATATTTCTTATGCCTTAAGTGTAACAAGTCAATATCAAGCAGACCCCGGTGAAAGTCACTGGACAGCAGTCAAAAATATCCTGAAGTACTTGAGAAGAACTAAGGATATGTTCCTTGTGTATGGTAGTGTGGAAGAGCTTAGTGTAACTAGTTACACGGATGCAAGCTTCCAAACCGACAAGGATGACTCAAGATCGCAATCTGGATATATATTTTGCCTCAACGGAGGAGCTGTTTGCTGGAAAAATTCAAAGCAATCAACCGTTGCGGACTCTATAACGGAAGCCGAGTATATTGCTGCTTCAAAAGCAGCAAAGAAGGCTGTTTGGATAAGAAAACTCATCATTGAATTGGGTGTGATTCCAAATGCTGAAAGTCTAGTGGATCTCTATTGTGACAACAATGGAGCCATTGCACAAGCTAAGAAACCGAGATCACATCAGAAATCCAAACACATACTACGGCGATATCATCTTATTCGAGAGATTTTGAATAGAGGTGATATCAAGGTATGCAAAGTATCTACGGATGCCAACGTGGTAGACCCGTTGACAAAACCTCTTCCACAAGCTAAACATGAGGCACATACTAGAGCAATGGGTATTAGATACATGCATGATTGGCTCTAGTGCAAGTGGGAGATTGTTGGAGATATGCCCAAGACACCAATCATAAAGATGATTGTAATATATTGTGGCGAAACCGCCCTGCTTAATCCAGACTAAGCACACCTGCCACCGTTGGCTCGCAGTGCACCTAGGCTAGACTAAACCCGGTAGTCCGTCGAGCTACCCCGAAGGGCACTCGATGTAACCATCGCCCGAGGATACCGACGTCACACACATGCAGCCCTCGAAAGAGCCACAACAGTTCCATCATCACAGGCAGTTGAAGTAGAGAGTAGGTAGACTTAGTTTACAAACCGAAGATAAATAATCAAATACATGTTCAAATGTAGCGAAAGCGATTTCAAAATATACATGTGTAGTGGAAGCATTTTCAAATCATCTCGCAGCGGAAACATGATACTTAAGCAGTTTTCATGTAGAGACGAACAAGGCGTCTAGCACCGAGCCCACCGGTACTACCACCTCCAACACAGTTGTCCGGATGTCGCCGGTACCTGTAATCCAAAAGTGGGGGCAAACCCTGAGTACTAATTACTCAGTAGGACTTAATGGACGGGGCTTACGGCTGACGGAAAGCATAGCTTACTAGTCAGGTGGATCCTTAGCCATTGATTTTATACAAGGTCATGTTGACATAAGATAGCAGGATTTGACAGCTGCTATCTCTTAATCATGAAGATTCATTTACATCATAAAGTAAATACTTGCATGAAAGGTAAAGCATGAGAACCCATCAGTAACTTGCATAATAGTATATCCTACACATCCAAGATATACCCTCATCAACACATGTCCCGTCCCAAGATTCACAGCGCTCCCACCTAACCCCTGGGAGTAGCCGTCTCAGGAGCGATACCACGGTACATCGGGTCAGCCCTCCATCGACCTCAAAGCACCTCCCAAGTCCATCTTTCCCCTGTCAGTGGATGGGCAGCACCATGAATAGTGGGATGGAATATACACATCCAAGCATGTTGTATTGAAAAGCGTGATTAAATAAACAACATGTTAAAGTTATTACAACGTTACCTAGCAGTGATACTGGCATTCTCGCACCTGGTGAGCATCAGCGATTCGAATCGATTTCTAATTCCCGGGAATAACTAGAAATGCCAGGGGTATATGCTTACTAGCCATCGGGTTCCCACACATAGCCCCCATCTCCACTTGTCCCATCCCAAGTTCGATTCAATCCTTCTGTTGTTCCCAGGTTGTGCCGCCTTAGGAGCGTTACCTCGGTGTACCGGGTCCAGCCCTCCCTCGACTACAAGCTCCCCAAGGTGTCACAGTAGGAGTCTGTCTCTGTTCTTTGGATGGCACAAGTAAGACTTTCACCGGTCCATTATCCCGGATAAGCACTCCAGCAATGTTATGCCGATCCCAAGCGGACAGTGGACGGGGTCTTAAACGACTCGGGCGGAGTCCACCAAACCATCCATCTCATCATCATCATTTTTCTTATATACCCATATCTCCGCCCGGTCTCGATTTAAGCTTTGAGCATCCTCATAGCTTCCATTACAGTAATATTTCTTGTGACTTTTGAAAATTCAGCTACGCGACGAGTGACTCCATTCACTCGTGTCTACTCGTACCTAGCATTACTAGGCATACTCGTCCTACGTACTCTATTTTAGGTCCTAGGGCCAGGGCGGCCAGGGAGTCTAATGCAATTGGTTTCAAACAACTCCTAATGCAGATGCGTAATTATCAACCACAAAATGTTTGCTAGGAAAAGCAAGGTCCTACCTACCTTTGCTTATTTCTACCAAAACCAACAAACTAAGCTAATGTTAGTTTGCCGAGTTGTGAGGCTTCGCCCCAGGCAACCCCTTGATCCCTTGGACAACTCCGCCGTCCAAACACGACAGATGGGCCCTCCAAGTCATGCTTGGGGCTTAGTTGGTCTTTTGGACCACCGTTAATTGAAGTAGCTCCACACACTCTTTTCTTGATCACGTATCTGCAATTAAGCGTCACTATGTGAATACCATGCACGATGCAGTGAATGGGATGCATGAATGACAAGCACACACCTGAACAATCGTTTCATAAAAAAAACAGAAAGGTGGTTACAAATCTACATACACAAGGAGTAGTTCTTATGGACAACGACCCAACACGCAGTCGTAGGATCACACATAAACAAGCTACTGATTATAACAACATGTCACTTATGGAATTTGATAAATGCAAGCAATAGTTGTTTAGGCTACTAGAATAGGTGTGGTGGTGTTCATTTCCATTCAACGGATAACAAGTTGAAATCACGTACTTCATGCATCCATAGAAAGCATTCACTAATTACATCATGTAGGATGTTTATTTTAATGAATTCAAACGCTATATTGACTTTAGGTACTTTACTCATATTAATTTCTCAATCAGGTGTGATTTAGAGAATAGTAGATAGCCTGCAGCTAGAAATCAACCCACATGCATAATGATAACAATTGCAAACAAACACCTACTCTTATAATTAAATAACACATGCCCACTTTATAAATAAAAGTATTACTTGTGTTCATGTAGTTAGACAACTCCAATTGAGCTCAGATTTTTAAGACATGTAGATTTATACTACATTATGCTACTGTCAAAATTTCAACCACAAAGGAATTATAAATGAATTATGAAAATTCTAGCAAGTTATCAGCCCTATAGCTTCTCAGATTTTCCATAAATTATAGGAATGGTTTCCGAAGGTGAAATTTTACCAGTGAGCTATACTTAGCATGGACTGCATGTACAAAAATTGACAAGTTAAAACTCTCAAGTTTGACAGGACATCTATTTTCTATATATTAATCCTGTGTGAATTTAAGATGTACATATGAACAGCGTAATTAGCCTTCTTGAATATACTTTCTGGACTCTATGCACCAACATTGAGCTACCAAATTTTCCAGAGAATTTTCCTAGCAAGTTATGACCACTTTTTCTAATTATCCTTTCCAACATATAGTATTTTATCATTTTCAAATCACCATTTAAACTTAACATGCAGAATGTCATATTTCACTAGTGGGCTACTTATACTACCCAAAGTATAGAAAAAATGCCTGAGAGTCATTTTGAGCATATTCTATATAGCCTCCAATTTCTAGGTTAAACAAATGCACATAACACCTTTATAATGGTAAAAGGGTACTTAAACAGCAAGTGCTACGGCTACAAAAATTCACATAGTGCTATAATGCCACAAGAAAGCTACTGTCCAAGTTTCGTAATCTTTGGAGTTTATCTTTTTAGGATTTTTCTTTGATTTATTATGATTTTCCAAAGTTCACAGATTTCGAAAAAGAAAAACATACAAAACAGGGACCTAAACGAAATTAACCATATACTTCAGGGGCTAGCACAAAATTTTACCTAGGTTCAGTGAACAGATCCTGTGAAATAAGTGAAGCACAGGGTTAGATCTGCAAAAATGAAAAGCTTCGGGTAAAAATGCGAAACTCTAATAGATCCAGGGGGTTATCTGCAGTTTTATCAAGGCACATTCAATAGTGAATAGAATAACGAAAACTATAGGGGCTAATGTGCAAATGCGCCATCTTCTTCCTCGGGCCGACGAGGGGACGACGCGGCGGCTCGGCGTTCCGGCGCTTGCGCCGGCGCGTGGAGGCGGCGTCTTGGAGCCGAGGCGGTGGCCGAGGGTGTTCCCGGCCACGGGGTTCCGTCTCCCCTAGGTCTAGTCACGTGGGAAGGAGCGTGTGGGCCACACGGCGGCGGTGAACCGGAGAGCCCATGGCACGGCGGCGCGAGACGGCTCCGGCTCGATCTCGTCGCACGGGTGAGGGCGGAGGCCCTGGATGGGGGCGCGAGCTGCGCGGTGACAAGGGGAGTTCGGAGGAGTGGGTTGGAGGCACAGGGTCGGCCCGTAGGGTCTACGGCGAGGTCGGCGATGCACCGCGGTTCACAGTGGCGCGCACATGGGGAGGGGCGTAGGTGGCACTGATGGTGGGGAAACGATAGAGGATGGTGGCGCGGATGTGGTTCTCACGGTGGATTGAATGGTGGTGGCTCGAGGCCGCCGGGACCTGAGCTCGGCCATGGCGAGCGGCCATGGCATGCATGCACGCAGCGGGCTCCTGAGGAAGTGCTCAGCTCTGGGATCTTGGGGAATCGACGTAGTGGCTCAAGGTGCTTGCGTTGCGCATGCTTCGAAGGTGGGAGGAGGCCCGAAGCAGCGGTGGCGCGAGCTCGAGTGGAACTTGGAGCTCCCATGGCGATGGCAGAGGGGGTGCTGCTGCTGCTCAAGGAGGGAGGCAGGGAGGACGAGTGAGGGAGGGAGGAGATGAGGGTGTGAATGGGGTCGGTTTCCCGTCCAGATGAAGAGAGGGCGCGGCGCGGGGCAGGCCGAGGCGCGGCCTCGGACGCCGGTGGCCAGCAGCCGCGTGGCGAGTGGCGCCAGGGCGCGGCGTACGCTGGTTGGGGAAGGAGGGCGGTGGTGGGGCCCACGACTGACGAGTGGGGCCCCCCACTTGTTAAGGACACAAAAGGGGGAAAATGGAAAAATCCTGTTGACTGCTGAGACTCTCATTTGAACTCTCCGCTTTTGAATCATTTAGAGTGCGATTTAGATGAAACTTGAAATACAAGAAGTGTTCAACATTTGTAGACCTACATTTCTCTTATAAACTTCCACCCCATGTTCTGTATAAAAATATAATTCAAATTTGAATTTAGACGGCTGACTCATGTTTGACCAACAGAACTTATCAATTTAGAAATTCTAAAAGTCTATTCTATGCTCACTTTCATCCAAGATGGTTCTTAACAATGTTAGTTATAATTTAAAGATCTACAACTTATTCAAATAGAGTTTTGCAAGATTATGGCCGTAGATCAAAGAAAATTTGAGATTGCTACAGTGGTCAGGTTTTGACAGATTTCATGTATTGGCAGAAAAGGACTCATAACACTATTCAAATCACAGTGCATGTCAACAGTCTAGTTACCGATGTTGTTCCTAATAGAATTATCTACAAGTTTGGTATAAAAAGTCTTGCTTGGATCACCACAGATTTTGAATTACAAGCACAAACATTGCTGTAGGTTTGGTAAAACTGCAGCTTCTATTTAAGTAGACTCTTTCTTGTTTCAAACTTTTGACTACTCAAGTGAAGTCCAAACACTTCCACTCTAGGTGCATTTGAAAGGTGATAAGTTTAATTTCACTTCATAGAAAGGAAGATTTTTAAGTTGTATAGTGAAATCAAAAGTAATTTCAGATTCAAATTTGGGAAGGGCTGAAATTCAGACTTGGGAAAAATATTCTGTGTAGGCTGACCTGGTTGTTTCCATGAGATTTTTGGGTGCAATTATGAGTGAGTAGATGATAGTTTTGATCCATGCTCAGTGTAACAAAAGCGTAGTACATGGTCTGCACCACAAGTTTGATATAAAGTTTAAGCAAAGGTGCTTAATGAATTTGAAAGTTTTATTAGGGCTCAACTTTATTCACGATCACAATTGGCACCTTCCAAAGACTTCCTGGTTTGGTTTGGTCTCAACTTTTAAACCTTATAACATATGATTTTAAAGATGGTCGTAATATCAAAGTTGAAGATAACATCCTGAACTAAGACTTTTGTATTTGGTGTTTTGCATAAAAGCTTATGGGTGGTGACTTAAACAACCAAACCACGTAGGGTTTCGTATTCTTCTAGAAAAATTTTGGCTTAGTGACTTCTCCATCTAGTCTTCGTTACTCTTTAAGCGTCATCAAGTCCTAATTCATTATTTACTTGTCTCTAGCTGCATGTTAAGGCTCTTGAAATGCTGGGGGCATCACAACCCACCCCCTTAAAGAAATCTCGTCCGGGATTTGAAGCAAACGGGGTTTTACGACTTACTGCGTAATGCGAATGGTCTCTGGCTCGAGGTTCATGCGCTTCTGTCACACATGGTAACATTCGAATCGTCTATTAGCTTTGTTAACTGGCTCGTGAATGGTTATTGCCTCTTTAACACAAGGTAGTTACAAAGCTTCTTTTAATTGGTCCATGGTGGCCTTTCTAAGATACTCGCCAAGTCGTGTCTTATATGAGAGCGAATGAATAAACCACAAGGAAGGCGTGGCCACAGTGCGAAAGCAACAGCGATTGATTCGAACAATAGAACAGGGTTACTTTCTGACTTTGACACCAAGATTTAGAAACATGATAAATATCAAATTTATCCGAACAATAGAAGCAAAGGGTACACAATCAGAAACTGGACAAAGCAGACCCTCGTGACTCAAAGAAGTGTCGATGAAGTCAATGGATGTGTTTTTGGGAGACACATTCATTTGGTTTTGATAGGGATTGCGTACACATATAATACATCAAATCTGAATACCTTCAAGGAGTAGGATGTGGTGAAACATAGCACATTCTACTCGTTGTGACAAGAAAGGTACGAAAAGGATAAGATAGGACATATTCACCTTGACAAGGTGATGGTTTGTACGATTTCATAGGATTGGTCAAGACTGACCAAGAAAAGTATAGGTAGATGATATGTGCCTACTAACAAATCAATGGCAATGTTAGTAAGCCCCACTTCGAGGATAACTTTAAAGAAGAAGGAAGCAATTCATGGAAAGTGAGGTATGACAACGGCACCAACCGAGAGCAAAAGCTAGTGCAGAGAATGGCTCTGAAGTTCACCTTCTGGAGATAAGGTTTAATATTTATGAAGAAAAGAAACATAAAGGAGGGTAGTGGAAACAGAATTGAATGTTCCCACAAATGAAGAGAGGTAAGGTTAATCGCAGAGGTGAACAAGCGTATTTAGACATTAGGAATGAGACTTGTCACCCCATGAATCAAGGAGACAAGGTTAAACAAAGAAATAATAAGGTGCAAACAAGTTGTGGGTGGAGATGGATCCTTCCCACCAAATCAAGAAAGGAAAGGTGAAACAAAGCGACAAAATGCGGCAGTGGAATTAGAGTAAATCATTTCCACAAATAGATGTATAGAGGTCAACAAGGCGGTACAAAATGGATATGAATGTTCCACAATTGAAGTAGTGTCATGCCTTTGTATGTCTTGATACTAGCGCGAGCCTAGGGGTTTACCCGGTGTCGGCCATACACATGGGACCCTAGATTCCGTCGCGGCATCATAGACTATTCGGGTAAGCACCTCATCAAGAGCGGCACAACTATCCAACCTTAGAGTATGCGAATAACACAAGGTTATAGAAAGACATGAACAAGGAGTTTGGAGCGCATGAATCTCAAGGTATGGGTAACCCGAATCAAAGAGTTGAAGGCACATAGATTTCAAAGGTTGGAAACACAGGAATCATGAGAACGAGAGACATAGGGCCCATCAACTGTTGAGTTGGGGTGGTGACATAGACTCAAAAGTACATGAATTGGCGTGAACGCAAGACATGTGGGCTACAAAAGTTTGAAATGCGTGGAGTGCAAAAGCTTGAAATGCACGGAACAGCGGAGCATGGAACTCTAGTTTTGCAATTGTTGGGAAAAGCATGATACACTAGAGTTGAGTTCAAGAAGTTAGGATCAAGTGGCACAGTGAACCGTACTCACTCAATGTGCAGCCAATACATGACAAAGCTAAACATTGTTACTACACCAATCAGTACCCATACGATTTGCCTAATCGTAGGATTTAAAAACATTTTGGTCGACAGCTAGCTTCTTCTTCCAGTCATGTCGATGCAGCGCGGTGCTTCACGTGGTCGTCACCATGATGATTGTTGCCTCGATAGACCATCAATTTGGAAAATATTGCTGGAATCAAGGTTGATCTTAAAAGGTTCCTCTTTATCTCTTATGTCATCAACTTAAGAACTCTAAGTGTTGCTAGGGGTATGTAAGCGATAGTAGAACCTTGCGGCGGCATCTTCTGGACCCATTCTTGTCTTGGTGGAGCTCTAACTTGTATCGGTGTAGATGTTGACGCTGTGTATGTCGGGTTGACTGGAGAAAAGTCTTCGACGATGAAAGCTCGGGCATTCTTCTCAAAGACTTCTTGGAGGCTTGCTTATTGTTCCGGTGGCTAGGTCTATAGAATCCTATGGACCCAATATGTAAAAGTAAATATGTACGAAATATCCTGACTTCATCTTCAGGCTTGGCGAGGCCCTTTAGTCGAATAATCGTGTGTTGTCGATGTAGGAGTCGATATTTCGTTTGTTGGGTCGACTGGAGAAACTCATCCTGCTCCGGCGATGTGTCTTGGGAACTCCTCTTTGTATGCTTCGGTACATCAGGGGCTTGTGCGTCATCCTTGTGGTTGTAGACATGCCTACCGAGTCATAGCAAACTAGGACCTAGATGATAACACGTCCGATTGTCTTGACTTGATCTTTCGGCTTGTGGAATCTGATTAACTGAAGCATCTTAGGCCGTATATGTTGAATCGAAGTAGTGTTTGTGGAGTATTCTTCAGCTTCGCCTATTCTTCACTCTTCTTGTGATATCTTTGACGAGGTCAATAAAGCTTTAGTCAGTGGCGATATGGCTTTCGAAAATCTTTTGCATGATACAAGTGTGTTACATTTACGAGCTTAAGAATATATGCCAAAAAGGGGAGACTACTACCAATTCTGAGGCCTGATTACTACCTTTCCTTCTAACGTGTACAGCTTGCAGCCAACTACCAGAGGTGAATTAAGATAGTCTGCAAAAGATCAGGATGCCATAGTTATACCTAAGTTTGTTCTCTACAACTTTGGTATAGAAAGTTTTCCTTAAATGTCTTAAGAGTATCACCAGATTTGAAATTTCAAACTGTAAGTCGCATAAGTGCAGATTTTGGTTTTTAACATGTTTTAAGTTGGGCTTTGAAACCCGAGCATTTTCAGAGAAAACATTGTATAACAAAGTGATTGCGAATTTTACATTCTAAAATCACCTTATATAAAATTTGTACCAATTTTGTTTGCACCTCGAACTACACACCAAAACAGTAGCAACGCACATACAAATCACGTCCCAGACATATTGCTTCTAATCAAATGCATAGCAAGGCACATAGATTAATGACATATGAATCTTGTTACTTTCAATCACACACATACCAAAGCACATGAGATGATATGGAATGATGCATGATTCGTCCTATTCGGTCTCACATCCCACATCCTATGTATAGTGTATATATATAACTAGCGATATTTCAGTGACATATATGCACGTCTCTCCTTAATGCAACTAGCCGTTCTCTAGTCGTTCTTAATTTCGCATGTGGTTAGTGTACCTACAGAAGAATGCATGCTCACACATTACCACCTAGTGTGGCATCCACGCGTGACCGTTGCGTGGACAACGTTAGTGGGCCGCTGCACCTTTTCCTGAAAGCCTGACCTTCCACCAGTACTGGGGATTGTCGAGAAGAAGGTGGATCCCAAAACCGAATATAAGTGTGGTGGGCATGAAAGCATCCAAAGCATGCCCACCACCCTTAAAGAGATTTTACTACGGGACATGAATGCAGGGCTTACAACCATTCGCAAATCCCAATAGCTTCCACCAGTACTGGGGATAGCTATGGCCGAAAAGTTGCTCCCAAAGCGCTGAATATGCATATGAGTTCTATCAGGTCAGAATGTCAGCGATGTCACCTGGATAACACTAACATCCTTATACGGGCATAGTGTATACTCTCATTTTTGAAGTACTTGAAAAAGGGCTTTCGAAAATAGTTTTGTAAACCAAAACTTGATGATAAAACTGTTGTCTGTGTATGATCGGCTCTGATACCAGCTGTGGAGGAACCGCCATGCTTAATCCAGACTAAGCACACCTGCCATCGTTGCCTCACAGTGCACCTAAGCTAGACTAAACTCGGTAGTCCGTCGAGCTACCCCGGAGGGCACTCGATGTAACCATCGCCCGAGGATACCGATATCACACACATTCAGCCCTCGAAAGAGCCACAACAGTTACATCATCACATGCAGTTGAAGTAGAGAATAGGTAGACTTAGTTTACAAACCGAAGATAAATAATCAAATACATGTTCAAATGTCGCGGAAGCGATTTCAAAATATACATGTGTAGCAGAAGCATTTTCAAATCATCTCACAGCGGAAACATGATACTTAAGCAGTCTTCATGTAGAGACGAACAAGGCGTGTAGCACCGAGCCCACCGGTACTACCACCTCCAACACAGTTGTCCGGATGTCGCCGGTACCTGTAATCCAAAAGTGGGGGCAAACCCTGAGTACTAATTAGTCAGTAGGACTTAATGGACGTGGCTTACGGCTAACGCAAAGCATAGCTTACTAGTCAGGTGGATCCTTAGCCATTGATTTTATACAAGGTCATGTTGACATAAGATAGCAGGATTTGACACCTGCTATCCCTTAATCATGAAGATTCATTTACATCATAAAGTAAATACTTGCATGAAAGGTAAAGCATGGGAACCCATCAGTAACTTGCATAATAGTATATCCTACAAATCCAAGATATACCCTCATCTACACATGTCCCGTCCCAAGATTCACAGCGCACCCACCTAACCCCTGGGAGTAGCCATCTCAGGAGCGATACCACGGTACGTCGGGTTAGCCCTCCATCGACCTCAAAGCACCTCCCAAGTCCATCTTCCCCCTATCAGTGGATGGGCAGCACCATGAATAGTGGGACGGATTATACACATCCAAGCATGTTGTATTGAAAAGCGTGATTAAATAAACAACATGTTAAAGTTATTACTACGTTGCCCGGCAGTGATACTGGCATTCTCACACCTGGTGAGCATTAGCGATTCGAATCGATTTCTAATTCCCGGGAATAACTAGAAATGCCAAGGGTATATACTTACTAGCCATCGCGTTACCACATATAGCCCCCATCTCCACTTGTCCCATCCCAAGTTCAATTCAATCCTTCTGTTGTTCCTAGGTTGTGCCGCCTTAGGAGCCTTACCTCGGCGTACCGGGTCTAGCCCTCCCTCGACTACAAGATCCCCAAGGTGTCACAGTAGGAGTCTGTCTCTGTTCTTCGGATGGCACAAGTAAGACTTTCACTGGTCCATCATCCCGGATAAGCACTCTAGCAATGTTATGCCGATCCCAAGCGGACAGCGGACGGGGTCTTAAATGACTCGGGCGGAGTCCACCAAACCATCCATCTCATCATCATTATTTTTCTCATATACCCATATCTCCGCCCGGTCTCGATTTAAACTATGAGCATCCTCATAACTTCCATTATAGTAATATTTCTTGTGACTTTTGAAAAATCACCAACGCGAGGAGTGACTCCATTCACTCGTGTCTACTCATACCTAGCATTACTAGGCATACTCGTCCTACGTACTCTATTTTAGGTGCTAGGGCCAGGGCGGCCACGGAGTCTAATGCAATTGGTTTCAAACAACTCCTAATGCAGATGCGTAATCATCAACCACAAAATGTTTGCTAGGAAAAGCATGGTCCTGCCTACCTTTGCTTATTTCTACCAAAACCAACAAACTAAGCTAATGTTAGTTTGCCGGGTTGTGAGGCATTGCCCCAGGCAACCCCTTGATCCCTTGGACAACTCCTCCGTCCAAACACGACTGATGGGCCCTCCAGCTCGTGCTTGGGGCTTAGTTGGTCTTTTGGACCACCGTTAATTGAAGTAGCTCCACACGCTCGTTTCTTGATAATGTATCTACAATTATGCGTCACTATATGAATGCCATGCACGATGCAGTGAATGGGATGCATGAATGACAAGCACACACTTGAACAATCGTTTCATAAAAAAAAATAGAAAGGTGGTTACAAATCTACATACACAAGGAGTAGTTCTTATGGACAACGACCCAACACGCAGTCATAGGATCACACATAAACAAGCTACTGATTATAACAACATGTCACTTATGGAATTCGATAAATGCAAGCAATAGTTGTTTAGGCTACTAAAATAGGTGTGGTGGTGCTCATTTCCATTCAACGGGTAACAAGTTGAAATCACGTACTTCATGCATCCATAGGAAGCATTCACTAATTACATCATGTAGGATGTTTATTTTAATGAATTCAAATGCTATTTTCCTACTTTTTCTAATTATCCAGAGAATTTTCCTAGCAAGTTATGACCACTTTTTCTAATTATCCTTTCCAACATGTAGTACTTTATCATTTTCAAATCACCATTTAA
The DNA here is from genome assembly GCA_022530915.1 of Paspalum notatum. NCBI lineage: Eukaryota > Viridiplantae > Streptophyta > Magnoliopsida > Poales > Poaceae > Paspalum > Paspalum notatum. The sequence goes on from CM039688.1 coordinate 15,980,733, forward strand.
ACTTAACATGCAGAACGTCATATTTCAGCAATGGGCTACTTATACTACCTAAAGTATAGGAAAAATGCAGAGAGTCATTTTGAGGATATTCTATGTAGCCTCCAATTTCTAGGTTAAACAAATGCACATAACACATATATAATGGTAAAAGGGTACTTAAACAGCAAGTGCTAGGGCTACAAAAATTCACGTAGTGCTATAATGCCACAAGAAAGCTACTGTCCAAGTTTCATAACCTTTGGAGTTCATTTAGTCCACTTTTAATATTTTCCTAGTTTTAACATGCATGCAACAAAACCGTGGGCAAAATGGTACTTTCACATATCCACATCATACCTAGCCTGTAGATCTACTCAAGAGGAACACAATGCAACAAAGTTTATCTTTTTAGGATTTTTCTTTGATTTGTTATGATTTTCCAAAGTTCACAGATTTAGAAAAAGAAAAACATACAAAACAGGGACCTAAACGAAATTAACCATATACTTCAGGGGCTAGCACAAAATTTTACCTAGGCTCAGTGAACAGATCCTGTGAAATAGGTGAAGCATAGGGTTAGATCTGCAAAAATGAAAAGCTTCGGTTAAAAATGCGAAACTCTAATAGATCTAGGGGGTTATCTGCAGTTTTATCAAGGCTCATTCAATAGTGAATAGAATAACGAAAACTACAGGGGCTAACGTGCAAATGTGCCATCTTCTTCCTCGGGCCGACGGGGGGACGACGCGGCGGCTCGGCGTTCCGGTGCTTGCGCCAGCGCGTGGAGGCGGCGTCTTGGAGCCAAGGCGATGGCCGAGGGTGTTCCCGGCCATGGGGTTCCGTCTCCCCTAGGTCTAGTTGCGTGGGGAGGAGCGTACGGGCGACGCGGCAGCGGTGAACCGGAGAGCCCATGGCGCGGCGGCACGAGACGGCTCCGGCTCGATCTCGTGAGGCCCTGGATGGGGCGCGAGCTGCGCAGTGACAAGGGGAGTTCGGAGGAGTGGGTTGGAGGCACAGGGTCGGCCCGTAGGGTGCTGTCTACGGCGAGGTCGGCGGTGCACCGTGGTTCACGGTGGCGCGCACATGGGGAGGGGCGTAGGAGGCACTGATGGAGGTTGAGGAGGTGGGGAAACGATAGAGGATGGTGGTGCGGATGTGGTTCTCACGGTGGATTGAGCGGTGGTTCTTAACAATGTTGCTTATAATTTAAAGATCTACAACTTATTCAAATAGAGTTTTGCAAGATTATGGCCGTAGATCAAAGAAAATTTGAGATTGCTATAGCGGTCAGGTTTTGACAGATTTCATGTATTGGCAGAAAAGGACTCAAAACACTATTCAAATCACAGTGCATGTCAACACTCTTGTTACCGAAGTTGTTCCTAATAGAATTATCTACAAGTTTGGTATAAAATGTCTTGCTTGGATCACCACAGATTTTGAATTACAAGCACAAACATTGCTGAAGGTTTGGTAAAACTGCAGCTTCTATTTAAGTAGACTCTTTCTTGTTTCAAACTTTTGACTACTCAAGTGAAGTCCAAACACTTCCACTCTAGGTGCATTTGAAAGGTGATAAGTTTAATTTCACTTCATAGAAAGGAAGATTTTTAAGTTGTATAGTGAAATCAAAAGTAATTTCAGATTCAAATTTGGGAAGGGCTGAAATTCAGACTTCGGAAAAATATTCTAAGTGTAGGCTGACCTGGTTGTTTCCATGAGATTTTTAGGTGCAATTATGAGTGAGTAGATGATAGTTTTGATCCATGCTCAGTGTAACAAAAGTGTAGTACATGGTCTGCACCACAAGTTTGATATAAAGTTTAAGCAAAGGTGCTTAATGAATTTGAAAGTTTTATTAGGGCTCAACTTTATTCACTATCACAATTGGCACCTTCCAAAGAATTCCTGGTTTGGTTTGGTCTCGACTTTTAAACCTCATAACATAGGATTCTAAAGATGGTCGTAATATCAAAGTTGAAGATAACATCCTGAACTAAGACTTTTGTATTTGGTGTTTTGCATAAAAGCTTGTGGGTGGTGACTTAAACAACCAAACCACGTAGGGTTTCGTATTCTTCTAGAAAAATTTTGGCTTAGTGACTTCTCCATCTAGTCTTCGTTACTTTTTAAGCGTCATCAAGTCCTAATTCATTATTAACTTGTCTCTAGCTGCGTGTTAAGGCTCTTGAGATGCCGGGGGCATCATATATATTATGCTTGTATGGTTCCAATAATGATCTCATGTTACAAGTCATCAAGTACAACTTGATTGCAAAACCCTGTAACATATAATGACATCATTATAAAGTTATCCCTTGATTTTATTGATTGGGACATCAATAAGAAATGAACATAATCAAGCACATGGATTGTTGTGATAGCCATGTTTTGCAGGCTATGGATATATGATATCAATACAATCATGTGAATATACATGTAGGAGTACATGGTATTGGATTGACCCACTTTATGAAACACCTTTGAGGATATGATGTGTCATAGGTGATTTCATACAATGATAAATATCTTAATCCTCAAACCTGAGATCAATCACAGTTCCCTACATGAGGATAGCATGCTTTGATGTTGTCTAACGTTGCACCGTAACTGGGCGACCATAAGGGCAACACTCGGGCATGTTTTGAATCTTGCAGAGGGAAGTAATTGATCAAGAAGGGAGTTGTCCTCCTCGTTTAGAAGAAAGCGATATCTTTGGCCACTCGATGAAATAGACTAAAGAATGTGCATGGCCATGCCCAAGTGATCAAGAAGTTGATCAATCGATCAAGTTTAGTCTACTTCAGAGAATCGAGAAAAGGGACTTAATAGCACAAGGATGACACATCTCAACCTTGGGTTAAGTTAATATATCAATAGAGACGAAAGGATTGACATTTGATCATTGAGAGGTTCGTCGGATGATTGATCTTCATGCAATTTGGATAGTCACAATGTTTTGCTAGAAGCCGCTGGTGACTTGTGGATTAAAAGGGTTTTTGATCTACTACCAACATTGCACGAACCTATAGGGTCACACACAAAGAACATGGTTTAGGCAGGTTTATGAAACCTCCACTCGTGACAAAGCTAAATAAGATTGAGCGTAGTTTTCTGGATGTGTGCTACAAAAAGAAAAGTTCAAATCGAACTTGTCCTTGACTGGAGGACTCTAGAACCATCTAGAAAGAAAAGTTCAAATTGAACTTTGCCATGAGCAAAGTTCAAATCGGACTTGTCCTTGATCAGAGGACTCTAGAACCATCCAGAAAGAAGAGTTCAAGTTGAACTTTGCCTCAGTTCAAATTGGACTTGACCATGGAGGACCCTAGAACCAACTAGGTTGTTGCCTCCCCATGGTGTGCCGCAGCCTATAAAAGGAGAGGTACTTGGCAAGACCTTTCAATTCTCTTGAGACCGAGAGGCAAGGGTGAAAAGAGTTTCACCGATTCCAAGAAAAGTCACGAGGGTCGTGTAATCCGGTGCTAGCACACCGACGCACGCAGCCGAAGGCCTGTTCTAGTGGATACCTAAAGGCCACAGCTGTTTTGCCGTGAAAGATCCGACGAGTTTCATTCCGCTGCGACAATCGGATTCTAATGGCTACGGTATGTATTTATATTTTCATATCTATCTAATCTTGGTTCTAGTGCATACGATGATCCTGGAAGGGAATGAAAATTTTTGAAATTCATAAGGTCTAACCATGACCGTTCCCCAGCAGTCTCCTCGCCGTCGCTGGCCTCCTTCACCACCTCTCCGTCGAATCAAGGTAGGGGGTAAGGTTCCTCGCCCTCCCCTCTCTCTCCCTGACCACCGCCGGCGAGCCTCTGGGCCCACACGGCCGGTTTCCGCCGCGCGCCGCCGCCGGGCATCTTCCCCGGCAGGAGGTTGAAGAAGGCCGCGGATTTTGTACTTTAACCCTCGGTGTTTCGGTGTTTTGCATTATAATCCGACGCACTGTACAACGAGTCTTGCAGATCTTTCAATCTAGCCCCTGGAGGTTACGGTTAATTGCGTGCAAGTCCTTGATCTATAAGTTTTTCCATCTATTTCATTAATAAATCGGCTGAATTTTGATAAATCATATAAAACCCTAGAAAAATCGAACATGGACAAACTCAGTTGCTATGAACTCCTTGTGAGCAGATCTACAGAATATGTATGATGTGGATGTGTGAAAAGTCTGTTTTGCCCCTAGTCTTGTGCATGCATGCTTAATGTAAATAAATAGTAAAAGTGAACTAAATGAACTCCAAAAATTATGAAACTTGGACAGTAGTTTGGTTATGGCATCTAAGTATTGTGTGTTTTTTGGTAGCTCTAGCATTGGCTGTTTAATTACTGTTTTGCCATTATGCATGTGTTTTGTGTATTTATTTAACTTAGAAAATGGAGGCTACATAAAATATGCTCAAATGTGACCTCTGGTATTTTTCATGTACCCTATATAGTATGAGTAGCTCACTGGTAAAGTAGGAGGTTGTGCATGCATGTTTTAGCTGCTGTTTTGAAATTGACAAAATGCTAGCTAGACTTGATAATTGGAAAAAAGCGACTTTTGGATGTAAAGATAATTCTATGAAAAATCTGGTATACTGAGAGTATGATAGGGAGTCCAGAAAGTATTTTTGGAGAAATTACTAACACTGTTCATAACTACATCTTAATTTGCATAAGATAAATATATGGAAAATTGGTGTCCTACAAAAATATGGAATCTGAGCTTCCTGATTTTTGCGAGTGATTCTTATGCAATATTATGCTTACTATAGAAATTTCAGGTCCAGAACTCACTCCTACAAATTATGAAAAATCTGAGAAGCTATAGGGCTGATAAATTGTTGAAATTTTAATAAATTAGTTATAACTTGGTTGTAGCTGAAATTTTGGCTGTGGCATTATGTAGTATGTTTCTGCATGTGGCAAAACTTTGAGATCAATTTGAGTTGTCTAACTACATAAACTCATGAGTGCATTTTATTCATAAAGGTGGCATGTCCATTAATTTGTGTGTATATATTTAACTGCAAGTGACAACATGTTTAGTGCATATATAATGTTACTTGCTGCATAACCTCAAGAACATCTTGTGATTCCAAGGGTTATCAATGGAGGTGCTTTTGAGAGACACCTTCATTCCATTTGATAGGGACTGTGTACACATATAAGGCAGTAGCTCCTGATAACTTCAGAGATAAAATGTAGTGATGGTTTGTACGATTTCTTAGTGATAGGTTGTATGATTTCTTATCAAAGTTGTTAAGTTTCCTAGTATGGGATATAACTGTACTAAGTATGCTTGAGTCATCTCGTCACAAGCTACTTGACATGCATTATGTTTCATTTGCACCTCATGCATACATTTGCACCTCATGCATACATTTGCACTCGCCGCACTCATGATTGCACTATGACATGCATATAACCTATACCATATACCCGCGTTTGCATTCTCTTGCACTCACTTGCATATTGTACCATGCATATAGATTCCGTGAAGGAAGGATCAACACAGGAGCTGCTATCGATCGATAAGCCGAACAACGAATTGCACCAAGAGCAAGAAGACAACGTGTCGCTGATTATCCGTCCCTGTTTCAAGGGGTTGCCTGGGGCAAAGCCCCACAACCCGGCAAACTAACTTAGATTAGTTTGTTGGTTTTCATAAGAACAATCAAAGGTAGGCAGGACCATGCTAAACCTAGCAAACATCTTATGTGTTGATGATTAGGCATATGTATCAGGAGTTGTTTGGAACCAAATGCATTAGACATCCCGACCGCCCTGGCCCTAGCTCCTATGAATAGAGTTCATAGGACGAGTATGCCAGAAATGATAGGTACGAGTAGACACAAGTGAGCACTATCACTCGTCACGTAGGTGATTTTACAAATCTCAGAAATCTTACTATGGTGAAACTTCATTATATTATTGCTGATGTTAAATGGAGATCGGGCGGAGCATAAGTTTACTTTTCGTGGTGTGCATTGTTGTTATTGGGCTCCATTCGTGTCGCATAAGGCCCGTCTGTTGTTCGCCTGCTGATCGGCATAACATTGCTAGAGTGTTTATCCAAGACATGGGCCTGGTTAAAGTCTTACTTGTGCCATCCGAAGAACAGAGACTTGGTCCTACCATGGGGCCTAGGGGCGCTTGACTCATGGGAGGGCTGACCCGGTGCGCCATGGTAATGCTCCATGGGGGCTAAACCTAGGGAATGACGGGTTGGAATCGAACTTGGGATGGGACAAGTTCAGATGGGAACTATATGTGGGAACGCGATGGCTAGTAAGCATATACCCCTGGCATTTTTAGTTATTTCCGAGAATTAGAAATCGATTCGAATCGCTGATGCTCATCAGGTGTGAGAATGCTAGATATCGCACACGGGCAACGTAGTAACAATTTAAATACTTCATGCTTATATTCATGTTTTCCAATACAACATGCTTGGATGTGTATGATATACTATTATGCAAGTTACTGATGGGTACTCATGCTTTACTTTCATACAAGTATTTACTTTATGCTATAAATGATCCTCATGGTTAATGGATAGCAGCTGTCAAATCCTGTTATCTTATGTCAACATGGCCTCGTATAAAATCAATGGCTAAGGATCCACATGATTAGTAAGCAATGCTTTGCGTCAGCCGTAAGCCCTGTCCATTAAGTCCTACTGAGTAATTAGTACTCAGGGTTTGCCCCCACTTTTGGATTACAGGTACTGATGACTTCTGGACAACCGCTTGAAGGAGGGTAGAACCGGTGGCCTCGGTGCTACTCGCCTTGATTATCCCTGCATGAAGACTAGATGAGTTTTATTTTCCGCTGCGAGATGTTTTGAAACGCTTCCGCTATATATATATTTCTCAATCGCTTCCGCTGTATTTTGAACTTGTATTTGATTCCATACATGATGGTTTGTAAACTAAGTCTATCCTTCTTATATTTCAACTGCCTATGATGATGTAACTATTGTGGCACCATCGAGAATTGGATGTGTTTGATGTCGGTTCCTCTGGGATTTGGTGTTATCGAGAGCCGAAGTACTCTCGACGGACTACCGGGTTTAGTCTGGCCTAGGTGCACTGTGAGCCAGAGGTGGCAAGTGTGCTTAGTCTGGATTAAGCAGGGCGGTTCCGCCACAGCTGGTATCAGAGCCGATCATACACAGACAACAGTAATATCATCAAGTTTTGGTTTACAAACCTATTTTCGAAACCCTTTTAGGTAATTCAAAAATGATAGTATACGCTATGCCCGTATAAGGATGTTAGTGTTATACAGGTGACATCACTGACATTCTGACCTAGATAGAACTCATGTGCATATTCGGCGCTTTGGGAAGCAACTTTTTGGCCATAGCTATCCCCAGTACTGGAGGAAGCTATTGGGATTTGCGAACGTTGTGAGCCCTGCATTCATGCTGTATAAGGAAAAGCTCTTTAAGGGTGGTGGGCATGCTTTGGAGCTTTCATGCCCACCACACTTATATTCGGTTTTGGGATCCACCTTTTTCTCGACAATCCCCAGTACTGGTGGAAAGTCAGGCTTTGAGGAAAAGGTTCAACGGCCCACTCAACGTTGTCCACGCAGCGGTCACGCATGGATGCCACACTAGGTGGTAATGTATGAGCATGCATTTTTCTGCAGGTACACTAACCACGTGCGAAACTAAGAACGACTAGACCACGGCTAGTTGCATTAAGGAGAGACATGCATATATGTCACTGAATTATCGTTAGCTATATATAAAATACATAGGATGTGTGATGTGAGACCGAATAGGAGGGATCATGCATCATAATTTTTATCTTAATCCTTTTGGGGCTATTGAAATGCAAAGGAAATAAATCGTCACTTAAATATACTTTCTGCACGTTTCACTAATGGGAAACATTGAGATCTATGAACATGTTTCACCTTGCTAAATTAAAAGCCTTAAGGAGAGACCCTTAGGATTGAATTGAAACTTTGGAACGACATCTGAAGTATGTACGGTACTCATGAGTGATCTAAAATGGATGAAGTGAATCGTAGTGTGAAGCTGCACTGCCAATTTGGTTCCGGCTTGCAGTCTGAAGTCATGTACACCTGCAGCTAGTAAATCGACTTTACGGCATCGTCCCCATCAGATTTGATAGAAGAGTGTATTGCATTAAAAACAACGCACAAGTGTTCCATTGGCATATATGGTCGTACAAGATCTACACGATGATAGCTAACACTTCATGTGCAATTGACCTGTTCTGTTCACTGACAGGCTTTCGTGTGTTCAGAATGTATTTCCGATGCTATGATCTTTATGCCACCACATCTACTGCACTGAAGTTGTTAGAACTAAAAGCCATTGGCCTTGTCTTTGCAGATGATCACTCCACCCGGGACATCTACACAAGGGGCTGCTCATGGAGCACCACCTCCTCTTGAGTTGGCCACTCTGGTTGCTCAGCAGGGTCAGATCATCAACATGCTGGCTGAAGAGCAACAACGGCGTTATCTGCAGGAGATCAGTTACACTGACTTTGCGACGCTACAACCGCCGATCTTCACCGTGGCCACCGATCCACTAGATGTTGATGACTGGCTTCGAATCATTGAGTCCAAGTTCAGTCCACTACCTCGTCTCACTGAGCAACAGAACGCTCGCTTCGCGGCACAGTGTCTACATGGTCCCTCGGGGGCCTGGTGTGCTTCATTCTTGGCAATGCAACCAGCCGGGCACCAGGTCATGTGGGATGAGTTCCAAGTGGCTTTTCGGGCTCACTATCTCCCACCTAGCCTCATCGAGCTCAAGCAACGGGAGTTTCGTGCACTTCAGCAAGGGAACATGTCGGTACTCGAGTATGTGCAGGCTTTCATCCGCCTATCCCAGTACTCCCCCAAAGACGTCGACACTGACCTGCGTAGGGCTGCCCGTCTATTGGGTGGGTTTGACCCCACTCTGCTGACTCACTTGGGGCGCCGCTACGACAGCTTCACCGAGTTGGTGAGGACCAGCAGAGGAAAATACTTGCAAGTACACCTCCATCGAGTCCATCTCAGCGGCCACGAGTTGGGCATCAATCCCCACCACAAATATATTACATAGAGGAGCCTCAGCAACAAGAACAACATAGTGGGACACAACAACATATGACATCCTGCAGTGCACCACCTCATCCGCCTGCTTCAGTGCCACCCACCAAACCAAGCACCGGCTATCCCTGTTTCAAATGTGGGAAGACCGGACATTTCAGTCGCACCTGTCGCACATGCCAGAAGACTCCAGGCTCAGTGCCTACGGGCGGAGAGAAGAAGTCAGTCCCAAAGATGCGCCAATTGCTCTACAGTCAGTTCGAGCAAGTTCTAGAGGGTTAACCCGTCTTGGCAGGCACATTTCTTGTCAATGACCACCCTACGGTTGTTTTGTTTGATTCGGGAGCGACCTTCACTTTCACCAGCAAAGCATATGCACTGAAGCATGGGTATGAAATTACAGAGTTGAAACAGAAATACCGCATCACAGCTGCAGGGTCATCTATAAGTACAAATCACATAGTAAGGGACTTGCGTTTGCAAGTTGGGAGGGAGAGTTTGCTCATCAGTCCTCTAGTACTCCCACAACTAGGGATTGATATCATTCTTGGGATGGAATGGCTGAAACGACACCATGCTATGATAAATGTTGGGAGTAGAACCGTTCAATTGCGCTCAAGCAGTGGGGCCGATGTGATTATTCATGTGCCACTTCATGAGCATGAGTCTCACACGATTAATGTTGCAGAAGCCCACGTTGAGGCACAAGCACTTGCAAAGATCCCTGTAGCTTGCGAGTATCCGAATGTGTTTCCAGTAGAAGTTCCGTGACTACCGCCAGATAGGGAGGTAGAGTTCAGAATAGACCTTGTTCCAAGCACGGCACCTGTCTCCAAAAGGCCATATAGAATGGCACTTGATGAACTAAAGGAACTGAAAACTCAACTGCAAGAGCAATTAGACAAAGGGTTCATTCAGCCCAGCTCATCACCTTGGGGCTGTCCCGCTCTCTTTGTTGAGAAGAAAGACCAAGGTGGTAAGAGGTTATGCGTAGACTATCGACCACTGAATGCTGTTACTATTAAGAACAAGTACCCACTGCCACACATTGATATCCTATTTGATCAGCTCAGGGGAGCCACAGTTTTCTCCAAGATTGATCTTAGGTCCAGGTACCATCAAATTAAGGTCCAAGAGGAAGACATACCAAAGAGCTTTCTCCACACGGTATGGGCTTTACGAGTATCTTGCCATGTCCTTCGGATTGACCAATGCACCGGCTTTCTTCATGTACCTGATGAACTTGGTGTTCATGAATGAGCTTGACAAATTCGTGGTAGTATTCATTGATGACATCTTGGTTTATTCCAAGAACGAGAAAGAGCACGAAGAACACTTGCGAATAGTGCTATCTCGCCTTAGAGAACATAAACTTTATGCCAAGTTCAGCAAGTGTGCGTTTTGGCTAAAGGAAGTGGCATTCCTAGGCCATATTTTGTCAGAAAAGGGAGTGGCTGTTGATGCCAGCAAGGTGGAAGATGTGCTGAATTGGAAGCAGCCACAAACTGTGACAGAGATACGGAGTTTTCTTGATTTAGCGGGGTATTACCGCCGCTTCATCAAGGTTTTCTCAAGAATTTCAAAGTCTATGACAGCGTTGACCTAGAAAAATGCAAAGTTTGCGTGGAGCCCAAAATGTCAAGAAGCATTTGGAACGTTGAAGAAACTCCTAACTTCAGCACCTGTTCTTGCTCAACCAGACATCACCAAGCCATTTGATGTGTATTGTGATGCCTCTGGTAGTGGCCTCGGTTGTGTTTTAATGCAAGAGGGCAGAGTTATCGCCTATGCATCCAGCCAACTGAGGAAACATGAGGTGAATTATCCGACTCATGATCTTGAGCTGCTTGCAGTTGTTTACGCACTGAAGAAATGGAGGCATTACTTGTTGGGCAACACCTGCCACATATACACCAATCACAAAAGTCTGAAATACATATTCACACAACCAGAATTAAACATGAGGCAACGTCGTTGGTTGGACTTAATCAAAGACTATGATTTGGAAGTCCACTATCACCCTGGTAAAGCAAACGTGGTAGCAGATGCATTGAGCCGTAAAGCTCATTACAACTTCATTGAAGCTCGTCCAACAGTGAGAGTGCTATGTTGTGAGATTGGGGAAAACGAAATGCCAACAGTGCTGGAAGCCGAACTTTACAACCTTGTCCTTGAACCAACCATAAAAGACCAAATCATAGCAGCACAAAAGGAAGACAAGGGCATGGCACATATTCGTGAAGGATTAGATGAGAAGAAAAGGGTGTGCTTCACACTTGAAGACCAGGGAGTCTTGTGGTTCAAAAATCGCTTAGTGGTACCTAAGGACATGGATCTAAGGAAAAAAATTCTGGATGAAGCTCACACCTACATGTTTACTATGCATCCGGGCAGCAACAAAATGTACCAAGATCTGAAGCAAAAGTTTCGGTGGACTCGCATGAAATGAGAAATCGCCAAGTATGTGTCTGAGTGCAACGTGTGTTAGCGAGTAAAAGCCAACTACCTAAAGCCTGCTGGTATGCTTCAACCATTAGCAATTCCAGCCTGGAAGTGGGAGGATGTACATATGGACTTCATTGTGGGTTTGCCTCGCACACAGAAGGGGTACGATTCCATTTGGGTGATTATTGACCGATTCACAAAATGTGCACATTTCATCGCTGTCAAAACCACCTATCGGGTGAAGCAATATGCTGAACTATATATTTCGTGAATTGTATCCTTGCATGGTGTTCCTCAGACCATCACTTTGGATAGAGGCTCACTGTTTCTGTCCTGTTTTTAGGAGCAACTGCAAATTGCTCTTGGGACCAATTTGATTCACAGTTCAGCATACCATCCCCAAACCAGCGGCCAAGTTGAAAGAGTGAATCAGATCCTAGAAGACATGTTGAGGGCATGTGCTTTGACTTATTCCACCAAGTGGGATGAGTGTCTTCCCTTAGCGGAGTTCGCCTACAACAACAGCTACCAAAAGAGCTTGAAAATGGCTCCTTTTGAGGCCCTATATGGTAGAAGGTGTAGAACACCACTCAATTGGTCAGAACCAAGAGAGCGTGTCATATTCAGTCCTAACTTGGTAACACAAGCTGAAGAACAAGTAAGATTCATACATAGCAACCTGAAAAGAGCACAATCTAGGCAGAAAAGCTATTCAGGTAAAAGAAGGAGGCCATTAGTTTTCGAAGAGGGTGATCACGTGTATCTTCGAGTATCACCAATGAAAGGAGTACATCTATTTGGAGTTAAGGGGAAGCTAGCACCAAGATACATTGGTCCATTCAAGATCACCAAGCGATGTGGATCAGTTGCTTACCGGTTAGAGTTACCACCACACCTTGCTGCAGTTCATGATGTGTTCCATGTCTCACAACTCAAGAAGTGTCCGAGAGTGCTGGAAGAAGTGGTTGATATATCTCAAATTCAGATTGAACCGGACCTCACTTATGAAGAGCACCCCATAAAAATCCTTGACCAAAAGCAAAGATCGACACGGCAAGGACTATAAATTTTTACAAGGTTCAATGGAGTAATCACTCCGAAGAAGAGGCAACTTGGGAACAAGAAGAATTTTTGCAAACTAAATACCCCAGATTTCTTCCATCCACTTCAAATGAGTATGTCACCTAGTTTAAATTCACAGATTCGTATTTGAATGCATACACAATGCACTCTCCTTCTCATTTAACTTATCCACCCACATCACATCAAAATCTCGGGACAAGATTTCTTTAAGGGGGGTGGGTTGTGATGCCCCAGGCATCTCAAGTGCATTTCATTTGCATCATTGACATATTTGCATCATCGCATGAACATTTCATGTTGAGTGCATAAGTAGAAAAAAAGTCATCTGAATCACTTAAATCCAGTTTTTCCTGAGTAGGCCTCCAAACTTGTCACTATAACTTTGCATGTGTTGGGATATAGGTGAAACTTTTTATACCAAACTTGTAGACAATTTCATGATGAACATTTGGTAATTGGTGCTATGACATGCAGTAAGGTTTGCATAGAGTTTTAGGGCATTTTATGTCAATATGTGAAATCTGTCCAAACTTGACTTGTAAAGTAAATTTAAATTTTATTGATTTTAAAGCCACAATCTTGCTATGATTTTATTGAGAAAGTTGTAGATCTTGAAATTCTGAACAACATTGGTATAAAACTCTTTGTATGAAAGTGGCCCTAAAATGGACTTTTGGAATTTCTAATCTGGTGGGTTGTTTTGGTCAAACCCGGGTCAGTCCACTAAATTCAAATTTAAACCGTATTTTTTAATATAACATGGTATGCAAGTTTATAAGACAAATGTAGAGGAACAAATTTAAAACATTTCATTCAATTGGGTATTTTGCAAGTTTGGCATCTAACCTAATCAAAAAACGTAAAATACAAATGGAGCTTTCTGCGGTCAAAGCTGAATTTTCCATTTTCGGAATTTTCCTTTTTCATTGTCTCTATGAAAAAGTGGGTTCAACACGCCAGACCCCATCGGGTTCCCGCCCGCGCCGGACAAAAACCCGAGCCGGTGGGTCCCACCCTCACCCGTCTCCGTAGGCCCGGTCCATTGAACTCGAGTGCCGCCCTGGTCCCTGTCCCACCTATCGGTGACGAGCGGTCTATGGACCAAGTCCACACCCGCGCCACCTCCTCTCTCCCCCTCTCCCCGCGCAGGGTTGAGGCCGCCACCTTCGCCTCAGCGCTGCGTGTCCGACGCGCTAGGTCTAGGCCGCCGTACCCCTCTTTAGCGGCCGGATCGAAGTCGCACCGCCGTCGCCACGCCGCGGCCGCGCCCCGTTTCAAGCTCGGTTCATCACCGTTCGTGGCCCTCTCCGACCACCTCGCGCCTCCAGGACACCACCACTACCTCCGCCTCATTCTCACGCGTCCGACGCTCTAGATCTCGGCGCCGCCCGCCTCTCCATCATCCGGTTCAACCGCGCTGCGCCGCCGGTGCATGAACCACGTCTCCTCGCCGTCTCTGGCCTCCTTCACCGCCTCTCCATCGAATCAAGGTAGGGGGTAAGGTTCCTCACCCTCCCCTCTCTCTCCCCGACCACCGCCGGCGAGCCTCCGGGCCCACACGGTCGGTTTCCGCCACGCGCCGCCACCGGGCATCTTCCCCGGCGGGAGGTTGAAGAAGGCCACGGTTTTGCACTTTAACCCTCGGTTTTTCGGCGTTTTCCATTATAATCCAGCGCACTGTACAGTGAGTCTTGTGGATCTTACGATCTAGCCCCTGAAAGTTACGGTTAATTGCGTGCAAGTCCTTGATCTATAAGTTTTTCCATCTATTTCATTAATAAATCGGCTGAACTTTGATAAATCATATAAAACCCTAGAAAAATCCAAAATGGACAAACTCAGTTGCTATGAACTCCTTGTGAGCAGATCTACAGAACAGATATGATGTGGATGTGTAAAAAGTCTGTTTTGCCCCTAGTCTTGTGCATGCATGCTTAATGTTAATAAATGGTAAAAGTGAACTAAATGAACTCCAAAAATTATGAAACTTGGACAGTAGTTTGGTTATGGCATCTAGGTACTGTGTAATTTTTGGTAGCTCTAGCATTGGCTGTTTAATTACTGTTTTGCCATTATGCATGTGTTTTGTGTATTTAACTTGGAAAATGGAGGCTACATAAAATATGCTCAAATGTGACCTCTGGTATTTTTCATGTACCCTATATAGTATGAGTAGATCACTGGTAAAGTAGGAGGTTGTGCATGCATGTTTTAGCTACTATTTTGAAATTGACAAAATGCTACTAGCTAGACTTGATAATTGGAAAAAAGCGACTTTAGGATGTAAAGATAATTCTATGAAATATCTAGTACGCTACTAGTATGATAGGGAGTCCAGAAAGTATTTTTGGAGAAATTACTAACACTGTTCATAATTACATCTTAATTTGCATAAGATAAATATATGGAAAATAGGTGTCCTACAAAAATATGGAATCTGAGCTTCCTGATTTTTATGAGTGATTCTTATGCAATATTATGCTTGCTGTAGAAATTTCAGATCCAGAACTCACTCCTACAAATTATGAAAAATCTGAGAAGCTATAGGGCTGATAAATTGTTGGAATGTTAATAAATTAATTATAACTTGGTTGTAGCTGAAATTTTGGCTGTGGCATTATGTAGTATGTTTCTGCATGTGGTAAAAGTTTGAGATCAATTTGAGTTGTCTAACTACATGAACCCATGAGTGCATTTTATTCATAAAGGTGGCATGTCCATTAATTTGTGTGTATATATTTAACTGCAAGTGACAACATGTTTAGTGCATATATAAAGTTACTTGCTGCATAACCTCAAGAACATCTTGTGATTCCAAGGATTACCAATGGAGGTGCTTTTGAGAGACACCTTCATTCCATTTGATAGGGACTGTGTACACATATAAGGTAGTAGCTCCTGATAACTTCAGAGATAAAATGTATTGATGGTTTGTACGATTTCTTAGTGATGGGTTGTATGATTTCTTATCAAAGTTGTTAAGTTTCCTACTATGTGAGAGCCAATGGATTGGCCTCATTGCTCTCCTGGTGTGATGAGTGATTGTCAACGGCACAAGTCCTCCGATGGACTGGAGGCCCTCCGATGGACTGGAGGTAGAGGAAGACGAAGACCTCGATGGACTGAGGCAAAAGTCCTCCAATGGAACGGAGGCAATGCTCGGCGTCGGTCGGCCATGGAAGCTCGGTACATGGAGGGGCGGTTCGGCAACGGTGGTGTAAGCCCTCCGATGGACCGCGAGGCGACTCCGATGGACTGGAGAAGCCAGGTGCCACTGTGGTGCTCCAACCCGAGTGCATGGCGTGAAGGCGTGCGAGGGAGGCTTTGGCGGCTTCGGCTCAAAACCGCCACCCAAGTTCAAATGACTTGGTGGGTTGGGCTCCGACTCGCCAAGATAGAAGATTGGGCCAAAACCTGGCCCAGGAAGCCCGCAGAATAAAGTTTTCCGGTTTCTGACTTCAAAACCGGGGGAAGCTTCCGGACTACTGGCTACGTGGCGCACATCCAAGCGAGGCGGAGAAACCGAAGATGATCAAGACGTCATCGTAGTCGTCCGATTGTATCTTTTCGGTTTGGCCCCCTCCGGGCATTTTTAGAGTAGAGGTCTTAATGTAATTGTGTCGTTTAGGGCCTAGGGTATAAATAGACTTGAGAGGCTCCCTTGGAGCTTATCTTGGCAGCCACAAACCCTAGGTTTTCCCTAACCCTAGCAGCCATGGTCCAGACAGAGAAAAGAGAGGAGATTAGCTAGGAGATGAGTGCCTAGTTTAGTCAAATCTTGTCATTAGTGGGAGGATGATGGGAGGTAGGCTCTAGGAGGTCTTGTAAGACTTGATTTCATGATTCAATCCAAGATTACTCCTTGAGAAATCCATGTCTTGAGCAGCTCAATTTCGTCCTCCTTTCCCCCTCCCCGTTCTAGTTTGTTTTTGGTTCCAATCCTTGGATTTTGAGGTGTTTCGGTTTGTTCAAGGATGGGATCCCTTTTTTGCTTGGTCGTTTGACTTGCTAGGATGTGGAGAATCACACTAGCCTTGTGCTAAAATCTCAGCTCCACGAGTAAGAGAGAATCGAGTGAATTTTCGTTTTTCGGTTTCACATTTCCCCTTTCACAAGATCTGAAATTCCCGTGCACTCGGTGATCTTTTTGAGTTGATCTTTTGGAGTTTGCTTTGGAATAGGATCATGATCACCTGTGCAAATTTTCGTGATTTTTGGTGAAGGTTTGAACCTGATTTGATCACGTTTTCGGTGACACAAAGGCTGAAATTTCTGCTGCAGTTTTGGACTAGCGAGAAACAAAGACAGGATTGTCAGGTCATTTGTCCGGTCTATATAAGCCTGACTGTCCTGTCTACTCATGCTGAATACTGCAGCTCGTGCTCTTCTCAGCTCTTTGGCAGTTCATTTGTCCGAACCCCCATCTACTGACTGTCCGAAGTTGGCACATGAATTTCGTGATCTGTTTACTGCGTGTTGGTTGCTGCAGGGCTGATTGTCAGGTCTTCTGTCCGAGGTCCATAACCTGACTGTCCGGTCTGTTTTTCTTGTCGCGTGATTTTCTTCTTCTCCTCAGTTTGTCCGGTCAGGCCTTGGTGTCCAGACCTGACTGTCCGGTCAGGTCTTGGGTTGGTCTGCCTGCGCGCATAGGGGTGTTTCTCTTGTCTGTTTCGCTGCTAGGTCTTAGTGTTTTTGTGTTCGGTCTCTGGTTCTTTTTCCGAGTTGTTTTTCCTAGCTTTTGTTGTGTTGTTGTGTGTGTCTTTCTTTTGCTTTGTTCGTCCTCGAAGTTAGGTTTTCAAGTGTTCTAAAGTTGATAGTCTTCTAGTCTTTGCAACTTTGCACCTTGAGAAGTTTAAATTAGTGCTAGTGCTTTAGTGAGAGTTTTTCGTGTAGGTTCTAGTGTGTCCTAGGGTTGATAGTTTCTCCATACTATGCAACCTTGCACACTAGACTAAAAGGTGTAGTGTTTTAGGATTTCTGCGCTTTTGTCTAGGAGTCGGTTTCGTGTCCAAAGGGTTGATAGCTTGTCCACGCTATGCAATCCTGCATGACTGTTTAGGATGTGTTAGTTTGACTTGCGCTTCCTTCTTTGGCCGTTGAGTTGAAAGCTTCCGCTAGTCCCAGATTCGTATCTGTTCAGTGGACGATATTGGGTGTGCGTGTGTTTTCGTGAGAGCGCACTTTGGGGGTTTGAGTTTAAGTTTTTCAAGTGCTCCTATTCACCCCCCCTCTAGTCGCACGTCTCGGTCCTACAAGTGGTATCAGAGCCGGTTAGGTTTCCTATACCTTAACCGGTGACGAAACCGTAGCGACGATGACTTACTCCGGGAAAATTCCCGTCCTTGGCTCTGATGGCTATCCCTACTGGAAAGGTAGATTGGAGGCGTTCCTTGTTAGCCAGAGTCAGGACATATGGGATGCTACTCAGAGTACGACTTTTGTGGTGCTTCCAGTTGCTGAGCGTACTACGCAGGATATCGTGGCTCAGCATGAGGCGAATGCCAAGGCTGTTAACTTTCTCTTCTCCGGGCTTGGTCCCATGGATTATGAGAGAGTGAGTCACCTTAAGACTGCGCGTGAGATATGGTCACTGCTTAGTGCACACCATGAGGGTACTGCGACAATTAAGGCTAGACTTGTGGAGACTTACCGGCGCGAATATGAGAATTTCGTCCAGAAGCCGGGAGAGTCAGTAGACGACTTGTTTGGTCGTTTTCAGTCGATCATCAACAAGTTGCGTGTTAACTCTGCCCCTGCTGCCCTCCCATATACCGATCATCAGCAGGCTGTCAAGTTGTTGTATGCCTTAGACAGAAAAATATGGGAGATCAAGGTGAACTCAATCATTGAGTCGGCAGGGTATGATACGATTGGAGTAGAGGCGCTCTATAGTAAGCTCAAGGCCACCGAGGTAGATTACAAGATGAGGGATTCCCTCGCTTGTACAGGTTCCAAGAGTCTGGCCTTGGCTACCCCCTCTAGTGAGTCTGTCACTAACCCCATGTTACACAACTTCTCGTTTTCTGCTTTGATGTCTGTTACAGAGGAGCAGCTAGCGACACTTGGGGATGACGAGTTGTGTCTAGTGTCTAGTCGATTTCAGCGTGCCTATGACAACCGGATGAGCAAGAAGAGGGGCGAGCGGCCCAAGTGCTTTGAGTGCGGAGAGGTCGGCCACTTCATCGCCGAATGCCCCAACAAGAACGACTACTACAAGAAGGGCAAGAGCTACTCCCGCGACTCCGACAAGTACCACTCCGGCAAGCCAAGCTTTGACAAGCACCGCTCCAGCAAGCATGGCTCCGGCAAGCGCTCCTTCGGCAAGAAGAACTTCCGGAAGGCTTTCAAGAGCTACCAGAAGGACAACCGGAAGCGGGACAAGGCCTTCTTCGCCGAGATCGGGTTCTGCAGCAGCGGATCTTCTTCCTCTTCGTCCTCGTCGAGCTCAAGCGATGAGGAGATCGCGTACAGGAAGGACAAGAGGAACGATCAAGGCGGTCCAGCTGGCTTGTGCTTCGTCTCCACCAAGTCCAGGCGGAAGAACAAGGACAAGAGGAGCTTGGTTTGCTCCATGGCGCTTGAGGACAAGGAGAACAAGGATGACGGCAGCAACTCTTCTTCCGATGATGAGGTAACTCCTGAGCAAGCCGAAATCCTTGAGATGCTAGAGCAGAACAGCCGGGAACTTAAGGCCCAGGATAAGATGCTGGAGAAGGCAGCTAAGAAGCTGCAGAAGTTGAAAGCCCAACTTGCTGAGGCATTAGAGGAGAATGAGAGGTTGAGGAGTGTGAGACCCCAACCCAGTGAGATTGAGTGCCCTACCTGCGAGTCTTTCATGACGGAGCTTGGTGACCAGAGAGATAGGTATGCCAAGTGGGTAGAGGAGATAGATGAGCTGAAGGCTGAGCTGGGCAAACTCCAGTCTACACTGGATGAGCCTACTTTGAGTGGAGAGCTTGAGTGTGAGTCTTGCCCCTGTCTAGCTAGAGAGCTAGCTGTTCTGAAGGAGAAGTTTGAGGGGCAGCTCATGGAGCTTGAGGAGATTAGGGCTAGACCTACGCTTTTGGGTGAATGTATGGTCTGTCCTACTTTGAGAGGTGAGTTAGAGCAGTTGAGAGCTGACTTAGAGGTGCTTTCAGCACCTAGTGATACTTGTGAGGACTGCCTAACTCTTAGGATGCAGCTGGTGGATAGGGATGCCATCATTAGGAAGTTGGAGAAAGCTGTTGTGGTTCCCTCCCTAGACTGTGATACCTGTGCTGCCCAGACTGTGATTCTGGAGGATCTGAGGGAGGAGATGTTGTCTTTGCAAGATAACAACAACAGGTTGAGAGAGGTGCTCAGTTGGGTATATGCGAGGCAACCTCAACTAGAGATGATCATAGAGAGCACCAAAAGAGCTGAGGGTGAGACAAGTGGTGTTGGGTTTGGAGAGTGCAGCATTTTGGGTGAGAAGAGTGCCCCAATTAAGGTCAAGACTGCACTTACCCAGCCAGGAGAGACTGTTGATGGGGTTTACCATGAGCCACCCAAGGCTGCCCCAAAGAAGCAGTACTGGACACCCAAACCTTCTAAGGCTAAGCTGGACAAGATTGTTGAGGAAGAGCTTAAGCCCAAGGGCAAGAAGCCAGTCCAGCAGCCTGAGCCACCCAAGGCCACACCACCTAAGCCCAAGTCCCAGCCTAACCCAGTTCCTAGGAGGCCTGTCTACCACTGTGAGTTTTGCCAGCGGAATGGCCACCTAGAGGAGTTTTGCTTCAGGAGGAAGCGGGTTGAGAGGCAGGAGAGAGCTTGGGGGAACCAGGATCAGTTCTACCAGGGTGGTAGGCAAGATCCTCCCCACCGCGGTGAGATAAGAGACCGCTTTGCCGGTGGTGAGAGAGGAGGCGGCTTTCAGGCTCGTGCTCCTGGTGGTGAGAGACGCTTTACCAGCCGAGCTCCTAGTCGTTTTCAGCGCGGCTATGGACCTCGTGACCGAGGCTTTGAGAGAGCTTTCGAGGGTTCACGCTTTGGAGATCGTGGTTACCCTGATCGTCGTGATGATTTCTTTGATTGTGCTTACCCCACTTTTGAGCAGATGGCTCGGCACTGGTACAGCAGTTTTGGGACTAACCCCAGTGCCGGACCATTTGCTCACCGTCGCTTTACTTGACTTTGCAGGATCGAGGTATGGAGGACGTGTGGATCATGGACTCCGGTTGCTCTAGGCACATGACAGGGCACCGCAAGTGGTTCTCCAGCCTCAACCCTGTAAGCACCAAGGAGTACATCACATTCGGGGACAATGGTCAAGGTAAAGTGATGGGTGTTGGTTCTGTTTCGCTCTCCGCCAAGCTTTCCCTGAGAGAAGTTGCCTTTGTCCGGAATTTGGGGTTCAATTTGGTTTCTGTTTCGCAACTTCTCGATGAAGGATTTGAGGTTCATTTTAAGAAAGGTGCGTGCTGCGTTCTTGATGCTGAGGAGACCCTTGTTTGCTCTTTGCTACCTTTTGGTCAGGTTTTTAGGGTCGACCTCACATCTGTTTCTGGCCCTGCGCGCTGTTTGGTTGCTAGTCCTTCTGCTGATATATGGAAGTGGCATAGGAGACTTGGTCATTTGAGCTTTGATCTGCTAGTCAGGTTAAGTTCAATGGGCCTAATCCGAGGATTGCCCAAATTGAGAGCTGAGAAGGACTTAGTTTGCCACCCCTGTCGTCATGGCAAGATGGTTGCCGCCTCTCACATTCCTGTGTCTCAGGTTATGACCTCCTATCCGGGTGAGCTACTCCATATGGATACAGTAGGTCCCGCTCGGGTAGCGTCAATCAGTGGGAAGTGGTACGTGCTTGTCGTTGTGGACGATTTTTCGCGGTTCTCGTGGGTATTTTTCATGGAGTTTAAGGATGAGGCGTTTGGTTTTGTTCGGGATCTGGTACTGAGGTTGAGAAACGAGAGTCATAAGGCCATGAGGGCTATCCGCAGTGACAATGGCGGAGAATTCAGAAACTCTCGTTTTGAAAACTTCTGTCGTGACCTAGGTCTTGAACACCAGTTTTTTTCTCCATATACCCCTCCGCAGAATGGTGTTGTGGAATGCAAGAACCGCACACTTGTTGAGATGGCACGGACGATGCTCGATGAGCATAGGACTCCAAGGCGCTTTTGGGCTGAGGCAGTGAATACGGCCTGTTACATTGCAAACCGAATCTTCTTGCGAGCTTTCCTTGGGAAGACTTCGTATGAACTTCGGTTTGGTAGGCAGCCCAGCGTCAAGCATTTGCGAGCGTTTGGTTGCAGGTGCTTTGTGCTTAAGAAGGCGGGGCATTTGGACAAGTTTGAGTCTCGTTGTTTGGATGGGATTTTTCTGGGGTATGCTTCTAATTCTAGGGCTTTTCGTGTGTGGATTTTAGAGGCCAAGCAAGTTGTTGAGACTTGTGAGGTTTCTTTTGATGAGACTATGCCCTGCACAACCCCTGCCTTTGAGCTTTCAGGTGATGATGAAGAAGGCACTTCCATTTTTGAGGATGAGGAAGGTGTGGTTAATGATGGTGATGCAGGAGCCACTGCACCGGCTGCAGCTCCTACCCCCTCTGCTACGAGTTCAGATGATGAAGGAGGACCCCTGCCCACAGTTTCCTCCTCACTCCCCCGACAGCAAGCTCAAGCAGAGGCTGGACCCGCTGAGGACGTAGGGGAGGTGACTTCCGAGATTGTTCCATCTCGGCAAGTCCAGCGGGATCACCCTCCACACAGGATGTCCTAACTGGGTGAACGCCATGCATGAGGAGTTGGAGAACTTTGAGAGAAACCATGTCTGGGATTTAGTTGAACCTCCACCAAACTGTCGCCCTATAGGTACCAAGTGGGTTTTCAAGAACAAACAGGGTGAGGATGGGATGGTTGTGAGGAACAAAGCGAGATTGGTAGCCCAGGGTTTCTGTCAGAAGGAGGGGATAGATTATGAGGAAACCTTTGCCCCTGTAGCTCGTTTGGAAGCCATTAGGATTTTGCTTGCCTTTGCGGCCTCTAAAGGCTTCAAACTGCAGCAAATGGATGTCAAGTCTGCTTTCCTGAACGGGTTCATAGAGGAGGAGGTATATGTGAGACAACCTCCTGGCTTTGAGAGTGCTAGATTTCTAGACCGGGTGTATAAGTTGAGGAAAGCCCTTTATGGTCTGAAGCAAGCTCCTAGAGCTTGGTATGCTAGGTTGAAGAGTTTCCTGCTCAAGTCTGGGTTTGTGATGGGTTCAGTAGACAAGACCTTGTTTTTGTTGAGTCGTGGCGGTGACACCCTGATAGTTCAGATATATGTTGATGACATAACCTTTGGTGGTTCATCTCACGCTTTGGTGTCTAGTTTTGCTGAACAGATGAGTCTCATGGGTGAGCTCCAGTTCTTCCTCGGGCTGCAGATCAAGCAAGGCCCTGAAGGAACCTTTGTCCATCAAGCAAAGTACACAAGAGACATACTCAAGAAGTTTGACATGGGGGATTCTAAACCCATGACAACTCCTATGAGTACAAACACGGCACTTGATGCTGATGAAGGTGGGGAGGCGGTGGACCAGAAGGAATTTCGAGGGATGATCGGCTCACTTCTGTACCTGACGGCGACCAGGCCGGACATTCAGTTCGCGGTCTGCCTTTGTGCGCGTTACCAGGCGTCTCCTAGGACTTCTCACCGTCAAGCGGTGAAGCGCATTTTCAGGTATCTGAAATTCACTCCTGAGCTTGGTCTTTGGTACTCCTCAGGTTCTTCTCTTTTTCTTAGAGGGTTCTCAGATGCTGAACATGCTGGCTGCCGGATTGACCGCAAGTCAACCTCCGGCACATGCCAACTCTTAGGAACCTCTCTTGTCTCTTGGTCCTCCCGCAAGCAAGCTAGTGTATCCTTGTCTACCACAGAAGCAGTGTACATAGCTGCTGCTAGCTGCTGCTCCCAGCTTTTATGGATGAAAGCCACCCTTAGTGATTTCGGCCTTAGGTTTGGAAAAATCCCTCTTCTAGTGGATTCTACGTCTGCTATTTCTGTAGCTAAGAACCCCGTCTTGCACTCCAGAACCAAACACATAGACGTGAGGTTTTACTTTCTGAGAGATCACTATGAGAAGGGGGACATAGACTTAGTGCATGTAGCTTCTGAAAACCAGTTGGCCGATATCTTTACCAAGCCCCAAGAGTTTGACGCTTTTGTGCGCTTGAGAGGTGAGCTTGGAGTGTGCTATCCCTTTTAGTCAGGGATAATACGCTATTCCTTTTAGTAAGGAATAGCTTCCATAATCTAGAATTTGCTTTTATCTGGCTTTTATTTCTCTTTGCTTCTTTTGCATGTTGTATCATATCATGCATTGCACTGTATCATATGCATTTTCACTTCACTAGCATTAGAGCTCTTTTCAGATGATGAGTTAGTACTTGCTTGTGCTAGATTGTACAGTTGCATGCTTGATCATGGTTGGCTAAGCTCTCTTGAGTCTGTTGAATACTAGCATATCAAAAACCATGATCACCACTTGTTTTGGCTACCTAGCATGTGTAGGATTGTTGAATGCTATGCTATCTTTTCATACCTGGATATGCTAGTTGTATGCCTTTGCTAAGTTAATGCCTCAGCTTTTATGACACCTTGCTTAAATTGAAATCTGAATCAAAATGCTTACAAGTGGTGTCTTATATGATGAATTGAGAAAGATCCAGGTGGGTTTGCTTGTCACACTGTTCGAGACAGCTTACCTTTGCACTTTGGCATGAACTTGGACTAGACTGTGTATGACCAAAAACTTGTCTTAAGCTTCTGATGGTTATATAACCTAGGCTTGGCATTGGTTGGTAAGAAGTTAGGGGTGAAAACGGGACGGGTACCCGAGTCGGGTATCGGATACGGATACTAAAACGGGACGATTTTTCGGATACGGATACGGGTAATATTTCATTCCGGACGGATACGGGTATTACCCGGATAAAAAGTTATCGGATACGGGACGGATACGGAGCGAGCACTACCCGGATACTACCCGGAAAATACGGTCGGATACGGGTACCCGGGGTTCGGGTACCCGTTTTTCTTTTTTCTGTGCATTTGATTCTTAGAAAAATCATAACTTTCGCATATGAACTCGTATTATAATAAAATTTATATGAAAATTGTAGTGCTTGACGAGATCTACAACTTTGTAATTTATTACTCTTTTGTTTGAAGCCATCTTGGTGATGAAATATTATAAATAGTATCTATATCTATTTCGAGGTAACAAAAGATGGCGCATGTCTGGCACTAACTCCGCAATTTTTTAGCTTTTGATATTTATTCATTTTTAGAAAATCATGTATTAGTATAGAGTAAGTTATTTATCATGTAAATTATGTTAATAACGTGTGTATAAACTATTGTCAACGTGTTATATATACAATATAAAATATCATTACATGTTATACACTCACAAGGTCACTTGTGTCGATCTATTATACTCCCTCCGTACTTAAACATAAGTCGCGGTTTCATAAGTGAAGATATGGCTGGCTTGGACTTGGACGATGATGTTGTAACTTGAGATCTTCAAGCAAGCATGGATTGCTTACACTTATCTTATGTTATTTGAAAACTATTTTGGTGTTGTATTGGACTATTATGTGATTTGGATTTATTTGAACTATCTTGTGTTGTATTAGACTATTATGTGATTTGAACCTTGTCTTTATATTTGAACTATTGTGTTGGGTATGATCTAAACTTATTGTTGTATTGTGATTTGAACTTACTTGAACTATCCGACAAGTTTCCGATATCCGGTCTATTAATATCCGTATCCGTCCGCTATTCGTCCGAATAAATATCCGGTTCCTGTATCCGTATCCGTCCCGTTTTTTAACTATCCGTATCCGACCGTTATCCGATTGAAATTTATCAGGGTAGGATACGGGATGACCCACTATCCGTCCGTATCCGTCCCGTTTTCACCCCTATAAGAAGTGGCAAAAGACAAGTAAATAACCCCTGGCACAAAAAGAACTTGCTTATGAATACAAATGTCTAAATCTGAAATTTGCAAGTCTCTAAGATGCTTATGGCTAGTTGTATATGCTTTGGTTGAGAGTAGCACACCTTGTATGCATTGCTAGCATCTTGCTGTTCATGTCTATCTTGCTAGGTGCTATTCATGTCGGTGATGCTTTCTTTTCGATAACCCTGAAAAATAAGCTTGCTCTTGACATGTGTAAGATAGATTCATTTGAGCTTGTTATATGCTTCCTTGCCTGCTCTGTATGCTAGACCTTGTGATTACTAGCTTTCCATCCCTTCTGAGCTCCTTCAGTTACACTCCTTGCATTTCATGGCATACTTTGAGGGGGAGTTTTCTAGTTCAGGGGGAGTTGAGTTCAAAGAACCCTTGATGTGTCCATTGTCAACAAGGGGGAGAAATTAGTGTACTTTCAAAGGGAGAAGTCTTAAAATATGGACAAAGGGGGAGAACTCATGAGAGTTTTAGTTGAGGGGGAGCTTTGCATTCATTTTGCATTTGTGAGGATGCATTTCAAGGGGAGTTGAGCTTTTAGCATGCTCTTTGCATCGGTGCGTTGAGCCTTTTGCCTCTGTCTTGAAGCGCCCCAGCCCTTAAACGGGACTAAAATGTGTATTATTACCATTCCCAAGAGTTATGGTAACCACATTTGTTCATCAGATGTATACAGATCCGCCCTAACGGGACAGACCAAACGGGGCGCAGCCCGAAAACACTGCAGCGGAAAACTTTAAAGCGCGACCCATACTTTCCCACAACACGCAGTTGGGAAGCAGGCCGTAACCCTCACACGTCCATGATCTTCTTTGCTCTGTAAACCAACAACAAAGCAAGGGTGAGTACATACGTACTCCGCAAGTCCACCTTCTTCCATAGGAAGGGGGATATAAGCTATCATTACATGCAAGATATATCTGGAGCTGAAGGTAAATTTGCAGTAAAACATTTGATATGCAGGGTTCCTTAGTTCTCAGTTTTAATTGAGAAAACATCTTTATCCCAAAAGAGGTTGCCACTGGACTTGCCGGTCCATCGCGGCTCGTGGCACGCATGCCATCACATTTTCCCACACACACACCTCCTCGGCAACCGCAGCTGCCTCAAAACCATCATTTTGATCCCATCCCAAAACCATATTTTTATAAGAAGCTAGTTCAGAAACCAAGCCGTAACTCGTTTGTCCATACCAGTGGACAGCGGACTATCATGATAGATTTAGTTATACTCTGGCCAGAGGTGCACACTTTACCCACAAGTTTGGTCCAGGCACTCATGATCAGTGAGCCCCTTTCCGCTCGCCGGTTTTTCCCCCGCAAGGCGCTCCCCAGACTTCAGCCATGAGAGAGTACGGGCCCACCTGTCGCTCAGACCCGCAGTCACGCGACTGTTGACCCCTGACCGCAGCCATGCAACCGCGCCCATCCACCCAATCTCTCATGCATCCCAGCACACCGGCTTACGCCTGGTTCGTCCAAAGCGGGTTCTAACCGAGGGTTGCCGCATACAACCTTGAGTGGTTGCGCTAGATGAGTTAGGCAAGATGAAACGTCAACTCGGTCCTTCAGGGTGGAACTCCCACAATGCTCACGCATGAGCAACACCAGCCCAGTCCTCACGACAAGGACCAGGTTTCCACCCCGTAAATGGCTTCAACAACCGAAGTCGTCTGCCAGGGTCTTACCCTATGTTTTACTGAAAAACAACCGCCCATACCCACCATCATATTCCCATCATTTTCATCAAGATTAATGTATATAATTGAGTGAGCGATCCACCTAAGCGCACTACATCTAAAGTGGCTCGGGAGGCCATATCCTACTATGTTTTACCTTAGCCAGCAAAACATGCAAGTTTTCTTGTTTTACAAGGCAATAGGATGTGTATATAAAAAACTGGGTAATTTATGCATCAAGTGAGGATTCCAGTGGACTTGCCTTCATTTCGTCGGGGTAGCCGGTACGACGGTCGTTGCATCATTAAACTCCTGTTCCGGTCTCTAAGTCAACCATTTCAGAGACGGAACCGAACGGCTCTCCGGGAAAGCCTACACGTTCAGACAAGCAAAACACACCAAATCAAGGTACACTCTGAGCTCATCGTGATATGGGTTTGGTGGGGCTAGAGATATCCTTAGGGTTTGCATGTGAATAGAGCGGGAGTCAAACGGATAAATGGCACGTTTGGCCCCCTTTCAGATATCAAGAGTTTGATCTTTAGTGCCATCCATGCCTGGGCTCATGAGACGGATTTTCCGGTAGCATGAGGGCAGCATGTCGGCAATAAAGATTAATTTGGAAGAAGGGAGAGACGACACGGGCCAAACCCTGGCGCGTACGGTCCAACTCTTCCTACCGGTTGGGCTCGGTCTACTCCCGCAGCGCGATGGGCTTACATCGCGGTGAGGGAGAGAACGACGAACTCGGGCGGTGCTAACCATCTCCTCCTGTCGTCCGCAGTACGGGGACAGGGGTAGAGTTTGGCAACCGTCCGGTTCGGTTCAACCAAACCGGGTCTTCAGTGAACCGATCGGCGAGGGCGGAACTAGTGCACAAGTGGCTTGCCACAGGTGCCCTAGTCCCGTCGTCGCGGATCGTCCCAAAAACGACGTAGATCGTGGATCTTCAAGTGTCGTGGTCGGCGGAGTATGTGAGGATATTATGAAAAGTACATGAATAGATAGGGCTTGATTTTCAGAGAATTTAGGTGCAAGAATCACATAAATCGGAGCTAGAACGGAGAAGATACGGGGTATTTTGTGGCAGGGGGTAGATATGAACTTCCGGGATAGTTCGAGGGGGTGGAACAGACTTTCTTGGGCGAACTTCAGCTCTGGCCCGAGGGGAGATCCGGCCCACGCAGGCCCTTTTTCTCTTTCTTCTTTTCTCTGCTTTCGGCCTGGCCCGTTCTTCGGCCCACGGGCGTGCGGGAGCTGCTGGGCCGGCCCACTCGGCCAAGGCAAGGGGCAGAGCAGGGGAGGCCGAGGCGCTCGGCTCGGCCGGCGTTTGCCGTGGCCGGGGCTCACCGGAGGTACGCCGGATCGAACCCTCCCGGTCTCCGCTCGTCGGGCCGAGGGCACCGGCGCGACGAGGGCGACAAGGCGAGTCCGTCCGAGGCGCTCCGAGCAGGAGGAGGGGCGCGGAGCGGGGGCGCCCACGGACGCCGGCGGCCATGGCCGTGGGCGTACGCGGGGAGCGCGGCAAGAGCGACGGAGGAGTCGATTGGGGTCGGAAGACGGTGGAGGGTGGTGGTTGGGTGCTCCATGCTGAGGGAATCGGTCTATGGTGGCCGGTAGGTGGTGTATTGCTTGCGTGCGCGCCGGCGGCGTTCAATGGAGGTGAGCGACACGGAGTGGCACGGGGTTTGGCGTCCGCGGCGTTCACCGGGGCGGCGCGCGACGTAGAGCCGTGTAGGAAGGAGGGCGACGTCGGCGCGGCTCGTCGCACGGGCGAGCGGCGCGGGCGGCGCGAGTGGAGCAGGGGGAAAGGATGCTCGCGTCGGGCGGCTCCGAGCCAAGGTGAACCGAGGCCGGCCGAGGCGAGAGGGAAAGAGCAGCGCGGGGAGGGAGAGCTCGGGATGGAGGAGGCAGCGTCGGCGCGGCTCGTCGAGGCGAGCGGCGCGGGGTGGAGGAACTCGGCCTCTTTTATTGCACGCGGTGGGCGGCTGGAGTGCGCGTGCTGGCGAGACCGGGCGGCGTCATGTAGGGGCCCGGCGAGGCGCAGTGAGGTGGTGGAGTGTGGTAGGGGTCCGCGCGCATGGCGCGTAGCGGCAGGGCGCAAGCGCGGACGGCGCGGCGTGCGCGGCGCGCGGATGGCACGGTGGCCAAGCGGCAGGGAAGGAACGGGGGGAAAGGAAGACGATGGCCAGCTGGGCCGTCGTCTTGGGCCCGGGGAAGGAGAGGGCGAAGCGGGCCGGGGCCGGGAAAAGGAGAAAGAGAGAGGGGAGGGGCTGGCAGGCCGGCTCGGCTTGGGCCAGGGAGAGGGAGGACTGGGAGTGGGCTAGGCCCGCGCGGGGAGGGAGAGGGGAGAGGGATGGAGGGGGCGCTGGGCCGAAAGGCCGAGGAAGGAAAGGGGAGAGGAGATTTTAGGCCCAAGGAAGATGAAAAAGGGTTTTCACCTTTTGGATTTGATTTGAACCTTGGTTTGAATTTGAACTTTGGAGAGATTTTGTGGAAGGAAAATTGAGGAATATTTTGGGAAAGGTTTGAGAGGATCTTTCCCGGAATATTCGAGGGACTTGTGATGATTTTTATGAGCTCCTAGTGTACACTTCACAACAAGCAGGTTTTCAAAATCATATTTTGAATTTAGACGAGAGATTAGAGGATAATTTCTTAGGGTCAAAGTTCGGGGTGTTACAAACCTACCCCACTTAAAAGAAATCTCGTCCCCGAGATTAGGGTAGAAGGGTTTACGGGGATAGCTTTACTTCAGCTAAACAACTTCTGCTTATAACTGAAACTTAAGCCTGCACGAGCGGAAGATGGAACTTCAAGAACAAAGAGCTCTTGCTTCTTCGGCTAGGATGGATGGAGTTTCTGCTTGAAGCAACTTCAACTTCTGGTTTTTCCACGGCTTTCCCTTGTTTGGCTACTTGTTTCTTCTTTTGGGAATTTGCCGTGCAAACCTTCCACATACAAAGAGATATTTCCATCTCCTTCATCTCATGCACTTTGAAGGTTGCTCTGGCCGGTAACGGCAGGCGGTGGCATGCACTGGCAACTCATGCATCATCAAGAAATTTGCATGCCTCAGCTTTCTGGATCTTCCTTCATCAGGACTAGCAGAGGGGAGGCTACCCCACTTAAAAGGATTAGGATACCCTCTAAGTGGATTACTATCCCTTCTGGAAGCGGGGAGTTGCCGGGGAAGAAGCGGTCATTTGGGATAAACTTCTTCATGTTACTTTTCTTTTTATCCCAAGCGCTTCTGGTTACTTTTCTCTTTATCCCAAGCATAACTTATTGCCTGCTTGTTGTCTTGATTCCTTGCTTACTTCTTGGAGCTTCTTCATCTGGGGGCCGCTTTATTAGCAGGGAGCTTCTTCTTGTTTCTTCTCTGCCCGTGGGAGAGTGACTAACCGGAGGAGGATTAGGAGGCATAGAACGAAGATCTCAGCAAAGACTATGTAGCGCAGTGGAAGGCAAGCTCTGGTTTCTGGGTTCATGACCCGAGTGGATTCGGTGGAGGGTGTGGGTAGCAAGGCTTAGTCTAAGTAGACAATCTCACCGACGATTGTCTCTTTGGGGGGTGGAGAACAAAAGGATGGCTATCCGGAAGGAGACTTTGATTATGTTGATGAGGACGATCAATCGGACGAGAAGGGCAAAGAGGGTTCCCAAACTCATCGATTCTGGGTGGTGTGGGCTTATCTCTCTTGTTTTGCTCTCAAGGGAGGGTTTGATGAATCTTCCCACAAAAAAAGGAGGTACATGATGAGAATGAGAAAAGCAAGAGCGTAGAAACCAAAGAGGACTTGTTCGATCAGAGAATCAACGAACATCTGGGGAAGGATTATTTTGATTTAGCTGGTGGAGGGAGAGTGTTATGAGCTTGCTCGGCGGGGTGGATGAAGAGCGACGTCCGGGGGTGCTTTTATGGACGCCCGGGAGAGTGGTGGTTACGGTGCGGTGGCTTGTGCATCGAAGGGACATGAGCGGTGGAGGTGGCGTTGGTACACGCGGCGATCATGCAGGGAACAAGGGCAGTGGGGACCGGGTTGCGGTTGACAGCGGCGCGGAGGTGTGCTGCAAAAGCGGCAGTCAGGGTACGAGCGGAGTGCATGCGGCGGCCTGCATGCGATGGTGTAGGGGCCGGTTTCGGTCGGCGGCAGCGCGGGGGTGCACTGCTAAAGCGGTGAGCGGGGCACATGCATGCCTGCACGGCGGCAAAGGCAAGTGGGTGGCGGGGCACGCGCAGTGGGTGCGGCGAAAAGACAGGAGCGGCCGCTGATAAGGCGGGGAGGTGAGGGCGGTGGGAAGACGAGAGCGGCAGGAAACTGTGGCGTACACAATTCGCTTAGGGATTGTAGTATGCAGTGTCTCATCCGGTCTTTTCCTTTTTCCCAGGGCACTATTTCCTTTCACTGCGTACACTTTATCTCCTCGTTTTCTGCTGCTGGTACTGTGCTTTCTTGGACACACTGTTGTTGCATGCTGACTGACTGGTTTGAATAAGGCTTCTTGTAGACGTTTTGCTTCTCTTTAGCAGACGGTTTTTGAGGTAAGAAGGGGAAGCAGGGATAAGAGTTAGGTTTACAAATGATGTGTTCTTTATTAGCAAAACTCCACAAACAAAACTGCAAACACAAAAACGAACACACTAACGCGACTACTCACGCAGGACTCCTTTCAGCTTCTGCTGCTTGGAGGCTCGGTCTTGCACTGGTGGCTGACCACTGGATTCTTCTCCTGGGAGCGAGAGCGACAAAAAGGCGCCCATGCTTGCTTTATCTTCTCGTCTGTTGAGGTCTTCTGGGTTCTTATCACTGGTCTGCATGTGATTGAGCAGGAGGGCCTGAAAACTTCCAAGATGACTCAGTATTGGTTGGTTAGGAGGGTTTGAACTTCCTGCCATCATGGGGTTCTGTATTTCTCCTTGAGGTGGGTGGCGAGGACCGGACATGGCCCTTACCCTTACTCCATGACTGAGAGGGGAGTCTGTTACTGATCCTGGATGCATCCACGCCCTCTTATACTTGACCAACTCTCTTTCTGTGTCTTGGTGTCGGTCTACCAACCTGTCATGCAGGCGGCTCAGTTTTTCATACTCGTCGTCCAAGGCGAGCAGATACTGGACCAGGTAGGCTAGGGTAGGATCTCTGGACTTCTTGATCTCTGTCAAGATTGCTGTCCTCTTAATCCAAGTACTAGCACGTTGGTTCACTGGTGGAAAGAACTTCATAGGGCTGCTTTGTACTGCCCCATGGTAGGTCGAGCATAACCTTTTTATTGCCCCACGAGCGGCAATGTGGCAGGCTTCTAAGAATCCGTTGCCGATGGCTCTGCAGTACCAACCGTTGAGATTGAGGTTCTCTCTGATATAAAGTGTGACGGTCCATCCTCGTTCTTTCTTTTCGGGGAACGCTAACCCGCAGTACTCCGGGTATCCTGGAATACTGAGGTACCGCATGGTATCTCTTAGTAGCTCGGGAAAGCCACTTTCTTCCCGGCAACAGCTGACATACTCGGCAGATTCCATCTGAGCAAAAGAGGCCGAACTCGGCTTAACACTAGCGCAACAGAAAACAAAAGCTACAACACAGACAACAACAACAACACTGCAAGAAACACACGCGAACTAAACGATTCACTCTTACAGAGGGTGCTAACCTAAGTGGAACAAAAATTCCACTACCCACATGTAAGAGGGGAACTGGGTACAACTAACTGCGGACCACACGGCTTCATTCCCGGAGGGCACTGGTGACTTCATCCGGGGACGACTCCCTGGATCTGCGGTTGACCTCTTGCAACGACGGGGGCCAGACTACTGAGTCTTCTTCCTTGCAGGACGAGGCTGAACTGGAGGGCTCTGGGGTAGATTCCACAAGGGGAGACGCAGCTCGCGTCTTCAGCAGCTCTTCCCAAGGCAGCTCACTGAGTAAAACAGGACTTGGTGGCGGAGCTCTCGGGCTTTCTACGGACAACGGGGAGGTTGGTGCAGCTTCTAGGGTTTCTGCTAGCTCTGGTGAAGGAACTGGGGAGAGCTCTGGGTGATCTGGCTCACTCTCCTCAACTGGTATGCCTTCTAGGATCGGAACTCCATTGATGAGGTCTCCGACCTTTCTCTTCTTTATAGGCATGGGGATGCCTATGAGCGTTGGAGGTTGCTTGGCCATGGCTGCTTTTACTGGGGCAGTTCTTGAGTTCTTCTGGCCTTCTGGTGGGCTTTTAAACACCTTGCCGGCGTGTCTGGGGCTGAATCCTTGTGTCCTTTCCAGACAGCAGACACGGCGTTAGGCACCGCTCACTGTGTTGCACTGATTCAGAGGGGCTCTGCATGCACGGTCCCTTGTCCACTGTGCTGCATTGCAAGGCCATTCAAGGCAAGGGAGGCGGGAAACACAAGGAGGGTCACTTCCTTGTTTTCCGGTGTACGTCACGGTCATCCCTAGGGTAGGGTGCCACTTTTGACTTCCATAGGGTGTGCACACCTTTTGTTGCAGACAGGTTGAACACGGTCTTCAAAGCGGGGCACTTGACTGAGGAAGGGGAAAAGAGCAGATAAACTCTTTTGAAACTGAGTAAGATAAGGAGTAGAGATGTTTTTCAACTGATTCTGGACTCAAAAACCTTTTTCCAACCTAGGGTTACGTCCTACGGCCAACTTACGGCTCTGATACCACCTGAAGCGCCCCAGCCCTTAAACGGGACTAAAATGTGTATTATTACCATTCCCAGGAGTTATGGTAACCACATTTGTTCATCAGATGTATACAGATCCGCCCTAACGGGACAGACCAAACGGGGCGCAGCCCGAAAACACTGCAGCGGAAAACTTTAAAGCGCGACCCATACTTTCCCACAACACGCAGTTGGGAAGCAGGCCGTAACCCTCACACGTCCATGATCTTCTTTGCTCTGTAAACCAACAACAAAGCAAGGGTGAGTACATACGTACTCCGCAAGTCCACCTTCTTCCATAGGAAGGGGGATATAAGCTATCATTACATGCAAGATATATCTGGAGCTGAAGGTAAATTTGCAGTAAAACATTTGATATGCAGGGTTCCTTAGTTCTCAGTTTTAATTGAGAAAACATCTTTATCCCAAAAGAGGTTGCCACTGGACTTGCCGGTCCATCGCGGCTCGTGGCACGCATGCCATCACATTTTCCCACACACACACCTCCTCGGCAACCGCAGCTGCCTCAAAACCATCATTTTGATCCCATCCCAAAACCATATTTTTATAAGAAGCTAGTTCAGAAACCAAGCCGTAACTCGTTTGTCCATACCAGTGGACAGCGGACTATCATGATAGATTTAGTTATACTCTGGCCAGAGGTGCACACTTTACCCACAAGTTTGGTCCAGGCACTCATGATCAGTGAGCCCCTTTCCGCTCGCCGGTTTTTCCCCCGCAAGGCGCTCCCCAGACTTCAGCCATGAGAGAGTACGGGCCCACCTGTCGCTCAGACCCGCAGTCACGCGACTGTTGACCCCTGACCGCAGCCATGCAACCGCGCCCATCCACCCAATCTCTCATGCATCCCAGCACACCGGCTTACGCCTGGTTCGTCCAAAGCGGGTTCTAACCGAGGGTTGCCGCATACAACCTCGAGTGGTTGCGCTAGATGAGTTAGGCAAGATGAAACGTCAACTCGGTCCTTCAGGGTGGAACTCCCACAATGCTCACGCATGAGCAACACCAGCCCAGTCCTCACGACAAGGACCAGGTTTCCACCCTGTAAATGGCTTCAACAACCGAAGTCGTCTGCCAGGGTCTTACCCTATGTTTTACTGAAAAACAACCGCCCATACCCACCATCATATTCCCATCATTTTCATCAAGATTAATGTATATAATTGAGTGAGCGATCCACCTAAGCGCACTACATCTAAAGTGGCTCGGGAGGCCATATCCTACTATGTTTTACCTTAGCCAGCAAAACATGCAAGTTTTCTTGTTTTACAAGGCAATAGGATGTGTATATAAAAAACTGGGTAATTTATGCATCAAGTGAGGATTCCAGTGGACTTGCCTTCATTTCGTCGGGGTAGCCGGTACGACGGTCGTTGCATCATTAAACTCCTGTTCCGGTCTCTAAGTCAACCATTTCAGAGACGGAACCGAACGGCTCTCCGGGAAAGCCTACACGTTCAGACAAGCAAAACACACCAAATCAAGGTACACTCTGAGCTCATCGTGATATGGGTTTGGTGGGGCTAGAGATATCCTTAGGGTTTGCATGTGAATAGAGCGGGAGTCAAACGGATAAATGGCACGTTTGGCCCCCTTTCAGATATCAAGAGTTTGATCTTTAGTGCCATCCATGCCTGGGCTCATGAGACGGATTTTCCGGTAGCATGAGGGCAGCATGTCGGCAATAAAGATTAATTTGGAAGAAGGGAGAGACGACACGGGCCAAACCCTGGCGCGTACGGTCCAACTCTTCCTACCGGTTGGGCTCGGTCTACTCCCGCAGCGCGATGGGCTTACATCGCGGTGAGGGAGAGAACGACGAACTCGGGCGGTGCTAACCATCTCCTCCTGTCGTCCGCAGTACGGGGACAGGGGTAGAGTTTGGCAACCGTCCGGTTCGGTTCAACCAAACCGGGTCTTCAGTGAACCGATCGGCGAGGGCGGAACTAGTGCACAAGTGGCTTGCCACAGGTGCCCTAGTCCCGTCGTCGCGGATCGACCCAAAAACGACGTAGACCGTGGATCTTCAAGTGTCGTGGTCGGCGGAGTATGTGAGGATATTATGAAAAGTACATGAATAGATAGGGCTTGATTTTCAGAGAATTTAGGTGCAAGAATCACATAAATCGGAGCTAGAACGGAGAAGATACGGGGTATTTTGTGGCAGGGGGTAGATATGAACTTCCGGGATAGTTCGAGGGGGTGGAACAGACTTTCTTGGGCGAACTTCAGCTCTGGCCCGAGGGGAGATCCGGCCCACGCAGGCCCTTTTTCTCTTTCTTCTTTTCTCTGCTTTCGGCCTGGCCCGTTCTTCGGCCCACGGGCGTGCGGGAGCTGCTGGGCCGGCCCACTCGGCCAAGGCAAGGGGCAGAGCAGGGGAGGCCGAGGCGCTCGGCTCGGCCGGCGTTTGCCGTGGCCGGGGCTCACCGGAGGTACGCCGGATCGAACCCTCCCGGTCTCCGCTCGTCGGGCCGTGGGCACCGGCGCGACGAGGGCGACAAGGCGAGTCCGTCCGAGGCGCTCCGAGCAGGAGGAGGGGCGCGGAGCGGGGGCGCCCACGGACGCCGGCGGCCATGGCCGTGGGCGTACGCGGGGAGCGCGGCAAGAGCGACGGAGGAGTCGATTGGGGTCGGAAGACGGTGGAGGGTGGTGGTTGGGTGCTCCATGCTGAGGGAATCGGTCTATGGTGGCCGGTAGGTGGTGTATTGCTTGCGTGCGCGCCGGCGGCGTTCAATGGAGGTGAGCGACACGGAGTGGCACGGGGTTTGGCGTCCGCGGCGTTCACCGGGGCGGCGCGCGACGTAGAGCCGTGTAGGAAGGAGGGCGACGTCGGCGCGGCTCGTCGCACGGGCGAGCGGCGCGGGCGGCGCGAGTGGAGCAGGGGGAAAGGATGCTCGCGTCGGGCGGCTCCGAGCCAAGGTGAACCGAGGCCGGCCGAGGCGAGAGGGAAAGAGCAGCGCGGGGAGGGAGAGCTCGGGATGGAGGAGGCAGTGTCGGCGCGGCTCGTCGAGGCGAGCGGCGCGGGGTGGAGGAACTCGGCCTCTTTTATTGCACGCGGTGGGCGGCTGGAGTGCGCGTGCTGGCGAGACCGGGCGGCGTCATGTAGGGGCCCGGCGAGGCGCAGTGAGGTGGTGGAGTGTGGTAGGGGTCCGCGCGCATGGCGCGTAGCGGCAGGGCGCAAGCGCGGACGGCGCGGCGTGCGCGGCGCGCGGATGGCACGGTGGCCAAGCGGCAGGGAAGGAACGGGGGGAAAGGAAGACGATGGCCAGCTGGGCCGTCGTCTTGGGCCCGGGGAAGGAGAAGGCGAAGCGGGCCGGGGCCGGGAAAAGGAGAAAGAGAGAGGGGAGGGGCTGGCAGGCCGGCTCGGCTTGGGCCAGGGAGAGGGAGGACTGGGAGTGGGCTAGGCCCGCGCGGGGAGGGAGAGGGGAGAGGGATGGAGGGGGCGCTGGGCCGAAAGGCCGAGGAAGGAAAGGGGAGAGGAGATTTTAGGCCCAAGGAAGATGAAAAAGGGTTTTCACCTTTTGGATTTGATTTGAACCTTGGTTTGAATTTGAACTTTGGAGAGATTTTGTGGAAGGAAAATTGAGGAATATTTTGGGAAAGGTTTGAGAGGATCTTTCCCGGAATATTCGAGGGACTTGTGATGATTTTTATGAGCTCCTAGTGTACACTTCACAACAAGCAGGTTTTCAAAATCATATTTTGAATTTAGACGAGAGATTAGAGGATAATTTCTTAGGGTCAAATTTCGGGGTGTTACATGTCTTGAGGAGCCGATGTTTTGTTTTTCGTTTTGCTTCAAGCTGCCTTGTGTTTTGCCTTTGTTTGGTTTTTGGCAGCTTGAGCATTTCTTTTCTTTTTCCTTTCTTTTTCAGTTTTACGCTTTGGTTTTGTCTTTGTTCTATTTCAGGTTACAGGTTGAAGATGTGTTGACAATGCACTCATCAAGGGGGAGATTGAGTGCCAATGGATCGGCCTCATTGCTCTCCTGGTGTGATGAGTGATTGTCAACGGCACAAGTCCTCCGATGGACTGGAGGCCCTCCGATGGACTGGAGGTAGAGGAAGACGAAGACCTCGATGGACTGAGGCAAAAGTCCTCCAATGGAACGGAGGCAATGCTCGGCGTCGGTCGGCCATGGAAGCTCGGTACATGGAGGGGCGGTTCGGCAACGGTGGTGTAAGCCCTCCGATGGACCACGAGGCGACTCCGATGGACTGGAGAAGCCGGGTGCCACTGTGGTGCTCCAACCCGAGTGCATGGCGTGAAGGCGTGCGAGGGAGGCTTTGGCGGCTTCGGCTCAAAACCGCCACCCAAGTTCAAATGACTTGGTGGGTTGGGCTCCGACTCGCCAAGATAGAAGATTGGGCCAAAACCTGGCCCAGGAAGCCCGTAGAATAAAGTTTTCCGGTTTCTGACTTCAAAACCGGGGGAAGCTTCCGAACTACTGGCTACGTGGCGCACATC
This sequence comes from Paspalum notatum, assembly GCA_022530915.1. Taxonomy (NCBI): domain Eukaryota; kingdom Viridiplantae; phylum Streptophyta; class Magnoliopsida; order Poales; family Poaceae; genus Paspalum; species Paspalum notatum. The sequence continues at coordinate 16,019,150 of CM039688.1, forward strand.
CAAGCGAGGCGGAGAAACCGAAGATGATCAAGACGTCATCGTAGTCGTCCGATTGTATCTTTTCGGTTTGGCCCCCTCCGGGCATTTTTAGAGTAGAGGTCTTAATGTAATTGTGTCGTTTAGGGCTTAGGGTATAAATAGACTTGAGAGGCTCCCTTGGAGCTTATCTTGGCAGCCACAAACCCTAGGTTTTCCCTAACCCTAGCAGCCAAGGTCCAGACATAGAAAAGAGAGGAGATTAGCTAGGAGATGAGTGCCTAGTTTAGTCAAATATTGTCATTAGTGGGAGGATGATGGGAGGTAGGCTCTAGGAGGTCTTGTAAGACTTGATTTCATGATTCAATCCAAGATTACTCCTTGAGAAATCCATGTCTTGAGCAGCTCAATTTCGTCCTCCTTTCCCCCTCCCCGTTCTAGTTTGTTTTTGGTTCCAATCCTTGGATTTTGAGGTGTTTCGGTTTGTTCAAGGATGGGATCCCTTTTTTGCTTGGTCGTTTGACTTGCTAGGATGTGGAGAATCACACTAGCCTTGTGCTAAAATCTCAGCTCCACGAGTAAGAGAGAATCGAGTGAATTTTCGTTTTTCGGTTTCACATTTCCCCTTTCACAAGATCTGAAATTCCCGTGCACTCGGTGATCTTTTTGAGTTGATCTTTTGGAGTTTGCTTTGGAATAGGATCATGATCACCTGTGCAAATTTTCGTGATTTTTGGTGAAGGTTTGAACCTGATTTGATCACGTTTTCGGTGACACAAAGGCTGAAATTTCTGCTGCAGTTTTGGACTAGCGAGAAACAAAGACAGGATTGTCAGGTCATTTGTCCGGTCTATATAAGCCTGACTGTCCTGTCTACTCGTGCTGAATACTGCAGCTCATGCTCTTCTCAGCTCTTTGGCAGTTCATTTGTCCGAACCCCCATCTACTGACTGTCCGAAGTTGGCACATGAATTTCGTGATCTGTTTACTGCGTGTTGGTTGCTGCAGGGCTGATTGTCAGGTCTTCTGTCCGAGGTCCATAACCTGACTGTCCGGTCTGTTTTTCTTGTCGCGTGATTTTCTTCTTCTCCTCAGTTTGTCCGGTCAGGCCTTGGTGTCTAGACCTGACTGTCCGGTCAGGTCTTGGGTTGGTCTGGCTGCGCGCATAGGGGTGTTTCTCTTGTCTGTTTCGCTGCTAGGTCTTAGAGTTTTTGTGTTCGGTCTCTGGTTCTTTTTCCGAGTTGTTTTTCCTAGCTTTTGTTGTGTTGTTGTGTGTGTCTTTCTTTTGCTTTGTTTGTCCTCGAAGTTAGGTTCTCAAGTGTTCTAAAGTTGATAGTCTTCTAGTCTATGCAACTTTGCACCTTGAGAAGTTTAAATTAGTGCTAGTGCTTTAGTGAGAGTTTTTCGTGTAGGTTCTAGTGTGTCCTAGGGTTGATAGTTTCTCCATACTATGCAACCTTGCACACTAGACTAAAAGGTGTAGTGTTTTAGGATTTCTGCGCTTTTGTCTAGGAGTCGGTTTCGTGTCCAAAGGGTTGATAGCTTGTCCACGCTATGCAATCCTGCATGACTGTTTAGGATGTGTTAGTTTGACTTGCGCTTCCTTCTTTGGCCGTTGAGTTGAAAGCTTCCGCTAGTCCCAGATTCGTATTTGTTCAGTGGACGATATCGGGTGTGCGTGTGTTTTCGTGAGAGCGCACTTTGGGGGTTTGAGTTTAAGTTTTTCAAGTGCTCCTATTCACCCCCCTCTAGTCGCACGTCTCGGTCCTACACTATGGGATGTAACTGGACCAAGTATGCTTGAGTCATCTCGTGACAAGATACTTGACATGCATTATGTTTCATTTGCACCTCATGCACACATTTGCACTCGCCGCACTCATGATTGCACTATGACATGCATATAACCTATACCATATACCCGTGTTTGCATTCTCTTTCACTCACTTGCATATTGTACTATGCATATAGATTCCGTGAAGGAAGGATCAACACAGGAGGTGCTATCGATCGATAAGCCGAACAACGAATTGTACCAAGAGCAAGAAGACGACGTGTCGCTGATTATCCGTCCCTGTTTCAAGGGGTTGCCTGGGGCAAAGCCCCACAACCCGGTAAACTAACTTAGATTAGTTTGTTGGTTTTCATAAGAACAATCAAAGGTTGGCAGGACCATGCTAAACCCAGCAAATATCTTATGTCTTAATGATTAGGCATATGCATCAGGAGATGTTTGGAACCAACTGAATTAGACATCCCGGCCGCCCTGGCCCTAGCTCCTATGAATAGAGTTCGTAGGATGAGTATGCCTAGAAATGCTAGGTACGAGTAGACACGAGTGAGCACTATCACTCGTCACATAGGTGATTTTACAGATCTCAGAAATCTTACTATGGTGAAACATCATTATATTATTGCTAATGTTAAATGGAGACCGGGCGGAGCATAAGTTTACTTTTCGTGGTGTGCGTTGTTGTTATTGCGCTCCGTCCGTGTCGCATAAGGCCTGTTCGCTGTTCGCCTGCTGATCGGCATAACATTGCTAGAGTGCTTATTCAGGACATGGGCCTGGTGAAAGTCTTACTTGTGCCATTGTTGGCGTCTCTTAGCCTTATAAGATTTTACTCCGCAAGTGCACAGAGACCGCGGTAGCTTTTCACCTAGAGTATTCCGAGTATCGTATTTTTATCCACAGGGAAGCGGCAGGCGAGAGAGTATAATTGAATAAACTCAAATCGAATGAGCCATACGTATATAAATATCCAGCTAGTCACTAGATAGGGGTAAGTCTGGTAAACGGATAGGTGTATGGTAGAAGAAGTAAATTAAACTACCTAAGATACACGTAGAAAGGTATAGTTGCCTGGGAGGACAACGAGTGAGATAAAGTTCCCAAACTCTATTCTATTCGGCTGCAAAGACTATATCGTGGTTAACTAAGAAACTCAAGTAGCAAGTCAGGGTCTCGCATCGAGCGAAATTACGGCGCCTCGAGGGGTCAGGGGGTAGATAGTAGACCACCGAAGGAGACCCAGCTAACGCCTACGTGCCTACCGAATGAACGGGCCTGGACTACATTGGCACACCACATGCTGTCACCGAGTGGGGCTACCAAGCAAATCTGCGTGGATAGGCTGGCACGCTATAAACGTACTCAAGCGAAGCTTGAGTAACAATAGATCGCCCTTGATCAGAGGAGAGGACCTAACCAGAGCCTGGCGTACAGGTTGAATTATAGCACCAGCAAGAATAATGGGACTTGACTAACTAAGATAACCACAAGTCAAAGCCTAGCAAGTATGCAAAATAAAGGGTACACCACACTTGCAAGAGATAGAAATAAAGTAACATATAACTGAATTATATTGAAGATTGAGTACAAAAGATACAAGAGCTGTTACCGCAGACTCAGAAGAATCTCCGAGAACTCCGAGGTAAAGCTCGACTCACTCTAACTCCTAGGACTATCCTAACTACTAAGATGTGAAAAATGACACTCTCTAAGGTAGGATATGGCTCTCAACTTCTCCACACCATTACAAATGAGCTCTACAGGCATATTTATAGTCCCATATGAGAGGGGGGTATTTGTAGGAGGCTTAGGTCGGTGGGAGGCCGAAGTCGGTGGTCGGCCGACCTAGGGGGAAGGTCGGCCGACTGATCCACCGCCTTTGCACTCCAACGGCTTGATCTTGCGTCCCCATGGCGGTTTGCGGTTGGGACGGTTGTTGCACGTGTAAAATGGCTCTGAGGGTAGGTCGGCCGACCTTGTAGGAGGTCGGGAGACCACGTGTCAGGCCTGCATTGTCCACTTTGCTCTTCCCTTGCATTGATGACATTGTGGATCCGTGACTTGGTGCATTCTCGGCCTTTGGATACATTGGATGCTTGGTCCTGCGGTTGGATTTGAGTGCACTTGTGTTTTCTTCAAAATATGGACCAATGATGTGGCAAGTGGCTGACTTGGGAGGTCGGCCGGCATAACCAGGGGTCGGCCGACCCTGTCACTGGGTCGGGTGGCCACCCCCCCGGTCTGCCGACCTTGCTGCACTAGGCAGGCCTGACCCTTGGTCGGCCGACCTAGTGGTGGGGTCGGCCGACCTGGCCACTTTGGCCAGTGTGCCACATATTTGATCCTTGGCATGTTTTCATCTATTTTATGTTCATTTTGATACCTGCATCCAAATATTCATACAAAACTTGTGGAACTCATTAGTAGAGGGGTTAGTCCATAATTATTCACTTGCATAGCTCCATTTGGTTGGTTATTGACGGTAGATATCGTGAGATTATGACCGTCAACACCCCCGAGCTTAAACTTTTGCTCATCCTCGAGCAAAGCTAAGACTGAAAGTGGATCAGGAGTTGCTGCAATATCGAAGATGATGAGAAATTCTTACATGTGACTCAATACTCATGCTTTTGTTTTGAGAAGTGAAATAATTGAAGCTCACCTTGTGTACTACCTGTGGTGCATCTTTTTGCTTACCTTGCCTTGGGCGGTTGACGGATTGAATGGCCATTGTACAGGAGTTCTTCTAACTTGCTCTTTTTGGATGTCTTTCTCAGGAGTTTTCAAGATTTTTTTTCGAACCAAAAGTAGCTTCCCCAAGGTGCTCTCAGGCGCTCAAATGTGTATCCTCACCAAGTGCCAAGATCCGGCCAACACTTTCCTACACTAAGGCCTTTGTGGAGCTTTGGGTAGGGAGAATGTGGTACATTCAGGCGCTCAAATGTGTATCCTCACCAAGTGCCAAGATCCGGCCAACACTTTCCTACACTAAGGCCTTTGTGGAGCTTTGGGTAGGGAGAATGTGGTACATTTAGGATATTTATTTTGCTAAGCCAAAGATTGGACCAAAGAGTGTACTCTATCACTTCTTCTATTGATCACTGGAGTATGAGTGGTGGTACTTTATGCCTCCTTCTCTTGGTTTTCATCCCTTGTAGCCTTTTGTAGATTCGGAGTGGATATGGAGCTTTTATTTATTTTTGCCATGCTTGAACTTGCATGCTTTTCATTTTGCCGTGCTTTTGCACGCATTTTTTTTCTTTTTACCATGCTTTTGCATGTTTTTCTTTTTGGCTCCATACCCTTAGATTTGAAGGCTAGGGATTATGAGAAGCATCTGGAGATATTTTGGTGGATGCAAAGTCCGAAATGGATTACTTGCATTTTTGCTTTTGTACTCCAGCTATTAACAGAAGGTGATATTTCTACTCAAAGAGACTCAAAAATTGACAAAGCTCAAAATATCACTAAGCAGCTCTTTGTAGCAGTTTCAACTAATTGAAGCATTTTTGGCTGTGGTAGGTATTTTTAACCAAGGGGATCTATATTTTGTTATTTTCAAAACAAAAGCATGAGATGTTCATCTTACTAAGAGCATGAAAGAATTATCCCATATTCAAGCCATATCATTCATCTCACAACAACTTAGATTTGTTATCACAAATGGCAACCACAAGATAGAACATTGGTTTAATTCTTTTATTCACTAACACAAAACTAACCTAAGTATAAGTCACATGCAAGAATTAAATCATTCACTTGATAGAGCAACTATTCATCATTTCCAAAATGAAGCTAGCATGTGAACTTATCATGAAGGCATGGGATTTTTTTTATAAATACTGAAACAAATAACCTAAACTAAACAAACTAATTAAGCAAATTAAACAGACTAGCAAACTCTCAAAGATACATGGGTGGTGCAGAAATCAGGAGACTGTCATACATACCCAGCTGCCGATTTGGGTCCCCCCCAAGCTTCAACGAAGCTACTCGGGGTAGTACCCGTAGTACTAGAAGAATCGCTGGGACTCATCAAAGGTGCGCTGAGCCGTCGCTTCTATTTCGAGGAGGCGGTTGTACTATTCGTCCTGGATCTGTTAGATGACCTGAGTGCGCTCATCTACTTGGTTAAGCTTCTGGGCCATCCTAGCTGTGCGCTGGTCCTGAATGGTCAGGGACCCAAAGATGGCACTCAACGGGTCTCTTGCAAAGCGTGCAGAGGCAGATGGTCCTGCCTCGAATGGGGCTGACCCGTACCCATAGAAGGTTCCTCCTCGTTGCTGCTGAGAGAATGCAGCGCTCGGCTCATGTCCCCATGGTGTGGTTCCAGATCCTCCATGGGGCTGCCCCGTCGGGTCTGTTCCCTGGCTGTGCCAGGACGTGCCAGCCGCGGTATGGAACCAGGTAGGTCTTGTCCCAGCTGTCTGCGCATCCTGGGCTTGCTTCTGTAAGCGCTCTTGGGTTGCCCTCCTCTGTGCCTGGTCATGACTCCCGCTACACTATGCCTGGGCTCCTCTAAAGGCTCTTCCTCTGGACGCTCTCTAATGGCATAGAGAGTGTGTCCATGTGGTAAATTTTGAACTGAGGCGCTGGTGGAGGCACTTCAAAGTTGTACCCCTTATAGATCATGACAAACGTGTCCGTGCTGGGGTTCTTGCGCAGGAAGTGTGCCCGGATCAAATGGCTCTCTGTGACTAGGTTGGGTGTGTCAGGGAGTAAGAATGCCACCTGGGCATTAGCTAAGACCCCTAGTTCAAATGCAATCCTCGTCACAAATGACGTGATTGATATGGAATTTTCATCCCAAACTAGTTTCATCCAATGGGAGAGCATGGCGGTGACAGGTGCATATTTCTTCTTACACCACATGGCATAGAGGATTTTTAAGTCCTCTATGGTCACGCAACGTGTGTCATCATGGGGCAGGACTACGATGGTAATCCAGCGGGCCATGAACCGCATGGTGGGATGCTTAATGTTTGTGATGCTCTTCTTCCCCTTATGGTCCGGCCCGGCTAGTTCCTTCCAGAACTCTGTTGCATTGAAGCCTATGGGTTCAGCTGCTATGGAGCAGCGGGGTGAGAACCCGAGAGCATTACTAAACTGACGGAGTGTCAGTTCATGCTCAGAGCTAAAGAGTCTGAAGTGAACCATCATGCCGGACTCCAGTGATACTACTCGAAGGGTCATAAGAAACTCCTTTGTGAGGAGGACTTTGCCTCCCTCGCTAACATTTGCAAAATTCTCCCAGACTACCATATTGAAAATTCCATCGAATTCGTCATCCATACCTGTGCTCGTCATGAGGACCTCATCGAAGCCCTTGGTGAGGGTGATAGGCTTGGTGTGGAGTCGCCTCAGCAAGTCGGCCTCGTCTTGATTGCGCGTTTGAATTTGAGAATCCAGCAGCAATACGGGCCCGGTGACGGAGGATGAAGCTTCTTCTCCTCCTGGCCCAGCACTTGATGAGCCTCTGTCGGACACCGTCCGCGAGTTCTGCGAGGAGGACATCGGGAACCGTATGTGCTGCCCCACCTTGCTGATGGCACTTCTCGCCCTCTTGAATGCGCGCTTCATCCTGCACAAAAAATGACCACAAAAACTACGAGACAACAAAATAAAATTAGCGTTAGCGGTTAGTCCTTGCGGGGCGTGACACCACCACAACTCATTCGTGGTCTTGCTGAAGAGAGGAGCTGGTAGCTAGATTATTTTTGCTCAACTAGATTTTTATTCGGGTATTACTTAGCTAAGCAAAGAGCTAAACCAACTACTAAACACAGGATTTTAAGAGGGAGAGAAGGGAGCTTGTGTGGTGCATTGAGCTAGGGGGTGAAGGGCTGTATTTATTAGCGGATGGAGCAGCATGGGAGGTCGGGCGGCCAGCTAAAGGGGTCGGCCGGCCCTTGGCCGTCGTCAGCCGGCCTTCTCCCGTGGTCAGGCGACCACTTTGTGTGAGGGTGCAGCAAGGGTGAGAGGCAGGTTGGCCGGCCATGAAGAGTTGGTCGGGCGGCCTTGCGTGGGCATGTAGCAAAGGGAGAAAAGAGAAAAGAGAAAGAAGGAAGGGAATGAGGTGGTTGGCCGGCGTGGTTGCTAGTCGGCCGGCCTTGGCGGCGGTCGGCCGGCGTGGGGGCGTGGTCGGCCGGCCCCCCTGGTCTGCTTTCTTGTGCATTGCTTGGAGAGAAAGAGAAAGCAAAGGAAAAGAGAGAAAGGAGAAAAAGAAAAAGAGAAAGAAAGGGAGATGGAGTGAAGAGGAAGGGGGAGAGGGGGCAGGCATGGTTGGGTGGCCTGACTACTTGGTCGGCCGGCCTTGACTGGTGCCCCCTTGTGCATGCAAAGCTAAAGAGAGGAGGGTGAAAGAAAATAGGATGGAGAAAGAAAAGATGAGGAGAGGAGAGAGTGGGGTGGTTGGGCGGCCTGACCATAGGGTCGGCCGGCCCGGACCAATGCCTCCCCTGCCTTACCTGCAGGTGGTGGTCGGCCGGCCCTGTGTAGGGTCGGCCGACCCTATATATTTTTTTCAAAAATGGAGGGTGTAAACTAAATGCAATAAAAGATTAAAATTATGCATTGCTAAAAATTTAAATATGCGGTGGAAGATGAGAATTTAAACTAGCGGGAAATAAATATGACGTCGGAAGATAATGCCAGGTTTACCTCTTGGCGGGAGCGAATCATTTACCATCCTTTGGGATGTCGCGTGAGCGTACGTACGGGGAGGTAAGTGGTACCTTTGCGAGCCACTTGGAATTTGTCGTGGATGGGTCCTGGGCGCGCTCATCATCAACATGCCCCATAGTATTTATCCTAGGGCCTCCATGGGTATGTTGATTTTTGTTGCACCCTCGGTTGATGGGTCTTGTAAAATCATGGGTGCCGACCTTCTTAACAGGAGCTTTGCCTCATGTTTCCTGGTTCTTGCGGCTAGCCTTCATGGCTTTCGCCTTCTTCCATTCGTCTTCCTCTCGTTGTCGGATGGCAGCATCTGTGGTTAACTTCCGTTTCTTGAATGCTACGAGACTGTCCATCTCTTTCCCGGAAGCATCGTAGACTGGCGGCTTCGGCACATACTTTTGGCACTTGAAGATCTTCACTTGGCTACACTGCTCCACTTTTGGTTTGAAGGAGAATGTCTCCCTCATTCCGTTTATGTTGAGGTGGACTTCTCCAGCCCCAACATCTATGCTTGCTTCCACAGTGCTCAGAAATGGCCGCCCAAGAATGAGCGGTGTCTTTGCATCAATCTCCATATCCAATACCACAAAATCCACGGGAATGAGGAAGTTTTGGATTTTCACCAGGACATCCTCGGCAATTCCCGTGGGGTGTCGGATAGACTGGTCCACGAGTTGCAGGCACATACTTGTGGGGACGAGTGCCACGTGATTGAGTTTGTCAAAGACAATTTTAGGCATAACACTGACGCTTGCTCCGAGATCACATAAGGCTTGATTGAAGACTTTGTTTCCGATTGAGCATGGAATGGTAGGACTGCCAGGGTCCTTCTTCTTCTATGGAGGTTGGTTGAGTATAGCTGCGCTACACTCTTCGGTCATATGCACAATTTCCGCTGATGGCAGTGGTTTCTTATTGTTGAGTATATCTTTCAAGTACTTCGCATCTAGCAGAGGTATATCGACGTATAATTTCTTAATGACCTCAACAAACTTACTATATGGTTCATCGGCGGCAGTCTTTTTGTTGCGCTGAGGGAAAGGCAACACCGTTGAGTCATAAAACTCATGTGGGAGAGTTTTCGATGGTGCCTTATCCTTCGCGGCACCAGTGCTGGTTTCTGGATCATCATTCCCCTCCATTTCGGTGGTCTTCTCCTATTCCTTGCATGTATGGTTAGTCCGTGACGCACCACTAGGATGTGGAGGGTCCTGAGTGGACTTACCACCCCTAGTGGTGACGGCATTGATGTGCTCTTTGGGAGGAGGTTCCGGTTGTCCCGGGAGCTTTCCCGCATTAGCATTAGGCAAAGAGGCAGCCAACTGAGCTATTTGTGTTTCTAACATTTTATTGAAACTCAGTTGATTTTTCATAACACTATTAAAAGTTTCCATTTGTAAAGAGATAGACTCAAAAAGTCTATCATTAGCATGAAACTTTTTACTAATGCTATCATACACAGCTTTAGGATCAAAAGAGCTAGGCTTATTGAACTGCTGTGAGTTACCAGAGGAGTTACCCTGTCTGGAGAATGGCATACATGGGCGCGAATTCCAGCTTGGTTGGGGACGACTCCCGTTGTTGAAGTTGCTAGAATTACCGATGAAGTTGGCGTCTTCCGGTCGCGTTTCAGGGCAGCTACTCCCTAAATGCCCTGTGTTCCCGCAGACTTCACAAGTCATGCGAGTGTCGAGGGCCTGGACTAGTGCGGTCTCAGGATTGTCTTCTAGCTTCTTTAGAAGCAGGTCCATCTTGGCGGCCAGCATGTCTGTGCTGTCGATGTGATGGACTCCTCGGGATCGTGTGTGTGACCTTTCTTCCTTCCATCCTTGGTTAGTGGCGATCTTTTCAATCAGATTTTTGGCCACTCTCACACTTTGGGATAGGAAAGATCCTCCAGCGGCTGCATCCAGGTGCTCTTGAGCAGTACGGTTTAACCCGTGAAAGAAACTCTAAATGATCAACCATTCTTCCATGCCATGGTGTGGACAGGCTGCTATATATTCCTGTAATCTTTCCCAAGCCTCCTCCACCGTTTCATCTGCGAGCTGTTGGAAGCTCGAGATCTTGTTCCTCAACGTGTTGGTCTTTCCTAGAGGGAAGTACTTGGCGAGGAATGCGTTTGAGCACGCATCCCACGTTGTTAGTGTTGCGCGGTTGAGGTAGAACCATTGCTTCGCCTTTCTGACAAGTGAAAATGGGAAGAGGCGTAACTTGACAGCATCGGCGGACGCACCTTTCATGGTAAATGTGCTGCAGATTTCCAGGAATTACTGCAGGTGATTGTTGGCATCCTCCGTTGCTAAACCGCAGAAGGGAATGGCTTGAACCATGTGAATGACTCCCGGCTTGAGTTCGAAGTTCTCCGCTGCGTTGACGGCCGGTCCCATAGGGACATTGCTACTGAATGGGATGGAGAACTCACGGATGGTCTTCTCGGAAGGTGCGGCCTTGTCGTCGGTGTTCAAAGAGCTACTTGACGAGTCTGTGTTCGAGGAACTACTTGACGTGGCCGATTCAAGGTTCAATTCCCTTGGAACAGGTCTCTGCCCGTGAATGGTGTTGGGTCGGACCCTCCTAAGCAGAGCCTCTGGGTTATTGTGGAAATTTTTCAGCAGGTCGAAACCGGTCATACACCTCTCTATTGCAACCACAACATAAACAACAGAGACAAGTGAGCCTACTAACGACTAGTTGGTATTTTTTTTATAAAAGACATGGGGTTCGAAAAGAGATTATCAACTATATCTCTGCCTATTGCTTCCCCGGCAACGGCGCCAGAAAAACTTGTTGGCGTCTCTTAGCCTTATAAGATTTTACTCCGCAAGCGCACGGAGACCGCTGTAGCTTTTCACCTAGAGTATTCCGAGTATCGTATTTTTATCCACTGGGAAGCGGCAAGCAAGAGAGTATAATTAAATAAACTCAAATCGAATGAACCGTACGAGATAAAGTTCCCAAACTCTATTCTATTCGGCTGCAAAGACTATATCGTGGTTAACTAAGAAACTCAAGTAGCAAGTCAGGGTCTCGCATCGAGCGAAATTCCAGTGCCTCGAAGGGTCAGAGGGTAGATAGTAGACCACTGAAGTAGACCCGGCTAACGCCTACGTGCCTACCGAACGAACGGGCCTAGACTACACAGGCACACCACACGCTGTCACCGAGTAGGGCTACCAAGCAAATTTGCGTGGATAGGCTGGCACGCTATAAATGTACTCAAGCGAAGCTTGAGTAACAATAGATCGTCCTTGATCAGAGGAGAGGACCTAACCAGAGCCTGGCGTACAGGTTGGATTATAGCACCAGCAAGAATGACGGGACTTGACTAACTAAGATAACCACAAGTCAAAGCCTAGCAAGTATGCAAAACAAAGGGTACACCGCACTTGCAAGAGATAGAAATAAAGTAAAATATACTTGAATTATATTGAAGATTGAGTACAAAAGATACAAGAGCTGTTACCGCAGACTCAGAAGAATCTCCGAGAACTCCGAGGTAAAGCTCGACTCACTCTAGGTCCTAGGACTATCCTAACTACTAAGATGTGGAAAATGATACTCTCTAAGGTAGGAGATGGCTCTCAACTTCTCCACACCTTTAGAAATGAGCTCTACAGGCCTATTTATAGTCCCATATGAGAGGAGGGTATTTGTAGGAGGCTTAGGTCGGTGGGAGGCCGAAGTCGGGGGTCGGCCGACCTAGGGGGGAGGTCGGCCGACCTATTCCAAGGTCGGGCGACCACCCAATCCACCGCCTTTGCACTCCAAGGGCTTGATCTTGCGTCCCCATGGCGGTTTGCGGTTGGGACGGTTGTTGCACATGTAAAATGCCTCCGAGGGTAGGTTGGCCGACCTTGTAGGAGGTCGGGCGACCACGTGTCAGGCCTACATTGGCCACTTTGCTCTTCCCTCAGATTGATGACGTTGTGGATCCATGACTTGGTGCATTCTTGGCCTTTGGATACATTGGATGCTTGGTCCTGCGGTTGGATTTGAGTGCACTTGTGTTTTCTTCAAAATGTGGACCAATGATGTGTCAAGTGGCTGACTTGGGAGGTCAAGTGGCCTGACCAGGGGTCGGCCGACCCTGTCACTGGGTCGGGCGGCCAGCCCCCTGGTCGGCCGACCTGGCTGGACCAGGCAAGCTTGACCCTTGGTCGGCTGACCTAATGGTGGGGTCGGCCGACCTGGCCACTTTGGCCAGTGTGCCACATATTCGATCCTTGGCATGTTTTCATCTATTTTATGTGCATTTTGATACCTGCATCCAAATATTCATACAAAACTTGTGGAACTGATTAGTAGAGGGGTTAGTCCATAATTATTCACTTGCATAGCTCCATTTGGTTGGTTATTGATGGTAGATATCGTGAGATTACGACCGTCAACAGCCAACCGAAGAACAGAGAGTTGGTTCTACCATGGGCCCTAGGGGCGCTTGACTCATGGGAGGGCTGACCCGGTGCACCGTGGTAACGCTCCATGGGGGCTAAACCTAGGGAATGGCGGGTTGGAATCGAACTTGGGATGGGACAAGTGGAGATGGGGACTATATGTGGGAACGCGATGGCTAGTAAGCATATACCCCTGGTATTTTTAGTTATTCCCGGGAATTAGAAATTGATTCGAATCGCTGATGCTCACCAGGTGTGAGAATGCCAGATATCGCACATGGGCAACGTAGTAACAATTTAAATACTTCATGCTTATATTCATGTTTTCCATTACAACATGCTTAGATGTGTATGATATACTATTATGCAAGTTACTAATGGGTACTCATGCTTTACTTTCATGCAAGTATTTACTTTATGCTATAAATGATCCTCATGGTTAATGGATAGCAGCTGTCAAATCCTGCTATCTTATGTCAACATGGCCTCGTATAAAATCAATGGCTAAGGATCCACATGATTAGTAAGCAATGCTTTGCGTCAGCCGTAAGCCCTGTCCATTAAGTCCTATTGAGTAATTAGTACTCACGGTTTGCCCCCACTTTTGGATTACAGGTACTGATGACTTCTAGACAATCGCTTGAAGGAGGGTAGTACCGGTGGGCTCGGTGCTACTCGCCTTGATTATCCCTGCATGAAGACTAGATGAGTTTTATTTTCCGCTGCGAGATGTTTTGAAACGCTTCCGTTATATATATATTTCTCAATCGCTTCCGCTATATTTTGAACTTGTATTTGATTCCATACATGATGGTTTGTAAACTAAGTCTATCGCTTTTATATTTCAACTGCCTGTGATGATGTAACTGTTGTGGCTCCATCGAGAATCGGATGTGTTTGATGTCAGTTCCTTGGTGATTTGGTGTTATCGAGAGCCGAAGTACTTTCGACGGACTACCGGGTTTAGTCTGGCATAGGTGCACTGTGAACCAAAGGTGGCAGGTGTGCTTAGTCTGGATTAAGCAGGGCGGTTCCACCACACCGAGCAACCAGAGGCCGAGGACGGCCGACCCAGGTAGTGGCCACCCGACCACAGGTCGAGGTCGCCCGACCCCTTCACCTGGCCGCCCGACCCCCCTCCCTGCTTGCTTCTTCCATCTATAAATACCACCCTTGAGCCCCTTGCTCAATGCACCACACAAGCTCCCTTCTCTCCCTCTTAAAATCAGTGTTATCCTAAACGCTAAACGGTAAACAGTCGGTCACCCCTCGTTTAACGTTTAAACGGTTTAAATAGCATTGACATGGAATAAAACTGTCTAAACGGTTTTGTACTGTAGCACCAAAATATGCATATTCATGCTTAAAGATAAAAATACAGTATAGTAAATATTCTCATTTATACATATAAAAAATAAATATACATATTTATACATGTAGTAAATCAAATTTTCACATTTATGTATGCATGAGATAATGTACACCATAATTTTGAATGAAAAATTCAAGTGAATTTGGCAGTGTTCACCTAAACAGTTGATTAAACGACTGTTTAGCCCTTTTAATAACGTTTCACTCCGTTCCGTTTAGACCGTTTAGGCCGTTTAATACCGCTTTTTGACCGTTTAAACGGTCAACCGTTTAATAGACCGTTTACACCCTAAACAACACAGTTTAGTCCCGTTTACCGTTTAAACGCCGTTTAAAAGGCCGTTTAGCCCGTTTAGGCGAACACTGCTTAAAATCCTGTGTTTAGTAGTTGGTTTAGCTCTAGTTGAGCAAAAATAAATTAGCCACTAGCCCCTCTCTTCGGCAAGATCACGAACGAGTTGTGGTGGTGTCACGCCCCACAAGGACGACTAACCGCTAACGCTAATTTTTATTTTGTCGTCTCGTAGTTTTTGTGGTCACTTTTTGTGCAGGAAGAAGCACGCATTCAAGAGGGCAAGAAGTGCCATCAGCAAGGCGGGATAGCACATACGGTTCCCGACATCCTCCAGCTCGCAGAACTCGCGGACGGTGTCCGACAGAGGCTCATCAAGTGCTAGACCAAGAGGAGAAGAAGCTTCATCCTCTGTCACCGGGCCCGTACTGCTGCTGGATTCTCAAATCCAGACACACAATCAGGACAAGGCTGACCTGCTGAGGTGACTCCACACCAAGCCTATCACCCTCACTAAGTGCTTCGATGAGGTACTCATGACAAGCACAGGTATGGATGACGCATTCGATGAAATTTTCAGTATGGTAGGCTGGGAAAATTTTGCAAATGTTAGCGAGGGAGGCATAGTCCTCCTCACAAAGGAGTTTCTTATGACCCTCCGAGTAATATCACTGGAG
Source organism: Paspalum notatum (assembly GCA_022530915.1). Lineage (NCBI taxonomy): Eukaryota > Viridiplantae > Streptophyta > Magnoliopsida > Poales > Poaceae > Paspalum > Paspalum notatum. The sequence continues at coordinate 16,034,333 of CM039688.1, forward strand.
TTCACACGACGGTTCATTTCAGACTCTTTAACTCTGAGCATGAACTGACACTCTGCCAGTTCAGCAATGCTCTCGGGTTCTTACCTCGCTGCTCCATAGCAGCCGAACCCATACGCTTCAATGCAACTGAGTTCTGTAAAGAACTAGCCGGGCCGGACTACAAGGGGAAGAAAAGCATCACAAACATTAAGCACCCCCACCATGCGGTTCATGGCCCGCTGGATTGTTATCGTAGTCCTGCCCCGCGATGACATACGTTGCGTGACAATAGAGGACTTAAAAATCCTCTATGCCATGTGCCGTAAGCAGAAATATGCACCTGTCACCGCCATGCTCTACCACTGGATGAAGCTAGTTTGGGATGAAAATTCCATATCAATCACGTCATTCGTGACGAGGATTGCATCCGAACTAGGGGTCTTAGCTAATGCCCAGGTGGCATTCTTACCCCCTGACACACCCAACCTAGTCACCGAGAGCCATTTCATCCGGGCACACTTTATGCGCAAGAACCCCAGCATGGATACATATGTCATGATCTATAAGAGGTACAACTTTGAAGTGCCTCTACCAGCGCCTCATTTCAAAATCTACCACGTGGACACACTCTCTATGACATTAGAGATCGTCCCAGAGGAAGATCCTTTAGAGGAGCCCAGACATAGTGTAGCGGGAGTCATGACCAGGCCACAGAGGAGGGCAGCCCAAGAGCGCTTACAAAAGCAAGCACAGGACGCGCAAACCGCCCGGACGGGACCTACCTAGTTCCATGCCGCGATTGGCACGTCCTGGCACACCCAGGGAACAGACCCGACGTGGCATCCCCACGGAGGATCTGGAACACAATGGGGACATGAGCCGAGCACTGCATTCTCACAGCAGGAAGGAGGAGGAACCTTCTATGGGTACGGGTCGGCACCATACGAGGCAGGACCATCTGCCTCTACACGCTTTGCACGTAACCCATTGAGTGCCATCTTTGGGTCCCTAACCATTCAGGACTAGCGCACAGCTGGGATGGCCCAGCAGCTTAACCAAGTAGATGTGCGCACTCAGGTCATCCAGCAGACCCAGGACGAACAGTACAACCGCCTCCTCGAAATAGAAGCGACGTATCAGCGCGCCTTTGATGAGTCCCAGCGATTCTTCTAGTACTACGAGTACTAACTCGAGTAGCTTCGTTGAAGCTTTGGGGGAACCCGAATCGACAACTGGGTACGTATGATAATCCCCCGATTTCTGCAGCACCCATGTATCATTGCTTTGAGAGATTGCTAGTTTGTTTAATTCAGTTTGCTCAATTTAGTTTGTTTATTTCAGTATATATATAAAAAAAACTCCCATGCTTTAATGATAAGTTCACATGCTAGCTTCATTTTGGAAATGATGAATAGTTGCTCTATCAGGTGAATGATTTAATTCTTGCATGTGACTTATGCTTAGCTTAGTTTTGAGTTTGTGAATAAAAGAAGTAAACCAAGGTTCTATCTTGTGGATGCCATTTATGATAACAAGCCAAAGTTGTTGTGAGATGAATGATATGACTTGAATATAGGATAACTCTTTCATGCTCTTAGTAAGATGAACATCTCAGGTTTTTATTTTGAAAATTCTTGGCCTTCAAATCTCAAGGAGTAAGGGTATGGAGCCAAAAAGAAAAGCATGCAAAAGCATGGCAAAAAGAAAAACACGTGCAAAAGCACGGCAAAATGAAAAGCATGCAAGTTCAAGCATGGCAAAAATAAATAAAAGCTCCATATCCACTCCAAATCTACAAAAGGCTACAAGGGATGAATACCAAGAGAAGGAGGCATAAAGTACCATCACTCATACTCCAGTGATCAATAGAAGAAGTGATATAGTATACTCTTTGGTCCAATCTCTGGCTTAGCAAAATAAATATCCTAAGTGTGCCACATTCTCCCTACCCAAAGCTCCACAAAGGCCTTAGTGTAGGAAAGTGTTGGCCGAATCTTGGCCCTTGGTAAGGATACACATTTGAGCGCCTGAGATCACCTTGGGGAAGCTACTTTTGTTTTGAAAATCCTGAAGCACCTGAGAAAGACATCCAAAAATAGCAAGTCAGAAGAAACTCCTGTATAATGGTCGTTCCATCTCTCAACAGCCCAAGGCAAGGTAAGCAAAAAGATGCACCACAGGTAGTACACAAGGTGAGCTTCAATTATTTCACTTCTCGAAATAGAAGCATGAGTATTGAGCCACATATAAGAATTTCTCTTCATCTTCGATATTGCAGCAACTCCTGATCCACTTTTAGTCTTAGCTTTGCTTGAGGACGAGCCAAAGTTTAAGCTTGGGAGGTGTTGACGGTCATAATCTCACGATATCTACCGTCAATTACCAACCAAATGGAGCTATGCAAGTGAATAAATATGGACTAACCCCTCTACTAATGAGTTCCACAAGTTTTGTATGAATATTTGGATGCAGGTACCAAAATGCACATAAAACAGCTGAAAACATGTCAAGGATCAAAAGATGGAAACCACTGGTCAAGGTGGCCAGGTCTGCCGACCCACACCCAAGTCGGCCGACCAGGGCCAGGCCTGCCCTGGCTCAGCTAGGTCGACCGACCAGGGGTCTGGCCGCCCGACCCACTGACAGGGTCGGCCGACCCCTAGCCAGGCCGCCCAACCTTCCAAGTGGGCCACTTGCCACCTCATTGATCCACATCATGAAGAAACACAAGTGCACTCAAATCCAACCGCAAGACCAAGCATCCAATATATCCTAAGGCCGAAAATGCACCAAGTCACGGATCCACAACGTCAACAATCTGAGGGAGAAGCAAAGTGGCCAATGCAGGGCTGACACGTGGTCGCCTGACCTCCTACAAGGTCGGCCGACCTACCCTCGGAGGCATTTTACATGTGCAACAACCGTCCTAACCGCCAACCACCATGGGGACGCAAGATCAAGCCATTGGAAGGCAAAGGCGGTGGATCGGGTGGTCGCCCGACCTCGGGCTAGGTCGGCCAACCTCCCCTCTAGGTCGACCGACCACCGACTTCGGCCTCCCACCGACCTAAGCCTCCTACAAGTTCCCCCCACTCATATGGGACTATAAATAGGCCTGTAGAGCTCATTTGTAAAGGTGTGGAGAAGTTGAGAGCTATATCCTAACTTAGAGAGTGTCATTTTCCACATCTTAGTAGTTAGGATAGTCCTGGGAGTTAGAGTGAGTCGAGCTTTGCCTCGGAGTTCTCGGAGATTCTTCTAAGTCTGCGGTAACAGCTCTTGTATCTTTTGTACTCGAATCTTCAATATAATTCAGTTATATTTTACTTTACTTCTATCTCTTGCAAGTGTGGTGTACTCTTTATTTTGCATACTTGCTAGGTTAGACTTGTGGTTATCTTAGTTAGTCAAGTCCCGTTATTCTTGCCGGTGCTATAATCCAACCTATACGCCAGGCTCTGGTTAGGTCCTCTCCTCTGATCAAGGACTATCTATTGTTACTCAAGCTTTGCTTGAGTACGTTTATAGCGTGCCAGCCTATCCACGCAGATTTGCTTTGTAGCCCCACTCGGTGACAGCGTGTGGTGTGCCTGTGTAATCCAGGCCCGTTCGTTCGGTAGGCCCGTAGGCGTTAGCCGGGTCTCCTTCGGTGGTCTACTATCTACCCCCTGACCCCTCGAGGCGTCGAAATTTCGCTCGACGCGAGACCCTGACTTGCTACTTGATTTTCTTAGTTAACCACGACATAGTCTTTGCAGCCGAATAGAATAGAGTTTGGGAACTTCATCTCACTCGTTGTCCTCCTAGGCAACTATACCTTTCTACGTGTATCTTAGGTTGTTTTATTTACTTCTTTCCACCATACACCTATCTGTTTACCAGACTTACCCCTGTCTAGTGACTAGCTGGTATATTTATTTAAGTACACGGTTCATTCAATTTAAGCTTATTCAATTATACTCTCTCGCCTGCCGCTTCCCTGTGGATAAAAATATGATACTCGGAATACTCTGGGTGAAAAGCTACAGCGGTCTCCATGCGCTTGCGGAGTAAAATCTTTTAAGGCTAAGAGACGACAACAATAAGACAAGAATCTCTGCAAAGATTATGTAGGGGAGTGGAATGCAAACTTGGGTTTCTGGGTTCATAACCCGGGTGGATTTGGACTAATCTTTCTTGGGTTGTTCTGAAGGGAGACGGCAGTGGGTTTCCCAAAGAACAAGGAGGCAGACGGGAAGAGTGAGGATGGCAAGAGCGTAGAAGTCTTGAATAAATTGCTCAATCAAGCAATTATCCAACATTTGTGGGAGGGGTTGATTTTTGATGTAGCTGGTGGAAGAAAGTGTGATGACCTTGCTTTGCGGGGTGGATGGAGAGTAGCGCTCGGGGGATGCTTTTATAGACGCGCGAGGGAAGGATGGTTGCGGTGCGGTGGACTGTGCACCAAGGGGACATGAGCGGTGGAGGTGGTGCAGGGGACACGCGGCGACATGCATGCGCTAGTGGAGTAGGGGCCTGGGCGTCGGCTGATGACGGCGTGGGGCACGCGGCAGTCATGCGGATAAGGAGGCGTTGTAGGGCCCTGGTTGCGGCCGACAGCGGCGCGAGGGTGCGCTGCAAAAAGCGGTGGACGGTGGCAGGAGGTGTGCGCACGGTGGCACAGGCGAGTGGGTGGCGGGGTCAGGTGCGGTAAGTGTGGCGATGTGATGGGAGTGGCAGCAAGATAAGGCGGAAAAGACGGGGGTGGTGGAAAGACGAGAGTGGCGGGGAATTGTGGCATGCACAGTCCATATAGAGACTGTAGTATGAAATATCCTTATCTGGTCTTTTCCCATTTTCCTAGGGCTACTATTTCCTTTTGCTGTGCTCACGTTATCTCCTCGTTTCTGATGCTGGCAGTGTGCTTTCTTGGGCAGACCGTTGTCGGATGTTGTCTGCACTGACTGGTTTGAAACTGGCTTCCTTCTGGTGAAAGCTTGAGATAGCTTCTTTCAGAAGACTCTCTTCTTTTTAGCAAACGGTTTAAGGTGAGAAGGAGAAGCAGGGATGAGAGTTAGGTCTAAAGGTGATGTGTTCTTTATTAGCAAAAACCACAAAAACAAACAGACACTACACACACATTGACGAACACACTAACGCGACTACTCGCGAAGGACTGCTTTCAACTTCTGAGGATTGGAGGCTTGATTCTGCACTGGAGGCTGACGACTAGATCCTTCTTCTGGAAACGAGAGTGTCAAGAAGGCGCCCATGCTTTCTTTGTTTTCCTGGTTCACTAGGCTTTTTTCCTGGTTCTTCCATTGTTCAAGCAGGGAGGACAGAAAGTTCCCTGGTTGACTTTGTTGTGGTTGAGCAGGAGGATTTGCTACTTTTCTTCGTGTAGCTTTCATTTTATCTATGGAACATGGGCAGAGAGGATCAACACTGCTTTCTTCTAGCTTGTTAGCATGCTTAGCGCTTTTCTTTGACTTCGACAGCGCTAGCTCTTGTTGACATGGAGCCAGGAGGGCTTCTGATGCTCTGTTGCGGGTTTCTAGCTTGCTGTACTAGAAACTGAGCTTTTCATACTCTTCATCAAGAGCATGAAGGTAAAGATTAAAGTAGACGACTGTAGGGCCCTCAGCCTTTTTCATCCATTGTAGGACTGAGATATTCTAAATCCATCTGAGGGAGATCTTGTCTGCAGGTGGGAAGAACTTCACAGGGGATGTATGACTCATTCCTTGGTAGGATGAACACAAGGCTTTTAGTGTGTCACGGGCAGCAAGCTGACATGCATCCAAAAACCTGATTCCTACTGCAGTGCTCCACCATTGTTTGGGGGCACAATCCACTTGGATTTTACTCCAACAACCCACTTTCGTTCTCCTCCATCAAGGAAAACTTTTCCATGGTACTCTTGACAACCGGGGATGTTGAACCACTTCAACGTTTCTCTTAAAACCCTGGGGAAACCATCTTCTTTTTCACAGGTGCTGACACTTTTGGTACCTTCCATCTGAACAAGACGCATAGGACTCGGCCTAACACTGACACAACACAAACAAAAACTACAAACAAACAACAACTAACACACGCAAACTACACGGTTCACTCTTACAGGGGTGCTAACCAAAGTGGAACAAAAACTCCATTACCCACATGCAAGAGGGAACTGGATACAACTAACCATAGACCACACTGCTTCACTCTCGGAGGGAGCTGGTGACTTCATCTGGGGATGACTCCCTGGAGCTGACGTTGATGAGCTCTGGTGGCAGAACGACCGAGTCTTCTTCTTCTACCTCGCAGGACGAGGCAGAGCTTGCTGGCTCTGATTCAGGCACCACAAGGGGAGACGCTGCTCATGTCCTCAGCAGCTCTTCCAAAGATAGCTCGAGGGGTGAAACAGGGCTTGGTGGTGGAACTCTTGGGCCTTCTTCTGACAGCGGGGAGGTTGGTGCAACTTCTGGGGGTTCTGCTAGCTCTGGTAGAGGAACTGGGGAGAACTCTAGGAGATTTGGTTGGCTCTCATCTCCTGGGTGGGTGACTGGTATGCCTTCCAAGACTGGGACTCCATCTATGAGGTCTCCGACCTTCCTTTTCTTTATAGGCGCAGGGATGCCTATGAGCACTGGGGGTTGCTTGGTCATGGCTTCTTGCACTTGAGAGGTTCTTGAGTTCTTTTGACCCTTGGGTGGGTTTTTAAACACCTTGCCAGCACATCCGGGGCTGGTTGCTTGCATCCTTTCAGGGTGGCGGACATGGCGTTAGGCAGCGATTCTCTGTGTTGCACTGTTGATACAGGAGCTTGCCTTGTTGACTATGCAGCACTATTTGTCCATTTAAGGCGAGGGCGGCGGGGTACCGTGGGAGTCACTTCCTTGTTTCCCGGTGAACGTGGCACGGTCATCCACAAGGTCTGATGTTGCCGTTCACTTCCATGTGGCGTGCACCCCTTTTCTTACAGCCTAGTTGAGCGCGGTCTTCCAAGCGAAACACTTGACTGAAGAAGGGGAAAAGAGGAGATAAACTTTTTTTAAATGGAGTAAGGTAAGGAGCAGAGATGTTTTTCAACAGATTTTGGACTTAAAATCATTTTTTCAACCTAGGGTTACGTCCTACGGCCAACCTACGGCTCTGATACCACCTGAAGCGCCCACGCCCTTAAGCGGGACTAAAATGTGATTTATTACCATTCTAGGAGTATGGTAATCACATTTGTACATCAGATGATTATAGATCCACCCTAACGGGACAGACCAAACGGGGCGCAGCCCGAAAACACAGCAGCGGAACTTTAAAGCGGAGCCCAAGCTTTCCCACAAGACACGGTTGGGAAGCAGGCCGTAACCCTCACGCGATCACGAACATCTTCTTTGCTCTATAAACCAACAACAAAGCAAGGGTGAGTACAAACGTACTCCGCAAGCCCACCTTCTTCCATAAGAAGAGGGGGTAAAAGCTATCACTATATGCAAGATATATTTGGAGCTCAGGGTAAATTTGCAGTAAAACATTTGCATATGCAAGGTTCATTAGTTCTCAGTTTTAAATTGAGAAAACATCTTTTTCCCATAAAAGGTTGCCACTGGACTTGCCGGTCCATGGCTCATGGCGCGCAGGCCAACACATTTTCACACACACCTCCTCGGCAACCGCAGCTACCTCAAAACCATCCTTTTTATCCCATCCCAAACCCACATTTTTATAAAGAAGCTAATTGCCGAAACCAAGCCATAACCCGTCCATACCAGTGGACAACGGACTATCATGATAGGTTTATACTCTGGCCAGAGGTGCACACTTTACCAACAAGTTTGGTCCAGGACGTTCACCATCATGAGGTCCTTTTCCACTCAAGGTCTTCCCCACGCAAGGCTTCCCCAAACTTCAACCATGTGAGACACGGGACCACCTGTCGCTCAGACCCGCAGCCACGCGACTGTCGTCCCCTATCCGCAGATATGCGACTGCGCCCATTCCGAGTCTCCCATGCATCCCAGCACACCGGTTTCCACCCGGTTCGTCCTTGCGGGTTCCAACCAAGGGTTGCCCACACAACCTTGAGTGGTTGCACGAAAAGGAGTTGGGCAAGATGAATCGTAATTCGGTCCTTCAGGGCAGAACTCCCACAATGCTCATCCTGAGCAACACCAGCCCAATCCTGTCACAAGGATCGGACTCCAGGGCACCCGTGATAACGTCACCCCGGGGTTTCTACCCTGTAATGGCTTAGCCAACCGAAGTCATATGCCGGGGTCTTACCCCATGTTTTTCCAAAAACATCCATCCACAACAACATCCATCACCATCATATTATCAAGAGTAGTATAGATAATTAAATGAGCAATCCACCTATGCGCGCTACATCTAATATTGGCTTAGGTGGCTATATCCTACTAAGTTACCTTAGCAAGCAAAACATGCAAGTTTTATTGTTTATACAAGGCAATGGGTTGTGTATATAAAACTGGGTAATTTATGCATCAAGTGAGGATTCCAGTAGACTTGCCATTCACTTTGTTGAGGTAGCAGATATGACGGCTGCCGTACATGTCAAACTCCTATCCTGGTCTCCGAGTCGAATCGGGGACAGGACCGAACGGCTCTCCGAGAAAGCCTACACGCACAGACAAGCAAAACACACCAATCAAGGTACAATCTGAGCTCATCATGAGATGGATTTAGTGTAGTTAGACGGACCTTGATTTCAGAAGGATTTAGGTGAAGGAATCATTGGAGTCCGAAATAGAAGGAGCAAGATATAGAGTTTTCTTGGCTAAAGATGTCCTTATAGATTGCAAGAGAATAGAATGAGAGTCAAACGGGCCGAAAGGCGCGTGGTGCCCCTTTTCTAATTATCAACATCTTTGATCTTTAGTGCCATCCATGCTGGGCCCATGAGATTGATATCCAGCAGCATGGGGATAGCATGTCAGTAATAGATCAAAGGAAAAAGAGAAAGACGACACGGGCCAAATTCAATTTGGCGCGTGCGGTCCAACTCTTTCTTCCGGTCAGGCTCGACCTGCTCCCGCACCGCGATAGGCCTTATGGCTGCGGTGGGAGAGAGGACGACGAACGCAGACAGCGTCTGAAGGTAGGACCGACGCCTAAGAGGGGGGTGAATTAGGATTTCTAAAAACAATGCTCACTAAAAACTACAACTACTAAGCAAAACCTATGCAAGTAATTCTAGCTATGTGCACTAAGGTTTTGCTAAGTGTTGCTACTTCTACCATGGCCAAGTCTTGCAACCTAGTTCCACCTAGAAACTAACCTATAAAGCTAGTCTAGGAAAGTAAGCACACAATTGCAAGAATGTAAATGCGGAAGCTAAGGAGATGAGATAGAGAATGCAAACTCCCGTAGACGATGACGGTGATGGCACACAATGAAGACACAGAGATTTTTTCCCGAGGTTCGGGGAGACTCATGGTCTCTACCCCCTACTCCTTGTTGGCGCTCCACTAAGGGCTTTGCTCACGCGTGGTCCTCAAAGGAACACGGCCTCGCCCACTCAAGGGTGGAGGATGGCAAAGTGACTTCCGTGGAAGTCAAGCAACCCCGGTCGGTCTCCGGATATCGTCGGTACACACCTACCCGAACCTATCTCTCATGTGGTCCTCCCATACCACGGCCTCGCCCACTCAAGGGTAGAGGATGGATAGGTCGCTAGGGTCTTCCGAGACCTTCTCGCGGAGCTACCCCGCCGTCTCCACTATGGGAAGCTTCGGCCAACTAGCCGAGGGCCTTCCTCCCTCTCACAAAATGGTGGCGGCCACTCCACACTCTGAAGGGTCTCTCAAGACTTACAGCCGCACTTGATACAAGGTCGTGCACGCAGGTATGGATACTAGACAAATAGGCCTAAGCCAAGATGCTACCAAGCTCTCGCTATGCTGGGATGTGTCTATTTGCTCATATGGTGGTTGGGCTCACAAATGTGGTTGCTACACTTCAAATGGGCATGGAAATGTGTCTCAACACTTGTGCTAGGCTCAGGATACTCCAACCACAATGGGGAGGCCGGCCAAGGGGGTATATATAGCCTCCACCTCCAAAACTAGCCGTTAGAGGCAAGTTTCACTTTTTTGCGTCACCACCGGACTGTCCGGTGCGTGTAATTTTCCCCCTTCTTCGAGTCGACCGTTGCTCTGACAATGTGACCGTTGGAGCCACCGGACTGTCCGGTGGGTCCGGTGGCACCACCGGACTGTCCGACGGTGAGCCACCGGACTGTCCTGTGCGTTGTAGCGCCAGTTCTTCACTTGTGATGCTCCTCGGTCTATATCGTCTGGTGGCACCACCGGACTGTCCTGTGGTGAGCTACCGGACTGTCCGGCGGTGGGTTTTGCGCCAGACTACGCCTTTTTCTTCTCAGCCGATATCGTCCGGTGGTGAGCCACCGGACTGTGCGGTGCATGGTATTTTGCACCGATTCTTTAGCTCTTGGCTCAGCTCCTCGAGGGCACCGGACTGTCCGGTGCTGCACCACCGGACTATCCGGTGCATGCTTTTCTTCTGTTCTTGAGCCTAAAAATTGGCCCACTGATCGGCGAGTCAGGACCTTCGCTTGCAACTTGATGGCGACTTGGGTCTTTTGTTGTGTCTTTTAGATCCTCCTTTGAGGTGTTTGTACCCCAAGTCCACCAATTACACCCTGGGACTTTAGGCAAAAACACTTGCACATAAATATTAGTCCCATGGCATGTGTTGTCAGTTCAACCACCAAAATCACATATGGGAACTGAGCACAAGGCTTAGGGCCCATTTTCCTTACAATCTTCCTCTTTTTGGTGATTGATGACAACACGACCAAGCAAGCAACAAAAGATACAAATTGAAGAACACAACCATGCTACTTGCTAGGATGCAATGCAAAGGCAAGATCAAAAATGCTAATTGAAATATGCAATAATACCAAATGACATTTTATTCCACCAAAGATTTGAGGAATTTGCTCATGTCTTGTCCTTGCCATAATCTTGTCCCCTCTTGTGGTCAATGGACATAAGGCTCCCCCTTACTCCAATGCCACTTCCGTCTTTTTGTTGGACCATTGCCTTGGTCTTGATCTTCATTTCTCCCCCATTGTTCTTGATCATACGGTTCATGTTCAACTCCTTGCATGCTTGCTTGGGTCCACAATTTCTCCCTCTTTGGAATCAAACATCAAAAAGAAAAGCATTAAAAGCACAGGGGAGAGTCCTGCACACTATGATCCTTAAGATATGGAAGTCAAATGGATCACAATGCATGAGACTCGCATAACATAGGCTAAACGCCCCCTAAAAGTGTGCATACATAAGATGGTAGACGAACCATATGCACATTTAGTCAATTAAGACAAGGGGAAGCTTAAACTATATTATGCACGAAGGTAGCTCTAGATAATTGGAATGTACACCAAGGAAAGTGTTACCAAGTTGAAGCCCATTTTCCTTAACTTCAAACGTACCTCCGGGGACATGGGTGAGACTACACACATGATAAACTTGGAAACATTGTAAATCTCAAAGTAACAAACCATAGGATGGACTCCCCCTAATTATGTGCATACAAGCTTTGAATTGCTTGTGAGAGCCATGCACTAGACATTAAGTCCATTAGAGGAGCTCACCCTATGATTTGGACCTAAACTAAGAAACCATGTAGGTTGCTCATGGGTTAGTTATGAGACACAAGCAACCTGCCATAAGATAGCCTAGGCATGCATTACTTGAATTTAAATATGCTCATGCAAACCTAGGCAAGAAAGGCAACTAGATGCTAAAGAAAATACAAAAAGAAAACAAGCCTAGTTACCAACACATGGAGAACTTAGGTATTGAATATGCTTCAACACTTGGCTTATTCACTTGAAACCTTATATCCCATTTAGCCAAGTCTCCAAGTCCTCCTTGCCCTTGTGGCTCTACGGTGCTTTGGGAGTGACGGTCCTCTTTTGTTTTCCCTCTCTCTTGATGGCCTCTTCTCTTCTTTTTAACTTACACATGTAGGACTTATGGCCTTCTTTGTTGCAAAAGAAGCAAACCACAGTTTGACTCTTCTCAAACTTCTTCACCACCTTGAGGCGGTTATCTTGAGAAGGTTGGGCTTGCTCCCTTTGACCTTGTAGCCTTGCCACATCCTTCTTGAGCCGATCCACCTCTTGCTTAAGTACCTCAAATTCCTCCTCCCTACAAGTTTCTTCATACCAACTAACAAACGACTTGCAAGGGGGTGAGTGAGGTTTAGCATTTAAATCAAAGCAAGAGATAGAAGCATCCTTTTTAGATTTTTCAAAAGGGAGTGTGGATGCATCACTTGAAGTGGGTTTTAGTTCAAGAGCCTCAATTTTCTTTGTTAGCTCATCATTATGGTCTAGGGCCATATCAAACTTAAGCACCAATTCTTCATAATTGGTTGATGAGCTAGCCATATGAGCTTTAAGACTCTCGTTTTCACAAATTAATCTAGCTACTTTTTGTTCAAGCTCATTAGGGGATAGGGCACCATCATTACTTACATCGCTTTCATTTTTACCTTGGGCCATAAGGCATTTGTACGATGTGGAGGATGATTTGCGTGAAGTAGACTTGTGGGAGTGCTTCTTATGATGATCTTCATCGCTTGACACATCTACCCACATGCCTATACTCATAAGCGCCTTGTGCCTATCTCTTTGTTCTTTTTCCTTCTTGAGCTTGTGCCTCTTTTTCTTCTTTTCCTCCTTGGCAATGATAGGACATGAGTCCATGTAATGCCCTTTCTCACCACATCCAAAGCAACCACCTCTTCTTTCCTTCTTCCTTTGGCGGTTGTGCTCAATTTCGTCAATGGTGACAGGGACGCCCTTGGAGTTAAGCTTCTTCAATGCCTTCTCCATCCTCTTGATCAACATTGCAATTTCTTCTTCATCATCATCGGAGGAGGAGCGTTGCGCTTGATCATCTTCATCACTATCTTCTTCTTCTTCACTTGAGCTTGAGCTTCTTTCTTTCTTGGTTTTGTCCTTCTCCATTTTCTTATTTTCACCATGAATGGTGAGTGCATGTGACTTGGATGGAGAGGTGTCTTGGCCAATCCCTTGGTATTGCTCAAATGCAATGATATTGCCAAGAACTTTGGTGGGCGTCAAGGTGCTCATATCTTGTTGAAGAAGATAGGTGGTGATGCTTGCATATTTGTCTTTTGGAAGCACTTCGACGATCTTCCTTGCAACATCGGCATCGCTTAGCTTGGTTTCACCTATTGAATTGAACTCATTGACAATAAAATTTAGGCGTGAGTACATGTCATTAGCCAATTCATTAGGAAGCATAGTAAAGAAATTTAAAGCACGCTTAACCAAGCCAAGCTTTTGCTCCTTGACGTCACTTGTGCCGCCATGGAGTGCTTGAAGCGATTCCCAAATCTCATGAGCGCTTGAGAGGCTTCATACTCTACTAAATACATCAATGCTCAAAGACCCGAACAAAATGTCACGAGCAATGGCATTGAATTGTATTTCTTTCTCATCGGCTTTTGTCGGTTTTGCCGGCCGAGAGAGGGGTTTCGTTCCTTCCTTCGTCACTCTCCAAACATCCAACCCTATGGCCTCTGGATAACTAGCCATTCTAACACGCCAATAGGGTTAGTTCGTGCCGTCAAAGTGAGGAGCGCTACCGGTACTCATCCTCCCACTCTAAGACGTCTTTAGTACTCAATCCGGCGGTGAAGCCAAAAAGTCCAAATATGAGTTGTGAGCACTTCTGACAATAAAATGGACTAGATTGAGTGGCCCGGCTCTGATACCAATTGAAGGTAGGACCGACGCCTAAGAGGGGGGTGAATTAGGATTTCTAAAAACAAGGCTCACTAAAAACTACAACTACTAAGCAAAATCTATGCAAGTAATTCTAGCTATATGCACTAAGGTTTTGCCAAGTGTTGCTACTTCTACCATGGCCAAGTCTTGCAACCTAGTTCCACCTAGAAACAAACCTATCAGGCAAGTCTAGGAAAGTAAGCACACAATTGCAAGAATGTAAATGCGAAAGCTAAGGAGATGAGATAGAGAATGCAAACTCCCATAGACTATGACGGTGATGGCACACAATGAAGACACGGAGATTTTTCCCGAGGTTTGGGGAGACTCACGGTCTCTACCCCCTACTCCTCGTTGGCGCTCCACTAAGGGCTTTGCTCACGCGTGGTCCTCAAAGGAACACGGCCTCGCCCACTCAAGGGTGGAGGATGGCAAAGTGACTTCCGTGGAAGTCAAGCAACCCCGGTCGGGTCTCCGGATATCCTCGGTACACACTGACCTGAACCTATCTCTCGCATGGTCCTCCTGTACCACGGCCTCCCCCACGCAAAGGTAGGGGATGGATATGTCGCTGGGGTCTTCTGAGTCCTTCTCGCGGAGCTACCCCACCGTCTCCACTATGGGAAGCTTCGGCCAACTAGCCGAGGGCCTGCCTCCCTCTCACAAGATGGTGGCGGCCACTCCACACTCCGAAGTGTCTCGCAAGACTTACAGCCGCACTTGATACAAAGGTCATGCACGCAGGCACGGATACTAGACAAATAGGCCTAAGCCAAGATGCTACCAAGCTCTCGCTATGCTGAGATGTGTCTATTTGCTCATATGGTGGTTGAGCTCACAAATGTGGTTGCTACACTTCAAATGGGCATGGAAATGTGTCTCAACACTTGTGCTAGGCTCAGGATACTCCAACCACAATGGGGAGGCCGGCCAAGGCGGTATATATAGCCTCCACCTCCAAAACTAGCCGTGAGAGGCAAGTTTCACTTTTCTGCGTCACCAACTGTCCGGTGCGTGTAATTTTGCCCCTTCTTCGAGTCGACCGTTGCTCTGACAATGTGACCGTTGGAGCCACCGGATTGTCCAGTGGCACCACCGGACTGTCCGATGGTGAGCCACCAGACTGTCTGGTGCGTTGTAGCGCCGGTTCTTCACTTGTGATGCTCCTCGGTCTATATCGTCCGGTGGCACCACCGGACTGTCCGGCGGTGGGTTTTGCGCCGGACTACACCCTTTTCTTCTTAGCCTATATCGTCCGGTGGTGAGCCACCGGACTGTCCGGTGGTAAGCCACCGGACTGTCCGGTGCATGAAATTTTGCACCGGTTCTTCAGCTCTTTGCTCGGCTCCTCAAGGGCACTGGACTGTCCGGTGCTGCACACCGGACTGTCCGGTGCATGCTTTTGTTCAGTTCTTGAGCCTAAAAATCAGCCCACTGACCGCCGAGTCAGGACCTTCGCTTGCAACTTTATGGCGACTTGGGTCTTTTCTTGTGTCTTTTAGATCCTCCTTTGAGGTGTTTGTACCCCAAGTCCACCAATTACACCCTGGGACTTTAGGCAAAAATACTTGCACACAAATATTAGTTCCATGGCACGTATTGTCAGTTCAACCACCAAAATCACATATGGGAACTGAGCACATGGCTTAGGGCCCATTTTCCTTATAGCGTCAACCAGCCCCACCTGTCATCCTTACGGGGACAGGGGTAGAGGTTGACATCCATCCAGTTCGGTTCAACCAAACCAGGTCTTCGATGAACTGACCGACGAGGGCAGAACTAGTTCACCTGTGGCTTGCCATCCGGTGTCCTGGTCCGTCGTCGCGGATCGACCCAAAAACGATGCAGATGTGGAGCGAAGCCCTGTGGTGTGGTCAGCGAAGTGTGTGGAAAAATTATGAGAATAGCATAAGTAGATGGAGCTTGATTTATGGAGAATTTAGACGCAAGAATCACCCAAATCGGATTAAGATGGAGAAGATACGGAGTATTCTGAGTGGAGGGGTATATTTAGACTTTCTGGGAAGTTGGAGGGGTAGATATAGACTTTTCCATGGCAAACTTTGGCTCTGGACCAGGGGAGAAGGCGACATGGGCCGGGGAGGAAATTTCGGCCCACGGGGCCTTTCCCTTTTCTCTTCTTTTTCTTTCCTGGCTTCTTGGCCCATGCGCGCACAGGTGGCCTTGGTTCGGCCCATGGGCGCACAGGGGAGGGCGAACGCGCACGGGAGCAGAGTGCTCGCTCGGCCGGCGCTCGGCTTCTCCTCACAGGAGCAGCGCCATCGCCGGCGTTCGCCGGAACGGAGGTTCCCGGCCTCCGTTCGCGAAACCGAGGGTAGCGCCGCGAAGGGGAGACCGAGACGAATCTTTTCCAAGGGCTCCGGGCAGGAGGAGATGTGCGGAGTGGGGACGTCCACAGGCGCCATTGGAGGCGGCCATGGAGCTCCGTGGGCGGCTCTGTTCGGGCGTGCGGAAGAGAGATTGAAGGTGGGCGAGTATGGAGGAGGGTGGTGTGGTGCTACGCGTCGAAGGAATTGAACTGAGATGGCTCGAACACGGAGGACGCCGTGGTGGCCTAGCTCACGAGCAAGAGCAGAGGAAGATGTTGTTCACAGCGGGCGGCGTCCAGGTGGAGCCGGAAGCTGTCCGCGGCGGACGGCGAGGTGGGTACATGGTGTGGTGGTGGTGCGGTGTGGTGGAGGCGTGGAGGAGGACGACGTTGGCATGGTTCGCAGTGGGTGCGAATGGTGGGGGCAGTGCGAGTGACAGGGGAAAGAGGAGTTCACCGGAACGGGGCTGCCTTTTATAGGCGCGACGAGCGACGAAGGGAGGTGGTGCACGGGCGAGCGCTCGAGCAGGGTGCAGGCGGCCGGCGTCAGGTAGCGACGCGGCGCAGCGCGGCGCACGGCGAGGGAGCGCTTGGCGGGATGTGGCACGAGCGGCTGGACGCAGCGGCGACATGTGAGTGGTGCGGCATCGGGATGCGCGATGGCGGGGAGCGCAATGGCGCGGCTTGCGCTGGCAGGGAGCACCGTGTGTGCACGGGCAGTAGGGGCGCAACGACGCAGCGTCGCCGGGCGCCATGGCACGGCGTAGCGTTGCGTGCGAGGTGCGGCGCGCAGTGCAGCGTGGTGAGGCGAGGTGCAGCGGAGGGGAGGCCACTGGCGAGCATTGGTTGTCGTGTTCTGGGTGGTAGAGCAAGGTGGCGCGGCACAGGCGGCTGGACGCGCGCGGCGCGGTGCTGCACAGTGCGGACAACCGACGCGCGACAGGGGTAGGTGGCGAGAGAAGGGAGAGGATGGGGGCTGGCCGGCTTGGGCCAGGAGCGGGAGGCGGTGAAGTGGGCCGGGGTGGCATGGCCCACGTAGGAAAGAAAGGGGGAGAGATGGGCCGCGGGGAGGCTGGCCGAGCGGGGAGAGAGGAGGAAGGGAGTGGGCTTCGGCCCGAGTAGGAGGGGGGAAGATTTTCCTTTTTCTGGATTGAATTTGGACTTGGAATTTTGGAGAGATTTTTGATGGAGAAGGTTGAGAAATATTTGGAGAGATAATCTCAGGATTATTTGGAGGATTTAAGGAATTTTTGTTGAGCTCAAACTGTACACTTCACACAAACAAGATTTTCGAAATTGATTTTGAATTAGACGAGAGATTAGACATAATTTTTTAGGGTCAAATTTCGGGGTGTTACAGTTCTCATGAGGGAGTCATGAGGTCGACCTTGTCAAGCAGTGACTCAAGAACTCCTGCGAGCTTAATATGGCCATGGTGAGATCGACCATACATAGCGAGGACCTTCTTCTTCAAATCCTCGATGATCGAGGCGTACTGCTTCTGGTGATTCTTGGGCAGGTCCTCGACCCTCTCAATGGGTGTGACTTCTGGATCGTCGCCGGTCTTCTTCCCGTTATTGCCGGCCATGGCGATCGAGTGGTGGTCTTCGCTTCGTGTCCCACCGAGCATGCCAAAAATGTGTTGCACCAGGAAACCGGTGGGCAGTATCCCTAGCAGACAACACAATGTGAGCCAGAAGGTGTATGTGGACGTAGGGGTCGCTCCTCCTAGATGCGGCTCCCGATCGGCTAATCAGCTAGCCGATCGCTGGCGATGGTGATTGGGCGTGCCACCTGGCTGATGACCTAGCCAGGAAGGTTGTTGTGGTGGTGGTGGTCAGCTCCTGTTCTCCCTACAGCAACAGATAAAACGGAGCAAATATTAGATTTTACCCGGATCGCTCGGATCGGCTCTTATTGCATCGGGTTAGCATTAGCATAGTCTTGTCGATCTTTCCACATCTCATCCGATATCATAAACAACAACAACAAGCCTTTTAATCCCAAGCAAGTTGGGGTAGGCTAGAGTTGAAACCCAAACCAAACCGCTAGAAACGAGAAAAGTTTTTTTTTTGAAAGGTCACTTTCAACAAGAAAACAAGGGTTTTAAAAGATTTTTTTTTTTGAGAAGCACATAGAAGAGCCTAGTCAAGGCTCGGGTACGTGGATAGCTGCTTTCCAAGCAGCTCTATCCAAGGCTAACTCTCTCACTATATTCCAATCTCTTAGGTCTCTCTTAACTACCTCCTCCCATGTCAAATTTGGCCTGCCCCTGCCTCTCTTCACATTATTGTTTCGCCTTATGATGCCGCTATGCACTGGTGCCTCTGGAGGTCTTCGTTGCACGTGCCCAAACCATCTTAGTCGGTGTTGCACAAGCTTTTCTTCAATTGGAGCTACCCCAAGACGATCCCGTATCTCGTCGTTTCGAACTCGATCCATCCTTGTATGCCCACACATCCAACGCAACATACGCATCTCCGCAACACTTAATTGTTGAATATGTCTTCTTTTAGTGGGCCAACATTCTGCACCATACAACATCGCAGGTCTAATAGCCGTCCTATAGAATTTGCCTTTTAACTTTTGTGGTACTCTTTTGTCACATAGAACACCGGATGCTTGACGCCATTTCATGCATCCCGCTTTGATTCTATGGCTAACATCTTCATCGACATCCCCGTCTCTTTGTAGCATCGATCCCAAGTAACGAAAAGTATCCTTTTTGGGCACTATCTGACCTTCCAAACTCACATCTCCTGCCTCCTGTCTAGCGGAACCGAAGTCACATCTCATATATTCAGTTTTAGTCCTGCTAATTCTAAAACCTTTCGACTCTAGAGTCTGCCGCCACAACTCTAGTTTCCTATTTACCCCCGCTTGGCTTTCATCCACTAGTACTACATCATCAGCAAACAGCATACACCACGGGATATCTCCTTGTATATCCCTAGTGACCTCATCCATCACCAAAGCGAAAAGATAAGGGCTCAAAGCTGATCCTTGATGTAATCCTATGTTAATCGGAAAGTCATTTGTATCACCGTCAGTTGTTCGAACACTAGTCACAACCTTGTTGTACATGTCCTTAATGAGGGTCACATACTTTGTTGGGACTTTATGCTTCTCCAAAGCCCACCACATAACATTCCTTGGTATCTTATCATAAGCCTTCTCCAAGTCTATGAAAACCATGTGTAGGTCCTTCTTCTGCTCCCTGTACCGCTCCATAACTTGTCTTAAAAGGAAAATTGCTTCTATGGTCGATCTCCCCGGCATGAACCCAAATTGGTTCATGGAAATACACGTCAAACTTCTCAAGCGATGCTCTAAAACTCTCTCCCACAGCTTCATCGTGTGGCTCATCAGCTTGATCCCTCTGTAGTTAGTGCAACTTTGAATATCTCCCTTGTTCTTGTAGATTGGCACTAATGTACTTCTCCTCCACTCTTCGGGCATCTTGTTCGAACGTAAAATCTGGTTGAAAAGCTTTGTCAGCCAAACAATAGCTATATCTCCTAGGCATCTCCACACCTCGATTGGGATTGCATCAGGGCCCACTGCCTTGCCCCCTTTCATCCGTTTTATGGCTTCTCTAACCTCGGTCTCTTGGATCCTACGCACAAAGTGTCTGTTGGCATCATCAAAGGAGTCGTCCAACTGAATGGACGTGCTCTCACTCTCCCCATTGAACAGGTTGTCAAAGTACTCGCGCCACCTTAGTTTGATGTCCTCCTCCTTCATCAAGAGTTGATCCCTCGCATCCTTAATGCACTTGACTTGATTGAGGTCCCTCGTCTTCCTCTCACGAAACCTAGCCATCCTATAGATGTCCTTCTCTCCTTCCTTTGTACTCAGCCTTTGATAAAGGTCATCGTATGCTCTGCCCTTCGCCTCACTCACTGCTCGCTTTGCAATCTTCTTTGCCACCTTGTATCTATCCATGTTATCTGTACTTCTGTCATGGAACACGCGTTTGTAGCACTCTTTCTTCTCCTTAAGGGCCTGTTGTACATCCTCGTTCCACCACCAAGTATCTTTAGTTGCACATTTGCTCCCTTTGGTCACACCAAGCACTTCCGCCGCTACCTTCCTAATGCAAGTTGCCATCTTCCCCCACGTGTTGTCTGCATTTTCCCCTTCTTCCCATGAGCCCTCCGAGATAACCCTTCTCTTAAAGTCTTCTGACGCCTCTCCTTTGAGTTTCCACCACTTTGTTCTCACAACTCTAGCTTGTTTATCCCGTCTGGCACGTAAACGAAAGCGGAAATCAGCCACCACGAGCTTGTGTTGAGACACAACACACTCTCCTGGTATTACCTTACAATCCAAGCATGTCCTCTTATCCTCTCTCCTTGTGAGAACGAAGTCAATCTGGCTAGCGTGATGGCCACTACTGAAGGTCACCAAGTGAGATTGTCTCTTCCTAAAGAAGGTGTTGGCTACCACCAGATTGTACGCTAAAGCAAAGTCTAAGACATCCTCTCCCTCCCGATTCCTACTACCGTACCTGAACCCTCCATGTGCCACCTCATAACCTGCATTTGACGTCCCCACATGGCCATTGAGATCTCCTCCTATGAAAAGCTTCTCACTGGTTGGTACCGCTCTAACCATGCTATCTAGGTCTTCCCAAAACTGCCTCTTCGTTCCCTCATCGTGGCCTACCTGGGGAGCATACGCACTTATTACGTTGAAGACTAAGTCCCCAACAACAAGCTTGACTAGGATGATCCTATCCCCCTGCCTCTTGACATCCACCACTCCCTTTGTCAAACTCTTGTCAATCAAGATGCCCACTCCGTTCTTGTTTGCCGTTGTTCCTATGTACCAAAGCTTGAAGCCCGTGTTCTCCACCTCCTTCGCTTTCTGACCCTTCCATTTCGTCTCCTGGACGCAGAGGATATTTACACGCCTTCTAATCACTGTGTCAACTAACTCTCTTAACTTACCTGTGAGGAACCCTACATTCCAGCTACCTAAATGGATCCTAGTTGGCTCGACTAGCTTCCTTACCCCTCGCACCCGCCGAGTCAGATGTGAAGACCCTTGCTCATTTATCACTACACCCGGGCGCCGATGTAGCGCGCCACTAAGGAAGCGACGACCCGATCCTTGCTCACTTAACACCATGTCCAGATCACGACATGGCGCGTCACCAAGGGGATGACGGCCCGGCCCTTGCCCATTTAACACCATACCCGGGTTCCGATATGGCGCGTCGCTAAGAGGGTTACGCCCCAACGGATTGTTCTTGGGTTTCATCTCCATAAGAGTAGCTGGGATTTTATGTTGGCTCGCCACGCCTATCACAACCTTTAAGGGCCGGAACCCCCCTCCTCCTTTATCCGGGCTTGGGACCGGCTATGTTGAGACAACATAGGCGGAGTTTCATCCGATATCATATAGAAGATAAATAAAAGCCTGTCTGTGTCTATAAACAAGATGATCTACTTACTTGTACCGGCTTTAATACATAAAGACTAGATGATGTATCTATCATACTCGAAGCAAAATCGCACCAAGGGCCAGATAAACGTAACATATGAATATAGGAACGTCCCAACTAGCATAGGGCCAGATAAATATGATATCATGAATACTGGAACATTCTAGTAGCTAGGGCCAGATATACACAAGTACGCTTATAGGAACATCTGTGGTACGATGCAACTAGTGCAAAAGATGAACATCAAGCTACCTCTAGGTATGAGCCGATAACTAAGAACGTAGAGCAGTACAATTGGTCGTGTAGATCAAACTCAGGAGAAATCGTATCGCACTATGAAAAGTATGAACTATGATGTGCGTCGTGAGACAAGCAAGATTTACGAGATTAAACGAGAAGTACATGAACTGATCTATATCGTGATAACCATAGGAAAAGTAGATCAACTCAATGTACATGATAACTACTAGATCTTGCCAACAACAAAGCTTAGTACAAGAACTACCATAGGCAAAGCGCCGTAAAGCCCTATCAGCATCTACGAGAGAAATCAATAGAGCAGCATGGCGATATACCTTGAAACCCTAATCGCTTAAGGGTGGCGATGCGCCGAGAGAATATGGAGACAACTGTTTGTTAATGAACGTGTGTCGTATGCTTTATTCCAACGGTATAGATACATATTTATAGTCCGTAGACTTGGACGACAAGCCTACCCTTCCTAATTCATTTCTAAACCCTAACCGAACCAATCTCTAATAAAGGTCCCGATCGCACTCGTTATTCAAACTAGCCTTTCCTACGATACAGGGCCTTTCGGCCCAAAGCAACAAGACTCGCCACCTCTTCCTTGGGCAGCCTCCTTCTTCTCTCAGCCGATCCAAGCCCATTATGCTGGATCGGCAAAATCTTGGTGTCAATAGAGTTGTAATTTGTTAGTTAGGAAAGAGTTTGAGTCTATCTAGGAAATGGTTTGCCTTGAGGGCTAAGTCTCCGGATTATAAATATGTATCTTCTATTCATGAATAAACCAGCTACGGCATTACGCTCCAAGCAGCACGTGTCTCACTCATCAACTCTTGGTGCATCGCCACCCTAACTTCCGGGTTTATTCTCTCCATGTAAGCGTCATGCTGCCCTAGTCAATTCATCCTGGTCGGCTAGGGCTGTGAAGCATTTACTGGACACATGGCGAACCTTATACTGAAGCATTTTTTATCGCAAGGTTTGCTAGTTATCCTAGTGAATCTCGTACTAAGCTTCGCTGATTGTGAGATTTGCTAGTTATCACGATGAATCTCATGCCAAGCTCTGCTTGGCGAGATCCATCAGTTACCCCGTATGATACCGTTCTGTCTTAATGTTTTCTCTAGTAGATTGCATTAGGGCTGCTTGGTGTCTTGCATTTACCTTGCACTTGTATCGATCTGTTTATGTATTTATGCTTCAAAATTGGTAGATCGGTTCATGTGTAGCTCGTTATACGTTACCTAATCGCTTGTTACAATCCACGACATGTACGCTGTAGCATGTGCACGCGACATGCCGATAGATTAGCGTATCTCGAGCACCCTATCTTTCCATGTCTTAATATGCATCTGTTTATCTAAATGGATGCCTTTGGGGATCATGGTTAGAAGCCGATCTGGCTATGCAGATCTGTTATGTCACGCGATTAGATAGGTTTTTACTTATCTCATTACGGATGCGGTTTATTCCTATTATTATATCTGCGCGTCTCTTGGACCACGGAGCATCGGCTCTTTAGTCGATAGGAATCCACGAGCTCCCGTGTTGCCAATCCTAGCGATCAGGCATGTATTTAATGTTTCAGATCTGTTATGTACGCTTTTCAGGGAGAACAGAAGCCACCTCACCGCATCCACATGGACACCTTCTAAGCTGCAAGGTAAGCCAGGTGGCACGCTCGCACCACCACCACAGCTATTGATCGGCTCCCTAGCGAGATGCCGACCAGAGCCACCTTCATAGAGAGGCGAGCGTAGCAGCAGCGCGATCCCAGGCTCCCTCATGTGTCCACCCACAGATACTCGCCCGCTGATTTCTTGTGGTAACACTTCCGCATTTAAATTCTTGCAATTGTGTGCTTACATTCCTAGACTAGTGTTGACGTCTCTTAGCGTAACAGATTTTACTCCGCAAGTGAACGGAGATTCGCTGTAGCTTTTTCACTCGGAGTATTCCGAGTATTGTAAAAATCCACAGGGAAGCAAGGGCGAATAGGTGGAATGAAATGTCGAACTTTCAAGCAGTACTATAACTTAGATAAAACACCAACTATTCTTACAATGGGGGTAAGATAACAAGGTAGTGTATGGTGGGAAGAGTAAAATAGGGACTAAAGAAGCCAACACCTAGGTAGCTGTTGACGGTCGTAATCTCATGATATCAACCATCAATTATCCACCAAATGAAGCTAAACATGTGAAATATTTGGACTAACCCTTGCTACTAATGAGTTCCACAAGATGTACATGAATATTTGGATGCAGGTACCAAAATACACATAAAATGGTTGCAAACATGTCATATCGAAGATGAGCAGAAATGGCAAAAGTGGGGTGGCCACCCGACCACTTACCATGGCCGCCCGGCCATGGGTGGTGGCCACCCGACCACCCTCCAACGAGGTTTTGGGTCCGCGACCATGTGGAATGGTCCCTTGACCACTTCATGTGCCATGTCATCGATCCGGTGTCAAACAAACACAAAATGGTGAAGATCCAACCATACAAGAGAGCATCCAATGTATCCGAGGGTCACAAAGTGTTGGGACGAGGATTGGTGATGTCAAGGATCCGAGGGAAACAACATGCAACAAATCGGAGGCAGACATGTGGGCGCCCGACCACGTGCCATGGCCGGCCGACCACCCCTCGACGCATTTTTCACGTGCAACCAACAGTACCAATGGCTTCAACGGGAATTGTCCTCAGCCAAGATGGAATTCACGACCAAATCTCCCTTTCTCTGGGCAAGGTAACTCTTCGAGTTCACAGCAATTTTCTAAGAATAATTATAGTTTTGATCAGAAAGCTGTGAATGATAGCATTAGTAAAAAGTACCATGCTAATGATAGGTTGTTTGAATCTATATCTTTACAAATGGAAACTTTAAATAATGCTATGAAAAACCAACTTAGCTTCAATAAAATGCTGGAAATTCAGATAGCTCAGTTGGCTGCTGCTCTACCTAACGCAAATCCGGGTAAGCTGCCTGGACTACCTGAAGCTCCTCCCAAGGAGCACATAAATGCAGTAACCACTAGGGTGGAAAGTCCACACAGGACCCCCCATCTCCTAGTCATGCAGGTAAAGCGCAGGAGAAGACTGCCGAGTTAGAAGACAAGGTTGGAGATGAAGATACACCTGGCAAGGAAGAAAAACCAGCATCGAAACATCTACCCCTTGAGTTCTACGACACAACGGTGCTACCATTTCCTCCGAGAAATAAGAAGGCTGCCGCTGACGAACAATATAGTAAGTTCGTTGAGGTCATTAAAAAATTATATGTCAACATACCCCTGCTAGATGCTATGCAAGTACCGACATATGCCAAGTACTTAAAGGATATCCTCAACAACAAGAAACCCCTACCGTCAACGGAAATTGTGCACTTAACGGAAGAGTGTAGCGCAACTATACTCAAGAAAAAGGACCCTGAAAGCCCTACCATCTCATGCTCGATTGGTACCCAGCACTTTGATCAAGCATTGTGCGACCTTGGAGCTAGTGTCAGCATAACGCCAAAGGTCATCTTCGACAAGCTGAATCATGACGCACTTGCTCCCACAACTATGTGTTTACAGCTTGCAGATCAATCCGTCCGTTACCCCGGAGGAGTGGCAGAGAACGTTCCGGTGAGAATCCGGAATTTTCTCATTCCAATGGACTTCGTGGTGCTGGATATGGAGATTGACTCAAAAACTCCACTCATCCTTGGGTGACTTTTTTTGAGCACCGCCGATGCAACAATCGACGTTGGAGCAAGAAAGGTTCACTTGAACATTAACGGAAAGAAGGAAACATTTGCCTTCAAACCAAAAGTGGAACAATGCAACAAGGTGAAGACTTTCAAGTGCCAGGCTAAGAAGGATGAACCCAAGGCCAACACCGGGACCAATCCATCAAATTCCAAAGAAGACAGTCTCATGGCATTTATGCTGAAGAAATTGAAAATCGAGACTGAAATACAACAAATGGAGTATGAGAGAGCAATGCAGAGTAGAAGATCGAGAAGCCAAGAAACGAGGTGCGACAGGCCCAGAACCGCACCAGGAGGCAAAGCTCATGAGAAAAGACACGGTGCTGAAAGCAAATTGACTACGCCAAAGTGGCCAACCGAACCAGCACTCGAGAACAAGGTCAACGCCGAGGACAAATTGACATCAATGCGGCGTAGAAGAAATAGAACACAACGGAAGGCAGCCCCCAGCTATAGTTTCTATGAAGCTTCGAAGGGCAAGACATGGGCTCCCCTCGCCAAAAGGTAAATTGGCACACTACCCTCCGACGGCATATATATTACTTTCCCGCCAAAGTTTAATTTTTAGCACTTCACTGCATGTTTAATTTTTGCGCGTTCTTTTTTTTAATTTTTTTGCATCAGTTTATTTTCTGAAAATTATGCATTTAAAAAAAAAAGAGGGAGTGGCCGGCCGACCCCAGCTCCCTCTCCCTCTTCTTTGGTGCGTAGTGGGGCAGGCACACATGGCCGGCCGACCAGGCCGAATGGCCACCCGGCCACACCCCTCTTCCTCTCCCTTCTTTTCCTTTTGCTAATCACCTTCCTCTTTCTCTTTTGCTAATCACTCCCCACTCTCTCTAATGGAGGCAGCACTTCGGCCACTTAGCCATGGCTCGTGCACTTTCAGTGCATGCATGCTGAAGCCCCCACTCACATTCTCATTCATCCCTGCTCTCGAGTGCTCATCCATGCAAAAGCCAGGTGCGTTAGCACCACAGTAGTGGCCGCCCGGCCTACGGTGGTGGTCGCCCGGCCCCTTCTTGTCAATGCTCTCGGCATGGCTACACTCTTGGTCTCCCCATTTCATCATCACGCTCGACACCATGCGCACCAAGCACTGGGTAGTGGCCGGCCGGCCTAGGTGGCCGCCCGACCCCCTCTCGTGCACACTAACTCTCCACTGCCTACAGAAATCCACACAACGTCTCTTTTTCCATCATTCCGCGTGAAGCGCTCAACGTTGGCTGGAGATGGTGGCCGGCCGACCACCCTTAGTGGCCACCCAAATCCCCCTCCCTTTTGCCTTCACGAGCACTCACTCTCCTGCGTGTGTTGATGGCCGGCCGGCCTAGGCCTGTGGCCGCCCGGACACCTGCCCGCTCCCTTTCAGTGCACACCCACTCCACTAGCCTCCTCTCTCCCTCTGCTTCGTCCTAGTGCGCCACTCGGCCTACCACCATGGCCGCCCGGCCAACTATAGTGGCCGCCGGACCCCCAACTTTCCCCCTTTCGGTGCACTCTCTTCCCTTAGCTCACATGCACGAAAGAGCAAGTGCTCAGCACGAGGACATGGCCGGCCGACCGGGCACCATGGTCCTTCTCCCTCGCCTATAAATGCTGCCCTCTGCCTTCTAACCCAGTGCACGAAGCGGCAACGCAGTTGCACTCTCTTCTCCCTCTCTAATCTCTCCATTAGTGCTTAAACTCACTAGCTTAGTTAAAATAATGCCCGAATAAAATTTGGTTAGCCAAATAAAATTCCGGCAACTCTCTCTTTTGTGAAGCAGGACGAGAACATTTTGTGGAGGCTCTGCCCCGCAAGGATGCTGTTTTTAGACGACTAACCCGCTAACGCTAAGTTTTATTGTCGTCTGTCATTCAGGTATCGTGCATTTGTTGTGTGTCTTGCAGGATGAAGAACACATTTAAGAAGGCGAAGAAGGCCGTTAGCAAGGCAGGACAACACATTCACTGGTCATCCTCAGAGAGTGACTCCAGCTCGGCAAGCCGGCATGCTGCCTCCGAGAGGATGTCCATCAGCATGGAGGAGCCTCAAGAATTCCAGACATCGTCCACCCACCGGCCGATACTCATCCTCGAGTCGTAGCTCGTGCCGCGTAGTCAAGATGAGGCCAAGGCATTAAGATCTTTAAACCAAAAGGCTTATGCCTTGACTAAATGTTTCTATGAGGACCTCCTCGTCGACACCGGCATGCGAGAGGAGTTTAACGAGGTAAGAAACTACTACCATCAGCGGAAATTGTGCATATGACTGAGGAGTGTAGCGCAGCTATACTCAATCAACCTCCACAGAAGAAGAAGGACCCTGGCAGTCCTACCATTCCATGCTCAATTGGGAACCAAGTCTTCAATCAAGCCTTATGTGATCTCGGAGCAAGCGTCAGTGTCATGCCTAAAATTGTCTTCGACAAACTCAATCACGCGGCACTCGTCCCCACAAGCATGTGCCTGCAACTTGCGGACCAGTCTATACGACACCCCGTAGGAATCGCCGAGGATGTCCCGGTGAAGATCCGGAACTTCCTCATTCCTGTGGATTTTGTGGTATTGGACATGGAGATTGATGCTATGACACCGTTCATTCTTGGGCGGCCGTTTCTGAGCACCGCGGAAGCAAGCATTGATGTTGGAGCCGGAGAAGTCCATCACAACACCAACGGAATGAGGGAGACATTCTCCTTCAAACCAAAAGTGGAGAAGTGTAGCCAAGTGAAGATTTTCAAGTGCCAAAAGTATGTGCCGAAGCCGCCAGTCTACAATGCTTCCGGGAAAGAGATGGATAGTATCGTAGCATTTATGAAACGGAAGTTAGCCATCGAGGCTGTCATCCGACAACGGGAAGAAGACGAATGGAAGAATGCGAAAGCCATGAAGGCTAACTGCATGAACCAGGAAACAGGAGGCAAAGCCCCTGTTAAGAAGGTCAGCACCCATGATTTTACAAGACCCATCAACCGAGGGTGCAACAAAAATCAACATACCCATGAAGACACTAGGACAAATACTATGGGGCATGTTGACGACGAGTGCACCCAGGACCCATCCATGACAAATTCCAAGTGGCTCGCAAAGGTACCGCTTACCTCCCCGTACGTACGCTCACGCGACATCCCGAAGGGCGGTAAATGGTTCGCTCCCGCCAAGAGGTAAACCTGGCGTTATCATTCGACGGCATATTTATTTCCTGCTAGTTTAATTTCCCGTTCTTCACGGCATTTTTAAATTTTTGGCAATGCATAATTTTAATCTTTGTTGCATTTAGTTTATACCCTCATTTTTGAAAAAAAAAATACATATAGGGGCCGGCCTCCCTCATCATGAGGCCGGCCGACCACTACCCTACAAAGGGGAGACAGGGGGCACCGGCCAAGGCCGGCCGCCACGGTGGTCAGGTCGCCCGACCAGCCGCCCCCCTCTATCACTCTTTCTCCCTCTTTCTCTTTTTCTTTTCTCCTCTCGCTCTTCTTCTTTCACCTTTCTCTTTTCTTTTTCTTCCACTTTGCATGCACAAGGGAGCAGGGGGCACCGGTCAAGGCTGGCCGACCACTTGGTTAGGCCACCCGACCAAGCACACAGCCCCTCTTCCTTCCTCTTCACTTCATCTCCCTCTTTCTCTTAAACTTTCACCTTTCCCTTTCCTCGTTGCTCTTTGCACCTTATTCCTAACCAAAATAAGCTAGAGTGCCAGGCGCCAGTGGCTAGCCGACCGAGCCCCTCGGCCGCCCGACCACGCCGCACGCCGGCTGACCACCCTCAAATGGTCGCCCGACTCTCCCTTCTCTTCTTTGCCCTCTCTCTTTCTCTCCTTTTCACCTTCTACTTTGACCATTCCCGAAGCAAAGCACAAGAGGCAGGGAGCAGGCCCGCCGACCCATGCACCGTGGCCGCCCAACCAGCCTCCCCATGCCTCTTCTTTTCCATCTCATCCCCTTGCTTCCAACACACTCAACGTGCTACACTCGGGTGGTTGCCCGACAGGCTTCACCGGCCGCCCGACCACCCTCACTCCCCCCTTGCTGCACCATCACGCAAAGAGGTCTCCCGACCAGCTCTCTAGGCCGGCTGACCTGCCTGATACACTTTCACACACACTGAGCAACCAAAGGCCGAGGCCGCCGACCCAGGTAGTGGCCGCCCGACCACAGGTCGAGGTCACCCGACCCGCAGCTCAGGCCGGCCGACCCCCCTCCCTGCTTGCTTCTTCCATCTATAAATACCACCCTTGAGCCCCTTGCTCAATGCACCACACAAGCTCCCTTCTCTCCCTCTTAAAATCCTATGTTTAGTAGTTGAATTAGCTCTTTGCTTAGCTAAGTAATGTTCGAATAAAAATCTAGTTGAGCAAAAATAAATTAGCCACTGGCCTCTCTCTTCGGCAAGACCACGAACGAGTTGTGGTGGTGTCATGCCCCGCAAGGACGACTAACCGCTAACGCGCATTTTATTTTGTCGTCTCGTAGTTTTTGTGGTCAATTTTTGTGCAGGATGAAGCGCGCATTCAAGAGGGCAAGAAGTGCCATCAGCAAGCCGGGACAGCATATACGGTTCCCGACGTCCTCCAGCTCGTAGAACTCGTGGACGGTGTCCAACAGAGGCTCATCAAGTGCTGGGCTGGGAGGAGAAGAAGCTTCGTCCTCCGTCATCGGGCCCGTATTGCTGCTGGATTCCCAAATCCAAACGCGCAATCAAGACGAGGCCGACCTGGTAAGGCGACTCCACACCAAGCCTATCACCCTCACCAAGTGCTTCGATTAGGTACTCATGACAAGCATAGGTATGGATGATGAATTCGATGAAATTTTCAGTATGGTAGGCTGGGAAAATTTTGCAAATGTTAGCGAGGGAGGCATAGTCCTCCTTGTGGGGGATAGATATCCCCTGGACCCTCACGGCACGGATTCAGTACGTGGGCCGATGGAGGGCCCAGTAGAGATAGCCAGCCCTTTTCAGGGTGCCGACTGATCTCACGGGCCCGAGAACGGAGGACAAGCTTGAAGACTAGGTCAAAGGTGCTATAATTCGGGAAAGACACAAAGGAGTTGGTTCGGACTCTGCATAACAGGAATATCGGGATTCAAGGAAGGAAACGTGTAATCGTGGATTCTGTGTATTCTTTAGGTTTCCAAACAGGATTGGACTCGTAGAGAGAACTTGACTTGTAACCCAAGCCCAGCCGGATTATATAAGGCGGGTGAGGGACCCTTACAGAGGGCATTAAACATCTCATCGCATACCAGCCACCAAACCTTCAAGCACTCATTGTAAACTCGAGAACTCAGATCTATACAACTTGCCCCAAACAGGACGTAGGGTGTTACGCTCATTGCGGCCCGAACCTGTATAAACCCTCATGTTTTGTTGCATCTCTACGCAAACCGTCGAGCTACGCCGATCTCGCCGCCCCAAAAGCATCACATAACACGTCCCGTGGTGCATTGTCGGCATCAAACCCCGACAGTTGGCGCACCAGGTAGGAGGAGGCAAAATCAGCATCAGCTAGCTCCATGGCTAATCGTCTCGCCAACAGCTTCGTTCTAGGCGACATGATCCAGTTCGGATCAATCACCTTCATCGCCGATCGGAACGGCGACCTCCACCAGCGTCACAGCGCGCCGATGCAACCGCGCATCGTCGTGCGACCATCGACCACTCCGGGGCGACCTGCGTCGTTAGATCGTCGTCAGGGACCGGCACCTCGTCAGCATCCATCGACTCCACGCCAAGCTCCAGCACCTCGGCGCGAGGCGCCGGCCCCCCGCCCAAATCCGGCTCTACGTCGCGTTGAGTCGGATCGGACTCCCCGTGGTCGCCATGACTCAGGAGCGTGAAGCAACCGCAGGGTCTCCTTCAGGGTTGGATCTATGACGATCACGCCAGCTCGAGCGGAGCCTGCAACCACCACCACTCTGACTCTGACTCGTCGCACGGCGCCCTCGACCTCCCCGACTCAAATCTGGACTCGGATTAGTCGGGGGCCGAGATCAGGTTCCTCAAGGAATCCCTTACGAGATCCGCAACAGGCCCGCCCCTCGGGCAGTACCCCACAGGGCCCGGGGCGAGTCCCTGTTGACACTCATTCCTGGGTGCCACGTCCGCTACGGGTCCCACCTCCTCCACCAGCATTGAAGCGAGCCCGGCCAGCCTCGCCCGCCCAGGTTCGAAAGAAGACTCGGGTGGAGCCTGCCTTTCTCTCCATCCCGTTTGGCCTCTGCAACTCTGCTGCTACGTACCAGGGGCTTCTCTCCCATGCCTCGGTTCCCCTCAACAACGACGAGGGTGTGCGGGGGGCGCCCAGCTTAAGATAGTCCGTGCCTCTTTCGGACAATCGCATCTACAATGGGCGTGACATGCCCCCGGCGGGTTGTTGCTCACGACTCGACCTCGATCCCACGCTGGCGGAAAGATTCGTTCGCCGGAACATCTCGCCGACTCGCGAGGCTCGCCGTCGCCCAGTGAGCAAGGAGAGGGCTCGTGACTCGGGGCGCCCTCATATGATCTACAACAACTACCGCGACGACCGCGACGTCTACGGTCCCTGCCTCAGACGCCAGCGTGGGGGTGGCGGTCACGACCACCAGCAGGTCCTAGGGATCGTTTTCTGGCTGCACCCTCTGCCTCCCTGAGATCTTTGTAATCAGCGGCGCGGGGAACGAAATCGACGAAGTGGTCTTGGATGATGAGCAACCCATCCTCGCTGAAACTTCGCAAGATCACCACAAAAGGGAAAGGGCGAATCGCATCCGTAACATCTGGCGCCGTCACATCCTTGGGAACAAGGATCCTACACTTCCTGTCTCAATAGACGAGGTAACTCGGGCTAGCGAGGATGAGCAGGAAGTGCAGAGCCACCGGTGCAGGAACCAGATGCGGCAACAGCGCCGCGATTGGCAGACTGCACAAGCTAGGCGACAGCGCGGGGCAGCAATCCCCACACGCAATCTTCTAAAAGAGTTCGAGGGAGTCATGGCGACCCCGAGTCAAACCGGAGGGGCATTGGTCAAGCTTTGCGAACTCATCCCCGACAACGAAGATAGGGTGGCCATCAAGACCATTCTCGCTCGGGCAGCAGACCACCTCCTGCCCAGACAGCCAGAGGTTGCCGACGCACGACAAGTTATCAACGGCAACCGCGACGCACGCCACAACATCGAGCAATCTCGTGCGCAGAGACATCAGCTTGAGATGGATCGACGCACGAACTACTACCGAGACTACGGCCTCCCGCAGCGCGCCCCAGCAGCCAGGTGTCACTCGGGGCTGTCTCCGTGAACAGTCCCGCCCCCCGAGACAAATCTGAGCGGGATCGTCGACCTCAATCTCCGCCTCGTCGCCCAGTGGAGGATCGTGGTAACTCGGCTGGCATCGCAGAAGCAGCTATAGCCGCCTTCGGCCGGAGAATTCAAGAAGTCGAGTGGCCACCCAACTTCAAAATCTCATACATTGAAAAATTTGAGGCGAAGATGGACCCGCGGAACTGGCTGGCCGTGTATACTACCGCGGCCCGGGCGGCCAATGCCTCGGAGGATCTCATGACAGCATATGTCCCCATCAAGCTAGGACAGGACGCGCTTCAATGGCTTCGCCATCTCAAGCGGGGCAGCATCGAGGACTGGGCTGACTTCCGTCGCTTGTTCATCGCCAATTTCCAGTCCCTCTCCGACAAGCCGGCGCAGCGGTGGGATCTCAAGGGGATCCGGCATAAGGACTCAGAAGGCCTGCGATCGTATCTCAAGCAGTTCCAGGCTCTCAGGAACCGCATCCCCAACATATCTGAGGACACGGTGATCGACAACTTCCTTCAGGGCTCCAACGACCAAGTCTTCGTCAAGCACATACTGGAGAGGGCGCCCGCCACCTCGGAGCATCTCTTCCAGGAGGTGGACCGCTACATCACGGCGGACGAACGAGCTCGCGACCTCGTTCGCCCCCGGCAAGATGACCGGGGCAAGGGTAAGCAGGAGAAGCATGAAGAACCTCCGCGACATGATCGGCGCTGGGACAAGAGGCCTCGAGAGGAGGCATGGTTCCAGCTCCGGTACGACCGCGTGGCCCACCCCCAATCCAAGCTCGAACTCTTGATCAACTCCTCGACGAGCCATGCCTGGCGCACAAGGATATGCGCCATACTCTCAGGCATTGCCATGACTTCAGGGCCATGCTGAACCGTGGTCAGTTCCCGACGATGCAAGCTCCTCCGCCGCCTCCTCCACCACGGAACCAGCCACCGCAAAGGCCGGCTGGAGGCAGTAATCAGCGCTTCCCCAACGTCAACAAGGAGGTAAACTTCATCCTAGGTGGGCACGGAGCGTACACGAGCAAGTGCCAGCAGAAGCTGGAGGATCGGCAGGTCAATGCGGCCACCTCAGAGCCGCCGCAACCATACGATTGGTCCCACGAGCCGGTCTCGTTCAGTCGGGCGGATCAGTGGCTCAACTTTGATAAGCCAGGCAAGTACCCGCTGCTGGTTACTCCCATAGTCGGTGACACCCGACTCAAGAAAGTTCTGATCGACGGAGGGGCCAGCATCAACGTGGTGTTCCCCAGGGCTCTGCAAGAGATGGGGATCCCGCTCAGCGATCTCAAGAGATCAAATACCCCGTTCTTTGGGATTGTCCCGGGTGTGGGTGAATACCCGCTCGGACACATCTATCTGCCGGTCGCTTTTGGCACAGCAGAGAATTTTCGCATTGAAACGTTGAGATTTGAAGTCCTGACCTTCAACTGCGTCTACAACGCCATCATCGGGCGTCCAGGGCTAGCCAAGTTCTTGGCTGTCCCACATTATCCATACCTCATCCTCAAGATGCCAGCTCCAGGCGGTACTCTCTCCGTACGCGCCGATTTCAAGGGAGCATCGGAGTGCGTGCAAGAGGCCATGCAAATGGCCCTTGAGCAAAACCACATGGCGGCTCAGAAGAAGCTCAAGGCAGATGAAACCGGCATGTCACAGGAAGACCTCCAGATTCTGACTCAAGAGGCGGCCTCCAGCGCGGCGATTCAGCCGGCTGTCCCGATGAAAGAGATAAGCCTCGACCCCTCAGACGCGACCAAGACGACCGCCATCAACGCTCTCCTTTCTCCCAAATAGGAATACGCGCTCGTCCAGTTCCTAAGGGCCAATCGCGACATATTTGCATGGAAGCCAGCGGATATGCCTGGGGTCCCGAGAGAATTGGCCGAGCACCAACTTAAAGTGTTCCCCAACGCCAAGCCCATCAAGCAGAGGCTGCGGCGATTTACTCCGAAAAAGCAGGAGGCTATTAGGGCAGAGTTAACCCGGCTGAAGGTTGCCGGTTTCATTAGAGAGGTCATGTATCCCGAGTGGCTTGCAAATCATGTACTCGTCCTCAAAAAGAATAAAAAAGACTGGCGGATGTGTGTTGATTATACCGATCTCAATAAGCACTGCCCTAAGGACTCGTTCGGGTTGCCGCGCATTGACCAGGTCGTTGACTCTACGGCCGGCTGCGCCCTACTCTCTTTCCTTGATTGTTACTCGGGCTATCATCAGATTAGCCTAGCGACTGAAGATTAGGAGAAGACAGCGTTCATCACGCCTTTCGATGCCTACTGCTATACCTCAATGCCTTTCGGCTTGAAAAACGCAAGAGCAACGTACCAAAGGGCGATTCAAGCTTGCCTCGCCGATCACTGGGGTGAGCGTGTTGAGGCCTACGTTGATGATGTTGTAATCAAGACTAAGAACGAAGAGGATTTCATTGACGATCTGCGCAGGGTGTTCGACAGCTTGAGGAAGTTCTTGTGGAAGCTCAACCCCACCAAGTGCGTCTTCGGTGTTCCTGCAGGTCAGCTACTCGGTTTTGTCATCAGCAACAGGGGAATCGAAGCCAACCCCGAGAAAATCAAGGCTATTCTGTGCATGCACCCTCCTAGATCGCAGAAAGCCACACAAAGGCTGACTGGGTGCATGGCAGCCTTGAGCCGATTCATATCACGGCTCGGTGAACGTGGTATGCCTTTCTACAAGCTACTCAAGAAGGTGGACAGGTTTCAGTGGACTACAGAGGCTCAGGAAGCATTGGACGCTTTGAAGAAGTTCCTCACGTCGCCTCCTGTACTCAAGTCTCCTGATCGTGCCACTGCCGACTCACTGGCGGAAGATTTGCTCCTCTACATCTCCTGCACGACTCATGTGGTCAGCA
Source organism: Paspalum notatum (assembly GCA_022530915.1). Classification (NCBI taxonomy): domain Eukaryota; kingdom Viridiplantae; phylum Streptophyta; class Magnoliopsida; order Poales; family Poaceae; genus Paspalum; species Paspalum notatum. The sequence goes on from CM039688.1 coordinate 16,070,035, forward strand.
CCGCATTGGTGGTAGAGCGACCGAATGGGCAGCACACGGTGCCTAGACAATACCCAATCTACTTCATCAGCGAGGTCCTTAGTCCCTCCAAAATCAGGTATCCTCAAGTACAGAAGTTATTATACGCAGTTCTCATTACCGCACGCAAGCTGCGCCATTACTTTGAGGAACATAAGATCATAGTCATCACGGAATTCCCAATCGGGGAGGTCTTGCGTAATCGAGAGGCCACAGGACGTATCGCCAAGTGGGCTTGCGAGCTGGGGGCTCACGACATCGAATTCCATCCTCGTACTGCAATCAAGACTCAAGCACTAGTTGATTTCGTCTCCGAGTGGACTGAGCATCAAGTGCCTGAGAAACCTGAAATCATGGAGATTTGGAAGATGTATTTCGATGGCTCGTTGAAGTTGGAAGGAGCTGGTGCTGGTGTCGTCTTCACCTCGCCAGCAGGGGAAAAACTTATGTATGTATTACAGATTCTTTTCCCGATTTCTAACAACGCAGCTGAGTATGAGGCCCTCCTCCACGGCCTGCGGATCGCCATATCACTCGGGATCCAGCGTCTAATGGCGTACGGTGACTCCTTGGTGGTCATTAACCAGGTCAACAAGGAGTGGGACCGATCAACAGAAAGTATGGACAAATACTACGAGGTAGTTCGTAAGCTGGAAGGTAGATTTTAGGGCATTGAGTATATTCACGTGGATCGGGATCGCAATGTGGACGCCGATATTCTGTCCAAGTTGGGTTCGTCATGTGCCAAGGTACCTTCTGGCGTCTTTGTCCAAGAGCTTCATCATCCTTCTGTTCAGCTAGACGAACTAAGCACACCCCCCGACCGGCATATCTTAACTCTGGATACGCCGACTGATTGGAGGGCTCCAATCATTAAGTACATCTTGAACGAAGAAATTCCGGAGGACAAAGCAGAAGCTGAGCGAATAGCAAGATGGTCTTCCAGCTATACTCTGATCAATAATGAGTTATTCAAGCGAGCCGCCTCAGGAGTTCTGTTAAAATGCCTAAGTACCTCATCAGGGCAGAGTTTGCTGCAAGAAATACACGCTGGAATCTGTGGAATTCATGCCGCCTCACGCACATTAGTCGGGAAGGCATTCAGGGCTGGTTTCTATTGGCCCACGGCGAAGAAGGACGCTGCCGAGTTAGTACAGCATTGTGAAGCTTGTCAGTTCCTCACCAAACAACATCACCTTCCAGCACAGCAGTTGCAGAATATACCGGTTTCATGGCATTTTGCCTGCTGGGGCCTGGATATGATAGGGCCTTTCAAGAGAGCCAAAGGTGGATACACTCATGTGTTGGTTGCCATTGACAAGTTCACCAAATGGATCGAGTTCAAGCCAATCGCTTCTTTAACATCTGCCAAAGTGGTGGAGTTTATTCAAGACATCATCTTTCGCTTTGGAGTCATGAATTCCATTATCACAGATTTGGGATCCAACTTCACGGGCTCTGAATTCTTCGATTTCTGCGAACAGTGGTCCATTCGTGTCAAGTATGTCTCAGTGGCCCACCCCAGAGCTAATGGGCAGGTCGAGCGAGCCAATGGCATGATTTTGGATGCACTCAAGAAAAAGATCTTCGACAAAGATAAGAAGCCGGCTGGGAAGTGGATACGTGAACTGCCATACGTGGTATGGAGCCTCCGAACACAACCTAGCAAAGCTCTTGCAGGAAACACGCCTTTCTTCATGGTGTATGGATCAGAAGCAGTCTTACCTGCTGACCTCAAGTTTGGAGCTCCACGTTTGGTCTTCAATAGCATTGCTGAGGCTGAAGCAACCCGACTTGAGGAGATCGACCTACTTGAGGAGGAATGTCTTAACTCTGTTATTCAGTCAGCTCGATATCAGCAAACTTTGCATCGTTACCATGATCGGTACACAAGGCCTCGTTCCTTCTCAATCGGGGACCTGGTGCTATGCAGGGTGCTCAAAACTGCGGGATAGCATAAGTTATCTCCTCCCTGGGAGGGTCCATACATTGTGATAGAAGTTACTCGTCTAGGATCATATCGTCTGTCTCAAATGGATGGAACACCAGTTGGGAACTCATGGAACATAGAGCATCTGCGCAGATTCTACGCGTAGGATGACCTTTTAAGTTAGTAATCAGTGTCAACTTTTGTACTCTGTCCTCATTCGTATTATATAAATAAACATACTCTTGGGTTGAGATATCCAATGTTCTCTTTCAAACTTTTTACTCGTAATATTCACTTGTCATATACGGGCAATCGGCCTAGGTCGTATGACTGACAGCACGGTGTTACATGCCCACTCTTACTCTTGATGGGGATATCTCCGGCCCCAACCAGGAGAGCAATCGGCCTAGGTCGTATGATCGACAACACGGTGCTACATGCTCTCGTTCGAACTCATAATAGGGGAGCATTCAGGGCCCCATCAAAACAAAGGCAATCGGCCTAGGTCAGTCGACCGACAGCACGGTGCTACATGCCTTTGCAGGACCTCATACTCGGGGAGCATTCAGGGCCCCGCCTGAACAAAGACAGAAGGGCATAGGTCTTGATGACCTATAGCTTATCAGTGCATGTCTTTGCTTTGTCATAATACTCTGTCCTACAGAATTCGTATTTCTTGACTGTCATATGTTGTTTCTCTTTTATTCAGCTCAAACTCAGATCATGATAATATCAATTGTTCTCCCTGCACAGGAATAATCCCTAGGTACGTATGGCATACTTTGATTTGCTCTTTAAACTAACTTGGTTTTGCAGAATATATACTCAGGATTGTTCACGCAAGATACAAAAATACATACACACAGTATTCAAATCATTACATTACGTGGGAGATCATTGTTCACTCATTATCACCAACAAGGAGCTCAGCGGTCACTCGAGCCTCATCCACATACTTAGCATTCTGATTCTTTTTTACTATCTTCTCTAGTAAACCGGCCAAGTCAATCTCAGGTTGTGAACTCTTGATGACCGCGAGGACGCGAGTAAGTACAGTCTTTACTCGCTCCGACACTTTGGATTTCATATCATCCGTGAAGGCTGCTATTCGGTCACCTAGGGGCCGAGGCGCAGCTCTCTCCGGTGCACAGATGTCTAGGATTTTGATCAAGGCAGTATTGGCATTCAAGGCAGCTTCCTTTGCCTTCTCAAAGGCTTCTTTTAGCTTGTTGCAGTTTCTCTTGCTGGTCTCATAGTTCATTTTCAAGACCTCTGACACTTGAGCCTGATGAACAGCATGATCTTAGGACTCTTTAAGGGCCGACCTTGTGGATGCTAGTACCTTCTTCATTCTCTCAAGGGCGCTTTGAGATTCAGCCAGTTCGGTCTCTTTGTCCTTAAACGCTTGGCGAGTTAAGGAATGGCTATTCTTCAAAGACTCCAAGGAGCTTGCAGTCTCACGGAATGACTTCTCAAAGCCATCTCGCGATTTCTGTAGCTGTTGGTACTCATCGTTTCTTTGGCACATCTTCTCCTGTGGAATGATACAGTTCATATGCTTCTGTGAGCAAAGAATAGGCTAGTTGGGATTCTTGACGGGTTACCTCATGATTTTTCTTCTCGATATCCAGCTGCCTGCGCAGATCTGCTGCTAAGTCTCTGGCTTGATCTCTATCAGTAATAGCATTGCGGTGCTCTGTCTCCCGAGCTATAGCCGTTTGTTTCAGACGAGTAATCTCAGCAGCGGCAGCTCGCAGCAAGTCCACGGTTCAGTTTAAGATTTCAAATATTGGAGTATGCAACAGTTGTCTGCGTACCTGTTGTTTCAGCTTTTCGCGCAGCCTCAGAGTCAGCCAGTTGTTGCCTCAGCGCAGTAACCTCCAGACTGGACAGTGCAGCGATCTTCTCATGAATTAAGTCGGCCTGTTGCATACCACCTTGTAAGGACTTTACCATAGCCTGCAGAAAATAGTTCAAGTGGTTCAAGCAACAGTAAAGTTAAATTCAGGTTATGTACACAGTTAGCATACCTCGAAAGCTATAAGTAACCCTGAGCTTGGGGGTGCCGCTACTAACTGGTGGCCGCCATCACCGGCCTCAGTTGGCGAGGGTTGAATACTGCCTGGCTCAGTTGGGTCAGGGAGTCTGTTCGTGCCTTCTCTAGTTGATCAGTATCCTTGGATCCTTTAGTTCCTTCCTCCTAGGTCAACTCACGAGTTTCAGACAGGGGGAGAGGAGTATTGCCTGTATCGACCTCAGTCAGGCGTTCCTAAGAATCAGTAGTTTCAGGTAGTGGCTCATTTGTACGATCTTGTCGTTTTTCTTCTGGAGTCGACTCGGTTAAAGCCTGTTGCCAGTTCTCAGATGGCATCGGCACTTCTTGCCCAGTCTCAGTGGCTTTACTCGTGTGAGCAACATCATCTTCAGGAATGTCTCATGATGTTGGGCTTGTAGGGTTTTCAGACTCTATGATCTTTGTCTTCAGTTCTGTTTTCGCTCGGGGGCTTGTGGCCTCAACTTGTTTTCCCCTGGAGCATGTTGATAGCGTTTCTATATCCTCATCAGATCATATGGTGAATGGAAGCTTGCATGTATCTCTGATAATTTGTTCTAGATCCATATCTTCTGCTGTCAGATCGATTTCATCTTCCTCCGGCGGTAATATGGATCCAGAAGGGGCTGAGGTAGTCTCATCGTGGTGTTTCTTGGATCGCCTCTCACGGTGAGAAAGTTGAGCTTCTTCCTCTTCTTCTTTGTCTTCATCAACCAAGCCGCTCCAGTCAACCCCAGCGATGCTGTCGGCCTTAGCTGTGGTATGGGAAGAATATCTGGACCTCTTAGCTTTATCAGATGACTCTGGAGAGCTTGTCAGCACTTTGATTGTCCTCTTGTGGGTCCTCTGTCTACGTGTCACCACAGTACGAGTTGCTTTAGCCTTGATACGCCCCTGGCCAGTGGCAGCTCGTGTCTTCACCCCACTGGGACTAGCTGTTAGCTCGGGGGCTTTGGTGATGTTGCTCGTACTGAACTCTTGGGTGGCTTGAGCTGTACGAGGTATCACAATAAATGTGTGCTCCTCATCGTTTCCTGCACCATGAGCGGCAGCAACAACAGCTTCCATTTCTTCGGAGGATAACTTGGATTGTTGCTTTGATAGCCCGGCAGCTCCAGTGGTTGTTGGGTCTGACAGAAACTTGGATATGTTGCTCTGCAGTAATTTCATGAATCAGAATGCGGTTATATGACAGGATGGTTAAAGAAATCACAAGTAAAGTTACTTACAGTGGGGGTTGGATTCTAGGCATAGTATGGTTTTGGGGTACCCTCATTGTGAGCTTCACCTCTCAATATCAACTCCACTCGGGCCTTGACATCAGCTTCAGACGTAGGTCGGACTGTCTCTCTAGTTGGATCACTAGCTCCAACATATAGATAGGCAGGGTAAATTCTGTCCTTCAGAGGCTGAATGCAGCGGTACACAAAGTCTATCACCACAGCATGGGCTGTGAGGCCTCTTTCTTTCAGGTTGGCTATTTCTTCCAACAGTGTGTTGACCTCGGCCTGCTCCTCAACAGTTGGGCCCTCTTCCCAGCTGGGCAGCTTGCTGTCAGGTTGTCTCCCAGATCTCAAAGGGAGAGAGTTTCCATGATTTTCAATGTAGAACCACTCGGAGTGCCATCCTCTATTGTTATCTGGAAGGGGATATCCAAATACACAGCTTTATGATTCTTTCATAGCTCAAAGCTGGCCCTTCCAGTTACTTGTAGCACTCCGTCCCTCAGACCAGCTTTGCAGTGGTAAAGGTACTTCCATAAGCCAAAATGTGGAACAAATCCGAGGAATGCCTCGCAGAGGTGGATAAAGGTTGAAAGTTGCAAGATCGAATTGGGATTCAGATGGGTCAGGTTGATGGCATAAAATTGCAACAGGCCTCGCGCAAATGAGCAGATGGGGAGGCCTAACCCACGGATGAAGAATGGCATGAACACCATGGCTTCGTGAGTATCTTCAGTTGGAGCAGCATCATCTTCTTTGTCGCATACCCTCTAGTTGGTTACTTCCTTGGGAGGAAGGACGCACATATCCACCAAGGATCGTAGCATGGGCTCAGTGACAATGGAGGGGTGGTATGCCAGATATGGTGAGGGTATCTGCCGGGTCTCGTTGTGCGGCAGGCCCTCAGTGGTGTTTCCACGCTCGCTCAAGGTTTTCTTCTTTGGAGCCATAGAAGTGGATGCGGATGTATGGATTGGAACTCGAGAAGCAGTGGATGCAGTGGAACTCAGATTTCAAACAGCAATGGCGGCGGTCTCAGTGGGGAGGAAGAACAGTTCAGGTCTTGGATAAAAGAACTTGTGGTTCAGGGTATAGATCTCAAAACAACCCTGACGCCGTTAGTAACAGTTCTTGTGGATTGACGGAACAGGTGGATATCGTTAAGGGTTAACTCGGATTGCTTGAGGGTAACATTTGAGTTGGATTGCACTGGAATTAAGTCGTCCATTTCAGTCGGATGATGTTTTAGGTATAGTTATTCAGTCGGTATTCACAAGTACAGGATCATGTTCTCTATTACTCAGAGAATGAGTTATTCTGTCAGACCTAGTGGTATAACTCTTGCCTGAACTCTGGGCATACACAAAGTATGGTTTCTTATACCGTATGACGCTCTTAGTCTTAGTTCAGAGAACTCAAAAGGCGCATTTGACTCGGATGCGAGATTCTTAAGATACGAACAAACAAGAAGAACTCAAGAATGGAGGGTAATAGATGGATTTCATTATATATAGTTCATCAAAGTGGATAACATATAGGCGGAGAGATTATCCTAAACTACTACTAGCTACTACTACTATGGTGGTGGTGATGCTGGCGGCCTACACGCCCATGGATGGTCCGACCGGAGCTCCGGTAACGGGGCGGCGCTTGGAGGCCAGAGCGTCGGCCTCATCTCCGCCGTCGTGGCCGCCGCTGTCGCCGCCATGGCCGCCGTCGCCACCATCGTGACCGCCGGGGCCGTCGTCGTCGTCATCGTCGTCGTCGTCGGAGTCCTCCTCGCTCTCTTCCTCCTCGTCAGCGGAGTCCTCGAAGGCGACGCGAAGGAGGCCTCGGAGCTTTGCGCGCTCCTTGGCGCTGTACCCCTGGGAGTCGTCGGTGTTGGGCTCTAAGTCGACCTCCTGGGGCGGGGCATCCTTGGGGGCTTCTTCCTCCTCGCTGGAGGAGAAGTCCTCCGAGGACTCCTCGGCGTCGTATGCACCGCTGAAGAAGGCGTCGTCGGAGTCCTTGTACTCCGACGACAGTGGAAAGCAGGCGTGTTTCTTGCCTTTGCCACCGGCCATCGCTGGAAGCAGGGGAGTGGAGAGTTTTTTGGGGTTTTTCTTGGCAAACTTGCACTCAGTGGAGGCGTAATGGACGGATGGGCGATGCCTCTGCTCTTATAGCACGGCTGCCTCGCTTCGATCTCTGTGCCAACGATTCAAGAGGTCGCGGCGTTTCGACTTCCTCCACGCATCAATCGTCGTGTGGGAAGAAAATGGCTGTGGTGTATTCGGAAGTTTCCTATTTCCTGGGGCCCTTTTTGGGTAACTCCTCGGTCCCTCTACTCGTTCCCTTTGGGTTAACCCCATGGGGTGCGGGATTTATGGAAATTATTCTTTTTCCTAAAATCTGAGAAAACAGGAAGCTTGAGTCGGTTTTGTATAATTCGGAGAACTGGGAATAGACGATAGCTCGGACAAAAGGATTTGCTATTCCTCAAGTTGTCTCGGCACTTGAGGAACGCATCCTGTGAAGCTTAATTAGAAACTTTAGATCTTCAAGCTGATTGATACTCAAGTCAACTTGAAGCTCGGGGGCTACCCCATGGTTGCACCTGGCGGTGCACCATGAGAAGCAGTTTGGACTCAGGTAAGGAATTCATGAGCAGTATGTTATTTATTCTAGAGTCTCGAGTCAATTAATCTCTAAATTAACTCGAGCCTCGGGGGCTTGTGGAGGATAGATATCCCCTGGGCCCTCACGGCACGGATTCAGTACGTGGGCCGATGGAGGGCCCAGTAGCGACAGCCGGCCCTTTTCAGGGTGCCGACTGATCTCACGGGCCCGAGAACGAAGGACAAGCTTGAAGACCAGGTCAAAGGTGCTATAATTCGGGAAAGACACAGAGGAGTTGGTTCGGACTCTGCATAATAGGAATAGCGGGATTCAAGGAAGGAAATGTGTAATCGTGGATTCTATGTATTCTTTAGGTTTCCAAACAGGGTAGGACTCGTAGAGAGAACTTGACTTGTAACCCAAGCCAGCCGGATTATATAAGGCGGGTGAGGGACCCCTACGGAGGGCATCAAACATCTCATCGCATACCAGCCACCAAACCTTCAAGCCCTCATTGTCAACTCGAGAACTCAGATCTATACAACTCGCCCCAAACAGGACGTAGGGTGTTACGCTCATTGCGGTCCGAACCTGTATAAACCCTCATGTTTTGTTTCATCTCTACGCAAACCATCGAGCTACGCAGATCTCGCTGCCCCAAAAGCATCAAGTAACACGTCTCGTGGTGCATTGTCGGCATCAAACCCCAACACTCCTCACAAAGGATTTTCTTATGACCCTCCGAGTAGTATCATTGGAGTCCGGCATGACGGTTCAGCAATGCTCTTGGGCTCTCACCCCGCTGCTCCATAGCAGCCGAACCCGTAGGCTTCAATGCAATAGAGTTCTGGAAAGAACTAGCTGGGCCGGACTATAAGGGGAAAAAGAGCATCACAAACATTAAGCACCCCACCATGCGGTTCATGGCCTGCTGGATTACCATCGTAGTCCTGCCTCGCGATGATACACGTTGCGTGACTATAGAGGACTTAAAAATCCTCTATGCCATGTGGCGTAAGTAGAAATATGCACCTGTCACCGCCATGCTCTATCACTGGATGAAACTAGTTTGGGATGAAAATTCTATATCAATCACGTCATTCGTGACGAGGATTGCATCCGAACTATCAATTAGAAAACACACCCGTACGTACGCTCACGCGACATCCCAAAGGATGGTAAATGATTCGCTCCCGCCAAGAGGTAAACCTGGCATTATCTTCCAACGTCATATTTATTTCCCGCTAGTTTAAATTCTCATCTTCCACCGCATATTTAAATTTTTAGCAATGCATAATTTTAATCTTTTATTGCATTTAGTTTACACCCTCCATTTTCGAAAAAAATATATAGGGTCGGCCGACCCTACACAGGGTCGGCTGACCACCACCTGCAGGTAAGGCAGGGGAGGCATTGGTCCGGGCCGGCCGACCCTATGGTCAGGCCGCCCAACCACCCCACTCTCTCCTCTCCTCATCTTTTCTTTCTCCATCCTATTTTCTTTCACCCTCCTCTCTTTAGCTTTGCATGCACAAGGGGGCACCAGTCAAGGCCGGCCGACCAAGTAGTCAGGCCACCCAACCATGCCTGCCCCCTCTCCCCCTTCCTCTTCACTCCATCTCCCTTTCTTTCTCTTTTTCTTTTTCTCCTTTCTCTCTTTTCCTTTGCTTTCTCTTTCTCTCCAAGCAATGCACAAGAGAGCAGACCAGGGGGCCGGCCGACCACGCCCCCACGCCGGCCGCCGACTAGCAACCACGCCGGCCAACCACCTCATTCCCTTCCTTCTTTCTCTTTTCTCTTTTCTCCCTTTGCTACATGCCCACGCAAGGCCGCCCGACCAACTCTTCATGGCCGGCCAACCTGCCTCTCACCCTTGCTGCACCCTCACACAAAGTGGTCGCCTGACCACGGGAGAAGGCCGGCTGACGACGGCCAAGGGCCGGCCGACCCCTTCAGCTGGCCGCCCGACCTCCCATGCTGCTCCATCCGCTAATAAATACAGCCCTTCACCCCCTTGCTCAATGCACCACACAAGCTCCCTTCTCTCCCTCTTAAAATCCTGTGTTTAGTAGTTGGTTTAGCTCTTTGCTTAGCTAAGTAATACCCGAATAAAAATCTAGTTGAGCAAAAATAATCTAGCTACCAGCTCCTCTCTTCAGCAAGACCACGAATGAGTTGTGGTGGTGTCACGCCCCGCAAGGACTAACCGCTAACGCTAATTTTATTTTGTTGTCTCGTAGTTTTTGTGGTCATTTTTTGTGCAGGATGAAGCGCGCATTCAAGAGGGCGAGAAGTGCCATCAGCAAGGTGGGGCAGCACATACGGTTCCCGATGTCCTCCTCGCAGAACTCGCGGACGGTGTCCGACAGAGGCTCATCAAGTGCTGGGCCAGGAGGAGAAGAAGCTTCATCCTCCGTCACCGGGCCCGTATTGCTGCTGGATTCTCAAATTCAAACGCGCAATCAAGACGAGGCCGACTTGCTGAGGTGACTCCACACCAAGCCTATCACCCTCACCAAGAGCTTCGATGAGGTCCTCATGACGAGCACAGGTATGGATGACGAATTCGATGAAATTTTCAATATGGTAGTCTGGGAGAATTTTGCAAATGTTAGCGAGGGAGGCAAAGTCCTCCTCACAAAGGAGTTTCTTATGACCCTTCGAGTAGTATCACTGGAGTCCGGCATGATGGTTCACTTCAGACTCTTTAGCTCTGAGCATGAACTGACACTCCGTCAGTTTAGTAATGCTCTCGGGTTCTCACCCCGCTGCTCCATAGCAGCTGAACCCATAGGCTTCAATGCAACAGAGTTCTGGAAGGAACTAGCCGGGCCAAACCATAAGGGGAAGAAGAGCATCACAAACATTAAGCACCCCACCATGCGGTTCATGGCCCGCTGGATTACCATCGTAGTCCTGCCCCATGATGACACACGTTGCGTGACCATAGAGGACTTAAAAATCCTCTATGCCATGTGGTGTAAGAAGAAATATGCACCTGTCACCGTCATGCTCTCCCATTGGATGAAACTAGTTTGGGATGAAAATTCCATATCAATCACGTCATTTGTGACGAGGATTGCATTTGAACTAGGGGTCTTAGCTAATGCCCAGGTGGCATTCTTACCCCCGGACACACCCAACCTAGTCACCAAGAGCCATTTCATCCGGGCACACTTTCTGCGCAAGAACCCCAGCACGGACACATTTGTCATGATCTATAAGAGGTACAACTATGAAGTGCCTTTATCAGCGCCTTTGTTCAAAATCTACCACGTGGACACACTCTCTATGCCATTAGAGAGTGTCCCAGAGGAAGAGCCTTTAGATGAGCCTAGACATAGTGTAGCAGGAGTCATGACCAGGGCACAGAGGAGGGTAGCCCAAGAGCGCTTGCAGAAGCAAGCACAGGACGCGCAAACCGCCGGGACGGGACCTACCTGGTTCCATACCGCGACTAGCACGTCCTGGCACACCCAGGGAACAGACCTGACGTGGCAGCCCCATGGAGGATCTGGAACCACACCATGGGGACACGAGCCGACCGCTGCATTCTCACAGCAGCAAGGAGGAGGAACTTTTTATGGGTACGGGTCAGCACTGTTGACGGCACTTAAGCACGCCAAACCTTATATTGCAAGCGCACAGTATCGGTTGTAGCCTTTCCCCTAAGATGAGTACGTAGGGTTTGTCAATCCGTGGAAAACTAGGCTTAAACTAATATTAATCAAGGATTAATCAATTACTACTAGCTCTAATAGATCTAATAAGCTAAAAGATGATAAACGATAATCTAATCACAAACTAGATATAATAGTAGACTATAGCATCAACTGGATCAAACACAAGGGCTTGATAAGATCAAATTAAACAAGATCAAGATAGGCTAAATACGGCTAAGGAATTAGCAAGAGATATAAGACAAACTTCTTATAAACTAAGAACCACCCTGAGCAAAGATCTACCATGCAACATAGAATAAACATGATAACGAACGTCATAGATTTACTAGAACCTTTCCCTCCAACCACTTGTCACATAAGTCAGGGTAATCGACGAACTAGCAAGCCTAAACTAAGTCTAACTATGAGCAGATTCAATCAACTAATTAAAGTAAAAAGATCTACTAAAAGACATGTGGATATCAAATCCGGCCGGATCACATGTAGAGATGAAGCATTGCAAAGACATGGATCGTATATCATGTATAAACAAAGAACTAAAAGCCAAAGTATAATTTCATTGATCCAACTCAAGGTTTAGCATAGTAAAATAAGAAGAACAGAGAGTTACTCGAGATACATCATGAACTCGACGCACAAAGTTGTCGATTTCGACAAGATGAAGCACATAGTCGAAGATGAGCTCGAGACTCCCCGGAAACAGCTGGGGTCGGCTGGCCCTAGGGGGGTTGGTCGGCTGACCCCCTCTGTTCCTGCGTCCTCTCGTTGCCTCCCTTCGCCGAGATCTCCTTGTCGACGAGTCTTGCGAAGATGGACCCTAAACCCTAACTTTGGAGCGCTGGTTTACAATGAATTCGATGCCTCTCCCTTTAAGGAGGCCATATATTTATACTCCGGAGAGTCCCCTATACATTTAATCTAATAGGTCGGTGATAAGAGTCCTAATAGACCTATTTCTATGTATATACAAGAGTCTTGAAGGTTCTTGGGCGTCCATGAAGCTTACTTGCTTGGAGAAGAAGTCCTTGTTCTAGTCCTTCCCAAAATCAGCTTTCCATATTCTGCAGCCTTTAGTATTTTGACCATAACTTCTTCATCTGAAGTCCAAATAATGCAAACTCGGACTCTAAATTATAGAGCTTGGAGAGATCTACATCTTTGGTATTCAAACTTTCTTCATTTAACGTCGCTAAGGTCTCCGAATTGGGCCCACAAGGTGCTACTGTCCTGAAATCCGAGAATATCTCGAGATTTAATTGGATGTTGGATTGGACTCTTGATAAACCTTCCTTATCTTTATATTCTTTATACTTAAGCCTTCGAAACCTTCTCCATAATGGGCTTGGGTATTCTTTTGGGCTTTAATTGTCCTTTTTTTATTAATCATCTCACCTCCCTGGACTTGTAGCATAAATCCTTTATTCGAGAAATCCTCAAAATGATCATAATTATACCTATTTTCCTGCAAAAATCAATATTGCACAAATACAAAGAGCATTCTCGAAAACGGAGTTATTTGTTAGCAAAACAAGACTAAATCATAAGATTAACTTCTGAAAATGGATAAAATTATATAAAAATAGAGCATAATTTTAGTCAATATCTTTTGTCAAAAACATCCCCACACTTAGATTTTGCTCGTCCTCGAGCAAGGAATGAATAAAATTCAACTAAATTTAAGTAGGATTCTAAACAATTATTTCTCAATCTAATCTTACCTTAGAAATCAATCAAATCATAACATGAGACTTTAGATCAACGTTTATGCATATAGATCCCCACAAAAATTATCAAATTTAAACGAATCATAGCAATGCCAAAGTCTTCTTTCAGAATTGTAAGAGTGGATTTATTTTATTTTATTTTAGAAAACAAAAACTCTTCGAAGATCAAGAATTTACTAAACCCCTTTTATTAAGCTCCCAAAAGGCACTCTTTATAAGTGGCTATCCTATAAAATTTTTCTCTTTTCTCTCTTCTCACAGGAGTATATGAGGAGCTTGGTAATCGCTTAGCAAAGCTACTCACTTTATTGTCTAGCTAAGACATCTCTCTAAAGATCATCTAATCAACTCAAATTAACTTGGCCATCGAAATTAGAGACTAAATAAATATAAAAAGGTAAGGAAAAAGGAGATATAGATAGTGGACATGTGCAATAATAAATGAGGTGGAATAATTTTCGGAATTTGAACATGGTTGGAAAAAGTGAAAGTTTTTGCTCATTACATTGATAAGACTATTAAACACTTTCTTCACTTCTCCAAACTTTCCTAATTCTACCTTTTTCTTTTTTTCTTTATCTCCCCCTTTCTTCTTTTCCTAATTCTTCTTATCTCACTTAAATTCGACCACTTGGTCCTTTTTTTCTTCCTCTTTTTTTCCTTTTTTATTTTGGCGCCACAAAAAAAATTCTCTTTCTTCTTTTTTTTTCTTTTTTTTAAGTTTAGTTTTGGCGCCTCCCCTTCTCCTAATATAATTTCTAAACAACTCTTTGATTCTACCCATAAATAATTAATGAGCAAAAACTTCACTTAAATAGGTAAAGATAAATAATAAGATAAAAAGGTTTAAAGGGTAAAGGAAATTGCTCTATTGATGTAAGCAATTGGAATACAACATTAGGCTAGCAAAAAGATGAAATAAAGATGACCAAAATTTATTCAAGAGATCAAATTTTTTAAAGAGATAAAACTTAACCAAACTCATATGAGATATCTTGCTTATAAACAGGTTTTTATAATCTAGCTCTACTAGGAATTTTAACTCTCTCTTAACAAAGGGATGTAAAACTTGATCAAAGCAGAAAAAAGTTTTTATGAAAAATTAAATACACCTCTAATCTTTTTTTAAAAAAAAACCTTGGCAAAGCTATAAAACATAATCCTCTAATAAAGATATGGGTTAAGCATTACTAATCAATCTAGTAATCACCACATTAATCAAATCATGAAAACTTAAATATAATAAGACCTTTAGAAAAAACTTTCATAGACAAAATATATAAGAAAACACTTTAAAAGGACTCTAACAAAAACTCACTGATAAAACCTATATAAAACATATACTTATTTGTTCAATAATGTGGTGGAACCGCCGATTTAATACGGACTAAGTACACCTGCCACCATTAGCTTGCAATGTACTTAGACCATACTAAACCCGGTCGTCCGTCGAGAGGCCTTCGGCTCTCGATAATACCATTTCCCAGAGGAACCGACATCATACACATCCAACTCTCGATGGAGCCACAACAGTTACATCATCACAGGCAGTTGAAATATAGAATAGATAGACTTAGTTTACAAACCAAGAATGTATATAGTCAAATACATGTCCAAATTATATATAATGCGGAAGCGTTTTCAAAACATCTCGCAGCGGAAACCGAATACTTAAATAGTCTTCATACAGATGAACGAGGCGAGAAGCACCGAGCCCACCGGTGCTACCCTTCTTCAAGCAGCTATCCAACTGCCGCCAGTACTTGTGAGCCAAAAGTGGGGGCAAACCCTGAGTACTAATTACTCAGTAGGGCTTAATGGACGGGGTTTACGGCTGACGCAAAGCTCAGCTTACTAGCAAGTAGGTCCTTAGCCATTGATTTTAACTGTAAAATGTTGCCATAGGATAGCGGGATTTGACAGTCGCTATCCTTTAATCATGATTATCCACTATGTTTTAGTGTCATGCTATAGCGGGATTTGACGGCCGCTAGTCCTTATCCTGAATATCATTTGTAATATAAAGTGAATAATTTGCATGAAGTAAAGCATGTATATCCATTGTGTAGTATCAAATGATCAATTCCATAAAACATCATGCCTCAAACAGTTCTATGTTGCCCATCAGTGATATTGGCATTCTCACACCTAGTGAGCATCAGTGATTCGAATCGATTTTTATATTCCCGAGAATAACTAGAAGCACCAGGATGGCATATGCTTACTAACTCCCAGCGTTCCACATATGCTTCCTCCATCTCCACTTGTCCCGTCTCAAGTTCGATGACCACTCCCGCCTGACTCTCGGAGCGCGTTGTCGCAGGAGCGTTACCTCAGTTACATCGGGTTCTGCCCTCCTTTGACACCCGCCTCCACGGCCACCTTCCTCTCAACCAGTGGGTGGGAACGTGCCCCTTTCTTGAGACAGCACAAGTAAGACTTTCACCGGTCCATTGATCCCGGATAAGCACCCTAGCCATGTTATGCCGATCAGCAGGCGAACAGCGAACGGGCCTTATGCGACTCGGGCGGAGTCCACCGTACCATCCACATCATTTTTCAACATAGTAATCCCATATCTCCGCCCGGTCTCAATTGAAAGCATAACATAGCAATAACAAATTCATAGTAATGAGAATTCATCATTTGAAAGTAAACCCTACGAGACGAGTGATAGTGCTCACTCTTGTCTACTCGTGCCTAACCATTCTAGGCACTCGTCCTACGAACCCTAAGTATAGGTGCTAGGGCCAGGGCGGCCGGGAAGTCTAATGCAATTGGTTTCAATCAACCTTAATGCATATGCGTAACTCAAAATACTTTGTTTGCTGGGATTTGCATGGTCCTGCCTACCTTTGATTCACTTTAATAAAACCAACAAACTAAGCTACTGTTAGTTTGCCGGGTTGTGAGGCTTCGCCCCAGGCAACCCCTTGATCCCTTGGACAACTCCTCCTTCCAAACACGACTGATGGGCTCTCCAGGTCGTAAGTGGGTCTTAGTTGGTCTTTTGGATCACCGTTGGTTGAAGTAGTTCCACACGCTTATTTCTTGCTCAGGTATCTGAAACAAACGTCACTATATGATCGACATGCATGATGCAGTGGATGAGGTGCACAAACATCAAGCACACACATTGAACAGTCATTGCATGGTTAGGCAGAAAAGTGATTGACAACCATTTAAACAAGATCACCCTTGTGGACATAAAGCTAACATAACCCATATAATTAGAGACACGCAATACAATACTCGGACTAATGCATGAGCAAGATATCAATTTAGATTGTTTGTTATCATTGCATATGCAAGCAAAACACCACCCAAGTTTGACAGGACATCTATTTTCCATATATTAATCCTAGGTGAACTTAAGATGTACATATGAACAGTATAAATAGCCCTCTCGAATATACTTTCTAGAATCCATGCACCAACATTAAGTTACCATATTTTCTAGAGAATTTCCCTAGCCGTTTATGACCACTTTTCCTAATTATCTCTTTTAACATGTAGCATTTTATTATTTTCAAATCACCATTAAAACTTAACATGCAGGGGCTCATATTTTACCAGTGAGATACTTATACTACCTAAAGTATATGAAAAATGCGAGAGAGTCGATTTGAGCATATTCTTTGTAGCTTCTAATTCCTAGGTTAAATAAATGCACATAACACATGTAAAATGGCAAAAGGGTAATTAAACAGCAAGTGTTAGGGCTAGAAAAACTCACATGGTGCTACAATGCCACAGGAAGGCTACTGTCCAAGTTTCATGCCATTTGGAGTTCATTTAGTCCACTTTTGACTTTTAACCTAATTAATCATGCATGCAACAAACCAAGGGCAAAACAGACATTTCACACTTCCACATCATAACAATCATGTAGATCTACTCAAGAGGAGTCTAACGCAACTGAGTTTGTCCATTTTGGATTTTTCTATGATTTGTTATGATTTTCCAGAGTTCACAGCTAATTTAAATGCATCTAAAACAGAAAACATTAGACCTAAGGACTTGAACGTAATTAACCATAGTTTTCAGGGGCTATCGGGTAAAAATCGCCGGACTCATAGCACAGTGCATGAACGAATCTGCGAAACTTCAAAAGGCCAGGGGCTATATTGCAAAACCTCCTTTCTTCTTCCTCGGGCCGACGGGGAACGACGCGCGACGAGGGGAGAGGCGCGGCTGTGCCGGCGGCGGCGAGGTCGGCCTTGGAGCCGATCGGGGCCAAAGAGGCATTCCCGCCCGCGGGCTACCTTTCCCCCTAGACGTCGTCGCCCGGGGTAGAGCGGGGAGGCGGCGCGGCGGCAATGAACCGGCGCGGCGCGACAGCGCGCGGAGGCGGCGGCACGGCTCCGATTTCGGCGTCTCGGGCACCGAGAGGCGGCGAGGGTGGGCTCGTGAGGTGCGGGCGGGGTGGCGAAGCCGGCGGTGGTGGAGTGGAGGCGTGGTGGTGGCCCGAAGGGGGTTCTCCACGATGAGCCCGTGGGTGGCGCGGGTGCGCGCGAGCGGCGCGCGTGGGGAGAGGTGGAGGAGGCGATGGCGGTGGAGATATCTAGCGCGTTGGGTGCGTGAGGCCGAGGCGGAGCTGGCGGTGAGGGTCTGGAGCACCGGGAGGCGGTGGAGGGTGGTGCGCGACGGGGTGAACCGACGGTGAACCGGAGCGACGGCGGCGTGGGCTTGACGTCGAGCAGAGGTGGATCTCGGCGCCAGGTGGGGGAGAGGCGGCAAGGTCAAGGGCTACGGGTGCGCGGTGGAACGGTGGTTGCAACGGTGGCGGTCTCGGGGTGGGATGTGGCCGGACAGCGGTGGCGCGAGCTCGAACTCCGAGCTTCGGCTCCAATGGCGGCGCGGACAAGTGAGGCAGACGGAGAGGGTTTGGGTGGGGGAGAGAACGAGTGGAGGAGGTGAATGGATAGGGGGCTTCGGCCTCGTCCAGATGACGCACGTGGGCGGCTGGCTGGTGGCTCGCCGTACTCCCTGTACGCCGGCGAGCCACGCGGCGCGCGCGGGTTCGCGCCGTGGATGCGGCGCGGATCCGAGGGCCCACCTGTCAGCGACTGCGATTTTGAAAAAAGGAAAATGTGTTTTCTCCCTTCCTGTATTTCACTGTTTTTGCGCATTTGGAGGCCGAATTTGAGGAAACTCCAATTGAAGGAATTGTTCCACTCTTAGATATCTAAAACTTTGTCAAAATGGACTACCCCAAATTCCAAGTGTAAATATGATTTAAATTCAAATTTAACTAGCAGCCCTAGTTGTGGACAGGGTACTTTTATTGCTTGGAAAAATGAGAAGTCTTATTTCCAAGCCTTTTCTCCCAAAAGGCCTTTTGAGTAAGTTATTTAGAATTTAAAATCCTACAACTTTTCCAATTGGAGTTTTGCATGAAAGTGGCTGCAGGCTAGAGCAAATTGGAGATTTCTAAATAGGTCTGATTTGAACTGGTTTTCTGTGTTGGTAGAAAATGGCCCTAAACACCATGTAAGCCTCTATAGGTGACTAAGCTCTAATTACCAAAGTTGCTCCCCAGCACTTTATCTCCAAGTTTGATAATATAAATTTGGCCTGAATCCCAACAGATTTTGAATTATAGACACAATTACGTTCCAAGGTTTATTAAAACAGAAATTTCACTTTGTGTAGAGACTTTCTTGTTTCCAACTTTTGGAGTATCAAATGAAGTCCAATCACTTCCACAATAGGTGCACATGAAAGGTGGTAAGTTCAATTTCATTTCCTAGAAAGGGAGATTTTGAAGTTGTACAGGAGAATTTAAAGTAATCTCAGAGTGAAGCTTGGGGAAAAGTTGAAATTCCAGTTTTTGGCAATATTCCTAGTGTGGTTGGTATGGCTGATTCCAAAAGATTTTATGGAGAGATTTGCAATGGGTTAATGACAGTTTTAGCCCACACTTAGTGTAGCAAAAGTGTAGTGTATGCCATGTACTATAACTTTTATAATAAAGTTGAGCTCAGGTGCTTAAGAAATGCAAGGGTTCTTCTATGGCCAAATTTGTTCAAGGGCACAATTTCACCCTTCTAGAATTGCTAGTCAGTTTAATTTGCACTTTTGAGCCTCATAACGCTTGATCTTAAAGACGGTCAGTTTAGAAAAGTTGAAGTCAACATCTTGAGTTAAACATTTTGTATTTTGAATGGAAAATTTGACTCTTAGTGATTCATCCACCAAATCCTCATTACCACTAAGCATGATTAAACCGTAATTTCGTTATTACTTTTCATCTAATCGTGTGTTAAGGCTTTTGAAATGCCAGGGGCATCACAAATAAGACGTTTTATTTAGATGTGGGAGGTACTATAATAACCTCCCCACACTTAAACTAAGCAAAGCTCCCAAATTTCCCTAATCCTCATCGTATGAACCGAACTCTTTCTCAAAATTATTTAGAAAACATCGGAAACTATGCCCTAAAAATTTGAATTTAAAACGACGCAGAAACACCCTGGGTCAGCCGAGCCTGACCCTATTGGTCGGCCGAGCTTGATCCTATTGGTCGGCCGACCCTGGCACTTTTTAAAGCCAAACGTCCCCCAATTTTTATAGGACGACACTGGCTCTCTTATTTAAAACATAAATGTAAATAAATTTCGAAAAGAAACGAAAAATAAAATTGGGGGACGTTTAAAATTAGGGATCCGTGATATGATGATGTACCTTTTCTTCCATGAAATCATATGTGTCAATATATTGAATTTGAAATTTGTCTTGTTCAAAAAATACCTTAAGTCGTTGGCCATTCACCGTGAAACGATTCCCTTTGATATCCATTATAGTCACAGCTCCGGTAGGTGATACATCATGCATCGTGTAAGGTCTATCCCATTTGCTTTGCAATTTTTCCTTGCCAAATAATTTGAATCTTGAATTGTAGAGAAGAACCTTATCACCCTCTTTAAATTCCTTCTTTTGACTCCTCTTGTCAAACCACCTTTTCGTACTTTCCTTGTATATGCTTGCATTATGGTACGCCTTTAGTCTTGCTTCATCGAGGGTACTATTTTGAATTCTCCTCTTGATTTGAGCAGCATCTAAATCCAAATTCAACTCTTTGATTGCCCAATAAGCTTTATGTTCCATCTCAACTGGCAAGTGACAAGTCTTTCCATATACTAACTGATAGGGAGTCATTCCGATTAGAGCCTTAAATGCAGTTCGATATGCCCAAAGTGCATCATTTAACTTCTTTGACCAATCTTTTCCTCCCTTAAGCACTGTCTTCTGTAAAATCCCCTTTAACTACTTATTTGATGTCTCTGCTTGGCCATTAGTCTGTGGATGATATGCCGTAGAAACTCTATGCTCAATCCCAAGGTTGGATAAAGTCTTGGTAAAATTGTTTCCAATGAACTGAGATCCACCATCTGTAATAATCACTCTAGGCACTCCATATCTTGGATAGATAACATTTTTGATCATCCATATTGACTCTTCTATGGAGGCTCTTTTGCATGGCAAAGCTTCTACCCATTTTGAAACATAATCCACCGCAACCAAAATATACTCATATCCGTGGGAATTCTCAAATGGTCCCATGAAATCCATTCCCCACACATCAAACAAGTCAATCTACAAATTGTATGTCAAGGGCATAGAATTCCTTGAAGTCACATTACCAATTCTCTGACATTCTGGGCATGTAGCAACAAACTTTCTAGCATCTTCATGCATTTCTGGCCAGTAGAATCCACTTCCCCACACTTTAGTTTGAGTTCTGAAATGATCATAATGATCTCCATATTCTGAAGAGTGGCATTTTCTCAAAATTTCTTATCTTTCCTCTGCAGGCACACATCTTCTAAGGACACCATCTGATCCATACCTATATAAGTAGAGAGCATTCCAGTAGTATTTCTTTGCTTCGGCCAGAACTCTTCTCCTTGAATTATAATTTAGATGTGGCATTGGTTCTCCTCTTATAGCTCTTATCACATCTCTCATCCAAGTATCCTTATCTAAGACTCCATAAAGAGTGTCATCTCTCATTGCATCTTCAATTGGCAATCCTTCTTTGTTATGGTTCATCCTTGATAAGTGATCAGCCACTACATTCTCAGTCCACTTCTTGTCTCTGATCTCCACATCAAATTCTTGTAGCATTAGTATCCACCTTATGAGTCAGGGCTTAGCATCTTTCTTGGTAGGTAGGTACTTGATACCACCATGATCAATGTAGACTATCACCTTTGAATTGACAATATATGATCTGAATTTCTCAAAGGCAAATACTACTGCTAACAACTCCTTCTCTGTAGTGGTGTAATTCACTTGAGCATCGTTGAGAGTCTTGCTGGCATAATATATGGCATGCACCTTTCCATTTTTCCATTGTCCAAGCACAGCTCCAACTGCATAGTCACTTGCATCACACATGATCTCAAAAGGTAAGTTCCAATCTGGCGGTTGAATGATTGGTGCACTAATGAGTAACTCCTTGATTTTTCTAAATGCAACCTCACACTCTTCAGTGAATATAAATGGAACATCCTTTTGGAGTAGCTGATTAAGTGGTTTGGCAATCTTCGAGAAGTCTTTAATGAACCTTCTATAAAATCCAGCATGACCAAGAAAGCTTCTAAGAGACTTAATATTAATGGGTGGTGGTAGCTTCTCCACTGTCTCTATTTTGGCCTTATCAACTTCAATTCCTTTCTCGGATATGATGTGACCCAACACAAGTCCTCTTCTAACCACGAAATTGCACTTCTCCCAATTTAGCACTAGATCAACCTCCTCACAACGCTTCAATACTTTCTCGAGATTCTGCAGGCAGTGGTCGAAACTTGTGCCATGGACTGAGAAGTCGTCCATAAAAACCTCCATAATATCTTCAATAAAATCTGAGAATATTGCCATCATGCACCTTTGGAAAGAAGCTGGCGCATTACATAGACCAAATGGCATCCTCCTATAGGCAAAGGTTCCATATGGACAAGTGAAGGCAGTCTAGTGCTGATCATCTGGATGGATAGGAATTTGAAAGAATCCAGAGTATTCGTCTAAGTAGAAGAATTGAGAATTCTTCGCAAGCCTCTCTAGCATCTCATCAATGAATGGAAGTGGAAAGTGGTCCTTCTTCGTAGCTTTGTTGAGTTTCCGGTAATCAATGCACATACTCCAACCAGTCACTATTCTCTGTGGGATTAGCTCATTCTTCTCATTCTTGACCACTGTGAGTCCTCCCTTCTTGGGTACACAATGGACTGGGCTCACCCACTCACTGGTTGGTACTGGGTAGATAATTCCGGCATTTAGAAGCTTGATCACTTCCTTCTTTATGACAGTCCTCATTTCATTGCTCAACCTCCTCTGATTGTCGACCACTAGCTTGCCATCTTCTTCCATTGGAATACGGTGAGTGCAAAATGCTGGACTGATTCCCTTCAAATCTGCTAGAGAGTAACCAATTGCCTTCTTGTGCTTCCTTAACACTGCCAGTAGCCTCTTCTCTTCCTCCGGACTCAGCTCATTGCTAACGATCACTGGGTAAGTTTTGTCTTCTCCCAAAAATGCATACTTAAGTCCTTCGGGCAGTGGCTTCAGCTCTACATCTGGCGCCTCCTGGGGATCTAGGTCGCCTAGTGGCTCTACTAGAGTGTTTTGGGTTTCCTCAATATTTTGTTCTAGTTCCTTAGTGGCATTGGTTGTTTCTTCGGAGAAGAAACCTTCCTCTTCTCCTTCTAAGACTAGTTTTAAAGGCTCTCTAAAAACATTTATATAATTAATACTCTCTATCTCCTCTCTATCGGGAGTGAGATTAATAGGCACTTTAGATGCCGGTAAGAAATCAAAATCATATTTTAAACCATTAATATTAAGTGTGACTTTTCCTTTTTCATTATCAACTACAGCATTAACCAACTTAAGAAAAGGTCTACCAAAGATTAAATTAACATTATCATCATAGACATTAATCACATAAAAATCAGTTGGTATAATTTTATCAGCAAAGTTAACTTCAACATTTTTAAATAAGCCTACAGGTTTAATTATTTCATTACTAGAAAGTTTAATCTTAAGATTATAGAAACTAAACATGGTTTATCACATAACTTAGAATAAACTTCATAGCTCATTCTTACCTGGGCTTCCATAGAGCAGTGTATGTTGTTGAAGACTTCTTTGTTGATGGAGCACGATATTACAGTTGAAGATTCCTCAGTTGGTAGCTGGACGATAACCTCCTCAGTAAGTGATGACTCCAGCTTGACTCCGATCACTCGCTTCACTTCGGAGACAAAATCACTATCCAACTCCTCTTCCTGGAATAATTTCTGCAACATGTCCCCTGTATCTTGACTATCAGAATTTCTCCTTAGTGGTATTTCTGGTGGAAACAGCTCTTCTTCCTCCTCTAAGTCTTCTGGTGGGAGTGATCCTGCACACTTGAGTGTCTCTCCAAATTCCACTAGCATCCAGCTCATTCTCTCGAACTCTGTCAAAGGCTTTGCACTAGTAAGAGTCCTGTAAGCTTCCACACTCTTGAATTCATCCACTGGAGTAGCATATCTCTGTACCTCTTCATCAAAGGCAAGTGGATCTGGAGTAAGAAGGGTAGGTAGTTGATCTTCAAGTGTAGGCGCCACCTTGTCCCATTCTGCCTCTTCTACCACTTCTGCCTCTCTTTCTCTCCGCTCTCTTTCTTCCTTGGAGGTCAAACAAATATTGGATAAGATCTCTATAGCTTCACTGCTTGACTTGCTCATCAGTGATCCTGCTGCACACATGTTCACATATCTGAAGGCTTCTGAAGTTAATCCATAGTAGAATATCTGCAATGCCATTTTTGACGTCACTCCGAGTAGTGGTCCTTACAATAGCAGGTCATTGAGTCTTTCCCAAGCTTCGTTGATGTCTTTACTCTTCTTTTGCTCGAAATTCCACACTTGCTTTCTCAACTTGTGAACTTTAAATAGAGGGAAGAACTTAGTGACAGAACCGTTGTACTAGTGGTCCCCATTCTCCTTGAGCTTCACTTGCGGCAAGTTGGTACCACCTTTTGGCTTTATCGATGAGAGTAAATGGAAAGAGGTTCCACTTGAACCACTCTGCTGGCACTCCTTCTTGATGGAACGTGTGGCAGACTTGATTGAATTTCTCTAAGTGTTTGTATGGATTCTCGTCTTCATCTCCTCCAAAGAGATTTTCGGCAGCAATTCGGATGATTCCTGGCTTCAGCTCATAGGATCCTGCCACCAGCTTTACGTTTGATTCTTGTGACTTCAGATCTTTAATTCTTGGAGTAGAAAACTCCCTCAAAGTTAAGTTCCGTAGATCTTCTCGCATCATCGTCATGTCTAACACAAAAACACAAACAAAGACACAAAAACAAAAATCTATGACAGCAAAGTTGCTAGGTTAGTCTAAACTATGAAAAAAACACAAGAATGAACGATGAGCACAAGAACACAATTAGAGAACAAGAATGTAATTAGAACACACCAAGCAATAAAAGACTAAGAGTAGAAAACACTAAGCAATTAGAGGATAGGACCAAACACAAACTAAAGAATTAAAACACAATTAGAAAACTATTAGCATACAATTAGAACTAGATTAGCACACAATTAGAAAACACACCCTAACTATCAAAACTAGTAGTAACAGGCTAATACAAGATTAATAATAGCTTAAACGATAGTTTTCCCCGGCAATGGCGCCAGAAAAGCTTGTTGACGGCACTTAAGCATGCCAAACCTATACTGCAAGCGCACAGTATCGGATGTAGCCTTTCCTCTAAGATGAGTATCTAGGTTTTGTCAATCCGTAGAAAACTAGGCTTAAACTAATATTAATCAAGGATTAATCAATTACTACTAGCTCTAATAGATCTAATAAGCTAAAGATGATAAACGATAATCTAATCACAAACTAGATATAACAGTAGACTATAGAATCAACTAGATCAAACACAAGAGCTTGATAAGATCAAATTAAACAAGATCAAGATAGGCTAAATACGACTAAGGAATTAGCAAGAGATATGAGACAAACTTCTTATAAGCTAGGAACCATCCTGACCAAAGATCTACCATGCAACATAGAACAAACATGATAACGAATGTCATAGATTTACTAGAACCTTTCCCTCCAACCACTTGTCACATAAGTCAGGGTAATCGACGAACTAGCAAGCCCAAACCAAGTCTAAGCATGAGCAGATTCAATCAACTAATTAAAGTAAAAAGATCAACTAAAAGACAAGTGGATATCAAATCCGGCCGGATCACATGTAGAGATGAAGCATTGCAAAGACATGGATCGTATATCATGTATAAACAAAGAACTAAAAGCCAAAGGATAATTTCATTGATCGAACTCAAGGTTTATCATAGTAAAATAAGAAGAACAGAGAGTTACTCAAGATATATCATGAACTCGACGCACAAAGTTATCGACTTCGACAAGATGAAGCACATAGTAGAAGATGAGCTCGAGACTCAACGGAAACAGCTGGGGTCGGCCGACCCTAGGGGGGTTGGTCAGCCGACCCCCTCTGTTCCTGCGTCCTCTCGCTGCCTCCTTTCGCCGAGATCTCCTTCTCGATGAGTCTTGCGAAGATGGACCCTAAACCCTAACTTTAGAGCGCTGATTTACAATGAATTCGATGCCTCTCCCTTTAGGGAGGCCATATATTTATACTTCGGAGAGTCCCCTATACATGGAATCTAATAGGTCAGTTATAAGAGTCCTAATAGACCTATTTCTATGTATATACAAGAGTCTTGAAGGTTCTTGGGAGTCCATGAAGCTTCCTTGTTTGGAGAAGAAGTCCTTGTCCTAGTCCTTACCGAAATCAGCTTTCCATATTCTGTAGCCTTTAGTATTTTGACCATACCTTCCTCATCCGAAGTCCAAATAATGAAAACTCAGACTCTAAATTCTAGAGCTCGAATAGATCTACAACTTTGGTATTCAAACTTTCTTCATTTGACATCGCTAAGGTCTCCGAATTGGGCCCACAATATGCTGCTGTCCTGAAATCCGAGAATATCTCGAGATTTAATTGGAGGTTAGATTGGACTCTTGATAAACCTTCCTTATCTTTAACTTAAGCCTTCGGAACCTTCTCCATAATGGATTTAGGTCTTCTTTTGGGCGTTAATTGTCCTTTTATTAATCATCTCACCTCCCTAGACTTGTAGCATAAATCCTTTATTCGAGATTGAGAAATCCTCAAAATGATCACAATTATACCTATTTTCCTGCAAAAGTCAATATTGCACAAAAACAAGACTAGATCATAAGATTAACTTCTAAAAAGGGATAAAATTATATAAAAATAGAGCATAATTTTAGTCAATATCTTGCATCAACAAGCACCGTACGAGGCAGGACCATCTGCCTCTGCACACTTTGCAGGAGGTCCGTTGAGTGCCATCTTTGGGTCCTTGACCATTCAGGACTAGCGCACAGCTGGGATGGCCAAACAGCTTAACCAAGTAGATGAGCGCACTCAGGTCATCTAGCAGACCCAGGACGAACAGTACAACCGCCTCCTCGAAATAGAAGCGACGGCTCAGCGCACATTTGATGAGTCCTAGTGATTCTTCCAGTACTACGGGTACTACCCCGAGTAGCTTCGTTGAAGCTTGGGGGGCCCGACTCGACAGCTGGGTATGTATGATAGTCACTCGATTTCTGCACCACTCATGTATCTTTGCTGTAAGAGTTTATTAGTTTGTTTGCTCAATCTAGTTTGTTTTATTTAGTTTGCTTAATTTAGTTTATTTATTTCAGTATATAAAAAAAACTCCCATGCTTTAATGATAAGTTCACATGCTAGCTTCATTTTGGAAATGATGAATAGTTGCTCTATCAAGTGAATGATTTAATTCTTGCATGTGACTTATGCTTAGCTTAGTGTTGAGTTTGTGAATAAAAGAAGTAAACCAAGGTTCTATCTTGTGGATACCATTTGTGATAACAAGCCTAAATTGTTGTGAGATGAATGATATGACTTGAATATGGGATAATTCTTTCATGCTCTTAGTAAGATGAACATCTCAGGTTTTACTTTGAAAATAACAAAATATAGCTCCCCTTGGTCAAAAATACCTACCAGATCCAAAAATGCTTCAATTAGTTGAAACTGCTACAAAGAGCTGCTTAGTGCTATTTTGAGCTTTGTCAAATTTTGAGTCTCTTTGAGTAGAAATATCACCTTCTCTTGATAGCTGGAGTACAAAAGCAAAAATGCAAGTGACCCATTCCGGACTTTGCATCCACCAAAATGTCTCCAAATACTTCTCATGATCCCTAGCCTTCAAATCTCAAGGAGTAAGGGTATGGAGCCAAAAAGAAAAGTATGCAAAAGCATGGCAAAATGAAAAGCATGCAAGTTCAAGCATGGCAAAAATAAATAAAAGCTCCATATCCACTTCAAATCTACAAAAGGCTACAAGGGATGAATACCAAGAGAAGATGCATAAAGTACCATCACTCATACTCAAGTGATCAATAGAAAAAGTGATAGAGTACACTCTTTGATCCAATCTTTGGCTTAGCAAAATAAATATCCTAAGTGTGCCACATTCTCTCTACCTAAAGCTCCACAAAGGCCTTAGTGTAGGAAAGTGTTGGCCGAACCTTGACCCTTGGTGAGGAAACACATTTGAGCGCCTGAAAGCACCTTAGGGAAGCTGCTTTTGTTTTGAAAAATCTTGAAAACTCCTGAGAAAGACATCCAAAAAGAGCAAGTTAGAAGAACTCCTGTACAATGGTCGTTCCATCTCTCAACCGCCCAAGGCAAGGTAAACAAAAAGATGCACCACAGGTAGTACACAAAGTGAGCTTCAATTATTTCACTACTCGAAACAAAAGCGTGAGTATTGAGTCATGTATAAGAATTTATCTTCATCTTCGATATTGCAGCAACTCCTGATCCACTCTCAGTCTTAGCTTTGCTCGAGGACGAGCAAAAGTTTAAGCTTGGGGGGGTGTTGACGGTCGTAATCTTACGATATCTACCGTCAATTACCAACCAAATGAAGCTATGCTAGTGAATAAATATGGACTAACCCCTCTACTAATGAGTTCCACAAGTTTTGTATGAATATTTGGATGAAGGTACCAAAATGCGCATAAAATAGCTGAAAACATGTCAAGGATCAAAAGATGGAAATCACTGGCCAAAGTGGCCAGGTCGGCCGATTCACACCCACGTCGTCCGACCAAGGCCAATCCTGCCCTGCCTCAGCCAGGTCAGCCGACCAGGTGGTCTGGCCGCCCGACCCACTGACAGGGTCGGCCGACCCCTGGCCAGGCTGCCCAACCTTCCAAGTGGGCCACTTGCCACCTCATTGATCCACACATGAAGAAACACATGTGCACTCAAATCCAACCGCAAGACCAAGCATCCAATGTATCCAAAGGCCGAAAATGCACCGAGTCACGGATCCACAACGTCAACAATTCAAGGGAAGAGCAAAGTGGCCAATGCAGGCCTGGCACGTGGTCGCCCGACCTGCTACAAGGTCGGCCGACCTACCCTCGGAGCCATTTTACACGTGCAACAACTGTCCTAACCACCAACCTCCATGGGGACGCAAGATCAAGCCGTTGGAGTGCAAAGGCGGTGGATCGGGTGGTTGTTGACGCGAGATAGTGACTAAATTTATGCTCTATTTTTATATGATTTTATATCCTTTCAGGAGTTAATCTTATGATTTAGTCTTGTTTTGCTAACAAATAACCCCATTTTCGAGAATGCTTTTTGGTTTTGTGCAATATTGATTTTTGCAGGAAAATAGGGTATAATTGTGATAATTTTTAGGATTTCTCGAATCAAGGATTTATGCTACAAGTCCAAGGACGACAATTAAAGCCCAAAAAGAAGGCCCAAGCCCATTATGGAGAAGGTTTCGGAGGCTAATGATTTCTTAAATATGAAGAATATGAAGATAAGTAAGGTTTATCAAGAGTCCAATCGAACCCCCAATTAAATCTCGAGATATTCTCGGATTTCAGGACAGCAGCACCTTGCGGGCCTAATTCGGAGACATTAACGACATCAATGAAGAAAGTTTGAATACCAAAGTTGTAGATCCCTTCAAGCTCTACAATTTAGAGTCCGAGTTTGCATTATTTGGACTTCAGATGAAGGAGTTATGGTCGAAATACTAAAGGCTGCAGAATATGAAAAGCTGATTTCGGGAAGGAATAGGACAAGGACTTCTTCTCCAAGCAAGGAAGCTTCATGGACGCCCAAGAACCTTCAAGACTCTTGTATATACATAGAAATAAGTGTTTTAGGACTCTTAGAACCGATCTATTAGATTCCATGTATAGGGGACTCTCCGGAGTATAAATATATGGCCTCTCGGGAGAGGCACCACTATCTACCGCAAATTCATTGTAAGTCGAGAGTCTAGGGCAGAGGTCGGGGGCCAAAGGCGTTCAACTCGGCGAGAAGGACATCTCGGCGAAAGGAGGAAGCGAGATGAGGCAGGATCCAAGGGGGTCGGCCGACCCCTGGCATGCCGAGGGCTGCTCGAGTTCATCTTCTGTCGAGTTCTTCGTCGAGTCCGTCTCGACAACTATGCTTCAAGTTCATGACGTATCTCGAGTAATATCTCGTACTTCTTATGTTACTTTGATAAAGCCTAGATGATTTGATCAATAAAGTTTGTTTTTTAGACTTCTTATTTATGCATATTTTATGATCCATATCTTTACAATGCTTAATGCCAACATGATTTATCTGGCCAGATATAAAACGTTTTCATGTTCTTTTAGTAGATCTTTTTACTTTAATTAGTTGATTGAATCTACTCATGCTTAGAGATGGTTGGGGTTTACTGGTTCTAGTGACAGTAGGGCTGGAGAAAGGTTCGAGTAAGCCTTTAACATTCATGGTTGTGCTTAATCTTTGCTTAATGATTAGATCTTATCTCAAGGTGGTTCTTAGTACATAGGTTGTTTGTCTCATATCTCTTGTGGATCCTTTTGCCATGTTAAACCATATCTATCTCGTTTATAGCTTAATACTTGTTCTATCATTTTATGCTATAGTTTAGATCTCTTTTAGACCGTAATTAGAGTATAATTAGAGTACAATTAGAATAGTCCTTAATCCTTTTTAAGCTTGTTTTAGATCTATTAGAACTAGCTAGTAATTAAGTTAATATTAGATTAATAATAGCCTAAGCGTAATTATCCTTGGATTGACAAAACCCAAGATACTCATTCTGGGGAAAAGCTACCACGATACTGTGCGCTTGCAGTATAAGGTTTGGCGTGCTTAATTGCCATCAACAGCGTCACCCAACCTCGGAGTAGGTCGGCCGACCTCCCCCCTAGGTTGGCCGACCACCGACTTCGGCCTCCCACCGACCTAAGCCTCCTACAAGTACCCCCCTCTCATATGGGACTATAAATAGGCCTGTAGAGCTCATTTGTAAGGGTGTGGAGAAGTTGAGAGCCATATTCTACCTTAGAGAGTGTCATTTTACACATCTTAGTAGTTAGGATAGTCCTGGAAGTTAGAGTGAGTCGAGCTTTGCCTCAGAGTTCTCGGAGATTCTTCTGAGTCTACGGTAACAGCTCTTGTATCTTTTGTACTCAATCTTCAATATAATTCAGTTATATTTTACTTTATTTCTATCTCTTGCAAGTGTGGTGTACCCTTTATTTTTCATCCTTGCTAGGCTTAGACTTGTGGTTATCTTAGTTAGTCAAGTCCCATTATTCTTGCCGGTGCTATAATTCAACCTGTACGCGAGGCTCTGATTAGGTCCTCTCCTCTGATCAAGGACGATCTATTATTACTCAAGCTTTGCTTGAGTACGTTTATAGCGTGCCAGCCTATCCACGCAGATTTGCTTGCTAGCCCCACTCGGTGACAGCATGTGGTGTACCTGTGTAGTCCAGGCCCGTTCGTTCGGTAGGCCCATAGGCGTTAGCTGGGTCTCCTTCGGTGGTCTACTATCTACCCCCTGACCCCTCGAGGCACCGGAATTTCGCTTGACGCGAGACCCTGACTTGCTACTTGAGTTTTTAGTTAACCACGACATAGTCTTTGCAGCCAAATAGAATAGAGTTTGGGAACTTTATCTCACTCGTTGTCCTCCCAGGCAACTATACCTTTCTACATGTATCTTAGGTAGTTTCTCTTACTTCTTTCCACCATACACCTATCCGTTTATAAGACTTACCCCTGTCTAGTGAATAGCTGGTATATTTATTTAAGTACGGTTCATTCGATTTGAGTTTGTTCAATTATACTCTCTCGCCTGCCGCTTTCCTGTGGATAAAAATACGATACTCGGAATACTCTGGGTGAAAAGCTACAGCGGTCTCCGTGCGCTTGCGGAGTGAAATATTTTAAGGCTAAGAGACGCCAATAGTTACAAGTGTGTTTTCCCTTCAATCGTTGATCTCACTTGTGTTTCTTTCTTATCCGCAGGATTGAAGTGCCGAGGATTGCTGACTTCACCAATCCAAGTGCTGGATCGATGATGTGGCAAGGCCTTCCGGTACTTTGCATGTTGCATTCGTGGCTTACACCTTGGAGCTGTGATGAGACTTCATTCTTGTGCATGCAGGTCGAAGATGGGTTGGTTTGGCCACTTTGTCAGGCCGGGCAGCCTGGCCCACATGCCAGTGTCCTGTGACTTAGCCAAATTTGGCCTATTTTGTGCTGATCTTATGCCTGCAATCAAATATTCAACACAACTTGTGGAAGTATATTAGTAGCATAGGTTAGTCTACACTTTGGCATATTTTCCTTCATATACATGGATAGTTGATGGTAGGAATGGTGCAATAACGACCGTCAACACCCCCAAGCTTAGACCTTTGCTCGTCCTCGAGTAAAGCCAAGATGGGTTATGGATCAGGAGTTGCTGCAATATCAATGCTCATGAATAGAAGCTATGCACAATCGACACCCATGCTTTCTCCTCGAACCATAGTGTATGTAATGATCACTCTTACTCATACCTGTGGTGCATCTTTTTGTCTTACCATTCCTTGGGTGGTTGGGAGGAAGAACGACTTAGCTGCAGGTTCTGCTCCAAGCATGTCTTTTGGGATTCCCATCTCAGGTGTTTTTGATGATTTTTCAAAAAGAAAACAAGTTTTCCCCAAAGGTACTCTTGATCACTCAAAGTGTATCCTCACCAAATGAAGCCAAGAGCATGGCTAAGAACTTCCTGTACTAAGGCTTATGTGGAGCTCAGGGTAGGAAAGAACTTAGCTTACTTAGGCTGTTCATTTTGCAAAGCCAAAGATTGGATCAAAGAAATGTACTACATCATCTAGTCTTGTTCATTATTGGAGCTTTATTTGGTAGATGGATGGATGAAACTCCTTGTTCCCTTTCCTTCTCCTTTTTTATTGATAGGTATGAGTATGGAGCCTTTTTGTATTTTTCTCTCTTTTTGCCATGCTTGACTAGCATGCTTTTCTTTTTCTCATATTTTTGCTGGCAACGTACTCTCCCTCTTTTTGACTTAGGAAGGAGTAAGGTCAAAGGTATTTATTTGGAGATATATGGATGCATACCCAGGATAGGTAAATGCATAAGTGGTGATGGTTTTGCTCCAATAATTCACAAGATAGAGATGATACCATTCAATGAGACTCAAAATTTGAGAAATCTCAAGACAACACTAAGCAGCTTAAACAAGCTAGGCTCAGATATTTCAGTGTATTTGGCTCTGGTAGGTGTTTCAAACCAACGTGAGAACTTTATTGTATTTTTCAAAAGAATAAACCTGAGATGTTCATCTTACTAAGAATATGTGGAGAAAACCTAATGCTTAGCCATATCATTTCTCACAACAACTTAGACATAGTTATGCAAATGGCATCCACTAAGTACAAGATCAAGCTTTCAACTTATACACATAGGCTCGAAATTAAGCTAAGTATGGTATGTGCACAAACAACTAGGCATGAACACAATAGAGCAACTATTCATCATTTCCATATGAAAGATATATGCATCAAAGATGGGAGTTGCTTTTATTGACCCTCTTTTTTTAGAGCAATACATCGAAATAGGAAAATATATAAAGGATATTATTTTATTAAACACGCTTACCTTCGGTCGGATGGGTGATGCTGCTGTTCGGTCGGACGGGGTACTGCTGATACTGGTGGGACGGGTGATGCTGCTGGACGGGTACTGCTGCTTGGTCAGACAGGTATTGCTGCTGCATATGAAAGGAGACAGAGACAAGAGACGGGGACGTCTTACTCTAAGGGATACGGGTGCGAGGAGGCATGCTCATAACGGCCTACCATCCCCCCAAGCTTCAATGAAGCTAGGGGTGTTGGTAGTAGTAGTTGTAGCAGTTCTGAGCATTGAGGAATCCGGCTCCAACTTGCTCGTTCAGGTTCTGGAGCATTTCAGTGTTGGTTTGGAGCCATTGATCCATCGCTTCCGTGCGTTGGTGGATATCACTGTTGACGGCACTTAAGCACGCCAAACCTTATACTGCAAGCGCACAGTATCGCGGTAGCTTTTCCCCAGGATGAGTATCTTGGGTTTGTCAATCCAAGGATAATTACGTTTAAGCTACTATTAATCTAATATTAACTTAATTACTAACTAATTGCAATAGATCTAAACAAGTTTAAAAGGGAATAAGACTATTCTAATTATACTTCTAAACAAGCTCTAATTATATTATAAAAGAGATCTAAACTATAGCATAAAATGATAGAACAAGTATTAAGCTTTAAACGAGATAGATATGGTTTAACATGGCAAAAGGATCCACAAGAGATATGAGACAAACAACTTATGAACTAAGAACCACCTTGAAATAAGATCTATCAACAAGCATAGATTAAGCATGATCATGAATGTCAAAAGCTTACTCGAACCTTTCTCCAGCCCTACTGTCACTAGAACCAGTTAATCGACGAACTAGTAAACCCTAACCATCTCTAAGCATGAGTAGATTCAATCAACTAAGATAGATCTACTAAAAGAGCATGATAAATTTAGATGCTGGCCAGCGAATCATGCTAGAATTAAGCATTGCAAAGATATGGATCATAAGTCAAGCATAAACAAGAAGCTAGGTCTAAAAGACAAACATTATTGATCAAATCATCAAGGTTTTATCAAAGTAGCATAAGAAGTACGAGAAATTGCTCGAGATACATCATGAACTTGAAGCATACTCGTCGAGATTGACTCAACGAACAACTGGAAGAAAGATGATCACGAACAGCCCTCGGGAGCCCCTGGGTCGGCCGACCAGACCCCTAGGGGTCGGCCGACCCCCCTGGCTCCTGCCTCCTCTTGCTTCCTCCTTTCGCCGAGATGTCTTTCTCGCCGAGTTGAACGCCTTTGGCCCCCGAGCTCTGCCCTAGACTCTTGACTTACAATGAATTTGCGGTGGACAATGATGCCTCTCCCCTTGGGAGGCCATATATTTATACTCCGGAGAGTCCCCTATACATGGAAACTAATAGGTCGGTTCTAAGAGTCCTAAAATACCTAAAACACTTATTTCCAAGTATATATAAGTTTCCAAAAGAGTCCGGGACGTCCATATATTTCCTTGCTTGGAGATGAAGTCATTGATAGAGTCCTTCCCGAAATCACCTTTCCATATTCTGCAGCCTTTAGTAATTCGACCATAACTTCCTCATTTGAAGTCCAATAAATGCAAATTCGGACATTTTCGTGTAGAGCTCGAAAAGTTCTACAACTTTGTCAATTGGACTTTCTTCATTTGACGTCGTTAAAGTTTCCAAATTTGGCCCACAAGGTGCAGCTGTCCTGAAATCCGAGAATATCTCGCGATTTATTTGGAGTTTGGATTGGACTCTTGATAAACCTTCCTTATCTTCATATTCTTCATATCCAAACAATCCTTAGCTTCTGGAATCTTCTCCATAATGGGCTTGGGCCTTTAATTGCTCTCTTTTAATTAATCATCTCTCCTCCTTGGACTTGTAGCATAATCCTTTCTTCGAGAAATCCTCAAAATATCACATTTATACCCTATTTTCCTGCAAAAATTAATATTGCACAAAAACAAAGAGCATTCTCGAAAACGGGGTTATTTGTTAGCAAAACAAGACTAAATCATAATATTAATCCCTAAAAATATATAAAATCATATAAAAATAGAGCATAATTTTAGTCAATATCTTGCGTCAACAACATCCCCACACTTAGATGTTGCTAGTCCTCGAGCAAAGGATCGATAAACTTATATAAAAACTCTATTTAAGAAAATTCTAAACAAATACTTCTCAACTTAATCTTACGTTAGAAATCAATCAAATCATAACATGGATTTTAAATCGACTTTTATGCATATAGATCCCCATAAAAATTATCAAAGTCAAATGAATCATAGCAATGCCAAAATTTTCTTTCAGAATCATAAAAGAGGGTTTTAGAAAACGAAACTTTCAAAGATCAAGAATTTACTTGCCCTTTACTAAGCTCTCAAAAGACACTCTTTATAAGTGGCTATCCTATAAAAATTTACTCTCAAATTCCTCTTCTCACAGGAGTATATGTGGAGCTTGGTAAAGGTTTAGCAAAGCTAATCATTTTATTGTCCAGCTAAGTTATCTCTCTAAAAATCATCTAATCAACTCAAATTATCTTGGTCATTGAAATAAGAAACTAAATATATAAAGAGACAAGGAAAAGAAGATATAGAAAGTGGACATGTGCAATAATATAATGAAGTGGAATAATTTCCGGAATTTGCACATGGTTGGAAAAGTAAAAGTTTTTGCTCATTACACTGATAAGATTATTTAGACTTTCACATCTCTTCTCCAAACTCTC
This sequence comes from Paspalum notatum, assembly GCA_022530915.1. Lineage (NCBI taxonomy): Eukaryota > Viridiplantae > Streptophyta > Magnoliopsida > Poales > Poaceae > Paspalum > Paspalum notatum. The sequence continues at coordinate 16,106,065 of CM039688.1, forward strand.
CAAATTCTACATTTATTTTTTTCTTTTCTCCCCCTTTCTCCTTTTTCTAATTCTACTTGCGACCACTTGGTCATTTTTTTTATATATAACCTAATTCTACAAGCGACCACTTGGTCATTTTTTTCTCCCACTCTTTTTTTTATGCTAGGCGCCATCCCTTTTCTCTCTTTTTTTTTCTTTTTTTTTCTTTTAATGGTGCCCTACCTCTCTTTACCATCATTTTGGAAACAATTGCTTTTTATGACAAGATTATTTGAGCAAAAACTTTACTTATATAGGTAACGATGAAATAATGAGAAGAAATTTGACTCAAAGGATTTAAAGAAATCGCTCTTTTATTGTAAGCAATTGAATTTATAGAAGGCTAGCAAAAGATGAAATAAAGATGACCAAGATTATTTAAGAGATCAAATTTTCTAAAGAGATCAAACTTAACCAAACTCACATGAGATAACTTGCTTATAAACTGGCTTTCATAATCTAAGCTCTACTAGGAATTTTAACTCTCTCTTAACAAAGGGTTTGTAAAACTTGATCAAAGAAGAGAGGTTTTATGAAAAAAAAAAATAGATACACCTCTAATCTTTTTCTTAATTAAAAACTTTGGCAAAGCTATAAAACATAATCCTCTGATAAAGATATGGGTTATGCATTACTAATCAATCTAGTAATCACCACATTAATCAAATCATGAAAACTTAAGCAAGATTAAATATCAAAGTAAAAATAAAGAATAAACTTAAATAAAGAGAGGCAATTATTCAACACACATTTTATTAATATAATAAGACCTAATAAAATAATTTCATAGACTAAATATATAATACTTTAATAAGGCTTTAATAAAACCCATATAAAACAAATACTTATTTATTTATACGTCCAATTAGACGTTTTATTTAGATATGGGAGGTAATATAATAACCTCCCCACACTTACACTAAGCAAAGCTCTTAAATTTCCCTAATCCACATTGTCTGAACTGAATTCTTCCTCAAAATTATTAGGGAAACAACAGAGACTATGCCATAAAAATTTGAACTTAAACCGACGAGGAAACACCCTGGGTCGGCCGACTTCGACCCTCCTGGTCGGTCGACCTGGGGCTATCCTCTGGCCAAAAGGCCTCATATTGAGTCGGTAACCTTATTTTCTAATTTAAAATAAATATAGATAGAAAATTTTTAAAAACAAGAAACTAAACTCTACTAAATATATACAAAGATGCGAAAAATAAATAAAACTAGGGATTTAGATCATAGTACGGTACCTTTACTTCCTTGAATTCATATGTATCAATATAATTGATTTCAAATTTGTCCTCTTCAAGGAAAATTTTAAGTCTTTGACCGTTGACCATGAATCGATTCCCTTCTAAATCCATAATAGTAACTGCCCCGGTAGGTGATACATCATGTACTATATAAGGTCCATCCCATTTACTTTGTAGCTTACCTTTTCCAAAAAGTTTGAATCTTGAATTGTAAAGAAGAACCTTATCACCTTCCTTGAACTCTTTCTTTTGGATTCTTTTATCAAACCATCTCTTAACCCTTTCCTTATAAATACTAGCACTGTGATAAGCTCGTAGTCTAGCTTCATCAAGGGTACTTAGTTGAATCCTTCTTTTGATCAAAGCAGCGTCTAAATCTAAATTTAATTCCTTAATAGCCCAATAGGCCTTGTGCTCCATCTCTACTGGTAAATGACAAGTCTTTCCATAAACAAGCTGATAGGGTGTCATTCCAATAGGGGCTTTAAATGCAGTTCTATAAGCCCAAAGAGCATCATTAAGCTTCTTTGACCAATTTTTACCACCTTTAATTACTGTCTTTTTTAGAATATCTTTTAATTGTTTATTTGATGTTTCGGCTTGGCCATTTGTCTGTGGATGATAGGCTGTAGAAACTCTATGCTCGATTCCCATCTTTGCTAGATAATTAGTAAATTCTTTTCCAACAAAGTGTGATCCTCCATCTGAGATAATAACTCTAGGAACTCCATATCTTGGAAAAATATTATCTTGAATCATTTCAATGGATTCCCTTGTAGATGCCTTTTTGCATGGTATAGCTTCTACCCATTTTGAAACGTAATCCACAGTTACCAAAATGTACTCATATCCATGTGAATTTTCAAATGGTCCCATGAAATCCATTCCCCAGACATCAAATAAATCTATCTGTAAATTATACGTGAGAGGCATTGAATTTCTTGAAGTGATATTTCCAGACCTCTGACACTCAGGACAAGTGGCTACAAATTTTCTTGCATCTTCATGCATTTCTGGCCAATAAAATCCACTCCCCCATACTTTAGCTTGGGTTCTAAAATGACCATGATGTCCTCCATATTCTGCAGAGTGGCATTTCCTCAAAATCTCCTGTCTTTCCTCTGCAGGTACACATCTTCTAAGGACACCATCTGATCCATATCTATATAAGTAGGGAGCACTCCAATAGTATTTCTTAGCTTCGGCCAGAACTCTTCTCTTAGAATTATAGTTGAGGTGTGGTAGTGGTTCTCCTCTTATAGCTCTTATCACATCTCTCATCCATGAATCTTTATCTAGGACCGCATAAAGAGTGTCATCTCTTAGTGCATCTTCTATTGGTGAACCATCCTTTCCATGATCCATCCTAGATAAGTGATCCGCCACTACATTCTCAACTCCCTTCTTGTCTCTGATCTCTACATCAAACTCTTGTAGCATTAATATCCATCTAATTAAACGAGGCTTAGCATCCTTTTTAGTGAGTAGGTACTTGATAGCAGCATGATCAGTGTAGACTATAACCTTTGAATTAACTATATAGGATCTAAATTTCTCAAAGGCAAAAACTACTGCTAACAACTCCTTCTCCGTAGTAGCATAATTGACTTGAGCCTCATTGAGAGTCTTGCTAGCATAATAAATGGCATGTACTTTTCCATTTTTCCTCTGTCCTAGCACGGCTCCCACTGCATAGTCACTGGCATCGCACATGATCTCAAAAGGAAGATTCCAGTCTGGTGGTTGAATGATCGGTGCACTAATAAGTAACTCCTTAATCTTTCTAAAGGCAACCTCACACTCCTCAGTGAACTCAAATGGAATATCCTTTTGAAGAAGATAAGTAAGGGGCTTAGCTATTTTTGAAAAGTCCTTAATAAATCTCCTATAAAATCCAGCATGTCCAAGAAAGCTTCTTAGAGACTTAATATTAGTGGGTGGTGGCAATTTTTCTACCGTCTCTATTTTAGCTTTGTCTACTTCAATTCCTTTCTCGGATATGATGTGTCCCAACACAAGTCCTCTTGTAACCATAAAGTGACACTTCTCCCAGTTTAACACTAAGTCAACCTCTTCACACCTCTTAAGCACTTTTTCTAAATTCCTTAAGCAGTGGTCAAAACTAGTGCCATGGACTGAGAAATCATCCATAAAAACCTCCATAATGTCTTCAATAAAGTCTGAGAATATTGCCATCATACACCTTTGGAAAGAAGCTGGTGCATTACATAGACCAAATGGCATTCTCCTATAGGCAAAGGTTCCGTATGGACAAGTAAAGGTAGTCTTGTGTTGATCGTCTGGATGAATAGGAATTTGGAAGAAACCAGAATATCCATCTAAATAGCAAAAATGGGTATTCTTAGCTAGTCTCTCTAACATCTCATCTATAAAGGGTAGCGGGAAGTGATCTTTTTTAGTGGCTTTATTAAGCTTCCGGTAATCTATGCACATCCTCCAACCAGTCACTGTCCTTTGTGGAATTAATTCATTTTTATCATTTTTAACTACGGTTAAACCTCCCTTTTTAGGCACACAATGGACTGGGCTTACCCACTCACTGGTTGGTACTGGGTAGATAATTCCGGCGTTTAAAAGTTTGATTACTTCCTTTTTCACTACAGACCTCATTTCATTACTCATCCTCCTTTGATTGTCAACCACTGGCTTGTGATCTTCCTCCATTGGAATCCTATGAGTACAAAAAGCTGGGCTGATTCCTTTTAGATCTGCTAGAGAGTAACCAATTGCCTTCTTGTGTCTCCTCAACACTTCCAGTAGCCTTTCTACTTCTTCTGGACTTAATTTATCACTGATGATTACTGGGTAAGTTTTATCTTTTCCTAGAAACTCATATTTAAGTCCATCAGGTAGTGGCTTTAGCTCTACATCTGGTGCTTCCTCATGATCTAAGTCGCCTAGTGGCTCTACTAGAGTGTCTCGGGTTTCTTCTATATTTTGCTCTAGTTGATTAGTGGCATTGGTTGTTTCTTCGGAGAAGAAACCTTCCTCTTCTCCTTCTAGGACTAGTTTTAAAGGCTCTCTAAAAGCATTTATATAATTAATACTCTCTATCTCCTCTATATCGGGAGTGAGATTAATAGGCACTTTAGATGCCGATAAGAAATCAAAGTCATATTTTAAATTATTAATATTAAGCGTGACTTTTCCTTTTTCATTATTAACTACAGCATTAACCAACTTAAGAAAAGGTCTACCAAAGATTAAATTAACATTATCATCATAGACATTAATCACATAAAAATCAGTTGGTATAATTTTATTAGCAAAGTTAACTTCAACATTTTTAATTAAGCCTACAGGTTTAATTATTTCATTACTAGAAAGTTTAATCTTAAGATTAGTGGAAACTATACATGGTTTATCACATAACTTAGAATAAACTTCATAGCTCATTGTACTTACCTGGGCTTCCATAGAGCAGTGGATATTGTTGAAGTCTTCTTTGTTGATGGAGCATGCAATTCCAGTTGAAGATTCAGCTGGTAGATGGACAATAACCTCCTTAGTAAATGATGACTCCAGCTTGACTCCGATCACTCGCTTCACTTCAGAGACAAAGTCACTGTCCAGCTCCTCTTCTTGGAATAATTTCTGCAGCATCTCCCCTGTATCTTGGCTATCAGAATTCCTCCTTAGTGGTATTTCTGGTGGAAACAGCTCCTCTTCTTCCACTAAGTCTTCTGGTGGGAGTGGTCCTGCACACTTGAGTGTATCTCCAAAATCCACTGGCATCCAGCTCATTCTCTCAAACTCTGTCAGAGGCTTTGCACTAGCAAGACTTCTATAATCGGTGCTCTTGATCTCCTCTTGAGGTGCAAAACTTCCATACTCTTCTTCGTCGAATGCATATGAGACTGGAGACTTTTTGACAGGTAGCTGGTCTTCAATCATGGCAGGTATAGGCGCCATATGCTCCTCTCCTGGCTCCTTCACTCTTCTGTCTTTTCTTTCTCTTTCACTCTTGGAAGTCAGAAAAATGTTGGACAGGATCCTTGTGGCTTCACTACTTGATAGGCTCAAGAGTGATCCTCCTGCGCACGTGTTCACATGCTTGAAGTCTTCTGACGTCAGACCAAAGAAGAATATCTGAATAGCCATTTCTGGCATCACTCCAAGTAGTGGTCCTTGCAGCAGCAGATCATTAAGTCTCTCCCAGGCTTCGTCGATGTCTTCATCCTCCTTCTGCTCAAAGTTCCAAATCTCCTTCCTTAGCTTGTGCACTCGAAGTATAGAGAAGAATTTGGTGAGAAACTTTTGCTCGAGTATTTCCCAATCTCCTTGAGCTTCAATTGAGGCAACTTGGTACCATCTTTTGGCTTTATCGACAAGGGTAAATGGAAAGAGGTTCCACTTAACCCACTCCTCAGGGACTCCATCTTGATGGAAAGTGCGGCACACTTGATTTAGCTTCTTTAGGTGCTTGTAGGGATTCTCATCGTCTTCTCCACTGAACAGATTTTCAGCAGCAATTCGGATGATTCCTGGCTTAAGCTCGTAAGATTCTGCTTCCGGCTTCTTGTTTGATTCTTGAAACTTCAAATCTTTAGCTTTTGGAGTTGAAAACTCTCTAAGCGTTAAGTGCTGAAGATCTTCAAGAAACGTAGTCATATCTGACACAAAAAATAAAAACAAAACACAAACAAAAGATCTATGACAGCAAAGTTGCTGGGTTAGTTTTAATAAAAAGAAACAAACACAAGAACTTAACAATGAACACAGAAACTAAATTAGAGAATCAAGATCGTAATTAGATATCTCTAAATAACTAGAACCAAATCTAAACACAGAATAAAGAACTAGCACACAATTAAAAAAACTATTATCAAACAATTAGAACAAGATTAACACACAATTAGCAAACTAATCTCACTATTAAAACTAGTAGTAAAAAAAAATTAATAAAAGATTTACAATAACTTAAACGATAAATATCCCCGGCAACGGCGCCAGAAAAGCTTGTTGACGGCACTTAAGCACGCCAAACCTTATACTGCAAGCGCACAGTATCGCGGTAGCTTTTCCCCAGGATGAGTATCTTGGGTTTGTCAATCCAAGGATAATTACATTTAAGCTACTATTAATCTAATATTAACTTAATTACTAACTAATTGCAATAGATCTAAACAAGTTTAAAAGGGAATAAGACTATTCTAATTATACTTCTAAACAAGCTCTAATTATATTATAAAAGAGATCTAAACTATAGCATAAAATGATAGAACAAGTATTAAGCTTTAAACGAGATAGATATGGTTTAACATGGCAAAAGGATCCACAAGAGATATGAGACAAACAACTTATGAACTAAGAACCACCTTGAAATAAGATCTATCAACAAGCATAGATTAAGCATGATCATGAATGTCAAAAGCTTACTCGAACCTTTCTCCAGCCCTACTGTCACTAGAACCAGTTAATCGACGAACTAGTAAACCCTAACCATCTCTAAGCATGAGTAGATTCAATCAACTAAGATAGATCTACTAAAAGAGCATGATAAATTTAGATGCTGGCCAGCGAATCATGCTAGAATTAAGCATTGCAAAGATATGGATCATAAGTCAAGCATAAACAAGAAGCTAGGTCTAAAAGACAAACATTATTGATCAAATCATCAAGGTTTTATCAAAGTAGCATAAGAAGTACGAGAAATTGCTCGAGATACATCATGAACTTGAAGCATACTCGTCGAGATTGACTCAACGAACAACTGGAAGAAAGATGATCACGAACAGCCCTCGGGAGCCCCTGGGTCGGCCGACCAGACCCCTAGGGGTCGGCCGACCCCCCTGGCTCCTGCCTCCTCTTGCTTCCTCCTTTCGCCGAGATGTCTTTCTCGCCGAGTTGAACGCCTTTGGCCCCCGAGCTCTGCCCTAGACTCTTGACTTACAATGAATTTGCGGTGGACAATGATGCCTCTCCCCTTGGGAGGCCATATATTTATACTCCGGAGAGTCCCCTATACATGGAAACTAATAGGTCGGTTCTAAGAGTCCTAAAATACCTAAAACACTTATTTCCAAGTATATATAAGTTTCCAAAAGAGTCCGGGACGTCCATATATTTCCTTGCTTGGAGATGAAGTCATTGATAGAGTCCTTCCCGAAATCACCTTTCCATATTCTGCAGCCTTTAGTAATTCGACCATAACTTCCTCATCTGAAGTCCAATAAATGCAAATTCGGACATTTTCGTATAGAGCTCGAAAAGTTCTACAACTTTGTCAATTGGACTTTCTTCATTTGACGTCGTTAAAGTTTCCAAATTTGGCCCACAAGGTGCAGCTGTCCTGAAATCCGAGAATATCTCGCGATTTATTTGGAGTTTGGATTGGACTCTTGATAAACCTTCCTTATCTTCATATTCTTCATATCCAAACAATCCTTAGCTTCTGGAATCTTTTCCATAATGGGCTTGGGCCTTTAATTGCTCTCTTTTAATTAATCATCTCTCCTCCTTGGACTTGTAGCATAATCCTTTCTTCGAGAAATCCTCAAAATATCACATTTATACCCTATTTTCCTGCAAAATTAATATTGCACAAAAACAAAGAGCATTCTCGAAAACGGGGTTATTTGTTAGCAAAACAAGACTAAATCATAATATTAATCCCTGAAAATATATAAAATCATATAAAAATAGAGCATAATTTTAGTCAATATCTTGCGTCAACAATCACCCACCTCCTAGTACAGCCTCTGATCGTATTGGCCCAACTTCATCCCCCCCATTGCGGAGTTGATGTCGGCCATGTAATCTGGGTGGTACCAAGCTGAAGCAAAGGGACCTTGGTCTCAGCTGAACGCATGTGACGAGCTACCATCTCCGTAGTATTGTGTACTATGGGAAGGCTGGTAGGAGATCTGGCCACCGGTAGTGGAGAAATAACAGGATGGCTCAGATGGCGTGGAAGCTAAGGACCGAAAGAGCGACCTAGCGGGGGGTGAATAGGTCGACACCTAAATCCTACACCCCAAAAACCCTCTCTTCTCAAACGTCCAAGATCACGTAGCAACAAGTGCTACTAACCCTAGGACACGACGAGGAAAGCACTACGGAAGCACTACACAGCACTTGCTAACGCTGAGAGAAAACATTGCAAAGTGAGCCTAGAACAGCCAGTAGCAAGAGCCACCGAACAGTCCGACGCCAAGGCACCAGACAGTCTGACAGCACCACTGGACAGTCCGGTGCCTAAGCGCCGGACAGTCTGGTACACCCACCGGACGATATAGGCCGAGGGCTTGACCCTCAAACATCCACCGTCGAACAGTCCGGTGGACAGTCCGGTGGCTACTAAAATCCTAAGAGGCCGAGCCTCGTGAACTCCGCTCGGGCAAAAACCAAGGCCACCAGACAGTTCAGTGCCTCACCACCGGAAAGTCCGGTGGTATTGAACAGGGCAGCCCGAGTGAAGAAAACAGCCCGAGAATCCTCAAAATCGAACCAAATCTTGATTAAATGGACTCCAAACTTCACCAAATTTAGCAAGGACTTTGTCTAGGCCATGGAGAAGCTCTTCCCATAAGATCAAGCCCTAGGCTTAAGTTTTTCTCCATGGATTTGACTAGACCTCGAAGTGAAGTCCACTTGCCAAGAATGAAAGAAGAGGGGCTGCTCGTGGATTCAAAGATTGGGCAACACAACCACAATCAAAACCACATCCTAGCAGTCCAAAACATCGACAATAGAAAGATCTTGCTCTTGACCAAAACCAAACACACCAAAAGGCAAGAAAACAAAGATCAAAAACCAATCAATTGAGGGGCAAAAAAGAGCACATAAGGGGCTGCACGAAATCCATCTATTGATAGCCTCAAAGAGTTCTTAGATCCAGATCACAAGATGAATCTCGTTCTCCAAGCTGCGACCCAACTTCCTACCCTCTTTTTGTGGCCCTAGATCACTCTAGAACACTAATCTTCCTTGCTCTTGCTTGGGAGAACAAAACTTAGGGTTTTCTAGCCCTAAGCAACAATCCAACTAGCCAAGAGAGTTGGCCTAAGGCAGCCAACTCCTTCTTTATACTACATGACTCAAAGTATGCTGTTTTGCAAATAGCCCCTGGGATACACACTCAATTACACTAAAATGCCTGTAGAGGCCAGAAAAGATGCTAGAAACTCAGATGAACGGCCATGATGGAGTCATTGATCTTCTTCGGCTCTAAGTAATCTCCCGATGTCCTCCACGTGGTCAGTAGCTCATCCCTTTGGATAACTACCGGTTTTGGGATACCGGCAACCAGCCCCTGGTTTTGACGGTGGAACCAGGAAAGGATCTTGGGCCCTGGTTTTGATGCTCGAACCGGGAAACGATTGTTGGGCCTCTACTTGAGTGATTTTACGGCTCACGACACCGTCCCGCACCCACGGTTACACTTGTGGGCCAAGCCTAACTTGGGCCTCCACCTAAGCCACCTGCCAGTCCACTCGGTAGGGTTTTTGTCACGCCACATCCACTCTGGCGTCGCCTCTCAGTCCACTCGAGAGGGCTTCTCCTCCAGGTCACACTTAGGAGGTGCTTGCTCGTCCATCAGCAAGTCTTCGGTGTTGACAAGCTCTCATCACAGCCAGGACGAAAAACCAGACTCAGTACACTTGAGTCCCTCAATCTCCCCCTTGATGAAGTTGCGAAACAGACAGAAGGTTGTAACCAAGGTTACCAACCAAAGCAACATCCGTCATGATAAAACTCTCAGAAACTCGAACAGCACCAACACCCTTTACCTTACATGTGCCCTTATCCCTGAAAATGATATGCTCGCTGGAACTCACTGGGGTGAGACTAAAGAACCATCTGTGATTACCGGTCATGTGGCGCGAACAACCGGAATCCATGAGCCATATGTTCTCTAGGCCTCCGTCCTGCATCAATAGCGGTTCATGGGGTGAGCATATGGTCCGACACTGGGGTTAGTCTGAAAAGAAGCAAACCAGTGCCGCGCCATTTGCTCGAAAGAAGGGTTAGCAAAATCACAATCAAACATCCCTTGTCCCCAACCCCGTGGAAACTGTGTCTGCCTATCATCACGCCTATCAAAGTGTGATCTCTCAAAACCTCGGTCAGGTGAACCGTAGCCGTACTGCTCATGACCCGTGTGTTGGCGTTCCTTAGCCTATTAGATATAAATCCGCAAGCGCACAGAAAACGCGTTGTAGCCTTTCACCCGAGAGTATTCCAGGGTATCGAATCCACGAGGAATGAGGAGTATAATAATCACACAATACAATGGCCAAACTAGCAAAGCTAGCAAGTAGAGGATAAAAGACAGGAAAGCAGGTTCTCAACAGATGTTAAAGCACCTTACTATACTAAGCATGCAAAGCACTATACTTGTCATGTAAACATAGACACCAAAGCTGCAAAGCCACTGCCAGGCACCAGAGTGCTGATAACCCAGCCGAGAAAGGCGGGCGCTACAGGTTTCGGCTATATCGTCAGCGAGTCTATCCAAACCAACGGGATTGGAATACTGAGAACACAAAAGCTGTCACCTAGTGTGTCTATCAACCAGAGCTCCGTGGGATAGCCGACCAACCAAGGCAAACTCTAAGTATGAACATCGTCGTGCCACTCAGAGAGTTTACTACTTACTGGTAATGAGCCAGAAAAGCAAGCACTACTTTATAGCCAACACTATAAGCATGCACAAGGTTCCCGTAAACAGACAAGTATAAAACTAAGTATGAAAGTAAAGTAAGAATGTAATAACAAAGGTGAGAGACAAGGAACTTTACTCAATCCTGGAACTGAATATCCTTCCTCTGATGATACAAGCCTGGGAGAGAAGAGAAATCCTACTCCCTCACTCTGCACTCACTACTCTCCTTGATACAAGAGGAACTCTCTCTACAAGCTAAGGGAAAGCTTCACTTCTCCACACTATACACTCTCCCACTACATTTGTCCACTAATCCACACCTCACAAGGGAGGTCTAAGGGGGTATTTACAGTGCTAAGTGATGGAGAAGGTCGGTTGTGGCGGTTGGAGACGGTTAGAGGCCGGGCGGCTTGGGGTGGATCCGGGCGACCTGGACCCAAGCTGAGCGGCCTGGCCAACCCTTGGATCGACCACCTCACTTCATCCCACGGTCCATATTGCTCCTCCAAGGCGGTTATAGATTGGTTGGCGGTTATTCTTGTGTGCTTTTGCCTCAACCATTGGATTCTTTTGTGTTTCTTCCTTAGCCATTGGATGGAACTCCCCTGGATTGCTGACTTAGCCAATCCGTGGGCTGGATTGATGAAGTGGCAAGGCCTTCCATGGCATGGTGACTGGTTTTCTCGGAATCCATTGTGGAGTTGTATTTGACACGTTGTCTCTTGCATGCAGGTGGAAGATGGCGGCATTTGGAGAGTTTCACAGGCCGGGCGGCTTGGTGGCAAGCCGGGCGGCATGGGCCCTTATCCCATATCCAGCCCTTCTTCCTGGTTCACATGTTTTCTCCATGTTTTCTATGTTTTTACACCGTGACACGTGTTCCTGCAAGACCTTTGTACACAACTCGTGGAATCGGTTAATATGTACGAAATTTGCATAAACTTACCCTTGGAATATGAAATATTGGTGGTCAAAATAGGTTATAACGGCCGCCAACACCCCCCCACACTTAGACTTTTGCTTGACTTCGAGCAAAACAGGAGTTAAGCATGTTGTAGAGGGCATATGACAAATGTAGCCTCAGCAAGTACAAAGGTTACTCCCAAGTTGGTTCATCTTACCCAGGATTTCAATGGTGGCTACACTTAGATTTTGAGATGTTGAAACTGAGAACAAGTTGCAGGTGTCACAGCAGTTTTCTCCCAGCTAAGAGCAACAGAGGTTTTTTTCCTTTTTTCAAAAGACATAGTGTCCACTCTTTTGTTCTCAAGGTCACCTCTCAATCACTCAAAGGATGAGAATCCTTGTGTTTCCTCTCCTCCTATTCTAAGTTTTGGGTGGAGTTGAACGAGAGAGAGACTATCTCATCATGTTTGTATCACCAAGTCAAAGCAAGTGTCAAATCAAAGAGTATGAATCAAATCAAGAATTTTGGCTATGTGCAAGTGTGGCGGAAAGTTATCGGTAAGTGTGCTTTGGTATTCCCCTTTTTGATGAGAGAGAGGGCATGGTATTTTCCTTTTTTTTTCTTTCTTTCTCACTTTTTTTTCTTTTCTCTTTTTTTTCTATTCAATTCCATCCCTCTTTTCCTCTCTTTTTGCATGATTGATAACGGTGGGATTGGAACATTGGCATAGCACAACTTATTGGAGCTTTGTGGTATGAACGTGTACGTAGTAGCCAAAAGTCATGAATGATTCTAACTCATTTGATGGCACAAGGTTTGACAAAGTTCAAAACACTCAAAGATGTCTTTGAAACATATTGTATTTATATTTGTGGCACCGGTAGGACATGTGACTTGAGAACATTGGAGTAGATCACATTTTGAAATTTTAACAAAACAAAAGCTCTTTGCCTTAACGGGGGATCACTGCTATGTATCCATGTTACTTATTTCTCATGAATCAACAACTTAAATCAAAGCGGGTCCCTAAACAAAAGGTATCCATGGGAAAATTTACTTCAACATAGGGAGTAAGATTTGTACGAGCATAGACATAAGCTATCAATATGATCATGTAGAGTAAAATTTATCCAAGTTTCATGTATAGAATGGAATATATGGACCAAAATTGAAATTTTCGCGATAATACCTGGTCCTTGTGCAGGGTCGACGTGAAGATGGGCCAACTCAGCCCAAGACTGAGCCGGGCGGCCTGGTGGCAGGCCGGGCGACTTGGTCAGGAGCCGGGCGGCCTGACATGTGGGTCCTTCGACCCTTGCACCGATCATGTAGCGTGGAGAAGTGCTTTGGGACACCGTTTCTGCGTGTGCTAAGTTTTTCATCATCGTGATAGGCCGGGCGACCTGAGATAGGTGCCGAGCGACCTGGGTGCCAAGCCGAGCGGCTCGGGTTCAGCTCGGTTTGTCCCAAATTTTTGTGTGCAGCGCGGTCTAACCCTGTACATCATATTTCTTCGTTCTTTTCTGCAGGGTTAGTGACGAGAGATGGGGGAGGCTAAGTGCAATCCTCCCCCACACTAGAACTCAAAGTAGGGTAAACAGAAACTTTATTATACTAAGCATTAAAGGGAACAAAGAACATAGGCGCAAGTTATACAAAGAAAGAAATAAAACAAACTAAGCACTAAGAAAGCAAAAAGGGCGCCTATACTAAAATTTATTCTAATGCCATGGGCATCTATGGCATAGGTGGATCATAGATGTCGGGATGCCCAGTGGCATTGGCAAGGCGGCGGAACTTGGACGAGAAGCCCTTCCTAAGGATTTCTATCTTATCATTTATCTCCCAGTTCCAAAGTTCTCCTTCTGCGCAGCGTTCTTCAAGCATGACGAACCTTTTGTTCATGGCTGCGATCTCCACCTTGAGAGACTCAATGGTCTCTTCCTTCCCCTCCTCCTCCTTATCTGAATCTTCAAAATGTCCAAGAGGAGCCCGGATCGGAGGGGGCTTGATGGTCTTCTTCACAGTCCTCCTAGGGGGAGTAGAGTCAATAGACTCATCAATTGATGCGTCCCCCCTAAGGATGTTCTCTTTGTGCCTCGGGATCAACACCTTCCCCCACCCTCCATTGGGAGTATGTCCTCCTCGGATGGTGTAGGAGGGCGATCCCGGACTCTTAGGCGCACCGTTGCCCTCGCCTTTCACAGAATCTTCCGAGAAGAGTTTCCGGATTGGCACTGACTTGGGGGTGATTTTCCCGACGTTGGGTCGAGGTGAATCGCCCCGAAAGACCTTCTTTGCGATGGTGCGCGTAGGAGATAGACCCCTAGCCGGCCTTCCCGCACTGCGTAAGCGCAGGGGAGGTCGGGCGGCCCCTCTCCAAGCCAGGTGACTTGGCATCAAGCCGGGTGGCCTGGGGTGGAGGTCGGGCGGCCAGAGGTTCCACATCTAACACCATGTCGGGGTTGATCTCTTGGTTGAACAGTGGCGAGTAGGTCGCCGTGGTGCCGGATGTGATGGCTAGGCTCTTGGGAGAGGTGTTGTTGGAGGCTATGACTTAGGTTTTTCGAGGTGGAGATGAGATGGGAGTGATGAGAGTGGTGGAAGGGAAGAATTCTCGTCCTTAAGTCGTGAAAGCTCGATCTCATCCACTCAACAGAGTCCGGCGGCTAAGGGATCAGTTGAACTCAAAAAATTTCGAATAGAGGTGGCCGGGCGGCAAAGTTCGAGGTCGGGTGGCCTCGTTCTAGGTCGGGCTGCTCGACACTAAGTCGGGTGGCCTGACTAGGAGCCGAGCGGCTCCACCAGGGGGTCAGGCGGCTTGCACCTGCCTCGCCGACTCTGGTTTGGCAGACGAGAAGTCAGTTTTACCCTTCTAGGTGGACTGAAACCCTTTTTCATCGTGATGTGCTGGCTCTTTGTTGAGATTTTTGGTGGTATGGAAGCACAAGGTGAGATAAGACAGAAAAGTGAGGAGCATGGTAGTGTACATGGCTCGTTTTAGGTCGTCACTAGACCGTGGATGTGTGATCATGCCGTTCCTTGCAGCTCATAGACGTCCACTTCTTCGAGCTGAGGCATTTCGGGCTCTAGGAAGACTTTTAAGCGTTGCCCATTCGCTTTAAAGACCTTCCCGTCTTCGTCCTGGAGGGTGATGGCACCGTGATCGGCGGCATCAAGGACCAAAAAAGGTCCTTCCCACTTACTTCTAAGCTTACCATGACCAAACAAACGAACGCAAAAATTAAAAAGTAATACCTTATTACCTGGTTTGAATGTCTTGATCTTGATACGCTTATCGTGCCATCTTTTGGTTCGCTCCTTGTACAGCTTGGCACTGTGATAGGCCTTCTCCCTCCATTCCTCCATTTCAGCGAGTTGGATCTGACGTCGAACTCCTGCCGATTGGAGATCCATGTTCCACTTCCTTATCGCCCAATGAGACTTGAACTCAAGTTCTACTGGTAGGTAACAAGTCTTGACGTACACCATCTGATATGGTGTCATGCCAATGGGAGTTTTATATGCTGTGCGGTATGCCCATAGAGCATCGGGTAGCTTGGATACCCAATCTTTTCCCATAGCTTCGACAGTTTTCTGCAGGATATTCTTGATCTGTTTATTTGATGTCTCAGCTTGGCCACTTGTCTGCGGGTGGTAAGGAGTGGCAACACGGTGGTCCACACCGAGTTCTGCGAGGCACCTCTTGAATCTTTTGTCAATGAAGTGTGGGCCTCCATCACTGATAATGACCCTTAGCGTACCAAATCGAGGAAATATGGTGTCATAGAACATTCTGATAGAATGTCTTGAATCTACCGCGAAACACGGCAGCGCCTCTACCTACTTTGACACATAATCCACTACGATCAGGATGTACTCTTTGTCTCCACACTTGCGAAATGGTCCCATGTAGTTTATGCCCCACACATCAAATACATCAAGTTGAAGGTTGCTGGTGAGTGGCATAGCATCCCTTGGATTTATGTTTCCTTGTCGTTGGCACCTTGAACACCTTCTCACGAACTCTTTGGCATCATCGTACATATTTGGCTAGTAGAATCCACTTTGCCAAATCTTTGCATGAGTCCGGTAGGCTCCATAGTGACCTCCGTAGGAAGATGAATGGCATCTGTCAAGGATCTGGGGGACTTCACAAGCGGGAATGCAGCGATGCAAAAGCCCGTCTGCGCAGAGCTTGTATAGGTAGGGGTCATCCCAGAGATAGAACCGACTGTCATGGACCAGTTTCCTCTTGTCAACTTCTTTAGGTACGTATCCTGTGACCATGTAGTTGATCAGATCTGCATACCATGGTTGAGATGTCGTAACCTTCAGAAGTGTGTCATCTCTCATATAGTCATCAATCGGCAAGGATGATGTTTCTTCAAATTGCATTCTTGAGAGATGATCAGCAACTGAATTTTCTACTCCTTCTTGTCCCTGATCTCAATATCAAACTCTTGAAGTAGCAGGACCCACCGTATTAGTCATGGCTTTGCATCTTTCTTGGTGAGGAGGCACTTGAGAGCTGCATGGTCTGTGTATATTATGACCTTGGCTCCTACCAAGTATGATCTGAATTTGTCAATGGCAAAGACAACAGCCAATAACTCTTTCTCGGTGGTGGAGTAGTTCAGCTGTGGGCCAGTCAGCGTCTTGCTAGCATAGGATATGGCATGATGTTTTCTATCCTTGCTCTGGCCTAGGACTACTCCTACAGCATAGTCGCTGGCATCGCACATGATCTCGAATGGAGCATTCCAGTCTAGTGGTTGGATGATGGGTGCTGTAACAAGAGCTTTCTTGAATGTATGGAAGGCTTCTATGCATGCGTCATCAAACACGAAGGGTGTATCCTTAGCCAACAAGTTGGACAGTGGTCGGGCAATAAAGGAGAAGTTTTTGATAAATCTCCTATAAAACCCAGCACGACCAAGGAAGTTTCGAAGTGCCTTGAGGTTTGTTGGAGGTGGGAGTTGCTCAATAAGTTCGATTTTTGCACGGTCCACCTCTATGCCTCTCTCTGAAACCTTGTGTCCCAGCACAATCCCTTCTCTGACCATAAAGTGACATTTCTCCCAGTTTAGGACAAGGTCTACTTCTTTGCATCTCTGGAGAACCTTTTCTAAGTTCTCAAGGCATCCATCAAAGGTCTTGCCATAGACTGAGAAATTGTCCATGAATACTTCCATTATGTTCTCTATAAGGTAAGAGAATATGGCCATCATGCAACGCTGGAATGATGCTAGAGCATTGCATAGCCCAAATGACATTCGCTGATAGGCAAAAGTGCCATAGGGACAGGTGAATGTGGTCTTACTCTGGTCATCCGGGTGAATGGGGATCTGGTGATAATCAGAGTAGCCATTGAGATAGCAGAAGAAGGAGTGATTGGCCAGCCTCTCGAGCATTTCATCAATGAAAGGAAGAGGGAAGTGATCTTTTCGGGTGGCTGCATTGAGTTTTCTGTAGTCGATACACATACGCCATCCGGTGACAGTGCGCTGAGGAATTAGCTCATTGTTCTGGTTCTTCACAACTGTCATTCCTCCCTTCTTTGGTACAACTTGGACTGGACTGACCCATTCACTATCTTGCACCGGGTAGATGATACCCGCGTGTAGGAGTTTAAGCACCTCCTTCTTGACTACCTCTCTCATCGCTTGATTGAGTCTTCGTTGAGGTTCTCGTGAGGGCCGGTGCTCGGTCTCCATCGGGATGCGATGAGTGCATAGGTTCGGACTGATTCCCTTCAGATCTTGGAGTGAGTACCCAAGCACTGATCTATACTTCTCCAAGACTGCAATTAATCGCCGGCTCTCATTCTCAGTCAGCTTGTCGCTGATGATTACCAGTGTGTCCAGATTCCTGTTGAGGAAGGCATACTTCAGGCCAGACGGTAGCTGTTTAAGCTCAATTTTCGGGGGGTCGGACCGCAAGGATTCACCCAGTTTCTCAAACTCAAGCGACTCTTCTACTGCACTGAAGTTGCTAGCCTTTTCCTCTAGGCTTTGTTGATCTTCCTCTTCCTCAAGTGAAATACCCATCACTTCTTCTAGGAGATCAACCTCTGGCTTAGCCTCCGTTTTGGTGTTCAGTGCTCGACTCATGCCAACTTCGAACACTTCTTTGCCAAACTGGAGCCGTAGCTGCCCTGGAATTGCTGTGGTTTTGATTAGGGAAGCAATAGGGATCCCAACCAGTATGAGTGGCATGGGTTCCTCGGGTATGTCGAAGACGTGGAAATCTAAGAACATCCTCTTGTCTCGCAAGGTTACTGGTATGACCTTGATAACTCCATGATTTTCCAACGATTCGTTCTTGTTCCACTTCAAGCGAATGTCGGATTTTGATCGTGGGAGAGTAGGGAAATGGGTGTCTACAACATGTTTAGGAATGATGTTCACCCCAACTCGTGGGTCGTACAGGATATCTTGTGGGAACATGTCGGATACATGGCCAGAGAGGAGAGATGGTCCTAGGTAGAACCTAACCATTTTCGTGTTGAGTCGTCTCTCTTCTAGCCATTCTTGATTCAACATAGCTGTAAGCTAGAGAAGGTCCTCTCTCATTTGATGTGTTTGTTCTGGGAGTAGATATGCTGGTTGAGAGGTCCTTTTGAAGCGTTGGCTCTCTTTGGGCAATCGAGATGTTTTGCCAAAGCCCTTTAGTAGCTCATCATCAAACGAGAATGGGGGAACTGACGGAGGATTCATCACGGATTCACTGACCCTCTCAGTACCCTGTTACGTGCTAGGTTCGGGGATATCTGTGATCATGAGAGTTTGTGGAGATGGGGTATGGGTATTCTGGCTCTCTTCTTGGTAGCTAGGTTCAGGTGGATCTCGTGGATGTGAGCGTGGTTTCTCGATCGTATTGCCATCAGAAGATTTTTTGAGGATTTTATCAAGGACTCCTTGTCCTTCTGGGGCAGATAGGTGAGAAAACGATCCTCCTGAAGCTAAGTCCAAACATAGTCCTGCGCCTGGTGAAAGGCCTCAGACAAAGTGCTGCAAGAGCATGGACTCTTGGATCGCCAGATCTGGGCCCAATGTGACCAGACCGGTGAAACGTGACTAGGCTACCGCTAGAGTCTCGTCGTTTCCTTGACGAAAGTTGAGAACTTCACATCGGAGGTCAACGACTCGATTTGGTGGGAAGAAGTGTAGACAGAATTTGACTTGGAGTCTCTCCCAACTCCCCTCTACTGCACCGACTGCTCAGTTGTACCACGATTTTGCTGCTCCCGTCAATGAGAACGGAAATAGCAACCATCGGAGGGTTTCTCCAGGCATACCCGAGATGGAGATACAGCTGCAGAGCTGCTCGAACTCTCGGAGGTGTGTGTAGGGACTCTCTGATTCCAATCCTGCGAAGGATTAGTCCTGAACCATGGCTATCAAGCCGGGACGTAGCTGATAGCCGTCTGTGATGATGGGGGCGGATGATGGTGGAGACTACAGAAAATCGCCCTTCAGAGCCGATAACTCGCAGATAGGCGTGTGATCCATGGGATGGTATGGTGATATAGTGGGATAGTGGTGTAGTGGTTGTATAGTGGGAGATAGGATGACCTTGGTTTTGTGTTAAGATAGCTACAGTTCTCCGGCAACGGTGCCAGAAAAGCTTGTTGGCGTTCCTTAGCCTATTAATAAATCCGCAAGCGCACGGAAAATGCGTTGTAGCCTTTCACCCAAGAGTAGGAGGGTATCGAATCCATGAGCAACGAGGAGTATAATAATCACACAACACAATGGCCAAGTAGCGAAGCTAGCAAGTAGAGGATAAAAGACAGGAAAACAGATTCTCAACAGATGTTAAAGCACCTTACTATACTAAGCATTCAAAGCACTATACTTGTCATGTAAACATAGACACCAAACCTGCAGAGCCACTGCCAGGCACCAGAGTGCTGATAACCCGCCGAGAAAGGTGGGCGCTACAGGTTTCGGCTATATCGTCAACGAGTCTATCCGAACGAACGGGATTGGAATACTGTGTAACACCCTAATTTTATTTTCAGAATTTTACAATAAATTTAATATGGCTTATTTTAAATTTCCAAGGTTTTATATGCTTAGCCATGCATTTAATGCTTTATTTTATCTACAACAATTAAAATTAATCCTAGGTCAACTTTTGTTGTGCATTCATGCCAATACATGTCTTTATTTCTTGTATGGTCTAAGGTTTGAAATTCAAATTTATTTGGATATTTAGATTTTGTTTTTGGCCTTGGTTTTAAAGAGGAAAGGAGAGGAAAAGAAAAAAAAAAGGGAAACAGGGACGAGCAGGCCAGCCAGCCAGCCGGCCCACCCGCCCCGGTTCCTCCTCTCGGCCTGTTAGCGCCCCCCCCCCCCGCCTGAGCCGGCCCGCAGGCCCGCAGCTCCCTCCTCCCCTTCTCTTCCGCTTGGGCCAACGACGCCCACGCCGAGCCGGCCCAACTCCCCTCACCCTCCGCCCTGTGCCGCTGACGAGCGGACCCCGCCGGTCATGTCTCCCTTCCTCCTCCGTCCGAACCGAGCCCCGCCTTCTCTCTGCGCCATGGCCCCAGGCCCGCTCGCCTCTGCAGCTGGACCCAGGGCTGCCTGCCAGTGCCGTCACGCCGCCCCGACGCTGGCTCCGCGTGGACCAAGCCCGAGGCCGTGTCGAACTGGACCTCGAGTCGGACTCGATTCGGCACCGCCTCCCTAGCTCGCGGCCTATAAAGGACTTCCCGCACCCCGCCGCTGCACCCTTTTGCCACAACGCGCGACGCCCGAGCCCTAGCTCCCTCGCGCCGCCATCAATTCCATCAACGGAGCTTGCCCAGGGTGAGTCGTGCCGCCGCCCCGCCATTCAATTCCGCCGCGGAGGACTCTCTCCAGCCTCCCTTGACTCTTTTCCACCGTCGCAGGACGATTCCGAAGCCGCCCCACGAACGCCAAGCGGCCTCGGCCCTCTACAACGCCTCACCCCCATCTCGGAACCAAGGTGAACCACCACCACGTTCAATTGGCCGCCGTCGAACCTCTCCGATCCAAATTGACCCCCGTGCCACCCACACAGGCACCCAGGGAAGCATCGCCGCTGGTTCTTGGGCCTCGGTTCTACCCCTCGGCGCCGGTCTGCGTGCACCGACCGCTGCCATCCGCCCTCCTTTGTCGCGGGCCACCTCTAGTGCACCTCCGCCCGCTCCGAGCCCCTCGGTGAGTTCGCCGTCGTCTCCTCCGGCTCCCCCGGTCTGCTCTCCTCCCGCGCCGTGCCCCGCAGCGCCAGAGTGCCTGCGCTCCGGCGAGCTGCCGCCGCAGCTAGGCGGACTCCGTCGCCCCGCGAGGTCGCCGCTGGCCAACTACCTCCCCTTCCTTTCCAAGCCATAGGATCGAGATCCAAGGGCCTACGGCCGCCGATGATCGGTCAAGGATGGTCAACCGGGTCAAACCGCCCGTCAGCCTGGCAGTTTTGCTAAAGAGCCCTCTCGCTTTAGGGAATTTAACCGCAGTCCAAGCCAGTAGAGGCAAGGCCCCTATTTTATCATTTCAGCCCCTGGATTTTGAAAAATAATTCCAACTAGGTCTAGTCATCTTTAAAAGGCTATAACTTCCCCGTTTTAAATCCGTTTTCGGCGATTCTTGCGCCCACGCGATCGTATAAATGTGTAGAATAATTTTATATACATTTTACCTTCTATTTTATGTAATGATGTAATTTTCTTACCCTTTTGCATTTGTTTGCTTGCATGTGTGATCATCTGTATGTTTGTTGGTGCCGTGTATCGTGCGTAGACGTTGATCCGCCTGTTGAGTTCGAAGAACAACCTCCAGAAGCCTCTGAGCAGTAGCAAGGAATAAATTTTGAGGAAGGCAAGTATAACATAAACAACACCTAACAATCTTTTTATCTTACTGCATGTGCATTTTACTTCGTATGCCCGTAAGGTTTACCTAGTTACTTTTATCTTTATATGTCTATCTTTTGGGATGCATATGGTTAAGTTGTGCTAAGTGCCACACAAACTCATATCTTTTGTTAATTTAATTTTGATTAATAATCATATGCAATTAATTGTTGGGTTTGACCCTGATCGGTTCATGTCCATTTTAATATGGCTTTTTAGCAACATGGTTTAGTGAGTTTGAGCAATGTGCTCGTGTGCTTTTGCTAGTTCTCTCCCTAAGGACCTAATCACAAAGCGACCACCTGGGACAACAGTGCTACCGTAAGGCTGGAATGGGATGGACTTAGCAGATTAATTAGCTTGTTTTGGTTTGGGAGTAACTTACCTGCGGGGCAAGAGGGGAGGCTAGCATCAGTGGTCGCTGTACTACCTCATGGTTGAGTGTGCTTTACGTTATATGTATGTGCTTCTCCCTTTGAAGGCGGACACCACCGTTGCGACCCTGAAACCTTAGCGGTTACACCTTACTAACGCAATCTTTGTAAAGGCTTCGTAGTGCGCTTGCTAGTCATCTTATCTCCGGTAATGTGATGAACTCCTAGCGTAGCTCACGACTTGTGGGTAAAGATGTACAACCTCTCGAGAGTGTAAAACTAACATGTTAGCCGTGCTCACAGTTATGAGCGGCCCAGACCCTTCCCAGTGATTAGAAAGATCTTTGGCTGAGGTTCTTTGGTTTGGTTATGGTTATATCTATTTAATCTTATTTAATTTATTTAATCTTATTTAATTTCTTATGCAATATCTTTTGGGCTAATGGTTTTGTCATTAATTCATAGTAATTAGGCCTTAAATAAAAGTTTTAAATTAAAAGCTTATGCAGTTGTCAGCTAACCATAGAGCCTCATGGTTTATGTTATATTTGTTGGGTATTCTGTACTCACGCTTGTTTCTTTATATTTATTCCTTGTTTGGAGGAAAAATCCAACTGCTGCTCAGATGATGGTGGTAATTAAGACTATGTGCAAGACTACGACGAGTTTTAGGCGTTTCGTTCACCAGTTGACGTCCCTGTGGCGCCCGTTATGTTTATGTTTTATGCTTTCGCTATGCTACGTTATACTTTGAGTTAAACACTTGTGTCACAGTGTAATAATGATATATTTAATGTGATGTACGTTTTTATCTTTGGCATGTGCTGTGGTATTCTGTAATTTGTGATGTATATGCGAGATGTTTGTTGGCGCATATATATGTTGCACAGTTTTGTTCGTTGAAACCGGGTGTGACAAATTTGGTGTCAGAGCCGTGTCGACTGTAGGACAAAAGCCTAGTTAGAACTGATCGTGTTTACGGACTTTACTTTCTTTTGTCTTACCTGCTGATTTTTAAATGCTTTGTCTTTATTTTATTTTTTTTACTGATTAATTGGTCACATTATGTTCAAATTTTTTTTTATTTATTCCTTCTGTCATATAAAACTTAACTTAAATATTTCTATCGTTTCTATAGATGTCATCATTAGGGTGTCTTTTTATGAGAATTAGATTACCCATATATTGTCTCGTTAGCACGCTTTGTTTTGGTGTGTGAATGTTTGTCATGATGAATTATGCTTGATTTGGTTCTTTGATTGATTGATAGTCTAGCTGTGTTATATGTCCACAGTATAAACAACTATGAAGATTAAATTAATTAAATAAATTAATTAATAAAGATTAGATCGTTGGGGGTTATAAATAGCCATCTACTCTTTTCTCTTTACTTTATCGGCCGCCGTTGTTTATGATCCTGAATATGTGCAACAATTGCTTACTGATATTGTTTCAACTGCTGCCAACAGATGGTAAACACCAGGAATCAGGCTAATGGCAACCCACCGCAGAACCCACCGCCACTGACAGTAGATCAGTCTTTTCAGCTTCAGATGCAGATGATGTAGGATCGAGACGTGCGACTAGAGGGGGGTGAATAGGAGCACTTGAAAAACTCAAACTCAAACCCCCCAAAAGTGCGCTCTCACGAAAAACACACGCACACCCGATACCGTCCACTGAACAGATACGTATCGGGTGGAAAGCGGAAGCACTCTAATTAACGCCCAAAGAAAAGGACGTAGGACGAGCAACCAAACTACACCTAAACAAGCAAACACACTACACTCAGACAAACACACACAACACCTAAAACTACACCTCTCTAATGTGCAGAGTTACATAGCATATATAAGCTACTAACCCTAGAACACATTGAGAAACCCTAAACTGAAAACACTAAAGCAGCATCAAAGCTAGCAAGAACAACAAGGCACAGACAAAACAAGACAAGCTACAAAGCTTGCAAGTGTTGCACACTAGCCACTCAACACACCGAAGTGTGCCTCACTTAAGAAGTGAATGAAGAGTATGGGCATGCAGTGATTGACACAAAACAAGTTTGAAGCAAACAAAAACACTCCAAAGACCAAAGAAACCAAGGAGAAAAGACCAAGGAAGTAGAGGAGGAACTAACACAAGAAAACAGCCTAAAATTGTACAGACCGTACTATCCGAACCCCCCAAAAGGCCTAGACCGTACTACGTTAAGAAGAGGTTGAAAACAGCCCAGAAACACTATAGACCGGACTATCCAGTCTCTACAGACCATCCTATTTAACTCTAGACCGTCCTATTTAACTCAGCAGAAAAACTGCACTCAAAAACAGCCCGACACCCTTTTGAAAAATTGATCGAAACGGGGTCAAATCTCAACGAAACTTCACGAAAATTTACATGGACAATCCTAGGTACCTTCCCTAGCAAATCCCAAAAGATCAGCTCCAAAAGATCAAGGGATATACGGTAATTGCAAATCTCGTGAGATAGGTGAGTTGACACCGAAAAACTGAAATCGGACAAGAACGGCCCTTGCTCGTGGTTTAATGATTCTAGCACTTGGCTAGTGAGATTCACCACATCATAACAAGGCAAAATATCAGCAAAATAAAGATCCCAACCTTGGACAAAAGGAAACACACCAAAATCCAAGGATTGGAACAAAAAACGAACAAGAACGGGGAGGGGGAAAGGAGGACGAAATTGAGCTGCTCAAGACATGGATTTCTCAAGGGGTAATCTTGGATTGAATCATGAAATCAAGTCTTACAAGACCCCCTAGAGCTACCTCCCATCATCCTCCCACTAATGACAAGATTTGACTAAACTAGGCACTCATCTCCTAGCTAATCTCCTCTCTTTTCTCTCTTTAGACCTTGGCTGCTAGGGTTAGGGAAACTAGGGTATTGTGGCTGCCAAGATAAACTCCAAGGGAGCCTCTCAAGTCTATTTATACCCTAGGCCCTAAACGACACAATTACATTAAGACCCCTACTCTAAAAATGCCCGGAGGGGGCCAAACCGAAAAGATACAATCGGACGACTACGATGACGACTTGATCTTCTTCTTCTCCACGCCTCGCTTGGATGTGCGCCATGTAGCCAGTAGTCCAGAAGCTTCCCCCGGTTTTGAAGTCAGTAACCGGGAAACTTTATTCTGCGGGCTTTCTGGGCCGGGTCTTGGCCCAATCTTCTATCCTGGCGAGTTGGAGCCCAACCCACCAAGTCACTTGAACTTGGGTGGCAGTTTTGAGCCGAAGCCGCCAAAGCCTCCCTCGCACGCCTTCGCGCCATGCACTCGGGTTGGAGCACCACGGTGACACCCGGCTTCTCCAGTCCATCGGAGTTGCCTCGCGGTCCATCAGAGGGCTTACACCACCGTTGCCGAACCGCCTCTCCGTGTACCAAGCTCCCATGGCCGACCGACGCCGAGCATTGCCTCTGGTCCATTGGAGGGCTTTTGCCTCAGTCCATCGAGGTCTTCATCGTCTACCTCCAGTCCATCGGAGGGCCTCCAGTCCATCGGAGGACTTGAGCTCGTTGACAATCACTCATCACACCAGGAGAGCAATGAGGCCGGTACATTGGCTCTCAGATGATGGCTACTCTCAACAATGCAGTACAAGTTCTGCAGAATATTCAAGCCAATCCGTAGCCGCAGCAGAGGGACAGGCGTGCAGACTTTATGAAGGGACATCCACCTACTTTCTCCCATTCTACTGATCTGCTTCAGGCAGATGACTGGCTCTGTGCAGTGGAGCGATAGCTTGACATTGCACAGTGCAATGATCAAGAGAGGGTCCTGTATGCAGCAGGACAACTTCGAGGTGCTGCTCTAGATTGGTGGGAGTCGTACATACCGCAGGACAGAGAATGTTTCACCTGGGCTCAGTTCTGTGAGAGATTCAGAAGCCACCATGTGCCTGCGGGCATAATGAAGATGAAGAAGAAGGAGTTCCTCTCTCTGAAATAGGGGAACATGTCAGTCACAAAGTACTGTGATAAGTTTCTACAGCTTGCTCGCTATGCTCCCACAGAAGTTGCAGAAGATGGTGACAAGCAGGAGCACTTTCTGGAGGGTCTTAATGACAACCTCCAGTTACAGCTGATGAACAACATGTTCAACAATTTCAATCACCTGGTGGATCGTGCCTTGCTTACAGAGCAGAAGCGCAGGGAGATTGATGAGAAGAAAAGAAAGCTCAACCCTGCTCCCTCCAACAGCAACACCCGCCCCCGCTATCCACAGCAGTACCAGCAGCAGACAGGTCAGGGTCAACGCTATCAGAATCCGAACCAACGCCCTGCCTATCGAGCTATGCCACAGGGGTAGTCCAACCCACCTGCCCCAAATCAGGCTACTGTTCCAGTTGTTAGGAACTGCTACAAGTGTGGCGACAGTGGGCACCTCGCCAACAACTGCCCTCAGGGGGGCAACAACAGCACAGGGCGCTAGGCAGAACGCCCCACAGCAGCAGCAGGGGCGCCCCAACTAGCAAAATAGGGCACCACTTCAGGGCAAGGTCAACCATGTGACGGCAGAAACCGCAGCAGATGCTCCAAATGTCATTCTCGGTACGTTTACAGTCAACACCAATCCTGCTACTATGCTTTTTGATACTGGTGCTACACATTCTTTTATTACAAGATCATATGCTGAACAGAACAACATACCTATAAGTTCTATGAAAAGACCTATGGTAGTTGCATCACCAGGTGGAGAGATAAACACCAGTTCTATTTGTTCCAGAGTGGGTATAAAATTAAGGGGGGTAGAGTTCAGTGCCAAGTTAATAGTTATTGACTCTATGAGTATTGATATCATCTTGGGCATGGACACTCTGGAGAAGTGGGGTGTCAAAATTGATTGTGCTCAACGGACAGTTCATCTAGCAGCATTAGATGGCCAGGAAGTGGGGATCAGTGCATCAAGTCCTTCAGGGTATTTGCACCAGATGGAGGCTAGACCTACAGACGGTATTCGGATAGTGTGTGATTATCCAGATGTCTTCCCTGATGAATTGCCAGGTAGGCCGCCTGACAGAGATATTGAGTTTTTAATAGAACT
Source organism: Paspalum notatum (assembly GCA_022530915.1). Classification (NCBI taxonomy): domain Eukaryota; kingdom Viridiplantae; phylum Streptophyta; class Magnoliopsida; order Poales; family Poaceae; genus Paspalum; species Paspalum notatum. The sequence continues at coordinate 16,133,195 of CM039688.1, forward strand.
TTTACCTGGCACTGCACCCATAGCAATGAGGCAATATAGAATGGCACCTATAGAGCACGAGTAGGTTAAAAAGAATATAGATGAATTGCTAGCTAAAGGATATATCCGCCCTAGTTCCTCTCCTTGGGCTTTTCCAGTCTTGCTTGTTGAGAAAAAGGATACTGATGTGAAAAGAATGTGTGTGGATTACCGAGTTCTAAATAAGGTGACCATTAAAAACAAGCACCCGCTCCCCCGCATTAACGATTTGTTTGATCAGCTTCAGGGTGCTTGTGTTTTCTCTAAAATTGATTTGAGATTTGGTTATCATCAGTTAAAAATTCGTCCCTCAGATATTCCTAAGTCTGCCTTCACCATTAAGTACGGCTTGTATTAGTATACAGTAATGTCCTTTGGGCTCACCAATGCTTCTGCCTATTTTATGCAACTGATGAATTCAGTATTTATGGATTATTTAGACAAGTTTGTGGTGGTTTTTATTGATGACATTCTGATTTATTCCAAAACTAAAGCAGAACATGAGGAGCATTTAAGGTTAGTTCTTCAAAGATTGAGGGAACACAAGCTGTATGCCAAATTCAGCAAATGTGAATTTTGGATTGATGAAGTGCGTTTTCTTGGTCACGTTGTCTCCAAAGGAGGAATTGCAGTGGATCCAAGCAAGGTCAGTACTGTGACGAACTGGAAGGTGCCGAAAATACCAAAAGAGGTTCATGGATTTTTGGGTTTAGCTGGTTATTATCGGAGATTTATTGAGAATTTCTCAAGAATTGCGAAGCCCATGACTTCGCTGCTAGAGAAAGATGCAGAATTTAGATGGATAAATGCACAACAAGCTGCTTTTGATGAGTTAAAGAAAAGATTGACTACAGCACCTGTGTTGACATTGCCTGACCAGCAAAAAAAATTCATAGTTTATTGTGATGCTTCCAGAGATGGTTTGGGATGTGTTCTGATGTAGGAAGGTAAAGTGATTGCCTACGCGTCACGGCAGTTGCGCAAGCATGAGGTGAATTATGCGACACATGATCTGAAACTTGCAGCAGTGGTACACGCACTGAAGATTTGGCATCACTATTTATACGGGCAGCGTTGTAAAATTTATACTGATCACAAGAGCCTCAAATATATCTTCACACAGAACGATTTGAATATGCGGCAGCGAAGATGGCTGGAATTAATTAAGGATTATGATATAGAAATTCATTATCATCCTGGCAAGGCTAATGTGGTGGCAGACGCTCTGAGTAGGAAGAGTTATGCTAATATGGCTTTGGGTTTCATGATGCCGCATGAGTTATGCGAAGAGTTTGAAAGATTGAGCTTGGGTTTTCTACATCACACTACAGGCACAGCGTTTGAGGCAGAGCCGACATTAAAACAAGAGATTCGGGAGCACAAGAAGAATGATGAGAAATTACAGGAAATTCGTGAGTTGCTCAAATTAGGCAACGCGCCTCACTTCAAGGAAGATGAACAGAGAACTTTATGGTACAAAAACAGAATATATGTGCCTAATGTGGACAGCATCAGAAAATTAATTTTGAGTGAGGCTCATGATATGGCTTATTCTATTCACCCCGGCAGCACTAAGATGTACTATGATCTGAAGGAAAGGTTTTGGTGGTACGGTATGAAGCGTGCCGTGGCCGAGTATGTAGCTATTTGTGATACCTGTCAGCGTGTGAAGGCTGAACATCAGAGAACAGCAGGTTTATTATAGCCGTTGAAGGTGCCAGAATGGAAGTGAAAAGAAATAACCATGGATTTTATTGTGGGTTTGCCTCGTACTCAGAAAGGTTATAATTCAATATGGGTAGTAGTGCATCGTTTAACCAAGGTAGCTCATTTTATACCGGTTAACACTACTTATTCAGGTGCTAAGTTGGCTGAGTTGTACATCTCCAGAATTGTCTGTTTGTAAGGCGTGCCTAAGAGAATTATATCTAATCGAGGTTCGCAGTTTACTTCTCGCTTTTGGGAACAGTTGCATGATTTATTGGACACAAAGCTCAGATTCAGTACAGCGTACCATCCTCTGACAGACGGCCAGACAGAAAGAACTAATCAGATACTTGAGGATATGTTGAGGGCTTGTGCCATACAGTACGGCACTTGTTGGGACAAGTGTTTGCCGTATGTTGAGTTTTCTTATAATAACAGCTATCAAGCCAGTCTGAAGAAGTCGTCGTTTGAAGCATTGTACGGCAAGAGGTGCAGAACGCCGTTGTTCTGGAATCAGACAGGTGAGAAACAGATTTTTGGACCTGACATAATACAGGATACTGAACAGCAATTGCGTAGTCCAAGCAGAGAAGTTATGCTGATGTTCGCAGGAGAGATTTGTCCTTTAAAGTGGATGACTATGTGTACTTGAAAGTGTCACCAATGAGAGGTATTCGAAAATTCAATATGAAAGCGAAGCTAGCGCCAAGATATATTGGACCATTTAAAATACTGGAGAAGAAATGTGAAGTAGCTTATCACTTGGAATTGCCTCCCAGTTTGTCAGGTGTGTATGATGTATTTCATGTGTCCCAATTGAAGAAGTTCTTGAGAGTGCCTGAAGAGCAAACACCGCTAGAAGAATTGGAGATACAGGAGGATTTGACTTACACAGAGCATCCAGTGAAAATTTTAGACACCTCAGAGAGGAATACTAGAAACAAAAAGATCAAGATGTGCCGTGTGCAGTGGAGTCATCATACAGAGGCCGAGGCAACATGGGAACGAGAGGATGAATTAAAAGCACAATACCCCGCTCTCTTTGCTAACCAGCCTATCTGAATCTCGGGGCGAGATTCTCGTTAAGGGGGTAGGTTTGTAACACCCTAATTTTATTTTTAGAATTTTACAATAAATTTAATATGGCTTATTTTAAATTTCCAAGGTTTTATATGCTTAGCCATGCATTTATTGCTTTATTTTATCTACAATAATTAAAATTAATCCTAGGTCAACTTTTGTTGTGCATTCATGCCAATACATGGCTTTATTTCTTGTATGGTCTAAGGTTTGAAATTCAAATTTATTTGGATATTTAGATTTTGTTTTTGGCCTTGGTTTTAAAGAGAAAAGGAGAGGAAAAGAAAAAAAGGGAAACAGGGACGAGCAGGACCCCCCCGCCCCGGTTCCTCCTCTCGGCCTACTAGCGCCCCCTCCCCGCGTGAGCCGGTCCACAGGCCCGCTGCTCCCTCCTCCCCTTCTCTTCCGGTTGGGCCAGCGACGCCCACGCCGAGCCGGCCCAACTTCCCTCACCCGTCGCCCTGTGCCGCTGACGAGCGGACCCCGCCGATCATCTCTCCCTTCCTCCTCTGTCCGAACCGAGCCCCGCCTTGTCTCTGCGCCATGGCCCCAGGCCCGCTCGACTCTGCAGCTGGACCCGAGCTCCGCCTTCCCCACGCGCAAGGGCCGCCTGCCAGTGCCGTCGCGCCGCCCCGACGCTGGCTCCGCGTGGACCAAGCCCGAGGCCGTGTCGAATCGGACCTCGAGTCGGACTCGATTCGGCACCGCCGCCCTAGCTCGCGGCCTATAAAGGACTTCCCGCACCCCGCCGCCGCACCCTTTTGCCACAACGCGCGATGCCCGAGCCCTAGCTCCCTCGCGCCGCCATCAATTCCATCATCGGAGCTTGCCCAGGGTGTGTCGTGTCGCCGCCCCGCCATTCAATTCCGCCGCGGAGGACTCTCTCCTGCTTCCCTTGACTCTTTTCCACCGTCGCAGGACGATTCTGAAGCCGCCCCGTGAAAGCCAAGCCGCCTCGGCCCTCTACAACGCCTCACCCCCATCCCGGAACCAAGGTGAACCGCCACCTCGTTCAATTGGCCGCCGTCGAACCTCTCCGATCTAAATTGACCCCCGTGCCACCCACACAGGCACCCAGGGAAGCACCGCCGCTGGTTCTTGGGCCTTGGTTCCGCCCCTCGGTGCCGTTCTGCATGCACCGACCGCCGCCATCCGCCTTCCTCTGTAGTTGGCCACATACAGTGCACCTCCGCCAGCTCCGAGCCCCTCGGTGAGTTCACCATCGTCTCCTCCGGCTCCCCCAGTATGCTCTCGTCCCGCGCCGTGCCCCGCAGCGCCCGGAGCGCCTGCGCTCCGGCGAGCCGCCGCCGCAGCTAGGTGGACTCCGTCGTCCCGCGAGATCGCCGCTGGCCAACTACCTCCCCTTCCTTTCCAAGCCGTAGGATCGAGATCCAATGGCCTATGGCAGCCGATGATCGGTCAAGGACGGTCAACCGGGTCAAACCGCCCATCAGCCTGGCAGTTTTGCTAAAGAGCCCTCTCGCTTTAGGGAATTTAACCGCAGTCCAAGCCAGTAGAGGCGAGGCCCCTGTTTTATCATTTCAGCCCCTGGTTTTTGAAAAATAATTCCAACTAGGTCCAGTCATCTTTAAAAGGCTATAACTTCCCCGTTTTAAATCCGTTTTCGGCGATTCTCGCGCCCACGCGATCGTATAAATGTGTAGAATAATTTTATATACGTTTTACCTTCTGTTTTATGTAATGATGTACTATTTCTTACCCTTTTGCATTTGTTTGCTTGCATGTGTGATCATCTATATGTTTGTTGGTGCCGTGTATCGTGCGTAGACGTTGATCCGCCTGTTGAGTTCGAAGAACAACCTCCAGAAGCCTCTGAGCAGCAGCAAGGAATAAATTTTGAGGAAGGCAAGTATAACATAAACAACACCTAACAATCTTTTTATCTTACTGCATGTGCATTTTACTTCGTATGCCTGTAAGGTTTACCTAGCTACTTTTATCTTTATATGTCTACCTTTTGGGATGCATATGGTTAAGTTGTGCTAGGTGCTGCGCAAACTCATATCTTTTGTTAATTTAATTTTGATTAATAATCATATGCAATTAATTATTGGGCTTGACCTTGATCGGTTCATGTCCATTTTAATATGGCTTTTTAGCAACATGGTCTAGGGAGCTTGAGCAATGTGCTCGTGTGCTTTTGAGGACCGAATCACAAAGCGACCACCTGGGACAATAGTGCTACCGCAAGGCTGGAATGGGATGGACTTAGCTGATTAATTAGGTTGTTTTGGTTTGGGAGTAACTTTCCTGCGGGGCAAGAGGGGAGGCTAGCATCAGTGGTCGCTGTACTACCTCATGGTTGAGTGTGCTTTACGTTATATGTATGTGCTTCTCCCTTTGGAGGCGGACACCACCGTTGCCACCCTGAAACCTTAGCGGTTACACCTTACTAACGCAATCTTTGTAAAGGCTTCGTAGTGCGCTTGCTAGTCATCCCATCTCCGGTAATGTGATGAACTCCTAGCGTAGCTCACGACTTGTGGGTAAAGATGTACAACCTCTCAAGAGTGTAAAACTAACATGTTAGCCGTGCTCACGGTTATGAGCAGCCCAGACCCTTCCCAGTGATTAGAAGGATCCTTGGCTGAGGTTCCTTGGTTTGGTTATGGTTATATCTGTTTAATCTTATTTAATTTCTTATGCAATATCTTTTGGGCTAATGGTTTTGTCATTAATTCATAGTAATTAGGCCTTAAATAAAAGTTTTAAATTAAAAGCTTATGCAGTTGTCAGCTAACCATAGAGCCTCATGGTTTATGTTATATTTGTTGGGTATTCTGTACTCACGCTTGTTTCTTTATATTTATTCCTTGTTGGGGGGAAAAATCCAACCGCTGCTCAGATGATGATGGTAATGAAGACTATGTGCAAGACTACGACGAGTTTTAGGCGTTTGGTTCACCAGTTGATGTCCCTGTGGCGCCCGTTATGTTTATGTTTTATGCTTCCGCTATGCTACGTTATACTCCGAGTTAAACACTTGTGTCACAGTGTAATAATGATATATTTAATGTGATGTACGTTTTTATCTTTGGCATGTGCTGTGGTATTCTGTAATTTGTCATGTATATGCGAGACGTTTCCTGGCGCAAATATATGTTGCACGGTTTTGTTCGTTGAAACCGGGCGTGACATACTGAGAACACAAAAGCTGTCACTTAGTGTTTCTACCAACCAGAGCTGCGTGGGATAGCCGACCAACCAAGGCAAACTCTAAGTATGAACACCGTCATGCCACTCAAAGAGTTTACTACTTACTGGTAGTGAGCTAGAAAAGCAAGCACTACTTTATAGACAACACTATAAGCATGCCCAAGGTTCCCGTAAACAGACAAGTATAAAACTAAGTATGAAAGTAAAGTAAGAATGTAATAACAAAGGTGAGAGACAAGGAACTTTACTCAATCCTGGAACTGAATATCCTTCCTCTGATGATACAAGCCTGGGAGAGAAGAGAAATCCCACTCCCTCACTCTGCACTCACTACTCTCCTTGATACAAGAGGAACTCGCTCTACAAGCTAAGGGACAGCTTCACTTCTCCACACTATACACTCTACCATTATATTTGCCCACTAATCCACACCTCACAAGGGAGGTCTAAGGGGGTATTTATAGTGCTAAGTGATGGAGAAGGTCGGTTGTGGCGGTTGGAGATGGTTAGAGGCCGGGCGGCTTGGGTGCCAAGCCGGGCGGCTCGGGGTAGAGCCGGGCGACCTGGTCCCAAGCCGGGCGGCCTGGCCAACCCTTTGACCCGCCGCCTCACTTCATCCCACGGTCCATATTGCTCCTCCAAGGCAGTTATAGATCGGTTGGCGGTTATTCTTGTGTGCTTTTGCCTCAACCATTGGATTCTTTTGTGTTTCTTCCTTAGCCATTGGATGGAACTCCCCTGGATTGCTGACTTAGCCAATCCATGGGCTCGATTGATGAAGTGGCAAGGCCTTCCATGGCATGGTGACTGGTTTTCTTGGAATCCACCGTGGAGTTGTATTTGACACGTTGTCTCTTGCATGCAAGTGGAAGATGGCGGCATTTGGAGAGTTTCACAGGCCGGGCGGCTTGGGCCCTTAGCCCATATCCAGCCCTTCTTCCTGGTTCACATGTTTCCTCCATGTTTTCTATGTTTTTGCAACGTGACATGTGTTCCTGCAAGACCTTTGTACACAACTCGTGGAACTGGTTAGTATGTACAAAATTTGCATAAACTTACCCTTGGAATATGAAATATTGGTGGTCGAAATAGGTTATAACGACCGCCAACACCGTGCCCTGTCGGCAAAGCATCCATCAACACCTGGAGCACCACGAGGAAAGTGGTCTCCTCTACCTCCACCTACACGACGTGGCCAGCGATCTCGCCTATCCCCACGCTGAGTCTCAACAGCAGGTCTACCACCTTGGTAGTACCTGTCCTCGTTCCTCATCTCAACCTCACGCCTCCCAGCCCTCAACTTGCGGTAGCAAAACTCCACAAGGTGACCCTCCCTATGGCAGTAATCACATACATACCTCTTGGGTGGAGCACCCTTAGGTTGGTTTTGGTTCTTGGGCTGGCTTTTTGGCTCTGGAGTGGGCTTAGGAGGAACATTCCTCTTAGCACCTTGCTTGGAACTCTTAGGAGATGTATCTCTCACAGGTAGAGTGTCAAGTGGGTTCCTCACAAAGTTGGGCTTGGGAGTTCACACCTGTTTCTTAGGTGGCTCCCTAGGCTTGTCAGTCCACACACCATCCTTAGGGTTGTTGGGCTGGAAATTGGGCTTGTTGTGGGTCACTGGAAACTTCTCACTCATAGGTACCCTACTCAAGTCACCAATCTTCCCATACAACTGATCAAAATTAGCCTGGGTATAGTGATAGTCAACCCCCAACTTGTCACTTAACTTGAAAGAGGAAACAATTATGCCAAGCTGTGGTTCCCTAGTAGAAATACAACTGAGAATGGTTCTAACATAGGTGTTCTCATCCTCCAACTGAACCTTCTCAATGGCTAACGCATCAAGCAAATCTCCAAGATCCTTACACTTAGAACAAGCAACACTAGTAGGGCTAGCAGTCTTCTCAGACTTCCTCAAAGCAGACCTAGTTTCTTCCAACTCCTTTCTAAGTGTAGGCAAGCATCACACTTGGCAAGCAAAGTCGGCCTAGCCTTCAACTCCTCTAACGCTGCAGTAGTAGAAAACAGTAAATCTACATTACTTGCATGCTTAGAGTGTAAATCAGACAATTCTATAGGTAGAGCCTGACAATCAGTGCACTCTATCTCATTGGCTACAGCACAAGCTTCCTTAGCAACAGACATGTCATTCAAGGCACAATCTAGTTTAGACTTCAATGTCTCAAGCTCAGCCACTAGAGTAGCAACCCTAGCATTTGCAGCTCTAAGATCTTTAGCTGCTACTCTAAGCAAGCGATCATGGTTCTTCAAAGCAACAAGCATAGCATCCTCTTCATTCTCATCATCGCTCACCTTGGGCTCGATGGAGAAACTATTGCAGACACCAAAGTCAGTGGAGCCGGCTTGATCACCCTTGATTGCCATGGTACAGTAGCCGATCTCGTCACCAAAGAAGCAGAGTCCAGCGTGCCCAATGATCTTCTTCTCACCATCATCGTCGCTGTCGGAGCTAGAGTCACTAGAGCTACCGTCGCTGTCACTCAAGCTGGTGAGGAAAGCACGATCTCGCTCTTAGGCGTGCTTCTGGTACTGCTTCATGAACTCCCTCTAGCTGAAGTACGGCCGCTTCTTCTTGTCGCCCCTGTACTTGCCCTTCTTCTTATCGGAGGTGTACTCGCCCTTGTACTTGTGATCACTCTTGCCGGTGGAGTACTTCTCCTGAGCTCTCCTCTAGGGGCAGTCGGCGATGAAGTGGTCCGTCTTCCCACACTCGTAGCACTGGAGTTTGTCACCTCTTCTGTGGCTCATCCTGTTGGAGTAGAGCCGCTGGAACTTGTTGGAGAGTAAGCACAGCTGATCATCATCAAGAGCCTCCAATGCCTCCTCCTTAGCTGAAATCAAAGACAAAGCATAGCCAACATAAGGGTTAACGTTAGCAGCACCACCACTGCTAGGGCCAGACATAAGAGCTAGGGACTTAGGAGTTGGTCCGCTCATTCTGGACTGCGCCTGAGCGTCAACCTCCGAAGCGTTCAACTTGCTATATAGCTCGTCTATGGTGAGAGTCTCATAGCCACTTGACTCCACTATAGACTCCTTCTTCATTTGCCAAATACTACGATCCAAGGCAAAGAGTAGCTTGCAAGCCTGCTCATGATCGTCGTACGGCAAAGCCCCATTTCTTGCATTAGCACGAATCTTGTTGGCAATCAATTGAAACCGACTGAAGAAGTCATCAATGCTCTCGCCAGGTTGTTGGGAAAAATTCTCGTACTCTCGCTTGTACGTGTCGTACAGCCTAACCTTGACCTGACTTGTCCCCTCATGGAAATTTGCAAGGGTAGTCCAGATCTCATGAGCCGTCTTAAGATGACTCACTCTATTGAACTTAGAGCGGCTCAGGGCTGTCAAGAGAAAATTTCTAGCCTTGTTGTTTGCTTCGTGTTCCCACTACTGCAGCTGGGTAACACATTCCTCAAGCACCTCAAAATCAGCACGCTGACAAATATCCCAAGCGGACGAATGTTTGCTCTGGAGGAATGCCGACATGCGGATCTTCCAATATGAGTAATCGGAGCCATCGAACCCTGGAATCTTGCCAACAGACTGATCCATGGTCGCCCTTGATGGATCTAGAACCGGTTAAGGTATAAAAGACCCTAACTTGCCTCTGATACCAATTGAGGACCGAAAGAGCAACCTAGAGGGGGGTGAATAGGTCAACACCTAAAACCTACAACCCCCAAAACCCTCTCTTCTCAAACGTACAAGATCACATAGCAACAAGTGTTACTGACCCAAGGACACGATGAGGAAAGCGCTACGGAAGTACTACACAGCACTCGCTCAAACACCGAGAGAAAACGACACAAAACGAGCCTAGAACAGCCGGGTGCAGGAGCCACCGGACAGTCCGCCGCCAAGGCATCGGACAGTCCGATGGCACCACCGGACAGTCCATTGCCTCAGCGCCGGACAGTCCTATACACCCACCGGACGATATAGGCCGAGGGCTTGACCCTCAAACAGCCACCGCCGGACAGTCCGGTGGCTGCTAAAAGCCTAAGAGGCCGAGCCTCATGAACTCCGCCTGGGCAAAAACTTAGGCCACCGGACAGTCCAGTGCCTCACCACCGGACAGTCCGATGGTATTGAACAGGGCTGCCCGAGTGAAGAAAACAGCCCGAGAATCCTCAAAATCGAACCAAATCTTGATCAAATGGACTCCAAACTTCACCAAATTTAGCAAGGACTTTGTCTAGGCCATGGAGAAGCTCTTCCCAAAAGATCAAGCCCTAGGCTTAAGTTTTTCTCCACGGATTTGACTAGACCTCGAAGTGAAGTCCACTTGCCAAGAACGAAAAAAGAGAGGCTGCTCATGGATTCAAAGATTGGGCAACACAACCACAATCAAAACCACATCCTAGCAGTCCAAAACACCGGCAACGATGGGGACCAAGGGGTTCCCGATCTTCCGTCAGGTGGAGGATAAGTCGATTTGGCGGCACGAGACACTCACGATCCGGCTCCCGATCGGCACGATTAAGACCCCTCCAATCGCAGCACCACGCGTCCTCTGGTTATCAACCGTGCGCTGCCCGGTTGACCTCACTATGAAGGCTAATCCCTACCAGTAAATCGAGAACACAAGCAAGAACAAGAAAGATGCAATGAAAATTGCTGATGAATGATTAAGTTCACAAGTAGGGTCTCACAAAGAGCCGGAGTAATCTCCAAACGGCAAAACTGTTCATAACGACAGAATAATCTAAACAAAACACATCTAATCTAATGACAGCAGCTGTGTATATAGAAGAGAGAGAGCTAGGGGGTGGCCGGGCAACTCTAGCGAGTACAAGCCCTTTAGGCCCAAAAATGGGTGCGGGACACATTCTGGGTGTCATATTACGACGGTGATTCCCATCAACTCCGATCGCATTTTGAGGTAAAATCAATTGGGTTAGAAAGCTTATCTCCTTAGGTTTCCAATGATATGTAGAACGTCCAAAATGGAGCCCGTATGCGCCCTGGGCGTCCGTTTTCGTGAGGCCTACTCCAGCAGTCCGAACCGGACTCGCGAATAAATAGGACTTCAATGTGGATTGGGCTTTGAACTCTGTCTTCGCTTGGGCCTTGGTCATATATGTATTGGTCATTCCTCATCAAGCAATAGAAAGATCTTGCTCTTGCCGAAAACCAAACACACCAAAAGGCAAGAAAACGAAGATCAAAAACTAATCAAGAGGGGCAAAGAAGAGCACACAAGGGGCTGCACGAAATCCATCTATTGATAGCCTCAAAGAGGTCTTACATCCAGATCACAAGATGAATCTCGTTCTCCAAGTTGTCACCCTACTTCCTACCTTCTTTTTGTGGCCTTAGATCACTCTAGAACACTAATCTTTCCTGCTCTTGCTTGGAAGAACAAAACTTAGGGTTTTCTTGCCCTAAGCAACAATCCAACCAGCCAAGAGATCGAGTTGGCCTAAGGCAGCCAACTCCTTCTTTATACTACATGACTCAAACTATGCTGTTTTATAAATAGCCCCCTGGGATACAGACTCAATTACACTAAAACGCCTGTAGAGGCCAGAAAAGACGCTGGAAACTCAGATGAACGGCCATGATGGAGTCCTTGATCTTCTTCGGCTCTAAGTAATCTCCCGATGTCCTCCACGTGGTTAGTAGCTCATCCCTTTGGATAACTACTAGTTTTGGGATATCGGCAACGAGCCCCTGGATTTGACGGTGGAACCAGGAAACGATCTTGGGCCCCGGTTTTGACGCTCGAACCGGAAAACGATTGTTGGGCCTCCACTTTAGTGATTTTACGGCTCACGACACCATCCCGCACCCACGCTCACACTTGTGGGCCAAGCCTAACTTGGGCCTCCACCTAAGCCACCTGCCAGTCCACTCGGCAGGGCTTGTGTCACGCCAAGTCCACTTTGGCGCCGCCTCTCAGTCCACTCGAGAGGGTTTCTCCTCTAGGTCACACTTAGGAAGTGCTTGCTCGTCCATCAGCAAGTCTTCGGTGTTGATAAGCTCTCATCACAGCCAGGACGAAATACAGACTCGGTACACTTGAGTCCCTCAATCTCCCCCTTGATGAGTGCCTTGTCAACACCCTCACCAACCACCTGAAATCATAGACAAAGAAAAGAAAAGCGTAACAAAGAACAAATAGAAGAAGAAGATAAAACAATGAAAATCCACTCATGTGCCCAAAAGTCAAAGGAATGCAAAAATGGGAGCAGAAGAAGTGAACAAAAGCAAAACCAAAAGATCGGCCCCCCTAAGACAAGGGTAACTGCTCAACGCAGCCGATCAATAAAGCATGACCCCTCAAGAAAGAGGCAGGGCTCAACGCAGTCATGCTAGAAGCAAAGGACCATCTCCTCTAGAAAGAGGCAAATGCTCGACACAGCTAGCCAAAAGAGCATGCTAAAACTCCAACTCCCCCTGCATTACAACCCAGCCCATCTCACTATGCATCTCTCCCCTGGGGTTGTGCTCCCCCTGGAACAATGCATCTCTCCCCCTGAACCTCTGATCCCCCTATTCAAGGTCTCTCCCCCTTGTCCAAGGTTGGTGAAATCTCTCCCCCATGTTGACAATGCACACATCAAGGTATCTCTCATCCAAAACATGAAGTGCAAATGCCACAAGTGACCAAAATGAGCTCACCAGGGATGAAAAACTAGTAAGCACAAGTTCTAGTGCTACGGGGCATGCAACACGCTCGAATGAACCTATCTTACACAGTTCAAGAGCAAAAGATGATTTCAGATTTGGTTTAAAAGAAAGCATCACCAACAAGAATAGCATCTATAGCAAGGTAGGCATGAACAACAAAATGCTAACAATGCATACAAGGTTTGCTAATCCTAACCAGAGCATATATATACCAAGCCATAAGCAATTTGAGACTTGCAATTTCAGATTTAAGCAATTTTTCAATTCAAGCAATCTTCACTTAATTGCTAGGGGTTATTTGCATGTCTAACCACTTCTTACCAACCAATGCCAAGCCTAGGCCAACAAAGACCATCAGAAGCTTAAGAAAAGGTTTTAGCCATTCACAGCCTAGGCCAAGTTCTCACCAAAGTGCAATAGTGAGCAGTCTCATGCCAAGTCGGTGTGACATTGCAAACCCACCTGGATCTTTTCATTTTAGCTCAACAGATACCAATTCATTTGACATTTTCATTCAAATTTCAAATTTAAGCAAGATATCATAAATGCTTAGGCATCAACTTAGCAAAGGTAGACAACTAGCATAACCAAGCATGGAAAGATAGCATAAGCATTCAACACTCCTACACATGTTAGATAGCCAAGTCAAGTGGTGATCATGTTTGAGATTTTCAAGAAAACAAAACAACTTAGCTCTCAAAATAGCATACAATAGATCCAAAAGAGCTCAAGCCATCCAAGATCAAGCAAGCAACTGTACAAACTAGCACAAGCAAATACTACCAATTCATACCAAAAGAGCTCAAGTGCTAGTGTATACTACAAATGTACATGATGCAATGCATGAATATGATACAAAATGCAAAAAGAAGCAAAACATAACCAAAATAAGGAAAACTAAAACAAACCTAAAAGCTAACAAAACTCCCCTGACTAGAAAGGAAAGCAAACTCCTAACTTCCCTCTCAACCGGTTAAAGGTCACTAAATCTAGGGGTTTGGTTAGGACATCAGCCACTTGGTTTTCACTTGCTACTTTCACTATATCTATGATGCCATTTTCATAGTTATCTCTTAGGAAGTGGTATCTCACATCTATGTGTTTAGTCTTAGAATGAAGCACTGGGTTCTTAGCAACACTAATGGCACTAGAACTATCACACAAGATTGGAATCCTCCCATAGATAAGGACATAGTCTCTCAAGGTAGTAAGCATCCAAAGGATCTGGGAGTAGCCGCTAGCGGCGGCAACGTACTCTGCCTCACAAGTGGATGTGGCTACACTAGATTGCTTACGAGAAGACCAAGAGACTAGAGAGGTACCCAAAAACTAACAAGTACCGAAAGTAGACTTGCGGTCTATCCAGCACCCAGCGTGATCAGAATCCGAAAAGCCAAGGAGGGAAAGAGAAGAATCCGCAGAGTACCAAAGACCAAACTCTGGGGTGAACTTGATGTGCCTCAAGATCCGCTTGACAGCGGTGCGGTGTGACTCCCTCGGAGACGCCTGAAAACGAGCGCACAGACCTATAGCGAACTGTATATCCGGCCTCGTAGCAGTTAAATACAACAGCGACCCGATCATCCCTCGGTACACCTTCTGATCAACCTCTTTGCCATCTTCATCAGCGTCCAAAGCAGTAGATGTACTCATCGGAGTCATCTGAGGTGAAGCATCTGCCATCTCAAACTTTCGGAGTAGGTCACTCGTGTACTTGCTCTGGTGGACGAAAATACACTGTGAGGTCTGCTTGATCTGGAGCCCAAGGAAGAACTGAAGTTCTCCCATCATGCTCATCTCGAACTCCATGCTCATTTGCTCAGAAAACTTGCTACTCAAGGCATGAGAAGAGCCACCAAAGATGATATCATCCACGTAAATCTGAACAATCAAAAAGTCTTTGCCATGCTTAAGGAGAAAAAGAGTCTTGTCCACACTCCCCATCTGGAAACCCTGGTCAACTAAGAATTTCCTAAGTCTCTCATACCAAGCCCGGGGAGCTTGCTTCAGGCCATACAAAGCCTTCTGCAACTTGAACACTCGGTTAGGAAATTTGGGATGCTCAAAGTCTGGGGGCTGCCTCACATAGACCTCTTCTTCTATAAACCCATTTAGGAAAGCACTCTTCACATCCATCTGAAACAGCTTGAAACCTTTCGAAGCTGCAAAGGCTAAAAGAATGCGAATGGCTTCTAATCTGTCTATAGGGGCAAAGGTCTCTACATAGTCTATCCCCTCTTTTTGGCACAAATCTTGAGCAATAAGTCTTGCCTTGTTTCTCACCACAACTCCATCCTCTCCCTGTTTGTTTTTGAAAACCCATTTGGTTCCTATAGGATTGCAGTGTGGTGGAGGCTCAACTAAAACCCAAACTTGTTCCTCTCAAAATTTTCTAACTCCTCATGCATGGCATTGACCCAGTTTGGATCAGACAAAGCATGTCCAACATCATGGGGCTCAAAGAAGCAACAAATGCAGAATGTGCAAAGTGAGCAAGAGAAGTAGACTTGGATCTTGTAATTCGCTCATTCAGGCCACCAATGATGTTCCTTGAAGGGTGATCCCGCTGGACCATCCGAGACAGCTGTGGCTCGGTGGTCACCTCCCCTACGTCCTCAGCGGGCCCTGCTGCATGTACAGGTGGATCGAGTGGAGGTTGCTCCCATGTGGTTGAAGGAGAAGGTACTGGAGCTCCCTCATCGTCGTCTGAAAGTGAAGCAGCAGGTTCTGGAGCTGCAGCCGGGGCAATATCACTAGAAACAGCAACATTGTTGACGATCATAATCTCACGATATCTACCGTCAATTACCAACCGAATGGAGCTATGCAAGTGAATAAATATGGACTAACCCTTTTACTAATGAGTTTCACTAGTTTTGTATGAATATTTGGATGCAGGTACCAAAATGCACATAAAACAGCTGAAAAGATGTCAAGGATCAAAGATGGGGCTCACTGGTCAAAAAGACCAGGTCGGCCGACCCAATCCTAGGTCGGCCGACCAAGGCCAAGCTGAGCCTGACTCAGCCAGGTCGGCTGACCAGGGGGGTTGGTCGCCCGACCCGATGGCTAGGTCGGCCGACCCAACCCTAGGTCGGCTGACCAAGGCTAGGCTGAGCCTGACTCAGCTAGGTCGGCCGACCAGGGGGGCTGGTCGCCCGACCCAATGACTGGGTCGGCTGACCCCTGGTTCAGGCCGCCCAGCCACCCAAGTGAGCCACTTGCCACCCCATTGATCCAATTCACAAAGAAACACAAGTGCACTCAAATCCAACCACAAGACCAAGCATCCAATGTATCCAAAGGCCGAAAATGCACCAAGTCACGGATCCACAACGTCAACAATCTGAGGGAAGAGCAAAATGACCAATACAGGGGGCTGACACGTGGTCTCCCGACCTCCTACAAGGTGGGCCGACCTACCCTCGGAAGCAGTTTCCACGTGGAACAAGTGTCCTAACCGCCAACCGCCACAGGGACACAAGATCAAGCCGTTGGAGTGCAAAGGCGGTGGATCGGGTGGCCGACCGACCTCCCTCCTAGGTCGGCCGACCACTGACTTCGGCCTCCCACCGACCTAAGCCTCCTACAAATACCCCCCTCTCATATGGGATTATAAATAGGCCTGTAGAGCTCATTTGTAAAGGTGTGGAGAAGTTGAGAGCTACATTCTACCTTAGAGAGTCTTATTTCCACATCTTAGTAGTTAGGATAGTCCTGGGAGTTAGAGTGAGTCAAGCTTTGCCTCAGAGTTCTTGGAGATCCTTCTGAGTCTGTGGTAAAGTTCTTGTATCTTTGTACTCTTTTTATCTCCAGTATAATTTATTTACTTTACTTTATTTCTATTTCCTGCAAGTGTGGTGTACCTTTCTTTGCATACTTGCTAGGCTTAGACTGTGGTTACCTGAGTTAGTCAAGTCTTGTTATTCTTGCCGGTACTATAAACCTTTCCTAGACTTAGATCTAGGAGTTTGGTTAGCTCTAACCCTTGGAATCAAGGACGAGTTTTAGTGCTCAATCACTATCGTGGTGATAGCGCTTGAGCACTAGTTTAGCGTGCCATCCTACCCACGCAGATTTGCTTGGTAGCCCCACTCGGTGACAGCGTGTGGTGTGCCTTTGTATCCCAGGCCCGTTCGTTCGGTACCCGTAGGCGTTAGCCGGGTCTCCTTCGGTGGTCTACTATCTACCCCCTGACCCCTCGAGGCGTCGGAATTTCGCTCGACGCGAGACCCTGACTTGTTTACTTGAGTTTCTTAGTTAACCACGACATAGTCTTTGCAGCCGAATAGAATAGAGTTCGGGGACTTTATCTCACTCGTTGTCCTCCCAGGCAACTATACCTTTCTATGTGTATCTTAGGTAGTTTATTTTACTTCTTCACCATACACCTATCTTTATTTGACTTACCCGTGCTTAGATGCTAGTTGGCACATTTATTTAAGTTTACGGAACACTTGATTTGAGTTTATTCAATTATACTCTCTCGCCTGCCGCTTCCCTGTGGAAATTACGATACTCGGAATACTTTAGTTGAAAGGCTACAGCGGTCTCTGTGCGCTTGCAGAGTAAAACCTGTTAAGGCTAAGAGACGCCAACAAGCTTTTCTAGCGCCGTTGCCGGGGAGCAATAGCAGAGAGATAATTGATAATCTCATTTTGAACCCCGTACACTTTATAAATTTGCCACTAGTTTTTAGGAGGCTTACTTTGCTCTGTTGTTTTTGTTGTGGATGCAACAGAGAGGTGTATGACCGGTTTCGACCTACCGGTAAACTTCCACAATAATCCAGAGTCTCTGCTTAGGAGAGTCCATTCAAAGACTGTCCATGGGTAGATACCTGTACCAACGGAACTTGAACCAACTGCATCAACAAGTCACACTCTGTTTATCAACATCATGGCTGAAAAGTCCATCCGTGAGTTCTCTGTCCCATCTAGCTACAATGTCCCAACAGGATCTGAAGTGCAAGTAGGAGAGAACTTTGAGCTCAAACCCGGAGTCATTCATATGGTTCAAGCTTTCCCTTTTTGCGGACTAGCAACGGAGGATGCCAACAATCACCTGCAGCAATTCCTGGAAATCTGCAGCACATTCACAATAAAAGGTGCATCCGCTGACGCTATCAAGTTACGCCTCTTTCCATTTTCACTTGTCGAAAAGGCAAAGTAATGGTTCTACCTCAACCGTGCAACACTTACTACATGGGATGCGTGCTCCAACGCATTCTTTGCCAAGTACTTCCCTTTGGGAAAGACCAATGCGTTGAGGAACAAAATCTCGAGCTTCCAACAGCTCACAGATGAGACAGTGGCGGAGGCCTAGGAAAGATTACAAGAGTACAT
This sequence comes from Paspalum notatum, assembly GCA_022530915.1. Lineage (NCBI taxonomy): Eukaryota > Viridiplantae > Streptophyta > Magnoliopsida > Poales > Poaceae > Paspalum > Paspalum notatum. The sequence continues at coordinate 16,151,182 of CM039688.1, forward strand.
CACGGCCTGCCCCCACCATGGAATGGAACAATGGCTCATCATCCAGAATTTCTTTCATGGCTTAAATCGTGCTACACAAGAGCACCTGGATGCAGCCGCAGGAGGATCCTTCTTATCCTTGAGTGTGAGAGCTGCCAATGAACTCATTGAGAAGATGACCACTAATCAAGGATGGAAAGAAGAGAGGTCTAGCTCCCGATCCTGTGGCGTCCATCACATCGACAACACCGACATGCTTGCCGCCAAGATGGACCTTATACTGAAAAAGTTGGGAGATACTCCAGAGACCGCACCAGTTCAGGCTCTCGACTCTCGCAAGACTTGCGCAGTCTGCGGGAGCACAGGGCATTCGGGGAACAACTGCTCCGAAACTAGACCGGAGGACGCGAACTTCATCAATAATCCTAACTTCAACAACGGGAATCGTCCTCAACCAGGCTGGAGCTCAAGGTCACACATCCCTTTTTTCGGACAAGGTAACTCTTCCAGTAAACAGTAATTCACAGCAGTTTGATAAATATAATCAGTTTGACCAAAAAGCTGTGAATGATAGCATTAGCAAAAAGCTCCACGCGAATGATAGGTTTTTTGAAACAATTTCTGTTCAAATGGAAACTTTTAATAATGCTATGAAAAACCAACTGAGTTTTAACAAAATGCTTGAGACCCAAATGGCTCTGTTGGCTGCTTCTTTACCTAATGTTAATGCGGGTAAGTTGCTGGGACAGCCTGAACCTCCTCCCAAGGAGCATATAAACGCAGTCACCACTAGGGGTGGGAAAGCCACACAGGACCCCCCACATCATTGTAGTACCCCTAACAATGCAGGAAAAGAGCAGAAGAAGAAGACTACCGAACCCAAAGAGAAAGATGACAATGAGAGTAGACCTGGAGCAGAGGAGAAAACAGCACCGGAGACGTTTCCGCATGAGTTCTATGACACTACGGTGCTGCCTTTTCCTCCTCGCAATAAGAGGGTTGCCGCCGATGAACAATACAGTAAGTTTGTTGAGGTTATAATGAAATTATATGTCAACATACCTCTGCTAGATGCTATGCAGGTACCGACATATGCAAAATACTTGAAAGATATCCTCAACAACAAGAAACCCTTACCATCAGCAAAAATTGTGCACATGACAGAAGAGTGTGGTGCAACTATACTCAATCAGCCCCCACAGAAGAAAAAGGACCCTGGAAGTCCTACCATTCCATGCTCAATTGGGAACCAAGTCTTCAATCAAGTCTTATGTGATCTTGGAGCAAGTGTCAGTGTTATGGCTAAAGTTGTCTTCGACAAACTCAATCACGCTGCACTCGCTCCCACCACCATGTGCCTACAGCTCGCAGATCAATCCATACGACACCCCGTAGGGATCGTTGAGGATGTCCCAGTGAAAATCCGGAATTTTCTCATCCCGGTGAACTTCGTGGTGTTGGACATGGAGATAGATGCAAAGACACTACTCATCCTTGGGCGACCATTCCTAAGTACTACAGATGCAAGTATTGATGTCGGGGCCGGAGAAGTCCACCTCAACATCAACGGAATAAGGGAGACATTCTTCTTCAAACCGAAGGTGGAGAAGTGCAATCAAGTGAAGTTATTCAATGCCAACCACAAAGATATATGCCGAAGACCTATATCGATGAAGACGTTTCTGAGAAAAAGATGGACAGTCTCATCACATTAATGAAATCAGACAGCGAGGCTGCCATCCGACAAAAAGAAGAATCTAAACGACGAGAGACGAAACATAAAAAGGCTAGTTCCAAGCCCTAGGAAACATGAGGCAAAGCTCCTAGAAAGATGGTCGACGCTGGTATGCAAGTCCTGACAACAGAAGAACGGCGTGCAAAATACTATGAAAGAAATCCCACCTACCTACATCTTCTTGATATCCCAAAGGGTAGGGTGTGGAAGTCCCTTGCCAACAGGTAAATTGGCATTATCTTTCGACGGCATATTTTTTCCCGCCAAATTCAATTTCTTGCATGCCACTGCATGTTTAATTTTTCTACAAATTGCATTTTCAACATTTATTTTGTGACCCTTTTTGCATTCAAAAAAAAGAGAGAAAAAAATGAGGGCATGGTTGGCCGGCCACAAGCTTGGCCGCTCGACCAGCTCCCCCCCCCTCTCCTCCTTTTCCTTTCTTTTCTTTTTCTTCCTCTTTTCTTTTCTTCTTTACCTAAGCTTCATTGAAGCTTGGGGGGAAAGGGCTCGACAACTCAAGGTATGTGTGTTCCACCCTCTCTTTGTTCAATCGTTCTCACCATAAGAGTAGTAATGTATCTTTAATCTCAACATGCTAGTTTTAATTTGCTTACTTTGAATAAAAAAAATTAACTCCCACGCTTTTAACGATAAGTCCACTTGCTAGCTTCATTTTGGAAATGATGAATAGTTGCTCTATCAAGTGAATGATTTAATTCTTGCATGTGACTCATGCTTAGCTTAGTTTTAAGTTTGTGAGTAAAAGAAGTAAACCAACGTTCTATCTCGTGGATGCCATTTGTGATAACAAGTATAAGTTGTTGGGATATGATGATATGACTTGAATTTGGGATGCTTCTTTCATGCTCTTAGTAAGATGAACATCTCAGGTTTTTATTTCGAAAAAATAAAATAAAATATAGCTCCCCTTGGTCAAAAATACCTACCAGAGCCATAAATACTTCAAATAGATGAAACCACTACAAAGAGCTGCTTAGAAATGTTTTGAGCTTTGTCAAATTTTGAGACTCTTTGAGTAGAAATATCACCTTCTGTTGATAGCTGGAGTACAAAAGCACAAATGCAAGTGATCCACTCCGGACTTTGCATCCACCAAAAAGTCTCCAAATACTTCTCATAATCCCCTAGCCTTCAAATCTCAAGGAGTAAGGGGATGGAGCTAAAAAGAAAAGCATGCAAAAGCATGGCAAAAAGAAAGAAAAATGCATGGAAAAGCACGGCAAAATGAAAAGCATGCAAGTTCAAGCATGGCAAAAAGAAATAAAAGCTCCATATCCCCTCTATTTCCACACAAGGCTACAAGGGATGAAAATCAAGAGAAGGAGACATTCAGTGCCACCACTTATACTCTAGTGATCAAATAGAAGAAGTGATAGAGTATACTCTTTGATCCAATCTTTGACTTAGCAAAATAAACACTCTAAGTGTGCCACATTCTCCCCCACCTAAAGCTCCACAAAGGCCTTAGTATAGGGAAGTGTCGGCCAAAATCATGGCCCTTGGAGAGAAACACCTTTGAGCGATCAAGAACACCTTGGGGAAGCTTCTTTTGTTTTGAAAATCTAGAAAACACCTGAGGAGAACATCCAAAAAGAGCAAGTCAGAAGTACCCCAGCAACAAAGTTGTTCTGTCTCTCAACCTCCCAAGGCAAGGTAAACAAAAAGATGCACCACATGTATTACACAAGGTGAACTTCAATTATTTCACTGCTTAGAACAAAAGTTTGAGTATTGAGTCATACATAAGAATTTCTCTTCATCTTCGATATTGCAGCAACATTTGATCTACTTTCATTCTTAGCTTTGCTCGAGGACGAGCAAAAGTTTAAGCTTGGGGGGTGTTGACAGTCGTAATCTCACGATATCTACCGTCAATTACCAACCGAATGGAGCTATGCAAGTGAATAAATATGGACTAACCCTTTTACTAATGAGTTCCACTAGTTTTGTATGAATATTTGGATGCAGGTATCAAAATGCACATAAAATAGCTGAAAACATGTCAAGGATCAAAGATGGGGCTCACTGGTCAAAATGGCTAGGTCGGCCGACCCAATCCTAGGTCGGCCGACCAAGGCCAGGCTGAGCCTGACTCAGCTAGGTCGGCCGACCAGGGGGGTTGGTCGCCTGACCCAATGGCCAGGTCGACCGACCCAACCCTAGGTCGGCCGGCCAAGGCCAGGCTGAGCCTGACTCAGCCAGGTCAGCCGACCAGGGCGACCCAATGACTGGGTCAGCCGACCCCTGGTTCAGGCCGCCCAGCCACCCAAGTGAGCCACTTGCCACCTCATTGATCCAATTCACAAAGAAACACAGGTGCACTCAAATCCAACCGCAAGACCAAGCATTCAATGTATCCAAAGGCCAAAAATGCACCAAGTCATGGATCCACAACGTCAACAATCCGAGGGAAGAGCAAAATGGCCAATGTAGGGCTGACACGTGGTCGCCCGACCTCCTACAAGGTCAGCCGACCTACCCTCGGAAGCATTTTCCACGTGCAACAACTGTCCTAACCGCCAACCGCCACGGGGGCACAAGATCAAGCCATTGGAGTGCAAAGGCGGTGGATCGGGTAGTCGGCCGACCTACCGCCTAGGTCGGCTGACCACCGACTTCGGCCTCCCACCGACCTAAGCCTCCTACAAATACCCCCCCTTCTTATATGGGACTATACATAGGCCTGTAGAGCTCATTTGTAACGGTGTGGAGAAGTTGAGAGCAACATTCTACCTTAGAGAGTCTTATTTCCACATCTTAGTAGTTAGGATAGTCCTGGGAGTTAGAGTGAGTCGAGCTTTGCCTCGGAGTTCTCAAAGATCCTTCTGAGTCTGTGGTAAAGTTCTTGTATCTTTGTACTCTTTTTATCTCCAGTATAATTTATTTACTTTACTTTATTTCTATCTCCTGCAAGTGTGGCGTACCTTTCTTTGCATACTTGCTAGGCTTAGACTGTGGTTACCTGAGTTAGTCAAGTCTTGTTATTCTTGCCGGTGCTGTAAGCCTCTCCTCGACTTAGATCTAGGAGTTTGGTTAGCTCTAACCATTGGAATCAAGGACGAGTTTTAGTGCTCAATCACTATCGTGGTGATAGCGCTTGAGCACTAGTTTAGCGTGCCATCGTACCCACGCAGATTTGCTTGGTAGCCCTACTCGGTGACAGTGTGTGGTGTGCCTGTGTATCCCAGGCCTGTTCATTCTGTAGGCCGTAGGAGTTAGCCGGGTCTCCTTCGGTGGTCTACTATCTACCCCCTGACCCCTCGAGGCGCCGGAATTTCGCTCGATGCGAGATCCTTACTTGTTTACTTGAGTTTCTTAGTTAACCATGACATAGTCTTTGCAGGCGAATAGAATAGAGTTCAGGGACTTTATCTCACTCGTTGTCCTCCCAGGCAACTATACCTTTCTACGTGTATCTTAGGTAGTTTATTTTACTTCTTCACCATACACCTATCTTTATTTGACTTACCCCTGCTTAGATACTAGTTGGTACATTTATTTAAGTTTACGAAACACTTGATTTGAGTTTATTCAATTATACTCTCTTACCTGCCGCTTCCCTGTGGAAATTACGATACTCGGAATAGTCTGGGTGAAAGGCTACAACAGTCTCCGTGCGCTTGCGGAGTAAAACTTGTTAAGGCTAAGAGACGCCAACAAACATCTTCCTCATCATCCTCAAAGATGGCAGTACCTATCTCATGATCACCTGCAAGCTCAAAGCCAGGGATTGTGCAAGGCATAGTTTCATCAAAAGTAACTTCACAAGTCTCTACAATCCTGTCGGAGTCCAAGAGCCAAAAGCGGTATGCACGCGAGTGCGTGGCATAACCAAGAAAAACCCTGTTAGAACTACGAGGTTCGAACTTGTCCAAGTTCCCCTGCTTGAACACAAAGCACCTGCAGCCGAACACTCACAGGTGGCTCACTTTGGGCTACCGCCTAAATCGTAGCTCATACGATGTCTAGTAAAGGACGGCTCATAGGAAAATACGATTTGACACGTAGCACGCGGTGTTGATTGCCTTGGCCCAAAACTTCCTAGGAATCCTATGCTCATCAAGCATCGTCCTAACCATTTCAACAAGGGTCCGATTCTTGCGCTCAACCACCCTATTCTCCTGGGGAACATACGGAGATGAAAACTGGTGTTCAAGACCTTGGCTATGGCAAAAGGCTTTGAAACGATCATTCTTGAATTCTGAGCCATTGTCACTGTGTAAAGCTCTCATGGCATGTCCTGATTCATTTCTCAACCTCAAAACCAAGTCATAAACAAACTCATAAGCCTCATCCTTACTCTCCATAAAATGCACCCAAGACCAACGAGAAAAGTCATCCACGATCACAAGAACGTACCACTTTCCACCAATAGACCACACCTGAGAAGGTCCCACAGTATCCATGTGGAGTAACTCTCCAGGACGAGCTGTCATCACCTGATTGACTGGTGTATGAGAAGCAGCAACCATCTTCCTGTGACGACAAGGATGGCACACAAGATAACGCTCACTCTTCATCTTGGGCAATCCTCGGATTAGATCAAGTGAGCTAAGCTTTGCAAGCAAATCAAAGCTCAAATGACCTAGCCTCTATCCCACTTCCACAAATTTGAGGTGGGACTGGCCATCAAACAACGAGAAGGACCGGAGGAGCTCAAGAAGTCAACACGAAAAACCTTCCAAAAAGGGACAACAGGACAAACCAAAGACTCTTGAACATCCAAAACACGAGAAAAGCCCTTCTTAAATTGCACCTCATATCCTTCCTCGAGAAGTTGCGAAAGAGACAGAAGGTTGTAACCAAGGTTACCAACCAAAGCAATATCCCTCAGGATAAAACTCTCAGACACTGGAACAGCACCAACACCCTTTGCCTTACATGTGCCCTTATCCCCGAAAATGATATGCTCACTGGAACTCATTGGGGTGAGATTAGAGAACCATCTGTGATTGCCGGTCATGTGGCGCGAACAACCAGAATCCATGAGCCATATGTTCTCTAGGCCTCCACCCTACATCAATAGAGGTTCATGGGGTGAGCATATGGTCCGACACTGGGCTTAGTCTCAAAAGAAGCAAACCAGTGCCGCGCCATCTGCTCAAAAGAAGGGTTAGCAAAATCACAATCAAACATCCCTTGTCCCCAACCCCGTGGAAACTGTGTCTGCCTATCATCACGCCTATCAAAGCGTGATCTCTCAAAACCTCAGTCAGGTGAACCGTAGCCGTACTGCTCATGACCCAGTGCCCTGTCGGCAAAGCGTCCACCACCACCTAGAGCACCACGAGGAAAGTGGTCTCCTCTATCTCCACCTACATGTCATGGCCAGTGGTCTCGCCTATCCCCACGCTGAGTCTCAACAGCAGGTCCACCACCCTGGTAGTACCTATCCTCATTCCTCATCTCAACCTCACGCCTCTCAGCCCTCAACCTACGGTAGCAACACTCCACAAGGTGACCCTCCCTATGGCAGTAATCACATACATACCTCTTGGGTGGAGAACCCTTAGGTTGGTTTTGGTTCTTGGGCTAGCTTTTTGGCTCTGGAGTGGGCTTAGGAGGAACATTCCTCTTAGCACCTTGCTTGGAACAATCAGGAGTTGTATCTCTCACAGGTAGAGTGTCAAGTGGGTTCCTCACAAAGTTGGGCCTGGGAGTCCACACCTGTTTCTTAGGTGGCTCCCTAGGCTTGTCAGTCCACACACCATCCTTAGGGTTGTTGGGCTGGAAATTGGGCTTGTTGTGGGTCACAGGAAACTTCTCGCTCACAGGTACCCTACTCAAGTCACCAATCTTCCCATACAACTGATCAAAATTAGCCTGGATATAGTGATAGTCAACCCCCAACTTGTCACTCAACTTGAAAGAGGAAACAATCATGCCAAGCTGTGGTTCCCTAGCAGAAATACAACTAAGAATGGTTCTAACATAGGTGTTCTCATCCTCCAACTGAACCTTCTCAATGGCTAACGCATCAAGCAAATCTCCAAGATCCTTACACTTAGAACAAGCAACACTAGTAGGGCTAGCAGTCTTCTCAGGCTTCCTCAAAGCAAACCTAGCTTCTTCCAACTCCTTTCTAAGTGTAGGGCAAGCATCACACTTGGCAAGCAAAGTCGGCCTAGCCTGAGCGTAAATCAGACAACTCTATAGCTACAACCTGACAATCAGTGTACTCTATCTCATTGGCTACAGCACAAGCTTCCTTAGCTATAGATAGATCATTCAAGGTACAATCAAGTTTAGACTTCAAAGTCTCAAGCTCAGCCTCTAGAGTAGCAACCCTAGCATTTGCAGCTCTAAGATCCTTAGCTGCTACTCTAAGCAAGCGATCCTGGTTCTTCAAAGCAACAAGCATAGCATCCTCTTCATTCTCATCATCGCTCACCTTAGGTTCAGTGGAGGAACTGTTGCAGACACCAGAGTCAGTGGAGCTGGCTTGATCACCCTTGATCGCCATGGTACAGTAGCCGATCTCGTCACCAAAGAAGCAGAGTCCAGCATGCCCAATGATCTTCTTCTCACCATCATCGTCGTTGTCGGAGCCGGAGTCATTGGAGCTGCTGTCGCAGTCACTCAAGCTGGCGAGGAAAGCATGATCTCACTGTTAGGCGTGCTTCTAGTACTGCTTCAGGAACTCCCTCTTACTGAAGTACAGCCGCTTCTTCTTGTCGCCCTTGTAATTGCCCTTCTTCTTGTCAGAGGTGTACTCACCCTTGTACTTGTGATCACTCTTGTAGGTGGAGTAATTATCCTAAGCTCTCCTCTGTGGGTAGTCGGTGATGAAGTGGTCCGTCTTCCCACACTCGTAGCACTGGAGCTTGTCACCTCTTCTGCGGCTCATCCTATTGGAGTAGAGGCGTTGGAACTTGTTGGAGAGTAAGCACAGCTGATCATCATCAAGAGCCTCCAGTTCCTCCTCCTTACCTGAAATCAAAGACAAAGCATAGCCAATAGAAGGGTTAGTGTTAGCAGCACCGCCACTACTAGGGCTAGACATAAGAGCTAGGGACTTAGGAGTTGGTCTGCTCATTCTGGACTGCACCTGAGCGTCAACCTCCGAAGCCTTCAACTTGCTATACAGCTCGTCTGTGGTGAGAGTCTCATAGCCACTTGACTCGACTATAGACTCCTTCTTCATTTGCCAAATACTACGATTCAAGGCAAAGAGTAGCTTGCAAGCCTGCTCATGATCGTTGTACGGCAAAGCCCCAATTCTTGCATTAGCACGAATCTTGTTGGCAATCGATTGAAACCGACTAAACAAGTCGTCAATGCTCTCGCCAGGTTGCTGGGAGAAATTCTCGTACTCTCGCTTGTACGTCTCGTACAGCCTAGCCTTGACCTGACTTGTCCCCTCATGGTAATTTGCAAGGGTAGTCCAGATCTCATGAGCCGTCTTAAGATGACTCACTCTATTGAACTCAGAGCGGCTCAGGGCTGTCAAGAGGAAATTCCTAGCCTTGTTGTTCGCTTCGTGTTCCCACTGCTGCAGCTGGGTAACACGTTTCTCAAGCACCTCAAAATCAGCACACTGACAAATATCCCAGACGGATGAATGTTGGCTCTGGAGGAATGCCGACATACGGATCTTCCAATATGAGTAATCGGAGCCATCGAACCCTAGAATCTTGCCAACGGACTGATCCATGGTCGCCCTTGATGGATGTAGAACCGATTAAGGTATAGAAGACCCTAACTTGGCTCTGATACCAATTGAGGACCGAAAGACCGACCTAGAGGGGGGTGTGAATAGGTCGACACCTAAAACCTACAACCCTAAAAACCCTCTCTTCTCAAACGTACAAGATCAGGTAGCAACAAGTGCTACTGACCCTAGGACACGATGAGGAAAGCACTACGGAAGCACTACACAACACTCGCTCAAACGCCGAGAGAAAATGACGCAAAACGAGCCTAGAACAGCCGGGAGCAGGAGCCACCGGACAGTCCGACGCCAAGGCACCGCATAGTCCGATGGCACCACCGGACAGTTCGGTGCCTAAGCGCCGAACAGTCTGGTACACCCACCAGACGATATAGGCCGAGGGCTTGACCCTCAAACAGCCACCGCCGGACAGTCCAGTGGCTCACCACAGGACAGTCCGGTGGCTGCTAAAAGCCTAAGAGGATGAGACTTGTGAACTCCGCCCGTGCAAAAACCTAGGCCACCGAACAGTCCAGTGCCTCACCACCGGACAGTCTGGTGGTATTGAACAGGGCAGCCCGAGTGAAGAAAACAGCCCGAGAATCCTCAAAATCGAACTAAATCTTGATCAAATGGACTGCAAACTTCACCAAATTTAGCAAGGACTTTGTCTAGCCCATGGAGAAGCTCTTCCCAACAAATCAAGCCTAGGCTTAAGTTTTTCTCCATGGATTTGACTAGACCTCAAGGTGAAGTCCACTTGCCAAGAACGAAAGAAGAGGGGCTGCTAGTGGATTCAAAGATTGGGCAACACAACCACAATCAAAACCACATCCTAGCAGTCCAAAACACCAGCAATAGAAAGATCTTGCTCTTGCCCAAAACCAAACACACCAAAAGGCAAGAAAACGAAGATCAAAAACCAATCAAGAGAGGGGCAAAGAAGAGCACATAAGGGGCTGCACGAAATCCATCTATTGATAGCCTCAAAGAGGTCTTAGATCCAGATCACAAGATGAATCTCGTTCTCCAAGCTGCCACCCTACTTCCTACCCTCTTTTGTGGCCCTAGATCACTCTAGAACACTAATCTTCCTTGCTCTTGCTTGGGAGAACAAAACTTAGGGTTTTCTAGCCCTAAGCAACAATCCAACCAGCCAAGAGAGTTGGCCTAAGGCAGCCAACTCCTTATTTATACTACATGACTCAGACTATGCTGTTTTGCAAACAGTCCCCTGGGATACAGACTCAATTACACTAAAACGCCTGTAGAGGCCAGAAAAGACGCTGGAAACTCAGATGAACGGCCATGATGGAGTCCTTGATCTTCTTCGGCTCGAAGTAATCTCCCGATGTCCTCCACGTGGTCAGTAGCTCATCCCTTTGGATAACTACCGGTTTTGGGATACCGACAACCAGCCCGTGGTTTTGATGGTAGAACCAGAAATGATCTTGGGCCCAGGTATTGACGCTCCAAATAGGAAACGATTGTTGGGCCTAAACTTGAGTGATTTTAGGGCTCACGACTGTGGGAGATAGATATCCCCTGAGCCCTCACGGCCTGGATTCAGTGTATGGGCCGTCGGAGGGCCTAATGGAGACAACGGGCTCCCGGATAGGGCGCCAACTAGTCTCGTGGGCTGTTGACAGCACTTAAGCATGACAAACCTTATATTGCAACTGACATTAAGCTTTTCCCCAAGATGAGTATCGTGGGTTTTGTCAATCCAAAGAACGAACTAGTATTCTCTAATTAACAAGAGTTTGAGCTAAATTAAAGGTAAAAAGATAGTCTAATCTATATCTAACCCAATCCTTATTCTAAACCAATCCTTAGCCTAATCTAATAGAAACTATACTATATAAACATAAGATAAACAATTAGAACATAACTAGAGCACTAATTAAAGGGTATTAACTAGCTCTCTAATTAAGGTCTAATTGGATCCAAAGCATATGCGAAATAAGGTTGCCACTTCAAGAATAGAGTAGCAAGATATCTAGCAGCTTAAGGCAAACAAGCATGTTCAAGCACATCTATCATAGCATGATTAAATCTAGATCAACCAATCTAATCCCCTAGATCGAGTTTAACCTTTCCCTGGGCTCTGCTATCACTAGTAACCAGGTAATTGACGAGAAACACTTAACAGGCATACATAATTAGAGAACGTGCTTACATAGTCTAATAACATAATTAGAGCAACTAGTACTTCTAATCACCATGATCACAAGATTTAGAAACACAACTATATCATTAGTAAACTAGATCAGAGATCAAGATCGCTAGATAAACATAACCTCCAAAGACATAAACTAATTAACAAGCATCTAGATCTAAATCTAATTAGAACTAGAACAAGCATAATTAGAACAAGAACATGATAATTAGACAAGAACAATACTTCATTAATAAATTGTATCAATATTACATCCATGATCATACCTTCCCTCATTGATACAATTGAACCTCTAGAGCTAGGTAACTAGAACGCCGTGCAAGTCTTCTAATCACCTCGAGGAACTAGAAGAACTTCTAAGCCTAGACTAGATTATCGACCCTCTACTCTCCTCTAGTTATGGTCCCTCTTGTCGCCGTCTTCTCGCCTTGATAATGAATTGGATGGTTTGCTCCGAGGCCTAGGCTCGCTATTTATACCCTGGAGATGACGTGGTAGAAAAGGATTCTCGAACCGACGTACGGGTAGGTGGGGTCGGCTGACTCGGACTTTCCCGGCGTCCTCTTCTTTCCATCTTTCGCGCGGGTAGTTCCTTGATGATTAAGTAATGTTCGTGCGGGGTCTTCACGGACTTTTGGGATTCTAGAATCTTCTTCATGGACCGAGTTCGACGAAATCTTCTAGTCTTTGATAATTATATTAAATAATTGTCTTCAATTCCCAATAGCTCTTGACACCTTCTTGAAGCTTCTAATTAGGAAACCATGATTAACATAGAGGGGTGAATCAACCAAGCTTTCCTTGATTATTATCTTCAATGAATGTTGTTTTTAGAGATCCTTTCTTACTCGACGTAGATCCTTGTGAATTTTGTGAAAAATAGGCCTAAAACCTGTAAAAATCCCATACAGCATATTTCTAAGACAATATTGCAAAATCCACAATAATTGGTGATAAATATTAGTAAAAGACATAGTTGACGCTTAAAATCTATGAAAAACTATGTAAAATGATACAAAATATTCATACATAAGCCGCGTCAACAATATCCCCACTCTTAAACCTTGCTCGTCCAGTCGTCCTCGAGTAAGTCAATTTTTATAAATATGTTAACTCGTAATCTAACATCAAATAATCAAACTATAATTTAAACTCTCAAATTTCTCATATTTTTGACTTAACAAATCATAAAGATAGATAGATATTCATGTAAGCATACCCCACTATATATATAAAGAAATCAAATTCATCAATAACAAATCTCCTTGTTTTATTCAAATAAAATTTCAAAAAGGATCAAGTATCAAAGATTAAATTATTTAAGACCCAAGAATTACTCTCATCTTTCCAAACTCTCAATATATGTGTGGAAAAATAAATCTGAACCATAAGATTATATAAGTGTAGGCTTATCTGGAGCTTGGTAAGAATTCTAATCAAAAATTTAAACTCAATATATTATCAAATTAAGAAAAGAACCTGCTGGAATTACTGAGACTTCTCAAAAAGTCATGGAAATCATAATGATCAAAGAAAAAGAAGAAATATATAGAAAAGTGAACATATGCAAATAAACTATTGATCTCAAGGCACAAATGAAGTCCTTGTTATCGGATTGCATATGGTTGGAAAATCTTCTGGAGTATTTCTAACAAGTTAACACCATGAATATAAGAAATCAATGAGGAGCAAAATATTTATATATATTCTTTTTAGACAATTGATTCTACTTTGACCACTTGGCCATTTTTTTCTCTCTCTTTTTTTTTATATGGGGCGTCCATATCTTTTTTTTTACTTTGCCTCCTCTAGATCCTAAAAACGTAGTGCAACCTCACCACTCTTAGATAATACTCATCCTTGAGTATTTTTTATAGTGATAATAGGGGAAAAACACTTATCCGAAAAGAATTCTTTCATACTCCAAAAAATTAATAGGTTGTGGCAATGGAAGATATATGAGATGATATTTTTGGTTTAAGGATGGATATCCAGTGAAATTTGCAATCTCTCCAATGTAGAGAGTTACAATGCATGGATAAAAAGGCTAGCAAATGAAAAGATAAACAAATTTGAATGACCAGCTTTGAAGTCTCAAACCCTATATTCAAATCTTAATCCAACTCAATTGAGAATTAAATTTGATCAAACTATGGTTTCAAAAATAAAGCTCTAATAAGTAGGGTCTTTATAAAATAATCATAAGAAACTTGATGATGTGGGTCTTTATGAAATATCATATCTACTACATAAATGTTAATCATAATTCAATTAAATTGCATTAATGAGAGCATAAATTTAGTTCAATTAATGACATCATATTACAAGAAAACAAACATTTTATTTTATTTCAACAAAGGGAAATACATGATCATGAACTCTCAAAATAGAAATAAAATAAAATAAAGCACTCATAATTATACATAAATAATAGAAACAAAAGATAAAAAAATAAAAAAACTAAAATACATGATAGAAATAAAAGGAAATAAATAAATAAAAAAACTGAAAATATAAAAGCAAACCAATAGCCTTCACTGTTGATGTCTCTAGTGCCATAGCCTCAGATTATGCAGCTGCTCTTCTATAGTCTGTGTGTTCTGCTCGAACTGGTTGGTGTTTGTTCTAATCTGATCAATGATCTGATAGTTCTCTGCAGTCATGTTTTCTATGCCATAGAATGCTTGCTGAGGCATATTCTGAGCTGAAATAAATCCAGGTGCATCAAACCTGGCACTCCTTGTAACAAAAGCTTGAGGCGGGGGAAATTGCGCTAAGGGGTTGAACACTGGTGTAGTAGTAGGATCAAAAGAGCTAACTGGCCTTGGATTAAACACAGGCGTATAAGATGATGATCCTTCTCTCAATTCTTCACCTGTAAAATGCTGAATTGGCTGTGCAGATGGTGTCTCCCAGGCGCCCCATCCAGATGATGGCGGTTGTTGGCTCAATTCCCCTTCCTCAGTCATGAATTTTTCCAACCAATCAGTTCTCCCTTGTGCAAATAAAGTAAGTCTAGGACTAGGGATCCTGAATTGGGTCTTACTAACAAAGAAACCAGAATTTTTATTTCCATAAATATACTTTCCTTTCCTTAGGGAATTTTCATCAATATTAGCTGGGTACTTTGTTTGACTTGGACTAAACACTAAATTTGGGTTCAAGGTTGAAGCAATGATAGTGAGATAATGCCCAAATCCAAGCAATCATGTATTTCTATTCCTTTGAATAATCCAATGATTGACCATGGAATAGATTGGATTAATTCCCATAGGCTGACAAAGTGCAATATAAAGCCACTTCAATTTTGCATTTTGCACCTTTGTATCATCTAGCCTCTCTAAGACTCTGACAGTCATGAATCTATGAATGATTCTGATTATGGGATTGATTATTCTCATTCTTTCCATGGAAGAGTTCTCAGCAATTTGTAACCAAAAATTTTCTAGGACTTCTTGGTTAACTTCAATAGTTTCAGGCGTTTTCTTCCAAAATCCCAACAAAGAACCAATCATACCAAAGGTTATTTCCACCCAATCCTCTTTTAATCTAAATCTCAGGGTATGGCTTGAATCAGAGGAACTGACTATATCTATGGTGGTCATAATCTCTAGTGCTATATCCCTTTGATATGTAGCACTAATATAAATAAAATTGCTCCAGCCCAAATGTTTGAAAGCTTTCTCTATGCTTGGAGCAAAATCTAGACGACCCAGAAAATCAAAGTCTAGATCAAAATTGGAGGTTATGCGGTTCTGACATGTCACGCCCAGTTCTCAACCAACGGAACCGGAACAACATATATGTGCCAGGAACGTGTCTCACATATATCATGACAATAGTGACATCACAGAACGTGCATAAACGATAAATAAAACGTTTACATAGAGTATAACATCACTTTATTACAATAAGACAACATGTCTTTAAACTAGAGTCGTAGCGGAAGCGTAAACGAAGATGAACGAGCCGCCACAGGGACGTCGACTGGTGGACCGGTATGCCTAGAACTCGTTGAAGTCCTGAACATACTCTTCGAAGTCTTCTGGAGCTGACCAGCGGTTGGGTTCCAGCCAACAATAGGTTTAAAGTAAAGCAAGCGTGAGTATTTCATACTCAACAAGCACAACATGAACTATGAGGCATCTAGGGTTGGCTGACACTTAGCATGAGCTTTTAGTTGGTCAAGTTTTATTAAGCGACTAATTACTACAGGTGAGTTGATAAACCATTAACCCAAAGTATAGCATAAAAGATTTAAACAACTTTAACATACGAACCACTTTCAAAACCCAACAGAACCACTAATCTGCATAAAGGATCTGGGCCGCTCATAACCGTGAGCACGGCTGACATGTCAGTTTTACACTCTCGAGAGGTCGTACATCTTTACCCATGAGTCGTGGGCTACGCTAGTGGTCCACCACATTACCTTAGATGAGATGGCTAGCAAGCACACTACGAGGCCTTTACAAAGATCACGTTGGTAAGGTGTAACCGCTAAGGTTTCTGGGTCCGCAGCTGTGGAGCAAGCCTCAAGGGGAGATAAACGCACTCAACCCAAGTAGCGCGAGGGCCACAGAAGCTCACCTCCCCTCCTGCCCCGTCGGTAAGTTACCCCCCAAACCAATGCAACCTAATTAATTAGCCAAGACCGTCCCATTCCAGTCTCATGGTAGCACTGTTATCCCAGGTTGTCGCTTTGCGAACCGGTCCTTAAGGAGAGTGGCTATAAGCAAAACACATGCTCATGCCCCCTAAACCAAGTTGCTAAAAAAAACCATTTTTAAATGAACATGAACCACAGAGGGTCAAGCTCAAGATTTGACTGCATAGATCCATTTAAACAAATTATTAACAAAAGATACATGAGTTCGCGCAGCAACTAGCAAAACTTAACCAACATGCAACCCATAGGTAAACATATCGATAAAAGAGGCTAGGTACAGTCCTTATTGGCACACAAAAAATTAGACACATGCATATGAAGTGATTAGAGGGTTGTTAGGTTGTGTTCATGCTATACTTGCCTTGCTCAAACTGGTCTTGAGTCTGCTGCTCAACACCCTCAAACTGCTGCTCTTCGTCACCAACAAACTGCTCACCGTCTAACCACGTTCACGGCAACGTACAAGCATTTCCACGCATACATACATGCAAACAATTACCCAAAGGTGAGAAACAGTACATCATATCATAAAAGCAGAAGATAAAACTGTACTAAAAACATTCTACATGTTTCTACGGTCGTGTGAGCGCAAGAATCACTCAAATCGGAGTTAAAACGTGAAAGTTATGCATAAAACGGGCTCCTAGGGGCATAACTGTGATAGAAACATTGAAACCAGGGGCTAGATTTGAAAAACCGAGGACTTAAACGTAATTAACCGTAGCCGCCGAGGGTTTCCAGGCAAAACCGCCGGGTCCTGGACCGCGGGTTCAAAAACCGGAAAGCCCAGGGGCCAAACCGAAGAAAACAGGACCTAAACCTAATTATTTTTCAAAGCCAGTGGACCGCGGGTTGATTCCAAAGAAACGCGGGGACTTTTCTGCGAAAGTTCCACGCTGACCGGGTCTACGCCGACGCGGCGCTGACGCGGCGCGCGCGTGGCGCGACACGTCGGCCTGGCGGGTGGGTCCCCGCTGTCGGGTTTAAGAGAGGGCGACGTGGCGCGTTCTGATTGGACCGCGAAGGGGTACGCTGTGTTCTAATCACGGCCGTGCACTCTGGATCCAAGGGTCCAGATCGGAAGGGGGTTTTGGCGCCGGCGGTGACCACCCTCCGCGGCGGAGTCCGTCCCGCGCGGCGGTGGCTCGCCGGCGCGGCGCACGCCGGGGCCTAGGGGCGCTTTCGCCCGACTAGATCTAGCTGGGAAGGGAGAAGAGGCCGAGGCGAATCTCACCGAGGGTCCGGCGAGGTCGGGGAATGGGCAGCGGGGCTTGGCGACGATGACCGGCGGGAAGGGGCCTTGGCGTCACGTCTCTGCGCCCAAAACCCAAGGAACGGCTCCGCGAAGCTCCTGCGAACGTGAAGGGGGCGGTTAGAGGGTCGGAGATGGATCCACGCCGAAGAATTGAACGGTGGAGCGTCTTACCGAGGCGGAGCTCCGGCAACGGACAGCGGGCACGAGAGAGCACGAGCGACAAATTGGAGAAGAGGATTTGCAAAGGGGAAGAGTGCGGTCCTCGGAGTGGGTTTTATAGAGCCCTAGGCGAAGGGGATAGACACGGCCGCGGTGATTCCGCTCGGCGGCTTTGAAAGCCGGACCCGGCGCAGTGGGGGAAAGGAGGGAGAAGGGGAAACCGGGGCGGTGACCGCGGGATTGAGGGTGGGCACTAAAGGAAGGGGACGTGGGCGTGGCTTCGGCTTCCTTTGCTTGAGCGCCGACGTGGCCGAGCGGGGGAGTAAGGAAGGCGAGCGAGAAATCCGGCGGGAGGAGGGAGACGAGTCTGACGCGTGGGGCCGGTGCGGCAGTGCGAGGCGGGGCGTGGGCCGACGGCGCGCTGAGGGAGGGGCGCGGCCGAGTGGGCCGGCTTCAGCCCAGGCGGGAAGAGAGGCGGGGCGGGGGTCGGCTGGGCCGGGGCCCAAGCGGGGAGAGAGGCGGGGTGGCTGGGCCGAGCCGGCCTGGCCGGCCTGGCTGCCCCCTTTTTTTTTCTTTCTTTTTTCTGTTTTTGAATTATTTTGAATGGAGATAGGAATGGTTCTAAAATTCAAATGAATTTGAATTTGAATCCTTAATTCAAGCAAACAAGAGACAATGCATCAGCATGTAATGCACAAGAAAGTTGGGCCTATGATAAATTTTATTCTAGTATTTATTTTAAATAAAACCTGTTAAATGCAAACTAAACATATAAGCCTTAGGAAAATTAAATGAATTGCTTGAATTTTATTGTGAAATGCTGGAATTTAAACTAGGGTGTTACATGATAGTTGTTATATCTCTGTTCTTCAAGATTTGTCCGGAGTGAGAATCCTTCTGGCGTGAACTTCCACTGGTCTTCATCAACACTCATGGGTTGAGAGCCTTCCTCTTGAGCTCGGGTAGAAGAACGAGTCCTCCTTCTTGATGGCTCCAAAACTTCATCAATGTTGACGGCGAAACGGGAAGAACACCCATGTAGGCCTTGATCACGACGAAAACATCGATCGGAGTCGGAACTCCCCGCCTCGGAGACGGAGTATCTCCTTGGTGTAGGCCTTAATGAACCTTCCTCCTCTTGAGAAGAGTTTCCTCTAGATGAGGTACTCTTGAAAGTCATCTTGAAGAACTTCTTCATCTTCCCCTCAATTTTTCCTCTCAAAACTACTACTCTTCTCCTCCTCCCGGGTGTTTCTGGTCTGCTGGTGGTTGTGTTGGTGATGAAACGTAGCAGCATTGGCTTCTAATTTATAGGCAAAGAGGTGGCTCAAAGGGGAGAGTGATCTGGTGAAGGGCTGCCTAGGGTCGGCCGATCCAGGGGGTGTCTGGTCGGCTGAGCCAGGTGCCTTCTAGCCCTGCTCGCGTCCAATCTTCACCAACAAGCTACCTCTAGGATTCCTGACGAAAGTGGATGGCTTTCACAGCAAGATTGTCAACATGCATGCAGGTTTTGACAGAAAAACAATCAAAGGTCTTAAAGTTTGTCTCCTTGGATGCTTGCCATTTGATTATTTCCTACCAAACTTTCAATTATTGCTCATGTCCTAGTGTTTGCTGGCTATATTATATCAAAAGAGGATACTATGTTGCCTAAACTAACCTTTCTTAATTAGGAAGTTGATTATCTTCACTAATTCTATGTCCTTAATTTGCTATTATGCAATATATTTATTAATATGCCCACTATAGTAGGTTTTAAGCACTCAATGTTTATATCATTCAACATAAATTTTAATTTCTAAGATAGTTTTTTTACTATTCCTAAAACCTATGTTTTATTTTGCATAAAAACAAATGTTTGGTTATTCAACCAAATTAATTTCAGAACAAAGATAAGCAACTCAATTCATGAATTAAATTGAATATACTTATCTTATTTCTTTAGCGTGGCTTGGGTATACGCCTAGTTTTTGAATAAATTAGAGAGAAGATTTTGAGATCATATAATTATTCAGAGATTAAAACCTAAGAAAATTCTCTCTTTTATTTTATAAACCGCTTCGAAAATCGAATCAAATTCAAAAACCGGCAAAGGCTTCGTAAAAATTTTCAAAATTTAGACAGCTATGTAAGTGAGAGTAGCCATCTACTATAAAGATTCAGAATTAAATTTTAACTAATCAAAAATCCTTCACTTCGACCATGGTTCACTTTAACACTTAGAGTTTTTAAACTAAAAACTATTTCTATTAAAAAGCTAAAAACCAAACTAAATAAAACTTTCTAAAAAATACCTGGGTTGCCTCCCATAAGTACTTGAGATAAGTCCTTCAGCCCGACTTCTTCTTCCTTTGGGCGCCCACCAATGTCCCGCACGGACATTGCAGATGAGTCTTCGTCTTCAAGCTTCGTCCCCTTCAATGGCTTGGCACACCTCGAACCTTGGACGGAACTTGAACGAGCTTGATTCTCCATTGATGTTAACTTGATCATCCCTTCTCCCACATTGATGTTGGCTTGAGCTGTTCTGAGAAAAGGTCTTCTAGGTATCAATGGTGATCTTGTGCTTCCTCCCATCTCTAGAATAAAGAAGTCAACTGGTACAAGATTTGCTCCAATCTTGACTGGCACGATCTCAGCTACTCCTTCTGGATATCTAACTGAGTGATCTGCTAGCTCCAGACACATGGATGTAGGCTCTGGCTTTGGCAGCTTCAGCTTGTCAAACACTGACTTAGGCATGACACTTACACTTGCTCAAAGATCACAAAGAGCCTTGTCAATGTTGAGTGCACCAATAGAACACGGGATAGTGGGACATCTGTCACACCTCAAAATTTCTAATTTTGGGATGTGAATAGATAACAATGAATAAAATGAAGGATTTCTTAGTTTTCTAAAATTTTCGAACTTGTAAGTTTTGTTGGATTGAGCGAAAAGTATGCTTTTAACAGTTTTTTTTCTAAATAAAATTTGTTTGTTTGTTGCATTCATGCCGAAGTGCATAAGTGTTTATGTGTGTAAAAATTTTCAAAATAGTTTAAACCGGCTAGGTTTCGAGTCGATCTCAATCCGTATCCCTAAAATCCTATCCCTTTTCTTTCTTGCTAACTCAAACCAAACCTCTGAAAAACCCTTAGCCAATCTCTAAAGTTTCATCACCTCAAAACCCACCCCAAAACCATAATCCAATCTTGTCAATCATCCTATATACCAAGTCACTTCTTTCAATTGATCAGGTCATTCTCAAAACCCTAGATGATCTCACTCGGACCTCACTGTTTTCCCTCTTTTGAGATTTTTGACATATCATCCTCAGGTTTACCTTTTCATCATTTCTTTCCACCGACAACGTTCTCTCGCTCTATGGTAAAACTTAGTTCATTCTTAGGCTCATGTCCAACTGACGTTCTCTTCTATCTCTCATTCCATAGAACCCAGAAATTCCTAATTCGGTTCTAGTTGATGCCGTCGAATTTTCTCCCTTATCATTTTCTCTCCCGTGCATGACAAACTCAAGACTCAATCAATGGGTCAAGGCCCAAAGTTTCCACTCATTTTGACCTTGGATCAAGGCCCAAAATCCTTTCTTTTATTTGCCACTTCTGTCCATAGCTTGGGCCAGCCCTAAACAGGCCCAAAACAGCCCAAACTAACCCTAATCTTTCTCTCCCTAGCTGCCCCTCCCCTCCTGGTCGCTCCTCCCCTCTCCTGGCCACCCCTCCCCTTCCTCCTCATGAGAAAACAGAAGGAGGGAACAGCCATGGCCACCCCTCTCCCCCATGGCTGCCCCCCCCTCGTCCCTATACTCCCCCCACCACCGAAACATGAAAACGAAGTGCTCTCATCTCAACGAAGATGATCCCCTGCTGCGTTCTTCGATCCACGCTCTCAAGCATGCCATGGAGGTTGTCTCCTTGCTGCTGCCCCTGCTGTCCATGGGTGTGGAGACCATAGAGGGCACCCCCGACGATCCCCGACGCCGAGGCAAGGCTGCAGCCCTATGAGATCTTGTGCGCAGCGGCATCATCACCTTGATGTCACCCATGTCACCTCTTCCACCACCAAACCCTAGGTGATGACACCCCAAATATGTTCGCCTATGTTTCCTTGTTTCCCGCTGCAATTCGTAGGCTGTAGATGGATGTCCATCAAGTTCCGGCAAGGTTTACCATGGGACGTCTCGCTGCACTAGCGGGCAGCCATGCTGTCCCTACTTGGCGCTGCGTTCCCCGCTGACCTGGTAGTCCAGGGGTCATGCCCTTTCATCAGATCATACCTTGCACCTCTGAGCATGTCCCCATAAAATGGTTTGTCCATAGGTGTATTGATGTGAGAGTTACAGCCGTCGCCGTGCCCGCTGTCACTGCAGTCCAGACAGCAGCACTGCTGCCACTTTGGCGCATGTTTTCTCAATGATCCGGAGGTCCAATCAGCGAGCCCTTCGACCGAGATGTGTATTATATCCTCGATCATGCCCCTATAAATTGGTTCTGCCATAGGAGGCACAGGTTCGGAGATTTTAGCGTTACCGTGAACACATATCTGCAGCCTGGACAGCCGAGCTTCTACCAAATGCAAGGGTCTTTTCTTTTAATCATCTTCTCCAATCATCAAATCCTTTTGCCACATCATGTATATCATAGTACCAAACATTTCAGTAAATTTTGGCAGCCTTTGGATCAGTTTAGGCCAGGTATTAGATGGTCTTTCTGATCGGTGCACTTGCTGTCCCTCCTGTAGAAAAGAGGCTACATAACTCTACGTTGCGCCTTCTTTTGTCATTGACCCGTTGGTCGAATCTCAGCACCCTTTGGTCAGAATTTAGTCCACATATCTCATATCAATTCCACAAATAAGGTCCTTAAATGGTGTGGCACGGGAAGAGTTCCGGTGCCCACATTACCATTGTGCTATCGTGTGCAGTTTCAGCACAAACACCACTGCAAGATCAACCGTATTCCTCTCTCAATTGCACCCTAGTTCCTTCTCAACCCCTCATATTCTCCACCATAATAATATTTCTATGCAAATCATGGCCTGGCAACATTTTTCACTTTTTCATGTTTATACCTCTTAACACCTAGCCCTACCAAATCATTTTGTTCCTACCTTCATATCCTTCCTCATGTATTATTAGTAACGACTAGTGTTCTTTTTATGTTCTTTATAAAATCATTTATTTGTATGGTGTATTGTTCTTAGTTCCCCTTTGTTTGTTGTTACAGTTGTTTGCGCTGAGGCTCGATGTGTGTGAGGAGCAGCAAGAGTACCTTTGAGTAAGGCAAGTATAACATGGACACAACCCAATAACCACTTAATCACTTCATATGCATGTGTCTAATTTTGTATGCCAATAAGGACTGTACCTAGCCTCTTTTATCGATATGTTTACCTATGGGTTGCATGTTGGTTAAGTTTTGCTAGTTGCTGCACGAACTCATGTATCTTTTGTTAATAATTTTGATTAATGGATCTATGCAATCAAATCTTGAGCTTGACCCTCTGTGGTTCATGTTCCTTTAAAAATGGCTTTTTAGCAACTTGGTTTAGGGGGCATGAGCATGTGTTTTGCTTATAGCCACTCTTCGTAAGGGCCGGTTAGCAAAGCGACAACCTAGGACAATAGTGCTACCATGAGACTGGAATGGGACGGTCTTGGCTAACTAATTAGGTTGCATTGGTTTGGGAGTAACTTACCGACGGGGCAAGAGGGGAGGTGAGCTTATGTGGCCCTCGCGCTACTTGGGTTGAGTGGGTTTATCTCCCCTTGAGGCTTGCTCCACAGTTGCGGACCCTGAAACCTTAGCGGTTACACCTTACCAACGTGATTTTTGTAAAGGCCTCGTAGTGTGCTTGCTAGCCATCTCATCTAAGGTAATGTGGTGGACCACTAGCGTAGCCCACGACTCATGGGTAAAGATGTACGACCTCTCGAGAGTGTAAAACTGACATGTCAGCCGTGCTCACGGTTATGAGCGGCCCAGATCCTTTATGCAGATTAGTGGTTCCTGGTTGGGTTTGGAAGTTGGTTCTTATGTTAATAATGTTGATTAATCTTTTATGCAATATCTTGGGTTTAATGGTTTATCTACTCTCTTGCAGTAGTTAGCTGTTTAATAAAACTTGACCAACTAAAAGCTCATGCTTTGTGTCAGCCAACCTTAGAGCCTCATGGTTCATGTTATGCTTGTTGATTACGAGTTGAAGTACTCACGCTTGTTCCTTTACTTTTATCCTTGTTGGGGGGAAATTCCAACCGCTGCTCAGAAGATGAAGGCCTAAAGGAGTACAATTGAAGGTTCATGGAGTTTTAGGCGAGCGACCCCCAGTTGGCTTCCCTGTGGACGGCTC
The DNA here is from genome assembly GCA_022530915.1 of Paspalum notatum. Lineage (NCBI taxonomy): Eukaryota > Viridiplantae > Streptophyta > Magnoliopsida > Poales > Poaceae > Paspalum > Paspalum notatum. The sequence goes on from CM039688.1 coordinate 16,175,187, forward strand.
GGAGTTTTAGTTATGCTTCCGCTACTCTGTGTATGTCTTATGTATATGTTGTTTAACGTTATATAATAAAGCATGTTCTGTTATATCACTGTATATTATCTCTATATGTGTGAGATTCGATCCTGGCACACATATAGTTTTACTCTGGTTTGTCTTTTTAAACCAGGGTGTGACAACATCCCGGATCTGCCTTCTTCTGTAAAGGAGTATCCATGATAGCTGCACTACACTCAATTGTCAACTTTACACACTCAGATGGCATCTCCCTCTTGTTAGCTAGTATATCTTTGAAGTACTTGGCATAAGTGGGAACTTGAAGTGTATCTAGTAGTGGCATATGAATATAAAGCTGCTTGATCACTTCAAGAAACTTACTGAAATGCTCATCTGTCTTGTTCACTCGAACCCTGCTCTTTTCCTGTAGTATTCTTGTGTCTTCCACTGTCACTTCAGGTTCGTCTTCACTCTGTGCTTCGGTTTCCACTGAACTGGCAAGTCTTGTAGGTGCTTCTGGGTCTCTTGTCTCTCTTCCAGATCTGGTAGTGACTGCTTTAAGAGACTCTTTAGGCTGTGGTTGTCAAGGTAACTTTCCTTCGTTCTTGTTTGGGAGATGTTCCGCAAGTTAAGAGAGTTGATTCTCCAAAATCTTCATCATCCCCATCAGCTGTTGATTTGAACTTCCCACAGTGGTGATCTTGCCATCAATGTTCTCCAACACCTTGTCCATAGCCTTGAACTTGGAGTGTGTATCCTTGCTGATCTTAGCTTGCTCTTCCATGAAATCTTTAAGCTGAATCCATAGAGGAATGGCATTCTGAATAGCTGATCCGGCAGTGAACTGTTGTCGATTCTGTCTATAGTTGGATGGAGGAATCCAACCTTCCTTCCTTGCATAGTCTAAGGCCTTGGCTTCCTTTGGGCAACTTTCCTTTGAATGTCCATATTCTTCACACTCTTCACAAGTCATTCTGGCTTCTGTGGACTTCACTTCCTCTGCTCTGCCACTTTCCATCTTCTCGATCCTTCTCAGGAGTGAATCAATCTTTCCACCTAGAATTTCCACCTTCTCCACTTCCAGCACGCTCTTCACTACTCCAGTAGATGGAGTAGGCGCCACCCTATCTGCTCCTGTCCCCTAAGTTCCATTCTCCGCGATCTTCTTGAACAAAGCTTCGATCTCTATAGGAGTGAGACTGAGAATTGATCCTCCGGACGATGCGTCGATCTGAGCTCTACACACTGCATTGAGTCCACCGTAGAACTTTTGGATTAAGTCCCACTTCTGAAAGTTGTGATGAGGGCAGGCTAACACATAGTCATTGAATCTCTCGTAGGCTTCATCGAATGTCTCTGTGGGGTACTGCACAAATGTTGAGATCTTGTTGCGCAGAGCTTTAGTCTTTCCAGGTGAAAAGTACTTGGCGATGAAAGCTTGTAGCAGCTGCGGCCAGTTGTTGATGGTAGTCTCCGGGAGTGTTGACAACCATTGGTGAGCCTTCCCAGTCAGTGAGAATGGGAACAACCTTGCTCTGATCTTATCATTAGTGACTCCATCGATGTTGAAGGTATTGCGGATCTGCAAGAACGTCTTCAAGTGTTGATTTGGATCTTCCTTCCCATTGAACGGTTGATTCTGCACCATGCTGATCAGTGAGCTTCTGATCTCGAATGCTCTATGAGGTGGAGCGAGGTCTCTGATCTTCAAATCTGCTGAAGTCGGCACATATAGCTCTACGAGCCTCCTCTCTTGAATGTTGTCGTCTCCCATCTCCGGCAGAGTTTCGTCTTGTTTCCAAGAAAATTGGGCAGAACTTCGGGACTTTCTTAGTAACTTCTCTGGATCATCCACATAATTAGTTGGTTTGTTGGACAGTGGTCCATCCATCCCTGCTAATGTTAGTGGCAGAGAATATATATATACACAAAAACTAAAGTCTAGAAATTTTACACTAAAAAGCAATATTATAACTATACATGAAAATTATCATACAAAAGATAATAAAATAAATAAATAAAGAGAATATTATGAAAAAGAAAATGAAAAACATATATACATATATGGCGCAAGGATAAAAGAAAAGAAAAGAAAAAACTAAAATATACAACAACCAAAATTATATACAAAAGGTAAAGAAAAACTAAATACATACGAACTCGAGTTAATTAGAGGATGACTAATTGGTTCCCCAGCAACGGCACCAGAAAAGCTTGTTGACAGCACTTAAGCATGACAAACCTTATACTGCATGCGACAGTATCGTATGTAGCTTTTCCCCAAGATGAGTATCGTGAGTTTTGTCAATCCAAGGAACGAACTAGTATTCTCTAATTAACAAGAGTTTGGGCTAAATTAAAGGTAAAAAGATAGTCTAATCTATATCTAAACCAATCCTTAGCCTAATCTAATAGAAACTATACTATATAAACATAAGGTAAACAATTAGAATATAACTAGAGCACTAATTAAAGGGTATTAACTAGCTCTCTAATTAAGGTCTAATTGGATCCCAAGCATATGCGATATAGGGTTGCCACTTCAAGAATAGAGTAGCAAGATATCTAGCAGCTCAACGCAAACAAGCATGTTCAAGCACATCTATCATAGCATGATTAAATCTAGATCAACCAATCTAATCCCCTAGATCGAGTTTAACCTTTTCCCTGGCTCTACTGTCACTAGTAACCAGGTAATCGACGAGAAACTCTCAATAGGCATACATAATTAGAGAACGCGCTTCTAATTACTTCACATAGTCTAATAACATAATTAGAGCAACTAGAACTTCTAATCACCATGATCACAAGAACTAGAAACAAAACTATATAATTAGTAACCTAGATCAGAGATCAAGATCGCTAGATAAACATAACCTCCAAAGACATGAACTAATTAACAAGCATCTAGATCTAAGTCTAATTAGAACTAAAACAAGCATAATTAGAACAAGAACATGATAATTAGACAAGAACAATACTTCATTAATAAATTGTATCAATATTACATCCATGATCATACTTCCCTCGTTGATACAATTGAACTGTGGCGGAACCGCCCTGCTTAATCTAGACTAAGCACACCTGCCACCTCTGGCTCGCAGTGCACTTAGGCCAGACTAAACCCGGTAGTCCATCGAGAGTCCTTCGGGCTCTCGATAACACTATTTCCCGAGGAACCGACATCAAACACATCTGACTCTCAAAGGAGCCACAACAATTACATCATCACAGGTAGTTGAAATAGAGAATAATAGACTTAATTTACAAACCAAAGGTATGAATTCAAATACATAGTCAAAATATAGCGGAAGCGAATTCAGAGTATATAAATATAGCGGAAGCATTTTCAAAAGTAGTCTTCGTGAAGAGATGAACAAGGCGAGTAGCACCGAGCCCACCGGTACTACCACCTCCAACACAGTTGTCCAGCTATCGTCGGTACCTGTAATCCAAAAGTGGGGGCAAACCCTAAGTACTAATTACTCAGTTGGACTTAATGATCTGGGCTTACGGCTGACGCAAAGCATGCTTACTAATCATGTGGATCCTTAGCTGTTGATTCTTAAACAAAGTCATGTTGACATAAGATAGCAGGATTTGACAGCTGCTATCCATTAATCATGAAGATCATTTATATCATAAAGTAAATTCTTGCAGGAAAGTAAATCATGAACACATGTCCCGTCCCAAGATTCATAGCGCCCCATCAAACCCCTGGGAGTAGCCGTCTCAGGAGCGATACCACGGTACGTCGGGTCAGCCCTCCCTCGACTTCAAAGCACCTCCCAAGTCCATCGACCTCCATTCAGTGGATGGGTAGCACCATGAATAGTGAGACGAAACGTACACATCCAAGCATGTTGATATACGAAATCATGAATTGATAATACAACATGTTGCAGTTATTACTACGTTGCCCGTGTGCAATATCTGGCATTCTCACACCTGGTGAGCATCAGCGATTCGAATCGATTTTTAATTCCTGGGAATAACTAGAAGCAGTAGGATGGCATATGCTTACTAACTCCCAGCGTTCCCACATATGCTTCTCCCATCTCCACTTGTCCCATCCCAAGTTCGATTCCAACCCGCCATTCCCTAGGTTTAGCCCCCATGGAGCGTTACCACGGTACGTCGGGTCAACCCTCCCATGAGTCAAGCGCCCCCAGGCCCATGGTAGGAACAAGTCTCTGTTCTTCGGATGGCACAAGTAAGACTTTCACCGGTCCATTATCCCGGATAAGCACTCTAGCAATGTTATGCCGATCAGCAGGCAAACAGCGGACGGGCCTTATGCGACTCGGGCGGAGTCCACCACACATTGTTCCAGATCTCATCATTCAATCCCATATCTCCGCCCGGTCTCTATTTAAACCATAAACATATGTAATAACTTCCATAATAACAAGATTTCTATCATAGTGTAAAGTCGCACCTACGAGATGAGTACAATCACTAGTGTCTACTCATGCCTAGCAATTCTAGGCACTTGTCTTACGAACTCTACGTATAGGTGCTAGGGCCAAGGCGGCCAGGAAGTCTAATGCAATTGGTTTCAAGCAACTCCTAATGCAGATGCGTAATCATCAATCAAGTGTGTATTTGCTGGGAGAAATCATGGTCCTGCCTACCTTTGCTTGATCTTAAGAAAACCAACAAACTAAACTAGGTTAGTTTGCCGGGTTGTGAGGCTTTGCCCCAGGCAAGCCCTTGGAACAGGGACGGATTTAATCAGCGACCCTTTGTCTTCTTGCTCTTGGTGTACTTCGTTGTTCGGCTTATCGATCAATAGCAGCTTTTGTGTTGATCCTTCTTTCGCGGAAATCTATATGCATGATATAATATGCAAGTGAGTGCAAGAGAATGCAAAACATGCATATGCTACAAGTTATATGTATGACATAGGGCAACGAATGTCAATGCGGGCATGAATATGCAATTGAAATAAATGCTTAGCAAGTAGCTTGTGATGAATTGATTCGAGTACTCTCAGTTTAAACACACCCATAATACAAAAACTTAACAACATTCCTAGAAAATCATACAACCCATCACTAAGAAATCAAACAAACCATCACTATATTTTATCTTTGAAGATATTATGAATTATTGTTCTATATGTGTACACAGTCCCATCAATTGAAGTTGTCTCTTGAAAACACCTTTATGAATATAATGCACTCATGAGTTCATATAGTTGGACCACTTAAATTGGTTTCAAACTTTTATCACATGCAGAAACATACCACATAATGCTACAGTCAAAATTTCAGCTACAACCAAGTTATAATTATTTTATTAAAATTCCAGCAAGTTATCAGCCCTATAGCTTCTCAGATTTTTCATAATTTGTAGGAGTGAGTTCTAGACTTGAAATTTCTACACCCACCATTACATTGCATCAACATCATTTACAAAAATTAGCAAGCATAAAATCCATAGTTTTGTAGGACACCTATTTTCCATTTATTTACCTCACCATGAAAATCATATAATTCAAAACAGCAGTAATAAAGTGCACAAAATTACTTTCTGGAATCAAGGCATCACTAGTAGGCTACTAGATTTTTCCCATAATTTTCCTAGCAGTTTAAATACACCTTTCTTATTTTCTTTTTCAACTAGTAGCATTTTGCCAATTTCTAAACAGCAGCTAAAACAAACATGCACAACCTCATACTTTACCAGTAAGCTATCCATACTATACAAAGTACATGAGAAATACTAGAGTGCATATTTGAGCATATTTTATATAGCCCTCATTTTCCAAGTTAACTAAATACGTAAAACACATGCATAAGGGCAAAATGGTAATTAAACAGTCAATGCTAGGGCTACCAAAAATCACTCAGTACCTAGGTGCCATAACAAAGCTACTGTCCAAGTTTCATAATTTTTGGAGTTCATTTGGTTCACTTTTACCATTTATTTACCCACACCATGCATGCATTAAACCAGGAGCAAAACAGACTTTTCACACATCTACATCATACCTATCTTGTAGATCTACTCAAGAGGAGTCCATAGCCACTGAGTTTGTCCATTTTGGATTTTTCTTTTAATTGTTATGATTTTTTCAAAATTCACAGCCCAAATTATCACGTTAACCCTAGATCTGGACTCATACGGGATTAACTATAACTTCCAGGGGCTAGAACGCGAGATTTACACGACTCAGTGCATAGTACAGAAATTTGAGCGCGTAAAACAAAGAAACGGCAAGGGGTTTTGGGTAAAACTACCACCGTCTTCTACCTTCGGAAGGGGAAATCCCGCGCGCGACGGCCGGTGTTCTCGCGGCGTCGCCGGCGCGTGGAGGCGGGGACTTGACGCCGATGGGGTGGTGGTCGGTGTCTCCGGCGACGATGAAGCTTTCCCCTAAGGTCTTGTCGACGGGGACGGTCTGTGGAGGCGGGTCGAGGGTGGTGAACTGGCGAGACCACGGCGCGCGCACCAGCGGCGGCGCGGTGCGGATCCGGCGAAGGAGTGAGGCAGTGACGTCGAGGCCTAGCGCGAAAGGTGCGCGGTGGGGCGTCGAGTCTGGCGGAGGCGGAGTGGAGGTGCGGGGTTGGCTCGAAGGTGGCTGTCCACGGTGAGGGGCCGGCGGCGATGGTGGCCGTGGGGTGCGCTCGCGGGGAGGGTGGTTGGAGGCGAGGGCGAGGGGTGAGACCGTGCGGGGAAGATGGAGGGAGGCGCGGGCCGTGCGAGGCGCACGTCGGCGGGGTGGGAGGCGGCTCGAGGTGGCGGGTGGCGTGAGCTCGCCGCGGCGGCGATGGCAGCGGGCACACTGCGCTTGGGAGGGGGAGGCGGAGGGAGACGACGAGGTCTAGCTCATTGGACGCGAGAGGTGGAGGCGGATGCAATGGCGGTAGTCTGGAGGCGCGGAGAGCAGTGGAGTGGCCGGCGTGAGCGCGCCTCCGAGCTCGGCAATGGCGGCGGCGTTCGGTGCTGTTGGAGAGGAGGCAGAGAGAGGCGAGCAGCTCGGTGGAGTGAGTGAGCAGGAGAGGCGGGATAACGAGGGAGCGAGGAGGGCGCGGGGTGAAGGCGGCCGGGATCCCGTCCAGGTGAAGCCCTGGGCGCGTCCGCGGCGTCGGCCGGCGCGGCACAGGCAGCGTCCGCCGCGTGGGCGCGACGGGTAGGGGAAGGAGGACGGCGACCGGGTGGTAGACAGGGTCCATAGACCCGGTGTCTATGACACGTGGGCCTACGTGAGAACGGTGAGCGGGTGGTCCATGGACCGAGCGTACGAACCGAGCAAAAGTGGTGGGGCCCACCGGTCAGTGCGTTCCAATCCCGCGGGCGGGAACCGGGGGCGGCCTGCCAGTGGGGCCCGCCTGTCATAGAGAGAGAGAAAAGGAAAAATCCCGAAAATGGAAGAAGCCCAGTTTGACTAGAGAAACATGTTTCTGAAATTCGCCTATTTGGCCAACTTAGGGGCCGAGTTTGGCAAAACTCCAATTGGATGAAATGTTCTAAATTTATTCCTCTACATTTCCCTTGTAAACTTGCATACCATGTTGTATTCAAAAATATGGTTTAAATTGGAATTTAAGCTGAGGACCAAGGTTTGACCAACAGAACCCTCCAGTTTGGAAATTCTAAAAATCTATTTTCTATACACTTTCACAAAAGGAGTTTTATACTAATGTTGTTCATAATTTTAAGATCTACAACTTTATCAATACAAGTATTGCCAGTTTTGGCTCTAATATCAAGAAAATTTGAATTTACCCTCTAGGTCAATTTTGGACAGATTTCATAGGTTGACAGAAAAAGACCCAAATCTCTATGCAAACCTTCATGCATGTCATAGCACCAATTACCAAAGTTGTTCACCATGAAATTTTCTACAAGTTTGTCAATATGAGTTTCATACAAATCTAAATAGAATAAAAGTTATGGGCACAATCACAGGGACATATATGCAGAAAATAGGTTTCAACAATTTGCACCTCAACCAAATTTGAACTAGGGTTTAAATGCATGTCAATGTATGATCCTTCGTGATGAATGCTGCACACATGATGAATGATTATGCACTTGAGATGCCGGAGCATCACATGAACCTCTAGAGCTAGGTAATTAGAACGCCGTGCAAGGCTTTTAATCACCTCGAGGAACTAGAAGAACTTCTAATCCTAGACCAGATTCTCGACCCTCTACTCTCCTCTAGTTGTGGTCCCTCTTGTCGCAGTCTTCTTGCCTTGATAATGAATTGAATGGTTTGCCCCGAGGCCTAGGCTCGCTATTTATACCCTGGAGATGACGTGGTAGAAAAAGAATCTTGAACCGACGTACGGGTAGGTGGGGTCGGCCGACCCGGACTCTCCCGGCGTCCTCTTCTTTCCATCTTTCGCGGGGTAGTTCCTTGATGATTAAGTAATGTTCATGCGGGGTCTTCACGGACTTTTGGGCTTTTGGAATCTTCTTCATGGGCCGAGTTCGACGAAATCTTCTAGTCTTTGATAATTATATTAAATAATTATCTTCAATTCCCAATAGCTCTTGACACCTTCTTGAAGCTTCTAATTAGGAAACCATGATTGACACAGAGGGGTGAATCAACCAAGCTTTCCTTGATCATCATCTTCAATGAATGTTGTTTTTAGAGGTCCTTTCTGACTCGACGTTGATCCTTGTGAATTTTGTGAAAAATAGGCCTGAAACCTATAAAAATCATATACAGCATATTTCCAAGACAATGTTGTTAAATCCACAATAATTGGTGATAACTGTTAGTAAAAGACATAGTTGACGCTTAAAATCAATGAAAAACTATGTAAAATGATACAAAATATTCGTACATAAGCTGCGTCAACATGGGCCCAAAGACGGATGATGTGGATAAAGATCAAGTCGAAATGCTCTAATTCAGGAAAGACGTGAAGAGTTTGGTTCAGACTCTGGGTTCTAGAAGCGGCAGGCCTCAATAAAGGAAACGTGTAATCATTGATTCTGTGTACTCTTTAGGATTCCAAACCGGGTAGGACTTATAGATGGAAACCGACTTGTAACCCAAGCCTTGCCGGACTATATAAGGCGGGTGAGGGACCCCTACGTGGATCATCGATCATCTCATCGCATACCAGCCACCAGATGCCCTAGCTTTCACTGTAACCTCGAGAAGCAAAGGCAATATAACTCGCAGCAAACAGGACGTATGGTATTACGCATCCCGCGGCCCGAACCTGTATAAACCCTTGTGTTTTGTCGCACCTCTACGCGAACCATCGAGCTACGATGATTTCGCCACCCCAAAAGCACTACGTAACACACCCCATGGTGTATTGCCGGTATCAAACACCGACTGTTGGCGCGCCAGGTGGAGGGGGGGCGAGATGGACATCAGCTAGCTCATCAACGGTTTCGCTACGGGTGACATGATCCGCTTTGGGTCGATCACCTTCATCGCCGATCAGCGCGGTGACCTCCGCCAGCTTCGCAACGAACTGGCACAACCACGTGTCGTCGTGCGACCATCGACTACTCCAGGACCTGATGGACGATCTGCACCACTAGATCGCCGCCAGGGACCAGCGCCTCGTCAGCCTCCACCAACTCAGCGTCAGGCTTCGACACATCAGTGCGAGGCACCGACCCGTTGCCAGAACCCGCCATCACGGCATGCTCCGTTAGATCGTGACCCCAGAGTCACTATGGCTTGGGCGTACGAGCTAACGAGAGGTCCTTCTATAGGCCTGGATCTACATCGACAGCGCCGACTCAAGCGGCTCCAACAACGACCACCGCTTCAACACCAACTCGTCGTACGGCGCTCTCGACCTTCCCGACTCAAGTCTGGACTCAGATTAGTCGGGGGACAAGGAGATGTTCATCAGGAAGCCCTCCTCGAGATCCGCGGTGGGCCCACCTCTCACGCAGCTCTCCGCGGAGCCCACAACAAGTTCCTGTCGATACCCGCTCCTGGGTCCCTCGATCACTGTGGGTCCCACCTCCGCCGCCTGCACCAAAGCGAGCCCGGCCAGCTTCGGCTGATCAGGGTCGCAAAAGGACTCGGGTGGAGCCCTTCGTTCCGTTCATCCCGTTCGGTCTCCGTAACTCTACTACCACGTACCAGGGGCTGCTCTCTCGTGCCTCGGCTTCCCTCAACAATGACGAGGGTACGCGGGGGGCGCTCGACCTAACTCAGTCCGTGCCTCTTCCGGAGATGACGTCTACAGTGAGCCCGATGCGCCGACCGGCCGTCACCTACGGCTCATCATCAATTCTACCCCGGTGGGCAGAACCATTCGCTGGCGTGGCTCGTAGACCACCGAGGCCTCTCATCACTCGACGGTCACTCGGGAGGTTCACGATGCAGGACATCACCATGTGATCTGCAACATCGAGACTCCTACGGCCTCTGATCACGGTGCAACAACCACCATGACCACGGCTCCTGCCTCCAATGCCAGCGTGGGGATGGAGACTGTGATGCCCTTGGCATCTCAAAGGCCTTAACACACAGTTAGGGGCAAACTAGTAATGAACTAAGACTGGATTATGCTTAGAGAGCAATAAGGACTAGCTAGAGAAATCACTAAGTCAAAAATTTTCTAGGAGAATACGAAACTCTACGCGGTTTGGTTGTTTAAATCGCCACCCACAAACTTTTAGGCAAAACACCAAATACAAAAGTCGTAGTTCGGGATGATATCTTCGACTTTGATATTATGACCATCTTAAAAATCTTATGTTATGAGGATTAAAAGTCAAGACCAAGTCAAACTAGAAATTCTCTACAAGGTGCCAATTGTGATCGTGGACAAATTTGGACCCTAATAAAACATTTAGATTCATTAAGCAACTGAGCTTAGCTCTAGTATAGAAGTTGCCTTATATAACATGAACTTCACTTTTGCTACACAGGACATAGCTCAAAACTATCATCTACACACCCCTAATTGCACCCAAAAATCTCATGGGAACAACCAAGACAGCTTACACTTAAAATAATTCCCAAGTCTGAAATTCAGCTCATCCCAAATTTGAAACTAGAATTACTTTTGATTTCACTGTACAACTTCAAAATCTTCCTTTCTATGAAGCGAAACTAAACCTATCACCTTTCAAACGCACCTAGAGTGGAAGTGTTTGGACTTCATTCGAGTGTTCAAAAGTTTGAAACAAGAAAGACTACTTAAATTGCAGCTGCAGTTTTACCAAACCTTCAATAATATTTGTGCTTGTAATTCAAAATCTGTGGTGATCCAAGCCAAACTTTGTATACCAAACTTGTAGATAATCCTATTAGGAACAACTTTGGTAATTGGACTGTTGACATGCACAGTGATTTGGATGGTGTTTTGGGTTTTTTTCATGTAAACTTGTGAATTCTGTCCAAACTTGACTTGTTTAGTAATTTCAAATTTAAATTGGTCTACAGCAATAATCTTGCAAAACTCCAATTGAATAAGTTGTAGGTCACGAAATTATAAACAACATTGGTATAAAACTCATTGGGCGAATGCGATTATAAAATAGACTTTTAGAATTTCTAAACTGGAAGGTTCTGTTGGTCAAACCTTGGTCAGCAGTTTAAATTCAATTTTAAACCATATTTTTGAATATAACATGGTGTGTAAGTTTGTAAGACAAATGTAGAGGAACAAATTTAGAACATTTCATCCAATTGGGTCCTTTTCAAATTCGGCCTCTAACCTGTTCAAAAACTAGAATTTCAAACATGGGTTCCTGAAGTCAAACTGGAGTTTTCCTATTTTTGGGATTTTCTTCTCTTCCTGTCTCACTGACCGGCGGGCCCCACGTGCCAGGACCGCGTCGGATTCCCGCTCACGGGAGCGGACCCCGCGGACCGTGGGTCCCACACCTTTTCCCCTTCATACGCCGGGTCCAGTGCACCGTTCCCTCTCCACTCTCTCCCTAGTCCCACCCGTCAGCGATACCGGCCCATAGACCATGCCCACGCCGCGTTCGCCTCCTCCCTTCCCCGCTCCGACGCGTCCACGTGGCGTTCACCGCCTGCGCGCGCCGCGCCGTGGCCGGCCAAGGGCGCGCCCCTGCCCGTCTGCGCCAGCGCCCCCTGCTTGAACCTAGACGCAGCCCCGGCCCCATCCACTCTCACCCTCACTCCCTTGCCTCTCTCTGCCTCTGCTTGCGCAGAGCGGAGCGCCACTCGCCATGGCCAAGCTCGGCTTGCGCACACGGCCACCGCCGCTCCGAGCCTCCTTCCACCTTCCAAACCCGCGCGACACAAGCTCCTTGGTTCCCTCCACCGGTCCCCCAATGAAGTAGACGTCAATTCCTCCCTCAACCATCGCCTCCACTCGCACACGCCATGGCCACTCGCCATGGCCAAGCACGCGGCAAGCTCACACGCCGGCCGCCTCAAGCCGCCTTCCGCACCGCCGAAGCGCCTCCCGCACTCGCCGTGTTTCGCTCCACATTCCTAGCCACTTACCGGCCTCTCCCATCGCCTCCTCCACCTCTCCCCACGAGTGCCTCCGCGAAGCCCCGGTTCGAGCTCCGCCGTCGGCGTGGAGAGCTTCCCCTGCGCAAGGTAGAAGAAGAGGACTGCCACTTTGCTAAAAACCCCCTGCAGAATTTTATTTTAATGTGCTCGATTATGAATACTATTTACTGAGTCTTATGTATCTTCTGTGCAGGCCCCTAGAAACTATAGTTATTTATATCTAGTCCTCAGGTTTGATGGTTTTTCATTTAAAATCATTTAAATCGGCTGTGAACTTTAGAAATTCATAACAATTCATAGAAAAATCCAAAATGGACAAACTCAGTGGCTATGGACTCCTCTTGAGTAGATCTACAAGATAGGTATGATGTGGATGTCTGAAAAGTCTGTTTTGCCCTTGTTTAAGTTGCATACATGTGAGGGATAATAAATGGTAAAAGTGGACCAAATGAACTCCAAAAATTATGAAACTTGGACAGTAGCTTTGTTATGGCATTATGGCACTATGTGATTTTTGGTAGCCATAGTATTGGCTGTTGAATTACTATTTTGCCCTTATGCATGTATTTAGTGTATTTATTTAACTTGGAAAATGAGGGCTACATAAAATATGCTCAAATATGACCTCTAGTATTTTTTATGAACTTTTTATAGTATGAATAGCTCACTGGTAAAGTATGAGGTTGTGTATGTTTGTTTTAGCTGCTATTTTAAAATTGACAAAATGCCACTAGTTGAAAAAGAAAATAGGAAAAAGTGTATTTAAACTGCTAGGAAAATTATGGGAAAAATCTAGTAGCCTATTAGTGATGCCTTGATTCCAGAATGTAATTTTGTGCACTTTATTACTGCTGTCTTGGTATATATGTTTCTCATGGTGAAATAAAATATGGAAAATAGATGTCCTACTAAATTGAGGGAATTTCACTTGCCAATTTTTGTACATGCAGATCATGCCAACTATAGCTCACTGGTAGAGTTTCACTTCCAGAAACCATTCCTATAACTTATAAAAATTCAGACAATGTGTAGGGTTGAGAAACTATAGGGACTGTGTACACATATAGAACAATAATTCCTGATAGCTTCAAAGGTAAAAGGTGGTGATGGTTTGTACGATTTCTTAGTGATGGGTTGTATGATTTCTTAGCAATGCTGTTAAGTTTTCTAGTATGGGGTGTAATTGGACTAAGCATGCTTGAGTCATCTCATCACTGACTACTTGACGTGCCTTGTGTTTCATTTGCACCGCATACCTACATTTGCATTCGCTGCACTCATGGTCGCATCATGTCATACATATAACTTGTATCATATGCATGTATTTGCATTCTCTTGCACTCACTTGCATAATTTATCATGCATATAGACCCCGCGTGCAAGGAGCTATCAACGCAGGAGAAACCAGTGATCAAGGAACCAGACGAAAGGCTATATCTGGAACAAGAAGACGAAGAGTCGTTGATTAAATCCGTACCTGTTTCAAGGGGTTGCCTAGGGCAAAGCCTCACAACCCGGCAAACTAACATAGTTTAGTTTGTTGGTTTTCTTAAGAACAATCAAAGGTAGGCAGGACCATGCTTTACCCAGCAAATATATTTGATGAATTGCTTACGCATCTGCATTAGGAGTTGTTTGGAACCAATTGCATTAGACTCCTTGGCTGCCCTGGCCCTAGCACCTATATATTAGAGTTCGTAGGATGAGTTGCCTAGAATTGCTAGGTACGGGTAGACACGAGTGAATGGAGTCACTCGTCGCGTAGGTGTTTTCAAAATAGAAATCTTATGGAAGATTATTATATGCTATGTTTGAAATAGAGACCGGGCGGAGTTATGGGAATATTATGAAAAATGATGTGGCAAGGTATGGTGGACTCCGCCCGAGTCGTTTAAGGCCAGTCCGTTGTTCGCCTATTGGTCGGCATAACATTGCTAACGTGCTTATCCGGGATAATGGACCGGTGAAAGTCTTACTTGTGCCATGTGAAGAACAGAGACTTGTTCCTACCATGGAACTGGGGGCGCTTATCTCATGGGAGGGCTGGACCTGACGTACCGTGGTAACACTCCATGGGGGCTAAACCCAGGGAAGTGGCGGGTTGGAATCAAACTTGGGATGGGACAAGTGGAGATGGGGGCTATATGTGGGAACGCGATGGCTAGTAAGCATATACTCCTGGCATTTTTAGTTATTCCCGGGAATTAACAAATCGATTCGAATCGCTGATGCTCACCAGGTGTGAGAATGCCAATGCCTTTGACGTCCAAACGTAGTAATAATTGTAACATGCTGTTTACTAAGTCACGCTTTTCAATACAACATGCTTGGATGTGTATGATCCGTCCCACTATTCAGGATGTTGCCCATCCACTGCTAGGAGGTCGATGGACTTGGGAGATGCTTTGAGGTCGAGGGAGGGCTGACCCGACGTACCGTGGTATCCCTCCTGAGACGGCTACTCCCAAGGGGTTGGATGGAGGCGCTGTGAATCTTGGGACGGGACATGTGTAGATGAGGTGTATATCTTGAATATTATGCAAGTTACTGATGGTTCTCATGTTTTACTTTCATGCAAGTATTTACTTTATGATATGAATGTACCTTCATGGTTAATGGATAGCAGCTGTCAAATCCTGCTATCTTATGTCAACATGACCTTGTTTAAAAATCAATGGCTAAGGATCCACATGATTAGAAGCAAGCTTTGCGTCAGCCGTAAGCCTCGTCCATTAAGTCCTACTGAGTAATTAGTACTCTGGGTTTGCCCCCACTTTTGGATTACAGGTAGCGACGATAGCTGGACAACTGTGTTGGAGGTGGTAGTACCGGTGGGCTCGGTGCTACTCGCCTTGTTCATCTCTTCATGAAGACCCTTTTGAGTTGTTTTCACTGCAAGATGATTTGAAAACGCTTCCGCTATATATACTCTGATTTCACTTCCGCTATATTTGTACATGTATTTGGTTTCATATATTTGGTTTGTAAATTAAGTCTATTATTCTCTATTTCAACTGCCTGTGATGATGTAATTGTTGTGGCTCCTCCGAGAGTCGGATGTGTTTGATGTCGGTTCCTCGGGAAATAGTGTGATCGAGAGCCCGAAGGACTCTTGACGGACTACCGGGTTTAGTCTGGCCTAAGTGCACTGAGAGCTAGAGGTGGAAGGTGTGCTTAGTCTAGATTAAGTAGGGCGGTTCCGCCACAGAGACCACGCTCACCAATAGTTCTGAGGGTTCACTTCCAAGCTCAATCGTATGTTTTCCCGAGCTCCACGTAATCAATGGTGCAGGGAAAGAGATCAACGAGGAAGTCTCAGACGATGAGCAACCCGTCCTCGCCGAAACCTCACAGGATCGCCACAGGAGGGAAAGGGCAAACCACATCCGCAACATTCGGCGCCATCACCTCCTGGGCAATAGAGACCCTAAGCTGCCCGTATCGCTAGATGAGGCGACACGAGGCAGCGAAGACGAGCAAGAAGTTCAAAGCCATCGACACAGGAACTAGGCCCGACAGCGGCGTCGTGACTGGCAAGCTGGCGAAGCTAGGCGACGCCGCGTGGCCGCACTTCCTGGGCGCTGTTGACGTTTCTTAGCCTAACAGATTTTACTCCGCAAACGCACGGAGATTTGCTGTAGCTTTTCACTCAGAGTATTCCGAGTATCGTAAAAATCCATAGGGAAGCAAGGGCAAATAGGTGGAATAAAATGTCGAACCTTCAAGCAGTACTATAACTTAGACAAAACACTAGCTAATCTTACAACGGGGGTAAGATATAAAGATAGTGTATGGTGGGAAGAGTAAAACAGGGACTAAAGAAGCCTAACACTTTGGTAGTTGCCTGGGAGGACAACGAGTGAGATTACATTTCCAAACTCTACTACTTAACCGCTGCAGAGGAGTATTCGCGGTTGAACTATGTTACCTGGATACAAGCTAGGATCTTGCATCGAGCGAAATTCTGGCGCCTCGAGGGGTCAAGGAGTAGATAGTAGACCTCCGAAGGAGACCCGGCTAACGCCTACGGGCTTACCGAACGACGGGGTGGATTACCGAGACCTCTAGAGCTGTCACCTAGAGAGGCTACCAACCAGATCTGCGTGGGTAAGATGGCACGCTATAGTAGTGTTCAAGTGAGAACTTGAACACTAAAGCTCTTCCTTGATCAGAGGGTGAGAACTAACTTAATCTTAGATCAAATGCCTAAGACAAGCTTATAGCACCGGCAAGTCTAACAAGATTCAGATAACTTAAGAACAACACAAACCTAAGCCTTGGATCTAGTGTGCAATAAAGGTACACCACACTAGGCAAGCATTAAGAAGTAAAGTAAAGTATAATAGAAGATAGAGCAATGAAATATATCATACTGGAGTAACGAGTACAAAGATAGAAAGATACAAGAGCTTTACCGAGACTTGAAGAAGACTTCGGAATCCCTGAGGCAAAAGCTCAGACTCAACTCTAACTCCCAGGACTAACCTAGTGATACAAGACTAAGCGATAGTGTGAGCTACTCAACTTCCACGCTCTACAAGTGAAGCCTAGGGGGGTATTTATAGCTTCTAAGGTCGGTGAGGCAGTTGGAGAGGCGGTTACAACTGGAAGGCGCCGAGGTGGGGCCGGTGAGAGCCAATGGACCGGCCTCATTGCTCTCCTGGTGTGATGAGTGATTGTCAACGAGCTCAAGCCCTCCGATGGACTGGAGGCCCTCCGATGGACTGGAGGTAGAGGAAGACGAAGACCTCGATGGACTGAGGCAAAAGCCCTCCAATGGACCGGAGGCAATGCTCGGCGTCGATCGGTCATGGAAGCTCGGTACATGGAGGGGCGGTTCGGCAACGGTGGTGTAAGCCCTCCGATGGACCGCGAGGCAACTCCGATGGACTGGAGAAGCCGGGTGCCACTGTGGTGCTCCAACCCGAGTGCATGGCGTGAAGGCGTGCGAGGGAGGCTTTGGCGGCTTCGGCTCAAAACCACCACCCAAGTTCAGATGACTTGGTGGGTTGGGCTCTGACTCACCAAGATTGAATATTGGGCCAAGACTCGGCCCAAGAAGCCCGCAAAATAAAGTTTCCCGGTTTCTGACTTCAAAACCGAGGGAAGTTTCCGGACTACTGGCTACGTGGCGCACATCCAAGCGAGGCGGAGAAACCGAAGATGATCAAGACGTCATCGTAGTCGTCCGATTGTAACTTTTCGGTTTGGCCCCTCCGGGCATTTTTAGAGTAGGGGTCTTAATGTAATTGTGTCGTTTAGGGCCTAGGGTATAAATAGACTTGAGGGGCTCCCTTGGAGCTCATCTTGGCAGCCACAAACCCTAGGATTTCCTAACCCTAGCAGCCAAGGTCCAAAGAGAGAAAGAGAGAGGATTAACTAGGAGATGAGTTCCTAGTTTAGTCTAATCTTGTCAATAGTGGGAGGATGAAGGGAGGTAGGCTCTAGGGAACTCTTGTAACCTGAATTTCGTGGTTAATTCAAGGTTCTTTGTTGTGAAATTCCAAGTCTTGAGCAGCAATCTCGTCCCTCCCTCTTTGCCCCTTTTCTAGTTTCGTTTTTGGTCCCGTTTCTTGGATTTTGGCTCGTTTTGTGTTGTCCAAGGATGAGACCTTTCTTTTGCCGGTATTTTGCCTTGCTAGGACGTGGTGCATCTCACTAGCCAAGTGCTAGAATCATCCAACCACGAGCAAGGGCCGTTCTTGATGTTTCTAGGTTTTTCGGGTTCAACTCACCAACCTCACGAGATCTGAAATTCCCGTGCAACCCTTGATCTTTTCAGGTGGATCTTTTGGGGTTTGCTAGGGAAGGTACTTAGTATCATCCATGCAAATTTTCGTGAAGTTTCGTGGAGATTTGACCCGGTTTTGGTTCGGTTTTTGGTGTGCCTGCGTGCAGTTTTTAGTTGTTCGGAGTCAACTCACCTACCTCACGAGATTTGCAATTCCCGTGCATCCCTTGATCTTTTGGAGCTGACCTTTTGGGATTTGCTAGGGAAGGTCCTTAGGATTGTCCATGCAAATTTTCGTGAAGTTTCGTTGAGATTTGACCCCGTTTCGATCGTTTTTCGTAGAGGTGTCGGGCTGTTTTTTGCGCGCAGTTTTTCGGAGAACTGACAGTACTAATCGTTTGTCCTTAGGTTTGTCCGAACCCTATACTTCGGATTGTCCGATCCCCTTCCCTCAGATTGTCCGGTCTATAGGTTTTTAGGGCTGTTTCAGCCCCTTTCTTTGGGTTTGTCCGGTCAGTTCTTTTGGTTGAGACAGTATTGTCCGGTCTAGTGTATTTAGGGCTGTTTTGGTGTGTTTCTTGCTCCGCTTGCTTTGGGGTTTGTTTTTCTTGGTTTCTTTGGTTTTTTGGAGTGTTGTGGTTTGCTTCAAGCTTGTTTTGTGTCAACCACTGCATGCCCATACTCTTCACTCACTGTTCTTAAGTGAGGCACGCTTCGGTGTGTTGAGTGGCTAGTGTGCGACGCTTGCAAGCTTTGTAGCTTGTCTTGTTTTGTTTGTGCCTTGTCGTTCTTGCTTGCTTTGATGCTGCATTAGTGTTTTCAGTTTAGGGTTTCTCAATGTGTCCTAGGGTTAGTAGCTTGTCTATGCTACGTAACTCTGCACATTAGAGAGGTGTAGTTTTAGGTGTTGTGTGTGTTTGTCTGGGTGTAGTGTGTTTGCTCATTTAGGTGTAGTTTGGTTGCTCATTTTACGTCCTTTTCTTTGGGCGTTATTTCGATTGCTTCCGCTTTCCACCCGATGCGTATCTGTTTAGTGGAAGGTATCGGGTGTGCGTGTGTTTTCGTGAGAGTGCACTTTGGGGGTTTGAGTTTGAGTTTTTCAAGTGCTCCTATTCACCCCTCCCTCTAGTCGCACGTCTCGGTCCTACAGCCAGGCGGCTCCAGGTGGGGCTGGGTGGCTCCACCCCATGTCGGGCGGCCAGGGTGGCCGTTGGATCCGTCGCCTTTCTCCATCTTGTGGCTCATATCACCTCCTCAGGTCGGTTGCATGGTGGTTATGGCGGTTAGAAGTGTGCTTTTCCCTCAACCGTTGATCTTCACTTGTGTTTCTTCCTTAGCCGCAGGATTGAAGTCCCCAGGATTGCTGACTTCACCAATCCAAGTGTTGGATCGGTGATGTGGCAAGCCTTCCGGTACTTGACGTGGTGCATTCGGCATTTGGACTTCACAAGTGTGTTGACACGTCACTTAGGCACATGCAGGTCGAAGATGAGCTAATTTGGCTCCTAAGTCAGGCCGGGCAGCTTGGCATGGTGGTGGGCGGCCTGGCTTGGAGCCGGGCGACCTGGCCCACTGGCCAGTGACCCTGTGACTTAGCCAAATTTGTCTGTTTTATGCTGATCTTTGTACCTACAATCAAATATTCAACACAACTTGTGGAAATGTGTTAGTAGCATAGGTTTAATCCATACTTTGGCATGTTTTCCTCCATGTTCATGGATAGTTAACGGTCATTGGTAGTGCAATAACGACCGTCAACACCCCCCCAAGCTTAGACCTTTGCTCGTCCTCAAGTAAAGCCAAGATGTGTTATGGATCAAGAGTTGCTGCAATATCGATGCTAATGAGTAGGAGTTATGCACAGACGACACCCATGCCCTTACCTCGAACCATAGTGTATGCAATGATCACTCTTACTCATACATGTGGTGCATCTTTTTGTCTTACCATGTCTTGGGCGGTTGAGAGGAAGAACAACTTAGCTGCAGGTTCTGCTCCAAGCATGTCTTTTGGGATTCACATCTCATGTGTTTTTAAAGATTTTTTTGCAAAAGAAAACAAGTTTCCCCAAAGGTACTCTTGATCGCTCAAAGTGTATCCTCACCATTTGAAGCCAAGAGCATGGCTAAGAACTTCCTATACTAAGGCTTATGTGGAGCTCAGGGTCATGGAAGAACTTAGCTTACTTAAGTTGTTTGTTTTGCAAAGCCAAAGATTGGACCAAAGAAATGTACTACATCATCTAGCCTTGTTCATTGTTGGAGCTTTATGTGGTGGATGGATGGATGGATGAATCTCCTTGTTTCCTTTCCTTCTCCTTTTTGATTGATAGGTATGAATATAGAGCCTTTTTGTATTTTTCTCTCTTTTTGCCATGCTTGACTAGTATGCTTTTCTTTTTCTCATATTTTTGTTGGCTCCATACTCTACCTCTTTTTGATTGGAAGGAGTAAGGATAAGGGTATTATTTTGGAGATATATGGATGCATACCCAGGATAGGTAAATGCATTTGTGGTGGTGGATTTTTGCTCTAACGATTCACAAGATAGAGATGATTCCATTCTAAGAGACTCAAAATTTGACAAAGCTCAAAACAACTTTAAGTAGCTTAAACAAACTAGGCTCAGATATTTCAGTGTATCTGGCTCTAGTAGGTGTTCAAAACCGATGGGGGAACTTCATTTTATTTTTCAAAAGAATAAACCTGAGATGTCTATCTTACTAAGGACATGTGGAGAAATCCTAGTGCTTAGCCATATCATTTGTCACAACAACTTAGACATAGTTACGCAAATGGCATCCACTAAGTACAAGATCAAGTTTTCAACTTAAACACACAAGCTCTAAATTAAGCTAAGTGTAGAACGTGCATAAACAAATAAGCATGAACATAATAGAGAAACTATTCATCATTTCCATATGAAGGATATATGCATCAAAGTTGGGAGTTGTCTTTATTGACACTTTTTTTCTTTTTTTTAAGATAAAGCAATAAAAAGGGAAATAAATAAAAACATTTTTGAAAGTACTTACCTTGGTGGGATGGTGATGCTGCTACTTGGTCGGACGGGGTACTGCTGGTACAGGTAGGACGGGTGATGCTGCTGCTTGGTCGGACAGGGGTACTGCTGGTGCACAAGGTAGGAGACAAGGACAAGAGACGGGGACACCATACTCTGAGGAGACACAGACGCGAGGAGGTATGCTCATAACGGTCTACCTTCCCCCCCAAGCTTCAATGAAGCTAGGGGTTTTGGTAGTAGTAGTTGTAGAAGTTCTGAGCATTGAGGAAGCCAGTTCCAACTTGCTCGTTTAGGTTCTGGAGCATTTCTGTGTTGGTTTGGAGCTGTTGACCCATCTCTTCCGTGCGTTGGTAGATGTCACTTACCTGCTGATACAACCTCTGATCGTACTGGCCCAAGTTCATCCCCCCCATTGCAGAGTTGATGTCGACCATGTCAGGTGTATGGTACCAGGCTGAAGCAGAGTGATCTAGGTCTCTACTGAGCGCACGCGATGCACTACCGCCTCCGTAGTGTTGTGTACTATGGGAAGGCTGGTAGGTACTCTCGCCACCAGTATTGGAGAAGTACCAGGATGGCTCAGCTGGTATGGAAGCATGGATGGGTTCCTCAGAATCCTCTTCTCGGGCTCTGTGGTGTGACTCCTCCGCTCGCCGTCGCTGGGCTCTGGTCATGACGCCGCCGATGCTTTGGCGTGGTGCCTCCACATCTAGCTGCATGGTTAGGCTTCTAACGGTGTACATGTCGAACTGCGGTGCTGGAAGTGGCAGCTCAAGACTACGCCCGAACCATGTCATGATCAGTCTCCCAGTTGCGGCGTCTCGCCTCATGAAATGTGTCTGGACAAAGTGCTGCTCCCCCACATAGTGTGATGTGTCATCGGGAAGGTAGTCAAGTTGGCCGTTCTCTAGGAGGCCCAAGTTGGCTGCTATCCTGGTGACAAAGGAAGTGATGCTTATAGGGGTGTTGGTCGCTCTCATGCCCATCCAGTGGTGGACAATGTCGAGGACCGGAGCATAGCGCTTCTTTTTGACCATGGCAGAGAGGCACTTGAGGTCTTCGTTGGGTGCACAACGAACCTCGCCTATTGGAGAGACGATGAGCGAGACCCAGCGAGCTAAGAGTCTCAGAGTGGGATTATGAATTTTGGTGGTGCTATGTTTTTCCTTCCCGTACTCTCCACATCTTTCCACCCAAAAAGATTTCATGTCATACCCGGCTGGGTCACTGTGGCGGAACCGCCCTGCTTAATCCAGACTAAGCACACCTGCCACCTCTGGCTCGCAGTGCACTTAGGCTAGACTAAACCCGGTAGTCCGTCGAGAGTACTTCGGCTCTCGATAACACCATTCCCAGAGGAACCGACATCAAACACATCCGACTCTCGATGGAGCCACAACAATTACATCATCACAGGCAGTTGAAATAGAGAATAATAGACTTGATTTACAAACCAATTGTATGAAATCAAATACATGTTCAAATATAGCGGAAGCGAATTCAGAGTTTATATATATAGCGGAAGAGTTTTCAAAACATCTCACAGCGGAAACAAACTTAAATAGTCTTCATGAAGAGATGAACAAGGCGTGTAGCACCGAGCCCACCGGTACTACCACCTCCAACACAGATGTCCGGATGTCGCCTGTACCTGTAATCCAAAAGTGGGGGCAAACCCTGAGTACTAATTACTCAGTAGGACTTAATGGAAAGGGCTTACGGTTGACGCAAAGCTTGCTTACTAATCATGTGGGTCCTTAGCCATTGATTTTTATACAAAGGCATGTTGACATAAGATAGCAGGATTTGACAGCTACTATCCATTAACCATGAAGATTCATTTACATCATAAAGTAAATACTTGCATGAAAATAAAGCATGAGAACTCATCAGTAATTGGCATAATATCCAAGATATACCCCAATTCTACACATGTCCCGTCCCAAGATTCACAGCGTCTCCATCTAACCCCTGGGAGTAGCCGTCTCAAGAGCGGTACCACGGTACGTCGGGTCAGCCCTCTCTCGACTTCAAAGCACCTCCCAAGTCCATCGACCTCCTATCAGTGGATGGGCAGCACCATGAATAGTGGGACGGATCATACTCATCCAAGCATGTTGTATTGAAAAGCGTGATTAAATAAACAACATGTTACGGTGATGACTACGTTGTCCGTGTGCGATATCTAGCATTCTCACACCTGGTGAGCATCAGCGATTCGAATCGATTTTTAATTCCCGGGAATAACTAGAAGCACCAGGATGGCATATGCATACTAACTCCCAGCGTTCCCACATATGCTTCCCCCATCTCCACTTATCCCATTCCAAGTTCGATTCCAACCCACCATTCCCTAGGTTTAGCCCCCATGGAGCGTTACCACGGTACGTCGGGTCAGCCCTCCCATGAGTCAGGCGCCCCCAGGCCCATGGTAGGAACAAGTCTCTATTCTTCGGATGGCACAAGTAAGACTTTCACCGGTCCATTATCCCGGATAAGCACTCTAGCAATGTTATGCCGATCAGCAAGCGAACAGCGGACGGGCCTTATGCGACTCGGGCGAAGTCCACCACACATTGTTCCAGATCTCATCATTCAAACCCATATCTCCGTCGAGTCTCTATTTAAAACATATCATAATCACGACATAATAACAATAACTTCCATAGTAAGATTTCTTCTTTTCGAAAAGTAACCCCTACGAGACGAGTGACCTTTATTCACTCGTGTCTACTCATACCTAGCCATTCTAGGCACTCGCCCTACGAACTCTAGGTATAGGTGCTAGGGGCAGGGCGGCCAGGAAGTCTAATGCGATTGGTTTCAAGCAACGCCTCATGCAGATGCGTAATCATCAATCGAGTGAGTATTTGCTGGGAGAAATCATGGTCCTGCCTACCTTTGATTGTTTTTAAGAAAACCAACAAACTAAACTAAGTTAGTTTGCCGGGTTGTGAGGCTTTGCCCCAGGCAACCCCTTGAAGCAGGGACGGATTTAATCAGCGATCCTTCGTCTTCTTGCTCCGGATATAGCCTGTTGTCCGGTTCCTTGATCACTGGTTTCTCCTGCGTTGATAGCTCCTTGCACGCGGGGTCTATATGCATGATAAAATGCAAGTGAGTGCAAGAGAATGCAAATGCATGTATATGATACAGTATTATATGCATGACATAGTGCAAACATGAGTACAATGAATTGCTAATTGGTGTCAATGAAATATAATGCATGATCAAGCAGTTTGTGAAAAATGGGTTCGGGTACTCTTAGTTAAATACATCCCATAATAAGAAAACTTAACGACTTTGCTAAGAAATCATGCAACCCATGGTTCAAGAAATCGTACAAGCCATCACTAAAAGCTAGTTCAACCCATCATACATAAACGCGGGTGACCCGTACTTTACCACGTTTTATCATTGAAGTTATCATGAACTACTGTTTTATATGTGTACACAGTCACTATCAAATGCAAAGAAAGTGTCTCTCCAAAAACATCTCCACTGATAACTCTTGGAATCACAAGATGTACTTGAGGTTATGCAGCAAGTAACTTTATACATGCACCAAACATATTGTCATTGGCAATTAAACATATACACACGAATTAGTGGACATGCTACCTTTGTGAATGCACCCTTGAGTTCATGTAGTTAGATAAGTCAATTTGATCCCAAACTTTTACCACATGCAGAAACATACCACATAATGCTACAGTCAAAATTTCAGCTATAACCAAGTTATAATTAATTTATTAAAATTCCAGCAAGTTATCAGCCCTATAGCTTCTCAGATTTTTTATAATTTGTAGGTCTGAGTTCTGGACTTGAAATTTCTACAGCAATCATTACATTGTATGAATATCATGTACAAAAATCAGCAAGCTCAAAATCCATAGTTTGATATGACATCTATTTCCCATATAATTGTCTAGGTCTATTTTAAACGCACATCAACACAGTACTTACAGGCTTCACAAAGATACTTTTTGGAATCTATGCATCATTAGTAAGCTACCAAATTTTCCATGGAATTAATTATGCATCTTAAGACCACTTTTCCTTTTTATTTAGTTAAGCATGTGACACTTTGTAATTTTCAAATCACCACTCAAACTTAACAAGCAGGGCTTCAAACTTTACCAGCGAGCTATATGCAGCATAAGGTGTGTCCAAAAAATCTAGTATAACATTTGGAGCAAGTTTCATAAGACAAGTACTTCCCATGCATTTCTATTGCAAAAACTTAGGCCTAGGGGTAGATCAGCCATTTAACAGCAAGTGCTACTACTACAAAAATTCACACAGTGCCTAAATATCATTACAAACCTACTGTCCAAGTTTCATAATTTTTGGAGTTCATTTGATCCCCTTTTGCCATTTATTAACCCTCAACATTCTTGCACTAGACTAGGGGCAAAACAGACCTTTCACACATCCACATCATACCTATCCTGTAGATCTACTCAAGAGGAGTTCATAGCCACTGAGTTTGTCCATTTTGGATTTTTCTTTGAATTGTTATGATTTTTCAAAGTTCACAGCCTATTTATTAACAAAATAATAATGAAACATTAGAACCAGGGACCCATACGCAATTAACCCTAACTCCCAAGGGGTAGAACCGAAGATCTGTAAGACACATTACCCAGCTACTCGGATCTGAATGTAAAACAACTCAGCTGCGGGGGCCTGGATGCAAAATGGGTGTCGTCTTCCACCTCTCGACAGAGAAAGGGGAAGACGGCGGCGCTCGCCGGCCCGGGCCCACCAGAACCCGAGGGCTCGCCGGCGCGGGTTGGGGAGAGGGAGAGGGGGTCGGGGAACCTCACCATCTACCTTGATTCGGAGGAGGAGTAGCGGAGGAGTCCCGCGATGGAGCCCACAGGTGGCGGAGGTCCGGCGAAGGAGTGCGACGCGGTGGAGGGGAATCGGCGACCTAGATCTAAAGCATGCGGTGGCGGGGTGGCTAGCGAAGCCCGACGTACTGATCTGGAGCCGTGGGGAGCCATGGAGCGGCGGGCATAGCTCGAGCCTCGGCTCGCGGCAAGGGCGGGGCTCGGCGGCGAAATGCGGCCCGGTGTAAGGGTTTCGGTGGCCTAGAGCTGGGTGTGGTGGTGGAGTGGAGGACGAGGAACACCGGCGTGGGGACTCGAGGACGTGGAGGTGCTCAGAACGGCGTGCGCAGCTCAGACTCCGAGCTTGCGGTAATTGCGGGCGGCGGTGGCGAGAACCGAGGGAGTGAGGGATGAGTGGGAGAGGAAAGAGCGGAGGAGGGCGAGAGGCGAGTGAGGCCCGGGGCGTCCGCTCCCTCTTGAAGCCGGGCGGAGGCAGGGGCCGCGGCCTCGGCCGGACGTCGGCCGCGGCGTTCGCCGCGTGGAGGCGACGGGTAGGGGAGGAAGGAGGTGGCGCGGTGGATGGACTAAGTCCATAGACCGGGGCGGCTGACAGGTGGGCCCGGGGTGAGAAAGAGAGAGTGAGGTCCACTGGACCGGGTGCACTAAGCAACACGTGGGGTGGGACCCACTGGTCCGGTTTTCGTCCGACACGGCGGGAAACCGAAGTGGGCTGACATGTGGTGCCCACTTGTCATAGAGACTCCAGCTTTGACCGCATGAAGCTCCGTTTGTATTTCACGTTTTTGAACAGGTTAGAGGCCGAATTTAAAAATACCCCAATTGAATGAAATGTTCTAAATTTGATCCTCTACATTTCCATTATAAACTTATATACCATGTTACATTCAAAAATCTGGTGTAAACTTGAATTTAAGCTGCTGACCAATGTTTGACCGACAGAACCTTCCAGTTTAGAAATTTTAAAAGTCTATTTTCTAGTCACATTCACTCAAAGAGTTTTATACCAAGGTTGTTCAAATTTCATGATCTACAACTTTATTAATATAAGCATTGCAAGATTTTGGGTTTAAGATCAAGAAATTTTAAAATTACTAAACAGGTCATGTTTGGACAGAATTTACATGCTGACAGAAAAAGCCCTAAAACTCTATGCAAACCTTCATGCATGTCAAAGCACCAATTACAAAAGTTGTTCACCATGACAAGTTTGTCAATATGAGTTTCACCCAAGTCTAAATATAATAAAAGTTATGGGCACAACCACAGAGACATATATGCAGAAAACAGGTTTCAACAAGTTGCATTTCAACCAAGTTTGAATTAGGGTTCAAGTGCATGCTAATGTATGATGCTTTATGATGAATGTTGCATGTATGATGAATGATTATGCACTTGAGATGCCGGAGCATCACAACCCACCCCCCTTAAAGAAATCTCATCCCGAGATTTTGATGTGATGTGGGTGGATAAGTTGAAAGAGGAGAAAGTACATTGTGTATGAATTTGAAAATTTTAAACTGCGGTGACGTACTCAATTTGTAGTGGATGGAAGAAATCCGGGATACTTTGTTTGCAAAAATTCCTCTTGTTCCCATGTTGCCTCTTCTTCGGAGTGGTTACTCCATTGCACTTTGTAGAAGTTAATAGCTCTTCGTCGCGTTGCTCTTTGCTTTTGGTCGAGGATCTTTATGGGGTGCTCTTCATAGGTGAGGTCCAGTTCAATCTGAATTTGAGATGTATCAACCACTTCTTCCGGCACTCTCAGACACTTCTTGAGTTGCGAGACATGAAACACATCATGAACCACAGCAAGGTGTGGTGGCAATTCCAATCTATAAGCTACTGATCCACATCTCTCTGTGATCTTGAATGGACCAACATATCTTGGTGCTAGCTTGCCTTTTACTCCAAACCGGTGTACTTCTTTCATTGGTGACACCCGAAGATAAACATGATCATCCTCTTCAAAGGCTAATGGCCGCCTTCTCTTATCTGAATAGCTTTTCTGCCTAGATTGTGCCCTTTTCAGGTTGCTGTGCATGAATTTTACTTGCTCTTCAGCTTGTGTTACCAAATCTGGACCGAAGGTGATGCGTTCTCCTGGTTCGGACCAGTTGAGTGGTGTCCTACATCGTCTACCATATAGGGCCTCAAAAGGTGCCATTTCCAAGCTCTTTTGGTAGCTGTTGTTGTAAGCGAACTCCGCTAAGGGAAGACACTCATCCCACTTGGTGGAATAGGTCAATGCACATGCTCTCAACATATCTTCTAGGATCTGGTTCACTCTTTCAACTTGGCCGCTTGTTTGAGGATGGTATGCCGAACTGTGAATCAAATTGGTCCCAAGAGCAATTTGCAGTTGCTCCCAGAAGCGTGACACAAACAGTGAGCCTCTATCCGAAGTGATGGTATGAGGGACACCGTGCAAGGATACAATCCGGAAAATATATAGTTCAGCATATTGTTTCGCCCGATAGGTGGTCTTGACCGGGATGAAATGTGCAGATTTTGTGAATCGGTCAATAATCACCCAAATGGAAATCGTACCCCTTCTGTGTGCGAGGTAGGCCTACAATGAAATCCATATGTATGTCATCCCATTTCCAGGCTGGAACTGCTAATGGTTGGAGCATACCCGCAGGTTTTAGGTGGTCAGCTTTTACTCTTTGGCATACATCACACCCAGACACAGACTTGGCGATTTCTCGTTTCATGCGAGTCCACCAAAACTTTTGCTTCAGATCTTGGTACATTTTATTGCTGCCCAGGTGCATGGTAAACATGGAGGTGTGAGCTTTATCCAGAAGTTTCTTCCTTAGCTCCATGTCCTTTGGTACCACTAAGCGGTTTTTGAACCACAAGACTCCCTCTTCATCAAGCTTGAAACAGGCCTTCTTCTTGTCATTGATCTCTTCTCGAATATGTGCCATGCCCTTATCTTGCTTTTGTGCTGCTATGATTTGATCCTTGATGGTTAGTTCAAGGACAAGATTGTAAAGTTCAGCTTCCAGCACTGATGGTATTTCTACTTCCCCAATCTCACAACATAGCACTCTTACTATTGGACGACCCTCAATGAAGTTGCAATGAGCCTTGCGGCTTAATGCATCAGCTACTACATTAGCCTTACCAGGGTGATAGTGGACTTCCAAGTCATAGTCTTTGATTAACTCCAACCAACGACGTTGTCTCATGTTTACTTCTGGCTATGTGAATATGTATTTTAGACTTTTGTGATCGGTGTATATGTGGCAGGTGTTGCCCAACAAGTAATGTCTCAATTTCTTCAGTGCGTAAACAACTGCAAGCAACTGAAGATCATGAGTCAGATAATTCACCTCATGTTTCCTTAGTTGGCTGGATGCATAGGCGATAACCCTGCCCTCCTTCATTAAAACACAACCGAGGCCACTTACCAGAGGCATCACAATACACGTCAAACGGCTTGGCGATGTCTGGTTGAGCAAGAACAGGTGCTGAAGTTAGGAGTTTCTTCAATGTTCCAAATGCTTCTTCACATTTTGGACTCCTTGCAAACTATGCATTCTTCTGGGTCAACGCTGTCATAGGCTTTGAAATTCTTGACAAATCCTTGATGAAGCGGCATTAGTAGCCCGCTAAACCAAGAAAACTCCATATCTCTGTCACAGTTCGTGGCTGCTTCCAATTCAGTACATCTTACACTTTGGTGGGATAGACAGCCACTCCCTTCGCCGACAAGATATGGCCTAGGAATGCCACTTCCTTTAGCCAAAAAGCACACTTGCTGAACTTGGTATAGAGTTTATGTTCTCTAAGGCGAGATAGCACTATTCGCAAGTGTTCTTCATGCTCCTGCTCATTCTTGGAATAAACCAAGATGTCATCGATAAATACTACCATGAATTTGTCAAGCTCATTCATGAACACCGAGTTCATCAAGTACATGAAGAAAGCCGGTGCATTAGTCAACCGGAAGGACATGACAAGATGCTCGTAAAGCCCATACCGTGTGGAGAAAGCGGTCTTTGGTATGTCTTCTTCTCGGACCTTTATTTGATGGTACCCGGACCTAAGATCAATCTTGGAGACGAGTGTGGCTCCCCCAAGCTGATCGAATAGGATATTAATGTGTGGCGGTGGGTACTTGTTCTTGACAGTAACAGCATTCAGTGGTCGATAGTCTACGCATAACCTCTTACCACCTTGGTCTTTCTTCTCAACAAAGAGAGCGGGACAGCCCCAAGGTGATGAGCTAGGCCGAATGAACCCTTTGTCTAATTGTTCTTGTAGTTGAGTTTTCAGTTCCTTCAGTTCATCAAGCGCCATTCTATATGGCCTCTTGGAGACAGGTGCCGTGCCTGGAACAAGGTCTATTCTGAACTCTACATCCCTATCTGGCGGTAGTCCAGGAAGCTCCTCAGGAAACACATCCAGATACTCGCAAGCTATAGGGATCTTTGCAAGTGCTTGTGCCTCAGTTTGAGCTTCTGCAACATTAACTGTGTGAGACACATGCTTATGAAGTGGCACCTGAATAGATAGGTTCGTCCCACCACTTGAGCGTAACTGTATCATTCTATTCTCCACATCGATCATTGCTTGGTGTTGCTTTAGCCAATTCATCCCAAGAACAATATCAATTCCTAACCGTGGAAGTACTAGAGAATTGATGAACAAACTTTCCTTTCCTATTTGCAAACACAAGTCTCTCACCATGTGATTTGTATTAATAGCTGATCCTACAGCTGTGATGTGGTAATTTTGTTTCAACCCAGTAATCTGATACCCATGTTTCAGTGCATAGGCTTTGCTGATGAAAGTGAAAGATGCTCCAGAATCAAACAACACCACCGTAGGGTTGTTATTGACCAGAAATGTGCCTGCCAAGACAGGCTCACTATCTGGAATTTGCTCAAGCTGGCTGTAGTGCAACTGGCCCATCTTCGGGGCTGGTTTCTTTTCTCCACCTAGGGGTACTGTTCCTTGAGTCTTTTGGGGTGTGCGACAATTGCGACTGGTATGTCCGGCTCTCCCACATTTGAAGCAGGAGTGACCGATGTCTTGAGTGGCAGGTGGCACTGAAGTAGGCGGTTGTGGCGGTGCATCACAGGACGACGGGTGATGTTGGGTCCCACAGTGTTGTTCTTGCTGTTGAGGCATGTCGATGTAATACATGTGCGGCGGTGCGCGATGCACAACCCGTTGTCATTGAGATGAACTTGATGGAGGCATGCTTGCAAGTCTCTTCCTCCGCTGATCCTCATGGGCCTGACGGAGGCGTTGCTCCATGTCGATGGTGGCATCTACCAACTGGTGAAGCTGTCGTAGCTGCGCCCCAAGTGAGTCAGCAGAGTGGGGTCGAATCCATCCAACAGACGGGTAGCCCTACGTGGGTCAGTGTCGACGTCTTCAGGGGAGTACTGCGACATGAGGATGAAAGCCTGCACGTACTCGAGTACCGACATGTTCCCTTGTCGAAGTGCACGGAACTCCCGTTGTTTGAGCTCGATGAGGCTAGGCGGGAGATAGTGAGCCCGAAAAGCCGCACGGAACTCATCCCAAGTGACCTAGTGCCCGGCTGGTTGCATTGCCAGGAATGAAGCACACCAGGCCCCCGAGGGACCATGTAGACACTGTGCCGCGAAGCGAGCCTTCTGTTGCTCACTGTGGCGGGGCAGTAGACTGAACTTGGACTCAATGATTCGAAGCCAGTCATCAGCATCAAGTGGATCAGTGGCAATGGTGAAAATCGGCGGTTGTAGCGCCGCAATGTCAGTGTAATTGATCTCCTACGGGTCGTGCCGTTGTTGCTCTTGGGCTATCAAGTTGATGAGTTGACCTTGCTGAGTGACCAGAGCAACCAACTCAGAAGGAAATTGTGCCCCATGGGCAGCCCCTTCTGCAGACGTCTCTGGTGGAGTAACCATCTACATGAATGAGGCCAAATGTGATTAGTTCAACAACTTTATTGCAACCAATGCGGTGACAAAAAGACCATAGCACCATAATTACGTTCTGAATACATGAAAGCATGTAAGTGAACAGAACAACTTGATTGCACATGCAGTGTTAGCCATCATCTTGTAGGTTTGGACAAGCGTCTTTGCTAATGGAAACTTGTGCGTCGTTTTACAAGCAGGACATCACTTCTACCAATCTGACTGGGCCAACGGCGCAAAGTCGATTTACTAACTGTACTCAGGTTCTCAGCTCCACCCAAGTCAGTCACTAGTTTAAAAATTAAACTGTTCTTCTTCCGTGCATTTTCCCCGTGGTATTACCTATAACAAAGCTGTTCCATATGTCGTGCTTTATACTTTGTTACATAGAGTTCTGTAACACCCTAATTTTTATTTTCAGAATTATAAAACAATTAAAATGTTTTTCTCATTTATTAAGGATCTTTCGTGTTTAGAATGAGCATTTAAATGATTTTATAAAATAAAGTTTAAAGCAAATAAAATCAATTTAGGACAGCCTGTTGTTGCATTCATGCCGTTGCATTGGTTTTATGTTGAGTGGTTGCCTTTTTTATGGTGTTTAACTCCTTTTAAATAAAAGAGTTTGAAAAGTTTTCAAAAGAAAAAAAAAAACCCGAAAATCCCATCCTCTGTTTCCCTCCTCTCTTTCGATTCAACAGCCAACCGAAGTCGGAATTGACTCACCTTTTCTCGCTTTCCTGTGCCTTTACCCTATCCCTTTGTCGAGGGGTTTCCGTCCCCACTTTTTTTTTTTGTCATGTGGACCTGCTCGTCATGCTTTTCTTGTATCTCGCCACAAATCATGGCGACCATCTCATCATTCTATGCTAGGCTGGCATATTTTGAGTGTGAAATCCCGTCCAAATATCTTTGTTCATTTTCAAGTTGTTCTGGAGAATTTTCGGATTTATCTGAAAGTTTTTTTTCTATTTATCTTAGATCAAATTCCATTTATTGGAGGCTCTTGCCAAAGCTTTTCATGAGCTCTAAATATTTTATTTGAGTTCATTGGATGCCAAAACATATCTAGGAATTTTCCTAGAATTTTTAGAGCCATCGGAGTATTTTTCGGGGCACGAACAACAATTCTAGATATTCTGGAATTATTTTAATACCCGAAATTCAATATTCCGAAAATAGTCAAAATCCAACTCGGCTCAAACCCCTGCATATATATATTCATCGGAATCCTCTCGTCGTCCTCTTTCCAGAACTGGTCTCCGTTTTTCAATCCCGAAACCCTAACTCCCTAGATCTGAGCAGGAAGGTTGAAATCTTCTCTAACTCCGGCGATCCTTCGGCGAGTGATTTCTCCCTGCACAGGCATCACCGGTGAAATCCGAGGGTACCAAGACGTTCGTCTCGTCGAAATCTCCGTCGGGGTGGTGTCCGTTTTGCGAGAAAATCTTCGATGCTCCATAGATCTAAGTTTTTCTAAAACCACCGGTGAGCACTTCTCCCTTCCTCCTTCCCCTCCAGTCGGCCTCGATGTTTGTGCCGCCTGTACGGGTCCCGCCCGGCCTCTCTCCCGTGTTGGCCATTTCCCGCGCCTGGGTCCCACCAGGTCCCGCCTGCTCCCTGCCTCCCACGCGCAGAAGCGCGGCGCGCCCTGCTCCCTCCGTCCTTTTCCCGCTCCCGCGCCTGGACTTCACCGCCCCCGTACGGCCGCCGGCCTTCCTGCCCGAAGCGCACGAGCCGAGCGTGCGCAGCGCCGCCTGCCTACCGCCCACACCACGTGTTGGCTTCCCATTCGCCCGCACCGCCGTTCTGCGTTCCACCGCCCACACGTGATCCAGATCTGCCCACACTGGATCGCTCCGATCTTCTGCGACCGCATCTCCATAGCCCTCCGTGTGCCACCCGATCCAGCCAATCAGAAGGCGCCAGTTCGCCACCGCCGCCGCCTTTTGCGAAAACACCCCTAGGTTTTTGGAGAACCAACCCGCAGTCCACTCCAACAGTGGTCAGACGTTGTTTTAATGTTTTGAACCCCAGTTTTTGAGAAGTATTTACAACCAAGCCCCTACAACCTTCAAAACCTCATATCTTCTTCGTTTTAAATCCGATTTCGGCGATTCTCGCGCCCACGCGACCATAGCGATGTGTCGAATAATTTTATATACGTTTTACCTTCTGTTTTTATGTCATGATGTACTGTTTCTTACCTTTTGCATTTGTTTGCTTGCATGTGTGATCGTGTGTATGCTTGTTTGGTGCCGTGTATCGTGCATAGACGTTGATCCGCCTGTTGAGTTCAAAGAGCAACCTCCAGAAGACTCTGAGCAGCGTCTATTTTTAAAGAAAGGCAAGTATAACATAAACAACACCTAATAACCTTTTATTTTCGCTGCATGTGCATTTTAATTTATATGCCTGTAAGGTTTACCTAGCTACTTTTATCTTTTTATATCTACCTTGTGGGATGCATATGGTTAAGTTGTGCTAGGTGCTGTGCAAACTCCTTTTCTTGTTAATTTAATTTTGATTAACGGTCCTATGCAATTAATTGTTGGGCGTGACCCTGATCGGTTCATGTCCATTTTAATATGGCTTTTTAGCAACATGGTTTAGGGAGCTTGAGCAATATGCTCGTGTGCTTTTGCTGGTTCTCTCCCTAAGGACCGAATCACAAAGCGACCACCTGGGACAACAGTACTACCACAAGGCTGGAATGGGACAGACTTAGCTGATTAATTAGGTTGTTTTGGTTTGGGAGTAACTTACCTGCGGGGCAAGAGGGGAGGTGAGCTTCTGTGGCCCTCGCGCTGCTTGGGTTGAGTGTGCTTTACGTTATATGTATGTGCTTCTCCCCTTGAGGCTTGCTCCACGGTTGCGGAACCTGAATCCTTAGCGGTTACACCTTACCAACGTGATCTTTGTAAAGGCTTCGTAGTGCGCTTGCTAGTCATCTCATCTCCGGTAATGTGGTGAATTCCTAGCGTAGCTCACGACTTGTGGGTAAAGATGTACAACCTCTCGAGAGTGTAAAACTAACATGTTAGCCGTGCTCACGGTTATGAGCGGCCCAGACCCTTCCCAGTGATTAGTAAAGGACCCTTGGCTGAGGTTCCTTGGTTATGGTTTTGATAATTATTATATCTGTTTAATCTTATTAATTTCTTATGCAATATCTTTTGGGCTGATGGTTTTGTTATTAATTCATAGTAATTAGGCTTTAATAAATGTTTTAAATTAAAAGCTTATTCAGTTGTCAGCTAACCATAGAGCCTCATGGTTTATGTTATATTTGTTGAGTATTCCCTACTCACGCTTGTTTCTTTATATTTATTCCTTGTTGGGGGGAAAAATCCAACCGCTGCTCAGATGATGGTGGTAATGAAGACTATGTGCAAGACTACGACGAGTATTAGGCGTTTCGTTCACCAGTTGACGTCCCTGTGGCACCCGTTATGTTTATGATTTATGCTTCCGCTATGCTATGTTATACTCTGAGTTAAACACTCGTGTCACAGTGT
Organism: Paspalum notatum; assembly: GCA_022530915.1. Taxonomy (NCBI): domain Eukaryota; kingdom Viridiplantae; phylum Streptophyta; class Magnoliopsida; order Poales; family Poaceae; genus Paspalum; species Paspalum notatum. The sequence continues at coordinate 16,210,667 of CM039688.1, forward strand.
AATAATGATATATTTAATGTTATGTACGTTTTTATCTTTGGCATGTGCTGTGGCATTCTGTAATTTGTCATGTATATGCGAGACGTTTCCTGGCGCATATATATGTTGCACGGTTTTGGTCTTTGAAACCGGGCGTGACAAGTTCCGACTAATTCCTTTTGTAACTCGGTCGAATTCCACTGCTTGTCCGTGTATGTCGTTTGGGGTCCCTTCTTCATAATTTCACCGTATTGTAATAGTGAAACGTGCGGAATGTTTGCTTAAGTCACGATTTATTTCATTGGTCTTTTAGTAATACCCCCCTACAATGATAACAAAAGATACATGATGCATGATTCGTCCTATTCGGTCTCACATCACACATCCTATGTGTTTTATATATAGCTAGCGGTAATTCGGTGACATATGTGCACGTCTCTCCTTAATGCAACTAGTCGTTGTCTAGTCGTTCTTAAATTTGCACGTGGTTAGTGTACCTGCAGAAAAATGCATGCTCATACATTACCACCTAGTGTGGCATCCACGCGTGACCGCTGCGTGGACAACGTTGGTAGGCCACTGCACCTTTTCCTCAAAACCTGACTTTCCACCAGTACCGGGGATTGTTGAGAAAAAGGTGGATCCCAAAACCGAATGTAAGTGTGATGGGTATAAAAGCCTCAAACATGCCCACCACCCTTAAAGAGCTTTTACTTATACAGCATGAATGCAGGGTTTACAACCGTTCGCAAATCCCATTAGCTTCCACCAGTACTAGGGATAGCTATGGCCGAAGAGTTGCTTCCCAAAGCACCGAATATGCATATGAGTTCTATCTAGGTCAGAATGTCAGTGATGTCACCTGGATAACACTAACATCCTTATATGGGCATAGCGTATACTCTCATTTCTGAATTACTTGAAGATGGGTTTTCGAAAATAGGTTTGTAAAACAAAGCTTGATGATATAACTGTTGTCTGTGTACGATCGGCTCTGATACCAGCTGTCGCGGATCCGCCCTGCTTAATCCAGACTAAGCACGCCTGCCACCTCTGGCTCGCAGTGCACTTAGGCTAGACTAAACCCGGTAGTCCATCGAGAGTACTTCGGTTCTCGATAACACCATTCCCAGAGGAACCGACATCAAACACATCCGACTCTCGATGGAGCTACAACAATTACATCATCATAGGCAGTTGAAATAGAGAATAATAGACTTAATTTACATACCAATTGTATGAAATCAAATACATGTTCAAATATAACGGAAGCGAATTCAGAGTATATATATATATATAGCGGAAGAGTTTTCAAAACATCTCGCAGCGGAAACAAACTTAAATAGTCTTCATGAAGAGATGAACAAGGCGTGTAGCACCGAGCCCACCGGTACTACCACCTCCAACACAGATGTCCGGATGTCGCCTGTACTTGTAATCCAAAAGTGGGGGCAAACCCTGAGTACTAATTACTCAGTAGGACTTAATGGAAAGGGCTTACGGCTGACGCAAAGCTTGCTTACTAATCATGTGGGTCCTTAACCATTGATTTTTATACAAAGGCATGTTGACATAAGATAGCAGGATTTGACAGCTGCTATCCATTCACTCAAAGACTCATTTACATCATAAAGTAAATACTTGCATGAAAAATAAAGCATGAGAACTCATCAGTAACTGGCATAATATCCAAGATATACCCCTATTCTACACATGTCCCGTCCCAAGATTCACAGCGCCTCCATCTAACCCCTGGAAGTAGCCGTCTCAGCAGCGGTACCACGGTACGTCGGGTCAGCCCTCCCTCGACTTCAAAGCACCTCCCAAGTCCATCGACCTCCTACCAGTGGATGGGCAGCACCATGAATAGTGGGACGGATCATACTCATCCAAGCATGTTGTATTGAAAAGCGTGATTAAATAAATAACATGTTACGGTGATGACTACGCTGCCCGTGTGCGATATCTGGCATCCTCACACCTGGTGAGCAGCAGCGATTCGAATCGATTTTTAATACCCGGGAATAACTAGAAGCACCAGGATGGCATATGCTTTCTAACTCCCAGCGTTCCCACATATGCTTCCCCCATCTCCACTTGTCCCATCCCAAGTTCGATTCCAACTCGCTATTCCCTAGGTTTAGCCCCCATGGAGCGTTACCACGGTAAGTCGGGTCAGCCCTCCCATGAGTCAAGCGCCCCTAGGCCCATGGTAGGAACAAGTCTCTGTTCTTCGGATGGCACAAGTAAGACTTTCACCAGTCCATTATCCCGGATAAGCACTCTAGCAATGTTATGCCGATCAGCAGGCGAACAGCGGACGGGCCTTATGTGACTCGGGCGGAGTCCACCACACATTGTTCCAGATCTCATCATTCAAACACATATCTCCGCCCGGTCTCTGTTTAAAACATATCATAATCATGACATAATAACAATAACTTCCATAGTAAGATTTCTTCTTTTCGAAAAGTAACTCCTACGAGACGAGTGACCTTTATTCACTCGTATCTACTCGTACCTAGCCATTCTAGGCACTCGCCCTACGAACTCTAGGTGTGGGTGCTAGGGCCAGGGTGGCCAGGAAGTCTAATGCGATTAGTTTCAAGCAACTCCTAATGAAGATGCGTAATCATCATTCGAGTGAGTATTTACTGGGAGAAATCATGGTCCTGCCTACCTTTGATTGTTTTTAAGAAAACCAACAAAATAAACTAAATTAGTTTGCCGGGTTGTGAGGCTTTGCCCCAGGCAACCCCTTGAAACTGGGACGGATTTAATCAGTGACCCTTCGTCTTCTTGCTCCGGATATAGCCTGTCGTCCGGTTTCTTGATCACTGGTTTCTCCTGCGTTGATAGCTCCTTGCACGCGGGGTCTATATGCATGATAAAATGCAAGTGAGTGCAACAGAATGCAAATGCATGTATATGATACAGTGTTATATGCATGACATAGTGCAAATATGAGTACAACGAATTGCAAATGTATGTATGAGGTGTCAATGAAATATAATGCATGATCAAGCAGTTTGTGAAGAATGGGTTTGGGTACTCTTAGTTAAATACATCCCATAATAAGAAAATTTAACGACTTTGCTAAGAAATCATACAACCCATGGTTCAAAAAATCGTACAAACCATCACTAAAAGCTAGTTCAACCCATCATGCATAAACGCGGGTGACCCGTACTTTACCACGTTTTATCATTGAAGTTATCATGAACTACTGTTTTATATGTGTACACAGTCCCTATTAAATGCAAATAAAGTGTCCCTCCAAAAACATCTCCACTGATAACTCTTGGAATCACAAGATGTACTTGAGGTTATGCAGCAAGTAACTTTATACATGCACCAAACATATTGCCAATGGCAATTAAAAATATACACACGAATTAGTGGACATGCCATCTTTGTGAATAAAATGCACCCTTGAGTTCATGTAGTTAGATAAGTTAATTTGATCCCAAACTTTTACCACATGCAGAAACATACCACATTATGTTACAGTCAAACTTTCAGCTACAACCAAGTTATAATTAATTTATTAAAATTCCAGTAAGTTATCAGCCCTATAGCTTCTCAGATTTTTCATAATTTGTAGGAGTGAGTTCTGGACTTGAAATTTCTACAACAACCATTACATTGCATGAACATCATGTACAAAAATCAGCAAGCTCAAAATCCATAGTTTGATACGACATCTATTTCCCATATAATTATCTAGGTCTATTTTAAACGCACATCAAGACAGTATGACATCTATTTCCCATATAATTATCTAGGTCTATTTTAAACGCACATCAAGACAGTACTTACAGGTTTCACAAAGATACTTTTTGGAACCTATGCATCATTGGCAAGCTACCAAATTTTCCGTGGACTTAATTATGCATCTTAAGACCACTTTTCCTTTTTATTTAGTTAAGCCTGTGACACTTTGTCATTTTCAAATCACCACTCAAACTTAACATGTAGGGCTTCAAACTTTACCAGCGAGCTATATGCAGCATAAGGTGTGTCTTAAAAATCTAGTATAACATTTGGAGCAAGTTTCATAATACAAGTACTTCCCATGCATTTCTATTGCAAAAACTTAGGCCTAGGGGTAGATCAGTCATTTAACAGCAAGTACTACTACCACAAAAATTCACACAGTGCCTAAATATCATAACAAAGCTACTGTCCAAGTTTCATAATTTTTGGAGTTCATTTGATCCCCTTTTGCCATTTATTAACCCTGAACATGCATGCACTAGACTAGGGGCAAAACAGACCTTTCACACATCCACATCATACCTATCCTGTAGATCTACTCAGGAGAAGTTCATAGCCACTAAGTTTGTCCATTTTGGATTTTTTTTGAATTGTTATGATTTTTCAAAGTTCACAGCCTATTTATTAACAAAATAATAATGAAACATTAGAACCAGAGACCCATACGCAATTAACCCTAACTCCCAAGGGCTAGAACTGAAGATCTGTAAGACACATTACACAGCTACTCAGATCTAAATGTAAAACAACTCAGCTGCGGGGGCCTGGATGCAAAATGGGCGTCGTCTTCCACCTCTCGACAGAGAGAGGGGAAGACGGCGGCGCTCGCCGGCCCGGGCCGACCGGAGCCCAAGGGCTTGCCGGCGGGGGTCGGGGAGAGGGAGAGGGGGTCGGGGAACCTCACCATCTACCTTGATTCAGAGGAGGAGTAGCGGAGGAGGCCCGCGACGGAGCCCACAGGTGGCGGAGGTCCGGCGAAGGAGTGCGACACGATGGAGGGGAATCGGAGACCTAGATCTAAGGCATGCGGTGGCGGGGTGGCTGGCGAAGCCTGACGTACTGATCTGGAGCCGTGGGGAGCCGTGGAGCGGCGGGCGTAGCTCGATCCTCGGCTCGCGGCAAGGGCGGGGCTCGGCGGCGAAATGCGGCCCGGTGTAAGGGTTTCGGTGGCCTAGAGCTAGGCATGGTGGTGGAGTGGAGGACGAGGAACACCGGCGTGGGGACTGGGGGGCGTGGAGGTGCTCGGAGCGGCAGGCGCAGCTTGGACTCCGAGCTTGCGGCAATGGCGGGCGGCAGTGGCGAGAACCGAGGGAGCAAGGGACGAGTGGGAGAGGAAAGAGCAGAGGAGGGCGAGAGGCGAGTGAGGCCCGGGGCGTCCGCTCCCTCTTGATGGCGGGCGGAGGCATGGGCCACGGCCTTGGCCGGCCGTCAGCCGCGGCGTTCGCCGAGGGGAGGCGACGGGTATGGGAGGAAGGAGGTGGCGCGGTGGATGGACTAAGTCCATGGACCGGGGCGGCTGACAGGTGGGCCCGGGGTGAGAAAGAGAGAGAGAGGTCCACTGGACCGGGTGCACTAAGCAACGCGCAGGGTGGGACCCACTGGTCCAGTTTTCGTCCGACGCGGCGGGAAACCGAAGTGGGCTGACATGTGGGGCCCACTTGCCATAGAGACAAGGAAAAAGGAAAATCCCAAAAATTGGAAACTCCAGCTTTGACCGTAGGAAGCTCCGTTTGTATTTCACGTTTTTGAACAGGTTAGAGGCCGAATTTGAAAATACGCCAATTGAATACTATGTTATATTCAAAAATCTGGTGTAAACTTGAATTTAAGCTGCTGACCAATGTTTGACTGACAGAACCTTCCAGTTTAGAAATTTTAAAAGTCTATTTTCTATTCACATTCACTCAAAGTGTTTTATACCAAGGTTGTTCAGAATTTCATGATCTACAACTTTCTCAATATAAGCATTGCAATATTTTGGCTTTAAGATCAAGAAAATTTAAAATTACTAAACAGGTCATGTTTGGACAGAATTCACATGCTGACAGAAAAAGCCCCAAAACTCTATGCAAACCTTCATGCATGTCAAAGCACCAATTACAAAAGTTGTTCACCATGAAATTGTCTACAAGTTTGTCAATATGAGTTTCACCCAATCTAAATATAATAAAAGTTATGGGCACAATCATAGAGACATATATGCAGAAAACAGGTTTCAACAAGTTGCATTTCAACCAAGTTTGAATTAGGGTTCTAGTGCATGCTAATGAATGATGCTTTATGATGAATGTTGCATGTATGATGAATGATTATGCACTTGAGATGCCGGAGCCTCACAGTCACTCAACGAATAGTTGGAGTGGAAGCCCAGGAGGTCGGCAAACTGCCGCGGGTAGACAGAGAATTCAGTATTGAACAGGCGAAAATTTATAAACGTACCTGTTGTACGCTTATCCACATGGAGAGTCATCAGGAACTCTTGTGTGAGAAGAATAGATCCTTTCTCTATAATGTTAGCGAAATCCGACCAACCTACATAATCAAAGGCTTTAATGAACGGGTCCAACATACCTATCTCGACGAGGAAGAAGGCGTCGAAGCACTTGGTCCTCCCAAAGGTCTTGGTGGTAAGAGCTTGTAACACCTGGGCTTCCTAATCGCCATGGATGTTGATATCTTGTAGGTTCATCAGTTGGCGCTGCGGTTGTTGCTGAGAAGAAACTCCTTCATCTTGCTCCTGGTCCTGGCGGCTGCGTGTACCGCTGACAGACATCCTGTCGGACACTGCGGGAGTCCTGTCGGATGCTACTGGGGTCCTAGAGTTTCCGCTTTGTCAACGAGAGCGAGAGCGCTCGTCCGACGAAGACAGAAACTTTAGGTACAGTCCCTTCCCTGTGTTGCTCAGGGCCTTCTTCGCTTTCCTGAAGAAAGAAGACATTCTGCAAAAATAGACAATATACTACACAAGGGACAAAGCAGACATAAATATTAGCGTTAGTGGTTAGTCGTCCAGAAGTCAGTCGTCCAAGAGTTAGTCGTCCTTGCGGGGCAGAGCCTCCACAAAATGTCCAAAAACCGAGGGTGTAGTACTTATTTATTTGTTTAATTATTTTTTCGCAAAGTAGAACTAACTAAATGCAAACAGAAGCAAAAATTTGATGAAATTTAAACATGCAATGGTGAAATTCAAAGTAAGTGCATGAAAGATAGGAAAAACATAACGCGGAAAATTAAATATGCAGTGGAGGATAAGGCCAGTTCACCTCCTGGCGAGGGCAAGTCATACCTTGGGTGTGGTGTCAGCGCTTGACGGAGACTTAGCGGCCGTCTGTGCTGCAACTTTTGCTCGCCAAACCTTCTTGGTTGCAACAACCTTTTGTTTCTGAGTTTTAATCTTCTTTTCTGGCTGGGCTTTTGGCATTTCCTCTTTCTTCCGCCATTCTTGAGATGTGTTCGTTGCCTTGGCGGTGACATTTGTCTCAGGAGCTTTGCTTCCTGAGTCCTTTGTTGGCGGTTGGGCCAGTGAGGCACGTCTCAGTGACTCGGCTCTGCGATCGGCTTTGAGCTTACAGGCTTCTCCATCGTATAGGAGCTTTTCCATGGCTACGAGGAGAGAGTCCATCTTCGGCTTGCTTGGCGAGAGCTCGATCTTCTCTCTTGGTGTTTCCCGGGGTGCCTGACACTTAAATTTGAAAGTTTTTACCTGTCGGCACTATTCGACCTTTGGTTTGAAGGCAAACGTCTCCCGTCTACCATTGATGTTGAGATGGACTTCTCTAGCTCCAACATCAATGTTGGCCTCAGCGGTGCTTAGGAATGGTGGCCCAAGGATGAGCGGCGTCTTCGTGTCTACCTCCATGTCTAGCACCACGAAATCCATAGGGACGATGAAGTTTCGGATTTTCACCGGGACATCTTCGGCGATCCCAATGGGGTAGCGAATCGATTGATCCGCTAGCTGCAGGCACATAGCAGTAGGGGCAAGTGTAGCATGCGTAAGTTTATCAAAGACTACCTTTGGCATGACGCTGACGCTTGCTCCCAGATCACAGAGAGCTTGATCAAAGTTCTGGGTTTCGATTGAGCATGATATGGAGGGGTTCCCAGGATCCTTATTTTTTTCAGGCGGCTGATTGAGTATAGCGGCGCTACACTCCTCTGTGAGGTGCACAACTTCGGTCGATGGCAACGGCTTTTTGTTGTTGAGGATGTCCTTCAGGTACTTAGCATACGTAGGCACCTGCATTGCATCTAGCAATGGGATATTGACATATAATTTCTTGATTACCTGAACAAATTTGCCGAACTGATCGTCGACCGAGGCCTTTTTCTGCCTTTGAGGAAAAGGGAGCACTGTGCTGTCATAGAACTCATGTGGAGCTGACTTTGGTGCTTCCTTCACCGGTGGTGGTTCACGATCCACCTCATCTTCCTCCTCTGGTGCGGCCCTCTTTCCCTGTTCTTTTCCTGCAGCTCTAGGATGTGGGGGGTCTTGTGTAGACCTTCCACCCCTAGTGGTTACAGCATTTATATGTTCCTTCGGGGGTGGCTCGGGCTGTCCCGGAAGCTTCCCCGAAGTAGGACTAGGTAAAGCGGCGGCAAGCTGAGCTATCTGAGTTTCTAGCATTTTTTTAAAGCTCAGCTTGTTCTTCATGGCACTATTCAGAGTTTCCAATTGATTTGATAGAGATTCAAGAATTCTATCATTCGCATGGAACTCCTTACTAATGCTATCGTTCACAGCTTTTTGATCAAAAGAATTTTTATTAAACTGCTGAGAACTGTTAGAAGACATACCTTAACCAGCGAAAGGTAAGTTGGGTCATGAATTCCAACCTGGTTGAGGACGAGGCCCGTTGCTGAAGCTATTGTTGTTGATGAAGTTAACGTCCTCCGATCCATTTTCGGGGCAGCTGTTCCCCGTGTGGCCGGTGTTCCCACAATGCTCTCAAGTCATGCGAGAATCCAGTGCCTGGACCGGCACAGCTTCAGGAGCACCCTCCAGCTTCTTTAGCAGGAGGTCCATTTTGGCGGCAAGCATGTCGGAGCCATCAATATGGTGGACTCCACGAGGCTTATTGTTCGCCCTCTCCTCTCTCCATCCTTGGTTGCTTGCCATCTTCTCGATGAGAGTGCGGGCAGCGGCAACGCTCAAGGACAAGAATGATCCTCCAGCGGCTGCATCGAGGTGTTCTTGCACGGACCGGTGTAGTCCATGGAAGAAATTCTAGATTATCAACCACTGTTCCATACCATGGTGGGGGCAGGCGGTGATGTACTCTTGTAGTCTCTCCCATGCCTCCACCACGGATTCATCAGCGAGCTGCTTAAAGCTCGAGATTTGGTTTCTCAGTGAGCTTGTCTTTCCCAGAGGGAAGTACTTTGCCAGGAAGGCATTGGAACATGCCTCCCAAGTCACCAAGTTGTTGCGGTTCAGGTAGAACCACTGTTTCGCCTTCCCAATCAGTGAGAATGGAAAGAGGCAAAGCCGAATAGCATCGGTGGTTGCACCCTTGATGGTGAAAATGCTACATATCTCCAGAAATTGCTAGAGATGGCTGTTTGCATCATCTGATGCCAATCCGCAAAATGGGCTAGCTTGGACCATGTGGATGACACCTGGCTTGAGCTCGAATCCATCTCCAACAGTCACACTTGGTCCCGTAGGGATGTTGCTGCTGGATGGGACAGAAAACTCGCGAATGGTCTTCTCAGCCATGTGTGTCGTGTCGGATGTGCTTGATGATCCAAACTCCAGTGTAGCTGGCACAGGCCTCTGCCCGTAGATTATCTTTTGATGACTCTCCTTCTGAGCAGCGACTCCGGATTGTTGTAAAAGTTTGCCGGTAGGTCAAAACCGGTCATACATCTCTTTGTCACCCAACAATAAAGTAGACAGAGGCAAATAAGCCCGCTAAGAAATAGCCGTATATTATCAAGTTATAAGTACGTAGGTTTGAACAAATCAAACTTCTATTGCCAATTGCTTCCCCGACAACGGCGCTAGAAAAAGCTTGTTGATGTCTCTTAGCGTAACAGATTTTACTCTGCAAGCGGACGGAGATTCGCTGTAGCTTTTTGACTCAGAGTATTCCGAGTATCGTAAAAATCCACAGAAGAGCAAGGGCGAATAGGTGGAATGAAATGTCGAACCTTCAAGCAGTACTATAACTTAGATCAAATACAAGCTAATCTTACAACGGGGGTAAGATGGCACGCTATACTAGTGTTCAAGTGAGAACTTGAACACTAAAGCTCTTCCTTGATCAGAGGGTGAGAACTAACTTAATCTTAGATCAAATGCCTAAGATTATAGCACCGGCAAGTCTAACAAGATTCAGATAACTTAAGAACAACACAAACCTAAGCCTTGGATCTAGTGTGCAATAAAGGTACACCACACTAGGCAAGCGTTAAGAAGTAAAGTATAACAGAAGATAGAGCAATGAAATATATTATACTGGAGTAATGAGTACAAAGATAGAAAGATACAAGAGCTTTACCGAGACTTGAAGAAGACTCCGAAATCCCTGAGGCAAAAGCTCAGACTCAACTCTAACTCCTAGGACTAACCTAGTGATACAAGACTAAGCGATAGTGTGAGCTACTAAACTTCCACGCTCTACAAGTGAAGCCTAGGGGGTATTTATAGCTTCTAAGGTCGGTGAGGCAGTTGGAGAGGCGGTTACAACCGGAAGGCGCCGAGGTGGGGCCGGGCGGCTCCAGTCCAAGCCGGGCGGCCCGGGTAGCCGTCGGATCCACCGCCTTTCTCCATCTTGTGGCTCATATCACCTCCCCAGGTCGGTTGCATGGCGGTTGTGGCGGTTAGAAGTGTGCTTTTCCCTCAACCGTTGATCTTCACTTGTGTTTCTTCCTTAGCTGCAGGATTGAAGTGCCCAGGATTGCTGACTTGACCAATCCAAATGTTGGATCGGTGATGTGGCAAGCCTTCCGATACTTGACGTGGTGCATTCGGCATTTGGACTTCACAAGTGTGTTGACACGTCACTTAGGCACATGCAGGTCGAAGATGAGCTGATTTAGGTCCTGAGTTAGGCCGGGCGGCTTGGCATGGTGCCGGGCGGCCTGGCTTGGAGCCAGGCGACCTGGCCCACTGGCCAGTGACCCTGTGACTTAGCCAAATTTGTCTGTTTTCTGCTGATCTTTGTACCTACAATCGAATATTCAACACAACTTGTGGAAATGTTTTAGTAGCACAGGTTTAATCCATACTTTGGCATGTTTTCGTCCATGTTCATGGATAGTTGACGGTCATTGGTAGTGCAATAATGACCGTCAACTGGTGCAACCTTCTAAGGGAGTTCGAAGGAGTCATGGAGACCCTGAGTCAAGCCGGCGGGGCGCTAGTCAAGCTCTGCGAGCTCCTCCCCAACAACGAGGATGGGGAGGCCATCAAGACCGTTCTCACTCGGGTGGCGGACCACCTCATGCCCAGGCATCATGGCGCGGCAGGTCATCAATGATAACCGTGACGTGCGTCACAGCTTCGAGCAGTCTCGTACTCAGCGACACCAGATTGAGTTGGATCGGCGAGCAAACTACGACCGGGACTATGGCTCCCCTCAGTGTGCTCCAGCTGCCAGGGGTCACTCGGGAGCTGTCTCTGTTAACAGCTCCGTACCCCAAGTCAGGACCGAGGATAACCTCCACCCTCAGTCCCTACCACGTCGACCAGATGAGAACCATGGCAACCTGGCTGGCAGCTCTGAAGCAGCCGTGGCGGCTTTTGGTCGGAGGATTCATGATGTTGGCTGGTCACCCAACTTCAAGATCTCGAATGTTGAAAAATTCGGGACGAAGATGGACCCGCGGAATTGGCTGGCCGTGTACACTACCGCGGCCCGAGCGGCCAATGCATCGGAGGATCTCATGACGGCTTACATACCAATCACGTTAGGACAGGAAGCGCTTCAGTGGCTTCGCCACCTCAAGCGGGGTTGCATTGAACACTAGGGCGACTTCTATCGCTTGTTCGTTGAAAATTTCCAATCACTCTCCGACAAGCCAGCGCAGCGATGGGACCTCAAAACCATCAGGCGCAAAGACTCAGAAAGCTTGCGACCGTACCTCAAGCGGTTCCAGGCTCTCAGGAATCACATCCCCGATGTATCTGAGGATACGGTGATCGATGACTTCCTCCAAGGGTCGAATGACCAGGTGTTCGTCAAGCACATACTGGAAAGAGCGCCCACTACCTCGGAGCACCTTTTCCAAGAGGCAGATCGCTACATCATAGCGGACGAACATGCTTGTGATTTCGTCCGCCCTCGACAGGACGATCGGGGCAAGGGCAAGCAAGAGAGGCACGAAGAATCCTCACAACAGGACCGTCGCTGGGACAAGAGGCCTCGAGAGGAGGTTCGCGTCGTGCCTCCACCTCCAATGCACCCACGTGGCCCGCCTCCTGCCCCGGCTCGGACCCTCGACCAACTCCTCGACAAGCCGTGCCCCACACACAAGGATATGCGCCACACTCTCCAGAATTGCCGCGACTTCAAAGCCATGCTGGCGCGTGGCCTGTTCCCGATGCCGCAGCCTACTCCGCCGCCGCCCCCGCTGCGGAACCAGCCTCCGCAACGTCCGAACGGAGGCAATAATCAGCGCTTCCCAGATGTCAACAGGGATGTCAACTTCATCCTGGGAGGACACGGGGCTCTAGCAAGCAAGCTGCAGCAGAAGCTAGAAGACCGGCGGATCAACGCGGCCACCTCAGAGCCGCCGCAACCATAGAAATTGGTCCTACGAGCCAATCTCCTTCAGTCGGGCAGATCAATGGCTCAACTTCGACGAGCCAGGCAAGTACCCATTCTTGGTAAATCCCATAGTCGCGGTGTGGGGGATAGATATCCCCTGGGCCCTCACGGCGTAGATTCAGTACATGGGCCGTTGGAGGACCCAGTAGAGACAGCAGGCCCTTGTACGGGGTGTCGACTGGTCTCGAGGGCCCGAGAACGGATGATGAACTCGAAGACCAAGTCAAGACGCTGTAATTCAGGAAAGGCGTAAAGGAGTTGGTTCGGACTCTGTATTCCAGAAGCAGCAAGGCTCAGGAAAGGAAGCGTATAATCGTAGATTCTGTGTGCTCTTTTTAGTTTCCAAACAGAGTAGGACTCATGGATAGAAACCGACTTGTAACCCAAGCCTAACCAGTTATATAAGGCGGGTGAGGGACCCCTACTTAGATAATCAATCATCTCATCGCACACCAGCTACCAAGCCTCAAAACCCTCGTTGTAAACTCGAGAACTCAGATCAATACAACTTGCCGCCAACAGGACGTAGGGTATTATGCATATTGCGGCCCGAACCTGCATAAACCCTTGTGTTTTGTCGCATCTCTACGCGAACCATCGAGCTACGCCGATCTCGCCGCCCTAAAAGCATCACGTGACACACCCTGTGGTGCATTGCCGGTATCAAACACCGATAGTTGGCGGGCTAGGTAGGGGGTGGCGAAATCGACATCAGCTAGCTCCATGGCCGATCGTCTCATCAACGGCTTCACCCCGGGTGACATGATCTAGTTCGGATCGATTACCTTCATCGCCGATCGGAGCGGCGACCTTCACTAGCTTCGCAGCATGCCGGTGCAACCACGCATCGTCATGCAGCCGTCGACCACTCCAGAGCAGTCTGCACCATTGGATCGTCGCCAGGGACCAGCGCCTCATCAGCGTCCACCAACTCCGCGCCAAGCTCCAGCATGTCGGCATGAGGCGCCGGCCCCTCGCTAAAATCCGCCTCCGCATCGTGCTGAGTCAGATCGGGCTTCCCGTGGTCATCATGGCTTGGGAGCACAAACCATCTGTAGGGTCTGCTTCAGAGTTGGATCTACATCGACCACGCCAGCCCAAGCAGAACCTGCGACGACCACCGCTTCAGCCCCGACCCATTGCACGGCGCTCTCAACATCCCCGACTCAAGTCTGGACTCGGATTAGTCGGGGACCGAGATCAGGTTACTCAGGAAACCCCTCACGAGATCTACGACGGGCCCACGTCTCAGGCAATGCTCCACAGGGCCCGAGCCAAGTTCCTATTGATACTCGTTCTTGGGTCCCATGTCCGCTATGGGTCCCACCACCTCCGCCAGCGCTGAAGCGAGCCCGGACAGCCTCGCCTGCCCAAGGCCGAAAGAAGACTCGGGTGGAGCCCGTTGCTTCTTCCATCCCGTTCGGTCTTTGCAACTCTACTACCACATACCAAGGGCTTCTTTCTCGTGCCTCGGCTCCCCTCAACAACGATGAGGGTGCACGGGGGGCGCCCGACTCAAGACAGTCCGTGCCTCTTCCGAACGATCACATCTACAATGGGCTCGACCTGCCGCCGATGGGTCGTCGCCTGCGACTCATCATCGATTCCCCCCCCGGCAGAAAGATCCGTTTGCTGGAACGCCTCGCCGATCGGTGGGGCTTGCTGTTGTCCGGTGAACACTGAGAGGACTCATGATGCAGGGCGCCCTCATATGATCTACAGCATCGATACTCCTACGGTCTCTAAACATGTTGCGATAACTGCGACGACCACGACATCCACGGTCCCTGCCTCGAACGCTAGCGTGGGGGTGGCGGCCACGACCACCAGCAGATCCGAAGGATCATTTCCCAGCTCTACCCTCTGCTTCCCTGAGCTCCTCGTGATCCGTGGTGCACCGAACGAGATCGACGAAGTGGTCTCGGACGATGAGCAACCCGTCCTTGCCGAAACCTCGCAAGATCGCCACAGGAGGGAGAGGGCGAACCGTATCCGTAACATCCGACGCTGGCACATCCTAGGTAACAAGGATCCCACGCTGCCTATCTCAATAGATGAGGTAACTCGGGAGAGCGAGGATGAGCAGGAAGTGCAGAGCCACCGAGAAGAATAAAAAGGACTGGCGGATGTGTGTTGATTATACCGATCTCAATAAGCACTGCCCTAAGGACCCGTTCGGGTTGCCTCGCATTGACCAGGTCATTGACTCTACGGCGGGTTGCGCTTTGCTCTCCTTCCTCGATTGTTACTCAGGCTATCATCAGATCAGCCTAGCAACCGAAGATCAGGAGAAAACAGCGTTCATCACGCCTTTCGGTGCCTATTGTTATACCTCAATGTCTTTCGGGTTGAAGAACACGGGAGCAACGTACCAAAGGGCAATCCAAACTTGCCTCACCGATCACTGGGTCGAATGTGTCGAGGCTTACGTTGATGACGTCGTAATCAAGACCAAGAACGAATAAGATTTCATTGATGATCTGCGCCAGGTGTTCTACAGCCTGAGGAAATTCCAGTGGAAGCTCAACCCCACCAAGTGCGTGTTCAGCGTTCCCGCAGGTCAGTTACTCAGTTTTGTCGTCAGCAACAGAGGAATCGAAGCCAATCCCAAGAAGATCAAGGCTATTCTATGCATGCACCCTCCCAGATCACAGAAAGATGCTCAGAGGCTGACTAGGTGCATGGCAGCCTTGAGCCGATTCATATCACGGCTCAGTGAACGTGGCCTGCCCTTCTACAAGCTCCTCAAAATGGTCGATAGGTTTCAGTGGACTGCAGAGGCTCAGGAAGCGTTGGACGCTCTGAAAAAGTTCCTAACGTCACCTCCCGTACTCAAATCTCCTAATCGTGCCACTACCGACTCACCGGCGGAAGATCTGCTCCTCTACATCTCTTGTACGACTCATGTGATCAGTACCGCGTTGGTGGTCGAGCGATCGGATGGACAGCACACGGTACTCAAGCAACATCCGGTCTACTTCATTAGCGAGGTCCTCAGTCCCTCCAAAATCAGGTATCCTTAAGTACAGAAGTTATTATACGCAGTTCTCATTACTGCACGCAAACTGCGCTATTACTTTGAGGAACATAAAACCATAGTGGTTACGGAGTTCCCAATCGGAGAGGTCTTGCGCAATCGGGAGGCCACAGGGCGTATCACCAAGTGGGCTTGCGAAATGGGGGCTCATGACATTGAATTCCGTCCTCGTACTGCAATTAAGACTCAAGCACTAGTCGATTTCGTCTCTAAGTGGACCGAGCATCAAGTGCCTGAGAAGCCAGAAGTCATGGAAGTTTGGAAGATGTATTTCGACGGCTCGTTGAAGTTGGAAGGAGCTGGTGCTGGCGTCGTCTTCACCTCGCTAGCAGGGGAAAAACTCAAGTATGTATTATAGATTCTCTTCCCGGTTTCCAACAACGCACCTGAATACGAGGCCCTCCTCCATGGTCTGCGCATCGCCATATCACTCGGGATCCAGCGTCTAATGGCCAATGGAGATTCCTTGGTGGTCATTAATCAGGTCAATAAAGAGTGGGATCGCTCCACAGAAAGTATGGACAAATATTGTGAGGCAGTCCGCAAGCTGGAAGGCAGATTTCAGGGCCTTGAGTACATTCATGTGGATCGGGATCACAACGTAGACGCTGACATCCTGTCCAAGCTGGGCTCGTCACGAGCCAAGGTACCCTCTGGCATCTTCATCCAAGAGCTTCATCATCCTTCCGTCCAGCTAGACGAGCTGAGCATACCTCCCGACCGGCATATCTTAACTCTAGATGCGCTGACTGACTGGAGGGCCCCCATCATCAAGTACATTCTGAACAAAGAAATTCCAGGGGATAAAGCAGAGGCCGAGCGAATAGTGAGACGGTCTTCCAGTTATACTCTGATTAATAATGAGTTATACAAGTGTGCTGCCTCAGGAGTCTTGCTGAAATGCCTAAGCACCTCATCAGGGCAGAGTTTGCTAAAAGGGATACACGCTGGAGTCTGTGGAATTCATGCTGCCTCACGCACGTTGGACGGGAAGGCATTCAGGGCCGGCTTCTATTGGACTACGGCGAAGAAGGATGCTACCGAGTTGGTGCAGCACTGCGAGGCTTGTCTATTCCTCGCCAAGCAGCATCATCTTCCAGCGCAGCAATTGCAGAATATACTGGTCTCATGGCCTTTTGCCTGCTGGGGGCTGGATATGATTGAGCCGTTTAAGAAAGCTCAAGGAGGATATACTCACGTGTTTGTTGCCATCGACAAGTTCACCAAATGGATCGAGTTCAAGACCATTGCTTCTTTAATGTCTACCAAAGCGGTGGAGTTCATTCAAGACATCATCTTTCGCTTTGGAATAATGAATTCTATCATCACAGACCTAGGGTCTAACTTCACGGGCTCAGAATTCTTCGATTTCTGTGACTAAAGGTCCATCCGCATCAAGTATGTCTCGGTGGCTCACCCTAGAGCCAACGGATAGGTTGAACGGGCCAATGGTATGATTCTGGATGAACTCAAGAAAAAGATCTTTGACAAGAACGAGAAGCTGGCTGGCAAGTGGATACGCGAATTGCCGTACGTGGTATGCAGTCTTTGAACACAACCCAGTAAAGCCCTCGTAGGGAACATTCCCTTCTTCATGGTATATGGATCGGAGGCAGTCTTGCCTGCCGACCTACAGTTTGGAGCCTCACGTCTGGTTTTTAATAGCATTGCTGAAGCTGAAGCAACCCGCTCGAGGAGATTGACTTACTCGAGGAGGAGCGTCTCAACTCTGTTGTTCAGTCAGCTCGATATCAGCAGACTCTACGTCGTTATCATGATCGATATACGAGGCCTCGTTCCTTCTCAATCGGGGACCTGGTGTTACGTAGGGTGCTCAAGACTGCCGGACAGCATAAGTTATCTCCTTCTTCGGAAGGCCCATACATCGTCACAGTTACTCATCCAGGATCATATCGCCTATCTCAAATGGATGGGACACCAGTCGGGAACTCCTGGAATATAGAGCATTTGCACAGATTCTATGCGTAGCGTTTTTTCTATGACTTCTAGAGTTAGCAGTCAGTATCATCTTATGTACTCTGTCCTCATTCATGTTCTATAAATAAATGTACTCTTGAGATAAAGTATTCTGTGTTCTGTTCCCTACTTTTTACTCGTGCTACTCACTCGTTGTGTACGAGCAATCGACCTAGGTCAGCCGACCGACAGTACGGTGAAACATGCCCACTCTTACTCTTGATGAGGATATCTCCAGCCCCAACCACGAGAGCAATCGGCCTAGGATTGAGGACCAACAGCACGGTGTTACATGCTCTCGTTCGAACTCATAATAGGGGAGCACTCAAGGCCCCAACAAAACAAAGGCAATCGGCCTAGGTCAGATACTGACAGCATGGTGCTACATGCCTTTGCAGGACCTCATAATCGGGGAGCATTCAAGGCCTCAGCTGAACAAAGACAGAAGGGCCTAGGTTTTGATGGCCTACAGCTTGATATTGCATGTCTTTGCTTCATCGTAATGCTCTTTCTTACAGTACTCGTGTTTTTTACTATTATATCATGTTTTTCTTGTATTCGGTTCAAACTCAAGTCATGATAGCATCGCCTATTTTCTCTGCACAGGAATGACTCTCAGGTACGTATGGAATATTTTGATTCATTCTTTAAATTAACTCGGTTTTGCAGAATAAAAAGTCAAGATTACCGACACAAGATGCCAAAACATATACGCATAGCATTTAGTTCATCATATTACATGGGGGTCATTGTTTTACTCATTACCACCTATGAGGAGTTTGGCAATCGAGCGGGCTTCATCTTCATGCTCAGCACCTTGGCCCTCGTTTATTATCCTCACTGGTAAACTGGCCAAGTCGATCTCAGGTTGTGAGTTTTTGATGACTGCAAGGACGCAAGTAAGAACGGTTTGCACTCGCTCAGAAATCTTGGACTTCATGTCCTCCATAAAAGTTGTTATTCGGTCGCTCAGAGAACAAGGTGCAGCTTTCTCTGGTACACAGATGTCCAGGATCTTGATCAAGGCAGTATTAGCAGTCAAGGCAGCTTTTTTTACCTTCTCAAAGGTGTCTTTCAGCTTGTTGCAGTTTTTCTTGCTGGTCTCATAGTTCTTTTTCAATACCTCTGACACTTGGGCCTGATTAGTAGCATCATCTTGGGATTCTTTAAGTGCAGACCTTGTAGAGGCTAGTATCTTCTTCATTTTCTCAAGGGCGCTCTGGGATTCTGCCAGTTCAGTTTCCTTGTCCCTGAGTGCTTGGCGTGTTAAGGAGTGACTATTCTTCAGGGAATCCAATGCACTAGCAGTCTCACGAAACAACTTCTCAAAGCCATCTTGAGACTCTTGCAGCTGCCGGTACTCATCATTTCTTTGACGCATCTCCTCCTGTGGAAGGATTCAGTTCATATGCTTCTATGAGCAAAGAATATGCTAGTTGGGATTCTTGATGAGTTACCTCATGGTTTTTCTTCTCCATATCTAACTACCTGCGAAGGTCTGCGGCTGTGTCCTTGGCTTGGTCCCTGTCAGCAATGACATTGCGGTGTTATATCTCTCGAGCCATAGCCATGTGCTTCAGGCGAGCAATCTCAGCAGTAGCAGCTGGCAACAGGTCCATAGTTCAGTTTGAGATCTCAGATATTGGAGTATGGAAAGGTTGCATGCGCACCTGTTGTTTTAGCTTTTCATGCGGCCTCAGAGTCAGCTAGTTGTTGCCTCAAGGTAGTAACCTTAAGGCTAGAGAGTGCAGTAATCTTCTCGTGGATCATATTGGCCTGGCGAACTCCCACCTGTAAAGTGTTCAGCATAGCCTGCAGAAAATAGTTCAGGTTGTTTAGGCTACAGCAAAGTCAATACAGGACATGTGCAAACTTGGCATACCTCGAAAGCTGTCAGTAGCCCTGAGTTTGAGGGTGATGGTACTAGTCGATGATCGTTATCAACCGCTTCAATCAAAGGGGGTTGAGTGCTGTCTAGCTCAGTTGTAGCCAGGAAGTTGGATTGTCCTCCCTTGATTTGATCAGTATGCGTCAGTTCTTCAGTTTCTTTCTCTGGGGCCGACTCATGGGCTTCAGATGAGGGATGGGGAGTATCGCCTGCATCAATCTTAGTTAGGCGCTCCTGGGAGATTGCGGCTTCAAGGAATGGCTCGGTTGCAGGCTCTTGCTCCGCCTCTTCTGGAGCTGCCCCTGTTAATGCCTATTGCCAGTTTTCAGGTGGAAATTGTGCCTCATGCACAGTTCTAGTGGCTTTATTCATATGAGCAGTCTCATCCTCAGGAATATCTACTAGTGTTGGGCTCGCGAGGTTTTCAGACCCTATGTTCTTCGATCCTAGCTCTATTGTCGCCCGAGGGATTATGGCCTCAGTTTGTTTTCCCTGGAGCATGTTGACAGTGACTCTATATCTTCATCAGAGCATATGGTGAAGGGGAGTTTGCACATATCTCTGATAATTCGGTCTAGATCCATATCTTTTGCCGTCAGATCAATTTCGTCCTCCTTAGGTGGCAGTATGGATGCAGAAGGGACTGATATAATGTCATCATGATGTTTCTTGGATCGCCTCTCACGATGAGACAATTGAGCTTGCTCTTCTTCTTCTTTGTCCTCATCAACTAAACTTGTCCAATTTACCCCAGATAATGAGTCGTCAGTTTTTGCGGTATGGGAGGAATACCTGGATTTCTTGCTGACTCTATCAGTTGACTCGGGAGAGTTTGTCACATCCTTGGTGGCCCTCTTGTTCGTTCTCTGTCTCCGTGTCATCACGGTGCGAGTGGCCTTCGCTTTGGTGCGCCCCTGGCCGGATGCAGCTCGTGTCTTCACACCGCTGGGGGCGGCCGTAAGCTCGGGGGCTGCTTTGGTGATGTCGCTCACACTGATCTCTTGAGTGGTCTGGGCTGCACGTGGTATCACAATGAATGTATGCTCTTCATTGTTTCCTGCACCATGGGCAGCAGCAACAACAGCTTCCATCTCTTCAATGGATAACTCAGATTGTCGTTTGGATAGCCGGACAGCTCCAGAGGTTGTAGGATCTGACAGACACTTGGATATATTGCTCTGCAGTAATCTTATTAGTCAGAACGTGATTGCGTGCAAGGTTACTTAAGGAAATCATAGTAAGATTACTTACAGTAGGAGTTGGATTCCATGCAAAGTATGGTTTGGGAGTACCCTCGTTGTGAGCTTCACCTCTAAGTATCAACTCCACTTGGGCCTTGACATCATCTTTAGTCATGGATTGGGCTGTCTCTCTAGTGATATATAGATAGGCTGGGTAGATCCTATCCTTCAGAGGTTGAATGCAGTGATACACCAAATTTATAACCACAGCATGGGCAGTAAGGCCTTTTTCCTTCAGATTGGCTATTTCTTCTAACAGTGCGTTGACCTCAGCCTGCTCCTCAACAGTTGGGCCTTCCTCCCAGCTGGTCAGCTTGCTGTCAGGTTGCCTCCCAGACCTTGAGGGGAGAGAGTTTCCATGGTTCTCAATATAAAACCACTCGGAGTGCCATCCTCTGCTGTTATCTGGGAGGGGGATATCCAAATAAATAGCTTTGCGATTCTTCCGCAGTTCAAAGCTAGCCCCTCCAGTTACTTGTAGCACTCCGTCTCTCAAACCGGCTTTGCAGTGATATAGATACTTCCATAAGCCAAAATGTGGGACAATTCCAAGAAACGCCTCGCAGAGGTGGATAAAAATTGAAAGTTGGAGAATCGAAATGGGGTTCAGGTGGGTCAGATTGATTGCATAGAACTGCAAAAGGCCTCGCACGAATGAGCAGATAGGGAGACCTAACCCGTGGATGAAGAACGGCATGAACACCATTGCCTCGTAGGTATCCTCAGTTGGAGCAGCGTCATCCTTCTTCTCGCACACCCTCCAGTTTGCCACTTCCTTCGGAGGCAGGACGTCCATATCCACTAATGATTGTAGCATGTACTCAGTGACAGTGGAGGGGCAGTACGCTAAGTATGGTGAAGATAGCTGCCAGTTCTCGTTGAGCGGTAGGCCCTCACTAGTGTTTGCGCGCTCGCTCAAGGTTTTCTTCTTAGGAGCCATGGATGTGGATGTCTCCGTTGGGTTGGAGATTCGAGAAGAGGCAGATGCAGTAGCACTCTGATTTCAAGCAAGAGTGGCGGCGGTTTCAGTAGGAAAGAATGGCAGCATGGTTCTTAGATGGATGAAATTGGTTCAGGGTATAGATCTCAAACAACCCTAACGCCGTCAATAACAGTTCACGTGGACTGACAGAATTGGCGGATATCGTTAAGATTGACTCGGATCTCTTGATGGAAAAGTTTCAGTCAGGTTTCTCTGGGGTTAAGTCGACCATTTCAGTCGGGATGATTTCTTAAAAAGAACGGTTGTTCAATCGGTATTCATAGCACAAGTTCATGTTTTCTATCACTCGGAGAATGAGGTCTCTAACTCGGCACAGTGAATTGAGTCTTGCCTGAATTCTAGGCATAAGTGAGGTGCGAGTTCTTTTGTTGTATGACAATTTCATCTTTTCTTCAAAGAACTCAAAAGAAGCATTTGACTCGGATGCAAGCTTTTCAAAATGAGAACACACAGACGAACTCAAGAACGAAGGATAATATGATGGATTTCATTATATAAAAACATTGTTCATGATGGTGGATTACATATAATGGGGGAGATTATCCTAATCTACTCCTAACTGCTATTACTACTACTACTGCAGTGGTGGTGGCGGTGGTGGCCTACACGCCGGTGGAGGGCCCAGCCAGGGGCTCGGTGACGCGGCGGCGCTTGGAGGCCGGAGCGTCGGCCTCATCTCCACCGTCGTGGCCGCCGTCATCACTGCCCGGGCCATCATGGCCGCCGGGGGCATCGTCGTCGTCGTCATCGTCGTCGGAGTCCTCCTCCTCGTTGTCCTCCTCCTCGTCATCAGAGGAGTCCTGGAGGGCGGCGCGACGGAGGCCCCAGAGCTTGGTGCGCTCCTTGGCGTTGTAGCCTTAGGAGTCATCGGTGTTGGGTTCTGACTCGTCCTCCCGCGGCGGCGTATCCTCGGGGGCTGGCTCCTCCTCGCTGGAGGAGCCATCGTCGGAGGAGTCCCCATCGTACGCACTGCTGAAGAGCACGTCGTCGGAGTCCTCGTACTCCTCCTCGCTGGCACGCGCCCGCTTCTTGCCCATTCCTCCGGCCATGGCTGAGAGCGAGAGGGTGGGGAGTTCTTGGGGTTTTCTTGAAGAACTAGGTGCTCGGTGGAGGCGTAATGGATGGACGAGCGATGGCTCTGCTCTTATAGTATGGCCACCTTGCTTCGATCTCTGTGAAAACGATTCAATAGGCTGCGTCGTTTCGACTTCCTCCACGCATCAGTTATCGCTTAGGCGAGCAGTAGCTGTTGCGTGTTCGAAAGATTCCTGTTTTTTGGGGCTTTTTCGGGTAACTCCTCGGTACCTTCTGCTCGTTCCCTTTGGGTTAACCCCATGGGGTGCGGGATTTGTGGGGAAATTATTCTTTTTCCTACAAATCCGAGAAAACAGGAAGCTTGAGTCGGTTTTCTATGACTCGGAAAACTGGGAATAGATGGTAACTCGGATAAGAGGATTTGCTATTCCTCAAGTTGACTCGGCGCTTGAGGATTGCATTCTGTGAAGTCTGATCAGAAAGTTTAGATCTTCAAGCTGATTGATACTCAAGTCAACTTGAAGCTCGGGGGCTACCCTATGGGGTGCACCTGGAGGTGCACCATGAGAAGCAATATTGACTCACGATGAGGAACTCATGAGTAGTATGTTATTCTTTTTGGATTGTCGAGTCAATTAATCCCAAAATTAACTCGAGCCTCGGGGGCTTTTGGGGGATAGATATCCCCTGGGCCCTCACGGCATGGATTCAGTACATAGGCCATTGGAGGGCCAGTAGAGACAGCAGGCCTTCGTACGGGGTACCGACTGGTCTCGAGGGCCCGAGAACGGATGACGAGCTCGAAGACCAAGTCAAGACGTTGTAATTTAGGAAAGGCGTAAAGGAGTTGGTTCGGTGTAACACCCTAGTTTAAATTCCAGCATTTTACAATAAAATTCAAGCAATTTATTTAATTTCCTAAGGCTCATATGTTTAGTTTGCATTTAACATGTTTTATTCAAAATAAATGCTTGTATAAAATTAATCATAGGCCTAACTTTCTTGTGCATACATGCTGGTGCATTGTTTCTTGATTGTTTGAATTAAGGATTCAAATTCAAATTTCATTTGAATTTTAGAACCATTTCTATCTCCATTCAAAAGAATTCAAAAACAGAAAAGAAAAAGAAAAAAAAAAGAAAGGGGGGCCAAGCCAAGCGGCCGGCCCAAGCCGACCGGCCCGACCCGGCCAACCCCGCGCCCCGCTCTCCCCGCCTGGGCCCCGACCCGGCCAACCCCCGCTCCCTCCCACCTGGGCCGAAGGCCGGCACAGCTCGCCCGCGCGCCTCTCCCCGCGATGCGTCGCTCGGACCACAGCGCCCCGCGCCCCGCCCCCACTGACAGGACGGCCCCACCTGTCAGGCCCGTCTCCCTTCTCTCGCCGCAAATCCCGCGCGCCCTTCCTTCTCTGCGCGGCCTCAACGGCCACCTGGGAGAGGAAGCTTCCTCCGAATCCTCGCCCGCACCCTACCTTAAACCCTCGCCTTCAATCCCGCACCCGCCGCGCCGGTTTCCCCTTTTTCCCCCACCTTCCTCCGCTGCGCCTTCAAGCACCTTCAAACCTGGGCAGCATCACCGTGCTCGCGTCGCTCCGTCCGCCTAGCCTCCTATATATCCCACCCCGAGGGCCGCCTCTGTACCCTTTACCACTCCTCCACTCCAATTGCACTCCCGTGCCTCGACGTGCCCACATTTTTGCCGCCGGAGTGCCGCCTCGGTAAGCCGCTCCGCCGCCAAATTCGCCGCCGGCGTAGTCTCTCCGACCTTCTTATCACCCCCATCGTGTTCGCAGGGCCTTCGCGGTGCCGTTCCAGGAACTCCCGACGCAAGGACGAGCCTCTAACACCCGTGTCCGCGAGCGCCGACCTCTCCCGTCCGCCGGCCTACGTCGCGAGCTCTCACCATCGCCTCTCCGTCTCCCTCGATCCCTTGGTGAGCTCCGCCTCGGCCCCCTCTCCCTTTTCCGCAAGCTCTAGTCCAGTCAGACCCACCCTAGGCCCCGGCATGCGCCGTACCGGCGAGCCGCCGCCGCGCGGGGCAAACCCCGCCGTGGGTTTTGGTCGCCGCCGGCGCCTCACCGTCCCCATGCACCCTGGCCGTCCGATCTATCGCCAACGGCTGCGATTAGAACGTGGCGTACCCCTTCGCGGGCCAGTCAGAACGCGCCACGTCGCCCTCACTTAAACCCGACAGCACGGACCCACCCGTCAGGCCGACGTGTCGCGCCGCGTCAGTGCCGCGTCGGCGTAGACCCGGTCAGCGCGGGACTTTCGCAGAAAAGTCCCCGCGTTTCTCTGGAATCAACCCGCAGTCCAGCCCTGTGGAAAAATAATAAGAGTTAGGTCCTGTTTTCTTCGGTTTGGCCCCTGGACTTTTCGGTTTTTGAACCGTGGTCCAAGTCTTCGGTTTTTGCCCTAAAACCCTCAGCGGCTACGGTTATTTACGTATAGGTCCTCGGTTTTTCAAATCTAGCCCCTGGTTTCAATGTTTCTATCACAGTTATGCCCCTAGGAGCCCGTTTTATGCATAACTTTCGCATTTTAACTCCAATTTGAGTGATTCTTGCGCTCACGCGATCGTGGTAATGCGTAGAATGTTTTTAATACAGTTTTATCTTCTGTTTTTATGATATGATGTACTGTTTCTCACCTTTTTTTAATTGTTTGCATGTATGTATGCGTGGAAATGCTTGTATGTTGCCGTGTACGTGTTTAGACGGTGAGCAGTTTGTTGGTGAAGAGGAGCAGCAGTTTGAGGGTGTTGAGCAGCAGCCTCAAGACCAGTTTGAGCAAGGCAAGTATAACCTGGACAACCTAATAACCATTTAATTAGTTCATATGCATGTGTCTAAACTTATATGCCAATAAGGACTATACCTAGCCTCTTTTATTGCAATGTTTACCTATGGGATGCATGTTGGTTAAGTTTGCTAGTTGCGGCGTGAACACATGTTACTTTTTTTAATAATCTTGTTAATGGATCTATGCAATTTATTCTCGGAGCGTGACCCTCTGTGCTATGTGCTTGAGTGGTTCATGTCTCTTTAAAAATGGTTTTTTAGCAACTTGGTTTAGGGGGCATGAGCATGTGCTTAGTGGTTTGCTCATAGCCGCTCTCCATAAGGATCGGTTCGCAAAGCGACAACCTGGGACAACCGTGCTACCATGAGACTGGAATGGGACGGTTTTAGCTGATTAATTAGATCGTTTTGGTTTGGAGTAACTTACCTGCGGGGCAAGAGGGGAAGTAAGCTTTTGTGGTCGCTGCACTACCTTAGGTTGAGTGTGCTGTGTGCTTCTCCCTTTGTGAGGCGGACACCACAATTGCGGCGCTTGATTCCTTGTGGTTACTTTTTACCAACGTGATCTTTGTAAAGGCTTCGTAGTGTGCTTGCTAGTCATCTCATCTCAGGCAATGTGATGAATTTCTAGCGTAGCTCACGACTTGTGGGTAAAGATGTACAACCTCTCGAGAGTGTAAAACTGACATGTCAGCCGCGCTCACGGTTATGAGCGCCCAGATCCTTTATGGAGATTAGTGGTTCCTGGTTGGGTTTGGAAGTTGGTTCTAATGTTAATGTTGTTGTTTAAATCTTTTATGCTATACCTTGGGTTTATGGTTTATCAACTCACTTGTAGTAACTAGTCGCTTAATAAAACTTGACCAACTAAAAGCTCATGCTAAGTGTCAGCCAACCTTAGATGCCTCATAGTTCATGTTATGCTTGTTGAGTATGAAATACTCACGCTTGCTTTACTTTAAACCTACTGTTGGCTGGAACCCAACCGCTGCTCAGCTCCAGAAGACTTCGAAGAGTATGTTTAGGACTTCAACGAGTTCTAGGCGTACCCGTCCACCAGTCGACGTCCCTGTGGCGGCTCGTTTATCTTCGTTTACGCTTCCGCTATGACTCTGGTTTAAAGACATGTTGTCTTATTGTAATAAAGTGATGATATACTCTATGTAAACGTTTTATTTATCGTTTATGCACGTTCTGTGATGTCACTTTTGTCATAATATATGTGAGACATGTTCCTGGCACATATATGTTGTTCCGGTTCCGTTGGTTGAGAACTGGTCGTGACAAAGTGGTAATAGAGCCGTGTTGACTATAGGACGGACGCCTAGCTAGAAACGGACGTAAATAAGGACCTCATTCCCCTTTTGCCCTCTTGCTGTTTTATGAAAATTTTATTTTCGCTATCAAATTATATGTTCACTCTATGTTAAGTTATTACTTTTTGCTTTATTCATTCAATCATATAGAACTGATCTCCATCTTACTCCATCCTCCTTATAGGTCATGGCACGCAGCAAGAAAACCGCCCACAAGAGTACCGGGGGCCGCCTTCGCCGTGTTGCACCACCGACCCCACGGCGCACCCCAGTACCTCGTCCACCACAGCAGATCGAGCCTCCGTCACCGGAGCTGCCCGAGCCGTTGCCACCACCACCCTTCGAGTATGCTCCCATGGACCAGGCGCCACACCCCTTTGAGGGGAATGGTCTGCTTCCGGCGGACACTGACCCTGAGGAGGAGGAGGAGGAGGAAGACCTAGTGGAGGTAGTTTACTACCTCGACTCCGATGACGACGGTGATGCGCGAGAGGAGGCCCCACCGCCACGCCTGCCGACACCGAAACCTCCTTCCCCGCGTGCGCCGACACCACCACCTTCTCCAGCGGCACCTGCAGCTTCACCGGCACCTCCACCGCCACCACCTGCCACACCCGAGTGGCCGTTCCGCGTGGCTGTCCCTTCTGACGAGGGTGGTCAGCGGGAGGTCGATGCCTGGGTCAACCTGACGCACCCACACCACGGTGCCGACCTAGAGTTCCCAGGGCTACTCCGCGACTGCCTCTACGACCTGGGTTACACTACCCATGAGGTCGTCTACCAGGTCCGGCAGCGAGCGCGCCCAGACCACACCACCCTCTGGTCCGCCGGTGTGCAGGTCCTGGAGCCCAACCCCAACCATGGGGGACACACCGTGCTGCGCCGGCACTACAGCATCGTGGAGCACGAGACCATGGAGATGGCCATGGAGGATGCTGCTCAGCAGGCTCTTGGGGTCCTCTGCTAGCACTACCATACTCCGCTCTGCCAGACTCAGTACCGCTACTTCCCCCGCCGGCAGTCCGGGGATACTGAGCACGAGATAGCGTCCATCCGGGGTGAGGACAACCGGCAGCTGCTGAAGCTGGTCCGGTATGTGTCAGCCCTGATCACTGCCTACGTCAGGGTGTCCGAGGAGCTCCATCACCGGAACGGTGAGGTGTTCCACCTTCAGGCGCAGCTGGACCGAGTGGTAGGTCCACCACCCCAGGTGCCAGTGGTGGACCCAGCTCAGACTCCCCCTCGTAGGAGGCCTGGCACGGGAGAGTTAGGTGGTGCCACCAGGATACTCCCTCGGGATGACTAGTCGTCCTCATGTATCACGTTAGCATGTTTGTTTAGGTCGACGTGTTGAGTTGGTCGTGTGGAACTTGAGTTAAGTTGTGATGCCTGGATGTTTGTTATTTTGAACCATGTTTGATTTGGATCTTTGGTTGTGTGTTATCCAGCTGTGGGGATTTGTCCCAGCATGAACAAGTTAATGTTATAAGTTAGTTCGTGGGGTTAAACACTATATCCACTCTATCGCTCTTACTACTTTATCTTTAGTCGCTACTGCTTGTGCACCCATATGATGTCTATGAGCTTACGGTGTCTCTGTTACAAACAGATGGTTAACACAAGGCGCAACGCTGCTAGTGGAAATGCTAACCAGGGTAACCAGGGGGTGGCAACCCGCTGCCCAACCCTCCACCACTGACACCGGAGCAGTTCTACAATCTCCAGATGCAGATGATGGCAACAATGACCAACGCTGTCCAAGTTCTCCAACAGGCTCAAGCTCAACCACCACCCCTGCCACCTAGAGATAGGCGAGGAGACTTCTTGAAGGGCCATCCTCCCACTTTCTCTCATGCTACAGAGCCACTACAGGCGGATGACTGGCTTCGTGCTGTGGAACGCCAGTTAGATATAGCACAGTGCAACGACAGGGAAAGGGTTTTGTATGGATCTGGGCAGCTGAGGGGTGCAGCACTGGACTGGTGGGAGTCTTACAGAGTCCAGGATAGGGAAGCTTTCACCTAGGCACAGTTCAGGGAGAACTTCCGCAACCACCATGTGCCTGCAGGGCTGATGAAGATGAAGAAAAAGGAGTTTCTTTCCCTGAAGCAGGACAGCATGTCTGTGACCGAGTATAGGGACAAGTTCCTTCAGTTGGCCAGATATGCCACTGCAGAAGTGGCAGAGGACAGGGAGAAATAAGAATACTTCTTGGAGGGCTTAAATGATGAGCTCCAATATCAACTGATGAATCACACCTTCCCCAGCTTTCATCAATTGGTGGAAAGGGCACTTTTTACTGAGAGGAAGCGCCAGGACATCGAGGAAAGGAAGAGGAAGTTCAATAACCCCTCATCAGGCAGCAACACCTGCCCTCGCTTTCCCCAGGGTCAAGTTTCTCAACAGCAGGGTTACCAGCAGCAGCGCAGCCAGGGTCAACAGGTTGGCCAGGGGCAGCGTTACCAGACTCAGCCTAATCGTCCTGCTTATCAAGCTCAGCGCCAGGTGCAGTCCAACCCTGCCCCAACGAACCAGGCACAGGTTCCCTCAGGCAGGAACTGCTACAAGTGTGGAGATACATGGCATTATACCAATTCTGCCCCCAGAATACGCCAGTGAACCAACCGGGTCAGCAGGGCTAGAGGCAGAATCCTCCGCAGCAGCAGCAAGGGTGCCCCAATCAACAAGCCAAGGCACCATGGCAAGGGAGGGTGAACCACGTGACTGCTGAGACTGCATCGGAAGCTCCTAACATCGTACTTGGTACGTTTCTCGTTAAAAACCATCCTGCATCCGTACTTTTTGATACCGGCGCAACTCACTCTTTCATTGCAAAGGCATATGCTGAGAAACACAATATAGATATAAGCCCCATGAAAAGGCCTATGGTAATCTCATCACCTGGGGGAAAGATAAATACAGACTTGATATGCTCCAGGGTTAGCATCGTCATAAGGGGGTAGAGTTTTACACTAAGCTAATAGCAATGGAATTAGTGGACATTGATGTCATTCTGGGTATGGAAACTCTTAATAAGTGGGGTGTCAAGATAGATTGTGCCAGACGAACTGTTCACCTTACAGCTTCAGATGGTCAGGGGGTAGAAATCAGTGCAACAAGTCCTTCTGGTTACCTGCATCAAATGGAGGTTAAACCCACGGATGGGATTAGAGTGGTTCATGAGTTTCCAGATGTCTTTCCAGATGAGCTGCCAGGTATGCCACCTGACCGAGATGTTGAATTTTTAATAGAACTTTTACCTGGTACAGCACCAATAGCCAAAAGGCAATATAGAGTGGCCCCCAAAGAACAAGAGTTAATAATGGAAAATATAGATGAGTTGTTAGGAAAGGGGTTTATTCGGCCTAGTTCTTCACCTTGGGCCTTTCCGGTTCTGTTTGTTGATAAGAAGGATGGGTCAAGAAGGATGTGTGTGGATTATAGGGCTTTGAATGATGTCACCATCAAAAATAAATACCCCTTACCTCGAATAGATGATTTGTTTGATCAGTTGCAAGGTGCATGTGTGTTCTCAAAAATTGATTTGAGGTCGGGTTATCATCAAATGAAGATTCGTCCTTCCGATATTCCAAAGACTGCTTTCATTACCAGATTTGGGTTATATGAATATACAGTGATGTCTTTTGGGTTGACAAATGCTCCTGCTTATTTCATGAATCTTATGAACAAGGTGTTTATGGAGTATCTTGACAAGTTTGTTGTGGTGTTCATTGATGATATACTGATCTATTCCAAGACGGAAGAAGAACATGAAGAACACTTGAGATTAGTTTTGCAGAAGCTGAGAGAACATATGTTGTATGCAAAGTTGAGCAAGTGTGAGTTTTGACTGGATCAAGTGCCTTTCTTGGGACATATAGTCTCAAAAGGTGGAATCATGGTGGATCCTAGCAATTAGCAAGATCAGCAGTGTCATGGATTGGAAGGTGCCAGAAGTTGTGAAAGAAGTTCGTGGATTTTTGGGTCTAGCAGGATATTACAGAAGGTTTATTGAAAGTTTCTCCAGGATTGCAAAACCAATGACATCATTGCTCGAGAAGGGTGTTCCATTTATTTGGACTAAGGAGAGGCAGGCTGCATTTGATGAATTAAAGAAGAGACTCACCACAGCCCAGTGCTTACTCTACCAGACTTAACCAAGAGTTTCACCGTGTATTGTAATCCCTCTAAGGAAGGTTTGGGTTGTGTGCTGATGCAGGAGGGTAAGGTGATTGCTTATGCTTCACGCCAGTTAAGAAAGCATGAGGTCAATTATCCCACTCATGATCTGGAGTTAGCAGCTGTTGTGCATGCTCTGAAAATCTGAAGGCATTATTTATTTGGAAATCGGTGTGAGATATACACCGATCATAAGAGTCTTAAATATATCTTCACACAGAATGAGCTGAATATGAGGCAGAGAAGATGGCTAGAGTTGATTAAAGATTATGACCTAGAGATACATTACCATCCAGGGAAAGCTAATGTGGTAGCAGATGCTTTAAGCAGGAAAAGTTATGTTAACATGGCAGTTGCTTTTCAGATGCCTCTTGAGCTGTGTGCAGAATTTGAGAGTCTGAATTTGGGACTCGTGCACCACACCACAGTAGCAACTTTTGAGGCAGAGCCTACCCTTGAACAAGAGATAAGGAAACATCAGAAGACGGACGAGAAAATTCAGGAAATCCGGGAACAGATCAAGGTGGGCAAGGCGCCACACTTCTGTGAAGATGAACAGGGTACTGTATGGTACAAGAACTGGATCTGCGTGCCAGATGTGGACAGTATAAAGAAGTTAATACTCAGTGAGGCTCATGACACCGCTTACTCCATTCACCCGGGCAGTACCAAGATGTATCATGACTTGAAGGAAAGGTTCTGGTGGTATGGAATGAAGAGAGCAGTGGCAGAGTATGTTGAAGTATGTGACACTTGTCAGCTTGTGAAGGCTGAACATCAGAGGCCTGCAGGTTTGTTGCAACCCTTGAAGATTCCAGAGTGGAAATGGGAGGAAATAAGTATGGATTTCATTGTGGGGTTACCCAGGACTCAGAAAGGTTACAACTCGATCTGGGTAGTTGTCGATCGGTTGACCAAGGTTGCTCATTTCATTCCGGTGAACACTACTTATTCGGGTGCCAGACTAGCAGAGCTATACATCTCCAGAATCGTTTGCTTGCATGGTGTGCCTAAGCAGATCATATCTGATAGAGGTTCACAGTTCACATCTCGTTTTTGGGAGCAGTTGCATGACTCATTGGATTCCAAGCTTCGGTTCAGTACAGCATATCACCCACAGACAGATGGTCAGACTGAAAGAACAAATCAAATTCTGGAGGACATGTTGAGGGCCTGTGCTATACAGTACGGAACCAGTTGGGATAAGAGTCTGCCTTATGCCGAGTTCTCTTATAATAACAGCTACCAAGCCAGTTTGAAGAAGTCGCCGTTTGAGGCACTGTATGGCAGAAGGTGCAGGACACCGCTATTTTGGAACCAAACAGGAGAGAAGCAAGTGTTCGGACCCGACCTTATCAGGGATGCTGAATAGCAGATCAAAATGGTAAGTGAGAACTTGAGAGTTGCTCAGTCCAGACAGAAGAGCTATGCAGATGTGCGACGCAGGGACTTGACCTTTAAGGTTGATGACTTTGTGTATTTGAAGGTGTCACCAATGAGAGGTGTTCGGAGGTTTAATATGAAAGGAAAGCTGGCACCAAGATTCATCGGTCCATTCAAGATAGTGGAAAGGAAAGGCGAAGTGGCTTATAAGTTGGAGTTGCCATCAAACCTATCTGGCATACACAATGTGTTCCATGTGTCCCAACTAAAGAAGTGTTTGAGGGTGCCAGAAGAACAAGCACCACTGGAAGGTCTGGATGTGTAGGAGGATCTAACATATACCGAACACCCAGTGAAGATTCTTGAAACATCTGAAAGGGTTACCAGAAACAGGAGGGTCAAAATGTGTAGAGCGTAGTGGAAACATCACACGGAGGATGAGGCAACTTGGGAAAGAGGGGAGGAATTGAGAGCAACTTATCCTGGTCTCTTTGCTAACCACCTATGAGAATCTCGGGGGCGAGATTCCTGTTAAGGGGGGTAGGTTTGTAACACCCTAGTTTAAATTCCAGCATTTTATAATAAAATTCAAGCAATTTATTTAATTTCCTAAGGCTCATATGTTTAGTTTGCATTTAACAGGTTTTATTCAAAATAAATGCTTGTATAAAATTAATCATAGGCCTAACTTTCTTGTGCATACATGCTGGTGCATTGTTTCTTGATTGTTTGAATTAAGGATTCAAATTCAAATTTCATTTGAATTTTAGAACCATTTCTATCTCCATTCAAAAGAATTCAAAAACAGAAAAGAAAAAGAAAAAAAAGAAAGGGGGGCCAAGCCAAGCGGCCGGCGCAAGCCGACCGGCCTGACCCGGCCAACCCCGCGCCCCGCTCTCCCCGCCTGGGCCCCGACCCGGCCAACCCCTGCTCCCTCCTGCCTGGGCCGAAGGCCGGCCCAGCTCGCCCGTGCGCCTCTCCCCGCGACGCGTCGCTCGGCCCACAGCGCCCCGCGCCCCGCCCCCACTGACAGGACGGCCCCACCTGTCAGGCCCGTCTCCCTCCTCTCGCCGCAAACCCCGCGCGCCCTTCCTTCTCTGCGCGGCCTCAACGGCCACCTGGGGGAGGAAGCTTCCTCCGAATCCTCACCCGCACCCTACCTTAAACCCTCGCCTTCAATCCCGCACCCGCCGCACTGGTTTCCCCTTTTTCCCCCACCTTCCTCCGCTGCGCCTTCAAGCATCTTCAAACCCGGGCGGCATCACCGCGCTCGCGTCGCTCCGTCCGCCTAGCCTCCTATATATCGCACCCCGAGGGCCGCCTCCGTACCCTTTACCACTCCTCCACTCCAATTGCACTCCCGTGCCTCGACGCGCCCACATTTTTGCCGCCGGAGTGCCGCCTCGGTAAGCCGCTCCGCCGCCAAATTCGCCGCCGGCGTAGTCTCTCCGACCTTCTTATCACCCCCATCGTGTTCGCAGGGCCTTCGCGGTGCCGTTCCAGGAACTCTCGACGTAAGGACAAGCCTCTAACACCCATGTCCGCGAGCGCCGACCTCTCCCGTCCGCCGGCCTACGTCGCGAGCTCTCACCGTCGCCTCTCCATCTCCCTCGATCCCTCGGTGAGCTCCACCTCGGCCCCCTCTCCCTTTTCCGCTAGCTCTAGTCCAGCCAGACCCGCCCTAGGCCCCGGCGTGCGCCAGTCCGGCGAGCCGCCGCCGCGCGGGCCAAACCCCGCCGTGGGTTTTGGTCGCCGCTGGCACCTCACCGTCCCCATGCACCCTGGCCGTCCGATCTATCGCCAACGGCTGCGATTAGAACGTGGCGTACCCCTTCGCGGGCCAGTCAGAACGCGCCACGTCGCCCTCACTTAAACCCGACAGCGCGGACCCACCCGTCAGGCCGACGTGTCGCGCCACGCGCGCGCCGCGTCAGCGTAGACCCGGTCAGCGCGGGACTTTCACAGAAAAGTCCCCACGTTTCTCTGGAATCAACCCGCAGTCCAGCCCTGTGGAAAAATAATTAGAGTTAGGTCCTGTTTTCTTCGGTTTGGCCCCTGGACTTTCCGATTTTTGAACCCGCGGTCCAAGTCTTCGGTTTTTGCCCTGAAACCCTCGGCAGCTACGGTTATTTACGTATAGGTCCTCGGTTTTTCAAATCTAGCCCCCGGTTTCAATGTTTCTATCACAGTTATGCCCCTAGGAGCCCGTTTTATGCATAACTTTCGCGTTTTAACTCCGATTTGAGTGATTCTTGCGCTCACGCGATCGTGGTAATGCGTAGAATGTTTTTAATACAGTTTTATCTTCTGTTTTTATGATATGATGTACTGTTTCTCACCTTTTGTTAATTGTTTGCATGTATGTATGCGTGGAAATGCTTGTATGTTGCCGTGTACGTGTTTAGACGGTGAGCAGTTTGTTGGTGAAGAGGAGCAGCAGTTTGAGGGTGTTGAGCAGCAGCCTCAAGACCAGTTTGAGCAAGGCAAGTATAACCTAGACAACCTAATAACCATTTAATCAGTTCATATGCATGTGTCTAAACTTGTATGCCAATAAGGACTGTACCTAGCCTCTTTTATTGCAATGTTTACCTATGGGATGCATGTTGGTTAAGTTTGCTAGTTGCGGCGCGAACACATGTTACTTTTGTTAATAATCTTATTAATGGATCTATGCAATTTATTCTCGGAGCGTGACCCTCTGTGCTATGTGCTTGAGTGGTTCATGTCTCTTTAAAAATGGTTTTTTAGCAGCTTGGTTTAGGGGGCATGAGCATGTGCTTAGTGGTTTGCTCATAGCCGCTCTCCATAAGGACCGGTTCGCAAAGCGATGACCTGGGACAACCGTGCTACCATGAGACTGGAATGGGACGGTCTTAGCTGATTAATTAGATCGTTTTGGTTTGGAGTAACTTACCTGCGGGGCAAGAGGGGAAGTAAGCTTTTCTGTTCGCTGCACTACCTTAGGTTGAGTGTGCTATGTGCTTCTCCCTTTGTGAGGCGGACACCACAATTGCGGCGCTTGATTCCTTGCGGTTACTTTTTACCAACGTGATCTTTGTAAAGGCTTCGTAGTGTGCTTGCTAGTCATCACATCTCAGGCAATGTGATGAATTCCTAGCGTAGCTCACGACTTGTGGGTAAAGATGTACAACCTCTCGAGAGTGTA
Organism: Paspalum notatum; assembly: GCA_022530915.1. NCBI lineage: Eukaryota > Viridiplantae > Streptophyta > Magnoliopsida > Poales > Poaceae > Paspalum > Paspalum notatum. Next base: position 16,246,225 of record CM039688.1, read on the forward strand.
AAACTGACATGTCAGCCGCGCTCATGGTTATGAGCGGCCCAGATCCTTTATGCAGATTAGTGGTTCGTGGTTGGGTTTGGAAGTTGGTTCTAATGTTAATGTTGTTGTTTAAATCTTTTATGCTATACCTTGGGTTACTGGTTTATCAACTCACTTGTAGTAACTAGTCGCTTAATAAAACTTGACCAACTAAAAGCTCATGCTAAGTGTCAGCCAACCTTAGATGCCTCATAGTTCATGTTATGCTTGTTGAGTATGAAATACTCACGCTTGCTTTACTTTAAACCTACTGTTGGCTGGAACTCAACCGCTGCTCAGCTCTAGAAGACTTCGAAGAGTATGTTCAGGACTTCAACGAGATCTAGGCATACCCGTCCACCAGTTGACGTCCTTGTGGCGGCTCGTTTATCTTCGTTTACGCTTCCGCTATGACTCTGGTTTAAAGACATGTTGTCTTATTGTAATAAAGTGATGATATACTCTATGTAAACGTTTTATTTATCGTTTATGCACGTTCTGTGATGTCACTTTTGCCATAATATATGTGAGACACGTTCCTGGCACATATATGTTGTTCCGGTTCCGTTTGTTGAGAACTGGGAGTGACATTCGGACTCTGTATTCCAGAAGCAGCAAGGCTCAGGAAAGGAATCGTATAATCATAGATTCTGTGTGCTCTTTTCAGTTTCCAAACACAGTAGGACTCGTGGATAGAATCCGACTTGTAACCCAAGCCTGGCCGGTTATATATGGTGGGTGAGGGACCCCTACTTAGATAATCAATCATCTCATCGCACACTAGCTACCAAGCCTCAAAACCCTCGTTGTAAACTCAAGAACTCAGATCAATACAACTCGCGGTCAACAGGACGTAGGGTATTACGCATATTGTGGCCCAAACCTGTATAAACCCTTGTGTTTTGTCGCATCTCTACGCGAACCATCGAGCTACGTCGATCTCGCCGCCCCAAAAGCATCACGTGACACACCCCATGGTGCATTGCCGGTATCAAACACCGACGGGGACACCCGACTCAAGAAGGTGCTGATCGACAGCAGGGCAAGCATCAACGTTGTGTTCCATAGAGCTTTGCAAGACATGTGGATCCCACTCAGCGGGTGAATATCCACTCGGGCACATCTACCTGCCGGTCGCCTTTGGCACCGCGGAAAATTTCCGCATTGAGACGCTGCATTTTGAGGTTCCGACCTTCAACTGCATCTATAACGCCATCATTGGGCGTCCTGGGCTAGCTAAGTTCATGGCTATCCCACATTACTTGTACCTCGTCCTCAAGATGCCAGCTCCAGGTGGCGTTCTCTCCATACGCGCTGACTTCAAGGGAGCTTCAGAGTGTATACAGGAAGCAATAAATATGGCCCTCGAGCAGAATCACATGGCGGCACAGAAGAAGCTCAAAATAGACGAAGCCCACATGTCGCAGGAGGACCTCCAGATCCCGACTGAAGAAGCGGCGTCAAGCGTGGCAATTCAGCCAGCAATCCCGACGAAGGAAATAAGTCTCGATCCTTCGGACACGACCAAGACAACGGCTATTAACCCTCTTCTTCCTCCCAAATAGGAAGACGCGCTCATCCAGTTCCTAAGGGCCAATCGCGACATGTTTGCATGGAAGCCTGCAGATATGCCTGGGGTCCTGAGGGAACTAGCCGAGCACCAACTCAAGGTGTTCCCCAACGCAAAACCCATCAAGCAGAGGCTGCGGCGATTCACTCCTGAAAAGTGAGAGGCCATTAGGGCAGAGTTAACCCTGCTGGAGGCTGCCGGTTTCATTAGAGAGGTCATGCATCCCGAGTGGCTTGCAAATCCTGTACTCGTTCTCAAAAAGAATAAAAAGGACTGCCGGATGTGTGTTGATTATACCGATCTCAATAAGCACTGCCCTAAAGACCCGTTCGGGTTGCATCGTATAGACTAGGTCATTAACTCTACGGCCGGCTGCGCTTTACTCTCTTTTCTCGACTGTTACTTGGGCTATCACCAGATCAGCCTAGCAATCGAGGACCAAGAGAAACCGCGTTCATCACGCCTTTTGGTGTGTACTACTACACCTCTATGTCTTTTGGGTTAAAAAACGCTGGTGCTACGTATCAACGAGCGATCCAGACGTGCCTCGCCGACCACTGGGGCAAACGCGTCGAGGCCTACGTTGATGACGTCGTGATCAAGATCAAGAATGCGGAGGATTTCATCGAAGACCTACAACTGGTGTTCAACAGCCTTAGGAAATTCCGGTGGAAGCTTAATCCCACCAAGTGTGTTTTCGGAGTCCCCGCAGGCCAGTTACTCGGCTTTGTCATCAGCAACAGGGAAATCGAAGCTAACCCTAAGAAAGTCAAGACCATACTCCGCATGCACCCTCCCAGATCACGAAAGGACGCTCAAAGGTTGACTGGGTGAATGGCGGCCTTGAGTCGGTTCATCTCATGACTCGGTGAACGTGGCATGCCCTTCAACAAACTCCTTAAGAAGGTGGATCGATTTCAGTGGACCGCAAAGGCTCAGGAAGCTCTGGATGCTCTAAAAAAGTACTTGACTATGCCTCCTGTACTCAAATCCCCCAATCATGCTACTGCCGACTCACCAGCTGAAGATTTGCTCCTTTATATCTCCTGTATAACTCATGTGATCAGTACCGCATTGGTGGTCGAGCGGCCAGACGGACAGCACGCAGTACCCAGGCAACATCCGGTCTACTTCATCAACGAGGTCCTCAGCCCCTCCAAAGTCAGGTATCCTCAAGTCAAAAAGTTATTATACACAATTCTCGTTACCGCACGTAAACTGCGTCATTATTTTGAGGAGCATAAGATCGTAGTGGTTACTGAGTTCCCAATCAGAGAAGTCTTGCGTAATCGGCAGGCCACAGGTCATATTGCCAAGTGGGCCTGCGAGCTGGGGGCTCACGACATCGAGTTTCGTCCTCGTACTGCCATTAAGACCTAGGCCTTGGTCGATTTTGTCTCCGAGTGGACTGAGACTAGGTCCCTGAGAAGCCAGAAATCATGGAGGTTTGGAAGATGTATTTCGATGGCTCGTTGAAGCTGGAAGGAGCTGGCGCTGGTGTCGTTTTCACCTCACCAGCAGGAGAAAAACTCAAGTATGTGCTACAAATTCTTTTTTCGGTCTCTAATAATGCAGCTGAGTACGAGGCTCTACTTCATGGTCTTCGCATAGCCATATCACTCGGGATCCAGCAGTTGATGGCCTATGGAGATTCTTTAGTGGTTATCAATTAGGTCAACAAGGAGTGGGACCGTTCCACAGAAAATATGGACAAATACTGTGAAGCAGTTCGTAAGCTAGAAGGCAGATTTCAGGGCCTGGAGTACATTCATGTGGATCGGGATCGCAATGTGGATGCTGATATTCTATCCAAACTGGGCTCATCACGAGCCGAAGTCCCTCCTGTTATCTTCGTTCAGGAGCTTCATCATCCCTCTATTCAGTTAGATGGGCTGAATATACCACCCGATCGGCACATCCTAACTCTGGATAATATGCGCGGAGTTTGCTGAAAGAGATACACGCCAGAGTCTGTGGAATTCATGCTGCCTCAAGGACGTTAGTCGGGAAGGCATTCAGGGTCGGCTTCTATTGGCCCACAGCAAAGAAGGATGCCGCCGAGTTAGTGCAGTGCTTCGAGGTTTGCCAATACCTTGCCAAGCAGCACCATCTTCCAGCATAGCAGTTACAGAATATACCGGTCTCATGGCCTTTTGCCTGCTAGGGGCTGGATATGATTGGGCCTTTCAAGAAAGCTCAGGGTGGATATACTCATGTATTGGTTGCTATTGATAAGTTCACCAAGTGGATCGAATACAAGCCTATTGCCTCATTGATATCTGCTAAGGCTGTTGAGTTCATTTAAGACATCATCTTTCGCTTCGGGATCATAAACTCTATTATCACATATTTGGGGTCTAACTTTACGGGCTCAGAATTCTTCGATTTCTATGAGCAAAGGTCTATTCACATCAAGTATGTCTCAGTGGCTCATCCTAGAGCCAATGGGTAGGTTGAACGAGCTAATGGCATGATTCTTGACGCACTCAAGAAGAAAATCTTCGACAAGAATGAGACGCTCGCTGGCAAGTGGATACGTGAGCTCCCATACGTAGTCTAGAGGCTTCGAACTGAACCTAGCAAAGCTCTCGCAGGAAACACGCCCTTTTTCATGGTCTATGGGTCGAAGGCAGTATTACCCACCGACCTACAATTTGGAGCCCCACGACTGGCTTTCAAGGATATTGCTGAAGCCGAGGCAACACGCATCGAGGAGATCGATTTACTCGAGAAGGAGCGCCTGAACTCTATTATTCAGTTGGCGCATTATCAGCAGGCTTTATGCCGGTACCATGATCGATACACGAGGCCTTGATCCTTTTCAATAGGAGAATTGGTGCTATGTAGGGTGCTCAAGACTGCTGGACAGCATAAATTGTCTCCTCCTTGGGAAGGCCCATTCATTGTCACGGAAGTCACTCGTCTAGGGTCATATCGTCTATCTCAAATGGACAGCACACCAGTCGAGAACTCTTGGAACATAGAGCATCTGCGCAAGTTCTACGCGTGAAGCCTTCCTGTGATCTCTAGAATTAGCAGTTAGTGTCATTCTTTGTACTCTTCCTCCGTTGTACTCTTTATACTCTGTGAATAAAGTACTCTTGGGATGAGTATTCTATGTTTCTTTCTGTCTTTCATTTGCATTACTCACTCGCTATGTAAGGGCAATTGACCTAAGTCAGTTGACCGATAGTACGGTGTTACATGCCCACTCTTACTCTTGACGGTGATAACTCCGGCCCCACCACGAGAGCAATCGGCATAGGTCAGTCGACCGACAGCATGGTGCTACATGCTCTCGTTCGTACTCATGCTCGGGGAGCACTCAGGGCCCCAACAAAACAAAGGCAATCGACCTAGGTCGGAAGACCGACAGCACGGTGCTACATGCCTTTGCAGGACCTCACATCGGGGAGCAATCAGGGCCCCAGTCAAACAAAGACAATGGACTTAGGTTTGACGACCTATAGCCCAACATAACATGTCTTTGTCTCACAGCAAATCGATGTTACTCTCTTTTACAGTACACATTCTCTTTAACGTCATGTTTGTTTTCACTTTCATTAACTCATGTCGCGTTGCCGACTTAACATTGTGCTTTTTTCTCTAGCAGACACGACTTCCGAGTAAGTACAGATTATTTGTTGCATCTATACGGATACTAACTCTATTTTGCAGGACAACAGTTGAGATACCGACCTAAGGGCATAATATATACATCCAGCACTCTGTTCATTGCATCACATGAGAAGTCATTGTTTCATTCAATGTCATTTACAAGAACTTCAGCAATCACTCGGGCCTCGTCCTCATAACCGGTACTCTGGGTCTTGCTGCTCACCTCAGTGGACAAGCTCGCCAAGTCTACGTTGGGTTTCGATTTCTCGATCACTGCAAGGACGCGAGTAAGGATGGTATTCACTTGCTCAGATGTCCTAGACTTGAGATCATCCACAAGGGTGGCTATTCGATCACCCAGGGGACCTGGTGCAGTTTTCTCTGGAGCACAGATGTCCAAAACTTTGCTTAAAGTGGTGTTCGCAGCCAGTGCAGCTTCTTTCGCCTTCTCATAGCCATCCTTCAATTTACTGCAGTTTTTCTTGCTAGTCTCATAATTCTTCTTGAAGGACTCCAGCAGCTAAGTTTGTTGAGCAGCTTCATCTTGAGATTCTTTCAGTGTAGACCTCGTGGCGGACAGCACCTTCTTCATGTTATCATTGGCATTCTGAGCTTCAGTTAATTCGGCCTCTTTGTCTTTAAGCGCTTGACGAGTCAAGGAGTGGTTGTTCTTCAAAGCCTCCAAGGAACTAATAGTCTCATGGAATGATTTCTCAAATCTATCTCAAGATTCTTGAACAGTCTGGAGTTCTGTTCGCAGCTGTTGGCACTCATCAGTCCTTTGCTGCATCTTCTCCTGTGGAATGATACAACTTATATGCTTCTGTGAGCAGGGAATATGCTAGTTGAGTTTCTTGGCGAGTTACCTCATGTCTCTTCTTCTCGCTGTCTAGCTGTCTGTGTAGGTCGGCTGCTGTGTCGCGAGCTTGGTCTCTGTCCAGAATGGCGTTGCGATATTCTGCTTCATAAGTAACATCATCTTGTTTCAGGCGGTTAATTTTAGCAGTAGAAGCTGTCAAGGAACATTTGTTAGCTCAGGAATTCAGATATTGATCCATGCAAGAGGGTTAGATATATACCTGTATCTCAGCATTGCAAGCAGCTTCAGAATCAGTCAGTTGCTGCCTCAGAGTGATGGCCTCATGGATGGGTAATGCAGAAGCTTTCTCTCGAATCACTCGGGCTTGTTGTATTCCATCTTGAAGCATCTTTAGCATATCCTATGGGGAGCAATTTTGAGCTATTCAGATGATGACAAGGGTAAGGAAAAATGTGAAATGTTGAAGATCGGCATACCTCAACAGCCGACAATAATCCTGAGCTTGGTGTTGCTAGCATCAATTGTCGGTCATCGGCTCTACCTCACTCAACTTGAGGAAGCTGGGCGTTGCTTGCCTCAACTACAGCTTGAGTATCAGGATGATCCATTTCGGCAGGTTGAATGGCTACACTTGTTTCAGGTTCAGGCTCTTCAACATCCTTTTCTAGCACTACATCTGGCACCTCTGAAGTTAGTTGAGGAGCATCTTCCATATTGGCCTCAGTCTGTTGCTCCTGAGTGATGTGACCTTCAGGCAAAGGCTCGAATGAAGAGGCATGGTGAGGTTCTTCTGAGGCTGCTCCAGTCAGCACTTCTTGCCAGTTCTCAGCTGGCATTCGTCCTTCAGTCATAATTTTAGTGGCCTCATCCATACGAGTTTCAGCCTCGACCTCCGGAGCTTCTGTCTGCACTGTATCTGCATGCCTTTTTGTTGTTAAATCTTAGGTGTCAGGATTGGTGACGCTCGGGGGCTTGGCCTCTCAGGCCTTTTGTCCTTAGAGCATGCTGACAATGGGTCTATGTCTTCATCAGAGCATAATGTGAAGGGAAGTCTGCAAGCATCTTTGATAATCTGATCCAAGTTCAAGTCTTCTGCTGACAGATCTATTTCATCTTCATTTGGTGGAAGAATGGATGAAGATTGAGCTACTGTGGCATCATTATGGTGTTTCTTGGATCGTCTCTCACGATGACACAGCTGAACATTCTCCTCTTCTTCCTCGTCCTCATCAGTTTTTGCCACTGTATGAGAGGGGTACCTGGATTTCTTGCTAGTTTTTCTTGTTGACTCGGGGGAGCTTATGACATCCTTGATCGTCCTCTTGTTTGTCCTCTATTTACGTGGCACTGTGGCACTAGTGGCACTTGCCTTGGTACATCCCTGACCAGCTGCAGCTCGAGTCTTAATACCACTCGGGGCGGCTGTACGCTTGGGGGCTGCCTTGATGACATTGCTCACTCCTGATTCTTGAGCAGTCTGAGTGGCACGCTGTATTACTATGAAGGTGTGCTCCTCGTCATTTCCTGCACCATGAGCAGCAGCAACAACGGCTTCCATTTCCTCAGTGGATAGCTCAGACTGACGCTTGGATAGCCTATTAGTGCTAGAAGACGACGGGTCTGATAGGAACTTGGATATATTGCTTTGTATTAAACTCTTCATGTCAGGAACTGATTACAAGTAAGCTTAGTTACAGAAGTAAGAGTGAGATCACTTACATTGGGAGTTGGATACCAGGCAGAATAAGGCTTGGGAGTGCCCTCATTGTGAGCTTCGCCTCTAAGCATCAACTCAACTCCGGCCTTAACATCTTCTTCAGTCATAGCTCGGGTCATCTCTCTTGTGGGTCACTGGCTCCAACATACAGATAGGCAGGGTATATCCTATCTTTTAGTGGTTGAATGCAGCGGTATACAAAGTCTATGACCACTGCATGGGCAGTGAGGCCATTTTCTTTCAACCTGGCAATTTCCTCTAATAGCACATTGACCTCGGCTTGTTCTTTAGCAGTTGGCCCTTCCTCCCAGCTTGCCAGCTTACTGTCAGGCTGCCTGCCAGACCTTGAGGGGAGCGAATTTTCATGGTTCTCTATATAAAACCACTCGGAGTGCCATCCTCTGTTGTTATCCGGAAGGGGGATATCCAAGTAAACAGCTTTGCGGTTCTTGCGAAGTCCAAAGCTGGCCCCTTCGGTCACTTGCAACACCCCCATCCCTCAAACCGGCTTTGCAGTGGTATAAATATTTCCATAAGCCAAAGTGGGGGACAATCCCGAGGAATGCTTCGCAAAGATGGACCAAAATCGAAAGTTGAAGGACAGAGTTGGGGTTCAGGTGTGTCAAATTGATGGAATAGAATTGCAGAAGGCCTCGCATGAATGAGCATACACGAAGGCCTAACCCGCGGATGAAGAACGGAACGAACACCATTGCCTCGTAAGTGTCTTCAGTTGGAGCGGTGTCATCTTTCTTCCCACAGATCCTCCAGTTCGCCACTCCCTTTGGTGGCAAGACGCCTATGGCTACCAATGATTCTAGCATAGGTTCGGTGATGATGGAAGGACGGTAGGCTAGGTATGGTGAGGGTAACTGCCAATTCTCATTGTGTGGCAGTCCCTCACTAGTGTTTTCACGCTCACTCAAGGTCTTCTTCTTGGGAGCCATAGGTGCGGGTGTTCCTGTCGATGTGGGGATTCGAGCAGCGAAGAAAGCAGGAGCACTCTTTGTTCAAACAAGGGTGGCAGCGGACTCAGTGGGGAAGAACGGCAACACAATTCTCAGATGGATGAAATCGGTTCAGGGTATAGATCTCAAATAACCCTGACGCCGTCAGTAACAGTCCTCGAGAGCTAACGGAGAACGTGACTACTGTTCTCTTAACTCGGATTTCATGCTTGTGTCGGTTGAGTCGGGAGTTTCTGTGATTGAGTATCAGTTTCAGTTGGGTTATTTCTTGAGAAGGATGGCTGTTTAGTTGGGTTCCTTGGCACAAGAGCGTGTTCTCTATCACTCAGAAAATGAAATCTCTGGAACATAATTTAACTAGGCATAATAAATTAGGTATTGCCTGTACTCTGGGCATGGGGCAGAATGAATTCTTCGGTCGTTTCATGGTTTCCTTTTTTACTTTAAGAACTCAGAGGATGGGTTGACTCGGGTGCACGATTTTCAAGACAAGAGCACTCAAAGATCTCAAATGCGAAGCATAATACGATAGATTTCATTATATGAACATATATCATTACATGGATTACATATAGGGGGATTATCCTAATCTACTGCTAACTACTACTACGGTGATGGACGGCCGGTGGTGCACCTAATGGGTGGAGGATGGCCCGACCGGGGGCCCGATGGTGCGGCAGCGCTTGGAGGCCGGAGTGTCGGCCTCGTCTCCGCCGTCGTGGCCGCCGTCGTCGTCGTCGGGGCTGCCCGAGCCATCATGGCTGCCGGGGGCATCATCGTCGTCGTCGTCCTCCTCCTCGTTGTCCTCCTCCTCGTCGTCGGAGTCCTGGAGGCTGGCGGGTGGAGGCCACGGAGCTTGGTGCGCTCCTCGGTGTTGTAGCCCCGGGAGTCATCGGTGTCGGGCTCCGACTCGTCCTCCGTCGGTGGTGGGTTGCCTTGTGTAGGACCGAGACATGCGACTAGAGGGGGGTGAATAGGAGCACTTAAAAACTCAAACTCACGAACCCCCGGTGCAGACTGCCAGCTACCTCACACAACAAGCGCTAGACACCGTCCACTGAACGGAAACTGTCTAACAAGACCTGGTGTCGCCCACTGAACGGGTACACACCAAGCGAGCGGAAGCACGAGACTCAACGATCACAAGATCGCAAGTCAAGCGAAACAACGACTCATGCACTAGCAACTTGTTCGCCACTCAACGCACCGAAATGCGCCCTACTGGTTCAGAGCAGGTTAAGAGTATGGGCAGCAACAAGAAACACTAACAGCGAGGTCGAAGCAAAAGCCGGGCAGCAAAAACCTCGACGAAAAATGCTTCAGCAGCCACATAGGCTGCTGCCGGAGCTGTCCGGTGGAGTCTGGAACTTGAGCACCCTAATCTTGACCAAACCTTGTCCAATCTTCACAGAATTTGACACAGGCTATCTGAGCCCTATTCCAAAGCTATTCCCAAAAGATCAACTCAAAATGATCACGGGATTAGCGGGAATTTCAGATCGCGTGAAGAGGCAAGCTTTGAACTTGGCCCAATCTTCTATCTTGGCGAGTCGGAGCCCAACCCACCAAGTCATTTGAACTTGGGTGGCGGTTTTGAGCCAAAGCCGCCAAAGCCTCCCTCGCACGCCTTCGCGCCATGCACTCGGGTTGGAGCATCACGGTGGCACCCGGCTTCTCCAGTCCATCGGAGTTGCCTCACGGTCCATCGGAGGGCTTACACCACCATTGCCAAACCGCCCCTCCGTGTACCGAGCTCCCATGGCCAACCGACGCCGAGCATTGCCTCCAGTCCATTGTAGGGCTTTTGCCTCAGTCCATCGAGGTCTTCATCATCTACCTCCAGTCCATCGGAGGGCCTCCAGTCCATCGGAGGTCTTGAGCTCGTTGACAATCACTCATCACACCAGGAGAGCAATGAGGCCGGTCCATTGGCTCTCAATCCCCCCTTGATGAGTGCATTGTCAACACCTTCAACCTGTAACCTAAAATGGAACAAAGACAAAAGAAAAGCATAAAACCGAAAAGGAAAGGAAAAAGAAAAGAAAAGAAGTGCTCAAGCTGTCCAAAACCAAACAAAGGAAAAACACAAGGCAGTTTGAAGCGGAAAGAAGCAAAGCATCGGCTCCTCAAAACAGAGGCAAAAGGCTCAACGTACCGATGCAAAGAGCATGCTAAAAGCTCAAACTCCCCCTGAAATGCATCCTCACAAATGCAAAATGAGTGCAAAGCTCCCCCTCAACTAAATCTCTCCTAAGTTCTCCCCCTTTGTCCATATTTTTAAATTTCTTCCCTCTGGAGGAAGTATACTAATTTCTCCCCAATTCTCCCTAAATTTCTCCCCCTTGTTTGTGGCGGAACCGCACTGCTTAATCCAAACTAAGCACACCTGCCACCTTTGGCTCGCAGTGCACCTAGGCTAGACTAAACCCGGTAGTCCATCGAGCTACCCAAAGGGCACTCGATGTAACCATCACCCGAGGATACCGACATCACACATTCAGCCCTCGAAAGAGCCACAATAGTTACATCATCACCGGCAGTTGAAGTAGAGAATAGGTAGACTTAGTTTACAAACCGAAGATAAATAATCAAATACATGTTCAATTATAGCGGAAGCGATTTCAAAATATACATATATAGCGGAAGCATTTTCAAATCATCTCGCAGCGGAAACAACTCAAAAGTCTTCACGTAGAGATAAACAAGGTGAGTAGCACCGAGCCCACCGGTTCTACCCTCCTTCAAGCGATTGTCCAAAAGTCTTCAATACCTGTAAGCCAAAAGTGTGGGCAAACCCTGAGTAATAATTACCTAGTAGGACTTAATGGAATTGGCATACGGCTGATGCAAAGCTAGCTTACTATCACGTGGATCCTTAGCCGTTGATTTTAATAAACATCACATTAACCATGTGTAGCAGGATTTAACAGCAGCCTACCCCATCATGTATCATGTATCAAAAACCATCATCATATCTTTTCATCATAGCATCCATGATATATCTTGCATAAATGTAAAGCATACAATACAAGCATGTTGGAATTTGAAAGCATTTTTAACAAGCAGTAAGTATTCAAGTAGTTACTACGTTTGGACGTCAAAGGCATTGGCATTCTCACACCTGGTGAGCATCAGCGATTCGAATCGATTTGTTAATTCCCGGGAACAACTAAAAATGCTAGGGGTATATGCTTAATAGCCATCGCGTTCCCACATATATTGCCCCCATCTCCACTTGTCCCATCCCAAGTACGATTCCAATCCGCCAATTCCCTGGGTTTAGCCCCCATGGAGCGTTACCACGGCCTCCTAGGTCCAGCCCTCCCCTGAGATAAGCGCCCCCAGTTCCATGGTAGGAACAAGTTTCTGTTCTTCGGATGGCAGAAATAAGACTTTCACCGGTCCATTATCCCGGATAAGCACCTTAGCAATGTTATGCCGACCAATAGGCGAACAATGGACGGGCCTTAAACGATCGGGCGGAGTCCACCATACCTTGCCACATCATTTTTCATAATATTCCCATAACTCTGCCCGGTCTCTATTTCAAACATAGCATATAAAAATCTTCCATAAGATTTCTGTTTTGAAAACACCTACGCGATGAGTGACTTCATTCACTCATGTCTACTCGTACCTAGCAATTCTAGGCAACTCGTCCTACGAACTCTAATATATAGGTGCTAGGGCCAGGGCAGTCAAGGAGTCTAATGCAATTGGTTCCAAACAACTCCTAATGCAGATGCGTAAGCATTCATCATAATACATTTGCTGGGTAAAGCATGGTCGTGCCTACCTTTGAGTACTCTTGTGAAAACCAACAAACTAATCTAAGTTAGTTTGCCAGGTTATGAGCCTTTGCCCCAGGCAACCCCTTGAAATAGGTACGGATACAATCAGCGACCCTTCGTCTTCAGGTTGGGGAAGAACTAACTCCTGGTGCAATCTGTTGTACGAGTTCTCGATCAATACTGGCTCCTGTGTTGGTCCTTCTTTCACGGAATCTATATGCATGGTATAATATGCAAGTGAGTGCAAGAGAAATGCAAATACATGCATATGGTACAGGTTATAAGTATGACATGGTGCCACCATGAGTGCAACGAATGCAAATGTATGCATGAGGTGCAAATGAAACACAATGCATGTCAAGTAGCTAGTGACGAGATGACTCAAGCATACTTAGTCCAATTACACCCCATACTAGGAAACTTAACAACTTTGCTAAGAAATCCTACAACCCATCACTAAGAAATCGTACAAACCATTACCACATTTTACCTTTGAAGTTACTAGAAATTATTGTTTTATATGTGCACACAGTCCTTATTGCTTCTCAAATTTTTCATAATTTGTAGGAATAGAATTTAGACATGCAATTTATGCAGTGAGCACTAGTTGACATCAGTTGCATATACAAAAATTTGCAAAAGAAATATCCTTAGTTTAAAAGAACATCTATTTTCTATATATTTAACTTATGCAATTTAAGATGTACTTATAAACAGTGTTAATAAACTCTGCGAAAATACCTTCTGGACTCCCTATCATACTAGTAGCATACCAAATTTTTCATAGAATTATCTTTGCATCCTAAAGTCACTTTTTCCAATTATCAAGTCTAGCAAGTATCATTTTGTCAATTTCAAAACAGCAGCTTAAACATACATGCACAACTTCCTACTTCACCAGTGAGCTACTCATACTATATAGAGTACACGAAAAATACCAAAGGTCACATTTGAGCATATTTTATGTAGCCTTCATTTCCCAAGTTAATTACATACACAAAACACATGCATAAGGGCAAAACAGTAATTAAACAGCCAATGCTAGGGCTACCAAAAATCACATAGGGCCATAATGCCATAAGGAAGCTACTGTCCAAGTTTCATAATTTTTGGAGTTCATTTAGTCCACTTTTGCTATTTAACTACCCTCACATGCATGCAACTTAAATAAGGGCAAAACAGTCAATTCACACTTCCACATCTTATCTATCATGTAGATCTACTCACAAGGAACCTATATCCACTGAGTTTGTCCATATTAACACATTAACCCTAGATCTAGGACCTAGACATAATTATCTATAGCTACCAGGGACAAGATCGTGATATGTACCAGACTCAGTGCACAGCGCAGAAAATGGAAACGCGAAAACAGGGAAACCCAGGGGCCAAATCGCAAGATGGGCCTTCTTCTACCTTTGGCTCGGCCGATGCACGCGCGGCGGCCCGGCGTTCACACGCAGCGCGCGGTGCGTAGAAGACGTCACTTGAAGCCGAGATGGGGTCGCGAGGTGGGAGCGGTCCCGGGGCCTCCGTTCCCCAAGATCTCATCGCTTGGGGTGGTGTAGACGAGCGGCACGGGGCGGTGAACTGGAGAGGCCACGGCGCGGCGGCGCGCGGCGGCGCGGCTCGACTCCGGTCGGTTTAGGGCACTATAGAGGTAGCCGTCGGGCGTGGAAGCTGCGCGGTGGGGCGGCGAGTCCTGTGATTGGGTTGTGGAGGCGAGGGGAGGGCCGGGAGATGGCCGCCCACGGCGAGGGGTCGGCGGCAATGGTGGCCGTGTGGGCGCGCTCGCGGGGAAGGGTGATAGAGGCGCTGGCGAGAGGCGAGGCCGTGCGGGGTTGGCGGAGGAGGTCGAGGCGAGTGTGGAACGCGCGTCGGTAGGGCGGGAGGCAGCCTGAGGCGGCCGGCGCTGTGAGCTCCCCGTAGGAGGTCCAATGGCGGCGGTGGCTCTGAGCGGTTGGAGGAGAGGCAGAGGGGCGACGAGATCTAGGGCGTTGGACGCGGGAGGTAGTCGCGGGTGTAATGGCGGTGGTCTGGAGGCTCGAGGAGCAGCGGAGGCGACGGTGCGTCGGGCTTAAGCTCCGTCGGCTATGGCGGCCGACGCTCTGCGTGGGAGGGAAAGGCGAGGGGAGTGTCCTCGATTGAGCAAGTGAGAGGGGGAGGCGGGGTTGAAGGCGGCCGGTTGCTTCGGGGCAAAGAGGCCTTAAGGCCGGGAAAGCGTCCAGGTGCGTGGAGCAGGGGCGCGGGTCTCGGCCGGCCGGCGATGGCGCAGCGCGGACAGAACGTGTCCGCCGTGTGGGTGAGCGGGGGAGAAGGCTGGTGCCCGTCGGTGGACTTGGTCTACGGACCCATAAGGGCTGACAGGTGGGGCCGGGCGCGGGGAAAGAGAGAACGGCTCAGAGGACCGGGTGCATGGACGACGCGCGAGGGCGGGGCCCACCGTCCTGTTTTTCGTCCGGCTCGGGCAGCAACCCGACCCGGGTCGGCCTGGCGGGGCCCACTTGTCATTGACTCCGAGAAAAGGAAAAAATCCGAAATTGAGAAACCCTGGTTTGACTGTAGGAACCCTCGTTTGTATTTTGCATTTTTGAACAGATTAGAGGACGAATTTTAAAGGGACCCAATTGGATGAAATGTTCTAAATTTGTTCCTATACATTTTCTTTATAAACTTCCATACCATATTCTATTCACAAATATGGTTTAAATTTGAAATTAAGCTGCTGACCAGGGTTTGACCAACAGAACCTTCCAGTTTAGAAATTCTAAAAGTCTATTTTCTAAGCACATTCACCCAAGGAGTTTTATACCAATGTTGTTTAGAATTCCATGATCTACAATGTATCCAATTGGAGTTTTGCAAGATTATTGCTGTAGACCAATTAAAATTTGAAATTACTAAACAAGTCAAGTTTGGACAGAATTCACATACTGACAGAAAAAACCCCAAAACTCTATGCAAACCTTAATGCTTGTCAATCCACCAATTAACAAAGTTGTTCATCCTTAAATTATCTACAAATTTGTCAATATGAGTTTCACCCAGATCTAAATAGAATCAAAGTTATGGACACAATCACAGAGACATATATGCAGAAAATAGGTTTCGACAAGTTGCATTTTGACCAAGTTTGAACTAGGGTTTAAATGCATGTCAATGTATGATGCTCTTTGATGAATGCTGCACATATGAAGAATGATTATGCACTTGAGATGCTGGAGCATTACAACCCACCCCCTTTAAAGAAATCTTGTCTTGAGATTTTGATGTGATGTGGGTGGATAAGTTAAATGAGAAGAAAGTGCATTGTGTATGAATTTGAAACTTTTAAACTGCGGTGACGTACTCAATTTGTAGTAGATGGAAGAAATCCGGGGTATCTAGTTTGCAAAAATTCTTCTTGTTCCCAAGTTGCCTTCTCTTCGGAGTGGTTACTCCATTGCACCTTGTAGAAGTTAATGTTTCTTCGTCGTGTCGATCTTTGCTTTTGGTCAAGGATTTTTATGGGGTGCTCTTCATAAGTGAGGTCCGGTTCAATCTGAATTTGAGATGTATCAATCACTTCCTCTAGCACTCGTAAGCACTTCTTGAGTTGCGAGACATGAAACACATCATGGACAGCAGTAAGATGTGGTGGTAGCTCTAACCGATAAGCAATTGATCCACATCGTTCGGTGATCTTGAATGGACCAATGTATCTTGGTGCTAACTTTCCTTTTACTCCAAACCGATGTACGCCTTTCATTGGTGACACCCGAAGGTACACGTAATCGCCCTCTTCAAAAACTAAGGGTCTTCTCCTCTTATCAGAGTAGCTCTTCTGTCGCGACTGGCCTCTTCAAATTGCTGTGTATCATCTTTACTTGCACTTCAGCTTGTGTTACCAAATCCGGGCCAAAAGTGACATGCTCTCCAGGTTCAGACCAATTGGGTGGAGTTCTACATCTTTTACCATATAAGGCTTCGAAAGGAGCCATCTCTAAGCTCTTTTGATAGCTATTGTTGTAAGCAAATTCCGCCAAGGGAAGGCACTTATCCCACTTGGTGGAATAGGTCAAAGCGCAAGCTCTCAGCATATCCTCTAGTACCTGATTTACCCTTTCTACTTGGCCACTGGTTTGAGGGTGGTATGCCGAACTACGAATCAATTTGGTTCCAAGAGCAAGTTGCAGTTGCTCCCAGAAACGAGACACAAACAGCGAGCCTCTGTCTGATGTAATAGTCAGTGGAACACCGTGCAAGGAGACAATTCTTGCTATGTAAAGTTCAGCATAGGTCTTGGCATGATAAATTGTTTTTACCGGAATGAAGTGAGCTGACTTTGTGAACCGGTCAATAATCACCCATATGGAATCATACCCCTTCTGTGTGCGAGGTAGACCTACAATGAAATCCATATGTACATCTTCCCACTTCCATGCTGGGACTGCTAGTGGCTGGAGCATACCAGCAGGCTTCAGGTGATCAGCTTTAACTCTCTGACATACGTCGCACTCGGACACAAATTTGGCAATCTCCCGCTTCATGCGGGTCCACCAAAATTTCTGTTTTAGGTTTTGGTACATCTTATTACTGCCTGGGTGCATAGTGAACAGGGATGTGTGGGCTTCATCGAGTATCTTCTTTCTTAATTCCATGTCCTTAGGTACAACTAAGAGATTCTTAAACCAAAGGACACCCTACTCATCAAGCGTGAAACAGGCTTTCTACTTATCACTTATGGTTTCACGGATATGTGCCATGCCCTTATCTTGTTTTTGTGCTGCAATGACTAGATCTTTTATTGTTGGTTCAATAATGAGGCTATATAGCTCAGCAGGCTGCTCTGCAGGTATCTCTACTTCATCCATCTCACAACATAACACTCTCATTGTTGGACGAGCCTCGATGAAGTTGCAATGAGCCTTGCGGCTTAACGCATCTGCTACCACATTTGCTTTGCCAGGATGATAATGAATCTCTAAGTCGTAGTCTTTTATCAATTCCAACCACCATCGTTGCCTCATATTCAATTCAGGTTGCGTGAGGATGTATTTGAGGCTCTTGTGGTCCGTGTAGATGTGACAGGTATTGCCTAGCAGATAGTGTCTCCAAATCTTCAATGCGTGCACAACTGCTGCTAGCTCAAGATCATGTGTCGGGTAGTTGGCTTCATGTTTCCTCAATTGGCGCGAGGCGTAGGCAATTACTCTCCCTTCTTGCATCAAAACACAGCCCAGCCCATTGCCGAAGGCATCATAATACACATCAAATGGCTTAGTGATGTCCGGTTGTGCTAGCACTGGTGCTGATGTTAACAACTTCTTCGAAGTTTGAAAAGCTTCTTCACAATTCGAGCTCCATAGGTATTTGGCATTCTTCTTCATTAGTGAGGTCATTGGCTTTGCAGTTTTGGAGAAGTCCTTAATGAAGCGGCGGTAGTAGCCTGCTAAACCAAGGAAACTCCGAATCTCAGTCACTGTCTCGGGTTGCTTCCAATTTAGAACATCCTTTACCTTGCTAGGATCAACCACTACTCCCTTCTCAGACAGAATGTGACCTAAGAAACTCACTTCCTTCAGCCAAAAAGCACACTTGCTGAATTTGGCATAGAGCTTGTGCTCTCTAAGCCGCGTGAGTGCAATCTTCAAGTGCTCTTCGTGTTCTTTTTCACTCTTGGAATAAATTAGTATGTCATCGATGAATACTACCACAAACTTGTCAAGTTCATTCATGAACACCGAATTCATCATATACATGAAAAAAGCCGGTGCATTGGTTAACCCAAAAGACATGACCAAATATTCGTACAAGCCATATCGGTTTGAGAAAGCTGTCTTGGGTATGTCTTCTTATCTGATCTTTATTTGATAGTAGCCAGACCTTAGATCAATTTTTGAAAAGACTTTAGCTCCAGCTAACTGATCAAACAAAATGTCAATGTGTGGCAAAGGGTATTTGTTCTTGATGGTTGTTGGTGGTCGTTATTGCATGGTTTTGACCACCAACTGTCGGTAAATAAATCGGGTATAACTAAAGTTCTGTGCATTATTTACCTAACACTGATGAATTCCACGAGTTTTGGTGGTTTTCAATGTATCACAGGGAGAATGCTCATATTCTATGCAAAAGAATATTATTTGGAGTAAGGGAGGAATCACGCACAAAAGTGTTTGAGATAAGATCTGCAAATTCCACAACTATAAAGTATCTCAAATGCCATCAAGGACTAAACCACTGCGTAGAGCTTGTCGAGACGATTCCAACGGATATATCATTTGCATCGTTTGGAGCTCGGATGAGAAAGATATTAAAAATACAAAATTAGGGGCAGTGCTGACGTCAGCATGACTTCTGCACCACCCGTCTGTACAGTACAGGCGCTCAGCAGCAGCCCAAGCGCGGTTTGGGGGTTAATTCCACCATGGATATTCATAGAAGGCCTCCCTCACCTCAAGCTATAAATAGATAGCACCCCCTCACTCCCAAAATGCACCTTTCACCATGTAACTCTCTCTTCCTCTTTAGGAGGCGCTCCACGGGAGATGCTTCTATTCTGAAAGCAGTGTTTAGTTAGGAGTTAGAGAAGTGTCTGTTGTATCGGAGTCGGTCGGAATCTTTGGTAATGTACTCTATTTTGATATCTTAAGCATTACTTTCCTTTTGACAAGTGCGAGTACTTTACTTTCCTACTTTATGCACTTATCTTCTGCTCTAGTTAGTTACTCGCTTGGTATGTATGCAGCTGTTAAGCACCTTTTTCCTTTTGGGCATACCAAGTTTGAGGCCTGAGTTATGCTAAGTTAGATTTGATTGATCGTTGTTATGCTTTCCGGTGCTACAATTCAACCCTAGACTTAGACGCTAGGCTCTGGTTAGCTTCTCTCCTCTTGCAAAGGACGAGCTATTATTGTTCAAGCTTCGCTTGAACACATTTGTAGCGTGCCATCCTCTCCACACAGCTTTGCTTGGTAGTCCCACTCGGTGACAGCGTGTGGTGTGCCTGTGTAGTCCAGGTCCGTCGTCCGGGAGGCCTGTAGGTGTTAGCCAGACTCTCTTTAGGGGCCTACTATCTACCCCCTGGTACCCTTGAGACTCTAGAATTTCGCTCGACGCAAGTTATAACCCTATTGAGATCCTTTCGACCCTTAGCACGAATAGCTCTTGTTGCTAGCAGAGATAGAGGATCGTACCGCAGTCCCTGTTTTGTTGTCCTCCTATCTTTACCTGTTTTCTGGCCAACGGTGTTTGGCTTTTATCCCATGGTGTTTGGTGTCAACCTTTCCTAGCTATCGGTTGATGGGAAAGAGAAGTAACAGTTGAATGAATGATAGTTTGATATCTCTATCTCAATGCTTCCCTGTGGAAATAAATACGATACCTTGGAATACTCCTGGGTGAAAAGCTACAGCGGACTTCATGCGCTTGCAGAGTAAAATCCGGTAGGCTAAGAGCTGCCAACAAGCTTTTCTGGTGCCGTTGCCGGGGAAATGACGAGTTAGAATATTACTCTGTTATTCATCCTTTTGTTGTTGCTCTTTCTTTTTATCTAAAAAATCCAAAAAAATAGAAAAATAGAAAACCGTCTCTTCACTCTGCTCTATCCGTTGAGTAAATCTTAATCATGTTTTTCATTCTACATGAAGTCTACAGTGCAACACGGTTTATCAAACATAGCTTGGGCCTTGTGCGTGCCCAGAGGCTAATTTACAAATTAAGCGTGGTGCTTAGGTTCTTTTAGCCTCTTTTCATTATACGATATGTTGAGGTGAATGAGCTATGTGTAGACTTTGGTAGTGATGCTCCGATCCTAGTTCATGAGCCACAATTCTTGAACTAGCTGATTCGTTCAAGCTCAATGGAGACACAAATCCAGGCGTTCAAATTTGATCCCATTTTTTTAAGACTGGATTGAGTAAAAGTTGGCAGATGGAAGTCATGGTTTAGCAACATGGTTTGTGCTATGTGTTGATTGAAATTTTTTTAGCATTTGGTGAACAACGGGCCCGGTGGTCAATACTGTTCTATATTTTGGACCCTTGTATTTGTTGTACACTAACATGTTGCAGGAGGCATTCAATCCCCACACGATCGAGAAGAAAGGCCCTGTGGCCAACACTCTCGTGCTCAGACCTCTTGTGGGCTATCTAGCCCCCTTCTCGGGAAATGAAAGCATTGTGATATGCATACGAAAGTACATGGTGGTAGTGAGCAATGGAGAAATCTTGGATAACTTCCGCACTACAAGAACAAACCATATCAGGATAGAACTCGAAGGCGTATAACATTATGCTATCATCCAGTGCTTGAAGTTGCAAGTTAGTAGACCACCGGTCTACTGCCCCACGGGAAATTTGCGTACTCGATGGAATTGTGGTGTAGATCCCAAAAGCGGCTGGCATAGACGTCTCTCATTTCGGGGGAGCTCCGTCTTAAGCACCACAAAGGCAAACACAATGTCTACCAAGCAAGGTGAGGAACGTCGGCGTCATGACGTGCAGTCGATGGTTGTGTGGCACGAAGGCAGACAACGACTGGCGGCACATGTCATGCACGACAAGTAACAGCCCAAGAAAAACATGATAGGGAGCAAGTTTGGAAGCAGCATTCAATGCAGAAACCAAGCTTGGGGGGAGAAAATTGCCTGGCATTTGACAAACAATCGGTGGCAATGAGAAACAACCTACATTACCACATCTACGATCGAGCGCTCATACCCGCAACTCTAACATTCCAGTCGACCAACCATGGAAAGAGAAGGAGAAAAAGGTTCTTCGTGAATCATATTCTCCGCGATGCCCAAGCCCGATGCATCTCTGAGGAGGTACGTTCTCAGTTGAGATGAAAATTTTAGCTTCGTGCTCGATGAAGGTAAACCCCTCTAACAGCCATTTCTAGCATTCTCTTCTTAGAGGTTGCTTTAAATTATAAGTCAGTTAGTGATGGCATGCTATGATTCTACAGCCATAGGATCTACTAGTAGTGCTGTCTAGCTACCCTGCCCATTAGTTGAGTACTTGTTAGGTAGACAATTGCGCATGTCAACTCCTAACATACAGGGAAAGGTAGACGGATGGTTTTTGGAGATCATGAAGAAGGATGAAAAAGCCAGCATAAAACCATTTCCTGACACGATGGGTGTCTCTCTATGCCATGATTGGACAATGCCTTCCACTGGAAACAAAGTAAAATGAAAGCGGAAGTTGATCATATGCGGACGAAGATATGCTCTCAACAAAAAGTTGTTTCATCACGCCACAAGCTTGGGGGAGGATATGCTGAGAGGCACCCATCCTCTGACCCAACCCCTAAGACGACGAAGGACCTCGATATTCAACCTACGACAATGGTTGAGTGCTGAAAGAGATTAGAAATGCTCTGCATTAAGTTGAGAAGAGTGTTAACATCAATGACCTACTCTACCCATTGGATGCGATAAGGACTCAACTCCAACATATCATCCACCTCTATCTTTCCCACTCAGTCTGTCTGGGAATGAAGAGCATGTTCGAGTATTTTTTGGAGGGACCAAGGCTATGTGAAACATGATCACAAGCCTCAACAGCCTGTGATATGACAATAGCAGCAGCAAAACGACCTCTTTAGAAGTACCTGGCCGTGATCGCAATTGTGTCACTTGGAAGAACCCCATGCAAACATGATGCTGGAGCGACAGATCCAACATCAATGCAGGAGAGATTCACCAAAAAGGAGTAATGCCATGAGACTGAATTTATCGACACTCCCGACACTATGCAACGGTCCAAAAGGCAGCATGACGGAACATGAGTAGAGAGATGTGAACCCAACATAAGTGAGCATACACAAGCAGCATCGTCGTCACCCAGAGACCAAGCAAGCTTGGGGAGGCAATGCCAGGTAATATTGAAGCTCAGTTTCTTGGCAATCACTTGCAAGAACTAAGCTTGGGGGGGAAGATCACCCAGTGAGTACCCCGAATGCTTTGTATCAAATTGATATCTTAAATCCTAAAAATAGCCATGACACCAAAAATATTTACTTTTTGTTATCCCAAATAAAAGAAAGTTATAAAAATTTGCATAATTTCAAAAAACAACAAAAATATTTTGCTTTTACTATGAATAAACTAACTCCAATAATGCTAGAACTTTGTTTATAACCTTGCTTAAAGGAAGTGATGAATAGTTGCTCTGTTAATTTCTTGTAAGTATTTCGTTTACAACTTGACACTCTCCTAAAATTTGAACTTATTGGCATTTGTCGTGATCCTACCTTTAATCTTTAACCTCGTGGGAACAAGTGCTTTTTAACCATGTCTAAGTTGTCATGAGATGTGATATAATCAAAGTATGAGTTTAACCAATCTTGATCCGAGTAAGGTGAATTCTCGGAGTTTCTTTTTGAAAATAAAAATGAGAAAAGTTCCTTAGTGGTTTGAAATACCTATCCAGAGCCAAATGCTTACATGATGAAACCTATACATATGCTACCTTTTGTTATGTTGAGTTTTGTCAAATTTTGAATTCTTATGAGGTAGTGACACTTCAAGTCCCGATCAATATCCCTCACATACACCTTCATTTGCAAGCATTTCTTTATCTGGTCATGCTTAAATCTACACTGGATTTAAGCATCCTCTTACACCAGATATTTCACCATCATATCCATCATCCACTTACCTGAGAGCCAATGGACCGGCCTCATTGCTCTCCTAGTGTGATGAGTGATTGTCAACGAGCTCAAGCCCTTCGATGGACTGGAGGCCCTCCGATGGACTGGAGGTAGATGATGCAGACCTCGATGGACTGAGGCAAAAGCCCTCCAATGGACCGAAGGCAATGCTCGGCGTCGGTCGGGCATGGGAGCTCGGTACACAGAGGGGCGGATCGGCAACGGTGGTGTAAGCCCTCCGATGGACCGCGAGGCAACTCCGATGGACTGGAGAAGCCGGGTGCCACCGTGGTGCTCCAACCCAAGTGCATGGCGCGAAGGCATGCGAGGGAGGCTTTGGCGGCTTTGGCTCAAAACTGCCACCCAAGCTACCCAAGGCTTGGTGAGTTGGGCCACGACTTGCCAAGATAGAGAAGATGGGCCAAGTCCGGCCCATACGGAGACTTCCTAAAGTTTCTCGGTTTCTGACTTCAAAACCGGGGGTGCAAAGGCGGATTGGACTACTGGCCACGTGGAGGACATCCAAAGATTGCGTGGAAGCTAAGAAGATCAAGTCTTCATCGTGGTCGTCCGTCCCCGATATTTCGGGTTCTTTTCTATTTTAGCCCCTCCGGGCGTTTCTAGTGTTAGGGATCTATGTGTAAAAATGCCAAAACTGAACCGGTGTATAAATAGCCTAAGAGCTGGTCATTAGAGTTAGTCTTGGCAGCTAGGTTTTCATTTGCTTTGTGTAATTTTCGTCCTCAAGCTTTGAGCTCCAAGTTTAGGAGGGTTAGGGTGAGATCTAGCCTCCAAATCAAGAGGGAAGGTGAGGGTGGTTGCTTGGGATGAAATCCTTCATTGTAATCTGACCTAAGACCTCTTTTGAGGCTGATAATCGAAGTGGTTTCATGCAGCAACTTTGTGTGCTTCTCCTCCCTTTGTTCTCTTTGGTTTTTGGCTTCAATCCTTGGCCTTTTGGATGTTTGTTTTAGCTAAGGTTGAATCCTTTGTTTTCCTTATGCTTTGGACTTGCAAGGACGTGGAGATTATGTCTTAGAACATCTCAATCCTAAAGGATTCCCATGAGCAAGTTGTTCTTGAGCTTTTCCCTTCTTGCCCAAATATTCACCTCTTCACGAGATCTGAAATTCCCGCTAATCCCGTGATCTTTTTCTATAGATCTTTTGGGAATAGTTTTGGAATGGGGCAAGGATAGCCTATACCAATTTTCATGATGTTTGGAGAAGGTTTGGTCAAGTTTCGGATTGCTTTTGTGTGAAGTTTTCTGCTGTCCAGTTTTCCTGCTGGTTCTGTCCACTTTCAAGTCTTGTTTGGTTTAGGGGTCAAATCTTCGAATTTTGGGCTGAAATTTTGTGGACTCTTTATCAGTGAATCATAAAGCTCCATAAAAATTTCAGATCATTTGGAGGTGTTTTGACCTAATTTTGGTATTTTTCTTTTTGGGTTAGTCTGTCAGTTTTTAACTACCGGACAGTCCGGTGGTTAACCACCGGACGGTCCGGTGGCTCTAGGAATTTTATTCCTTGTCTAATTGAGCTGAAAATTTGTGGAGTTGTTCCTTGGCCCCTTATTAACCTTCAGTAAAAATTTCATAATTTTTGGAGTTGGTTTGATAGGGTTTTGATTCGAATCTTTTTGGAGTGTCAGGCTGTAAGCACCGGACAGTACGGTGGTTAACCGCCGGACAGTCCGGTGGTCACAACTTGATCCAATTGGCCTAAAATTTTTTGGAGTTGTTCCCTATTGCCTTGTGAAGGTGTGGTAATTTTGGGGGATTTTTTGGAGCTTTTCTTGAGAGCTTTTGAGATTTTTCTTTGCATCCCTGTCTGTCTGAAATCTGCAGTTCTCCGGAGTTAGTTCCTTTTGCACTCTTTTTCTTAGCCATTTGAGCGTGTGCTTCCGCTTGGTGCTTGGTACGTATCTGTTCAGTGGACGGTGTCTAGTTTCGTTGTGGGCGTTGTTTCCGTTTGCACTACGGTGGGGGTTTGAGTTTGAGTTTTCAAGTGCTCCTATTCACCCCCCTCTAGTCGCACGTCTCAGTCCTACAAGTGGTATTAGAGCCGGTTAGGTTTCCCATACCTTAACCGGTGAAGAAACCGTAGCGACTATGACTTACTTTGGGAAAATTCTCGTCCTTGGCTCCGATAGCTATCCCTACTGGAAGGGTAGGATGGAGGCGTTCCTTGTTAGCCAGAGTCAGGACATATGGGATGCTACTCATAGTACGACTTTTGTGGTGCTTCCAGTCGCTGAGCATACTACGCAGGATATCGTGGCTCAGCATGAGGCAAATGCCAAGGCTGTTAACTTTCTCTTCTCCGGGCTTGGTCCCATGGATTATGAGAGAGTGAGTCACCTTAAGACTGCGCGTGAGATATGGTCACTGCTTAGTGCACACCATGAGGGTACTGCAACGATTAAGGCTAGGCTTGTGGAGACTTACAGGCGCGAATATGAGAATTTCGTCCAGAAGCCGGGAGAGTCAGTAGACGACTTGTTTGGTCACTTTCAGTCGATCATCAACAAGTTGCGTGTCAACTCTGCCCCCGATGCCCTCCCATATACCGATCATCAGCAGGCTGTCAAGTTGCTGTATGCTTTGAACAGAAAAATATGGGAGATCAAGGTGAACTCAATCATTGTGTCGGCAGGGTATGATACGATTGGAGTAGAGGCGCTCTATAGTAAGCTCAAGGCCACCGAGGTAGATTACAAGATGAGGGATTCCCTCGCTTGTACAGGTTCTAAGAGTCTGGCCTTGGCTACCCCCTCTAGTGAGTCTGTCACTAACCCCATGTTACACAACTTCTCGTTTTCTGCTTTGATGTCTATTACAAAGGAGCAGCTAGCGACGCTTGGGGATGATGAGTTGTGCCTGGTGTCTAGTCGCTTTCAGCACGCCTATGACAACCGGATGAGCAAGAAGAGGGGAGAGTGGCCCAAGTGCTTCGAGTGCGGAGAGGTCGGCCACTTCATCGCCGAGTGCCCCAACATGAACGACTACTACAAGAAGGACAAGAGCTACTCCCGCGACTCCGACAAGTACCACCCCGGCAAGGCAAGCTTTGACAAGCACCACTCCAGCAAGCACGGCTCCAGCAAGCGCCCCTTCGGCAAGAAGAACTTCCGGAAGGCTTTCAAGAGCTACCAGAAGGACAATCGGAAGTGGGACAAGGCCTTCTTCGCCGAGATCGGGTTCTGCAGCAGCGGATCTTCTTCCTCTTCATCCTCGTCGAGCTCAAGCGATGAGGAGATCACATACAGGAAGGACAAGAGGAACGATCAAGGCGGTCCAGCTGGCTTGTGCTTCGTCTCCACCAAGTCCAGGCGCAAGAACAAGGACAAGAGGAGCTCGGTTTGCTCCATGGCGCTTGAGGACAAGGAGAACAAGGATGACGGTAGCAACTCTTCTTCCGATGATGAGCTAAGAAGCTGCAGAAGTTGAAAGCCCAACTTGCTGAGGCTTTAGAGAAGAATGAGAGGTTGAGGAGTGTGAGACCCCAACCCAGTGAGATTGAGTGCCCTACCTGCGAGTCTTTCATGACGGAGCTTGGTGACTAGAGAGATAGGTATGCCAAGCGGGTAGAGGAGATAGATGAGCTGAAGGCTGAGCTAGGCAAACTCCAGTCCAAACTGGATGAGCCTACTTTGAGTGGAGAGCTTGAGTGTGAGTCTTGCCCCTGTCTAGCTAGAGAGCTAGCTGTTCTAAAGGAGAAGTTTGAGGGGCAGCTCATGGAGGTTGAGGAGCTTAGGGCTAGACCTACACTTTTGGGTGTGTGTATGGTCTGTCCTACCTTGAGAAGTGAGTTAGAGCAGTTGAGAGCTGACTTTGAGGTGCTTTCAGCACCTACTGATACTTGTGAGAACTGCCTAACCCTTAGGATGCAGCTGATGGATAGGGATGCCACCATTAGGAAGTTGGAGAAAGCTGTTGTGGTTCCCTCCCTAGACGGTGACACTTGTGCTATCCAGATTGTAGTTTTGGAGGATCCAAGGGAGGAGGTGTTGTCTTTGTAGAATGACAACAACAGGTTGAGAGAGGTGCCTAGTTGAGTATATGCGAGGCAACCCCAACTACAGATGATCATAGAGAGCACCAAGAGAGCTGAGGGTGAGACGAGTGGTGTTGGGTTTGGAGAGTGCAGCACTTCGGGTGAGAAGAGTGCCCCAATTAAGGTCAAGACTGCACCTACCCAGCCAGGAGAGACTGTTGATGGGGTTTACCATGAGCCACCCAAGGCTGCCCCAAAGAAGCAGTACTGGACACCCAAGCCTTCTAAGGCTAAGCTGGACAAGATTGTTGAGGAAGAGGTTAAGCCCAAGGGCAAGAAGCCAGTCCAGCTGCCTGAGCCACCCAAGGCCACACCACCTAAGCCCAGGTCCCAGCCTAACCCAGTTCCTAGGAGGCCTGTCTACCACTGTGAGTTTTGCCAACGGAATGGCCACCTAGAGGAGTTTTGCTTCAGGAGGAAGCGGGTTGAGAGGCAGGAGAGAGCTTGGGGGAACCAAGATTAGTTCTACCAGGGTGGTAGGCAAGATCCTCCCCACCGCGGTGAGATGAGAGACCGCTTTGCCGGTGGTGAGAGAGGAGGCGGCTTTCAGGCTCGTGCTCCTGGTGGTGAGAGACGCTTTACCGGCCGAGCTCCTAGTCGTTTTCAGCGCGGCTATGGACCTCATGACCGAGGCTTTGAGAGAGCTTTCGAGGGTTCACGCTTTGGAGGTCGTGGTTACCCTGATCGTCGTGATGATTTCTTTGATTGTGCTCACCCCACTTTTGAGTAGATGGCTCGGCACTGGTACAGCAGTTTTGGGACTAACCCCAGTGCCGTACTGTTTGCTTACGGTCGCTTTACTTGACTTTGCAGGATCGAGGCATGGAGGACGTGTGGATCATGGACTCCAGTTGCTCTAGGCACATGACAGGGCACCGCAAGTGGTTCTCCAGCCTCAACCCCGTAAGCACCAAGGAGTACATCACATTCGGGGACAATGGTCAAGGTAAATTGATGGGTGTTGGTTCTGTTTCGCTCTCTGCTAAGCTTTCCCTGAGAGAAGTTGCATTTGTCCGGAATTTGGGGTTCAATTTGGTTTCTGTTTCGCAACTTCTCGATGAAGGATTTGAGGTTCGTTTTAAGAAAGGTGCGTGCTGCGTTCTTGATGCTGAGGAGACCCTTGTTTGCTCTTTGCTGCCTTTTGGTCAGGTTTTTAGGGTCGACCTCACATCTGTTTCTGGCCCTGCGCGCTGTTTGGTTGCTAGTCCTTCTGCTGATATATGGAAGTGGCATAGGAGACTTGGTCACTTGAGCTTTGATCTGCTAGTCAGGTTAAGTTCAATGGGCCTAATCCGAGGATTGCCAAAATTGAGAGCTGAGAAGGACTTAGTTTGCCACCCCTGTCATCATGGCAAGATGGTTGCCGCCTTTCACATTCCTGTGTCTCAGGTTATGACCTCCTATTAGGGTGAGCTACTCCATATGGATACAGTAGGTCCCGCTCGGGTAGCGTCGGTCAGTCTTGCGAGCTACTCCGCCTTCTTGCGAGCTTTACTTGGGAAGACCTCGTATGAACTTCGGTTTGGTAGGCAGCCCAGCGTCAAGCATTTGAGAGCGTTTGGCTGCAGGTGCTTTGTGCTGAAGAAGGCGGGGCATTTGAACAAGTTTGAGTCTCGTTGTTTGGATGGGATTTTTCTGGGGTATGCTTCTAGTTCTAGGGCTTTTCGTGTGTGGATTTTAGAGGCCAAGCAAGTTGTTGAGACTTGTGAGGTTTCTTTTGATGAAACTATGCCCTGCACAACCCCTGCCTTTGAGCTTTCAGGTGATGATGAAGAAGGCACCCCCATCTTTGAGGATGAGGAAGGTGCAGTTAATGATGGTGATGCAGGAGCCACTGCATCGGCTGCAGCTCCTGCCCCCTCTGCTACGAGCTCAGATGATGAAGGAGGACCCTTGCCCACGGCTTCCTCCTCACTCCCCCGACAGCAAGCTCATGCAGAGGCTGGATCCGCTGAGGACGCAGGGGAGGTGACCTCCGAGATTGTACCATCTCGGCCGGTCCAGCGGGATCACCCTCCACACAGGATGATTGGAGATATTTACCAGCGTGTCACACGCTCTTCGGTTAACTCTCTAGCATTTTTCTCCCACTCTGCATATGTTGCTTCTTTTGAGCCCCGGGATGTGTCACATGCATTATCTGATCCTAACTGGGTGAACGCCATGCATGAGGAGTTGGAGAACTTTGAGAGAAACCATGTCTGGGATTTAGTTGAACCTCCACCAAACTGTCGCCCTATAGGTACCAAGTGGGTTTTCAAGAACAAACAGGGTGAGGAAGGGATGGTTGTGAGGAACAAAGTGAGATTGGTAGCCCAGGATTTCTGTCAGAAGGAGGGGATAGATTATGAGGAGACCTTTGCCCCTGTAGCTCGTTTGGAAGCCATTAGGATTTTGCTTGCCTTTGCGGCCTCTAAAGGCTTCAAACTGCAGCAAATGGATGTCAAGTCTGCTTTCCTAAACGGGTTCATAGAGGAGGAGGTATATGTGAGACAACCTCCTGGCTTTGAGAGTCCTAGATTTCCAGACCGGGTGTATAAGTTGAGGAAAGCCCTTTATGGTCTGAAGCAAGCTCCTAGGGCTTCGTATGCTAGGTTGAAGAGTTTCCTATTCAAGTCTGGGTTTGTGATGGGTTCAGTAGACAAGATCTTGTTTTTGTTGAGTCGTGGCGGAGACACCCTGATAGTTCAGATATATGTTGATGACATAATCTTTGGTGGTTCATCTCACTCTTTGGTGTCTAGTTTTGCTGAACAGATAAGCAGGGAATTTGAGATGAGTCTTATGGGTGAGCTCCAGTTCTTCCTCGGGCTGCAGATCAAGCAAGGCCTTGAGGGTACCTTCGTCCATCAAACCAAGTACACAAGGGACATACTCAAGAAGTTTAACATGGGTGACTCTAAACCCATGACAACTCCTATGAGTACAAACACGGTGCTTGATGCTGATGAAGATGGGGAGGCGGTGGACCAGAAGGAATTTCGAGGGATGATCGGCTCACTTCTATACCTGACGGCGACCAGGCCGGACATTCAGTTCGCGGTCTATCTTTGTGCGTGCTACCAGGCTTCTCCTAGGACTTCTCACCGTCAAGCGGTGAAGCGCATTTTCAGGTATCTGAAATTCACTCCTGAGCTTGGTCTTTGGTATTCCTCGGGTTCTTCTCTTTCTCTTAGAGGGTTCTCAGATGCTGACCATGCTGGCTGCCGGATTGATCGCAAGTCAACCTCTGGCACATGCCAACTCTTAGGAACCTCTCTTATCTCTTGGTCCTCCCGCAAGCAAGCTAGTGTAGCTCTTTCCACCACTGAAGCAGAATATGTTGCTGCTGCTAGTTGCTGCTCCCAACTTTTATGGATGAAAGCCACCCTTAGTGATTTCGGCCTTAGGTTTGGTAGAATCCCTCTCCTAGTTGACTCTACTTCTGCTATTTCTGTAGCTAAGAACCCCGTTTTGCACTCTAGAACCAAACACATAGACGTGAGGTTTCACTTTCTGAGAGATCACTATGAGAAGGGAGATATAGACTTGATCTATGTAGTATCAGCAAACCAGTTGGCCGATATCTTTACCAAGCCCCTAGAGTTTGACGCTTTTACGCGTCTAAGAGGTGAGCTTGGAGAGTGCTATCCCTTTTAGTCAAGGATAGAGTGCTATTCCTTTTAGTAAGGAATAGCTTCTGTAGTTTAAATTTTACTTTTATCTTGCTTTTATTTCTCTTTGTCTCTTTTGCATATTGTATCATATCATGCATTGCATTGTATCATATGCATTTTCACTTCACTAGCACTAGAGCTCTTTTGGAATGCAGAGTTAGTACTTGCTTGTGCTAGATGGTACAGTGCTTGCTTGATCATGGTTGGCTAAGCTCTCTTGAGTCTATTGAATACTAATTGTGAGCTAAGTCATTTTATTCTTTGTAAATCAAAAACCATGATCACCACTTGATTTGGCTACCTAGTATGTGTAGGATTGTTGAATGCTATGCTATCTTTTCATACCTGGATATGCTAGTTGTATGCCTTTGCTAAGTTAATGCCTAAGCTTTTCTGACACCTTGCATAAATTGAAATCTGAATCAAAATGCTTACAAGTGTGTCTTATGTGATGAATTGAGAAAGATCCAGGTGGATTTGCTTGTCACACTGATCTAGTTCGAGATAGCTTGCCTTTGCACTTTGCCATGAACTTGGACTAGGCTGTGTATGACCAAAATCTTGTCTTATGCTTCTGATGGTTATATAACCTAGGCTTGGCATTGGTTGGTAAGAAGTGGTAAAAGACAAGTAAATAACCTTGGGCACAAAAAGAACTTGCTTATGAATACAAATGTTTAAATCTGAAATTTGCAAGTCTCTAAAATGCTTATGGCTAGTTGTATATGCTTTGGTTGAGAGTAGCACACCTTGTATGCATTGCTAGCATTTTGTTGTTCATACCTATCTTGCTAGGTGCTATTCATGTTGGTGATGCTTTCTTTTCATTAACCCTGAAAAACAAGCTTACTCTTGATATGTGTAAGATAGATTCATTTGAGCTTGTTGTATGCTTCCTTGCCCTCACTTGCTCTGTATGCTAGAACTTTTGATTACTAGCTTTCCATCCCTTCTGAGCTCTTTCAGTTACACTCCTTGCATTTCATAGCATATTTTGAGGGGGAGTTGTCTAGTTCAGGGGGAGTTGAGTTCACGGAACCCTTGATGTGTCCATTGTCAACAAGGGGGAGAAATTTGGGGAGAGAATAGTGTACTTCTCCAAGGGGAAGAAATTTAAAAATATGGACAAGGGGGAGAACTCAGGAGAGATTTTGTTGAGGGAGAGCTTTGCACTCATTTTGCATTTGTGAGGATGCATTTCAGAGGGAGTTTGAGCTTTTAGCATGCTCTTTGCATCGGTGCGTAGAGCGTTTTGCCTCTGTCTTGAGGAGCCGATGCTTTGCTTTCTTTTGTTGTCTCATTGTGCCCTGTTTCTTTGCTTGTATTTGGGTCTTGGGCATTTTGAGCAACTTCCTTCCTTCTTTCTTTCTTTTTCGGTTTTACGCTTTTCTCTTGTCTTTGTTCTATTTCAGGTTACAGGTTGAAGGTATTGACAATGCACTCATCAAGGGGGAGATTGAGAGCCAATGGACCGGCCTCATTGCTCTCCTGGTGTGATGAGTGATTGTCAACGAGCTCAAGCCCTTCGATGGACTGGAGGCCCTCCGATGGACTGGAGGTAGATGATGCAGACCTCGATGGACTGAGGCAAAAGCCCTCCAATGGACCGAAGGCAATGCTCGGCGTCGGTCGGCCATGGGAGCTCGGTACTCGGAGGGGCGGATCGGCAACGATGGTGTAAGCCCTCCGATGGACCGCGAGGCAACTCCGATGGACTAGAGAAGCCGGGTGCCACCGTGGTGCTCCAACCCGAGTGCATGGCGCGAAGGCGTGCGAGGGAGGCTTTGGCGGCTTCGGCTCAAAACTGCAACCCAAGCTACCCAAGGCTTGGTGAGTTGGGCCACGACTTGCCAAGATAGAGAAGATGGGCCAAGTCCGGCCCAGACGGAGACTTCCTAAAGTTTCCCGGTTTCTGACTTCAAAACCGGGGGTGCAAAGGCGGATTGGACTACTGGCCACGTGGAGGACATCCAAAGATTGCGTGGAAGCTAAGAAGATCAAGTCTTCATCGTGGTCGTCCGTCTCCGATATTTCGGGTTCTTTTCTGTTTTAGCCCCTCCGGGCGTTTCTAGTGTTAGAGATCTATGTGTAAAAATGCCAAAACTGAACCGGTGTATAAATAGCATAAGAGCTGTTCATTTGAGTTAGTCTTGGCAGCTAGATTTTCATTTACTTTGTGTAATTTTCGTCCTCAAGCTTTGAGCTCCAAGTTTAGGAGGGTTAGGGTGAGATCTAGCCTCCAAATCAAGAGGGAAGGTGAGGGTGGTTGCTTGGGACGAAATCCTTCGTTGTAATCTGACCTAAGACCTCTTTTGAGGCTGATAATCGAAGTGGTTTCGTGCAGCAATTTTGTGTGCTTCTCCTCCCTTTGTTCTCTTTGGTTTTGGCTTCAATCCTTGGCCTTTTGGATGTTGGTTTTGGCTAAGGTTGAATCCTTTGTTCTCCTTATGCTTTGGACTTGTAAGGACGTGGAGATTATGTCTTAGAACATCTCAATCCCAAAGGATTCCTACGAGCAAGTTGTTCTTGAGCTTTTCCCTTCTTGCCCAAATATTCACCTCTTCACGAGATCTGAAATTCCCGCTAATCCCGTGATCCATAGATCTTTTGGGAATAGTTTTGGAATGGGACTAGGATAGCCTGTACCAATTTTCGTGATGTTTGGAGAAGGTTTGGTCAAGTTTCGGATTGCTTTTGTGTGAAGTTTTCTGCTGTCCAGTTTTCCTGCTGGTTCTGTCCACTTTCAAGTCCTGTTTGGTTTAGGGGTCAAATCTTCGAATTTTGGGCAGAAATTTTGTGGAGCTCTTTATCAGTGAATCATAAAGCTCCCATAAAAATTTCAGATCATTTGGAGGTGTTTTGACCTGGTTTTGGTATTTTTCTTTTCGGGTTAGTCTGTCAATTTTTAACCACCGGACAGTCCGGTGGTTAACCACCGGACGGTCCGGTGGCTCTAGGAATTTTATTCCATGTCCAATTGAGCTGAAAATTTGTGGAGTTGTTCCTTGGCCCCTTATTAACCTCTAGTAAAAATTTTATAATTTTTGGAGTTGGTTTGATAGGGTTTTGATTCGAATTTTTTTGGAGTGTCAGGCTGTAAGCACCGGATAGTCCGGTGGTTAACCACTGGACAGTCCGGTGGTCACAACTTGCTCCAATTGGCCTGAAACTTTTTGGAGTTGTTCCCTATTGCCTTGTGAAGGTGTGGTAATTTTGGGGGATTTTTTGGAGCTTTTCTTGAGGGGTTTTGAGATTTTTCTTTGCAGCCCTGTCTGTCTGAAATCTGCAGTTCTCCGGAGTTGGTTCCTTTTGCACTCTTTTTCTTAGCCATTTGAGCGTGTGCTTCCGCTTGGTGCTTGGTACGTATCTGTTCAGTGGACGGTACCAAGCACATGTTGTGAGCTAGGTACGTATCCTCTCAGTGGACGGTGTCTAGTTTCGTTGTGGGCATTGTTTCCGTTTTGCACTGCGATGGGGGTTTGAGTTTGAGTTTTCAAGTGCTCCTATTCACCCCCCTCTAGTCGCACGTCTCGGTCCTACATTACCCATCCACAAATATGGTCTTACAAATAACTACTCCAGTCATATTCTAGCAAATTCCCCAAAGTTCTCATACAAGGAGACATGGAGCTATAAAAGAAAAAAGAGAGAGAAAAAGAGAATAAAAAAGTGACAAAAAAGAGAGAGAGAAGATAGCTCCATGTACTCACAGGCTTCAAAGTTTCAAAGGGGATTCATCAAATAAGGAGTTTTTATCCATAGACCATATCCATCCACAAAGAAACCCATTTTTTCCTTTGATTGGGATGAGAGGTATCACATACTTCGCTGGGACCAATCTTTGACTTAACAAAATATAGGACATAGGTGAGCTAACTTTATCCCTACCTTGAGCTCCACATAAGCCTTTAGTTGATAGGGAAAAGTTTGACCAATGGCCTGGTGAGGAAATACAGAAGCACTTGAGTGTACCATTTGAGGAACTTGGCACTTTCATTTCAAAATTTTCAAAACCCTCCGAGCATGAAACCAGAAAAGAGATAGAGTTCGGTGACACTCTGCTGAGATTGTTCCATCTCTCAACCGCCAAAGGCAAGGTAAGAAATGCTAGAAAACCCACAGGTATGGATAAAAAGGTCGGGGTACACTTATGCCAGTTTGTTCAAACATAATGGTAGAGTGTTGGATTGTACACTTAATACTTGCAGGACATTGACATCGACGCAACTCCTGATCCGCCGAGCCTAAGTCCTAGCTTTGCTCGAGGATGAGCAAAAGTTCAAGCTTGGGGGTGTGTTGGTGGTCGTTATTGCAAGGTTTCGACCACCAACTGTCGATAAATAAATGGGGTATAACTAAAGTTCTATGCATTATTTACCTAACACTAATGAATTCCACGAGTTTTGGTGGTTTTAAATGTATCACAGGGAGAATGCTCATATTCTATGCAAAAGAATATTATTTGGAGCAAGGGAGGAATCACGCACAAAAGTGTTTGAGATAAGATCTGCAAATTCCACAACTACAACGTATCTCAAATGCCCTCAAGGACTACACCATTGCGTAGAGCTCGTCGAGACGATTCCAACGGACATATCATTTGCATCGTTTGGAGCTCGGATGAGAAAGATATTAAAAATACAAAATTAGGGGCAGTGCTGATGTCAGCATGACTTCAGCACCACTCCCGTCCGTACAGTACAGGCGCCCAGCAGCAGCCCAAGCGCGGTTTGGGGGTTAATCCCACCTTGGAAATCCCTCACCTCAAGCTATAAATAGATGGCACCCCCTCACTCCCAAAATGCACCTTTCACCATGTAACTCTTTCTCCCTCTTTAGGAGGCGCCCCACGGGAGGTGCTTCCATTCTAAAAGCAGTGTTTAGTTAGGAGTTAGAGAAGTGTCTGTTGTATCAGAGTCGGTCGGAATCTTCGGTAATGTACTCTATTTTGATATCTTAAGCATTACTTTCCTTTTGACAAGTGCGAGTACTTTACTTTCCTACTTTATGCACTTATCTTCTGCTCTAATTACTTACTCGCTTGGTATGTATGCAGCTGTTAAGCACCTTTTTCCTTTTGGGCATACCAAGTTTGAGGCCTGAGTTGTGCTAAGTTAGATTTGATTGATCGTTGTTATGCTTGCCAGTGCTACAATTCAACCTTAGACTTAGACGCTAGGCTCTGGTTAGCTCCTCTCCTCTTGCAAAGGACGAGCTATTATTGCGTTTGTAGCGTGCCATCCTCTCCACGCAGCTTTGCTTGGTAGCCCCACTCGGTGACAGCGTGTGTTGTGCCTGTGTAGTCCAGGTCCGTCATTCGGGAGGCCCATAGGTGTTAGCCAGACTCTCTTTCGGGGCCTACTATCTACCCCCTGGTACCCTTGAGACTCTGGAATTTTGCTCGACGCAAGTTATAACCCTGTTGAGATCCTTTCGACCCTTACAACGGATAGCTCTTGTATGCTAGCAGAGATAGAAGATCGTACCGCAGTCCCTGTCTCGTTGTCCTCCTATCTTTACCTGTTTTCTGGCCAACGGTGTGTGGCTTTTATCCCATGGTGTTTGGTGTCAACCTTTCCTAGCTATCGGTTGATGGGAAAGAGTAGTAACAGTTGAATGAATGATAGTTTGATATCTCTGTTTCAATGCTTCCCTGTGAAAATAAATACGATACCTTGGAATACTCCCGGGTGAAAAGCTACAGCGGACTCCGTGCGCTTGCGGAGTAAAATCCGGTAGGCTAAGAGCCGCCAACAATGGTGACGGCATTCAAAGGCCGGTAATCAACACATAGCCTTTTACCACCCTGGTCCTTCTTTTCAACAAAGAGGGCTGGGCAACCCCAAGGTGAAGAGCTCGGGCGAATAAACCCTTTGTCCAACTGTTCTTGCAGTTGTACTCTCAATTCTCTTAATTCATCAGGTGCCATTCTGTATGGTCTCCTAGAGACAGGTGCTGTGCCTGGAACTAGGTCTATCTTGAACTCAACATCCCTATCCGGGGGAAGTCCCGAAAGCTCCTCTAGAAACACATCCGGATAGTCACAGACTACTGGGATCTTTGCAAGTGCTTGTGCGTCCCCTTGAGCATCTGCGACATTCACCGTATAAGGCCTATTTTTATGAAGTGGCACGTGAAGATTAGCGGTTGGAGTGCCGCAAATTCAGTGTAACTGATCTCTTGCTGATTGCGCCGTTGTTGCTCTTGAACGAGCATGTCAATGATTTGACCTTGCTGAGCGACCAGAGTAGCCAACTCAGGAGGAAATTGTGCCCCATGGGCAGCCCCTTGTGCAGACGTCTCCGGTGGAGTAACAATCTACATGAATGAGGCAAATTGTGATTAGTCCAACAACTTTAAAGCAATCCATGTGGTGAAAAAAAAGATCATAACACCATAATTATATTCTGAATACATGAAAGCATGTAGGTGAATCAGAACAACTTGATTGCACATAAAGTGTTAGCCATCCTCTTGTAGGTTTGGACAATCGTCATTGCTAATGGAAAACTTGTGCATTGTTTTGGATACAAGACAACACTCCTATCCATCTGACTGGGACCACGGTGCAAGGTCGTTTTACTAGCTGCACTCAGGTTTTTAACCCACCCTGGGACAGCCACTTGTTTAAGAAAAATTTAAACTATTCTCCTTCTGTGCATTTCTTGTAGTATCATCTATAACAAGGTTGTTCCACATGTTGTGCTCTATAACTCCTTTTGCAACTCGGTCGAATTCCACTGTTTGTTCGTGTATGTTGTTTGGGACCCTTCTTCATAAAATTAACTGTATTGTGAGAGTGAAACGTGCAGAAAGTTGCTTAAGTCACGATATATTTCATTTGTCTTTTAATAATGTCCCTCAAAATGAATCAAAAGATACATGCTGCATGATTCGTCCTATTCGGTCTTACGTCACACATCCTATGTATTTTATATATAGCTACCGGTAATTCGGTGACATATATGCACGTCTCTCCTTAATGCAACTAGTCGTTCTCTAGTCATTCTTAGTTTCGCACGTGGTTAGTGTACCTGCAGAAGAATGTATGCTCATACATTACCACCTAGTGTGGCATCTACGTGTGACCGCTGTGTGGACAACTTTGGTGGGCCGCTGCACCTTTTCCTCAAAGCCTGACTTTCCACCAATACTGGGGATTGGCGAGAAAAAGGTGGATCCCAAAACCAAATATAAGTGTGGTGGGCATGAAAGCCCGAAGCATGCCCACCACCCTTAAAGAGCTTTAACTTATACAGCATGTTGCAGGGCTTACAACCGTTCGCAAATCCCAATAGCTTTCCTCCAGTACTAGGGATAGCTATGGCCGAAAAGTTGCTTCCCAAAGCGCCGAAATGCATGAGTTCTATCTAGGTCAGAATGTCAGTGATGTCACCTGGATAATACTAACATCCTTAATATGGGCATATTGCATACTCTCATTTTTGAATTACTTGAAAAGGTGCTTTTGAAAATAGTTTTGTAAACTAAAACTTGATGATATAACTGTTGTCTGTGTATGATCGGCTCTA
This sequence comes from Paspalum notatum, assembly GCA_022530915.1. Classification (NCBI taxonomy): domain Eukaryota; kingdom Viridiplantae; phylum Streptophyta; class Magnoliopsida; order Poales; family Poaceae; genus Paspalum; species Paspalum notatum. The sequence continues at coordinate 16,284,605 of CM039688.1, forward strand.
ATACCAGCTGTGGCGGAACCGCCCTACTTAATCCAGACTAAGCACACCTGCCACCTTTGGCTCGCAGTGCACCTAGGCTAGACTAAACCCGGTAGTCCGTCGAGCTACCCAAAGGGCACTCGATGTAACCATCACCCGAGGATACCGACATCACACACATTCAGCCCTCGAAAGAGCCACAACTGTTACATCATCACAGGCAGTTGAAGTAGAGAATAGGTAGACTTAGTTTACAAACCGAAGATAAAAAATCAAGTACATGTTCAATTATCGCGGAAGCGATTTCAAAATATACATATATAGCAGAAGCATTTTCAAATCATCTCGCAGCGGAAACAACTCAAGAGTCTTCATGTAGAGGTAAACAAGGTGAGTAGCATGAAGCCCACCGGTTCTACCCTCCTTCAAGCGATTGTCCAAAAGTCTTCAGTACTTGTAAGCCAAAAGTGGGGGCAAACCCTGAGTACTAATTACTCAGTAGGACTTAATGGAATTGGCATACGGCTGACGCAAAGCTAGCTTACTATCACGTACATCCTTAGCCGTTGATTTTAATAAACATCACATTAACCATGTGTAGCAGGATTTAACAGCTGCCACCCCATCATGTATCATGTATCAAAAACCATCATCTCATACCTTTTCATCATAGCATCCATGATATATCTTGCATAAATGTAAAGCATACAATACAAGCATGTTGGAATTTGAAAGCATGTATTAACAAGCAGTAAGTATTCAAGTAGTTACTACGTTTGGACGTCAAAGGCATTAGCTTTCTCACACCTGGTGAGCATCAACGATTCAAATCGATTTGTTAATTCCCGAGAACAACTAAAAATGCCAGGGGTATATGCTTAATAGCCATCGCGTTCCCACATATATAGCCCCCATCTCCACTTGTCCCATCCCAAGTTCGATTCCAACCCGCCCCTTCCCCGGGTTTAGCCCCCATGGAGCGTTACCACAGCCTCCCGGGTCCAGCCCTCCCATGAGATAAGCGCCCCCAGTTCCATGGTAGGAACAAGTTTCTGTTCTTCGGATGGCACAAGTAAGACTTTCACCGGTCCATTATCCCGGATAAGCACCTTAGCAATGTTATGCCGACCAATAGGCGAACAACGGACGGGCCTTAAACGACTCGGGCAGAGTCCACCATACCTTGCCACATCATTTTTCATAATATTCCCATAACTCCGCCCGGTCTTTATTTCAAACATAGCATATAAAAATCTTCCATAAGATTTCTATTTTGAAAACACCTACGCGACGAGTGACTCCATTCACTCGTGTCTACTCGTACCTAGGAATTCTAGGCAACTCATCCTACGAACTCTAATATATAGGTGCTAGGGCTAGGGCGGCCAAGGAATCTAATGCAATTGGTTCCAAACAACTCCTAATGCAGATGCGTAAGCATTCATCATAATACATTTGCTGGGTAAAGCATGGTCCTGCCTACCTTTGAGTATTCTTGTGAAAACCAACAAACTAATCTAAGTTAGTTTGCCGGGTTGTGAGGCTTTGCCCTAGGCAACCCCTTGAAACAGGTACGGATGGAATCAGCGACCCTTCGTCTTTAGGTTGGGGAAGAACCAACTCCTGGTGCAATCCGTTGTACGGCTTCTCGATCAATAGTGGCTCCTGTGTTGGTACTTCTTTCGTGGAATCTATATGCATAGTATAATATGCAAGTGAGTTCAAGAGAAATGCAAATACATGCATATGGTACAGGTTATAAGTATGACATGGTGCGACCATGAGTGCAACGAATGCAAATGTATGCATGAGGTGCAAATGAAACACAATGCATGTCAAGTAGCTAGTGACGAGATGATTCAAGCATCCTTAGTCCAATTACACCCCATACTAGGAAACTTAACAACTTTGCTAAGAAATCCTACAACCCATCGCTAAGAAATCGTACAAACCATCACCACATTTTACCTTTGAAGTTATTAGAAATTATTATTTTATATTGTACACAGTCCCTATAGCTTCTCAAATTTTTCATAATTTGTAGGAATAGAATTTAGACATGCAATTTATGCAGTGAGCACTAGTTGACATCAGTAGCACATACAAAAATTTGCAAAAGAAATATCCTTAGTTTAAAAGAACATCTATTTTCCATATATTTAACTTATGCAATTTAAGATGTACTTATAAACAGTGTTAATAAACTCTGCAAAAATACCTTCTGAACTCCCTATCATACTAGTAGCATACCAGATTTTTCATAGAATTATCTTTGCATCCTAAACTCACTTTTTCCAATTATCAAATCTAGCAAGTATCATTTTGTCAATTTCAAAACAGCAGCTTAAACATACATGCACAACTTCCTACTTCACCAGTGAGCTACTCATACTATACAGAGTACAGGAAAAATACCAGAGGTCGCATTTGAGCATATTTTATGTAGCCTTCATTTCCCAAGTTAATTACATACACAAAACACATGCATAATGGCAAAACAGTAATTAAACAGCCAATGCTAGGGCTACCAAAAATCACATAGGGCCATAATGCCATAAGGAAGCTACTGTCCAAGTTTCATAATTTTTGGAGTTCATTTAGTCCACCTTTGCTATTTAACTACCCTCACATGCATGCAACTTAAAAAAGGGCAAAACAATCCCACATCTTATCTATCATGTAGATCTAGTCACAAGGAACCTATGTCCACTGAGTTTGTCCATTTTGGATTTTTCTATGATTTTTGGTGATTTTCCAAAGTTTACATCCCATATTAACACATTAACCCTAGATTTAGGACCTAGACATATTTACCTATAGCTACCAGGGACTAGATCGTGATATGTACCCGACTCAGTGCACAGCGCAGAAAATGGAAACGCGAAAACAGGGAAACCCAGGGGCCAAATCACAAGATGGGCCTTCTTCTACCTTCGGCTCGGCCGATGCACGCGCGGCGGCCCGGCGTTCACGCGCGGCGCGCGGTGCGTAGAAGCCATCACTTGAAGCCGAGATGGCGTCGCGAGGTGGGAGAGGTCCCGGGGACTCCGTTCCCCAAGATCTCGTTGCTCGGGGTGGTGTAGACGAGCGGCACGGGGCGGTGAACTGGAGAGGCCACGGCGTGGCTCGACTCTGGTCGGTTTAGGGCACTATAGAGGTAGCCGTCGGGCGTGGGAGCTGCGCGGTGGGGCGGCGAGTCCGGTGGTTGGGTTATGGAGGCGAGAGGAGGGCCAGGAGATGGCCGCCCACGGCGAGGGGTCAGCGGCGATGGTGGCCGTGTGGGCGCGCTCGCAGGGAAGGGTGAAAGAGGCACTGGCGAGAGGCGAGGCTATGCGGGGTTGGTGGAGGAGGTCGTGGCGAGTGTGGAACGCGCGTCGGTAGGGCGGGAGGCAGCCCGAGGTGGCCGGCGCTGTGAGCTCACCGTAGGAGGTCCAATGGCGGCGGTGGCTCTGCGCGGTTAGAGGAGAGGCAGAGGGGCGGCGAGATCTAGGGCGTTGGATGCGGGAGGTAGTGGCGGGTGTAATGGCGGTGGTCTGGAGGCTCGGGGAGCAGCGGAGGCGACGGCGCGTCGGGCTTAAGCTCCGACGGCTATGGCGGCCGGCGCTCTGCGTGGGAGGGAAAGGCGAGGGGAGTGTGCTCGATTAAGCGAGTGATAGGGGGAGGCGGGGTTGAAGGCTGCCGGTTGCTTCGGGGCAAAGAGGCCTTAAGGCCGAGAAAGCGTCCAGGTGCGTGGAGCAGGGGCGCGGATCTCGGCCGGCCGGCGATGGCACGGCGCGGATAGAACGCGTCCGCCGCGTGGGCGAGCGGGCAAGAAGGTCGGTGGCGCGTCGGTGGACTTGGTCTACGGACCCGTAGGGGAGGTGGGGCCGGGCGCGGGGAAAGAGAGAACGGCTCAGAGGACCGGGTGCATGGACGACGTGCGAGGGTGGGCCCACCGTCCCGTTTTTCGTCTGGCTCGGGCAGGAACCCGACGCGGGTCGGCCAGGCCCACTTGTCATTGACTCTGAGAAAAGGAAAAAATCCGAAATTGAGAAACCCTGGTTTGACTGCAGGAACCCTCATTTGTATTTCGTGTTTTTGAACAGATTAGAGGCCGAATTTGAAAGGGACCCAATTGGATGAAATGTTCTAAATTTGTTCCTCTACATTTTCCTTATAAACTTCCATACTATGTTCTATTCACAAATATGGTTTAAATTTGAAATTAAGGTGCTGACCAGGGTTTGACCAACAGAACCTTCCAGTTTAGAAATTCTAAAAGTCTATTTTCTAACCACATTCACCCAAGGAGTTTTATACTAATGTTGTTTAAAATTTTATGATCTACAACTTATTCACTTGGAGTTTTGCAGGATTATGGCTGTAGACCAATTAAAATTTAAAATTACTAAACAAGTCAAGTTTGGACAGAATTCACATACTGACAGAAAAAACCCCAAAACTCTATGCAAACCTTAATGCTTGTCAATCCACCAATTAACAAAGTTGTTCATCCTTAAATTATCTACAAATTTGTCGATATGAGTTTCACCCAGATCTAAATAGAATCAAAGTTATCGACATAATCACAGAGACATATATGCAGAAAACAGGTTTCGACAAGTTGCATTTTGACCATGTTTGAACTATGGTTTAAATGCATGTCAATGTATGATGCTCTTTGATGAATGCTGCACATATGAAGAATGATTATGCACTTGAGATGCTGGAGCATCACATTGTTGACAATGGACACATCAAGGGTTCCTTGAACTCAACTCCCCCTGAACTAGACAGCTCCCCCTCAAAATATGCCATGAAATGCAAGGAGTGTAACTGAAAGAGCTCAGAAAGGATGGAAAGCTAGTAATCATAAGTTCTAGCATACAGAGCAAGTGAGGGCAAGAAAACATGCAACAAGCTCAAAAGAATCTATCTTACACATATCAAGAGCAAGCTTGTTTTTCAGGGAGTTTTTAAGAGAAAGTATCACCAGCATGAATAGCACCTAGCAAGATAGGCATGAACAATAAGATGCTAGCAATACATACAAGGTGTGCTACTCTCAACCAAAGCATATACAACTAGCCATAAGCATTTTAGAGACTTGCAACTTCCAGATTTAGACATTTGTATTCATAAGCAAGTTCTTTTTGTGCCAGGGGTTATTTACTTGTCTTTTGCCACTTCTTACCAACCAATGCCAAGCCTAGGTTATATAACCATCAGAAGCTTAAGACAAGGTTTTGATCATACATAGCCTAGCCCAAGTTCATGTCAAAGTGCAATGACAGGCAGTCTCAAACTCGATCAGTGTGACAAGCAAACCCACCTGGATCTTTCTCAATTCAGCACATAAGCATTAACATAGCAAAGGCATACAACTAGCATATCCAGGCATGAAAAGATAGCATAGCATTCAACAATCCTACACATGTTAGGTAGCCAAATCAAATGGTGATCATGGTTTTTGATTTGCAAAGAATAAAATGACTTAGCTCATGACTAGTATTCAACAGACTCAAGAGATCTTAGCCAACCATGATAAACCATGCATCTGTACAGATTAGCACAAGCAAATACTGACTCATCATTCCAAAATAGCTCTAGTGCTAGCGGAGTGAAAATGCATATGATAGAATGCAATACATGATATGATACAATATGCAAAAGAACCAAAGAGGAGCAAAACTAAACTACAGAAGCTATTCCTTACTAAAAGGAATAGCAAACTATCCCTGACTAAAAGGGATAGTACACTCCAAGCTCACCTCTCAGACGCGTAAAAGTGTCAAACTCTAGGGGCTTGGTAAAGATATAGGCCAATTGGTTTGCAGATACTACGTGGATTAGGTCTATGTCTCGCTTCTCAAAGTGATCTCTCAGAAAGTGAAACCTCACATCTATGTGTTTGGTTCTAGAGTGCAAGACGGGGTTCTTAGCTACAGAGATAGCAGAAGTAGAGTCAACTAGAAGAGGGATCATTCCATACTTAAGGCCGAAATCACTAAGAGTGGCTTTCATCCACAAGAGCTGGGAGCAGCAGCAATGTACTCTGCTTCTGTGGTAGACAAGGATACGCTAGCTTGCTTGCGGGAGGACCAAGAGACAAGAGAGGTTCCTAAGAGTTGGCATGTGCCGGAGGTTGACTTGCGATCGATCCGGCAGCCAGCATGGTCAGCATCTGAGAACCCTCTAAGAGAAAGAGAAGAACCCAAGGAATACCAAAGACCAAGCTCAGGAGTGAATTTCAGATACCTGAAAATGTGCTTCACCGCTTGACGGTGAGAAGTCCTAGGAGAAGCCTGGTAGCGCGCACAAAGGTAGACCGCGAACGGAATGTCCGGCCTGGTCGCCATTAGGTAGTGTTTGTACTCATAGGAGTCGTCATGGGCTTGGGGTCACCCATCTCAAACTTCCTGAGTATGTCACTTGTATACTTGGCTTGATGGACGAAGGTACCCTCAAGGCCTTACTTGATCTGCAGCCCGAGAAAGAACTGGAACTCACCCATGAGACTCATCTCAAATTCCCTGCTCATCTGTTCAGCAAAACTAGACACCAAAGCATGAGATAAACCACCAAAGATTATATCATCAATATATATCTGAACTAACAGGGTGTCACCGCCACGACTCAACAAAAATAGGGTCTTGTCTACTGAACCCATCACAAACCCAGACTTGAGTAGAAAACTCTTCAACCTAGCATACCAAGCTCTAGGAGCTTGCTTCAGACCATAAATGGCTTTCCTCAACTTATACACCCGGTCTGGAAATCTAGCACTCTCAAAGTCAGGGGGTTGTCTCACATATACCTCCTCCTCTATGAACCCATTCAGGAAAGCAGACTTGGCATCCATTTGCTGCAGTTTGAAGCCTTTAGAGGCCGCAAAGGCAAGCAAAATCCTAATGGCTTCCAAACGAGCTACAGGGGCAAAGGTCTCCTCATAATCTATCCACTCCTTCTGACAGAAACCCTGGGCTACCAATCTCGCTTTGTTCCTCACAACCATTCCATCCTCACCCTGTTTGTCCTTGAAAACCCACTTGGTACCTATAGGGCGACAGTTTGGTGGAGGTTCAACTAAATCCCAGACATGGTTTCTCTCAAAGTTCTCCAACTCCTCATGCGCGGCGTTCACCCAGTTAGGATCAGATAATGCATGTGACACATCCCGGGTGTGATGCTCTGGCATCTCAAGTGCTTAATCATCCATCATACATGCAACATTCATCATAATACATCATGCAATGACATGCACTTGAACCCTAATTCAAATTTGGTTGAAATGCCACTTGTTAAAAACCTGTTTTCTGCATATATGTCTCTATGTTTGAGCCCATAACTTTGATTATATTTAGATTTGGGTGAAACTTATATTGACAAACTTGTAGACAATTTTATTGTGAACAACTTTGGTAATTGGTGCTTTGACATGCATGCAGGTTTGCATAGGGTTTTGGGGTTTTTTCTGTCAGCATGTGAAATCTGTCCAAACCTGACCAGTTTAGTAATTTTAAATTTTCTTGATCTTAAATCCAAAATCTTGCAATGCTGGTATTGAGAAAGTTGTAGATCATGAAATTTTGAACAACATTGGTATAAAACTCCTTATGTAAAAGTGTCTAGAAAATAGAATTTAGAATTTACAAGCTAGAGGGTTTTGTTGGTCAAACCTTAGTCAGCGGTTTAAATTCAAATTTACACCAGAATTTTGAATAGAACATGGTATACAAGTTTATAAGAGAAATGTAGAGGAGCAAATTTAGAACATTTCATCCAATTGGGTCTTCTTCAATATCGGCCTCTAACCTGTTCAAAAGTGGGGATTTCAAACAGAGGTTTCAGCGGTCAAAGATGGATTTTTCAATTTCGGGATTTTTCTTTCCTTCCCGTCTCACTGACCGGCGGGTCCCACCGGCAGACCGCCTTCGGAATCCCGCCCCCGGATTTGGAAAAACCGGCCAGTGGGTTCCACTCGCTTTCTCCCTCCGCGCAACCGGTCCGTGGACCACCTCCTCTCTCCACCCGCCTCGGCCCCACCTATCAGCTACCCGCGGCCCATGGACCGCGTCCATCGCCTCGTCACCGCCCCTCTCCCCCGCTCCGTCGCCTCCACGCAGCGACCACCGCCTGCTGCCGGCCGGCCGACGCCGCGCCCCGCGCCCCGCCCGCATCAGGACGGGACCTCGGCCAAGTTCGTCCCGCCCTCCTCCTTTTCCCACTCCACTCCGTCTCCTCTCCCACTCGTTGCGCCCCTCGTCTCTCTCTCTGTTTCCCACCGTCGCACGCCATCGCCGCAAACTTGGGCCGACCTCGCGCCCACTGCTCCGGCCGTCCCCGTGCCTCTTGCTCAACGCGCCGCCCTTCCTCACGTGCCACTCCACCGCTCCACCTAGGCCTAGGCCGCCACCTCCGCAACCTCGCGGCGCATTATCACGCCGAAGTTCGTCGCCCCGCCATAGCTAGGGGCTCGGGCTCAAGCTAGCACCGCCCCTCCGCTCGTCTCCGCTCCCCCACACCCCCACGCCGGCACTCCCCATACTCCCCTCCACCGAAAACCCCAGCCCTAGGCCGGCGAGACCCCACCGCCGCGCCGCACTACCTCGCCGAACTCCCACCTCCTCTGCTCACCGTCGCGGGCCGCCTCCGACGCCCCTCCGCCAAATCCAGGTAAGGGGTAAGGTTTCCCCGCTCCTCCTCTCCCTCCCCGACCACCGCCGGCGAGCCCGCGGGCCCCACGCGGCCGGTTCAACGGGCCGCTGCCGCCGGTCAACTCCCTACCGGCGGGAGGTTGAAGAAGGAAAAAGGGTTTTGCATTTTAACCCTCGGAGTTTCGGTGTTTTACGTTTAGGTCTGAGTCGCTGTGTAATGAGTCTCGCAAATCTTACGGTCTAGCCCCTGAAAACTACGGTTAATTACATATAATCCTTGGTCTAATGTATTTTTCATTTATTTCATTAATAAATCGGCTAAAACTTTAAAAAAATCATAACAATTCAAAGAAAAATCCAAAATGGACAAACTCAGTGGCTATGGACTCCTCTTGAGTAGATCTACAGGATAGGTATGATGTGGATGTGTGAAAAGACTGATTTGCCCCTGGTTTAATGCATGCATGGTGTAGGTTAATAAATAGTAAAAATGGACCAAATGAACTCCAAAAATTATGAAACTTGGAAAGTAGCTTTGTTATGGTAATTAGGCACTGTGTGAAATTTTATGGCAGTAGCACTTGTTGTTAAATGACCGATCTACCCCTAGGCCTACGTTTTTATAATAGAAATGTATGGGAAGTACTTGTCTTATAAAAAATCGCTCCAAATGTTATACTAGACTTTTAGGACACTCATTATGCTGCATATAGCTTGCTGGTAAGGTTTGAAGCCTGGCATGTTAAGTTTGAGTGACGATTTTAAAATGACAAAGTGTCACATACTTAACTAAATAATAGGAAAAAGTGTATTTAAACTGCTAGGAAAATTTTGGGAAAAATCTAGTAGCGTTATGGAGTATGTTGCTGCATGTGGTAAAGATTTGAGATCGATTGGAGTTTTCTAACTACATGAACTTATGAGTGCATTTTATTCGTAAAGGTAGCGTGTCCATTAATTTGCATGTATATGTTTAACTTTAAGAGACAACTTCCTTTCATTTGATAGGGACTGTGTACACATATAGAACAATTATTCCTAATAACTTCAAAGATAAGATGTGGTAATGGTTTGTACGATTTCTTAGTGATGGGCTGTATGATTTCTTAGCAAAGTCGTTAAGCTTTCTTGTTATGGGGTGTGTTTAAACTAAGAGTACCCGAACCCATTCTTCACAAGCTACTTGATCATGCCTTATATTTCATTGACACCTCATGCATACATCTGCCATTCATTGTACTCAAGTTTGCAATGTGCCATGTTTATAACACTGTATCGTAGACATGCATTTGCATTCTCTTGCACTCACTTGCATTTTATCATGCATATAGACCCCGCGTGCAAGGAGCTACCAACACATGAGAAACCAGTGATCAAGAAAACGGACGACAGGCTATATCCGGAGCAAGAAGACGGAGGGTCGCTGATTAAATCCGTCCCCGCTTCAAGGGGTTGCCTGGGGCAAAGCCTCACAACCCGGCAAACTAACCTAGTTTAGTTTGTTGGTTTTCTTAAGATCAAGCAAAGGTAGGCAGGACCATGATTTCTCCCAGCAAATACAACTCTCGTTTGATGATTACGCATATGCATTAGGAGTTATTTGAAACCAACTGCATTAGACTTCCTGGCCGCCCTGGCCCTAGCACCTATGCGTAGAGTTCGTAGGGCGAGTGCCTAGAATTGCTAGGTACGAGTAGATACGAGTGATTGTACTCGTCTCGTAGGTACGGCTTTACAAAGTGACAGAAATCTCACCTATGGAAGTTACTATACACGCTTATGTTTAAATGGAGACCGGGCGGAGAATTATTGAGTTAATTATTGATTATGGTATTGTGCACTGGACTCCGCCCGAGTCGCATAAGGCCCGTTCGCTGTTCGCCTGCTGATCGGCATAACATTGCTAGAGTGCTTATCCGGGATAATGGACCGGTGAAAGCTTACTTGTGCCATCCGAAGAACAGAGACAGACTCCTACTGTGACACCTTGGGGAGCTTGTAGTCGAGGGAGGGCTGACCCGACGTGACCGTGGTATCGCTCCTAAGACAGCACAACCTGGGAACAATGGAAGGATTGAATCGAACTTGGGATGGGACAAGTGGAGATGGGAGAAGCATATGTGGAACGCTGGGAGTTAGTAAGCATATGCCATCCTGGTGCTTCTAGTTATTCCCGGGAATTAACAAATCGATTCGAATCGCTGATGCTCACCAGGTGTGAGAATGCCAGATATCGCACACGGGCAACGTAGTAATAATTGGGAACATACTGTTTACGAAGTCACGCTTTTAATACAACATGCTTGGATGTGTATGATCTGTCCTACTATTCAGGGTGTTGCCCATCCACCGGTTGGAGGTCGATGGACTTGGGAGATGCTTTGAGGTCGAGGGAGGGCTGACCCGACGTACCGTGGTATCGCTCCTGAGACGGCTACTCCCAAGGGTTGGATGGAAGCGCTGTGAATCTTGGGACAGGACATGTTTTCATGTTTTACTTTTCATGCAAGTATTTACCTTATGTTATAAATGACTTTTTATGAATAATGGATAGCAGCTGTCAAATCCTGCTATCTGATATCAACATGACCTTGTTTAAGAATCAACAGCTAAGGACCCACATGATTAGTAAGCATGCTTTGCGTCAGCCGTAAGCCCCATCCATTAAGTCCTACTGAGTAATTAGTACTCAGGGTTTGCCCCCACTTTTGGCTTACAGGTACCGATGACTTTTGGACAACTGTACTGGAGGTGGTAGTACCGATGGGCTCGGTGCTATTCGCCTTGTTCATCCCTTCGTGAAGACTACTTAAGTATATTATTCTGCTGCGAGATGTTTTGGAAACGCTTCCGCTATATTTATATACTCTGAATTCGCTTCCGCTATATCTGAACATGTATTTAATTTCATACAATTGAGTTGTAAATTAAGTCTATTATTCTCTAGTTCAACTGCCTGTGATGATGTAATTGTTGTGGCTCCTTCGAGGGTCGGATGTGTTTGATGTCGGTTCCTCGGAATTGGTGTTATCGAGAGCTCGAAGGACTCTCGACGGACTACCGGGTTTAGTCTGGCCTAAGTACACTGCGGGCCAGAGGTGGCAGGTGTGCTTAGTCTAGATTAAGCAGGGCGGTTCCGCGACACCGGGGCTCAAAAGAAGCAACATATGCAGAGTGGGAGAAAAAGGCTAGAGAGTTAACCGAAGAGCGTATGACACACTGGTGAATGTCTCCAATCATCCTGTGTGGAGGGTGATCCCGCTGGACCTGCCGAGATGGAACAATCACGAAGGTCACCTCCCCTGCGTCCTCAGCGGGTCCAGCCTCTGCATGAGCTTGTCGTCGGGGGAGTGAGGAGGAAGCCGTAGGCAAGGGTCCTCCATCATCATCAGAGCTCGTAGCAGAGGGGGCAGGAGCTACAGCAGGTGTAGTGGCTCCTGCATCACCATCATCAACCGCACCTTCCTCATCCTAAAAGATGGGGGTGCCTTCTTTATCATCACCTGAAAGCTCAAAGGCAGGGGTTGTGCAGGGCAAAGTTTCATCAAAAGAAACCTCACAAGTCTCAACAACTTGCTTGGCCTCCAAAATCCACACACGAAAAGCCCTAGAACTAGAAGCATACCCCAGAAAAATCCCATCCAGACAACGAGACTCAAATTTGTCCAGATGCCCCGCCTTCTTAAGCACAAAACACCTGCAGCCAAACGCTCGCAAGTGCTTGATGCTGGGCTGCCTACCAAACCGAAGATCATACGAGGTCTTCCCAAGGAAAGCTCGCAAGAAGATCCGGTTCGCAATGTAACAGGCCGTATTCACTGCCTCAGCCCAAAAGCGCCTCGGAGTCCTGTGCTCATCGAGCATCGTCCGTGCCATCTCAACGAGTGTGCGGTTCTTGCGTTCGACAACATCGTTCTGTGGTGGGGTATATGGAGAAGAAAACTGGTGCTCAAGACCTAGGTCACGACAGAAGTTTTCAAAACGAGAGTTTCTGAATTCTCCGCCATTGTCACTTCGGATAGCCCTCATGGCCTTATGACTCTCATTTCTCAACCTCAGTACCAGATCCCGAACAAAACCAAACGCCTCATCCTTAAACTCCATGAAAAATACCCACAAAACTGCGAAAAGTTGTCCACAACGACAAGCACATACCACTTCCCACTGACCGACAATACCCGAGCGGGACCTACTGTATCCATATAGAGTAGCTTACCCGGATAGGAGGTCATAACCTGAGACACAGGAATGTGAGAAGCAGCAACCATCTTGCCATGACGACAGGGGTGGCAAACTAAGTCCTTCTCAGCTCTCAACTTGGGCAATCCTCGGATTAGGCCCATTGAACTCAACCTGACTAGCAGATCAAAGCTCAAGTGACCAAGCCTCCTATGCCACTTCCAAATATCAGCAGAAGGACTAGCAACCAAACAGCGAGTAGGGCCAGAAACAAATGTGAGGTCGACCCTAAAAACCAGACCAAAAGGTAGCAAAGAGCAAATAAGGGTCTCCTCAGCATCAAGAACGCAGCACGCACCCTTCTTAAAACGAACCTCAAATCCTTCATCGAGAAGTTGCGAAACAGAAACCAAATTGAACCCCAAATTTCGGACAAAAGCAACTTCTCTCAAGGAAAGCTTAGCAGAGAGCGAAACAGAACCAACACCCAGCACTTTACCTTGACCATTGTCCCCGAATGTGATGTACTCCTTGGTGCTCACAGGGTTGAGGCTGGAGAACCACTTGCGGTGCCCTGTCATGTGCCTAGAGCAACCGGAGTCCATGATCCAGACGTCCTCCATGCCTCGATCTAGCAAAGTCAAGTAAAGCGATGGTGAGCAAACGGTCCAGCACTGGGGTTAGTACCAAAACTGCTGTACCAGTGCCGAGCCATCTGCTCAAAAGTGGGGTAAGCACAATTAACAAAACCATCACGTCGATTAGGGTAACCACGACCTCGAAAGTGTGAAGCCTCAAAAGCTCTCTCAAAGCCTCGGTCACGAGGTCCATAGCCACGCTGAAAACGACTAGGAGCTCAACCGGCAAAGCGTGCCTCACCACCAGGAGCACGGGCCTGAAAGCCGCCTCCTCTCTCACCACCAGCAAAGCGGTCTCTCCTCTCACCGCGGTGGGGAGGATCTTGCCTACCTCCCCGGTAGAACTAATCCTGGTTCCCCCAAGCTCTCTCCTGCCTCTCAACCCGCTTCCTCCTGAAGCAAAACTCCTCTAGGTGGCCATTCCGCTGGCAAAACTCACAGTGTTAGACTGGCCTCGTAGGAACTGGGTTAGGCTGGGACTTGGGCTTAGGTGGTGTGGCCTTAGGTGCCTTAGGCTGCTGGACTGGCTTCTTGCCCTTGGGCTTAAGCTCTTTCTCAACAATCTTGTCCAGCTTAGCCTGGAAAGGCTTGGGTGACCAGTACTGCTTCTTTGGGGCAGCCTTGGCTGGCTCATGGTAAACCCTATCAACTGTCTCTCTTGGCTGGGTGGGTGTAGTCTTGATCTTAACTGGGGCACTCTTCTTACCCGAAGTGCTGCACTCTCCAAACCCAACACCACTCGTCTCACCCTCGGCTCTCTTGGTGCTCTCTATGATCATCTCTAGTTGGGGTTGCCTAGAATATACCCAACTGAGCACTTCTCTCAACCTGTTGTTGTCATTTTGCAAAGACAACATCTCCTTCCTCGGATCCTCTAGAACCACAGTCTGGGCAGCACAGGTGTCATAATCTAGGGAGGGAACCACAACAGCTTTCTCCAACTTTCTAATGGTGGCATCCCTATCCACCAGCTGCATCCTAAGGGTTAGGCAGTTCTCACAAGTGTCAGTAGGTGCTGAGAGCACCTCAAAGTCAGCTCTCAACTGCTCTAACTCACCTCTCAAAGTAGGACAGACCATACACGCACCCAACAGCGCAGGTCTAGCCCTAACCTCCTCAAGCTCCATGAGCTACCCCTCAAACTTCTCCTTCAGCACAGCTAGCTCTCTAGCTAGACAGGGGCAAGACTCACACTCGAGCTCTCCACTCAAAGTAGGCTCATCCAGTTTAGACTGGAGTTTGCCTAGCTCAGCCTTCAGCTCATCTATCTCCTCTACCCGCTTGGCATACCTATCTCTCTGGTCACTAAGCTCCGTCATGAAAGATTCGTAGGTAGGGCACTCAATCTCACTGGGTTAGGGTCTCACACTCCTCAACCTCTCATTCTCCTCTAAAGCCTCAGCAAGTTGGGCTTTCAACTTCTACAACTTCTTAGCTGCCTTCTCCAGCATCTTATCCTGGGCTTTCAACTCTCGGCTGTTCTGCTCTAGCATCTCAAGGATTTCGGCTTGCTCAAGAGTTACCTCATCATCGGAAGAAGAGTTGCTGCCGTCATCCTTGTTCTCCTTGTCCTCAAGCGCCATGGAGCAAACCGAGCTCCTTTTGTCCTTGTTCTTGCGCCTAGACTTGGTAGAGACGAAGCACAAGCCAGCTGGACCTCCTTCATCGTTCCTCTTGTCCTTCCTGTACGTGATCTCCTCATCGCTTGAGCTCGATGATGACGAAGAGGAAGAAGATCCGCTGCTGCAGAACCCGATCTCGGCGAAGAAGGCCTTGTCCCGCTTTCGGTTGTCCTTCTGGTAGCTCTTTAAAGCCTTTCGGAAGTTCTTCTTGCCGAAGGGACGCTTGCCGAAGCCGTGCTTGCTGGAGCGATGCTTGTCAAAGCAGGGCTTGCCGGAGTGGTACTTGTCGGAGTCGCGGGAGTAGCTCTTGCCCTTCTTATAGTAGTCGTTCTTGTTGGGGCATTCGACGATGAAGTGGCCGACCTCTCCGCACTCGAAGCATTTGGGCCGCTCGCCCCACTTCTTGCTCATCCGGTTGTCATAGGCGCACTAAAAGTGACTAGACACCAGACAAAGCTCATCATCCCCAAGTGTCACCAGCTGCTCCTCTGTAACAGACATCAAAGCAGAAAACGAGAAGTTGTGTAACAGGGGGTTAGTGATAGACTCACTAGATGGGGGTAGCCAAGGCCAGACTCTTAGAACCTGTACAAGCAAGGGAATCTCTCAACTTGTAATCTACTTCTGTGGCCTTGAGCTTACTATAAAGCGCCTCTACTCCTATCGTATCATACCTTGCCGACTCAATGATTGAGTTCACCTTGATCTCCCACACTTTTCTGTCCAAAGCATACAACAACTTGATAGCCTGCTGATGATCGGTGTATGGGAGCTCAGCAAGGGCAGAGTTGACATGCAATTTGTTGATAATCGACTCAAAGCGACCAAACAAGTTGTCTACTGACTCTCCCGGCTTCTGGATGAAATTTTCATATTCGCGCCGGTAAGTCTCCACAAGCCTAGCCTTAATCGTCGCAGTACCCTCGTGGTGTGCACTAAGTAGTGACCATATCTCACACGCAGTATTAAGGTGACTCACTCTCTCATAATCCACGGGACCAAGCCCGGAAAAGAGAAAGTTAACTGCCTTGGTATTTGCCTCATGCCGAGCTACGATATCCTGTGTAGTACGCTCAGCGACTGGAAGCACCACAAAAGTCGTACTCTGAGTAGCATCCCATATGTCCTGACTCTAGCTAACAAGGAATGCCTCCATCCTACCTTTCCAGTAGGGATAGCCATCGGAGCCAAGGACAAGAATTTTCCCAGAGTAAGTCATCGTCGCTACGGTTTCGTCACCGGTTAAGGTATAGGAAACCTAACCGGCTCTGATACCACTTGTAGGACCGAGAAGTGAGACTAGAGGGGGGTGAATAGGAGCACTTAAAAGCTCAAACTCACGAACCCCCAGTGTAGAGTGACAGCTACCTCACACAACAAGCGCTAGACACCGTCCACTGAACGGAAACGTGTCTAGCAAGACTTGGTGTCGCCCACTGAACGGGTACACACCAAGCGAGCGAAAGCACGAGACGCAACGATCACAAGATCGCAAGTCAAGCGAAACAACAACTCACGCACTAGTGACTTGTTCGCCACTCAACGCACCGAAATGCGCCCTACTGGTTCACAGCAGGTTAAGAGTATGGGCAGCAATAAGAAACACTAACAGCGAGGTCGAAGCAAAAGCCGGGTGTGATGCTCCGGCATCTCAAGTGCATAATCACTCATCATACATGAATCATTCATCTTGAGCATCATGGCATAACATGTGTGGGTGCATTGGAAACAAGTTTGGTTTATATTGCATAGTGAAAAACCCTATCATTTCATGTGTGATGCTATGTTTATAGTCGTATCTTTGATTCTATTGAGATCTGGGTGAAGTTCATATTGACAAAACTGTAGAGACACATGAGATAAACAACTTTTCTAATTGGGGTCTTGTCATATAAGGAGGTTTATGAGGTGATTAGGGTCATTTAATGGCAGTACAGAAAACCAGTTCAAATTAGGGCTGATTTGAAATTCTAAGTTTACTCTGACCTACAGCCACTTTCATACAAAGCTCATATTAGAGAAATTGTAGGCTATGAAATTCTAAGCAAACTTGTCAAGAGGCAGCTGGGGACAAAATGCATGCAACTAGGTGTTTCTGTTTCCCTAAGCAATAAAGGTCCCACGGTCCACAATGGGCCTGTCATATAAATTCAAATGAAATTCATATTTATCAAATGATTTTTGTATGAAACCTTTTGAAAAAGTTGTAGAGTTCAAAGAGTAGAACATTTCATCCAATTACCACTTTTCCAAATTCGGCTCCTAAATAGGTCAAAATGACGAATTACAGGAGGTGAGAAAACACATTTTTCTTTTTCTAGAATTCCCCCTCCCCGCGGTCACTGACCAGTGGGCCCGCCGCGCGCGCGTCGACCGTGTCAGGGACGACGGCCGCCGCGTGGCCGGCGGCGTATGGTCACGCCGCGCGCGACGCGGATCGCCCCGGCCACGCCCCGCTCCCCCGTGCCTTCACCTGGATGGGATACTGCCCCGGTTCACTCCCTCCCTCGCCTCACTCGCTCGCTCACTCTCTCTCTCGCTCGCGCGCCGACGCCATAGCCGCCGCCTCGAGCTCGCGACGCCGGCCGCCTCAGTCCACCTCCGCGCCTCCAACCGCCGCCGCCGGGTTCGCCTCGCCCTTGCGCACCCGCCGAGGTAGACCTCGTCGTCCCTCTCCCCCTTATCTCCTAGATCGGGCCGAGCCCCGTCGCGTCCGCCATGGCCGGGCCGAGCTCGAGCTCGAGCTTGCGCCGCCGCCGTCCGCCCTCGCCGCACCCCTAGACCACCCTCACCGCACGCGCCGCTCCACCCTGCACCCGAGGTGCCTACCCTCGTCGCCATTCCCCCACCCCTCACTAAGATCCGCTGTCACTCGACGTCGCGGCCACGCCGCCGACGCCGTCGCGCACCCTCGGTTCACCACCTTCCCCGACCTCGCCTCGTCGTCCCCTACCCTGAGATCTAGCCCGGTTTGAAGCCCGCGCTCGCGCGCACCCGACGCACGTCGCATCGCGGCTCCGGCGAGCCCGAGCTCGCCGGCGCGCACGCCGCCGCGCCGTCGCGCGCGGCGGGAGGAAGAAGACGGGGGGTGATTTTTAAATCTACCCCCCCCGGATTTTGTGTTTTTGCAATATTAAACCGAGCGCTATTCACTGAGTCTCTGCATTCTTACGTGCTAGCCCCTGAGATCTAGGGTTATTTCTGTTTTAGTCCCTGGATCTATGTTTTTCCATTTCTTTTTCCTATATTTCGGCTGAAACTTTGGAAATTCATATAAAATCGAATAAAAATCATAAAAAGGTAAACTCAGTTGCGTTGTACTCCTTGTAAATAGATCTACACAGTAGGTATAATGTGGAGGTGTGAATGTACGCTTTTGCCCCTGTTTTTGAATGTGCATGATAAATCAATGAAAAATAGGAAACATGGTCTAGATGGAATCCAAAGGTGATGAAACTCGGTCGGTAGCCTTATTAGGGTGTTTTGATACTGTGGTAGTTTTTGGTGACTCAATATCCTACTGTTTATTCTCTGTTTTACCATTTTGCATGTATTTTATGCTTAAATTGATAGTTTGGAAATGTGGTCCATGCAAAATATGTTGAATATGACTCCCTGGTATTTTTCTTAGGTTCTATATAGTGTGTGAACACCACCGGTAAAATATGAGCTCCTGCATGTGTAGTTTTGGTGGTGATTTGAAAATGAAAAATCTTGACTTGGAGAAATAGATAAATGGAAAAATGAGGTCTAATGTGCAAGATAAATTCTAGCAAAATTCTAGTAGCATATGGGAGTGCTGTAGAGTCCAGAAAGTATATGCTAGAGGGATATTCTCACTGTTTATATGTACATCTTAATTTGCACTAGTTTTATATATGGGAAATAGAGGTCCTGTCAAAACTTGGGAGTTTTAGCTTGTAAATTTTTGTACATGCAGTTCATACTAAGTATAGCTCACTGGTATTTATCTTCAGAAACTATTCCAATAAATTATAAAAATTCTGACGAGCTGTAGGGCTGAAAAATTGCTGGAATTTTAATAAAATAATTATAACTCCAATTGGGCTGAAATTTTGACAGTAGCTTTGGGTATGCAGAGTCTATTTGTCATAAACGTTTGGGCTTGTTTGGTTATACTTTACCGCTGCATCTTGAGTACGTAACTTTATTCACAAATGAGCATGATTTACCCTAAGCACATACGTGTGTAGTGATTCATCTACTGCATCATTTCTCATAGAGTATCTGCTGGTCATTAACATTGGCATTTCATCTTCATCAAGTGCATACATTTGCATTCATATGCACTCATGCCTGCACCTTTCATGCATATAGATCCCACGAACGAGGAGCTGCCACCGGATCAACCGCTGATTGAGAAGCCCGAGGACGAGCCAGAAGACCCAAACGCGACTGCTGATCACACCGCCGAGGAAGCACCCTCTAACCCGAGCGGAGAAGGTAGGCAGGACCATACTACTCAGCTAATATAATAATGCTTATTGATTACGCATATGCATTAAGAGTTGCCTGAAACCAATTGCATTAGACATCCCGGCCGCCCTGGCCCTAGATCCTATGAATAGAGTTCGTAGGACGAGTATGCCTAGAAATGCTAGGTACGAGTAGACATGAGTGAGCACTGTCAGTCGTCGCGTAGGTGATATTTCAAAACCTCAGAACTCTTACTATGATGCAATTTTTGGCTATTTATGTTGGTATTAAATTGAGACGGGGCAGAGCGTAAATTTACTTTCGTGGTGTGCGTTGTTGTTCTCCGGCTCCGCCCTGGTCGCATAAGGCCCGTTCGCTGTTCGCCTACTGATTGACACAACATTGCTAGGAGTGCTTATCCGGGTCGTCGGACCGGTGAAAGTCTTACCGGCCCCATCCTACTATTCATGGTGCTGCCCATCCACTGATAGGGGGCCGATGGACTTAGGAGGTGCTTGGAAGTTGAGGGAGGGCTGACCCGACTCACGTGGTATCGCTCCTGAGACGGCTACTCCCAAGGGTTAGGTGGGGGCGCTGTGAATCTTGGGACGGGACAGGTGGAGATGGGGGATATATGTGTGGAACGCGATGGCTAGTAAGCATATATCCCTTGGCATTTTTAGTTATTCCCGGGAATAAAAAAGAATCGATTCGAATCGCTGATGCTCACCAGGTGTGAGAGTGTCAAATATCGCACATGGGCAACGTAGTAACAAATCTCAAATTACTATACTTATGATCATGTTTTCAAATACAACATGATTGGTGTATATGATGGAATTCTTACATGCAACTGATGATGGATTACTTTCGTGCAAGTTTTTATGGTTTACTTTCCTGCAAAGAGTTAATAACGTTATCATGACCTGTCCTTAATATGATGAAGGATAGCAGCTATCAAATCCTGCTACCCTCTATTAACACTTTGCTGATCAAAAATCAATGGCTAAGGACACACATTGATTAGTAAGCTGTGCTTTGCATCAGCCGTAAGCCACGTCCATTAAGTCCTATTGAGTAATTAGTACTCAGTGTTTGCCCCCAATTTTGGCTCACAGGTATGGAGTTTCTCATGTGTCCCTGCATTGGAGGGGGCACATGTGTGCAGCATGATTAGAAGATGACGTTTGTGGCACCGGGACAACATCAGTGGGCTTGATGTTGATTCCCTTTTGCAAATTCCGCTGCATTTGCTGAACTCTGAACTATTTCTATCTTCCGCTGCGAGATATTTGAGAACTTATGTTATCCTATGACTATGTTGGATTTGAAACTTTAATTTGAACTGGTCTGTAAACTAATTCTATTATCTATCTATATTCAACTGCCTGTGATGATGTAATGGTTGTGGCTCCATCGAGGGTCAATGTGTACGATGTTGGTTCCTCTGGGATTGGTGTTATCGAGGGCCGAAGGCCACTCGACGGACTACCGGGTTTGGTCCAGCTTAAGTGTACTGCAAGCCAAAGGTGGCAGGTGCACTTAATCTGGGTTAAGCAGGGCGGTTCCGCCACAGCTGGTATCAGAGCTGATCATACACAGACAATAGTTATATCATCAAGTTTTGGTTTAGAAAACTATTTTCGAAGGCCTTTTCAAGTATTTGAAAAATGAGAGTATACGATAAGCCCATACTAAGGATGTTAGTGTTATCCAGGTGACATCGCTGACATTCTGACCCAGATAGAACTCATGTGCATATTCGGCGCTTTGGGTAGCAACTTTTTGGCCATAGCTGTCCCCAGTACTGGTGGAAGCTATTGGGTTTTGCGAACGGTTGTAAACTCTGCATTCATGCTGTATAAGTAAAAGCTCTTTAAGGGTGGTGGGCATGTTTGAGGCTTTCATACCCACCACACTTACATTCGGATTTGGGATCCACCTTTTTCTCGACAATCCCCAGTACTGGAGGAAAGTCAGGCTTTGAGGAAAAGTTGCATCGGCCCACCAACGTTGTCCACGCAGCGGTCACGCGTGGATGCCACACTATGTGGTAATGTATGAGCATGCATTCTTCTGCAGGTACACTAACTACGTGCAGAATTAAGAACGGTCAGGAAACGATTAGTTGCATTAGAGAGTGCCGTGCATATGTGTCACCGAATTATCGATAGCTATATGTACTTTTCTCCTAGATGTGTGATGTGAGACCGTCTAGATATGAAACATGCATCATGTTTACTGCTTTTATTATTGGGGTATTATTAAAATGCAACGAAATAAAATCGTGATGTTAAATTTACCTTCCATATGATGCACTGTTATATCTTTGTCATAACCTCTCACATGAAAAATATGTCCCTCGCTAATGCACAGCCTTGCTTATCCAAAACAGATGGCCAGGACCAAGCAGACCGCACGCAAGGCCACCGGAGCCAGGACCACTGTTCTCCCTGACGTGACCCACACTCCCCCTGTGGTGGAGGATGGGTTGCTCCACACTCGTTGCAGAGAGGAGTGTCCCCTGTCCCAGATGCTGTGCAGGGCCCTGAGGGAGATGGGGCGTCGTCCCTGTCCCTTCATCTCGGTGCAGACGGTGCACGAGGAGGGCAACTGCATGGCCCGGGTTGTCCTTCCTCGAGGGACGTTTGCGGGCCAACAGACCCTCACCGCTTACGGGGCCAATGAGGAGGAGGCTTACCGTAAGGCAGTGATGGGAGCCCTCACTTCACTGAGCTCCAGGTGGAAGGCAGGCCACACGGTCCTGCGCTTCCTCCCCACCAATGACCTCGACCACGCTTGGCAGGACCGCCGCGAGCAGCTCCGGGACAGGAATGGCTCCCGACCCTTGGTGGCATGCATGGACTATGCCCGTGAGGCGCGCGGAATGTACCACCGTGCGGAGAACCGGAGCCGCTTCTACTTTGCCAGGTACACGGAGGCCCGTACCCGTGTGGAGGAGTTAGAGGCCCAGGTGGCGCAGCTGCAGCAGCGTCTGGCAGAGTACGAGCCGCCGCAGCAGCCCGCACCTTTGGAGAAGGAGAAGGAGTCCTCGGAGCCCATGGAGGTGGAAGAGGAGGAGGAGAACGCTCCGTCGGACGCGAACTCCCGGGTGTAGAAGGATGTGATGGTGAAGATGTGGATTGATGTTGTAGGAACAGCACGTTGAAAGCGTTGTTTTGTAATATTCCGCTCCGTGCTTTCGATTCATGGTTGTACTAAACACTGGTGAGATGTGAGAGCTCATTTAAGTACGCCATTTGAAGTAGTTTGGGAACATTTTAGCCTGTAATATTTGATGGTTGGTCGATCCGACTATCGTACTGCGATGTAACCGTAAGACTTTTAAATGTTGCTTGAACTATCTATGTGGTTCGTGAAGCTAGATGGATGGCATTGAAATGATGGGATGAGTTGCACGGAGGTGAAGGAAGTTGTACCTCGTTTTGGATTGCGTCTTGCAATTTGGAATTTTTGCACAGTTGTGGTTAAAACTGGTATTATCTTCGATTATGTAGGGATTTAAGCCAAGAGTTGAATAGAAAAGATGTAGGGAACTGTCTGGTGTACAACTTTGTCAATTGGAGCTTTCTCTAATTGTGCTCAGGTCTAGAGTTACGGTCGAATTTCTCAAGAGCCTGTAATCTGGACTGAAGCAGCACCAGTAGGAAAATCCCATTTTTCACACCCTTAGTGCAGGAACTGAACTGGGAGCATATTGTCAAAATTGTAGATCTGGGAGTGTAGAACAACTTTGTTATACAAAGTTTCTCCTAAATACGTCTCGTTTGGGAGATATGGCTGAAATCACGCCGTCACTGAAATCTGAACTAAACTGATATATACTGACGTACACTGGAATTTGGACAAGATACTAATAGAATCCCCAAAAACCTTCTATACAAAAGTGAAAGACCACAGAACAAGGAATAACTTTGCTATGGGGGGCATAATCAAAAGATGCACGGTTTAAGAGCAGCGGACCGATAAAGTCGTTGCTGTCCAGAAATTCACGCGATAGTCGGGTGCTAAACGCCAACACATCGAGCTATGGCTTATATGACAGTGGTCGAACCGTTGCAAGAAGAAAGCTAATACTTCACTGCAATTATATGTTTCTGTCTTACATGTTTTGAGTAACTGTGTTTCGGCGCATTTAATTGCTTTAAAGTGGTTGGACTAAACACTGTTAGCTTCATTCTTGCAGATGGTGAACACTCGCAACGGGCAGACCTCAGGCCAGCAGCCACACGATGCATCACCCCCGCCGGAGCTAGCTACTCTGGTTGTGCAGCAAGCGGAGTTAATCCGCATGATGGCAGAAGAACGCCAAGCTTAGGGGCAACAGCGGGCATAGGAACACCAGCCCCATGGCATCACCTACCAGGACTTCGAGGGACTGCGCTCTCCTGTCTTCACTACGTGCCCTGAGCCACTCGCAGCAAATGATTGGCTCCGTACAATTGAGTCCAAGTTCACACTGCTTACGGGGTTGACTGAGCAGAAAAAAGCTCGGTTTGCGGCACTATTACTTTAGGGCCCCGCTAGAGCTTGGTATGCCACGTTTCAGGCTATGCAGCAGCGGGATCACGTGATCACTTGGGAGGAGCTCCGTACGGCTTTCCGGGCCCACTACATCCCGGCAAGTCTTATGGAGCAGAAGCAGCGTGAGTTCAGGGAGCTCAAATAGGGCAGTCGCACGGTGATGCAGTATGTGCAAACGTTCATACAGCTGTCATAGTACTCGCCTGGGGATGTGGTAGATGATCCTAGCAGAGCGGCCAGACTCTTGCAGGGTTTTGACCCCACCCTCCAGACACATCTAGGGCGTCGTTACCAGAGCTTCTCAGAGCTGGTCGACACTGCACTGGACATGGAGAATCGCCTCCGTGTTGCTAATGAGGACCAGAAAAGGAAACGTCAGGCCAGTAGTGCACAGGGGTCGTCTCAGAAGCAGAAGGCCAATTACCAGCAGCAGCCCCGCTACGTGATCCGGCCCAATCAATCGGGTTGGTTCCACCGAGCTCCGCAGCAGCAGCAGTACCCGGCCTACCGTGCACCCGCGCAGCTTCCCGCTCCTCGTGCTCCCACCGCACCAGGACCCGGGAATCCTTGCTCCAATTGTGGCAAGACAGGCCACTTTAGCAGGGAGTGCCGCGCTCCTCGCAGGATCCAAGGCCCCACTCCTGCGGGTGGCAGTCAGCAGAGCAAGCCCATGGGGAACACACCGCGGAAGGGCCAAGTGCACTATATTCACTTGGAGCAGATCCCCGTCGGGGAACCGGTACTCGCTGGTACGTTCTCAGTCAACGGTCACCAAACCGTCGTGCTATTTGATTCTGGGGCCACGCACACCTTCATTAGTCAGTCATATGCATCGAAGCATGCGATAAAAACTTCTTGCATAAAAGAAAGTTACAACATCTCTGCACCTGGAAACCCCATTAACACGAATTTGATAGTAAAGAGGTTGCTTTTAAGTATAGGAGGGGAAGATTTCATCATCAGTACTGTGGTGCTGCCACACCAAGGGATCGATGTCATACTAGGAATGAATTGGATGAACGAAAACCATGCAGTCCTGGATGTTGGCAGCAGGACAGTAAAACTAAAGTCTAATGTTAGTGGAAAGATTCTAAACATCCACATGCCAAATCAGAAGCACATCGAACCTACTGTGAATGCAACTGAACTACAAGAAATCAAAAAGATACCTGTAGTATGTGAATTCCCAGGCGTGTTTCCGGAGGAGCTCCCTGGTCTTCCACCGGATAGGAATGTTGAGTTTAGCATCGAGTTGGTTCCAGGTACGGCACCCGTCTCTAAGAGACCGTATAGGATGGCACCAGATGAACTTAAAGAGTTGAAAACGCAGTTGCAAGAGCAGCTGGATAAAGGTTTCATCCGCCCTAGCTCATCACCTTGGGGGTGCCCAGCCCTCTTTGTCGAAAAGAAGGACCAAGGTGGTAAACGGCTATGTGTGGACTATCGGACTCTAAATGCAGTCACAGTCACAAACAAATACCCACTGCCATATATTGATATTTTGTTTGATCAGCTAGCTGGGGCTAGAGTCTTCTCAAAAATTGACCTGAGATCTGGATACTATCAGATAAAAATCCGAGAGGAGGATATCCCCAAAACGGCTTTCTCGACTAGATATGGCTTGTATGAGTACCTAGTCATGTCTTTCGGATTGACCAATGCACCGGCTTTCTTCATGTATATGATGAACTCAGTGTTCATGAATGAGCTGGACAAATTTGTGGTAGTGTTCATTGATGATATACTGATCTACTCCAAAAATGAAGAAGAACACGAAGAACACTTGCGGATTGTACTCACTCGGCTCAGAGAACACAAACTCTATGCCAAGTTGAGCAAGTGCGCGTTTTGGCTAAAAGAAGTAAGCTTCTTGGGTCACATATTGTCCAAGAAAGGGGTAGCTGTCGATCCCAGCAAGGTAGAAAGTGTACTAAATTGGAAGCAACCCGAATCCGTAACTGAGATCCAGAGTTTACTCGGTTTAGCGGGCTACTACCGCCGCTTTATCAAGGATTTCTCCAAGACAGCAAAGCCAATGACCTCATTGACCAAGAAAAATGCTAAGTACATGTGGAGTCCGAACTGTGAGGAAGCCTTCCAGAGTTTAAAGAAATCCTTGACAACCGCACCAGTACTAGCACAACTGGACGTCACGAAACCGTTCAATGTGTATTGTGACGCCTCCGGCAATGGGCTTGGCTGTGTCCTAATGCAAGAAGGGAGGGTAGTCGCTTACGCTTCCCGTCAATTGAAAAAACATGAAACCAATTACCCAACTCATGATCTAGAACTGGCAGCAGTGGTACACGCACTGAAAATATGGAGGCACTATCTGCTAGGCAATACTTGTCATATCTACACCGACCACAAGAGCCTCAAATACATCCTCACCCATCCCAAATTGAATATGAGGCAACGACGGTGGTTAGAATTGATAAAAGATTATGACTTGGAAATTCATTATCATCCGGGCAAGGCGAATGTAGTAGCGGATGCACTAAGCCGTCAGGCTCATTGCAATGTGATTGAAGCCCGGCCCATAGTAAGAGTGCTATGTTGCGAGATAGATGAAATCGAATTGCCTACAGAACAGCTAGCTGAGCTCTATAACCTCATTATTGAGCCCACCATCAAAGAACAAATCATAACTGCACAAAAGCAAGATAAGGGCATGGCGTTCATTCGTGAAGGAATGGATGAGAAGAAGAGAGCATGCTTCACACTTGATGACCAAGGTGTGTTGTGGTTTAAAAATCGGTTGGTGGTCCCTAAGGACATGGAATTGAGGAAGAGGATTCTAGATGAAGCTCACACGTCTATGTTCACTATGCACCCGGGCAGTAACAAAATGTACCAAGACCTGAAACAGAAGTTTTGGTGGACTCGTATGAAACGGGAGATCGCCAAGTACGTATCCGAGTGTGACGTGTGTCAAAGAATAAAAGCTGATCACCTAAAGCCTGCGGGTATGCTTCAGCCGCTTGAGGTTCCCGCCTGGAAATGGGAAAACATACACATGGACTTCATTGTGGGTCTACCTCCCACACAGAAAGGGTATGATTCGATCTGGGTAGTCATTGACCGATTCACGAAAGCCGCACATTTCCTTCCTGTCAAGACCACTTATCGAGCAAAACAATATGCCGAGCTATATATTTCTCGAATTGTGGCACTACACGGTGTTCCTCTAACCATCACTTCGGACAGAGGCTCATTGTTTGTGTCACGCTTTTGGGAGCATTTGCAAACCGCTCTTGGGACTATCTTGATTCATAGTTCGGCGTATCATCCACAAACCAGCGGCCAAGTTGAGAGAGTAAATCAGATCTTAGAAGATATGTTGAGGGCTTGTGCATTAACTTATTCCACCAAATGGGATGAGTGTCTCCCCCTAGCAGAATTTGCTTATAACAACAGCTACCAGAAGAGCTTAGAGATGGCTCCTTTGGAAGCTTTATATGGTAGGAGATGTAGAACACCCCTCAATTGGTCCAAACCAGGTGAACATGTCACTTTTGGCCCTGATTTGGTAACCCAAGCCGAGGAGCAAGTTAAACTTATACACAACAACTTGAAAAGAGCACAGTCTAGGCAAAAGAGTTACTCTGACAAGAGAAGACGACCATTGGTTTTTGAAGTAGATGATCATGTGTACCTTCGGGTGTCACCAATGAAAGGGGTACATCGTTTTGGTGTGAAAGGAAAGTTAGCGCCAAGATACGTGGGTCCGTTTAAGATCACTGAACAATGCAGGCCAGTTGCTTACCGGTTGGAGCTACCTCCACATCTGGCTGCGGTTCATGACGTATTTCATGTCTCGCAACTTAAGAAGTGTTTGAGAGTGCCGAAAGAAGCAGTGGACACCTCGCAAATTCAAATTGAGCCTGACCTCACTTATGAGGAACGTCCTATAAAAATCCTCGACCAAAAACAAAGAGCAACAAGAAGAAGAGCAATCAACTTTTACAAAGTACAATGGAGTAATCACTCCGAAGAAGAAGCGACTTGGGAGCAAGAAGAATACTTGCAAACCAAATACCCGGGTTTCCTTTCAGCTACTACAAATGAGTATGTATAACCATCTGAATACAAAATTTATTCGAAATCATACACAATGCACTGCATCCTAATTTAACTTATCCACCCACATCACATCAACAAATCTCGGGACGAGATTTCTTTAAGGGGGGTGGGTTGTGATGCTCCGGCATTTCAAGTGCATAATCACTCATCATACATGAAGCATTCATCTTGAGCATCATGGCATAACATGTGTGGGTGCATTGGAAACAAGTTTGGTTTATATTGCATAGTGAAAAACCCTGTCATTTCATGTGTGATGCTATGTTTATAGTCGTATCTTTGATTTTATTGAGATCTGGGTGAGATCATGGCATAACATGTGTGGGTGCATTGGAAACAAGTTTGGTTTATATTGCATAGTCGTATGTTTAGAGTTCAAAGAGTAGAACATTTCATCCAATTACTACTTTTCTAAATTTGGCTCCTAAATAGGTCAAAATGATGAATTACAGGAGGTGAGAAAACACATTTTTCTTTTTCTGGAATTCCCCCTCCCCGCGGTCGCTGACCGGTGGGCCAGCCGCGCGCGCGTCCACCGTGTCGGGGACTACGGCCGCCGCGTGGCCGGCAGCGTACAGTCACGCCGCGCGCGACGCGGATCGCCCCGGCCGCGCCCCGCTCCCCTGCGCTTTCACCTGGACGGGATACCACCCCGGTTCACTCCCTCCCTCGCCTCACTCGCTCGCTCACTCTCTCTCTCGCTCGCGCGCCGACACCATAGCCGCCGCCTCGAGCTCGCGACGTCGGCCGCCTCAGTCCACCTCGGCGCCTCCAACCGCCGCCGCCGGGTTCGCCTTGCCCTTGCGCACCCGCCGACGTAGACCTCGTCGTCCCTCTCCCCCCTCATCCCCTAGATCGGGCCGAGCCCCGTCGCGTCCGTCATGGCCGGGCCGAGCTCGAGCTCGAGCTTGCGCCGCCGCCGTCCGCCTTCGCCGCACCCCTAGACCACCCTCACCGCACGCGCCGCTCCACCCGCACCCGAGGCGCCTACCCTCGTCGCCATTCCCCCACCCCTCACCTAGATCCGCCGTCGCTCGACGTCGCGGCCACGCCGCCGACACCGTCGCGCACCCTCGGTTCACCACCTTCCCCGACCTCGCCTCGCCGTCCCCTACCCCGAGATCTAGCCCAGCTTGAAGCCCGCGCTCGCGCGCACCCGACGCGCGTCGCATCGCGGCTCCGGCGAGCCCGAGCTCGCCGGCGCGGCGCGCGCGGCGGGAGGAAGAAGACGCGGGGGGGTGATTTTTAAATCTACCCCCCGGGTTTTGTGTTTTTGCAATATTAAACCGAGCGCTATTCACTGAGTCTCTGCATTCTTACGTGCTGGCCCCTGAGATCTAGGGTTATTTCTATTTTAGTCCCTGGATCTATGTTTTTCCATTTCTTTTTCCTATATTTCGGCTGAAACTTTGGAAATTCATAAAAAATCGAATAAAAATCGTAAAAAGGTAAACTCAGTTGCGTTGTACTCCTTGTAAATAGATCTACACAGTAGGTATGATGTGGAGGTGTGAATGTACGGTTTTGCACCTGTTTTTGAATATGCATGATAAATCAATGAAAAATAGGAAACATGGTCTAGATGGAATCCAAAGTTGATGAAACTCGGTCGGTAGCCTTATTAGGGTGTTTTGATACTGTGGTAGTTTTTGGTGACTCAATATGCTACTGTTTATTCTCTGTTTTACCATTTTGCATGTATTTTATGCTTAAATTGATAGTTTGGAAATGTGGTCCATGCAAAA
This sequence comes from Paspalum notatum, assembly GCA_022530915.1. Taxonomy (NCBI): domain Eukaryota; kingdom Viridiplantae; phylum Streptophyta; class Magnoliopsida; order Poales; family Poaceae; genus Paspalum; species Paspalum notatum. The sequence continues at coordinate 16,314,469 of CM039688.1, forward strand.
TATGTTGAATATGACTCCCTGGTATTTTTCTTAGGTTCTATATAGTGTGTGAACACCACTGGTAAAATATGAGCTCCTGCATGTGTAGTTTTGGTGGTGATTTGAAAATGAAAAATCTTGACTTGGAGAAATAGATAAATGGAAAAATGAGGTCTAATGTGCAAGATAAATTCTAGCAAAATTCTAGTAGCATATGGGAGTGCTGTAGAGTCCAGAAAGTATATGCTAGAGGCCTATTCTCACTGTTTATATGTACATCTTAATTTGCACTAGTTTTATATATGGGAAATAGAGGTCCTGTCAAAACTTGGGAGTTTTAGCTTGTAAATTTTTGTACATGCAGTTCATACTAAGTATAGCTCACTGGTAAAAGTTCATCTTCAAAAACCATTCCAATAAAGTATAAAAATTCTGACAAACTGTAGGGCTGAAAACTTGCTGGAATTTTAATAAAATAATTATAACTCCAATTGGGCTGAAATTTTGACAGTAGCTTTGGGTATGCAGAATCTATATGTCATAAAAATTTGGGCTCGTTTGGTCATACTTTACTGCTGCATCTTGAGTACGTAACTTTATTCACAAATGAGTATGATTTACCCTAAGCACATACGTGTGTAGTGATTCATCTACTGCATACGTGTCATTTCTCATAGAGTATCTGCTGCACATTAACATTGGCATTTCATCTTCATCAAGTGCATATATTTGCATTCGTATGCACTCATGCCTGCACCTTTCATGCATATAGATCCCGCGAACGAGGAGCTGCCACCAAATCAACCGCTGATTGAGGAGCCCGAGGACGAGCCAGAAGACCCGCACGCGACTGCTGATCACACCGCCGAGGAAGCACCCTCTAACCCTAGCAGAGAAGTTAGGCAGGACCATACTACCTAGCTAATATAATAATGCTTATTGATTACGCATATGCATTAGGAGTTGACTGAAACCAATTGCATTAGACATCCCGGCCGCCCTGGCCCTAGATCCTATGAATAGAGTTCGTAGGACGAGTATGCCTAGAAATGTTAGGTACGAGTAGACACGAGTGAGCACTGTCACTCGTCGCGTAGGTGATATTTCAAAACCTCAGAACTCTTACTATGATGCAATTTTTGGCTATGTATGTTGGTATTAAATTGAGACGGGGCGGAGCGTAAATTTACTTTCGTGGTGTGCGTTGTTGTTCTCTGGCTCCGCCCTGTCGCATAAGGCCCGTTCGCTGTTCGCCTGCTGATTGACAAAACATTGCTAGGAGTGCTTATCCGGGTCGTGGGACCGGTGAAAGTCTTACCGGCCCCGTCTTACTATTCATGGTGCTGCCCATCCACTGATAGGGGCCGATGGACTTGGGAGGTGCTTGGAAGTAGAGAGAGGGCTGACCCGACTCACGTGGTATCGCTCCTGAGACGGCTACTCCCAATGGTTAGGTGGGGGCACTGTGAATCTTGGGACGGGACAGGTAGAGATGGGGGATATATGTGTGGAACGCGATGGCTAGTAAGCATATATCCCTTGGCATTTTTAGTTATTCCCGGGAATAAAAAAAATCGATTCGAATCGCTGATGCTCACTAGGTGTGAGAGTGTCAAATATCGCACACGGGCAACGTAGTAACAAATCTCAAATTACTATACTTATGATCATGTTTTCAAATACAACATGATTGGTGTATATGATGGAATTCTTACATGCAACTGATGATGTATTACTTTCATGCAAGTTTTTATGGTTTACTTTTCTGCAAAGAGTTAATAACGTTATCATGACCTGTCCTTAATATGATGAAGGATAGCAGCTATCAAATCCTGCTACCCTCTATTAACACTTTGCTGATCAAAAATCAATGGCTAAGGACACACATTGATTAGTAAGCTGTGCTTTGCGTCAGCCGTAAGCCACGTCCATTAAGTCCTATTGAGTAATTAGTACTCAGGGTTTGCCCTCAATTTTGGCTCACAGGTATGGAGTTTCTCATGTGTCCCTGCGTTGGAGGGGGCACATGTGTGCAGCATGATTAGAAGATGACGTTTGTGGCACCAGGACAACATCAGTGGGCTTGATGTTGATTCCCTTTTGCAAATTCCGCTGCATTTGCTGAACTCTGAACTATTTCTATCTTCCGCTGCGAGACATTTGAGAAATTATGTTATCCTATGACTATGTTGGATTTGAAACTTTAATTTGAACTGGTCTGTAAACTAATTCTATTATCTATCTATATTCAACTGCCTGTGATGATGTAATGGTTGTGGCTCCATCGAGGGTCAATGTGTATGATGTCGGTTCCTCTGGGATTGGTGTTATCGAGGGCCGAAGGCCACTCGACGGACTACCGGGTTTAGTCCAGCTTAAGTGTACTGCAAGCCAAAGGTGGCAGGTGCACTTAATATGGGTTAAGCAGGGCGGTTCCGCCACACTGGGCAGCAAAAACCTCAACGAAAAACGCTTCAGCCGCCACACAGGCTGCTGCCAGACTTGTCCGGTGGAGTTTGGAACTTGAGCCTCTCAAACCCTAATCTTGACCAAACCTTGTCCAATCTTCACGAAATTTCACATAAGCTATCTGAGCCCTATTGCAAAGCTATTCCCAAAAGATCAACTCAAAATGATCACGGGATTAGCGGGAATTTCAGATCGCGTGAAGAGGCAAGCTTTGGGCAAGAAAAGAAGAAAACTCAAATTCGACATGCTCGTGGCAAACCTGCAGGTTTGTAATGCACTAGGGCATAATCTCCATGTCCTGGCAAGTTCAAAACACTGGCAAAAGGAAGGATTCACCCTTGGCCAAAGCAACCACCCAAAAGCCAAATATCGAACCCAAAAACCAAATCATCGAGGGGAGGAAGAGAGGGCTGCACACATGAGCTCGAATTTTTGAGGAATCTTGATGTAATGAAGATGGGAAATCAGTTCATACAAGTTTCCTACAGCCTACCACCCTTCATCCTTCCCACTTGTGAGAAGAACACTAGCTAGGGGACTCAAATCCTAGTCTAATGCACCCTCTTATCTCTTTGGCACATGGCTGCAAGGAAATGAAAGCCTAGGGTTTCTAATGGTTGGAGAGATACCTGAATGACCAGCCACTTAGGTATTTATAGGCCTAGGGCTAAAGACACATTTTACACTAAGACCCTTACTCTAGAATGCCCAGAAGGGGCTGAAATGCAAAAGATACAATCGGATGACTACGATGACGCTTTGATCTTCTTCTTCTCCAAGCCTCGCTTGGATGTACGCCACATAGCTAGTAGTCCAGAAGCTTCCCCCGATTTTGAAGTCAGAGAGCGGGAAACTTCATTCTGCGGGCTTCCTGGGCCGGGTCTGGGCCCAACCTTCTATCTTGGCGAGTCGAAGCCCAACCCACCAAGTCATTTGAACTTGGGTGGCGGTTTTGAGCCAAAGCCGCCAAAGCCTCCCTCGCATGCCTTCGCGCCATGCACTCGGGTTGGAGCACCACGGTGGCACCCGGCTTCTCCAGTCCATCGGAGTCGCCTCACGGTCCATCGGAGGGCTTACACCACCGTTGCCAAACCGCCCCTTCGTGTACCGAGCTCCCATGGCCGACAGACGCTGAGCATTGCCTCCGGTCCATTGGATGGCTTTTGCCTCAGTCCATCGAGGTCTTCATCATCTACCTCCAATCCATCGGAGGGCGTCCAGTCCATCAGAGGCTTGAGCTCGTTGACAAGCACTCATCACACTAGGAGAGCAATGAGGCCGGTCCATTGGCTCTCACCGTGCAACACCGCCTCCTCGGGGACCTGCTCCTCCTCCCTGGAGGAGCGGTCATCAGAGGAATCCCCGTCGTATGCACCGCCGAAGAGCGCGTCGTCGGAGTCCGAGTACTCCTCCTTGCTAGAGCGCGCGCGTTTCTCCCCTTTGCCGCCGGCCATGGTGGGGAAGGAGTGGAGAGTTCTTGGGGTTTTCTTGGATGAATGAGTACTCAGTGGAGGCGTAATGGATGGCTGGGCTAGTGCTCTGCTCTTATAGTATGATCACTCCGCTTCGTTTTCTGTGAACGCGATTCAAGAGGCTGCGTCGTTTCGACTTTCTCCACGCATCAGTTATTTCCTAGGAAAAAAAAGGCTGTTGAGTGTTTGGAAGATTCCTGTTTTCTAGGAAGTTTGTGGGTAATTCCTCGGTGCCCTCCGCTTGTTTCCCTGTGGGTTAACCCCATGGGGTGCGGGATTTGTGGAAAAAGTATTCTTTTTCCTAAAATCTGAAAATCAGGAAGTTTGGGTCGATTCTCTATGACTCGGAAAGTTGGGCGATGGATAGTAATTCGGATGTAGAGGTTGGTTATTTCTCAAATTGACTCGGCTTTTAGAGGATGCATCTGATGAGACCAATTGAAGGGTTTAGATCTTCAAGCTGATAGATACTCAAGTCAACTTGAAGCTTGGGGGCTACCCCATGGGGTGCACCTGGCAGTGCACCATGAGAAAAAGTATGATTGATAACTCGGGCAAGGAACTCATGAACAATATATTACTCTTGTTAGAGTCTCAAGTCAATTAATTTCTAAATTAACTCGAGCCTCGGGGGCTTGTGGGGGTTAGATATCCCCTAGGCCCTCACGGCCTGGATTCAGTGTATGGGCTGTCGGGGGGCCCAATGGAGACAACGGGCTCCCGAATAGGGCGCCAACTAGTCTCGTGGGCCCAAAGACGGATGATGTGGATAAAGATCAAGTCGAAATGCTCTAATTCAGGAAAGACGTGAATAGTTTGGTTCAGACTCTGGGTTCCAGAAGCGGCAGCCCTCACGAAAGGAAACATGTAATCGTAGATTCTGTGTACTCTTTAGGATTCCAAACCAGGTAGGACTCATAGATGGAAACCGACTTGTAACCCAAGCCTTGCTAGACTATATAAGGCGGGTGAGGGACCCCTACATAGATCATCAATTATCTCATCGCATACCAGCCACCAGACGCCCTAGCTTTCACTGTAACCTCGAGAAGCAAAGGCAATATAACTCACAGCAAACAAGACGTAGGGTATTACGCATCTCACGGCCCGAACCTGTATAAACCCTTGTGTTTTGTCACACCTCTACACGAACCATCGAGCTATGCCGATTTTGCCACCCTAAAAGCACTACGTAACACACCCCGTGGTGCATTGCCGGTATCAAACACTGACAATGATAAGGGATGATTTTAATTAATACTTAATCAAGTAATGACTCCATGTATTACATTGTGAATATCCAATTTTTTTAAGCGTATGGTTGTTCTAGGTCCACGAAAGTGCCCTTGCTTAAGTAGTGTAACAATCACTTTTCGGTCGTCCATTAAATGGTTGTTTATGTGTGCGTGACATCTCATTCACTGCATCATGCATATCATTCATATAGAAACGCTTACTACAGATACGTGATCAAAAAGCAAGTGCGTGGAACTACATACTACATTGAGTATCGGTGTCCAAAAGACCAACTAAGACCCACTCACGACCTGGAGGGCCCATCAATCGCGTTTGGATGGAGGAGTTGTCCAAGGGATCAAGGGGTTCTTGGGGCAAAGCCTCACAACCCGGCAAACTAACAGTAGCTTAGTTTGTTGGTTTTATTAAACCGAATCAAAGGTAGGCAGGACCTTGCTTTTCCTAGCAAACATATTATGGCTGATGAGTACGCATCTGCATTAGGAGTTGTTTGAAACCAACTGCATTAGACTCCTTGGCCGCCCTGGCCCTAGCATCTATAATAGACTACATAGGACGAGTAGGCCTAGTAATGCTAGGTTCGAGTAGACACGAGTGAATGGAGTCACTCGTTGCGTAGGTGATCTTGCAAAGGTTTCAAAAGTATCATCGGAATGGAAGTTACAGTTATGATTATAATTAAATGGAGACTAGGCGAAGATATGGGTACACAAGAAAAATAAATGATGATGATGAGTATATGAATGGTTGGTGGACTCCGCCCGAGTCGTTTAAGACCCCGTCCGCTGTTCACTTGGGATCGGCATAACATTGCTAGGATGCTTATCCAGGCCATGGGACTGGTGAAAGCCTTTCCTGGGCCATCCCACTGTTCAAGATGCTGCCCATCCACTGATAGGGGGCCGATAGACTCGGAGGGCGCTTGTAGTCGAGGGAGGGCGACCCGGTACGCCGTGGTAATGCTCCTAAGGCGGCTATCCTCCGGGGGTTAGGTGGGGGCGTTTTGACCTTTGGGACGGGTCAGATTGAGGTGGGGGACACATGTGAGAACGCCGGGGGTTAGTAAGCATATGTCACCTGGTGTTTCTAGTTATTCCCGGGAATTAGAAATCGATTCGAATCGCTGATACTCACCAGGTGTGAGAATGCCAGTATCACTGCCGGGCAACATAGTAATAACTTTAACCGGTTGTTTATCGAATCATGCTTTTCAATACTACCTGTTTGTACTTGTATGTTTGATTTCCTGCAAGTCACTATATGATGATATATGAGATGAGAATATTGAGGTATATGAACTATGGATCATGATGACAACTATGAGGAAAACTGTTGCTTTATGACAATATAGCACTGTTAAAAATCCATGGCTAAGGATCCACTGGTAGTAAGCAAGCTTGCGCCAGTCGTAAGCCACTCCATTAAGTCCTACCGAGTAATTAGTACTCAGGGTTTGCCCCTACTTTTGGATTACAGGTATGAAGTTCTTCATATGCACCTGAGTTGGAGGGGGTAGTACCAGTGGGCTCGGTGCTGCTCGTCTCGTTCGTCAGTACATGAAGGCTACCGCTTAAGTATTTTGTTTCCGCTGCGAGATGTTTTAAAAATCACTTCTGCTTTTGTTTTGAACATGTAATTTGAATACTTATATTTGGGTTGTAATCACTTTATCTTATCTTCACTATTAACTGCCTGTGATGATGTAACTGTTGTGGCTCTCTCGAGGGCTAGATGTGTGTGATGTCGGCATCCTCGGGCGATGGTTACATCGAGTGCCCTTCGGGGGTAGCTCGACGGACTACCGGGTTTAGTCTAGCCTAAGTGCACTGCGAGCTAGAGGAGGCAGGTGTGCTTAGCCTGGATTAAGCAGGGCGGTTCCGCCAAAATGGCCAGGTTTCACACTCGTCTGGTTTTGAAATAAATAAATCTTTATTTCCCAAAACCAGGGGGCATGTGTTGACAACGGAATTTGGCCATCCATGTTACTGGGCCAAAATCGGCTTTGGGCTAAAGAGAAGCTGTCGAAGGAAACGACGGCGGATGGTAAAGCAGGCCATTGGGCCTTGTATCGTAGATTAAAGAGTCCAGTTTAAGTTAGTTAGGGTTTGTAGCTTAATTATAGAAGGGCAGGCTTGCCGCCCGAGTCTACGGACTATAAATATGTACCCTTGTTATCAAAATAAAGTTGACGACATACATTCATCAAGCAGCGGTTGTCTCCACATCCCCTCAGCGCATCGCCACCTCTAGCGACTAGAGTTTCACGTAATCGTCATGCTGCCTTAACGATTTATTTCGTTATAGGCATTACGACGTTAGTCGTCTGGCAAATCGTGTACTGAATCGTTTTTGATGGCACGGTTTGCTAGTTACCATGATGAATCTCGCGATAAGCTTAGCTTAGCGCGAGATCCATTAGTTATCCTGATGAATCTCATGTCAAGCCTAGCTAGGCATAAGATCCATCACGTGTATGAGCCGATATGCTTGCACGTCGGCTCATGCACAACTTGCTGTTATGCTAATATATCTTGTGGTGCATGCTATCACGCTGCCGGCTTGTTATTAGATTAGTATATCGCAAGGCTCAAGGCATAGATTAGATCTGTTCTTACAGTTTTATCTACATATCATGTGTTATTAGGAAGATCCGATGTATACCCTGCCTTGCCTTTTGTCGTTTTATCAAAGATGCATCTGCTTTCATATCGTTCCTATATAATCTTTGGTGTAATAGTAGATTTAAGGCATGTTTGATGTTCATCTAGATGTTTTAGCTGGCTAAAATAGATCTAGTCGTGTTTCTTCCTCCTTTACACAAATACTTTTATATATTATGTCTGGATATACCATTGGTAAGACAGCAGGACCTTGCCGACGAAGAAGCTCCGATCCAGGATGAGCCGATCCGAGCGATCCGGCTAGTATTTAACGTTTAATCTGTTCTGTCTGCTTGTACAGGGGAAACAGGAGTCAACCAACACCATCACCATCACCATAACCTCCCTGGCTAGGTCATAAGTCAGGTGGCACGCCCGACTAACACCGAGCCAAAGTCGATCGACTGATCCGTTCGGCTAATCGTGGGTCGCAGCAAGGAGAAGTGATCCCTACGGTCCACATACACCTCCCTGCCCTATTGTGTGAAGCTCTACAGGGTGCTACCTGTCGGTTTCCTAGTGCAATAGTATGTGACTCTGATGATGTATAAATTCTCTAGGATTTTTTTTATTTATGTGATGTATTGGACTATTGTAACACCCTAATTTTTGCTACATGAAAATCCGTTGCAAATCAAATAATTAAATTCATTTGTTCATGTGCATGACATTATAATTTCATTTTGTTTTCAAAATTAATTGACTAAAATAAATCATATGAACCACATGGTTGAGCATTCATGCTATTGCATATTTTACTGAATGTTTTGCAGTGTTTAAAGTTTATTTTCAAATTCATTTGAACTCTCCAAATATTCCTCAAAACCCCAAGAACAAATCTGAGAAAGTTTATTTCTCCTCCCTCCTCTTCTTTTCGCTGGTTTTGGCCCATCTCCTTTTCCTCGGCCCAGCTACCCACGGCGGTCTTCCGGCCCAAGAGCAGAGCAGGCCCAGCAACCAGCCCAAGCCGCGCCTCCCCTCTCCCTCCCACTGGCAGCCTGGACCCACTGGTCATCCCCCTCCTCCCCTCTCTCTTTTCCGTGCACGCCGACGGACGAGCTCAAGCCGGAGCTGCGTCGTGGCCTCGGTCCCGAGTCCCCACGCTCGCGTCCTCCGCTCCGTCTCCGAGGAATCACGCGCCGCACCTCCGCCCTTCCTTGCCGCGACCCCGCCTCCCCTTTTTCGTGCCGCGCTGTGCGGACAAGAGTCCGAGGCGGACTCCAAGTCCGGCTGGAACCAGACTTTCCTTTCCCTCGCGCCGCCCCTTCCTTACCTCTCCCGCAAACCACGGCCTCCGGGCTATAAAATGTGCCGACCTCCAACGCCTAGAGCACCAAACCCGAGCCCTAATCCACCCCCGTGCACCCTAGCTTGTGCCGCTTGCCACGAGTTCACGGCGAGTTCACCTTCGGGTTTTGCCTCTACACGCCCTCATCGCCGACGACGCCTAGCCCACGACCTTCGCCGTGAGGTAACAAACCTAAACACCTAATCCCGCCCGTTCTAGTGGTTTGGTTCGCCGTTTTGATCTCGCCGCGCCGTCGCTCGTGCCCGCAGAGCCGCCCCGTCGCCGCCGCACGTCGCCACACACCGTCGCTGTCTCTCCGTCGTCCACATCTACACACGGAGCTTTGCCGTGAGATAAGGAAGCTTCCTAGCCAACTCTCGTCCCCAATCGTGCCCTACACCGATGGCAATTGCTCGCCGGACTTACTCCGTCGCGCCGTCCCGTCGTCAGCCGCCTCCGGCCGATGCGCCGCCACTCGAACCGCTCCGCCCACTTCGCGCAGCCGCCCGCTCGCTCGCGCACCCCGCTCTGCTAGATCTAGGCCACCGGAACCGCAGATTAGCGGAGCTCCGGCGAACTTCCGCCGCGCGCGGTGACCGCCGCCGGCAACAGTCGCCGCCGGGTTTCCTCTTCTACCGCCCGATCCGATCTGAGCCGTCCATCCTAGATCCGACGGCCCGAGCCGCGCGACCCGGGGTCAATGCCGGTCAGCACCGGGAGTTTTGCTAAAGAGTCCCTGAACTTTCTGAGAATCAACCCACGGTCCGAATCTTTTAAATTTAGGTCCCTGGTTTTCGCAGTTTAGACCCTAGAGTTTCAAATCTCTTTTATTTTAAGCCTTTAAACTTGTTTTAATCATATCTTTTGCGTTATAACTCCGATTTGAGCGATTCTCGAACCTACGGGATCGTGATAATGCGTAGATTAGTTTTAAATCCTTTTTAATCTCTGTTTATGATGTTTGGTGTACTGTTTTTGTTATTTTGTGCTTATTGCTTGTATGTGTGCAACGTGTAGGAGACGAACCGGTTGTGTTTGCCGAAAATCAATCTTGGGAAGTTCCTGAGCAAGATTTTGCTGAGGAAGGCAAGTATTCTTTGACCTATGTCCTATTTACATTAATTACACAATCTAGAGCCCAATTTGATTGCTCCTATTAAGGATGACTAGCCTCATATGTCTTTATATGCCTATGAAACTTGGGATAGGCTGTGATGTGTAGATTAATGCTACCGCTCAACATCTTTATATTCATGTTGCTACTCTTGTTTAATTAATGATGAACTTGATGACAAAAGTTTGGTTTTAGCAACATGGAGACTTGGGCATGTTTTGTTGGTTTTGCCCAAGTGCTTCACCCTAAGGATCGGTTCGCCGAGCGACCACCCAGGAAAACAGTACAACCACAAGACTCACATGGACACTGGGCTTGACTGATTAATTAGATGAACTAGAGTTTTGGCTTACTTTCCTGAAACATGGCGTATGAGGGGTCTGGGGGATATGGGACTTTGCCCTTTGCCAATGTGGTGCATTTTTATCTGTCACCCTTTGGAACGGAACTATCATATCTTTAGTTAACTGGAGTAACCTGTAACGAGTGGGCCATAACTCTAGGAATTCTTTGTAAAGGTCTCGTAGTGAAACCCTGGCGACTCACCAAAGGTCAGTGTTTGAGGGCCCATACAGCCCGAGGCAAATGGGAATCACAACTTGTGGGTAAAGTTGTACAACCTCTCGAGAGTGTTTAAAACTGATATATCAGCCGTGCTCACGGTTAAGAGCGGCCTGGACCCTCACAGATTAGAGTTTTCAAAGAAAGTGACTTATGGAGATCATGGTAATGATGGTGATAATAACGGTTATGGTTATGGTTGATGCTTATTTTTTTTATGCTTTACTGTCTTTATAATAAAGGGATGGGTTATGCTAATCATTGTTAGTAACTAAAACTTGACCAACTAAAAGCAATAGCTATGCCTGTCCACTATAAAGCCAGTCCACTTTTATCCTAAACGGAATACTTGCTGAGTGCGTCATGTACTCATTCTTACTTATTTTTATACCACGTTGCATCCATTGCAACCGCTGCTCAGATCCAGAAGGGAATGGTGATGAATCCTAATCAGGAGTTCTAAGACTACGATGAGTTCTAGGCTGGTGTGCCATCCATCAGTCTCCTGTGGAGCATTGGTCATCTTCCGCTGTCGTTTAGTTATTTCGTTTCCGTTAAGATACTCGGTTTCGTTAAAGACATTATGGTCTGTAATATTGGTTATTACTCTTAAGTTAAAGTACTGGTTGTGTTATTACTTTTGTTTATGCTGTGTATGTGGTTAAACTTATCTTGGCACATACATGGTGAGCACTTGGTTTTGTTTCTAAAACCGGGTGTGACAACTATTTGAGTACTGCATTATTTTTTTTAATTTAAAAAATTGGAAATTCATTGGCCAAGCATGGCCCACGAAAATAGATGACAGGGCAACCAATTATCTGTCCACCGTGGCACTAATTTCGTCAGCCTGTATGAAGCCCATGAAAATAATGTAAATTCGTGGGGGCCCACGAAATTACTTCTGTAATTTCGTCCGATTTTGTTTCGGTAAAGAATTTCGTCGGTCTGCGGATGAAAAATGGTATTTTCATGGGTTTTAACTTATTTTCGTGGGTTTTTGGCCGACGAAAAATTAGTATTTTCCTATAGTGGGGGCTGTGGTGCGACCGTCCACGAGGCAGGTACCGCGGCTGTGGTGATATCAAGTGCGTCTTAACCGACCCAGAGGAGCACAATTTTCCTTCTCTAAATTAGTTTATGATGATATAATCTGAAATCAGGCCCCTTCCAATAATCTGCCCCAAAGAACACATTTTCCCTTCTGTAAATCAATACCTACACTACAAGAATCGTGAAAATTTTCGGCGGCTCCAATTATTTTCGGCGGCTACACGAACGAGGATGTCCTTCCGCAACCTCATAAGTTCCGCAGCCTCGTGCCATCACCTTTCGTTATAGAGCCCGGTGTGGAACTAAATTCCTTGGTCGGAGACAGTGAGGACATCAGTTTTCCAAACAAATGGAAACGACAACACCTAAAAAAAGTTCAGTGGTCGCGTTTAGCACGGAGGGGACAACTTAATCGTGACGTTGATGAGTTTTGACAAGTAAATCATTAATTATGTACTTTATGTATTTATGTACTTTATGTGCATTGTTAATCTTTTATTTATGTATTTTATGAATACTAAACTAACTCTTTTTATTTCATCAACAAGATGAGCCGTAGGTTCAAGCAAGTAGCAAAGGAGTTCGTGGGAAAGATGATCCCAAGCAAAGATATGCTTTTTTAGGGGAGTACGTCGACTGGCTCTAGGCGTGAGGCTTTGTTGACGTGTGTGATGAGGACATCTTTCCTATGCTTACAAGCAACACTCCTTCAGTTGTGATGCATGGTCCTCTCACGAAAGCTCGTGCACGATAATTAAATCAACAGGTGAGCTCGTTCTTAAGTTCTAGTTTATACACTTGTGAGGATAGTATGCTACCTAATGTTTCTATTGATTATATTTTACTTGGAAACTTACGAGAGGAACATGAAGGCCATGGGAACCAGCAAGGGCGAGGAGGAAAGCAAGGGGGCGTCCAAGTCAAGTTGGAGGCCCAATTCATCTCAAAGTAGGCCCCCTCGGCCTCCAGGAGCAGTCTGCATCAAAATCGTCGCCCAGGCCTCAAACGGGCTCCGTTTTTGGCGAACCACATATGCCTGGAAAGATAAAAACATAAGCTTTACAATGCCGATTCACTTGTAGGGATTAGCCTTCGTGACGAGGTCAACCGGGCAGTGCACGGTTGATAACCAGAGGACGCGTGGTGCTGTGATTGCAGGGGTCTTGATCGTGCCGATCGGGAGCCGGATTGTGAGTGTCTCGTGCCGCCAAATCGACTTATCCTCCACCTGACGGAAGATCGGGAACCCCTTGGTCCCCATCAAGTGGTATTCATAGCAAGGTTTACCGTCAGGTTTGCCTACAGTTATCCTTAATAGATTAGTTTCGTTCCGTCCCACAGTCCACGAAAACCCAAAAAAGAAATCCATACATACAACCACGACGTTAGCCTTTGCACAATTTCGGTTTCGGAGTCCATAATTCTGAGTTTGTGTCCAAGGTCGAGTCGTGTTGCTAGTTTAGATAGTGTTTTTGTTTTAGTTGTGTTCCATCTCCGCTGCATCTCATATCCTACACCGATCTAATTTGCCATTCAAGTCCTAGTCAAGTTAGGGTTGTCATCGCCGCTGTGTTATGATTTTCCTCATCCAAACCCTATTTCGCCACCCTCCACCTTCCCTGCTCTCATTCACCAGCCACATACATCCACCATCAACCCTTACCATCCATATCCAGGCCATACATCCTTTTTCCCGAAGAGGTGTCACACTTCGGAAACCCTATTTCGGTGTCTTTTAGTAAAACGGCCATAACTTTTCGCTCGGAACTCGAAACAGGGCAAAATATACATTTCAGAAATCTGCAGAAAATTTTGGATCTCGTTGTCCCCGGCTTTGCGAAAATCGGCCGGGAAGACTGAGATATCGGGCCCTGAAGTTTCTGCACCTTGGTGTAAAACGTGCTTCTAGTCACAGTTTCTGTTCCACAGACCATGTCTTGTGTCCATTTGTTCTGAAATTTTCTATGACACTTCCTGGTGTGTGTGTGAGTTAAAAAAAATATAATGACAAACAAAAGAGTGAAGAAAAAGAGCAAAAAAAAAAAGCGTGAAAAGGAAAAGGAAAAGAGTGCAAAACAGGAAGTTTTTGACCTGGTGCTGTGCTGATATCTGTTCTAACACCTTGGTTGCTTGTTTGTTCTACGTTCTCCATTACTTCATACCATAACTAGAACAAGGACACATTTAGACCAGCAACTAGGGCAGTCTTTTGGACATTTATTCAGCATTACTATCTGTTACTGAATTGTGTGCCACTAATACATACATACAGCCTTCCTACAGCTCCACAGATTTTTATCTCCTGATCAGCACAGGTGTTGGCCCTTGCAATCGCTTCATCACGCCCTCACGGTGTCACGAACCAGACACCGGTTGCACCATTCTTTGCTGTGTTGGTAAGAACCGGGTAAGAACTTAATAAGTTTGCTTGAGAGTGTGAGACCCACCCACATACCTAGTAGTCATAGGGTTCATAATACTTGTGCTTATTGTCTTTCTTGTTGTTTTTCTACGCTAACCATGGCAGGTGGCAAGAAGGGCGATAAGGGCGACAAGGACGATGACATTGACCTTTCAGAGTGTGTTCTTCATTCTGAATTGGCAGATATGCTAGCCAAGATCAATGCAACGATCACAGAGGGTAATAAGGTGACCGACAAGTCTCTCGACACTTTGACTCGAAGCGTATCCTCCCTTATGCAGAGGGTGGATGCCATTGAAAAACAACGTTTTGAAGAAAGTGCCAACAAACACTCCTCCACCAAAAGCGTTGTCAATGATAGCGACAAAAACAATGACAATGACAAGGACAAGGACAAGGACCAAAATTTTGAAGACGAAGACTTAGGCAAAGACGAAGAATTTGAAGATGAGCCTGAGCTACAACATCAACTACGTAACCGTCTTCGTCGCAATAAGAAAGGTATGGGAGGTAACAAGGGAGGTAACTATAGCAGCAATGATGATCCCCTTCGCCAAGGTAAAATTCACCATCCCTTCTTTTTCTAGAGCTTACGATGCTGAAGCTTATTTGGATTGGGAAATGACCATTGAGCAAAAATTTAATTCTCATCTAGCTCCTGAACAATATCGGGTTAGGCAAGCCACTAGTGAGTTCAAAGATTTCGCTATTATTTGGTGGACTCAATTAGGTAGCCTTCGCTTACAACCTGATACATGGGATAGATTAAAAGAGGCTATGTGTGAACGGTTTGTTCCTTCCTCTTATAAACGAGATTTGCGTAAGAAACTACAACGCTTAGAACAGGGAGACATGACCGTTCAAGAATATTATGCTGAATTGCAAAATGGTATGATTCGTTGTGGGGTTAAAGAGCAAACTGAGGATAAAATTTGTCATTTTTATGGTGGGCTACGGCGGGAAATTCAGGACATTGTTGACTATAAAGAATTTTCTACTATCAATCGTTTGTGTCATCTTGCCATGTTAGCAGAGAAGGAGTTGCAGGGACGCCAATCCAGGACCAAGAGCAACGCCGGCAATTTCTTCACGCCTCGGACGTCGACAGGACAAGCGAGGACAACACCTACCTCCACCTTTCGACCGGCTGCACCACCTCCTTCGACAACCTCACGACCAGCAATAACAGAACCCTCCGCACGTGCCACGGGCAGCAAGGTATTTCCGCAGCCTGTGCCTGCCATGCAAGAGCTCCTCCTCTGTTGCTTCCACAGGCCGTACATCGATGGAGATTCGCTGCCATAAGTGCCAAGGTATTGGCCATGTCCAGAGGGAATGCCCTAGCAAACGGGCATACGTTGCTACTGATGACGGAGGCTACATCAGCACCTCCGATGTTGAGGATGAAGAAGCCATCGCAGACGACGATGACGACGGCGTTGATGATGAGGGCACCTACGGGGCCAATGATTCTGCTGCTGCCCATGCCATCATTGTGCAGCGTGTTCTCAGTGCATAGATGGCGAAAGCCGAGCAGCAGCAGCGCCATAACTTGTTACAGTACAATTTTTATTCATCATCAACAATCGACGAGCATGCGTCATCATTGATTTTGGGAGCTACAACAACTTGGTGAGTACAGATTTGGTTAAGAAGCTTGGTTTGACCACACGCACGCACCCACATCCATACCACATTCAGTGGCTAAATGATTCCGGCAAAGCTAAGATAACACAAACATGTCGGGTCCATTTTTCCATTGGTGCATATGCTGATTTTGCTGATTGTGATGTAGTGCCGATGCAAGCTTGCTCTCTTTTATTGGGTCGTCCATGGGAATATGACACTGATGCACTTCACCATGGTAGAAGTAATAAATATACCTTCATGCATAAGGGAAAGAAAATTACTCTTCTACCTTTAAAACCTGCTGAAATTATTAAGTTTGATAAAGAGAGGCTTGCAAGTGATAGGAAAACCAATGATAATAAATCTGAAATTTAGCATGTAGCAAATCAAATCAGATTGAAGAACCCTGTCTTACTTGCTACAAAAAATGATCTTGCTGAAATTAATTCTGCTGCTATGTGCTATGCTTTCATATGCAAAGATGCCTTGTTTTCTTTGGAAGATATGCACCATACTTTGCCTCCTGCGGTCACTAACCTTTTGCAGGAGTATGCGGATGTTTTTCCCGCTGAGATACCTCCAGGGCTGCCACCTTTTCGGGGGATTGAACACCAAATTGATTTGATACCTGGAGCGAGTTTGCCAAACCGAGCTGCTTATAGGACCAACCCTGAGAAGACTAAGGAAATTCAGTGACAGGTCCAAGATCTTTTGGATCGTGGGTACGTACGTGAGAGCCTTAGTCCTTGTGCCGTTCCGGTTATTTTGGTTCCTAAGAAAGATGGTAGTTGGCTCATGTGTGTAGATTGTAGAGCCATTAACAACATTACCATAAGGTACCATCACCCTATTCCTAGGTTGGATGACATGCTTGATGAGTTAAGTGGTTCAATAATTTTTTCTAAGGTTGACCTGCATAGTGGATACTATCAAATAAGAATGAAACTAGGAGATGAATGGAAAACAGCTTTTAAAACCAAGTTCGGGTTATATGAGTGGTTAGTGATGCCTTTTGGGTTAACTAATGCACCTAGCACTTTCATGCGATTAATGAATGAGGTTTTACGAGCATTTATTGGAACATTTGTGGTAGTCTACTTTGATGATATATTGATTTATAGCAAGTCTTTGCACGAACATATGGATCATCTACGTGCTGTTTTTGATGCCTTGCGGGCTGCGCGCTTATTTGGTAACATCGAGAAGTGCACCTTTTGCACCGATCGAGTCTCTTTTCTTGGTTATGTTGTGACGCCGCAGGGAATTGAGGTTGATGAAGCCAAGGTGCAAGCTATTCGCAGCTGGCCTACGCCTACGACGGTCTTACAAGTGCAAAGATTCCATGGACTTGCTGGATTTTACCGTCGCTTTGTGCCAAATTTCAGCACCATTGCCGCCCCATTAAATGAGTTGACAAAGAAGGGAGTAACGTTCCATTGGGGTAAGCCACAGGAAGATGCATTTAATCTTTTGAAGGATAAACCTACTCATGCTCCTTTGCTGCAACTTCCTAATTTGGTAGGACCTTCGAGCTTGAATGCGATGCTAGTGGAGAAGGCATTGGTGGTGTTTTGATGCAAGATAATAAACCCGTTGCTTACTTTAGCGAAAAATTGAGTGGTCCTGTTTTGAATTATTCGACGTATGATAAAGAATTGTATGCTCTTGTGCGATCTTTGGAAATGTGGCAACATTATCTATGGCCTAAAGAATTTGTTATTCATTCTGACCATGAATCGCTAAAACATATTAGAAGCCAAGTGAAACTGAACCATAGACATGCTAAGTGGGTTGAATTTATTGAATCTTTTCCTTATGTTATCAAACATAAGAAAGGGAAGGATAATGTGATTGCTGATGCTTTGTCTAGGAGATATACTATGTTGCTCCAACTTGATCATCGTATATTTGGCTTAGAATCAATTAAAGAACAATATGCTTATGATGAAGATTTTAAGGATATCATGTTGCATTGCAAAGAGGGTAGAACATGGGACAAATATGTGATAAATGAAGGATTTATGTTTAGAGCTAACCGCCTATGCATTCCAGTTGGATCCGTTCGTCTTCTTTTGTTACAGGAGGCTCATGGAGGCGGATTGATGGGTTATTTTGGTGCGAAGAAAACGGAAGCCGTGCTGTCCGCACATTTCTTTTGGCCAAAGATGAGGCGAGACGTTGAGAGGTTTGTATCTCACTGCACTACATATCAAAAGGCTAAGTCACGATTAAATCCACATCGTCTATATATGCCTCTTCCTGTTCCTAGCACCCCATGGGAGGATATATCTATGGACTTTGTTTTAGGATTGCCTAGGACAAAGAGGGGGAGGAATAGTATTTTTGTGGCAGTAGATCGCTTTTCTAAGATGGCTCACTTTATTCCTTGTCATAAAAGCGACGATGCCATTAATATTGCTAACCTCTTCTTTCAAGAAATCGTTCACTTGCATGGTATGCCTTCTACTATTGTTTTAGATTGTGATGCCAAATTTTTGAGCCATTTTTGGAGAACGCTATGGAATAAATTGGGGACGAAGCTGCTATTTTCTACAACCTGTCATCCCCAAATCGATGGCCAAACCGAGGTAGTAAATCGAACTTTATCTACGATGTTGAGGGCTGTTTTGAAGAAAAATTTAAAGATGTGGGAAGAGTGTTTGCCGCATGTTGAGTTCGCATATAATAGGGCGGTGCACTCCACCACCAAGGTAAGTCCTTTCCAGGTAGTATATGGTTTCAATCCTTGTGCTCCTATTGATCTTCTACCTTTACCTACTAGTGAGGGAGTTCATAATGATGCAAAGGAACGTGCTGATTTTATTCTAAAACTGCATAAAACCACTAAAGACAATATTGAAAAGATGAATGAAAGGTATAGGGATGCAGGTAATAAAGGTAGAAAGAAAATTAACCTTGAACCGGGAGATTTAGTGTGGTTACACTTGCGGAAGGATCGTTTTCCAGATGAAAAAGTCTAAGTTAATGCCTAGAGCTGATGGTCCTTTCAAGATAATTGAGAAAATAAATGATAATGCATATAAACTTGAGTTGCCTCCCGAGTTTGGGGTTAGTCCCACATTTAACATTGCAGATTTGAAGCCGTACTTGGGAGAAGAAGGTGAACTTGAGTCGAGGACGACTCCACTTCAAGAGCGGGAGGATGATGAGGACATCTCTCCTATGCTTACGAGCAACACTCCTTCAGTTGTGATGCATGGTCCTCTCACGAGAGCTCGTGCACGACAATTAAATCAATAGGCGAGCTCGTTCTTAAGTTCTAGTTTATACACTTGTGAGGATAGTATGCTACTTAATGTTTCTATTGATTATATTTTACTTAGGAACTTAGGAGAGGAACATGAAGGCCATGGGAACCAGCAAGGGCGAGGAGGAAAGCAAGGGGGTGTCCAAGTCAAGTTGGAGGCCCAATTCATCTCGGAGTAGGCCCCCTCGGCCTCCAGGAGCAGTCTGCACCAAAATCGTCGCCCAAGCCTCAACGGGCTCCGTTTTTGGCGAACCACATATGCCTGGAAAGATAAAAAGATAAGCTATCCAATACCGCCGGTTTTGGGCCTATTGGAGTTCGGAGTCGATGGGAAAATGCGTTAGAAGTTTGCGGACAGAATCTGTCCTCGGTGCTGCGCGCCCCACTTGGGCCATTGGGCTATGTATCGTGTGAGTCTTTTTAGTTTGCGTCTAGGAGTCCTTGGTCGACCCTTAGGTCTATAAAAACCTTAGCCGCCGCCCAAGTTAGGGTTTGGGTTTTGCTTAGTTGTTTCTGTCATCGAACAATACCGCCATTTGGAGATTACTTCGGCTCTTTGTGAGACCCCACTTGTGAACTTAATCATTCATCAGCAATTTTCGTTGCATCTTTCTTGTTCTTGCTTATGTTATCGATTCACTGGCAGGGATTACCCTTCGTGGCGAGGTCAACCGGGCAGCGCACGGTTGATAACCAGAGGACGCGTGGTGCGGCGATTGCAGGGGTCTTGATCGTGCTGATCGGGAGCCGGGTCGTGAGTGTCTCGTGCCGCCAAATCGACTTATCCTCCACCTGACGGAAGATCGGGAACCCCCTAGTCCCCATCAGTGTGTCGACCCAAACTTGCAGGGAGTTCCTATCGCCCTTCAAATAAATGACGTACATATGTGCATAGAGTTTTATATGTACAATTTTCATATATGTTTTCAATAACTTATCTCATGTTTACTTTTGCAGGGCGAGGAGGATGAGGAGGCTAAGGGTGAGGATGCTGGAGATAGGCAGAAGGAAGAGGAGCCTGGAGATAGGCAGGAGGATAAGGAGGCTAGAGATGGACAGGAGGATGCTCAAGCTGATGAGGAACTGATAGGTAGGGATGGTTCAGACGAGGTGGTTCAAAGGAGGGGGACTAGGAGGAGCCACTACATCAACCCTCCTCCAATTCCCGCTGCCGCAGACAAGAAACTGATCAAACCAATCGGTGATAGGTATGGTAATTATGGGTTGTTTACTTCAATTGTTTGGACACATGACATGTCTTCACTGTTATTTTGTTTTGTAGCCAATGGGAGGACGTGACTTGGGATGGGACAGGTGTGATGCTCCAGCATCTCAAGTGCATAATCATCCATCATACATGAAGCATTCATCCTTCAGCATCATGGCATAACATGTGTTGGTGCATTGGAAACAAATTTGGTTTAAATTACAAAGTGAAAAATCTTGTCATTTCATGTGTGATGCTATGTTTATAGTCATATCTTTGATTCTATTGAGATCTGGGTGAAGTTCATATTGACAAAACTGTAGGTCTCCATAAAATAAACAACTTTCCTAATTGGGGTCTTGTCATATAATGAGGTTTACAAGGTGATTAGGGTCATTCAATGTCAGTACAGAAAACTAGTCCAAATCAGTGCTGATTTGAAATCCCAAATTTACTCTAACCTACATCCACTTTCATGCAAAGCTCAAATCAGAGAAGTTGTAGGTTTTGAAATTCTAAACAAACTTGTAAAAAGGCACATTGGGAGAAAATGCGTATAAATAGGACTTTCTAATTTTCTAAGCAATCAAGGTCCCCTGTCCAAATTAGGGCTGCTATACAAATTCAAATGAACTTCATATTTATGAAATGATTTTGGCATTGAGCCTTTTGACAAAGTTGTAAAGTTCAAAGAGTAGAACATTTCATTAAATTGGTACTTTTCCAAATTCAGCTCCTAAATAGGTCAAATATGCGAATTACAGATAGGGAGAGAACACATTTCTATTTTTCCTTTTCCTAGGTCACTGATGAGTGGGGCCTACTCGTCAGCGCCGCCCGGCTTGCCCAGCCCGTGGACGCCGCGTGGACGTCGGCGTACGGTCACGCCGCGGCGCCCATGGATCGCCACCTCTTGGCCGTGTGTTAAGTGGAGGCCGACGCCCCTGTCCTCCTCTTTCCCTCTCCTCCGCTCTCGCCCTCTCCCAAGCCCCCGTGCCTCCTTTCGTCCGCGCCGAGCAATCCACCATTGACGCGGCCGAGCTTGAGCTCAAGCTCACGCCACCGCCGTCCGACCTCCCCGCTCCACGAGAGCTACACCATTACAACCACCGCTCCACCGCGCACCTCCTCCGCCAACCCTCGTCGCCTCTCCCGCTCCCGTTCGCCAGATCGGGAAGCGACCCGATGCGGCCTGCCATTTCCGGCTAGGCTCGGTTCGAGCTCACGCCGGCCATCGCCGTCCACCCCGCACCCCTAGACCGCTACCATTGCACTCGCCTCACTCCCGCGCACCCGTAGCCCTAGATCTCGTCGCCGTTTCGCCCTCGACCGCGGAGATCGACCTCGGCACGACGTCCTCGCCGCGCCATCGTCACCGCCGTTCACGGTCCATCACCGCCTTGTCCGCGCCTCCGCCATCGACAACACCTACTGGAGGTAGTAGCCCTCGCCCAGGGGCACCACCCGCGCCCCACGTCACGGCTCCGGCGAGCCCAGGCTCGCCGGCAGATTCTTTGACGACGGGGGGAGGGGTGATTCTTTGAATCTACCCCCCGGAGTTTTTGTGTATTTACATTTTAAACCGCGTGCTATTCACTGTGTCATGCGAATCTTCCGTGCTAGCCCCTGAAACTTAGGTTTAATTCCGTATAGGTCCCTGGATCCGATGTTTTTCCTTTTTATTTTGTGATTTTCGGCTGAAACTTTGAAAAAACATAATAAATCAAAGAAAAATCCTAAAAAGACAAACTCAGTGGCTATGAACTCATCTTGAGTAGATCTACATAGTGGGTATGATGTGGAGATGTGCATGTACGGTTTTGCCCCTGTTATTGTATATGCATGTTAAATCAAGGAAAAATAGAAAACATGGTCTAGTTGAAATCCTAAAATATTGAAACTTGGTGAGTAGCTTTCTTAGGATGTTTGGACACTGTGGGAATTTTGGTGACTCCATATATTACTGTTCATTCCCTGTTTTATCTTTTTACATGTACTTTATGCAATATTTGATAGCTTGGAAATGAGGCCTATGCAAAGTATTAAAAATATGGCTCACTAGTATTTTTCTTATGTCCTATATAGCTTGTGAATCCCACTGGTAAAATATGAGCCTCTACATGTAAAGTTTTAGTGGTGATTTGAAAATAATAAAATGCTACGTGTTGGAAATGATAATTAGAAAAAGTAGTCATAAATGGCTAGGAAAATTCTCTCGAAAATTTGGTAGCCTAATGTTGATGCATAGAGTCCAAAAAGTATATTCAAGAAGGCTATTTACACTGTTCATATGTACATCTTGAATTCGCACAAGATTAATATATGGAAAATAGATATCCTATCAAACTTGGGAGTTTTAACTTGTAAATTTTTGTACATGTAGTTCATGACAAATCTAGCTCACTGGTAAAATTTCACCTTCAGAAACCATTCCTATAATTTATGAAAATTCTAAGAATGTGTAGGGCTGAGAACTTGCTGGAATTTTAATAAAATAATTATAACTCCAATTGGGCTGAAATTTTGGCAGTAATTTTGTGTATGAAGCATCTATATGTCATAAAAGTTTAGTCTCATTTAGATTTGTTGAACTACTAGAACTCAGATGCGTGATTTAATTCATAAATGAGCATGGTTTACACTAGGCATATGCATGTATATTGATTTGACTACTACACACATGTCATTTTCCATGAAGTATATGCTGCCTGCTATCATCTGCATTTCATCTACATTAAATGCATACAGCTGCATTCATGTACACTCATATCTGCACCTTTCATTCATATAAATCCCGCGATCGAATAGAAGACGGTGTAGGAGCAACCGCTGATCGAAGAACCCGAAGAAGAGCAGGAGGACCAGCAGCCGACCGTTGACCCCGCCGCCGAGGAGACTAACCCTAGCGAAGAAGGTAGGCAGGATCATACAATTCCCAGCAAATAAAATATCTGTTGATTACGCATGTGCATTAGGATTTGGATGAAACCAATTGCATTAGATCCCTTGGCCGCCCTGGCCCTAGCACCTGTACCTAGAGTTCGTAGGACGAGTGCCTAGAATGGCTAGGTACAAGTAGACACAAGTGAATAAAGGTCACTCGTGGGGTTACTTTTCAAAAGAAGAAATCTCACTATGGAAGTTATTGTTATTATGCTATGATTATGTTATGTTTTAAATGGAGACCGGGCGGAGATATGGGTTTGAATGATGAGATTTGGAATAATGTGTGGTGGACTCCGCCCGAGTCACATAACGTCGGTCGTTGTTCGCCTATTGGTCGGCATAACATTCCTAGGGTGCTTATCCGGGATCAATGGACCGGTGAAAGTCTTACTTGTGCCGTCTCAAGAACAGAGGCACGTTTCTACCAACTGGTTGAGAGGAAGGTGGCCGCGGAGGCGGGTGTCAAGGGAGGGCTGACCCATTGCGTGGTAACGCTCCTGCGACAACGCGCTCCGGGAGTCAGGCGTGAGTGGTTTCGAACTTTAGACGGGACAATTAGAGATGGGGGAAGCATATGTGGGAACGCTGAGGGTTAGTAAGCATATGCCATCCTGGTGCTTCTAGTTATTCCCAGGAATATAAAAATCGATTCGAATCGCTGATGCTCACCAGGTGTGAGAATGCCAATACCACTGACGGGCAAAGTAGTAAACTACTTGAATATGCTGTATTATGAATTCATGGTTTTGAAATACTACATGCTTGGATATACCTGATTTACTTCATGCAATACTTGTCACACTCATGATGGTTTATTGGATATACTTTAATGCAATACTTTGTCATACTCATAATGTTTCTACAAGTTTGATGACTTGAACAGCTATTAAATCCTGCTCAGGTGTAATAGGTCAAGCAGCTGTCAAACCCTGCTTGTAGACAACTAATCTAAGCAGCTGTCAAATCCTGCTTCTACTTATTAACTTGATCCTGTTTAAAAGTAACAGCTAAGGATCCAGATGTTAGTAACCAAGCTTCGCGTCAGCCGTAAGCCCCATCCATTAAGGCCTACTGAGTAATTAGTACTCAGGGTTTTGCCCCCACTTTTGGCTTACAGGTATAGAGTTCCTCTTCTGTGCCTATGTTGGTGGTGGGCCATGTCATCATCAGGATTAAGAAGGGTCATGATCTGGCAAGGAACGGCATCAATGGGCTCGATGCTCATTCTATTTATGCAAGTCTTTTGGTTACCGTGAAACATGAACTTTAAAACATTCGCTGCGAGAGACTATTTGAACTATGTCATTGTATGACACTATGTTGAACCCTATTTGATTTCGAACTGGTTTGTAACCAAAGTTTATGTAATATCTATTCAACTGCCTGTGATGTTGTAACTATTGTGGCTCCATCGAGAGTCGGATGTGTATGATACCGGTTCCTCTGGAAAATGGTGTTATCGAGAGCCCAAAGGACTCTCGACGGACTACTAGGTTTAGTCCAGCTTAAGTGCACTGCGAGCCAAAGGAGGCAGGTGTGCTTAATCTGGGTTAAGCAGTGCGGTTCCGCCACAACAGGTCACCGTAGGACTCCTAACGACTTGTTGGGTAACCTTATTCGTGTGCACAACCCAGGGGTTGTGGAAAAGAATGGTGAGATAATACCCGTGACAACCTAGAAGCATTTTGCACTTGCTCCACATGTTACGTATGGAAGTGTTCAGGGGTTGGTGAGATACAAATTCTGGGTAAAGTCCTTTCCTCTAACTGTTTGATTTCTATTGTGCTGATTCTTTCTATTGACCGTTGATTCGAATTATACCGATTCTTTGAATTAACTATTTAATATTGCAGAAATATTACTGTGTGAATCCCTCAGAGCAGGATCATGCAAATAAAGTTCTTGAGAATGTTGTGAACAAAATATGCAAAGATTTAATCTCCAACCTTCGGATCTAGGTAACAAACTCTTGGCTTAAGAGTCAAGGGCAGCCAGTGGGTCGTTTTCGTGATGCTTCGGAGACGTACCTGACCGCTGAGGAGTATGGATCGGTAATGGCCTTGTTTGAGAATTGTATTGTTGCTTCACATATTATGATTGTTATTATAATATACTAACTCATATACATGCAGATCTCACATCCTCTGTTTGAAGATCAGCCTGGCCCTTACAAGGCACTTTGTGACCTGTGGGCATCTGAAGAATTTTAGGAGCGGTGAAGGAAGCATAGAAATGCTGGGACTAAGAACGCAACGCATAAGCTTGGAGGTCACGGATACCGTCGAAAGGCTCAACGCTCGGTGAGAAACCGCTTTATATTTTGTCCCTCAACTATTTGAAAATATATGATTCTAACATCTACATTTAGGTTGCGGCGACCGAAGAGTCGCCGAGTGCTGTAGACATGTATATTATGGCACATAGGGGACCAAACCCTTCCCAGCCTGAGCTATTGTGTACTCCGTTGGCCACAGCGCGACTGGTTAGTTTGCCGCCGCTTTAAATTAGCTCTCACAATATTTTACATAGTTAACTTGTAAAGTTGCTTTCTAATTGCAAGCCGGATATGGGAAGGAGATGGAAAGACGTCATGGTGAAGGATTTGATTGGAGGACTGCACCCGTTGACCCTCAAGCTGTGTATGAGAGCGGTGGCAGCAAGTCACATGGACGGTATGATTTCAACATGGATAGTGTTATCTAGTTGTGTTCAATAACAGTACCAATGTCAACACAATGTTTGAATTTTGAAGGTACTCCATGTTCAACGGCATGATCGATTCGCAAAGTTCGGTCGGTAGCAGCAGCCGCCAGCGCCGCACCACGTTTAAGATGGAGATTGACAGCTTGAGGCAAGAGATTCAGAAGCGTGATGCATTCCTTAAGGCCCAAGAGGAGTACCAGAAGGAGTAGCAAGCTCATGCTGAACGCCTTCACGCACAGCAGATGGCGGCTATTCAAGTAAGTATAAATTCCACAATTACCATCCTATCATTATCAAAACATGCCACTAATGTGTTGCATTGTGCAGGCAATGTACCAGGCGCAGGGGATGACATTTGTCATGCCAGAGGTTGCACCGGCACCAGTACCGCCACAATAGGGAATGTTTGCTCAGATGAGTTTTTCTCCAGCACCTCAGGTGAAAATTGCTCAACTGTAGCTTAACTTGATCTCCATGTTCAACACATTGTACAAATGTAGCTTAACTTAGTTTATTATATAAGGATTGGGAGTGCAGGGGTCGAATCCTTACCAAACTCCTCCGCCAGCCTCAGGACAACATGGAGATCAAGTTCGTTTCATCACTTGTGCCATCAAACTATACTCATTGTCTCTAAATGTTGCCACACATTTAAAATTATTGGCTAATTGTGTCATTTGTCCTCTTTATTTGCCAGTAATCTGGACAACACATCGATCCAGCACTCGGTGATTTTGTCAACAATCTCTTTGCCTCCGGAGGTAGCGGCCACAACTCCAATGAGCCAGGTGCTATGTGAGTTCAGTGAGCAATGAGAGCCAATGGACCGGCCTCATTGCTCTCTTGGTGTGATGAGTGATTGTCAACGAGATCAAGCCCTCCGATGGACTGGAGGCGGCCCTCCGATGGACTGGAGGTAGATGATGAAGACCTCGATGGACTGAGGCAAAAGCCCTCCAATGGACCGGGGGCAATGCTCGGCGTCGGTCAGCCATGGAAGCTCGGTACACAGAGGGGCGGTTCGGCAACGGTGGTGTAAGCCCTCCGATGGACTGCGAGGCGACTCCGATGGACTGGAGAAGCCGAGTGCCACCGTGGTGCTCCAACCCGAGTACATGGCGCGAAGGCGTGCGAGGGAGGCTTTGGCGGCTTCGGCTCAAAACCGCCACCCAAGCCATTCAAGGCTTGGTGAGTTGGGCCACGACTTGCCAAGATAGAGAAGATGGGCCAAGTCCGGCCCAAACGGAGACTTCCTATTGTTTCTCGGTTTCTGACTTCAAAACCAGGGGTGCAAAGGTGGATTGGACTACTGGCCATGTGGAGGACATCCAAAGATTGCGTGGAAGCTAAGAAGATGAAGTCTTCATCGTGGTCATCCGTCCCCGATATTTTGGGTTCTTTTCTGTTTTAGCCCCTCCGGGCGTTTCTAGTGTTAGGGGTCTATGTGTAAAAATGCTAAACCTGAACCAGTGTATAAATAGCCTAAGAGCTGGTCATTAGAGGGAGTCTTGATAGCTAGGTTTTCATTTCCTTAGGGTAATTTTCGTCCTCAAGCTTTGAGCTCCAAGTTTAGGAGGGTTAGGGTGAGATCTAGCCTCCAAATCAAGAGGGAAGGTGAGGGTGGTTGGTTGGGACGAAATCCTTCATTGTAATCTGACCTAAGACCTCTTTTGAGGCTCATAATCGAAGTGGTTTCGTGCAGCAATTTTGTGTGCTTCTCCTCCCCTTGTTCTCTTTGGTTTTTGGCTTCAATCCTTTGCTTTTTGGGTGTTTGTTTTGGCCAAGGTTGAATCTTTTGTTTTCCTTGTGTTTTTGACTTGCAAGGACGTGGAGATTATATCTTAGAACATCTCAATCCCGAAGGATTGCCACGAGCAAGTTGTTTTTGAGCTTTCCCCTTTCTTGCCCAAATATTCACCTCTTCACGAGATCTGAAATTCCCGCTAATCCCTTGATCTTTGTCAATAGATCTTTTGGGAATAGCTTTGGAATGGAGCTAGGTTAGTGTGTGGAAAATTTCGTGAAGATTGGTGAAGGTTTCGTTAAGTTTTGGCTTCGGAAGTTTAAGTTTCTTGTGGCTGTTTTTCTGTCTGTTTATAACGTCCAGTGGCTTTCTATTTCGTCCGGTGGTTGGTTCTATTGTCAAACTTGCTCCAAATGACCTGAAATTTCGTTGAGCTCTTATCCTGTGAATCATAAAGCTCCCATAAAAATTTCAGATTTTTTGGAGGTGTTTTAACCTGGTTTTGGTATTTTTCTTTTGGGGTTGGTCTGACACTTTTTTAACCACCGGACAGTCCGGTGGGTCTGCATGGGATGGTCTGGTGACTATAGGATTTTTATTTCTTGTCCAATTGAGCTGAAAAATTTGTGGAGTTGTTCCTTGGCCCCTTCTTAACGTTCAGTAAAAATTTTATAATTTTTGGAGCTGGTTTGATTGGGTTTTTGTCCGAAACTTTTTGGAGTGTCAGGCTGTAAGCACCGGACAGTGCGGTGGTTAACCACCGGACAGTCTGGCAGTCACAACTTGCTCCAATTGGCCTGAATTTTTCTAGAGCTGTTTCCTATTGCCTTCTGAAGGTGTGGTAACTGTTTGGGGTGGTTTGGAGCTTTGCTTCTAGGGTTTTGAGATTTTTCTTTGCAGCCCTATCTGTCTGAAATCTGCAGTTTCCCGAAGTTGGTTCCTTTTGCGCTCTTTGTCTTAGCCGTTTGAGCGTGTGCTTCCGTTTTGTGCTTGGTACATATCTATTCAGTGGACGGTGCCAAGCACGTGTTGTGAGCTAGATACGTATCCTCTCAGTGGACGGTGGCTAGCTTTGTTGTGGGTGTTGTTTCAGTTTGCACTACGGGGGATTGAGTTTGAGTTTTCAAGTGCTCCTATTCACCCCCCTCTAGTCACACGTCTCGGTCCTACAAGTGGTATTAGAGCCGGTTAGGTTTTCCATACCTTAACCAGTGAAGAAACAGTAGCGACTATGACTTACTCTGGGAAGATTCTCGTCCTTGGCTCCGATGGCCATCCCTACTGGAAGGGTAGGATGGAGGCGTTCCTTGTTAGCCAGAGTTAGGACATATGGGATGCTACTCAGAGTGCGACTTTTGTTGTGCTTCCAGTCGCTGAGCGTACTACGCCTGATATCGTGGCTCGGCATGAGGCGAATCCCAAGGCTGTTAACTTTCTCTTTTCTGGGCTTGGTCCCATGGATTATGAGAGAGTGAGTCACCTTAAGACGACACGTGAAATATGGTCACTACTTAGTTCACACCATGAGGGTACTGCGACGATTAAGACTAGGCTTGTGGAGACTTACCGGCGCGAATATGAAAATTTCGTCCAGAAGCCGGGAGAGTCAGTAGACGACTTGTTTGGTTGCTTTCAGTCGATCATTAACAAGTTGCGTGTCAACTCTGCCACCGCTGAGCTCCCATACACCGATCATCGGCAGGCTGTCAAATTGCTGTATGCTTTGGATAGAAAAGTATGGGAGATCAATGTGAACTCAATCATTGAGTCGGCAGGGTATGATACGATAGGAGTAGATGCGCTCTATAGTAAGCTAAAGGCCACCAAAATAGATTACAAGATGAGGGATTCCCTTGCTTGTACAGGATCCAAGAGTCTGGCCATGGCTACCCCCTCTAGTGAGTCTGCTACTAACCCCATGTTACCCAACTTCCCGTTTTCTGCTTTGATCTCTGTTACAGAGGAGAAGTTGGCGACGCTTGGGGTTGATGAGCTTTGTTTGGTGTCTAGTCGCTTTCAGCGCGCCTATGACAACCAGATGAGCAAGAAGAGGGGGGAGAGGTCCAAGTGCTTCGAGTGCGCAGAGGTCGGCCACTTCATCGTCGAGTGCCCCAACAAGAACGACTACTACAAGAATGGCAAGAGCTACTCCCGCGACTCCAACAAGTACCACTCCGGCAGGCCAAGGTTTGACAAGCATCGCTCCAACAAGCACAGCTTCGGCAAGCGCCCCTTTGGTAAGAAGAACTTCCGGAAGGCTTTCAAGAGCTAGCAGAAGGACAACCGGAAGCGGGACAAGACCTTCTTCGCCGAGATCGGGTTCTGCAGCAGCGGATCTTCTTCCTCTTCGTCCTCGTCGAGCTCGAGTGATGAGGAGATCACGTACAGGAAGGACAAGATGAATGATCAAGGAGGTCCAGCTGGCTTGTGCTTCGTCTCCACCAAGTCCAGGCGCAAGAACAAGGGCAAGCGGAGCTCGGTTTGCTCCATGGCGCTTAAGGACAAAGAGAACAAGGATGACGGTAGCAACTCTTCTTCCGATGATGAGATAACTCCTGAGAAAGCCCAAATCCTTGAGATGCTAGAGCAGAACAGCCGAGAGTTAAAAGCCAGGATAAGATGCTAGAGAAGGCAGCTAAGAAGCTACAGAAGTGGAAAGTCCAACTTGCTGAGGCTTTAGAGGAGAATGAGAAGTTAAGGAGTGTGAGACCCCAACCCAGTGAGATTGAGTGCCCTACCTGCGAGTCTTTCATGACGGAGCTTGGTGACCAGAGAGATAGGTATGCCAAGTGGGCAGAGGAGATAGATGGGCTTAAAGCTGAGCTAGGCAAACTCCAGTCCAAACTGAATGAGCCTACTTTGAGTGGAGAGCTCGAGTGTGAGTCTAGCCCCTGTTTAGCTAGAGAGTTAGCTGTGCTGAAGGAGAAGTTTGAGAGGCAGCTCATGGAGCTTGAGGAGCTTAGGGCTAGACCTGCGCTTTTGGGTGCGTGTATGGTCTGTCCTACTTTGAGAGGTGAGTTGGAGCAGTTGAGAGCTGATTTTGAGGTTCTTTCATCACCTACTGACACTTGTGAGAATTGCCTAACCCTTAGGATGCAGCTGGTGGATAGGGATGCCATCATTAGGAAGTTGGAGAAAGCTACTCCTATTTTTCCACCTCTAGATTGTGATACTTGTGCTACCCAGACAGTAGTTCTGAAAGATTCGAGGTTGCAGGTGTTGTCTTTGTAAGATGACAACTGTAGGTTGAGAGAGGTGCTGAGTTGGGTATATGCTAGGCAACCCCAACTAGAGATGATCATAGAGAGCACCAAGAGAGTCGAGGGTGACACGAGTGGTTTTGGGTTTGGAGAGTGCAGCACCTCGGGTGAGAAGGGTTCCCTAATTAAGATAAAGACTGCACCTAATCGCCTGATGAGACTGTTGATGGGGTTTACCATGTGCCACCCAAGGCAGCCCCAACTAAGAAGAAGCAGTTCTGGACACCCAAGCCTCCTCAGGCTGAGCTGAGGAAGATTATTGAGGAAGTGCTCAAGCCTGAGGACAAGAAGCCAGCCCAGCAGCCTACACCATCCAAGGCCACACCACCTAAGCCCAAGTCCTAACCTAACCTAGTTCCTACAAGGCCTGTCTACCACTATGAGTTCTGCAAGCGGAATGGCCACCTAGAGGAGTTTTGCTTCAGGAGGAAGCGGGCTGAGAGGCAGGAGAGAGCTTGGGGGAACCAGGATCAGTTCTACCAGGGTGGTAGGCAAGATCCTCGCCATCGCGGTGAGATGAGAGACCGCTTTGCTGGTGGTGAGAGAGGAGGCGGCTTTCAAGCCCGTGCTCCTGGTAGTGAGAGACGTCCTACCAGTCGAGCTCCTAGTCATTTTCAGCGCGGCTATGGAACTCGTGACTGTGGCTTTAGGAGAGAGTTCGAGGGTCCACGCTTTGCTAGTCGTGGTTACCCCGATCGTGGTTGGAGGGATGATTTCTTTGATAGTATTTACCTCTCGTTTGAGCAAATGGCTCGGCACTGGTTTAGCAGGTTCACTAACCCTAGTGTCGGACCGTCTGCCCCTCCATACTATCGCTGATCTTGCAGGTTTGAGTTCTGGAGAACATGTGATGAGTGAGAGTTGATGGTTCTCTAGGCTTTGAGGTTGCTCGTGGGCTTATATCCTTTGTACATTTGAGAGCCTTGCTCATTGCTCTCCTGTGTATTTTGTATAGCTTGTGCCATTTTTTTTGTGTTTCTTTTGGTACTTAGCTTTCTTGCTTGTATGCTTGGTGGACTAGCCACATATCATGCTAGCTTTCCTGATGCTAGTTGTATGCCTCCTTTGCTAGTCTAGTCTTTCTTGCATGCTTGCATGTGATCCTTGTGAATCTCGTGCCATGCTTTCTCTGTCTTGGCATGTTATTCACTTGTGATCAGTTTGGGTGTTCTTAGCTATTTAGCGTTCGCTTTCTTTAGTAGATTTTGCTTGCTAGGTTTCTGTTTGCTTTGGTGGGCTAGCCACATGACATGCTAGTTTGTGTGTTTCTTTCATATACCATATCTTGCTAGCTTTGTTTGTGTTGGTGGACTAGTTACCTTTATCTGTTAGCTTGTGATAGCTCATGAACATCATTCCATGTGACATTTCAAACAGCTATTAGCTGAAAGCTTTTCAGGTGATATTGTTCTTGGCATGTTATTCATGTGTTATCATTTTGATTGTTTCCTTCTCTAACTTAATGTTGTGTAGTCTAGCTACCTTGTCTCATTACTTGGTTACCTTTGCCTTGGGTAGTGTAGATTTGTGCCTATTTGTTTTGCTGGAGCTAGTTTTTCCTTGTGTCTATGAGTTTTGTATATATTTGCTCACTTTGTTTTGCAGGAATCATGCTTTATGCTTAATCCCACAAGTGGTACTTTCCACAAGTGGCTTCTGTTATGCATGTTTGTCTGCTTTAACCCCCTAACTTGAGCCATGGACTATCATAGTTCATTGGTTTCTTTTGTTTCTCCTGTTTCTAGCTTTTGTACAGCTAGTAGGCTCATTTTGAGGGGGAGCTTCATCTCTGTTTTATCACCATGGAGGAGGACATTTGTACTACTACTTCCACTACTACACGTGTTCCACCTCTACAAGGATCGCTTCTTGCACATATAGAGATGGATCCGCTGAGGACGCAGGGGAGGTAACCTTAGGGCGTGCATGCATCCCGAAAGGTCCAGCGGGATCGCCTCAAGCTTTTGAGCTTGTCAGGTATATGATGTGGTTCTTGTCTTCCTTTCGGAAGACTTTGGTCTTGGCTTCTTCGATGGCTTTTCTGCATGTTTGGATCATAGCATGCATGACATTCATGTATCATATGCACTTTCACTTACACTAGCACTAGAGCTCATTTGGAATGACTAGCCAGTACTGGCTTGTGCTAGTGTGTACAGTTGCTTGCTTGATTATGGTTGGCTAAGCTCACTTGAGTCTGTTGAATACTAATTCTGAGCAAAGTCCTTTTATTTCCAAAAAATCCAAAAATATGATCACCACATGACTTGGCTGCCAAGCATGTGTAGGAGTGTTGAATGCTATACTATCTTTTCATACCTGGATATGCTAGTTGTATGCCTGTTGGCGTCTCTTAGCCTTATAAGATTTTACTCCGCAAGCGCACGGAGACCGTTGTAGCTTTTCACTCAGAGTATTCCGAGTATCATATTTTTATCCATAGGGAAGCGGCAGGCGAGAGAGTATAATTGAATAAACTCGAATCGAATGAACCGTACTTAAATAAATATACCAACTAGTCACTAGACAGGGGTAAGCCTGGCAAAAGGATAGGTGTATGGTGGAAAGAAGTAAATTGAACTACCTAAGATACACGTAGAAAGGTATAGTTGCCTGGGAGGACAATGAGTGAGATAAAGTTCCCAAACTCTATTCTATTCGGCTGCAAAGACTATGTCGTGGTTAACTAAGAAACTCAA
Organism: Paspalum notatum; assembly: GCA_022530915.1. Lineage (NCBI taxonomy): Eukaryota > Viridiplantae > Streptophyta > Magnoliopsida > Poales > Poaceae > Paspalum > Paspalum notatum. The sequence goes on from CM039688.1 coordinate 16,348,200, forward strand.
GTAGCAAGTCAGGGTCTTGCGTCGAGCGAAATTCCGGCGCCTCGAGGAGTCAGGGGGTAGATAGTAGACAACCGAAGGAGACCCGGTTAACGCCTACGGGTCTACCGAACGAACGGGCCTGGGCTACACAGGCACACCACACGCTGTCACCGAGTGGGGCTACCAAGCAAAACTGCGTGGATAGGCTGGCACGCTATAAACGTACTCAAGCGAAGCTTGAATAACAATAGATCATCCTTGATCAGAGGAGAGGACCTAACCAGAGCCTGGCGTACAGGTTGGATTATAGCAGCGGCAAGAATAACGGGACTTGACTAACTAAGATAACCACAAGTCTAAGCCTAGCAAGTATGCAAAATAAAGGGTACACCACGCTTGCTAGAGATAGAAATAAAGTAAAATATAACTGAATTATATTGAAGATTGAGTACTAAAGATACAAGAGCTGTTACCGCAGACTCAGAAGAATCTCCGAGAACTCCGAGGCAAAGCTTGACTCACTCTGACTCCCAAGACTATCCTAACTACTAAGATGTGAAAAATGACACTCTCTAAGGTAGGATATGGCTCTCAACTTCTCCACACCTTTACAAATGAGCTCTACAGGCCTATTTATAGTCCCATATGAGAGGGGGGTATTTGTAGGAGGCTTAGGTCGGTGGGAGGCCGAGGTCGGTGGCCAGTCGACCTAGGGGGGAGGTCGGCCGACCTACACCGAGGTTGGCCGAGCACCCAATCCACCCTTTGCACTCCAACGGCTTGATCTTGCTTCCCCATTGCGGTTGGCGGTTAGGACCGTTGTTGCACGTGGAAAATGCCTCCGAGGGTAGGTCGGCCGACCTTGTAGGAGGTCAGGCGACCACGTGTCAGGCCTGCATTGGCCATTTTGCTTCTCCCTCAGATTGATGACGTTGTGGATCCGTGACTTGCATTTTCGGCCTTTGGTTACGTTGGATGCTTGGTCTTGCGGTTGGATTTGAGTGCACTTGTGTTTTCTTCATGATGTGGATCAATGAGGTGGCACATGGCTGACTTGGGAGGTCGGGCGGCCTGACCAGGGGTCGGCCGACCCTGTCACTGGGTCGGGCGGCCAGGGCCCTGGTCGGCCGACCTGGTTGCACCAAGCAGGCTTGACCCTTGGTCGGCTGACCTGGTGATGTGGTCGGCCGACCTGGCCACGTTGGCGAGTGTGCCTCATATTTGATCCTTGGCTTGTTTTCATCTATTTTATGTGCATATTGGTACCTTCATCCAAATATTCATACAAAACTTGTGGAACTCATTAGTAGAAGGGTTAGTCCATATTTATTCACTTGCATAGCCCCATTTGGTTGGTTATTGACGGTAGATATCGTGAGATTACGACCGTCAACACCCCCCCAAGCTTAAACTTTTGCTCGTCCTCGAGCAAAGCTAAGACTGAGAGTGGATCAGGAGTTGCTGCAATATCGAAGATGAAGAGAAATTCTTATATGTGACTCAATACTCATACTTTTGTTTTGAGAAGTGAAATAATTGAAGCTCACCTTGTGTACTACCTGTGGTGCATCTTTTTGCTTACCTTGCCTTGGGCGGTTGAGAGATGGAACGACCATTCTACAGGTGTTCTTCTAACCTGCTCTTTTTGGATGTCTTTCTCAGGAGTTTTCAAGATTTTTCAAAACAAAAGTAGCTTCCCCATGGTGCTCTTAGGTGCTCAAATGTGTTTCCTTACCAAGGGCCAGGATTCGGCCAACACTTTCCTACACTAATGCCTTTGTGGAGCTTTGGGTAGGGAGAAAGTGACACACTTAGCATATTTATTTTGCTAAGCCAAAGATTGGACCAAAGAGTGTACTCTATCACTTCTTCTATTGATCACTGGAGTATGAGTGGTGGTACTTTATGCCTCCTTCTCATGGTATTCATCCCTTGTAGCCTTTTGTATGTTTGGAGTGGACATGGAGGTTTTATTTATTTTTGCCATGCTTGAACTTGCATGCTTTTCATTTTGCCGTGCTTTTGCACGCATTTTTCTTTTTGCCATGCTTTTGCATGCTTTTCTTTTTGGGCTCCATACCCTTACTCCTTGAGATTTGAAGGCTAGGGATTATGAGAAGTATTTGGAGACATTTTGGTGGATGCAAAGTCCGGAATGGATCACTTGTATTTTTGCTTTTGTACTCCAGCTATCAACAGAAGGTGATATTTCTACTCAAAGAGACTCAAAATTTGACAAAGCTCAAAATATCACTAAGCAGCTCTTTGTTGCAGTTTCAACTAATTGAAGCATTTTTTTGGCTCTAGTAGGTATTTTTGACCAAGGGAAGCTATATTTTGTTATTTTCAAAATAAAAACCTGAGATGTTCATCTTACTAAGAGCATGAGAGAATTATCCCATATTCAAGTCATATCATTCATCTCACAACAATTTAGGCTTGTTATCACAAATGGCATCCACAAGATAGAACCTTGGTTTACTTCTTTTATTCACAAGCTCAAAATTAAGCTAAGCATAACTCACATGCAAGAAGTAAATCATCCACTTGATAGAGCAACTATTCATCATTTCCAAAATGAAACTAGCATTTGAACTTATTATTAAAGCATGGGAGTTTTTTTTATATACTGAAATAAACAAACTAAATTAAACAAACTAGATTGAGCAAATAAACTAATAAACTCTCAAAGCAAAGATACATAAGTGGTGCAGAAATTGGGGGACTGTCATACGTACCCAGCTGTCGATTCGGGTTCCCCCCAAGCTTCAATGAAGCTACTCGGAGTAGTACCCATAGTACTGGAAGAATCGCTGGGACTCATCAAAGGTGCGCTGAGCCGTCGTTTCTATTTCAAGAAGGCGGTTGTACTGTTCGTCCTAGGTCTGCTGGATGACCTGAGTGCGCTCATCTACTTAGTTAAGCTGCTGGGCCATCCCAGCTGTGCGCTAGTCCTGAATGGTCAGGGACCCAAAGATGGCACTCAATGGGTCTCCTGCAAAGCGTGCAGAGGCAGATGGTCCTGCCTCGTATGGTGCTAACCCAAATCCATAGAAGGTTCCTCCTCCTTGCTGCTGTGAGAATGCAGCGCTCGGCTTGTGTCCCCATTGTGTTCCAGATCCTCCGTGGGGCTGCCATGTCAGGTCTGGTACCTAGGTGTGCCAGGACGTGCCAGCCGCGGTATGGAACCAGGTAGGTCCCGTCCCAGCGGTCTGCGCATCCTGGGCTTGCTTCTGTAAGCGCTCTTGGGCTGCCCTCCTTTGTGCCCTGGTCATGACTCCTGCTACACTGTGCCTGGGCTCCTCTAAAGGCTCTTCCTCTAGGAGTCTCTCTAATGGCATAGAGAGTGTGTCCACATGGTAGATTTTGAACTGAGGCGCTGGTAGAGGCACTTCAAAGTTGTACCCCTTATAGATCATGACATACGTGTCCGTGCTGGGGTTCTTGTGCAGGAAGTGTGCCCGGATTAAATGGCTCTCGGTGACTAGGTTGGGTGTGTCAGGGGGTAAGAATGCCACCTGGCATTAGCTAATACCCCTAGTTCAGATGCAATCCTCGTCACGAATGACGTGATTGATATGGAATTTTCATCCCAAACTAGTTTCATCCAATGGTAGAGCATGGCGGTGATAGGTGCATATTTCTGCTTACGCCACATGGCATAGAGGATTTTTATGTCCTCTATGGTCACGCAACGTGTGTCATCGCGGGGCAGGACTACGATGGTAATCCAGCAGGCCATGAACCGCATATTGGGGTGCTTAATGTTCGTGATGCTCTTCTTCCCCTTATGGTCCGGCCTGGCTAGTTCCTTCCAGAACTCTGTTGCATTGAAGCCTACGGGTTCGGCTGCTATAGAGCAGCGGGGTGAGAACCTGAGAGCATTGCTGAACTGATGGAGTGTCAGTTCATGCTCAGAGTTAAAGAGTCGAAGTGAACCGTTGTGCCGAACTCCAGTGATACTACTCGGAGGGTCATAAGAAACTCCTTTGTGAGGAGGACTAAGCCTCCCTCGCTAACATGTGCAAAATTCTCCCAGCCTATCATACTGAAAATTTCATCGAATTTGTCATCCATACCTGTGCTCGTCATGAGGACTTCATCGAAACACTTAGTGAGGGTGATAGGCTTGGTGTGGAGTCGCCTCAGCGAGTCGGCCTCGTCTTGATTGCGCGTTTGGATATGAGAATCCAGCAGCAATACGGGCCCAGTGACAGAGGACGAAGCTTCTTCTCCTCCCGGCCCAGCACTCGATGAACCTCTGTCGGACACCGTCCGCGAGTTTTGTGAGCTGGAGGATGTCGGGAACCGTATGTGTTGCCCCGCCTTGCTGATGGCACTTCTTGCCCTCTTGAATGCGCGCTTCATCCTACACAAAAATTGACCACAGAAACTACGATACGACAAAATAAAATTAGCGTTAGCGGTTAGTCGTCATTGCGGGGCGTGACACCACCACAACTCGTTCATGGTTTTGCGAAGAGAGGGGCTAGTAGCTAGATTATTTTTGCTCAACTAGATTTTTATTTGGATATTATTTTGGCTAAGCAAGAGCTAAACTAACTACTACTCAAAGGAATTTAAGAGGGAGAGAAGGGAGCTTGTGTGGTGCAATGAAGATGGAGGTGAGGGCTGCTATTTATAGCCAAATGGGCAGGAATGGAGGTCAACAGGGGATCGGGCGGCCAGGTGAAGGGGTCGGCTGACCCATGGCCGTGGTCGGCTGGCCTTCTCCCGTAGTTGGGCGACCTTGCGTGAGCATGCAGCAAAGGGAGAAAAGGGGCAGGCCAGTCGGGCGACCATTGAGGCCGGTCGGGCGGCCACCACCGTGGTCGGCCGGCCTCTGGGCATATGCCGGACTACCAGTGGAGCATGCTTAAGTTGGGAGCAAGAGAATAGAAGGAAAGGAAAGGAGAGGATGGTCGGCCGGCCTTCTCCAGTGGTCGGGCGACCAGCTTGCGTGAGGGTGCAGCAAAGAGGGGAGTGAGGCCCTTTAGGCTTGGTCGGCCGGCTTGGAATGGGGGGTCGGGCGACCGTTGTAGGGGTCGGCTGGCCTCATTGGTGTTGCTTCAGGAGTGAGCAAAGTAGAAAGCAAGAGAGAGAGAGCAAAGCTAAAGAGAAGAGGAAAAGAGGGAAAGAGAGGAGAGAAAAGATAGAAAGAAGAGGGAGAAAAGTGAGAGAAGAGGAGGAAGGGGAGTAGGCTTGGTCGGCCGGCCTGACCTTGTGGTCGGCCGGCTTGACCAGCCCCCATTTTGCTTACCGTTTGCAGGAGGTGGTCGGCCGGCCCAGTGCTAGGGTCGGCCGACCCTGTATATATTTTTTTTTCAAAAATGGGAGGTATAAACTAAATGCAGTGACAGATAAAAAATATGCATTGCCAAAATTAAATATGCAATGGAGAATGAAAATTTAAAAACTGGCGGGAAATAAATATGCCGTCGAATGATGATGCCAGGTTTACCTCTTGGCGGGAGCGAACCATTTACCGTCCTTCGGGATGTCGCGTGAGCGTACGTACGGGGAGGCAAGTGGTACCTTTTGCGAGCCACTTGGAATTTGTCGTGGATGGATCCTGGGCGCGCTTGTTGTCAACATGCCCCATAGTATTTATCCTAGGGCCTCCATGGGAATGTTGATTTTTATTGCACCCTCGGTTGATGGGTCTTGTAAAATCATGGGTGCCGACCTTCTTAACCGGAGCTTTGCCTTCTATTTCCTGGTTCTTGCGGTTAGCCTTCAAGGATCTCGCCTTCTTCCATTCGTCTTCCTCTCGTTGTCGGATGGCAGCCTCGGTGGCTAACTTCCGTTTCATAAATGCTACGAGACTGTCCATCTCATTCCCGGAAGCATCGTAGATTGGTGGCTTCGGCACATACTTTTGGCACTTGAAGATCTTCACTTGGCTACACTGCTCCACTTTTGGTCTGACGGAGCAGGTCTCCCTCATCCCGTTTATGTTGAGGTGGACTTCTCCGGCCCCAACATCTATGCTTGCTTCCACGGTGCTCAGAAACGGCCGCCCAAGGATGAGTGGTGTCTTTGCATCAATCTCCATGTCCAATACCACAAAATCCACAGAAATGAGGAAGTTCCGGATCTTCACCGGGACATCCTCGGTGACTCCCGTGGGGTGTCGGATAGATTGGTCCGCAAGTTGCAGGCACATACTTGTGGGAACGAGTGCCGTGTGATTGAGTTTATCGAAGACAATTTTAGGCATAACACTGACGCTTTCTCCGAGATCACATAAGGCTTGATTGAAGACTTGGTTTCCAATTGAGCATGGAATGGTAGGACTACCAGGGTCCTTCTTCTTCTGTGGAGGTTGGTTGAGTATAGCTGCGCTACACTCCTCGGTCATATGCACAATTTCCGCTGATGGTAGTGGTTTCTTATTGTTGAGTAAATCTTTCAAGTACTTTGCATATGTCGGTACCTGCATTGCATCTAGCAGAGGTATATTGACATATAATTTCTTAATGACCTCAACAAACTTACTATATTGTTCATCGGCGGCAGTCTTCTTGTTGCGCTGAGGGAATGGCAACACCGTTGAGTCATAAAACTCGTGTGGGAGAGTTTTCGGTGGTGCCTTCTCCTTTGTGGCACCAGTGCTAGTCTCTGGATCATCATTCTCCTCCGTTTCAGTGGTCTTCTCCTATTCCTTGCCTGTATGATTAGTGCGTGACATACCACTAGGATGTGAAGGGTCCTGAGTGGACTTACCACCCCTAGTGGTGACGGCATTGATGTGCTCTTTGGGAGGAGGTTCCGGTTGTCCAGGAAGCTTTCCCGCATTAGCATTAGGCAAAGAGGCAACCAACTGAGCTATTTGTGTTTCTAACATTTTATTGAAACTCAGTTGATTTTTCATAACACTGTTAAAAGTTTCCATTTGCAAGGAAATAGATTCAAAAAGTCTATCATTTGCATGAAACTTTTTACTAATGCTATCATACACAGCTTTAGGATCAAAAGAGCTAGGCTTATTGAACTGCTGTGAATTACCTGAGGAGTTACCTTGTCTGGAGAATGGCATATATGGGCGCGTGTTCCAGCCTGGTTGGGGATGATTCCCGTTGTTGAAGTTACTAGAATGACCAATGAAGTTGGCATCTTCCGGTCGCGTTTCAGGGCAGCTTCTCCCTGAATGCCCCGTGTTCCCGCAGACTTCACAAGTCATGCGAGTGTCGAGGGCCTGGACTGGTGCGGTCTCAGGATTGTCTTCTAGCTTCTTTAAAAGCAAGTCCATCTTGGCGGCCAGCATGTCCGTGCTGTCGATGTGATGGACTCCACGGGATTGTGAGTGTGACCTATCTTCCTTCCATCCCTGGTTAGTGGCGATCTTTTCAATCAGATTTTTGGCCACTCTCACACTTTGGGATAGGAAAGATCCTCCAGCGGCTGCATCCAGGTGCTCTTGAGCAGTATGGTTTAACCCGTGAAAGAAACTCTAAATGATCAGCCATTCTTCCATGCCATGGTGGGGGCAGGCTGCTATGTATTCCTGTAATCTTTCCCAGGCCTCCGCCACCATTTCATCTGTGAGCTGTTGAAAGCTCGAGATCTTGTTTCTCAACGCGTTGGTCTTTCCCAGAGGGAAGTACTTGGCGAGGAATGCGTTTGAGCACGCATCCCACGTTGTTAGTGTTGCGCGGTTAAGGTAGAACCATTGCTTTGCCTTTCCGACAAGTGAAAATGGGAAGAGGCGTAACTTGACAGCATCGGCGGGCGCACCTTTCATGGTAAATGTACTGCAGATTTCCAAGAATTGTTGCAGGTGGTTGTTGGCGTCCTCCGTTGCTAAACCGCAGAAGGGAATGGCTTGAACCATGTGAATGACTCCCGGCTTGAGTTTGAAGTTCTCCCCTGCGTTGACGGCCGGTCCCGTAGGGACATTGCTACTGGATGGGATGGAGAACTCACGGATGGTCTTCTCAGGAGCGGCGGCCATGTCGTCGGTGTTCAAAGAACTACTTGACGAGTCTGTGTTCGAGGAACTACTTGACGTGGCCGTTTCAAGGTTCAATTCCCTTGGAACAGGCATCTGCCTGTGAATGGTCTTGGGACGGACCCTCCTAAGCAGAACCTCTTGGTTATTGTGGAAATTTTCCGGCAGGTCGAAATCGGTCATACACCTCTCTGTTGCAACCACAACATAAACAACAGAGACAAGTGAGCCTGCTAACGACTAGTTGGTATTTTTATTAAAGACACGGCGTTCGAAAAGAGATTATCAACTATATCTCTACCAATTGCTTCCCCGGCAACGGTGCCAGAAAAGCTTGTGGGTGTCTCTTAGCCTTATAAGATTTTACTCCGCAAGCGCACGGAGACCGCTGTAGCTTTTCACTCAGAGTATTCCGAGTATCGTATTTTTATCCACAGGGAAGCGGCAAGCGAGAGAGTATAATTGAATAAACTCGAATCTAATAAACCGTACTTAAATAAATATACCAGCTAGTCACTAGATAGGGGTAAGTCTGGTAAACAGATAGGTGTATGGTGGAAAGAAGTAAATTGAACTACCTAAGATACACGTAGAAATGTATAGTTGCCTGGGAGGACAACGAGTGAGATAAAGTTCCCAAACTCTATTCTATTCAGCTGCAAAGACTATGTTGTGGTTAACTAAGAAACTCAAGTAGCAAGTTAGGGTCTTGCGTCGAGCGAAATTCCGGCGCCTCGAGGAGTCAGGAGGTAGATAGAAGACAACCAAAGGAGACCCGGCTAACGCCTACGGGCCTATCGAACGAACGGGCCTGGGCTACATAGGCACACCACACAGTGTCACCGAGTGGGGCTACCAAGCAAAACTGCGTGGATAAGCTGGCACGCTATAAACGTAGTCAAGCGAAGCTTGAGTAACAATAGATCGTCCTTGATTAGAGGAGAGGACCTAACCAGCGCCTGGCGTACAGGTTGGATTATAGCACCGGCAAGAATAACGGGACGTCACAAACTAAGATAACTACAAGTCTAAGCCTAGCAAGTATGCAAAATAAAGGGTACACCACACTTGCTAGAGATATAAATAAAGTAAAATATAGCTGAATTATATTGAAGATTGAGTACTAAAGATACAAGAGCTGTTACCGCAGACTCAGAAGAATCTCCGAGAACTCCAAGGCAAAGCTCGACTCACTCTAACTCCCAGGACTATCCTAACTACTAAGATGTGGAAAATGACACTCTCTAAGGTAGCATATGGCTCTCAACTTCTCCACACCTTTACAAATGAGCTCTACAGGCCTATTTATAGTCCCATATGAGAGGGGGGGATTTGTAGGAGGCTTAGGTCGGTGGGAGGCCGAGGTCGGTGGCCGCCTGACCTAGGGGAGAGGTCGGCCGACCACCCGATCCACCGCCTTTGCACTCCAACGGCTTGATCTTGCTTCCCCATGGCGGTTGGCGATTAGGACGGTTGTTGCACGTGGAAAATGCCTCCGAGGGTAGGTCGGCCGACCTTGTAGGAGGTCGAGCGACCACGTGTCAGGCCTGCATTGGCCATTTTGCTTCTCCCTCGAATTGATGACGTTGTGGATCTGTGACTTGGTGCATTTTCGGCCTTTGGATACATAGGATGCTTGGTCTTGCGTTTGGATTTGAGTGCATTTGTGTTTTCTTCATGATGTGGATCAATGAGGTGGCACATGGCTGACTTGGAAGGTCGGGCGGCCTGACCAGGGGTCGGCCGACCCTGTCACTGGGTTGGGCGGCCAGCCCCCTGGTCGGCCGACCTGGTTGCACCAGGCAGGCTTGACCCTTGATCGGTCGACCTGGTGATGTGGTCGGTCGACCTGACCACTTTGGCCAGTGTGCCTCATATTTGATCCTTGGCTTGTTTTCATCTATTTTATGTGCATTTTAGTGCCTGCATCCAAATATTCATACAAAACTTGTGGAACTCATTAGTAGAAGGGTTAGTCCATACTTATTCACTTGCATAGCACCATTTGGTTGGTTATTGACGGCAGATATCGTGAGATTACGACCGTCAACAATGCCTTTGCTAAATTAATGCCTAAGCTTTTATGATACCTTGCTTAATTTGAAATCTGAATTAAATGTTTACAAGTGGTGTCTTGTGCAGAAATGAAAAGATCCAGGTGGGTTTGCTTGTCACACTGACTTAGTTCAAGATTACTTGCCTTTGCACTTTGGCATGAACTTGGACTAAGCCATGTATGACCAAAACCTTGTCTTAAGCTTCTGATGGTTCTTTGAGCCTAGGCTTGGCATTGGTTGGTAAGAAGTGGCAAAAGACAAGTAAATAACCCTGGCACAAAAAGAACTTGCTTATGAATACAAATGTTTAAATCTGAAATTTGCAAGTCTCTAAAAAGGCTTATGGCTAGTTGTATATGCTTTGGTTGAGAGTAGCACACCTTGTATGCATTGCTAGCATCTTGTTGTTTATGCCTATCTTGCTACGTGCTATTCATGTTGGTGATGCTTTCTCTTAAAAACTCCCTGAAAAATAAGCTTGCTCTTGATATGTGTAAGATAGACTCATTTGAGTTTGTTATATGCTTCCTTGCTCTCACTTGATCTGTATGCTAGAACTTGTGAATACTAGCTTTCTATCCCTTCTGAGCTCTTTCTGGTACACTCTCTGCATCTCATGGCATATTTTGAGGGGGAGTTGTCTAGTTCAGGTGGAGTCCTATGTACCCTTGATGTGTCCATTGTCAACAAGGGGAGAAGTATTGGATATAGGGGGAGGACTCGGGAGAGACTTAGTTGAGGGAGAGCTTTGCATTCATTTTTGCATTTGTAAGGATGCATTTCAGGAGGAGTTGAGCTTTTACCATCATCTTTGCATCGGTGCGTTGAGCCTTTTGCCTCTGTCTTGAGGAACCAATGCTTTATTTTCTTTTGTTGTCTGATTGTGCCCTATTTCTTTGGTTGTATTTGGTTCTTGGGCATTTTGAGCAACTTTCTTCTTTCTTTCTTTCTTTTTCGGTTTTACGCTTTTCCCTTGTCTTTCTTCTATTTCAGGTTACAGGTTGAAGGTGTTGACAATACACTCATCAAGGGGGAGATTGAGAGCCAATGGACCGGCCTCATTGCTCTCTTGGTGTGATGAGTGATTGTCAATGAGATCAAACCCTCCGATGGACTAGAGGTAGATGATGAAGACCTCGATGGACTGAGGCAACAGCCCTCCAATGGACCGGAGGCAATGCTCGGTGTCGGTCGGCCATGGAAGCTTGGTACACGGAGGGGCGGTTCGGCAACGGTGGTGTATGCCCTCCGATGGAATACGAGGTGACTCCGATGGACTGGAGAAGCCGGGTGCCACTGTGGTGCTCCAACCCGAGTGCATGGCGCGAAAGCATGCGAGGGAGGCTTTGGCGGCTTCGGCTCAAAACCGCCACCCAAGCTATTCAAGGCTTGGTGAGTTGAGCCACGACTTGCCAAGATAGAGAAGATGGGCCAAGTCCAGCCCAAACGGAGACTTCCTAAAGTTTCCCAGTTTTTGACTTCAAAACTGGTGGTGCAAAGGTGGATTGGACTACTGGCCATGTGGAGGACATCCGAAGATTGCGTGGAAGCTAAGAAGATGAAGTCTTCATCATGGTCGTCCGTCCCCGATATTTCGGGTTCTTTTCTGTTTTAGCCCCTCCGGACGTTTCTAGTGTTAGGGGTCTATGTGTAAAAATGCCAAAACTGAACCGGTGTATAAATAGCCTAAGAGCTGGTCATTAGAGGGAGTGTTGGCAGCTAGGTTTTCATTTCCTTAGGGTAATTTTTGTCCTCAAGCTTTCAGCTCCAAGTTTAGGACGGTGGCTAGCTTTGTTGTGGGTGTTATTTTAGTTTGCACTACGGAGGATTAAGTTTGAGTTTTCAAGTGCTCCTATTTACCCCCCTCTAGTCGCACGTTTCGGTCCTGCAAGCAAGAGGTGAAATTGTTGTATGGACTTTGGCATGGACTTGTGTAATGTATAAACTTGTGTATCTATGGATTTGTATGGACTTGAGACTTATCTGAAGTATAGATTTATACATCGTATGTGGTTGTTATGGCTATCTATGGATTAATTTGTTGAGATGTTACTTGTGAATGATTGAGAATGTGGATGTGTTGTGAATGTATGTGATATTTGTATTAAAATCTGGGAAATAAAAAAAATTTATGGCAGTTTTAGCCCTGGAAAGGCTAATTTTCGGCGGCTATGTGTTGTGAATGTATGTGATATTTGTATTAAAATCTGGGAAATAAAAAAATTTTATGGCAGTTTTAGCCCTGGAAAGGCTAATTTTCGGCGGCTAGAAGGAGGGCCGCCGAAAATAAGCCTATATAAGCCAAATTATTTTCGGCGGCCTGGGCAGGCCGCCGAAAATAAGGGGGCCTTATTTAAGGGGGCCTTATTTTCGGTGGCCTGGGCTGGTCACCGAAAATATGGGCCTTATTTTCGGCGGCTTGGTCAGCCTGCCTTGGCTTATTTTCGGTAGCCCATAGCAGCCGCCGAAAATAACCTTATCTGTGGCGGTGAACCGCCGAAAATAAGCTTATTTTCGGCAAACCATTTTCGGCGGTGCCAAACCGCCGAAAATAACTATTCTCGACGGGAAATGCCTTATTTTTGACGGAAGTTGTCCACCGAAAATTATCTAGATTCGTGTAGTGCTAGACCCATCATTTAGCAGGTGCTATGTATAATTAATTCAAGTGTCATCCTAGTGATTAATCTGACCTTATCACAGGCCTCTCAAAACAGGACAAACTACGCAATTGTAAAGGAACCCAACATTTCCTTTAGAATAAGTCAACATCCAATCAAATAAACAGACCTATCTCTCCATAATTTCAACGTCTAACAACATTATTTACGTACAGTTGGAGAAATCAAAATAACTAAAATAGCATAAACATCTTTGTTGATTTTTTTTAAAAAAAATACAAAGTAGGATGAGCAAAGCTATTGACTTGACTTCTATCCAGATAGGACAATACAAGCTAACCGAAAGCTTCTCATGTTCTCACCAGATGAAGCACTCCCTTATTGGTGATCCCAGTCAGGGATGCAATTGCAGGATGGTTAGATACTTTGTTTTCTGTGTGTTCAGTTTCCACGGCATGTAAATGTTGCTTTGTGTCTGGAGGCACACAAGAAGCACACGTGGTATATGTATGCTTAGGAGCAGCAGCTAAAGCGGTCAGTTGCTTGTTTCTGGAGGACATTGTTTTTGTTTCGAAGAGCATTGCCCATGATGTCGACCTGAAGAGCTACTGGCCCAGAAGGCATGCACGGCGATGGTTATAATCGTCAACAATTATAATAAATTTATGGTTTATGAGAAATCTAAGCAGGTTTGGTAGGCTGATTGTATGGCCATGGTTTCAGTCTTTGATATCTGGCCATAGAATTCTTTGAATGTTCTAGCAACTGATTCTCTTGTCACCATGTTGTCTATTTCAATCCTACTGATAAATGTTTTGCCGTCGACCCGGAAGGTTTCCTCTTTTCGCAGGACAATATTGAGCCTAGCAGCCGTAGCTTGGAAGTTGTACTTGTGTAAGGAATGTGCCGGGGTATCCGACCCAAGAGGGGGAGGGGGTGAATTGGATCACCAATCACTCTTCTAAAACCTAGATCTTTCTAATGCATAAAGATAAATCTATCGCATCCTACACATACTAGTTAAGTCTTAAGATTTATCTATGCGCTCTCTAACTAACCCAAAAGACTTGCAATCTAGAGCCAAACCTAATCAAACTAACTAGGAAAGCTAAAGGCACGTAAGCAAGTAAATGTGGAAACATAAATGCGGTAAGTAAAGAGGTAAGGGCAAGGGGATGCAAACTCCCGGAGAGACGTAGAGATTTAACGTGGTTCACCACAAAGGGCTACGTCAATGGGCTCACCACCAAAGGCAATATCCGAGCTAAGCACCAAGACTCTTCCGATCGTCGTCTTGCGCTCGCCACACAAGGCTCACGGCAAGCAAAGGCTAAGTGCCACCAAGGCTTAGTCACCGCCACCGTCTCTCTCGGTCACAAGGCTTCGGATTCTTCACTACGGAGTTTGTAGGTCTCCTCGTCCCTGCACAAGTTGTCGCCACCGCTCTGAGAGCCAATGGACCGGCCTCATTACTCTCCTAGTATGATGAGTGATTGTCAATGGTACAAGTCCTCCGATGGACTAGAGGCCTTCCGATGGACTGGAGGGAGATGATGAAGACCTCGATGGACTGAGGCAAAAGGCCTCCAATGGACCGGAGGCAAAGCTCGGCGTCGGTCAGCCATGGAAGCTTGGTACACGGAGGGGCGGTTCGGCAACGGTGGTGTAAACCCTCTGATGGACTGCAAGGCGACTCTGATGGACTGGAGAAACCAGGTGCCACCGTGGTGCTCCAACCTGAGTGCATGGAGCGAAGGCGTGCGAGGGAGGCTTTGGCGGCTTTGGCTCAAAACCGCCACCCAAGTTCAAATGACTTGGTGGGTTGGGCTCTGACTCGCCAAGATAGAAGATTGGGCCATCCGCAGAATAAAGTTTCCCGGTTTCTGATTTCAAAACCGGAGGAAGCTTCCGAACTACTGGCTACGTGGCGTACATCCAAGCGAGGCGTGGAGAAGAAGAAGATCAAAGCATCATCATAGTCGTCTGATTGTATCATTTTCATTTCAGCCCCTTCCGGGCTTTCTAAAGTAGGGGCCTTAGTGTTAAATGGTGACGTTAGGCCTAGGCTATATATACCTAAGTGGCTGGTCATTTAGTTGACTCTTCCACCATTAGAAAACCCTAGGCTTAGTTTCCATGCAGCCAAGTTCTTAAGAGAGAAATGAGAGCTTTAGACTAGGATTTGAGTCCCCTAGCTAGTGCTTTTCACATCAAGAGGGAGGATGAAGGGTGGTAGGCTGTAGGAACCTTTGTATGAACTCAATTTCGTGATCAATCCAACAATGTTCCTCTGAAATTGGAGTGCTTGTGTGCAGCCCCTTCCTCTTCCCCCTCCTAGTTTGGATTTTGGATGAAACTCAAAGGCTTTTGGTGATTTGTATTTGCCTGCGAGTTAATCCATTTCTTTTGGTGTTTTGGACTTGCAAGGACGTGGAGATTATGACCTAGTTCATCTCAAACCTGCTGGTTTGCCACGAGCAAGTCGTTCTTGAGTTTTCCCCTTTTCTTGCCCAAAGCTTGCCTCTTTATGAGATCTGAAATTTCTGCTAATCCCTTGATCCTTTTCCATGGATCTTTTGGGAATTTCTTTGGATTTGTGCTTAGATAGGCTGTGCGAAATTTCGTGAAAATCGGCGAAGGTTTGGTCAAGTTTAGAGTTTGGAAACTCAAGAACCGAGGCTGTTTTCTGGGTTCACCGGACAGTCTGGCTCCAATCACCGGATAGTCCGGTGGACTTAACATCCTCCAAATGGGCTGAATTTTTATTATGTTGTTCCCCATTTTATTGTGAACTTGTGGTTAAAATTTCATGATTTTGGGAGTCCATTGGACCCTATTTTGGCTTTTTTTTTTGCAACATGTTCTGTCAGAAATTGCCACGTCGGACTATCCGGTAGAGGGTGGTGGACAGTCCAGTAGTTGCAGGGTTTTTGCCTCCGGATCTGGTCTAAGTTATTCCTAAGGTTGTAGGCTTGTTATAGGTGGTTTTGGGGGTGCCTAGTATCGTTCCTAAGGTCTTTATCACCTCTTTTGCTAAGAGATCTTGGCAATCACTAGGCGGGTTCCATTTCGGTTTGTTTGTGGTCTTTCGCTTCGAGTGCTTTGCTTCGGACTTGCTTTGGCTTCCGATCTTTGTGATCATTGAGTCGAGTGCTTCCGCTCGCTTGGTGTGTACCCGTTCAATGGGTGACATCAAGTGCTTGCTAGTTACGTTCCCGTTCAGTGGGCGATGACTAGCGGTTGGTTATGAGTGTTGTTTCAGTTTGCACCTCAGGGGTTTGAGTTTGAGTTTTCAAGTACTCCTATTCACCCCCCTCTAGTCGCACGTCTTGGTCCTACAAGTGGTACCATAGCCGGTTAGGTTTCCCATACTGTGGGAAGATTCTCGTCCTTGGCTCCGATGGTTATCCCTACTGGAAGGGTAGGATGGAGGTGTTCCTTGTTAGCCAGAGTCAGGACATATGGGATGCTAATCAGAGATGACTTTTATGGTGCGTCCAGTTGCTGAGCGTACTACGCCTGAGATCATGGCTCAGGATGAGGTGAATGCCAAGGCTATTAACTTTCTCTTTTCCAGGCTTGGTCCCATGGATTATGAGAGAGCGTGAGATATGGTCCCTGCTTAGTGCACACCATGAGGGTACCGCGACCATTAAGGCTAGGCTTGTGGAGACTTACTGGCGCGAATATGAGAATTTCATTCAGAAGCCGACAGAGTCAGTAGACGACTTGTTTCGTTGCTTTCAGTCGATCATTAACAAGTTGCGTGTCAACTCTGTCCCCGCTGAGCTCCCATACACCGATCATCAGCAGGCTGTCAAATTGTTGTATGCTTTGGATAGAAAAATATGGGAGATCAAGATGAACTCAATCATTGAGTCGGCATGGTATGATACGATAGGAGTAGGGGCTCTCTATAGTAAGCTCAAGGCCATAGAAGTAGATTACAAGATGAGGGATTCCCTCGCTTGTACAGGTTCCAAGAGTTTGGCCTTGGCTACACCCTCTAGTGAGTGTGCTACTAACCCCTTGTTACACAACTTCCCATTTTCTGCTTTGATGTCTGTTACTCAGGAGCGGTTGGCGATGCTTGGGGATGAAGAGCTTTGTTTGGTGTCTAAACGCTTTCAGCGCGCCTATGACAACCTGATGAGCAAGAAGAGGGGCGAGAGGCCAAAGTGCTTCGAGTGCGGAGAGGTCGGCCACTTCATCGCTGAGTGCCCCAATAAGAACGACTACTACAAGAAGGGCAAGAGCTACTCCCACGACTCCGACAAGTACCACTCTAGCAAGGCAAGTGTAAGTGCAACAATGCTCCTTAGTGGTTTTGGTGGATTGAGTGACAAGGCGATTAAAGGTCTAATCTCTTTGTGAGATGACTTGACAGGTTTCCACAGGGTATTTTGTAAGCAAGAATCATGTAAATGAATTATAATGGATATATTCATGATTAAGCATAATTGCTCTCATATGTTGGGAATATGGTTATCATTGTATATCATCTCTATGGCAAAATAAATGGATCTTAACTGGACATATTAAATGAACACAAATGCCCAAGTGCAGGCTATCCTTGGTCTATCAAAATATTAATGCACGTTGAGGCGACCGGATATCATTTGTTTTCATAGTGAAAGGTGACAAGTACTATTTCACATATTTGGATGTCACTACATTGAGTAGGGATCATTCTAAATGACAAATGGCTGATCTCATGAACACTCCATTGCTTATCCAAGCCAACCTTAAGTGAAGATCAAATACATTGTATGGTTAATGTGCAGATGTGCTCCATCTACCCATTGGAGGTATTCTTCAATGAAGTCCAACTTATTCAGCTCAAACAGGATTGCTCTCACGAAGAAGCTCAGCTTGGCTATCTCTCTACTGAAAATAGTGAAGACGACATTATTCTTCAAGTCAAGACTCAAGTGGATTTCAACTAGATTTATATTTTATCTTGAGTCATAGGTATGCCGTACTATCGAGAGGGAAGCTAAGCTTGAAAGTCACTAGTCAACATGTGCTCTAGCTAGTTCAAAGAGTGTCGAGCCACTTCATCTTTAGTGATGTATTGGGCACCGAGTGTGAAAACTCTCTGATCTTTTTTTTTTGTGTGCTTAACTCGGTGTATCTCTTATAGAGACAAACATCTACACCTCTTGTCTAGTGACCAAGGCTTTGTGCCTCAGCCTCTCTGTCCAGGGAACCCTCCACCGGATGTTTCGGTGGCCATCACCGGATCTTCCGGTAGGAGGGGTTTGAACCTCAACGGCTAGCTGCCCTCTACCGGATGTTCCGGTAGCGGCCACCGGATGTTCCAGTGGAGGCCTGACACAGGGCCAACAGCTAGTTTAGGTGAGAAAGGTATTTATACCTCTTCCTCTCCACTTGTTGGGGCTGCTGCTTCCCTCCAACGTCCATACACTTTCAGAGGCCAGAAAAACACTCCCCAATCACTCTCTTTGTGAGATCGAGCTAAAGTGTGAGATTCTTGAGTTGGGAGATATTCTTGTGAGATTGTGTGAGCTTGAAAGAGCAACCTAGCTTCTGAGCACAAGTTGGCAAAGTCTTTCCGGCAAACGCTTTTGTTACTCTTGGAGGTTTCCTCCTAGACGGCTAGAGCGTCCCGAAGGTCACTCCCTTGTGGGTGGCACTCTTCTAGCTTGTAATCACCCTGCTTTGCTGAGCACTGCTTAGTAAGCTGCCTCATCGTACCTCGGTGGTTGGTGAGGGGAGGCCGGGAGTTGAAAAAGAGTCTAGCTCTTGGTGGGCGCCTCAACGAGGATGTAGGGACACTTGTGAGTGTGCCCGAACCTCGGGAAGTAAATCTTGTATCTCGTGTGCTGTGCCCCTGTTGGGAGCTTGCATCAAGCTTTGTGCTTGAGTGCATTTCTTTATTTGCTTTTATATTTGCTTCCGCTTCTATTACTTGTTTGTGCAAGCTCGTGTTGTGAATGACACTGGAAGTTCCGGTGACCACTACCGGAACATCCAGTTCTACCGGAACATCAGGTAGTGTCGACCGGAACATCCGGTGATAACTGACAGTGGGGTTTTTAAGTTGTAATTTTTTAGATTAGCCTATTCACCCCCCTAGGCGACATCAAGACCCTTTCACCAAGCTTTGACAAGCACCGCTCTGGCAAGGACAGCTCCGGCAAGCGCCCCTTCGGCAAGAAGAACTTCCGAAAGGCTTTCAAGAGCTACTAGAACGACAACCGGAAGCGGGACAAGGCGTTCTTCGCCGAGATCTGGTTCTGCAGCTGTGGATCTTCTTCCTCTTCGTTCTCGTCGAGCTCAAGTGGTGAGGAGATAACATACAAGAAGGACAAGAGGAACGATCAAGGAGGTCCAGCTGGCTTGTGCTTTGTCTCCGCCAAGTCCAAGCGCAAGAACAAGAACAAGAGGAGCTCGGTTTGCTCCATGGCCCTTGAGGACAAGGAGAACAAGGATGACGACAGCAACTCTTCCTCCGATGATGAGGTAACCTCTAAGCAAGCTAAAATCCTTGAAATGCTAGAGCAGAACAGTCGAGAGCTGAAAGCCCAGGTGTTGGCATCGGAATTTGGTCGGCCCAGTTAATGGGCCTGAATCGGCTTTGGGCTAAGGAACACTGTCCAAGGAAGCGATGGCGCGAACCACGTCAAGTAGGCCAGCGGGCCTTGTATCGTAGTTTAATGATTTGAGTTAAAGGAGTCCAGTTAGAGATCGAGTCGGTTAGGGTTTTTAGCTTAATTATGGAAGGGGTAGGCTTGCCGCCCAAGTCCACGGGACTATAAAAGAGTCTAGTTAGAGATCGAGTCAGTTAGGGTTTTTATCCGGTGATAACTGACAGTGGGGTTTTTAAGTTGTAATTTTTTAGATTAGCCTATTCACCCCGCCCCCCTCTAGGCGACATCAAAACCCATTCAATTGGTATCAGAGCCTGCACTCACTGAAAAGCTTCACCGCCATGAGAAACAATGTCAACGCCTAGTGAGGTACTTTGTGAGCCACTAATGGTAAATGGCTCTAACTACTCTCAGTGGTCTGCTCATATACTTCATGTTCTTAGGACCAATGATCCACTTGTGGAGCAGATTGTAGATGCAAGCATATTGCCTCCTAGCATTGAATGGGGCAACCTATCCCATGAGAAGACAATGCGCTTGCAACTCAATGATCGAGTTGCTAACTATATTTTGAGCACTTTGAGTCCAGATACTACTTCATGGCTGTTCAAAGAATACAAGAGATATGAGGACGCCCACGACCTTTGGGCCACTCTGAAAAATGAATTTGCATGCAAAGCTCAAGAACAAGCCAACATCAGTGAAGAGGACTCAAAAGAAGAAGAAATGGGCCTCTGTGAAAGCATGGAGGACAAGAAGGATCTAAAAGAACAGTTGGTGCAGTAGTCACTGCTCACACCGGAACATCCGTTGCATTACACCGAAACGTCCGGTAGAGGCAGAGAAGCAGCACTAACTGATGATTTGCAGCGTTTTAGACCAAGTTTAGAATCATGTTCATCCGTGTGTAGCTCAAATGTCTCACTCTCACAGCTATGTTTCATGGCCAAGGAAGATCAAGAAAGTGATGATGAAATGAGTGAAAGCGATGAAGAAGAAGATATGGATGATATTAATGATGAAGATCTAGAGTTTGGCAAACTAAGCAAACAAGATCAACTAAGAGTGATGAAGCTTATCAAAATCATAGCAAGTCAAAAGAATGAGAGCCAATGGATCGGCCTCATTGCTCTCCTGGTGTGATGAGTGATTGTCAACGAGCTCAAGTCCTCCAATGGACTGGAGGTAGAGGAGACGAAGACCTCGATGGACTGAGGCAAAAGTCCTCCAATGGACCGGAGGCAATGCTCGGCGTCGGTCAGCCATGGAAGCTCGGTACACGGAGGGGCGGTTCGGCAACAGTGGTATAAGCCCTCCAATGGACCGCGAGGCGACTCCGATAGACTGGAGAAGCCGGGTGCCACTGTGGTGCTCCAACCCGAGTGCATGGCGTGAAGGTGTGTGAGGGAGGCTTTGGCGGCTTCGGCTCAAAACCGCCACCCAAGTTCAAATGACTTGGTGGGTTGGGCTCCGACTCGCCAAGATAGAAGATTGGGCCAAGACCTGGCCCAGAAAGCCCGCAGAATAAAGTTTTCCGATTTCTGACTTCAAAACCGGGGGAAGCTTCCGGACTACTGGCTACGTGGCGCACATCCAAGTGAGGCGGAGAAACCGAAGATGATCAAGACGTCATCGTAGTCGTCCGATTGTATCTTTTCGGTTTGGCCCCCTCCGGGCATTTTTAGACTAGGGGTCTTAGTGTAATTGTGTCATTTAGGGCCTAGGGTATAAATAGACTTGAGGGGCTCCCTTGGAGCTCATCTTGGCAGCCACAATACCCTAGTTTCCCTAACCCTAGCAGCCAATGTCCAAGGAGAGAAAAGAGAAAGGATTAGCTAGGAGATGAGTGCCTAGTTTAGTCTAATCTTGTCTTTAGTGGGAGGATGAAGGGAGGTAGGCTCTAGGGAACTCTTGTAACCTGATTTTCTTGATTAATTCAAGGTTCCTTGTTGAGAAATTCCATGTCTTGAGCAGCAATCTCATTCCTCCCTCTTTGCCCCCTTTCTAGTCTCCGTTTTTGGTCCCGGTTCTTGGATATTGGCTCGTTTTGTGTTGTCCAAGGATGAGACCTTTCTTTTGCTGGTATTTTGCCTTGCTAGGACGTGGTGCATCTCACTAGCCAAGTGCTAGAATCATCCAACCATGAGCAAGGGCCGTTCTTGTCGTTTCTAGGTTTTTCGGGATCAACTCACCTACCTCACGAGATCTACAATTCCCGTGCAACCCTTGATCTTTTCACATGGATCTTTTGGGGCTGACTTTGGGATTGGTCTAGGATCCTTTGTGCAAAATTTTGTGAGATTTTGAGAAGGTTTGCTTCGGTTTGGGTTGATTTTTCGGTGGATTCGCGGGCTGATTCCTCAGTTCCAGACTCGGGCCAGCAGCAAGAACTGACCGGACAATCCGTCTGTTTGTCCGGTCCATTCAAGCGGACTGTCCGGTCTGTGTGACGGAGAAATCGAGGCTCGGCCATCTCGTGTGTGTGTCTCGGGCTTCTTTGTCCGATCTTTTGTCCGGTTTGCCAAACCGGACTGTCCGGTCTGCTGTTTTTCTGTGTGCGTGGTTCGTTTCTTTCTCGTTTTGTAGCTTTTTGTCTCAGTTTTAGTCCGGTCTCCCTGATGTTTGTCCGGTCAGTTTTTCTTGGCAAGAACTGACTGTCCGGTCTGCCGGTTTCTTGCACGCGTGGCTTCCTCCACGTTCTTTTTGTCCGGTCAGGCCTTCAGAGTAGAACCGGACTGTCCGATCCCTTGTTCCTCTGTCGCCTTTGCGTGTTGTGCTGTTTGGTCCGTAGATTTGTCCGGTCAAGCTCTAGGTGCTAGACCTGACTGTCCGGTCAGGCTCTAGGATAGTCTGGCTGCACGCGTAGAGGTTCTTCTCTGTTTCGAGTCTTTCTTCTTCATTTGTGCTGTTTGCTTCAAACTTGTTTGTGTCACCCACTGCATGCCCATACTCTTTACTCGCTTTTCTAAGTGAGACACGCTCGGATGTGTTGAGTGGCTAGTGTGTGACACTTGCAAGTCATATAGCTTGTCTTGTTTCGTCTGTGCCTTGTTGTGTTTGTCTAGGTGTTGTGTGCTCATTCCGCTAGGTATAGTTAGTGCTTCCACTTTGCACCCGATACGTATCTGTTCAGTGGACGGTATTGGTTGTGCTTGAGTTTTTGTGAGAGCGCACTTTGGGGGTTTGAGTTTTTCAAGTGCTCCTATTCACCCCCCAAGTGGTATCAGAGCCGGTCAGGTTTCCTATACCTTAACCGGTGACGAAACCGTAGCGACAATGACTTACTCTGGGAAAATTCCCATCCTTGGCTCCGATGGCTATCCCTACTGGAAAGGTAGGATAGAGGCATTCCTTGTTAGCCAGAGTCAGGACATATGGGATGCTACTCAGAGTACGACTTTTGTGGTGCTTCCAGTCGCTGAGCGTACTACGCATGATATCGTGGCTCAGCATGAGGCGAATGCCAAGGCTGTTAACTTTCTCTTTTCCGGGCTTGGTCCCATGGATTATGAGAGAGTGAGTCACACCATGTGGGTACTACGACGATTAAGGCTAGGCTTGTGGAGACTTACCGGCGCGAATATGAGAATTTCGTCCAAAAGCCGGGAGAGTCAGTAGACGACTTGTTTGGTCGTTTTCAGTCGATCATCAATAAGTTGCGTGTCAACTCTGCCCCCCGCTGCCCTCCCATATACCAATCATCAGCAGGCTGTCAAGTTGCTGTATGCTTTGGACAGAAAAATATGGGAGATCAAGGTGAACTCAATCATGAAGTCGGCAGGGTATGATACGATTGGAGTAGAGGCGCTTTATAGTAAGCTCAAGGCCACCGAGGTAGATTACAAGATGAGGGATTCCCTCGCTTGTACAGGTTCTAAGAGTCTGGCCTTGGCTACCCCCTCTAGTGAGTCTGTCACTAACCCCATGTTACACAACTTCTCATTTTCTGCTTTGATGTCTGTTATAGAGGAGCAGCTTGCAACACTTGGGGATGATGAGTTGTGTCTGGTGTCTTGTCGCTTTCAGCGCGCCTATGACAACCAGATGAGCAAGAAGAGGGGAGAGCAGCCCAAGTGCTTTGAGTGCGGAGAGGTCGGCCACTTCATCGCCGAGTGCCCCAACAAGAACAACTACTACAAGAAGGGCAAGAGCTACTCCCGCGACTCCGACAAGTACCACCCCGGCAAGGCAAGCTTTGACAAGCACCGCTCCAGCAAGCACGGCTCCGGCAAGCGCCCTTTCGGCAAGAAGAACTTCCGGAAGGCTTTCAAGAGCTACCAGAAGGACAACCGGAAACGGGACAAGGCGTTCTTCACCGAGATCGGGTTCTGCAGCAGCGGATCTTCTACCTCTTCGTCCTCGTCGAGCTCAAGCGATGAGAAGATCACGTACAGGAAGGACAAGAGGAACAATCAAGGAGGTCCAGCTAGCTTGTGCTTTGTCTCCACCAAGTCCAGGCGCAGGAACAAGGAGAAGAGGAGCTTGGTTTGCTCCATGGCGCTTGAGGACAAGGATGACGGCAGCAACTCTTCTTCCGATGATGTGGTAACTCCTGAGCAAGCCGAAGTCCTTGAGATGCTAGAGCAGAACAGCCGAGAGATTAAGGCCCAGGATAAGATGCTGGAGAAGATAGCCAAGAAGCTGCAGAAGTTGAAAGCCCAACTTGCTAAGGCTTTAGAGGAGAATGATGGGTTGAGGAGTGTGAGAACCCAACCCAGTGAGATTGAGTGCCCTACCTGTGAGTCTTTCATGACGGAGCTCGGTGACCAGAGAGATAGGTATGCCAAGCGGGTAGAGGAGATAGATGACCTAAAGGTTGAGCTTGGCAAACTCTAGTCCAAACTGGATGAGCCTACGTTGAGTGAAGAGCTCGAGTGTGAGTCTTGCCCCTGTCTAGCTAGAGAGCTAGCTGTGCTGAAGGAAAAGTTTGAGGGGCAGTTCATGGAGCTTGAGGAGCTAAGGGCTAGACCTACGCTTTTGGGTGCGTGTATGGTCTGTCCTACTTTGAGAGGTGAGTTAGAGCAGTTGAGAGCTGACTTTGAGGTGCTTTCAGCACCTACTGACACTTGTGAGAACTGCCTAACCCTTAGAATGCAGCTGGTGGATAGGGATGCCACCATTAGGAAGTTGGAGAAAGCTGCTATGGTTCCCTCCCTAGGCTATGACACTTGTGCTACCCAGACTGTAGTTCTGAAGGATTTGAGGGAGGAGGTGTTGTCTTTACAGAATGACAACAACAGTTTGAGAGAGGTGCTCAGTTGGGTATATGCTAGGCAACCCCAACTGGAGATGATCATAGAGAGCACCAAGAGAGTCGAGGGTGACACGAATGGTTTTGGGTTTGGAGAGAGCAGCACTTTGGGTGAGAAGAGTGCCCCAGTTAAGGTCAAGACTGCACCTACCCAGCCAGGAGAGACTGTTGATGGGGTTTACCATGAGCCACCCAAGGCTGCCCCAAAAAAGCAGTACTGGACACCCAAGCCTTCCAAGGCTAAGCTAGACAAAATTGTTGAGGAAGAGCTTGCGCCCAAGGGCAAGAAGCCAGTCCAGCAGCCAGAGCCACCCAAGGCCACACCACCTAAGCCCATGTCCTAGCCTAACCCAGTTCCTAGGAGGCCTGTCTACCACTGCGAGTTTTGCTAGCGGAATGGCCACCTAGAGGAGTTTTGCTTCAGGAGGAAGCGGGTTGAGAGGAAGGAGAGAGCTTGGGGGAACCAGGATCAGTTCTACCAGGGTGGTAGGCAAGATCCTCCCCACCGCGGTGAGAGGAGAGACCGCTTTGCTGATGGTGAGGGAGGAGGCAGCCTTCAGGCCCGTGCTCCAGGTGGTGAGAGACGCTTTACCGGCCGAGCTCCTAGTCATTTTCAGTGCGGCTATGGACCTCGTGACCAAGGCTTTGAGAGAGCTTTTGAGGGTTCACGCTTTGGAGGTCGTGGTTACCCTGATCATCGTGATGATTTTGTTGATTGTGCTTACCCCACTTTTGAGCAGATGGCTCGGCATTGGTACAACAGTTTTGGTACTAACCCCAGTGCCGGACCATTTGCTCACCGTCATTTTTCTTGACTTTGCAGGATCGAGGCATGGAGGACGTGTGGATCATGGACTTCGGTTGCTCTAGGCACATGATAGGGCGCCGCAAGTGGTTCTCTAGCCTCAACCCCGTGAGCACCAAGGAGTACATCACATTCGGGGACAATGGTCAAGGTAAAGTGATGGGTGTTGGTTCTGTATCGCTTTCTGCTAAGCTTTCCCTGAGAGAAGTTGCTTTTGTTTGGAATTTGGGGTTCAATTTGTTCTCTGTTTCGCAACTTCTCGATGATGGATTTGAGGTTCATTTTAAGAAGGGTGCGTGCTGCGTTCTTGTTGCTGAGGAGACCTTTGTTTGCTCTTTGCAGCCTTTTGGTCAGGTTTTTAGGTCGACCTCACATCTGTTTCTGGCCCTGCTCGCTGTTTGGTTGCTAGTCCTTCTGCTGATATTTGGAAGTGGCATAGGAGGCTTGGTCACTTGAGTTTTGATCTGCTAGTCAGGTTGAGTTCAATGGGCCTAATCTGAGGATTGCCCAAGTTGAGAGCTGAGAAGGACTTAGTATGCCACCCCTGTCATCGTGGCAAGATGGTTGCCGCTTCTCACATTCCTGTGTCTCAGGTTATGACCTCCTATCCGGGTGAGCTACTTCATATGGATACAGTAGGTCCCGCTCGGGTAGCGTCAGTCAGGGGGAAGTGGTACGTGCTTGTCGTTGTGGACGATTTTTCGCGGTTCTCGTGGGTATTTTTCATGGAGTCTAAGGATGAGGCGTTTGATTTTGTTCGGGATCTGGTACTGAGGTTGAGAAACGAGAGTCATAAGGCCATGAGGGCTATCCACAATGACAATGGCGGAGAATTCAGAAACTCTCGTTTCGAAAACTTCTGTCATAACTTAGGTCTTGAGCACCAGTTTTCTTCTCCATATACCCCACCGCAGAACGGTGTTGTGGAACGCAAGAACCGCACACTTGTTGAGATGGCACGGACGATGCTCGATGAGCATAGGACTCCGAGGCGCTTTTGGGCTGAGGCAGTGAATACGGCCTGTTACATTGCGAACCGGATTTTCTTGCGAGCTTTCCTTGGGAAGACCTCGTATGAACTTCGGTTTGGTAGGCAGCCCAGCGTCAAGCATTTGCGAGCGTTTGGCTGCAGGTGCATTGTGCTGAAGAATGTGGGGCATTTGGACAAGTTTGAGTCTCGTTGTTTGGATGGAATTTTTCTGGGGTATGCTTCTAATTCAAGGGCTTTTCGTGTGTGGGTTTTAGAGTCCAAGCAAGTTGTTGAGACTTGTGAGGTTTCTTTTGATGAAACTATGCCCTGCACAACCCCTGCCTTTGAGCTTTCAGGTGATGGTGAAGAAGGCACCCCCATCTTTGAGGATGAGGAAGGTGCGAGTGATGATGGTGATGCAGGAGCCCCTGAACTAGCTGCAGCTCCTGCCCCCTCTGCTACGAGCTGTGATGATGATGGAGGACCCTTGCCTACGGCTTCCTCCTCACTCCCCCGACGGCAAGCTCATGCAGAGACTGGACCCGCTGAGGACGCAGGGGAGGAGACTTCCGTGATTGTTCCATCTCGGCAGGTCCAGCGGGATCACCCTCCACACAGGAAGATTGGAGACATTCACCAGCGTGTTACACGCTCTTCGGTTGCTTCTCTAGCCTTTTTCTCCCACTCTGCATATGTTGCTTCTTTTGAACCCCAGGATGTGTCACATGCATTATCTGATCCTAACTGGGTGAACGCCATGCATGAGGAGTTGGAGAACTTTGAGAGAAACCATGTCTGGGATTTAGTTGAACCTCCACCAAACTGTCGCCCTATAGGTACCAAGTGGGTTTTCATGAACAAACAGGGTGAGGAAGGGATGGTTGTGAGGAACAAAGCGAGATTGGTAGCCCAGGGTTTCTGTCAGAAGGAGGGGATAGATTATGAGGAGACCTTTGCCCCTGTAGCTCGTTTGGAAGCCATTAGGATTTTGCTTGCCTTTGCAGCCTCTAAAGGCTTCAAACTGCAGCAAATGGATGTCAAGTCTACTTTCCTGAATGGGTTTATAGAGAAAGAGGTATATGTGAGACAACCTCCTGGCTTTGAGAGTGCTAGATTTTCAGACCGGGTGTATAAGTTGAGAAAAGCCCTTTATGGTCTAAAGCAAGCTCCTAGAGCTTGGTATGCTAGGTTGAAGAGTTTCCTGCTCAAGTCTGGGTTTGTGATGGGTTCAGTAGACAAGACCTTATTTTTGTTGAGTCGTGGCGGTGACACCCTGATAGTTCAGATATATGTTGATGACATAATCTTTGGTGGTTCATCTCATGCTTTGGTGTCTAGTTTTGCTGAACAGATGAGCAGAGAATTTGAGATGAGTCTTATAGGTGAGCTCCAGTTCTTCCTCGGGCTGCAGATCAAGCAAGGCCCTGAAGGAACCTTTGTCCATCAAGCAAAGTACACAAGGGACATACTCAAAAAGTTTAACATGGGGGATTCTAAACCCATGACGACTCCTATGAGTACAAACACGGCGCTTGATGCTGATGAGGATGGGGAGGCGGTAGACCAGAAGGAATTTCGAGGGATGGTCGGCTCACTTCTGTACCTGACGGCGACCAGGCCAGACATTCAGTTCGCGGTCTGTCTTTGTGCGCGCTACCAGGCTTCTCCTAGGACTTCTCACCGTCAAGCGGTGAAGCGCATTTTCAGGTATCTGAAATTCGCTCCTGAGCTTGGTCTTTGGTATTCCTCGGGTTCTTCTCTTTCTCTTAGAGGGTTCTCAGATGCTGACCATGCTGGCTGCCGGATTAATCGCAAGTCAACCTCCCGCACGTGCCAACTCTTAGGAACCGCTCTTGTCCCTTGGTCCTCCCGTAAGCAAGTTAGTGTAGCTTTTTCCACCACTGAAGCAGAATATGTTGCTGCTGCTAGTTGCTGCTCGCAGCATTTATGGATGAAAGCCACCCTTAGTGATTTCGGCCTTAGGTTTGGTATAATCCCTCTCCTAGTTGACTCTACTTCTGCTATTTCTGTAGCTAAGAACCCCGTTTTGCACTCTAGAACCAAACACATAGACGTGAGGTTTCACTTTCTGAGAGATCACTATGAAAAGGGAGACATAAACTTGGTCCATGTAGTATCAGCAAACCAGTTGGCCGATATCTTTACCAAGCCCCTAGAGTATGACGCTATTACGCGTCTGAGAGGTGAGCTTGGAGTGTGCTATCCCGTTTAGACAGGGATAGTGCACTATTCCTTTTAGTAAGAAATAGCTTCTGTAGTTTAAATTTTGCTTTTATCTTGCTTTTATTTCTCTGTCTCATTTGCACATTGTATCATATCATGCATTGCATTGTATTATATGCATTTTCACTTCATTAGCACTAGAGCTCTTTTGGAATGATGAGTTAGTACTTGCTTGTGCTAGATTGTACAGATGCTTGCTTAATCATGGTTGGCTAAGCTCTCTTGAGTCTGTTGAATATTAGTTGTGAGCTAAGTCATTTTATTCTTTGTAAATCAAAAACCTTGATCACCACTTGATTTAGCTACCTAGCATGAGTAGGATTGTTGAATGCTATGCTATCTTTTTATACCTGGATATGCTAGTTGTATGCCTTTGCTAAGTTATTGCCTAAGTTTTTCTGACACCTTGCTTAAATTGAAATCTGAATCAAAATGCTTACAAGTGTGTCTTATGTGATGAATTAAGAAAGATCCAGGTGGGTTTGCTTGTCACACTGATCTAGTTCGAGACAGCTTGCCTTTGCACTTTGGCATGAACTTGGACTACGCTGTGTATGACCAAAACCTTGTCTTAAGCTTCTGATGGTTATATAACCTAGGCTTGGCATTGGTTGGTAAGAAGTGGCAAAAGACAAGTAAATAACCCCTGGCACAAAAAGAACTTGCTTATGAATACAAATGTTTAAATCTGAAATTTGCAAGTCTCTTAAATGCTTATGGCTAGTTGTATATGCTTTGGTTGAGAGTAGCACACCTTGTATGCATTGCTAGCATCTTGTTGTTCATGCCTATCTTGATAGGTGCTATTCATGTTGATGATGCCATCTTTTCATTAACCCTAAAAAACAAGCTTACTCTTGATATGTGTAAGATAGATTCATTTGAGCTTGTTGTATGCTTCCTTACCCTCACTTGCTCTGTATGCTAGAACTTGTGATTACTAGCTTTCCATCCCTTCTGAGCTCTTTCAGTTGCACTCCTTGCATTTCATGGTATATTTTGAGGGGGAGTTATCTAGTTCAGGGGGAATTAAGTTCAAGGAACCCTTGATGTGTCCATTGTCAACAAGGGGAAGATATTTGGGGAGAGATTAGTGTACTTCTCCAAGGGGAAGAAATTTAAAAATATGGACAAGGGGGAGAACTCAAGAGAGATTTTGTTAAGGGAGAGCTTTGCATTCATATTGCATTTGTGAAGATGCATTTCAGGGGGAGTTTGAGCTTTTAGCATGCTTTTTGCATCGGTGCGTTGAGCCTTTTGCCTCTGTATTGAGGAGTCGATGCTTTGCTTTCTTTTGTTGTCTCATTGTGCCCTGTTTCTTTGCTTGTATTTAGTTCTTGGGCATTTTGAGCCACTTTCGTCTTTCTTTCTTTCTTTTTCGGTTTTACGCTTTTCTCTTGTCTTTGTTCTATTTCAGGTTACAGGTTGAAGGTGTTGACAATGCACTCATCAAGGGGGAGATTGAGAGCCAATGGACCGGCCTCATTGCTCTCCTGGTGTGATGAGTGATTGTCAACAAGCTCAAGCCCTCTGATGGACTAGAGGCCCTCCGATGGATTGGAGGTAGTTGATGAAGACCTCGATGGACTGAGGCAAAAGCCCTCCAATGGACCGGAGGCAATGCTCGGCGTCGGTCGGCCATGGAAGCTCGGTACATGGAGGGCGGATCGGCAACGGTGGTGTAAGCCCTCTGATGGACCGCGAGGCAACTCCGATGGACTGGAGAAGCCGGGTGCCTCTGTTGTGCTCCAACCCGAGTGCACGGCGCGAAGTCGTGCGAGGGAGGTTTTGGCAGCTTCGGCTCAAAACCGCCACCCAAGCTACCCAAGGCTTGGTGAGTTGGGGCCACGACTCGCCAAGATAGAGAAGATGGGCCAAGTCCGGCCCAGACGGAGACTTCCTAAAGTTTCCCAGTTTCTGGCTTCAAAACCAGGGGTGCAAAGGCGGATTAGACTACTGGCCACGTGGAGGACATCCGAAGATTGTGTGGAAGCTAAGAAGATCAAGTCTTCATCATGGTCGTCTGTCCCCGATATTTCGGGTTCTTTTCTGTTTTAGCCCCTCCGGGCGTTTCTAGTGTTAGGGGTCTGTGTAAAAATGCCAAAACTGAACCGGTGTATAAATAGCCTAAGAGTTGGTCATTAGAGGGAGTCTTGGCAGGTAGGTTTTCATTTCCTTAGGGTAATTTTCGTCCTCAAGCTTTGAGCTCCAAGTTTAGGAGAGTTAGGATGAGATCTAGCCTCCAAATCAAGACGGAAGGTGAGGGTGGTTGCTTGGGACGAAATCCTTCATTGTAATCTGACCTAAGACCTCTTTTAAGACTCATAATCGAAGTGGTTTCGTGCAGCAACTTTGTGTGCTTCTCCTCCCCTTGTTCTCTTTGGTTTTTGACTTCAATCCTTGGCTTTTTGGGTGTTTGTTTTGGCCAAGGTTGAATCCTTTGTTTTCTTTGTGTTTTGGACTTTCGAGGACATGGAGTATGTCTTAGAACATCTCAATCCCGAAAGATTGCCACGAGCAAGTTGTTCTTGAGCTTTTCCCTTTCTTGCCCAAATATTCACCTTTTCACGAGATCTGAAATTCCCGCTAATTCCTTGATCTTTTTCAATAGATCTTTTGGGAATAGCTTTGGAATGGAGCTAGGTTAGTGTGTGCAAAATTTCGTGAAGATTGGTGAAGGTTTGGTCAAGTTTTGGTTTTGGATGTTCAAGTTTCGTATGGCTATTTTCTGTCTGTCTATAACGTCCGGTGGCTATCTATTTAGTCTGGTGGTTGGTTCTGTGACCAAACCTGCTCCAAATGACCTGAAATTTTGTGGAGCTCTTTTCCTTTTAATCATAAAGGTCCCATAAAAATTTCAGATTTTTTGGAGGTGTTTTGACCTGATTTTGGTATTTTTCTTTTGGGGTTGGTCTGTCAGTTTTTTAACCACCGGACAGTCCGGTGGTTAACCACCGGACAGTCCGGTGGCTCTAGGACTTTTATTCCTTGTCCAATTGAGCTGAAAATTTGTGAAGTTGTTCCTTGGCCCCTTCTTAACCTCCTGTAGAAATTTCATAATTTTTGGAGTTGGTTTGATAGGGTTTTGATTCGAATCTTTTTGGAGTGTCAAGCTGTAAGCACCGGACAGTCCGGTGGTTAACCACAGGACAGTCCGGTGGTCACAACTTGCTCCAATTGGCCTGAAATTTTCTGAAGCTGTTCCCTATTGCCTTGTGAAGGTGTAGTAATTTTTTGGGGTGGTTTGGAGCTTTGCTTCTAGGGTTTTGAGATTTTTCTTTGCAGCCCTGTCTGTCTGAAATCTGCAGTTTCCCGGAGTTGGTTCCTTTTGCGCTCTTTTTCTTAGCCGTTTGAGCGTGTGCTTCCGCTTGGTGCTTGGTATGTATCTGTTCAGTGGATGGTACCAAGCACGTGTTGTGAGCTAGATACGTATCGTCTCAGTGGACGGTGTCTAGGTTCGTTGTGGGTGTTGTTTCCTTTTTGTACTGCGGTGGGGGTTTGAGTTTGAGTTTTCAAGTGCTCTTATTCACCCCCCCTCTAGTCCCACGTCTCGGTCCTACAAGGATCTCAAGGAAGCTCAAGAAGAGAAAGAAGGACTTGAAATCAAGATCACAAATCTGAACCTCAAGTGTGACAACCTGACCAAAGAAGTGGACAAGATGGCAAACACCACTTCTTGCAATGTGAAGCTTGAGAAGAAAAACAAAGAAAGGAAGGAATGGATCTTGAAGTTTCAAAGCAAGCACTTAAGCCTAAAGGAAGAAAAGAGTGAGCTACTAAGAGAAAATGCGTAGCTCACTGACAAACTAAGCTTGCTTGAGATAGCACATGAAGTGTTTGTCACTTCAGTAAAAACCTATGAACCTCTTGTGCAAGATAATCCTTGCCCTTCAATTAAATCTACGTTTGCATGTGCTAACCCTTGCTGCCTTAGAGCAAGTAACCCTTGTGTTGAGCAAATGGTTGTAGAAACATGTGATGATTCCATTGCAAGAGAAAATGAAAAAATCAAGCAAGAGGTCGAAAAACTGAAAAGAGACTTGATCGAGCTTAAAGGGAAGAGTTGTGTGCAACCTGCTCAAGATAACCGTGATTCCATGGTGAAGAAGCTTGAGGAGGGGTCAAACCGTGCATTACTCTCCAACTCAACTAAAGACGAGTCTCAAGTTGAAAAAGGGATCAAGGCTCAAGAGCAAAGCAAATCCAAGAAGCACAAAAGCAAAGCAAAGAGGAAGTGTTATTGGTGCAAAGAAAAAGGTCATAATGTCCAAGCTTGCCCAGGTCTCATGAGCAAACTTGTGAGCAGCACTGGCTCACTGGAACATCCGGCATCATGCACCGGAACATCCGGTGCTACCGGAAGATCCGGTGGTAAGGAACCGGAACATCCGGTGAAGGCAGTGGCAGCTCATACTTCTACTTGCAAGGCAAGAAGGTCAGCCCAATCACACAACAAGGTTGGAAAGGTGCAAGCCCACATAAGCAATGCAGCAAATGAACCAAAGGGCTTTAGACAAAGAATTTGCTACAATTGTCGGCAAAAAGGACATCTTGGTAAAGATTGTCCACATGGTAACTTCACTCATCTCAACCTTGTCAATAAGAAAACTAAAGTGACTTGTGTACCCAAAGGTAGCTATTGTGAGTCAAGAGTGATTAGTTCACTTAAGATTCCTACCAAAGCTATTTGGGTACCCAAGATATATTTGACTAACCTTGATAGACCCAACCAAGTCTGGGTACCAAAACTTGCTTGAAGATCAACAGGTACTTGCAGGATGCATTGAGGATCTTGGCAATCTTGAGAAGCTCAACTTCATTCACCATTAGTGTCTCAAGATAAATACTTCCTATCACAAAACAAGATTGAATTTATCGAAATATTATAAACTTCAATGACATCCTGAGTAATGTGTGCTAAACCAGATCCTTAGCAGCACAGGCATGTTCAAATCTCAGTGATTAAATGTGCTAGCTAAGTTCAAATTCCACTCCTATCCTATACTTGTGTTTTCTGTGGTATCTTAATAGCTTCTCTGTGGAGCATATACTCTATTTGTGCAGGAACACAGGATCAAAATGAAATTAACAGGCTGAGTAACCTAACTACATTTGCAGCAGCTGGAATACAAGTCACTGGACTATCCGGTAACCGTTGCCGGACCATCCGGTGAAAGGAGTTCCAGCTGTATCAAGTTCTACTCTCAGCAAATATACTCAAGAAATGTAATGAAGTTCAAAAGTCTTTGTGGCTAGCTTCAATATATAAATTTGGTAGATCAAGGCCAAGGTATGGCTCTATATATATGCATTGTAAGTGCCTTAGGCTTTGTAGCTGCTGTGTGGTTGTTGGTGGGTTGTTGTGTCTCAAACGCTAATGTGGATATTTGTTTGATACCTCTAAAACAGAAAGCTCTTGAGTTAGCCTTGAGAGCTTGGTGCTTCAATTTTGATAGGAGGTATGAGCCAAATATTCCAACATCTTCACAAGACCTTCAATCTAACTAACACTCTTTGTGGCTTGTTCCCTAAGGATGAGCTAGTGATGTATCATGTCTTGTCATGAGTTTGTCTCATGAGACCTTATTGAATTAGATGTTTGCCTAATACTCTTGCTCGAGAGTGCCTTTTACGCCTTGACGAGAAGAGTATGAACCAAACATGCTAATTATCGTGAGCAAGACATGACATCTCACTGGTATAGCAAAAATGGGTTTTCGAAAAGATTTGTCGTTGAGATCTTTGTGATCAACATCTCTCTATGTGTGGTTATAGTTCTCGGTGCTTGCTTGTGCCTAACCACACATCTTGAGACCTCCTGAGCTAATATTCAAAATATCTTTGAGATTACAAAAGATTTTAGTCTTCTACTCATCCTACTTCAAACAAATCATCTTTTGACCAAAGGATTTAGCAAAATTCTTTACATCATAGTTCCATCTTTTCCCTGAGGATTGTGTTAGATAAAAGGAGTCAGAAATCAAAAGGAAAAGACACAATTCTCAGATTCTTCAGCATATCCCAGATAATTCCATCTCACCGAATCATCCGATGTTGCCTACCCGGAACATCCGGTGTACGCGGTTTTTACTGCCCCCCAAGGGTGAAGGGGTATTGACTGTGTGCATTTACCCCTATCCACCTCTTGCTTCTTTAAACCTCGGTCTCTACTGTTTGGGCGATTCTAGGGCGATTTTTGGGGAAACTCCACTTTCCTCCGTGAATTCGAGGAGTTCTTGGTGAAGTTTGTCCGGTGCATCAATGGAACATCCGGCCCCATCGATCTCTCCATCAGTTTTGCTCTAGGGTGCTCTTTCAAAGGTACCTTGTGCACTTCTTGACCCGATCTATCTCCTCGGTGCAATGCTCTTCGTTTCCTCTGGTAGAAATACTCCTGCTATGCCAATACATCATACCCTAGAAGTTCAAGTCATTCCCAAGGGCAGTTTGGGAGATCCCTCGTTTCTAGGTCACTGGGTGCTACCGGAACATCCGGTAGCGGCCACCGGAAGTTCCCCAGAGATCCGGTGGTGGACACTGTAACATCCGGTGTCCACTAGAGATCCTGAGCCAGTGGACCTTTGGCTCTAGATTTATTCTTTGAGCCCCCAAATTGTTTTCATAGTCTCCTATATGTCTTTGTGACATTTTGCTGCCAGTATATCATGCCTATCTCTCCAATAATCAAGTGTATCAACTCCTCTACATCCTAAGGCTAACTTTTGGTTTGAAATCCAAATCTTTTATCTTAGAACTGTGAGGATGGCTGGACAAGACCCTCCTAAACACTATGTCAGGTAGAGGAGAAAGCAAATAGCTAAGAGATCTCGTCTACCATCAGGGGGCAGCAGCACTTCTTCACCAGAGGAGGACACCGGAGTTGGTGGTTCTCAAGAGGGGAGAACCCTCAGGTCTAGGCAGTCCACTCCCCGAGAAAATTTGAGGATATCAGATACTGAGCGGGCAGCCCATACATCCTCAAATGATGATAGTGTGGATGATGAGACCTTTTTGGTTAAGTCTAGATCTCGTGGCAAGCGTCTGGCTACTTGTTCAGATGATGAGGGAAACAGTGATGAAATTGTGGAAGAAGAAAAAGAGCAGCATGGGCCACAAGATGATCTACCAGAAGAGGCACAGCTAGCTAGAAGGACAAGCAAGCCAGTTGGTCCTCCAAACACGAGGGTAACAAACTACAAGTCCAAAGGCAAATACAATGAGATTAGAGCACAGAGGAACATAGATTTCCGGACAGTGCCTAGGACTGCATATGATTGGAGGTTCCACACCAGATTTCAGGAGGATTTCTATGAGACTGTAATTCTTCCTAAGGATAAACCAGTGATTGATGATCATTGGGTGGATTGGAACTATATGGAAAAGAAGAAGGATCCTATTTTTGATAAAGTCATTGTAGCTTGTCAGAGGCAGGGAATCAGGAAATTGATGGGCATGGATTCTAATTGGAACATAGAGCTCATTGCTCAATTCTATGCTACTGTCCACTTCAAGGACTCAGATGGAGATTATAGGAAGTGGGAGATGGCATGGATGACAGAGGGGAACACTTACTCTATCTCCTACGTTGACTTTGCAGATGCAATTGGGAAGCATGAGTCTGATTTCAACTAGCCTAAGATACACTTAGAGCAGCCTCTTCCTGACACTCGGATGAAGTTAATGTATCCTGCTCAGAATCAGGGCTACAGTAGTCACTCTACAGGTCTCTACACCTACTACTTCTACCTGAATAGAATGTTCAGGAAGACTCTTGCACATAGGATGGGTGATGCTAGCAACATTTCTCACTATGCAAAGAATCTGCTAGCAAGGATGAAGGAGGACGCACTACCTTTCTGCTTCACACACTTCATATGGGAGGAGATCAAGGCCATATCCTATGACCCATACAGGTGTTGTGCCTATGCCCCTATCATCATGAGAGTCATCGAGAGGACCACTCAGACCGTGTATGTTAAAGATGTGTTGCACAGGCCTCTCAGGATTAAGTTGCTGAAGCATCCCATAGTGCCCACTCCTGCAGATGCTTCTACTTCCAGTGTGCCACCTCAGACTCAGCAGGGTTCTAAGATTTAGTTGGAGAGACGGTCACCACAGAGGAGGAGAGGTGCAGGGCAGTTTACCAGTGAGAGGAGGAGGAGCTCTTCTCAAGTGATTCAGGCCTTTAGAGCCATAATGGGTGCCCTCAAGTGCTTCAGGGCAAAAGATAAGGCTGAGAAGAGGGAAGAGGGAGATAAGGAACCGTCAGATTCTGAGCGACAATAAGCTAAAGGGGATTCAGAGACACCTTCAGATGCAGCCACCCCCTTCTCCTGATAGAGAAATTGAGACGGAGACAGAGGCTGAGGAGGAAGAGTTTGAGGATCCTTTTGTAGGCTACAGTGCTTCTCAGGGTCAGACTAGTGGTGCCTCAGTGCCACCACAGTTTTCTCAGCCACCTCAGTTCTCTCACCCTTCACAGCACATCTTCTCGCAGGGACCTCCACCACCTCTAGACACAATGGGAGGCCTTGCTCAGTCAGCTGCACAGTCTTTTTTTGGCATGAGTGATGCCATGACAGCTGCATACTCAGGACATCCAGGCTATCTCTCTACCATGGCCACTTCTAGCATGTCAGGACCTCTTCCATACACTGTACCTCAGTTTGTTCAGTCTACTAGCAGAGCCAGCTTTAGTGGAACTCATTTTCAGGGTGGGGCTAGCACTTCTAGTGTTGACTGGAGTCAGTTTCAGAGTGGTGGACAGGGTTCTTCCAGTGGTGCTTTTCACCGGTCTTCTGCATGGCCAAGTTGGAGCTAGACACAGTTTTAGGGTGGCAGCTCCAGTGCAGGCTAGGATCAGGGCACTCAGTAAGCCTTGAGGTACTTTCTCTTGCTACTTTGTCTTTTTGGTGCTTAATGACAAAGGGGGAGAAGTTTTACATTAAAGCTTAGTGCTGGTTTTAGGGGGAGAGGAGAGGAGAAAGGAAGAAGATGGAGCTCGTCTTGGAGCAGCAAGCAGGCAGCAGCAGAGCTTAGTGCAGATCCAAAAGACCGCTTGCAGCATGTTTTATCTATCTATCTAATTCCTTTCAGCTAGATCTTGTGTTGGTTCGTGTGTTGAACCATGTATCGAACTCCTAGTGTCATGTGTTGGACACTCGTTTTGTAATGAATTTGAAAACCTCCTGTGTGATCTGTGTTAAGGTTAATTCAGTGCTAGAAGATTTGTGGCTGTCTTTGTGACTCTTTGTCGCTCTGTGTTTTTGCTTGGGGTGTGCAGGCTGCCTTATACCGGAACATCCGGTGGAGCCCACCGGAACATCCGGTGCACCGAAACTTCCAGTGCTGGCTACCGGAACATCCGGTAAACAGGCAGTAGCAACACCACCAAGCATCTCAGTTGGTTTACTTTGTGTTTTCCTTCTTTGTGTTTCAAGAATGCTGAGATATAGGGGGAGCTCTCCTTGCACATAATATGTGTTGTTTGGCATTTGAGGCTCAAATTCGAGTTTTTGTAACTCAAGCACATATTTAGGGGGAGCATACCGAATATCTGAGGATTCATGGACTTAATTTATTTATCTCTTGTAAGTTTTAATCGGGGTTGTCATCAATCCCCAAAAAGGGGGAGACTATAAGTGCAGCAATGCTCCTTAGTGGTTTTGGTGGATTGAGTGACAACGCGATTAAAGGTCTAATCTCTTTGTCAGATGACTTGACAGGTTTCCACAGGTTATTTTGTAAACAAGAATCATGTAAATAAATTATAATGGATATATCTCATGATTAAGCATAATTGCTCTCATATGTTGGGAATATGGTTATCATTGTATATCATCTCTATGGCAAAATAAATGGATCTTAACTGGACATATTAAATGAACACAAATGCCCCAAGTGCAGGCTATCCTTGGTCTATCAAAATATTAATGCACGTTGAGGCGACCGGATATCATTTGTTTTCATAGTGAAAGGTGACAAGGACTATTTCACATATTTGGATGTCACTACATTGAATAGGGATCATTCTAAATGACAAATGGCTGATCTCATGAACACTCCATTGCTTATCCAAGCCAACCTTATGTGAAGATCAAATACATTGTATGGTTAATGAGCAAATGTGCTCCATCTACCTATTGGAGAGGTATTCTTCAATGATGTCCAACTTATTCAGCTCAAAGAGGATTGCTCTCACAAAGAAGCACAGCTTGGCTATCTCTCAACTGAAAATATTGAAGACGGCATTATTCTTCAAGTCAAGACTCAAGTGGATTTCAACTAGATTTATATTTTATCTTGAGTCATAGGTATGCCGTACTATCGAGAGGGAAGCTAAGCTTGGAAGTCACTAGTCAACATGTGCTCTGGCAAGCTCAGAGAGTATCGAGCCACTTCATCTTTAGTGATGTATTTGGCACCGAGTGTGAAAACTCTCTGATCTTTTTTTTGTGTGATTAACTCTCAGCTAGGTGT
Source organism: Paspalum notatum (assembly GCA_022530915.1). Taxonomy (NCBI): domain Eukaryota; kingdom Viridiplantae; phylum Streptophyta; class Magnoliopsida; order Poales; family Poaceae; genus Paspalum; species Paspalum notatum. The sequence continues at coordinate 16,387,171 of CM039688.1, forward strand.
ATCTCTTATAGAGACAAACATCTACACCTCTTATCTAGTGACCAAGGCTTTGTGCCTCAGCCTCTCTGTCCAGGGAACCCTCCACCGGATGTTCTGGTAGGAGGGGTTTGAACCTCAACGGCTAGCTGCCCTCTACCGGATGTTCCGGTAGCGGCCACCGGATGTTCCGGTGGAGGCCTGACATAGGGCCAACAGCTAGTTTAGGTGAGAAGGGTATTTATACCTCTTCCTCTCCACTTGTTGGGGCTGCTGCTTCCGTCCAACGTCCATACACTTTCACCAAGCTTTGACAAGCACCGCTCCGGCAAGGACAGCTCCAGCAAGCGCCCCTTCGGTAAGAAGAACTTCCGGAAGGCTTTCAAGAGCTACTAGAAGGACAACTGGAAGCGGGACAAGGCGTTCTTTGCCGAGATCTAGTTCTACAGCAGCGGATCTTCTTCCTCTTCGTTCTCGTTGAGCTCAATTGGTGAGGAGATCACATACAAGAAGGACAAGAGGAACAATCAAGGAGGTCCAGCTGGATTGTGCTTCGTCTCCACCAAGTCCAAGCGCAAGAACAAGAACTAGAGGAGCTCGGTTTGCTCCATGGCGCTTGAGGACAAGGAGAACAAGGATGACGACAGCAACTCTTCCTTCGATGATGAGGTAGCCTCTGAGCAAGCTAAAATCCTTGAAATGCTAGAGCAGAACAGTCGAGAGCTGAAAGCCCAGGTGTTGGCATCCGAATTTGGTCGGCCCAGTTAATGGGCCTGAATCGGCTTTGGGCTAAGGAACGCTGTCCAAGGAAGCGATGGCGTGAACCACGTCAAGTAGGCTAGCGGGCCTTGTATCATAGTTCAATGATTTGAGTTAAAAGAGTCCAGTTAGAGATCGAGTCGGTTAGGGTTTTTAGCTTAATTATGGAAGGGGTAGGCTTGCCGCCCAAGTGCACGGGACTATAAATATGTACCCGTACCATTGAATAAGATTTGACGACACACGTTCATCAAGCAATGGTTGTCTCCACATCCCTTTGGCGCATCGCCGCCCCTAAGCAATTAGGGTTTTCCAAGGTATATCGTCATGCTGCTTTGTCAATCTCTCTAGTAGATATTGATAGGGCATCGCGGCATTCTGCCGATAGTAGTTCTTGTACTTGAAGCGTTTTTTATGGCAAGATCTACTAGTTATCTCGTGCATTAAGTGGATGTGCTTGCATATCGGCTCGTGCACAACTTGCTTTATGTTAACAATCATTGTGATGCATGTCTTTGCACTGCATGATGTTCTTTGTAAGTTTAGCATGATGCAAGCTTCATATCTAGGTTTGATCTATCCTTAGAAGATATATCTACAGATCGTTTCCTGCTAGAAAAGATCCGATTTTCTCTATGCCAAGCTTTATCTTTGTAAGGAACAATGAGTATTCGGAAAGGTCTCATCTGTCTAGAATAGATCTGGATAGATTACTTTTCCCCTTTATTATGACATGTTCATACATATTACTTGGATGTATCATCGGCAAGGCAGTAGGGTCATGCCGATGTTGAAGATCCGATGCGGGAAGAGCCGATCCGAGCGATCCGGCTAGTATTTAACGTCTGCTTTGTTTTGTGTGTGTTTGTAGGGGAAACAGGAGGTAACCACCACCACCATCATCACAACCTTCTTGGCTAGGTCATCAGCCAGGTGGCACACCCGACCACCATTGCCAGACGATCGGCTAACTGCTTAGCCGATCGTGAGCCGCAGTGTGATGCCCCTGGCATCTCAAAAGCCTTAACACACGATTAGATGAAAAGTAACAATGAAATTACGGTTTAATCGTGCTTAGTGGTAAAGAGGATTTGGTGGATGAATCACTAAAGTCAAAATTTTCCATTCAAAATACAAAATGTTTAACTCAAGATGTTGACCTCAACTTTTCTAAATTGGCCATCTTTAAAATCAAGTGCTATGAGGCCCAAAAGTGCAAACTAAACTAACTAGCAATTCTAGAAGGGTGAAATTGTGCCCTTGATCAAATTTGGCCTTACAAGAACCCTTGAATTTCTTAAGCACCTGAGCTCAACTTCATTATAAAAGTTATAGTACACGGCATACACTACACTTTTGCTACACTAAGTGGGGGCTAAAACTGTCATTAACCCCATGCAAATCTCTCCATAAATCTCTTGGAATCAACCATACAAACCACAGAATATTGCCAAAAACTGGAATTTCAGCTTTTCCCCAAGCTTCACTCTGAAATTACTTTTAATTTCGCTATACAACTTCGAAACCCTCCTTTCTATGAAGTAGAATTGAACTTATCACCTTTCAAATGCACCTATTGTGGAAGTGATTGGCCCTCATTTGATACTTCAAAAGTTGGAAACAAGAAAGTCTCTACACAAAGCGAAATTTCTGTTTTAATAAACCTTGGAACATAATTGTGTCTATAATTCAAAATCTGTTGGGATTCAGGCTAAATTTATATTATCAAACTTGGAGATAGAGTATTGGGGAACAACTTTGGTAATTAGAGCTTAGTCACCTATTGAGGTTTAAATGGAGTTTAGGGTCATTTTCTACCAACACAGAAAACCACTTCAAATCTGACTTGTTTGGTGAATTCAAATTTTCTCTAGCTTACAGTCACTTTCAAGAAAAGCTCCCATTGAATAAGTTGTAGGGTTTGAAATACTAAGCAACTCACTCAAAAGGCAATTTGGGAGAAAAGGCTTGAAAATAGGACTTTTCATTTTTCCAAGCAATAAAGGTACTCTGTCCATACCTAGGGCTGGTCAATAAATTTGAATTTAAATCATACTTACACTTGGATTTTTGGGTTGTCCATTTTGACAAAGTTGTAGATCTCTAAGAGTAGAACATTTCTTCCAATTGGAGCTTTTCCAAATTCGGCCTCTAAATGGGTCAAAACAGCAATTTACTGGAGTAGAGGAAACACACTTTTATTTTCCAAATACCCTGAGTCGCAGACAGGTGGGTCCGCGATCCGCGCGCTCGCCCCGAGACCACCACCGCCGCACTCCCCACTCCGCCGCGCACCCAACGCCCTAGACCTCATCGCCTCCCGCCCACCCGACGCCGAGATCCTCCTTCGCCTCGACGTCACGGTGCGCCGCCAACAGCGGCGCCCACGTTCGGTTCACTCCCGATTTCGCCGCGACCGCGCCTCTACCGCCGACGAGAGTCGTCCAAGGTTGACCCTCTTCACCTCCCGCATCTCCTGTGCCTCATGTCGCGGCTCCGGCGGGCCGGAGCTCGCCGGCGCACGTGCGCCGCGCCGCGCGGCCACGCCCGGCGCGAGGAAGACGACAGGGTCGGGATCTTTTTAGATCCGGCCCCTCGGGTTCTTCGATTTCGCATCCCGGTCCCCGCACGTTGGGGTTGAGTCTTGCAGATCTTGCAAGCTAGCCCCCGGATCTATGGGTTAATTGCGTAGAGGTCCTTAGATCTAGGGTTTTTCTTTTTCTTTTTGCTTTTTCTCGGTTTAAAATTTGGAAAATCATAATAAATCAAATAAAAATCGTAAAAAGACAAACTCAGTGGCTATGAACTCTTTGTAAATAGATCTATAAGATGGACATGATGTGGATCCATGAAAAGACTATTTTGCCCCTAGATCTTTCCATGCATGTTGAAGGGAAATAAATGGAAAATGTGGCACAAATGAACTCCTAAAATGATGGGATCTTGGTTTTAGCCTTTATAGGGTGTCATGGCACCGTGTGAATGATTTTGGACTATAGCATGAGTGGTTTGCATCTTGTTCCACCATTTCATGTATAAATTGCTCATTTATGCAACTAGGAAAATGATGCCCATACATTGTATGCTCAAAATGACATGTCTATATTTTTCCTATGCCATGCATGCTATGAGAAGCTCCCTGGTAAAATTTGAGAGTGTGTATGTTTAGTTTTGCCACTGTTTTAAAAATGACAAAATGATACGTGCTAGATTTGATAAATGAAAAATGTGCATCTACATGGTTAGGAAAATTCCATGGAAAATCTGGTATAATGTTAGTATCATAGAGAGTCCAAAAAGTATTTTTGAGATAATTATTGGCACTGTTTATAATTACTTTTTTGATTTCATGTAATAAATACATGGGAAATAGATGTCCGGTAACTTGATGAGTTTAGTACTTACAAATTTTTGTATGAGTAGTTTTTGCTATATCTTGCCCACTGGTGAAAATTCACAAGCAGAAACCCATCCTATAGTTAATGAAAAATCTGGGAAGTTAAAGGGCTGCTATATTGTCTGAATTTTTATAAATTCATTATAACTCCATTTAAGCTAAAATTTTGGTAGAAGCTTCAGGTAATTAGTGTCTGCATGCTGGAAAAGTTTGGAGTCATTTGGAACTGTCTAACTATTTAAACTCAGCTGCATAGTTTAATTCACAAAATGAGCTTGCTTATGTCTAGTGTGTGCTAATGAGTTTAATTGTACTCCAAATTATGAGTGCATGCATAGAGTCATATACTATATGTCATGTGTATGTTGATTCCAACATTTCATTAACGTTCACACACGCATGTGCTTCATCGCACTCATGATTATACCATGTCATACATATAGACCACGTGCACAAAGAGCCGACGCAGGAGCAGCCGGTGATCGAGGAGCCAGACGAGCAGGAACCGGACCCACAACAAGAAGGACAACAGTAGCCAGCCGACTTCGCACCTGAGGAGACTGACCCTAGCGAGGAAGGTAGGCAGGACCATGCGAATCCCAGCAAACAAATTATTTTGAGTTACGCATATGCATTAGAGTTGATTGAAACCAATTGCATTATACTCCCCGGCCGCCCTGGCCCTAGCACCTATACCTAGGGTTCATAGGACGAGTGCCTAGAATGGTTAGGCGCGAGTAGACACGAGTGAGCACTGTCACTCGTCTCGTAGGGTTTACTTTCAAATGATGAATTCTCATTACTATGAATTTATTATTGCTATGTTATGCTTTCAATTGTGACCGGGCGGAGATATGGGATTACTATGTTGAAAAATGATGCGGATGGTATGGTGGACTCTGCCCGAGTCGCATAAGGCCCGTTCGCTGTTCGTCTGCTGATCGGCATAACATTGCTAGGGTGCTTATCCGGGATCAATGGACCGGTGAAAGTCTTACTTGTGCCGTCTCAAGAAAGGGGCACGTTCCTACCCACTGGTTGAGAGGAAGGTGGCCGCGGAGGCGGGTGTCAAAGGAGGGCAGAACCCGACGTAACCGAGGTAACGCTCCTGCGACAACGCGCTCCGGGAGTCAGGCGGGAGTGGCCATCGAACTTGAGACGGGATAAGTGGAGATGGGGGAAGCATATGTGGAACGCTGGGAGTTAGTAAGCATATGCCATCCTGGTGCTTCTAGTTATTCCCGGAAATATAAAAATCGATTCGAATCGCTGATGCTCACCAGGTGTGAGAATGCCAATATCACTGACGGGCAACGTAGAACTGTTTGAGGCATGATGTTTTATGGAATTGATGATTTGCTACTACACAATGGATATACCTGCTTTACGTCATGCAAATTACTTACTTTATATTACGAATGAGATTCAGGATAAGGACTAGCGGCTGTCAAATCCCACTATAGCATGACACTAAAACATAGTGGATAATCATGATTAAAGGATAGCGACTGTCAAATCCCGCTATCCTATGGCAACATTTTATAGTTTAAAATCAATGGCTAAGGACCTACTTGCTAGTAAGCTGAGCTTTGCGTCAGCCGTAAACCCCGTCCATTAAGTCCTACTGAGTAATTAGTACTCAGGGTTTGCCCCCACTTTTGGCTCACAGGTACTGGCGGCAGTTGGACAGCTGCTTGAAGAATGGTAGCACCGGTGGGCTCGGTGCTTCTCGCCTCGTTCGTCTGTATGAAGACCACTTAAGTATTTGGTTTCCGCTGCGAGATGTTTTGAAAACGCTTCCGCATTATATATATTTTGGACATGTATTTGACTATATACAATCTTGGTTTGTAAACTAAGTCTATCTATTCTATATTTCAACTGCCTGTGATGATGTAACTGTTGTGGCTCCATCGAGAGTCGGATGTGTATGATGTCGGTTCCTCTGGGAAATGGTGTTATCGAGAGCCAAGGGCCTCTCGACGGACGACGGGTTTAGTACGGTCTAAGTACATTGCAAGCTAATGGTGGCAGGTGTACTTAGCCCGTATTAAATCGGCGGTTCCGCCACACGCAGCAAGGAGGAGCGACCGTTACGTCCACATACACCTTCCAGCTCTCATTGTGTTGACTCACCAAGGGTACTACCCGTCGGTTTTCTGGTGCAACACATTTTTGGCACGCCCAGTGGGACCCAAAGCAAAGATCACCAGTCGACCGCCATGGCCGGCGACAACGGGAAGAAGGCCGGCGATTGCCAAGAAGTCATGCTCATCGAGAAGGTTGAAGATCTACCGGAGAATCACCAGAAGCAGTATGCTACGATCATGGACGATCTAAAGAAGAAGCTACTCGCCATGTGCGGGCGATCTCGCCATGGCCATATCAAGATCCAGGGAGTCCCTGACACGCTTTTTGATAAGGTTGACCTCATGACTCCCTCATGCGAGCGCACTTAAGCACTCCAAGAAGAAATCTAGAGGACTGTCCGAGCTGCGTTGGCCGGTGAGCCCCTACACATCACCGGCCCCGAATTGAACGACCATGTTGGAGAGGCCATGTTCTACACCAGGCAAATCACCCCCATCCACATCGAGGTTCAGGGTGACAACATTCCAGAGTTTGTCATGCATCATCCACGTGACGGCATCCCCTTACAGCCCCGGGCGTATTCTGCTCCACTGTTGGTTATACCAGATGGATACTTTTATCAGTTGAGGTACCGACAGCTGGAAGAAGGGGAAGCAAGCCCTGACCCATACCCCAATCCGGTTCTTATCAATCCGCGATGAGGCCCGCAGTAGGACCCGCCAAAAGCTTGACCCCCATACGGGGCAGGTAAAACCGAAGACCAAGAGATGCTTGACTGGCAACACACGTATGGGTCTGGGCCGATCCAAAACGATCAGGCCATGCATCCTGCAGGAGCCGAATCCGACGTGGTTTGGGATCATATTTCCGTAATCTTGAGGAGCCAATATGGGATTATGCCTAAGCAGAGGGTCACCTACTCCAAACCCTACCCAGAGGTATACGATCACCTTGAAGCGCCTCCCAAGTTCAAGATCCCATACTTCTCTAAATTCAGTGGCAACGACGGCGCCAGTACCGTCGAACACGTTAGCCGATACTTGGCACAGCTGGGACCTGCTTCTCGAGTTGAGCATATGAAGATTTGGCTATTCTCTCTGTCACTGACTGGGCCAGCCTTTGGGTGGTACACCACGTTGGCCCCTGGATCGATTACTACCTGGAAGCAGTTGGAAGAGAAGTTCCACGTGCACTTTTCCTCCGGGTCCGATGAAGCGACGCTGACAGATCTCACAAGTATCTATCAATACCTAGGAGAATCGGTACAAAAGTACATCCAGCGTTTTCGCGAGTTGAGGAACATGTGCTATTCTCTCCACCAAGAAGAAAGGCCGTTGGAGGAATTGGCGTGCAAAGGCTTGAGCAAAGCCGTTAAAGCAGTATATGGGCCAACTGACTTTGAATTTGTCGGCCACTTGGTGTCCAAGGTCTCTGGCTACGAGCGATGCCACCTAGAGTTGTTCCAGGAAAAACAAAGGAGTAATATCGGCGTCATCCAGGCTAAAGAAGATGATCCGCTTGATGATGCCGATGCATGCCTTGTTCAGTGGGCGAGAACAAACCAGCCGTTGCAGTGCCAATGGGTCAAACAGCCTGAACCTACTCCTGGTTTTGACTTCGACGTCTCCAAGACCGAAGCCATCTTTGGCTTGTTGCTCAAGGAAAAACATCAGACGCCCATAGCCGGGCATCAAACGCCCATAGCCGAAGAGATACGTGGCCGTAAGTATTGCAAATGGCATAACAAGCTCGACGGACACAATATAGGTGACTGCAGGATCCTGCGGCCCAAGATTCAGAGAGCTATCGAGCAGGAGAGACTGGTCTTTGCTCGCGCCCCAATGAAGTTCGACACGACGCCGTTCCCAGTCAACTTGGTCTATGCAACCAAGTCACCCGCTCGAAGAAGACTACTTCCTGCCTCCCTCTGCCGATCCGATGTTCGAGCACACCTGGGAGAAGCAATTATTGCAGGCAGGGTTCTGCGTCGTGGAATCAAGAGTTGTACCCCCATTTGCTCCAAAATGCCACTTTTTCGATCAACATGGTTGGTACGCCTGTGGACATAAGAGGGAAGGCCAAAGCCGATCCACGCGATGATCTGCCTTTGGAGTTTAGGCTGAAGAGCACACTTCGGCCAGAGCAATTGAAAGAAATCGGCGATTCCGTCCTAATTCGGGGGCGTTGATCGGCATGTACGCGCGCCATTACGGGCGCAACCAGGAGCGTCGTCGTTGTTTACGGTCATAATCTCATGATATCTACCATCAATTACCAACCAAATAGAGCAATGCAAGTGAATAATTATGGACTAACCCCTCTACTAATGAGTTCCACAAAATAGAATAAACTAAAATAAAATAAAAGGCACAAAATAAAAGATTAAAGGCTAAATTAGAAAAAACACAAAAACAAAAATCTAATGACAGCAAAGTTGTTGGGTTAGACTAAACTATGAACGAACATAAGAACGAACGATGAACACAAGAACACAATTAGAGAATAAGAATATAACTAGAGCACACTAAACAATTAGAGATTAAGATTAGAACACGAAGACTAAACACAAACTAGAGAATTAAAACACATTAACTAATTAGAACATAATTAAAAAAATTAATTAGCACACAATTAGAACTAGATTAGCACACAATTAGCAAACACAAACTAACTATTAAAACTAGAAGTAAAAGACAAAATCAAATATATACATAAACTCAAGTTAATTAGGACTCGACTAATTAGTTCGATCCCCGGCAATAGCGCTAGAAAAGCTTGTTGATGGCACTTAAGCACAGCAAACATTATACTGCAAGCGATAGTATTGTGTGTAGCTTTTCCCCAGGATGAGTATCATGGGTTTTGTCAATCCAGAAAATAAACTAATTGAGAACTAATTAACAAGAGTTTATGGTAAACTTAAGGTATAAAACTAGGCTATAAACTAACCCTAAACTATATCTAATCTACGTCTAAACTATACTAATATATATATAAGATAAGCAGTTAGAACAGAACTAGAACACTAATCAAAGGGTATTGACTAGAGTCTAATCAAGCTCTAATTAGATCCAAGACATGCATGAAAACGGGAATCACAACAAGATTAAAGCAGCGAGATAACTAGCAGCTCAAGGTAAACAAGTATGTTCAAGTATATTCATCATAGTATAATTAAATCAAAATCAATCAACCTAACCCCCTAGATCGGCTTAACCTTTCCCCGGGCTCTACTATTACTAGTAACCAAGTAATCGACGAGAACCTTTCAACAGGCACATAATTAGAGAATGCACCTCTAATTACTTTATATGGTCTAATAACATAATTAGCACAACTAGAACCTCTAATCACCATGATCAAAAGAACTAGATATACAACTATATCATTAGTAAGCTAGATCAACGATCAAGAATGCTATATGAATAAAACCCTTAAAAAGACATGCTCTAATCAACAAGCATCTAGATCTAAAGCTAATTAGAGTTAGAATAAGCATAATTAGAACAAGAACATGATAATTAGACAAGAACAATGCTTCAATAATAAATAGTATCATACTTACAACCATGGCCATAGCTCTTGATGATACAATTAGACCTCTGGAGCTAGGTAATTAGAGCACCATGCAAGGGCTCTAATCACCTCTAGGAACTAGAAGAACTCTAATCCTAGACTAGACACTCGACCCTCTACTTTCATCTAGTTGTTGTCCCTCATCTCTACATCTTGTCGTGTTGATAATGAATTGGATACCCGATCTCAGGGCCTATGGTCGCTATTTATACCCTGGAGAAGACGTGGTAAAAAGGAAAACTTGAACCGACGTAGGAATAAGTCTGGTCGGCCGACCCAGGGGGTCTTGTCGTCCGACCAGGACTCTTCCTGCGTCCAATTGTTTCCATCTTTCGCGGGGACGTTGCTTGATGCCTAAGTAATGTTCATGCGGGGCCTTTTGGACTCTTGAGCTTCTAGAATCTTCGGCATGGGCCGAGATTTAACGAAGTCTTCTAGTCTTTGACATATTTGATGACTTTATTGAATAATTGTCTCCAATTCCTAGTAGCTCTTGACACCTTCTTGAAGCTTCTATTTAGGAAACCATGATTGACACAGAGGGGGGTATGAGTCAACCAAGCCTTCCTTGATCATCGTCTTCAATGAATGTCGATTTAGAGGTCTTTTCTTACTCGACGTAGATCTTTGTGAATTTCGCGAAAAATAGGTCAAAAACCTGTAAAAATCACATATAGCATATTTCTAAGACAATGTTGCATTTAGTAAAAGATATAGTTGACGCTTAGAATCAATGAAAAACAACATAAAATGATGCATAATTTTCGTACTTAAGCCACGTCAATTCCTAGCAGATAGTGTCTCAAGATCTTCAATGCGTGCACAACTGCTGCTAGCTCAAGATCATGTGTCGAGTAGTTGGCTTCATGTTTCCTCAATTGGCGCGAGGCGTAGGCAATTACTCTCCCTTCTTGCATCAAAACACAGCCAAGCCCATTGCCGGAGGCATCACAATACACATCAAAAGGCTTAGCGACGTCCGGTTGTGCTAGCACTGGTGCAGATGTTAACAACTTCTTCAAAGTTTGAAAGGCTTCTTCACAATTCGAGCTCCATCGGTATTTTGCATTTTTCTTTATTAGTGAGGTCATTGGCTTTGCAGTTTTGGAGAAGTCCTTAATGAAGCGGCGGTAGTAGCCTGCTAAACCAAAAAAACTCTGAATCTCAGTCACTATCTCGGGTTGCTTCCAATTTAGAACATCCTTTACCATGCTAGGATCGACCGCTACCACTTTTCCAGACAGAATGTGACCTAAGAAACTCACTTCCTTTAGCCAAAAAGCACACTTGCTGAATTTGGCATAGATCTTGTGCTCTCTAAGCCGCGTGAGTACAATCTTCAAGTGCTCTTCATGTTCTTTTTCACTCTTGGAATAAATCAATATGTCATCAATGAATACTACCACAAACTTGTCAAGTTCATTCATGAACACTGAATTCATCATGTACATGAAGAAAGCCGGTGCATTAGTTAATCGAAAGGACATAACCAAATACTCGTACAAGCCATATCTGGTCGAGAAAGCTGTTTTGAGTATATCCTCTTCTCTGATCTTTATTTGATAGTAGCCAGACCTCAGATCGATTTTTGAAAAGACCTTAGTTCCAGCTAACTGATCAAACAAGATGTCAATATGTGATAGTGGGTATTTATTATTGATGGTGACAGCATTCAAATGCCGGTAATCAACACATAGCCTTTTACTACCTTGGTCCTTCTTTTCAACAAAGAGGGCTGGGCAACCCCAAGGTAAAGAGCACGGGCGAATAAACCCTTTGTCCAACTATTCTTGCAGTTGTACTTTCAATTCTCTTAATTCATTCGGCGCCATTCTATATGGTCTCCTAGGGACAGGTGCTGTGCCTGGAACTAGGTCTATCTTGAACTCAACATCCCTATCCGGGGGAAGTCTCGGAAGTTCTTCCAGAAACACATCTGGATAGTTGCAGACTACTGGGATCTTTGAAAGTGCTTGTGTGTCCCCTAGAGCATCTGCGACATTCACCGTGTGAGGCATATTTTTATGAAGTGGCACATGAATGACTACGTCTGCGCCGCTGCTTGAGTATAACTGAATTGTTCTACTTACCACATCTATCCTTGCATTGTGTTGCTTCAGCCAATTCATCCCAAGAATAATATCGATCCCTAGCTGTGGGAGTACCAGAGAATTGATGAACAACCTCTCCCTTCCTACTTGCAAACATAAGTCTCTCACCATGTGATTGGTAATTATAGCTGATCCTGCAGCTGTGATGTGGTAATCTTGCTTCAACTCAATAATATCATACCCCTATTTCAGTGCATATGCTTTGCTGATAAAAGTGAAGGATGCTCCCGAATCAAACAACACAACCGTAGGGTTAGTGTTGACCAGAAAGGTGCCTGCCAGGACAGACTCACTCTCTGGAACTTGCTCTAGCTGGTTGTACTGCAATTGGCCCACCTTCGGGGCTGGTTTCTTCTCTTTGCTCAGAGGTACTGCTCCTTGAGTCTTTTGTGGTGTGCGGCAAGTTCGACTGGTATGCCTGGCTTTCCTACACTTGGTGCATGGGTGGCCGATGCCTCGAGTTGTAGGTGGCACCGAAGTAGGTGGATGCGGTGGTACACCATAGGGTGACGAGTGTTGTTGAGTCCCACTGGGTTGCTCTTGCTGCTGGGGCATGTCAATACAATATATGTGCGGCGGTGGGCGATGTACAACCCGCTGCCGCTGAGATGAACCCGACGGAAGTGTGCTTGCAAGTCTTTTCCTCCGCTGGTCCCCATGGGCTTCGCGGAGGCGATGCTCCATGTCGATGGCAGCATCTACCAACTCGGTGAAGCTATTGTAGCGGCGTCCCAGGTGAGTCAGTAGAGTGGGATCAAACCCACCCAAAAGACGGGCAGCCTTACGTGGGTCAGTGTCGACGTCTTCAGGGGAGTACTGGGACAAGCGGATGAACGACTGCATGTACTCAAGTACCGACATGCTTCCTTGCTGAAGTGCACGAAATTCCCGTTGCTTAAGCTCGATGAGGCTAGGCGGGAGATAGTGAGCCCGAAAAGCCGCACGGAACTCATCCCACGTGACCTGGTGTCCGGCTGGTTGCATTGCCAGGAATGAAGCACACCAGGCCCCCGAGGGACCATGTAGACACTACGCCGCAAAGCGAGCCTTCTGTTGCTCACTGAGGCAGGGCAGTAGACTGAACTTGGACTCGATGATCTGAAGCCAGTCATCAGCATCCAACGTGTCTGTTGCAGTGGTGAAGATTGGCGGTTGCAACACCGCAAAGTCAGTGTTGCTCTTGAGCTATCAGGTTGATGAGTTGCTGAGCGACTTGAGTGGCCAACTCAGAAGGAGGTGGTGCTCCATTAGCAGCCCCCTGTGCAGATGTCTCTAGTGGGGTGACCATCTGCAGAAATAAAGCCAATCGGGTTTAGTCCAAAAACTTTTGTGCATTCGATGCGGTGATAAAAAGATCGTAGCACCATAATTATATTCTGAACACGTGAAAGCATGTAAGTGAACAGAATAACTCAATTGCACGTAAGGTGTTAGCCAACATCTTGTAGGTCTGGATAAGCGTATCTGCTATTGGAAACTCAGGCGTTGTTTTAGATGCAGGACCTCACTTCGATCAATCTGACTGGGACAGCGACGTAAAGTCGATTTACTCACTGCACTCAGGTTTTCAGTTCCACCTAAGACAACCACTTGTTTAAAAATTTAAGCTGTCCTTCTCCCGTGCATTTCCCTGCGGCATCAGCTATAACAAGGTTGTTCCATATGTTGTGCTCAATAACTTTGTTACATCGAGTTCCAAGTAATTCCTTCTGCAAATTGGTCGAATTCCACTGTTCGTCCGTTTAGGTCTTTTGGGACTCCTCTTCCTAAGATTAACTGTATTATAATAGTGAAACATGCAGAAAGTATGCTTAAGTCACGATTTATTCCATTTGTCTTTTAGTAATATCCCCAACACGATAACAAAAGATACATGATGCATGATTCGTCCTATTCGGTCTCACATCACACATCCTATGTATAATATAAATAGCTAACGATATCTCGGTGACATATATGCACGTCCCTCCTTAATGCAACTAGCTATCGTCTAGTCGTTTTAAGTTTCGCACGTGATTAGTGTACCTGCAAAAAAATGCATGCTCATACATTACCACCTAGTGTGGCATCCACGCGTGACCGCTGCGTGGACAACGTAGGGTGGGCCGTTGCACCTTTTCTTAAAATTTGACTTTCCACCAGTACTGGGGATCGTCGAAAAAAAGGTGGATCCCAAAACCGAATATAAGTGTGGTGGGCATGAAAGCCCGAAGCATGCCCACCACCCTTAAAGAGCTTTTACTTATACAGCATGAATGCAAGGTTTACAACTGTTCGCAAATCCCAATAGCATTCCTCCAGTACTGGGGATCTGCTATGGCCGAAAGTTGCTTCCCAAAGCTCCGAATATGCATATGAGTTCTATCTAGGTCAGAATGTCAGCAATGTCACCTAGATAACACTAACATCCTTAATATGGGCATATCATATACTTCTCATTTTTGAATTACTTGAAAGGGTTTTCGAAAATAGTTTTGGAAACCAAAACTTGGTGCTATAACTGTTCTCTGTGTATGATCGGCTCTGATACCAGCTGTGGCGGAACCGCCCTGCTTAATCCAGACTAAGCACACCTGCCACCTCTGGCTCGCAATGCACTTAGGCCAGACTAAACCCGGTAGTCCGTCGATAGTACTTCGGACTCCCGATAACACCATTCCAAGAGGAACCGACATCAAACACATCCGACTCTCGAAGGAGCCACAACAGTTACATCATCACAGGCAGTCGAAATATAAGATAGATAGACTTAGTTTACAGACCAAGATATGAAATCGAATACATTTCAAAATATAGCGGAAGCGTTTGCAAAATATATATATAGCGGAAGCGTTTTAAAAACATCTCGCAGCGGAAACAAACTCAAATAGTCTTCATGCGGAGATAAATAAGGCGAGTAGCACCAAACCCACCGGTTCTACCCTCCTTCAAGCGGTTGTCCAGAAGTCATCAGTACCTGTAATCTAAAAGTGGGGGCAAACCCTAAGTACTAATTACTCAGTAGGACTTAATGGAAAGGGCTTACGGCTGACGCAAAGCTTTCTCACTAATCATGTGGGTCCTTAGCCATTGATTTTAACAAAACCAGATTGATATGAGACAGCAGGATTTGATAGCTGCTAGCTCTCTTTTAACAATAACATGATCAGAAATATATATATAACTTGCATTAATAAGATCATCTTAACATGATAACTTGTATGAAATAAAACATCCATATCCAAGCATGTAGATATACAAAATCATGATTTACAAGCATAATAATATTCATGTTGATTACTACATTGGACGTCAGTGGCATTGGCATTCTCACACCTGGTGAGCATCAGCGATTCAAATCGATTTCTTAGTTCCCGGGAACAACAAAAATGCCAGGGGTATAGGCTTACTAGCCATCGCGTTCCCACATATAGCCCCCATCTCCACTTGCCTCATCCCAAGTTTGATTCCAACCCGCCACTTCCCTGGGTTTAGCCCCCATGGAGCATTACCACAGCCTTCTGGGTCAGCCCTCCCATGAGATAAGCTCCCCCAGTTCCATGGTAGGAACAAGTCTCTGTTCTTCGGATGGCACAAGTAAGACTTTCACCGATCCATTATCCCAGATAAGCACCTTAGCAATGTTATGCCGACCAATAGGCAAACAACGGACGGGCCTTAAATGACTCAGGCGGAGTCCACCATACCTTGTCACATCATTTTTTCATAATATTCCCATAACTCCGCCCGGTCTCTATTTCAAACCTAAGCATATAATAATCTTTCATAAGATTTCTGTTTTGAAATCACCTATGCAACGAGTGACTCCATTCACTCGTGTCTACTCGTACCTAGCAATTCTAGGCAACTCATCCTACGAACTCTATATATAGGTGCTAGGGCTAGGGCGGCCAAGGAGTCTAATGCAATTGGTTCCAAACAACTCCTAATGCAGATGCGTAAGCATTTATCATAATACATTTGCTGGGTAAAGCATGGTCCTGCCTACCTTTGAGTATTCTTATGAAAACCAACAAACTAATCTAAGTTAGTTTGCCGGGTTGTGGGGCTTTGCCCCAGGCAACCCTTTGAAACAGGTACGGATGTAATCAGCGACCTTTCGTCTTCAGGTTGAGGAGAAACCAACTCCTGGTGCAGGGGCTCTTCGTCTGGTTGTTTGATCAGCGGCTGCTTCTGCGTTTGTCCTTCATTCGTGGGATCTTTATGCATGATATAATATGCAAGTGAGTGCAAGAGAATGCAAATACATGCATATGGTACAGGTTATATGCATGATACAGTGCAACCATGAGTGCAACGAATGCAAATGTGTATGCATGAGGTGCAAATGAAACATAATGCATGTCAAGTAGCTTGTGACGAAATGACTCAAGCATACTTAGTTCAAACACATTCCATAATAAGAAACTTAAGAGCTTCCCTAAGCAATCGTGCAACCTATCATTAAGAAACCGTACAAACCACCACTAAGAAATCATACAGACCATCACCAAAGGCCAGTTCGCCCCTTCATGCCTAAAATGCAGGTGATATGTACTTGATGGTATGCAGCAAGTAACTTTATATATGCACGAAACTGTTGTCACTTGCAGTTAAACATATACCCACAAATTAATGGACATGCTACCTTTATGAATAAAATGCACTCATGAGTTCATGTAGTTAGACAACTCAAACTGCTCCCAAACTTTTAGCACATGCAGAAACATACTACATAATGCTACTACCAAAATTTCAGCTACAAACAAGTTATAATTAATTTATTAAAATCCCAGCAAGTTATCAGCCCTATAGCTTCTTAGATTTTTCATAATTTATAGGAATGGAATTTGGGCCTAACATTTTTACAGCAAGCATTTCATGGCATGAACATTGTATATAAAAATCAGCAAGCACAAAATCCATAGTTGTGTAGGACATCTATTTTCCATATATTTATCTCATGCAAACTAAGATGTACTTATTAACAGTGTTAATAAATTTTCCAAAAATACTCTTTCTGGACTCCCTATCATACTAGTAGCATACCAGATTTTTCATAGAATTATCTTTGCATCCAAAAGTCACTTTTTCCAATTATCAAGTTTAGCAAGTATCATTTTGTCAATTTCAAAACGGCAGCTAAATCATGCATGCATAACCTCATACTTCATCAGTGAGCTAGTCATGCTATATATAGCACATGAAAAATACCAGAGGTCACATTTGAGCATATTTTATGCAGCCTTCCTATTTCCAAGTTAATTAAATACACAAAACATATGCATAAGGGCAAAATAGTCATGTACCAACCAATGCTAGGGCTACCAAAAATCACACAGTGCCATAATACCGTAAAAAAGCTACTGACCAAATTTCACCATTTTAGGAGTTCATTTAGTCCACTTTTACCATTTATTTACCCTCAACATGCATGCACTAGACCCAAGGCAAAACAAACATTTCACACATCCAGATCATACTCAACCTATAGATCTACTCACAAGGAGTTCATAGCCACTAAGTTTACATTTTTAGAATTTTTATTCAATTTATTATGAATTTCCAAAGTTCTCGGCCCAATATACACGAAATAAATGGAAAAACCTATAGATCGGGGATTTGAACGCAATTAACCGTAACCTCCAGGGGCTAGTGTGATGCTCCAGGCATCTTAAGTGCATAATCGTTCTTTATATGTGCAGCATTCATCATAATGCATCATATTATGACAAGCATTTGAACCCTAGTTCAAATTTGGTTGAAATGCAACTTGTCGAAACCTGTTTTCTGCATATATGTCTCTGTGATTGTGTCCATAACTTTGATTCTATTTAGATTTGGATGAAACTCATATTGGCAAACTTGTAGATAATTTAATGATAAACAATTTTGGTAATTGGTGCTTTGACATGCATAAAGGTTTCATAGAGTTTTGGGGCTTTTTCTGTCAGCATGTGATTTCTGCCCAAACTTGACTTGTTTAGTAATTTCAAATTTTAATTGGTCTACATCCATAATCTTGCAAAACTCCAATTTCATAAGTTGTAGATCATAAATTCTAAACAACATTGCAATAAAACTCCTTGGGTGAATGTGGTTAGAAAATAGACTTTTAGAATTTCTAAGCTAGAAGGTTATGTTGGTCAAACCTTGGTCATCAGCTTAAATTCAAATTTAAACCATATTTTTGAATATAACATGGTATACAATTTTATAAGACAACGTAGAGGAACAAATTTAGAACATTTCATCCAATTGGGGTGTTTTCAAATTTGGCCTTTAACCCATTCAAAAACGTGAAATACAAACAGAGCCTCCTGCGGTCAAAGCTGGATTTTTCAATTTTCGGGATTTTCCTTTCTCATTGTCTCTATGACAAGTGGGCCCCACATGTCAGCCCACTTTGGATTCCCGCCTGCGTCGGACGAAAACTAGACCGGTGGGTTCCAGCAGCTTTTGAGCCCCTAGAGTTTGGTGAAACTAATCCACTGTTTGTTGAGTCTTGCAGAAGTTGCCGATAACCCCCTAGATCTATTAAGGTCTCGCATTTTAACCCGAGCCTTTGCATTTTACAGATCTAACCCCAGGCTTTAGGAATATTCTCACGTGCTGTTCACTGAGTCTATGCAATCTTCCTTGCAGGCCCCTGGAGTCTACCGTTAATTAGGTATAGGTCCTTGGTCAGTGGATATTTGTGATTTAAAAGTATTTTCTTGATTTTGAACTTTAGAAAATCACTATAAATCATAGAAAAATCCAAAATGGACAAACTCAGTGGCTATGAGTTCCTTAGGAGTAGATCTACATGATAGGTAAGATGTGGAAGAGTGAATTGACTGTTTTGCCCTTGTTTAAGTTGCATGCATGTGAGGGTAGATAAATAGCAAAAGTGGGCTAAATGAACTCCTAAAATTATGAAACTTGGATAGTAGCTTCCTTATGGCATTATGGCACTATGTGATTTTTGGTAGCCCTAGCATTGGCTGATTAATTACTGTTTTGCCCTTATGCATGTGTTTTGTGTATTTAATTAACTTGGGAAATGAAGGCTACATAAAATATGCTCAAATATGACCTCTAGTATTTTTCCTGTACTCTATATAGTATGAGTAGCTCACTGGTGAAGTAGGAAGTTGTGCATGTATGTTTAAGCTGCTGTTTTGAAATTGACAAAATGACACTTTCTAGACTTGGTAATTGGAAAAAATGACTTTAGGATGCAAAGATAATTCTATGAAAAATCTGGTATATGATAGGGAGTCCAGAAGGTATTTTTGTAGAGTTTATTAACACTGTTTATAAGTACATCTTAATTTGCATAAGTTAAATATATGGAAAATAGATGTCACTGCATAAATTGCATGTCTAAATTCTATTCCTATAAATTATGAAAAATTTGAGAAGCTATAGGGACAGTGTACACATATAAAACAATAATTCCTAATAACTTCAAAAATAAAATGTGGTGATGGTTTGTACGATTTCTTAGTGATGGGTTGTATGATTTCTTAGCAAAGTTGTTAATTTTCCTAGTATGGGGTGTAATTGGACTAAGTATGCTTGAGTCATCTCGTCACTAGCTACTTGACATGCATTATGTTTCATTTACACCTCATGCATACATTTGCATTCGTTGCACTCATGATCACACCATGTCATACATATAACCTGTACCACATGCATGTATTTGCATTCTCTTGCACTCACTTGCATATTATACCATGCATATAGATTCCGCGAAAGGAGGACCAACACAGGATCCACTATTGATCGAGAAGCCGTGCAACAGATTGCACCAGGAGTTGGTTCTTCCCCAACCTGAAGACGAAGGGTCGTTGATTACATCCGTACCTGTTTCAAGGGGTTGCCTGGGCAAAGCCTCACAACCCGGCAAACTAACTTAGATTAGTTTGTTGGTTTTCTCAAGAATACTCAAAGGTAGGCAGGACCATGATTTCTCCCAGCTAATACAATCTTGTTGGATGATTACGCATATGCATTAGGAGTTGTTTGAAACTAACTGCATTAGACTTCCTGGCCGCCCTGGCCATAGCACCAATATTTAGTGTTCGCAGGACGAGTGCCTAGTAATTGCTAGGTACGAGTAGACACGAGTGAATGGAGTCACTCGTCGCGTAGGTGTTTTCAAAACAGAAATCTTATGGAAGATTATTATATGCTATGTTTGAAATAGAGACCGGGCGGAGTTATGGGAATATTATGAAAAATGATGTGGCAAGGTATGGTGGACTCTGCTCGAGTCGTTTAAGGCCCATCCATTGTTCGCCTATTGGTCGGCATAACATTGCTAAGGTGCTTATCTGGGATAATGGACCGGTGAAAGTCTTACTTGTGCCATCCGAAGAACAGAGACTTGTTCCTACCATGGAACTGGGTTATCTCATGGTAGGTCTGACCCGGGAGGCCGTGGTAATGCTCCATGGGGGCTAAACCCAGGGAAGTGGCGGGTTGGAATCCAACTTGGGATGGGACAAGTGGAGATGGGGGCTATATGTGGGAACGCGATGGCTAGTAAGCATATACCCCTGCATTTTTAGTTAGTCCCGGGAATTAACAAATCGATTCGAATTGCTGATGCTCACCAGGTGTGAGAATGCCAAAGCCTTTGACGTCCAAACGTAGTAACTACTTGAATACTTACTGATTGTTAATACATGCTTTCAAATTCCAAAATGCTTGTATTGTATGCTTTACATTTATGCAAGATATATCATGGATGCTATGATGAAAAGATATCTGATGATGGTTTGTGATACATGATGGAGTAGGCAGCTGTTAAATCTTGCTACACATGGTTAATGTAATGTTTATTAAAATCAACGGCTAAGGATCCACATGTTAGTAAGCTAGCTTTGCGTCAGCCGTATGCCAAATCCATTAAGTCCTACTGAGTAATTAGTACTCAGGGTTTGCCCCCACTTTTGGCTTACAGGTACTGAAGACTTTTGAACAATCGCTTGAAGGAGGGTAGAACCGGTGGGCTCGGTGCTACTCACCTTGTTTATCTCTAAATGAAGACTGATTGAGTTTGTTTCCGTTGCGAGATGATTTGAAAATGCTTCCGCTATACATGTATATTTTGCAATCGCTTCCGCTATAATTGAACATGTGATTGATTATTTATCTTCGGTTTGTAAACTAAGTCTACCTATTCTCTACTTTAACTGCCTGTGATGATGTAACTGTTGTGGCTCTTTCGAGGGCTGAATGTGTGTGATGTCGGTATCCTCGGGCGATGGTTACATCGAGTGCCTTTTGGGTAGCTCAACGGACTACCGGGTTTAGTCTGGCCTAAGTGCACTGCAAGGCAGAGGTGGCAGGTGTGCTTAGTCTGGATTAAGCAGGGCGGTTCCGCTACAGCTAGAACGTGAGATTATCCCGACTCAGTGCATAGCGCGTGAGAATCTCCTAAAGCACGAGGTTAGATCTGCAAGAATGCGAAGGCTCGGGTTAAAATGCAAAACCCTAATAGATCTAGGGGTGTTTTCACAAGTTATTCAAGACACAATCAACAATGATAAAATATGCAATAAGGGGAGGGGTTCTTCTACAAAAGTAGAGCCTCCTTCTTCTACCTCCGGCTGGGGCAAACGGCGCGGCGCGGCGCGCAGTGGCGGTTACTTGACACCGAGGGGGCGGCGGTCGATGCCCCCGGCGATGGTGAACGCCCTCCCGTAGGTCTCGTCGCTCGAGGTGGAGGAGACAGCGATGGGGCGACGGTGAACTGGCGGCCGCGGTGGCGCCACGGCGCGCGGCGTCGGCCCGTCGAGGTAGGGCACGGTAGGAGCTACCGTTGGGCGCGAGAGATGTGCATTGGAGAGATGAGTCAAGTGGTAGGGTCGGAGAGGCGAGGGGGTGGCCGAGAGGTGGCCTCCCACGGTGAGGGGCCGGCGGCAATGGCGGCCGTGTGGGTGCGTGTGCGGGGAAGGGTGAAGGAGGCGATGGCTAGGGGCAAGGCTGTGCGGGGTTGGTGGAGGACGGGGAGGTGACCGCGAGGTGCACGTCGGCGGAGTGGAAGGCAGTCCGAGGCGGTGACGGGGCAAGCTTACCACGGTGGCTATAGTGGCCGGTGCTCTGCGCAGTTGGAGAAGAAGTGGAGAGGAACGGGGAGACGCAGAAAGGGTGGAAATGAGAGGAGTGGGGCGAGAGGGAGCCGGGGCAAGGCTTTGGCCTCGGCTCTCGGCCGGGAAGGCGTCTAGGTGCGGCATGGGGTGCGGCGGCCATGGCGCAGACGGTGCGCGCCGCGTGGGTGCGAGGGAGAGGGAGAAGGGAGACGGTGGCGCGATGTGAACTTGGTCCAGGGACCGCTACCGATGACGAGTGGGCCCGGCGTCGGTGGAGAATGGATGGCCCAGTGAACCGGGTGCACGGGCGACGCGTGAGGGTGGGACCCACCGGCCGGCGCGTTCCAACCGCGTGAGCCGGAATCCGAGGGTCTGGCGTGTGGGGCCCACCTGTCATAGGCACATCCGGTGGGATTTTTGAATGGAAATTGAAGAAAATAGAAAAGACCCCTTTTTGACTACTGAAACACCTTTTAGAAACCTCCCTTTTTGAATAGGTTAGAGGCTGAATTTGAAACTTTCTCAATTGGATGAAATGTTCTAAATTTGTTTCTCTATATTTGTCTTATAAACTTGTATACCATGTTATATTCAAAAATATGGTTTAAATTTAAATTTAAGCTGCTGACCAAGGTTTGACCAATAGAACCTTCCAGTTTAGAAATTCTAAAAGTCTATTTTCTAATCACATTCACTCAAAGAGTTTTATACCAATGTTGTTTAGAATTTCATGATCTACAACTTATTCAATTAGAGTTTTTCAAGATTATGGCTGTAGACCAGATAAAACTTGAAATTACTAAACAAGTTAAGTTTGGTCAGATGCTTATTCAATTAGATGCTTTATGATGAATGCTGCGCATATAAAGAATGATTATGCACTTGAGATGCTGGAGCATTACAAAAATCCTCTACGCCATGTGGCGTAAGCAGAAGTATGCACCAGTCATCGCCATGCTCTATCACTGGATGAAACTAGTTTGGGATGAAAATTCCATAACAATCACGTCCTTTGTGACGAGGATTGCATCTGCCCTAGGGGTCTTAGCAAATGCCCAGGTAGCATTCTTACCCCCAGACACACCCAACCTAGTCACAGAGAGCCATTTTATCCGAGGACACTTTCTGCGCAAGAACCCTAGCACAGATACCTATGTCATGATCTACAGGGGGTACAACTTTGAAGTGCCTCTACCAGCACCACAATTCAAAATCTACCATGTGGACACACTCTCTATGCCAATAGAGAGCATCCCAGTAGAAGAGCCTGTAGAGGAGCCCAGACATAGTGTAGTGGGAGTCATGACTAGGGCACAAAGGAGGGCAGCCCAAGGGCGCCTTCAGAAGCAACCATAGGACACACAAACCACCGGGATGGGACCTACCTGGTTCCATACCGCGGCTGGCACGTCCTGGCAAACCCAGAGAACACACCCGACGTGGCAGCCCCACGGAGGATCTGCAAACACACCATGGGGACACAAGCTGAGCGCTGCATTCTCTCAGTAGCAAGGAGGAGGAACCTACTATGGGCATGGGTCAGCACCGTATGAGGCAGGACTGTCTGCCTCTGCACGCTTTGCAGGAGACCCTTTGAGCATCATCTTTGGGTCCCTGACCATTCAAGACCAGCGCACAGCTGGGATGGCCCAGCAGCTTAATCAGATCGATGAGTGCACTCAAATCATCCAGCAGACCCAGGACGAACAATATAACCGCCTCCTAGAAATAGAAGCGACGGCTCAGCACACCTTTGATGAGTCCCAGCGATTCTTCTAGTACTACGGGTACTAACCCGAGTAGCTTCGTTGAAGCTTGGGGGGAAACCTAAATTGACAGCTGGGTACGTATGACAGTAAGCCATTTTCTGCACCACCCATGTATCATGCTTTGAGAGTTTGCTAGTTTGTTTAATTCAGTTTGCTTAATTTAGTTTGTTTAATTCCGTTACTGAAAAAAACTCCCATGCTTTAATGATAAGTTCACATGTTAGCTTCATTTTGGAAATGATGAATAGTTGCTCTATCAAGTGAATGATTTAATTCTTGCATGTGACTTATGCTTAGCTTAGTTTTGAGTTTGTCAATAAAAGAAGTAAACCAAGGTTCTACGTTGTGGATGCCATTTTGATAACAAGACTA
Source organism: Paspalum notatum (assembly GCA_022530915.1). Taxonomy (NCBI): domain Eukaryota; kingdom Viridiplantae; phylum Streptophyta; class Magnoliopsida; order Poales; family Poaceae; genus Paspalum; species Paspalum notatum. The sequence goes on from CM039688.1 coordinate 16,411,289, forward strand.
AGTTGTTGTGAGATGAATGAAATGACTCGAATATGGGATAAATCTTTCATGCTCTTAGTAAAATGAACATCTTAGGTTTTTATTTTTGAAAATAACAAAGTATAGCTCCCCTTGGTCAAAAATACCTACCAGAGCCAAAAATGCTTCAATTAGTTGAAACTGCTACAAATAGCTGCTTAGTGATATTTTGAGCTGTATCAAATTTTAAGTCTCTTTGAGTAGAAATATCACCTTTTGATGATAGCTAGAGTACAAAAGCAAAAATGCAAGTGATCCATTCCGGACTTTGCATCCACTAAAATGTCTCCAAATACTTCTCGTAATCCCTTAGCCTTCAAATCCAAAGGAGTAAGGGTATGGAGCCAAAAAGAAAAGCATGCAAAAGCATGGCAAAAAGAAAAATGCGTGCAAAAGCACAACAAAATGAAAAGCATGCAAGTTCAAGCATCGCAAAAATAAAAATAAATAAAAGCTCCATATCCACTCCAAATCAACAAAAGGCTACAAGGGATGAATACCAAGAGAAGGAGGCATACAGTACCACCACTCATACTCCAGTGATCAATTAGAAGAAGTGATAAAGTACACTCTCTGGTCCAATCTTTGGCTCAGCAAAATAAATATCCTAAGTGTGCCACATTCTCCCCACCTAAAGCTCCACAATGGCCTTAGTGTAGGAAAGTGTTGGCCCAATCTTGGCCCTTGGTGAGGAACCACATTTGAGCGCCTGAGAGCACCTTGGTGAAGTTACTTTTGTTTTGGAAATCTTGAAAAACCTGAGAAAGACATCCAAAAAGAGCAAGTAACAAGAACTCCTATACAATGGTTGTTCCATCTCTCAACCGCCCAAGGCATGGTAAGCAAAAAGATGCACCACAGGTAGTACACAAGGTGAGCTTCAATTATTTCACACCACTCAAAACAAAAGCATGAGTATTGAGTCATATATAAGAATTTCTCTTCATCTTCGATATTGCAGCAACTCCTGATCTACTTTCAGCCTTAGCTTTGCTCAAGGATGAGCAAAAGTTTAAGCTTGGGGGGTGTTCATGGTCGTAATCTCACGACATCTACCGTCAATTACCAACCAAATGGAACAATGCAAGTGAATAAATATGGACTAACCCTTCTACTAATGAGTTCCACTAGTTTTGTATGAATATTTGGATGCAGGTACCAAAATATGCATAAAACAGCTGAAAACATGTCAAGGATCTAAGATGGGGCTCACTGGTCAAAGTGGCCAGGTCGGCCGACCCAAACCAAGTCGGCCGACCAAGGCCAAGCCGACCTTGACCCAGGCCAGGTCGGCCGACCCAGGCCAGGTCTCCCGACCCACCAACAGGGTCGGCCGACCCTGACTTAGGCCGCCCAGCCACTCAATCGAGCCAAGTGCCACTTCATCGATCCACATCACAAAGAAACACAAGTACATTCAAATCCAATCGCAAGACCAAGCATCCAATGTATCCAAAGGCCGAAAATTCACCAAGTCACGGATCCATAACGTCAATAATCCAAGGGAAGAGCAATGTGGCCAATGCAAGGCTGACACGTGGTCGCCCAACCTCCTCCAAGGTCGGCCGACCTACCCTCGGAGGCATTTTACACGTGCAACAACCGTCCTAACCGCCAACCGCCATGGGGACGCAAGATCAAGCCGTTGGAATGCAAAGACGGTGGATCGGGTGGTCGCCCGACCTCGGGCTAGGTCGGCCGACCACCGACCTCGGCCTCCCACTGACCTTTGCCACCTACAAGTACCCCCTCACATATTGGACTATAAATAGGCCTGTAGAGATCATTTGTAAAAGTGTGGAGAAGTTGAGAGCCTTATTCTACCTTAGAGAGTGTCATTTCCCACATCTTAGTAGTTAGGATAGTCCTGGGAGTTAGAGTGAGTTGAGCTTTGCCTCGGAGTTCTCGGAGATTTTCTGAGTCTGCGGTAAAAGCTCTTGTATCTTTGGTACTCATATCTTCAATATAATTCAATTATATTTTACTTTATTTCTATCTCTTGCAAGTGTGGTGAACCCTTTTATTTTGCATACTTGCTAGTCATAGGCTGTGGTTATCTTAGTTGGTCAAGTCCCGTTAATCTTGCCGGTGCTATAATCCAACCTTTACGTTAGGTTCTCTTCTTTGATCAAGGACGATCTATTGTTACTCAAGCAAAGCTTGAGTATGTTTATAGAGTGCCAGCCTATCCACGCAGATTTGCTTGGTAGCCCCACTCGGTGACAGCGTATGGTGTGCCTGTGTATCCTAGGCCCGTTTTTTCGATAAGCCCGTAGGCGTTAGCCGGGTCTCCTTCGGTGGTCTACTATCTACCCCCTGACCCCTCGAGGCGCCGGAATTTCGCTCGACGCGAGACCTTGACTTGCGACTTGAGTTTCTTAGTTAACCATGACATAGTCTTTGCAGTCGAATAGAATAGAGTTTGGGAACTTTATCTCACTCATTGTCCTCCCAGGCAACTATACCTTTCTACGTGTATCTTAGGTAGTTTAATTTACTTCTTTCCACCATACACCTATCCGTTTACAAGACTTACCTGTGTCTACTGACTAGATGGTATATTTATTTAAATACGGATCATTCGATTTGAGTTTATTCAACTATACTCTCTCACCTGCCGCTTCCCTGTGGATAAAAATACGATACTCGGGATACTCTGGGTGAAAAGCTACAACGGTCTCCGTGCGCTTGCGGAGTAAAATCTTTTAAGGCTAAGAGACGCCAACAGGCTCATCAACATCGACAGGTACCACCCCAAGGAGAACCCAGAAGAGTGGGCCCACCTCTACTGCCTTGGAGTCAAGGTGGCCCATGGCGACTCCGACGTTGCACTAGCCTACGTCCCAATCATGCTGGGGCCAGAGGCCCTACGGTGGCTCTAGAACCTGCCACCCAGCTCCATCTCCAGCTGGCCACAGTTCTGTGAAAAGTTCATCGCCAACTTCCGTGGTACCTACCACCAACCGGCGACAGTGCGGGACCTCGCCCGCATACGACAAGGGCGCCAAGAGACGCTCAAGGAGTACATCCGGCGCTTCTCCGAGCTCCAAAACTAGGTAGCGGACGTCCCCGACCAAACTGTCATCACCGTTTTCAAGGAGGGACTCCAAGACGAACGCCTCCTGGAGAGCTAGCCCGGAAACTGCCGGACAGCGTGGAGTCGCTGTTCAACATCGCCAACAAATATGCCGACGCACAGAAGGAGATCCAAGACATCCTCACCTGCTACAAGGGTGGCCCTGAGCAAAGGCACGACGACGACGACCGCCGCGATTGCCATCGCGATAACAATGATCACCGCCGGGACGGCAACGACCGACGTGATTGGCGCCGCGACGGCGACAGGCGGCCCTGGAAGCGCGGCCCCGAGAACACCATCAACGAGGTGGGCTACATCGGCAAGCGCCCCAAGCAAAGGATGGAAGACATCCTTGACAAACCCTGCTCGGTCTACCCCGGCACAGGGCACACGTACCGCAACTGCAGAGGGCTGCAGTTCCTGCTGTGAAAGGGTTCACTCCCACCCAAGAAGGGAGACGACAAGGACGACAAGGACGCTGGGAAGAAGCCCGCCGACAGGAATCAGAAGGACCGGGAACCAGGATCAGACGGTGGCTTTCCGAAAGTCCAGAATGAGGTGGCCATAATCTATGGTGGCCACGGTGCCAAGGAAAGCAAGCGCAAATAGAAGCTGATCGACAGGCAGGTCCTCATGGAGAAAAAGGCTACGCCGACCTATTACCAGGAGTCCTACATGCCCATTAGCTTCAACAGGGATGACCATTGGTGCGACTTCGATGAGCCAGGACGCTATTCCCTCGTCGTAAGCCCGATCGTGCGCTCTTCCATTCTGCACAAGGTCTTTATCGACGGGGGCAGTGGCCTCAACATCTTATTCGAGAAGACGCTCCTAGCACTGGGGCTTAGCATAGAAGACCTCTAGGAGTCTGATACACCATTCTACGGCATAGTGACCAGGCAAGGCACGCAACCTCTTGGGCATATAAATCTGGCCGTCACCTTCGGCAACAAGGACAACTGGAGAAACGAGTATGTGCGCTTTGAGGTGGTGCGCATGGACTCCTCCTACAACGCCATCCTAGGGTGGCCTGCACTCGCCAAGTTCATGGCAATCCCACACCACTCATACCTGGTGCTCAAGATGCTAGGCCCCCATGGCGTCATCTCCGTTCGGGGCGACTTCAAGGTGTCCCACGAGTGCGACCAGGCGGCGCTCGCAGCTTCAGAAGACCTCGAGCACGAAGCAGCTCTGGAGGAGGTCAAGTCCCTTGCCGCGAAGATCAATCTGTCCATCCTAGCCACCGAGACTAGCCGGAACGCAATGCAGTCGGCCGTGCCCACCAAGAAAGTTGACCTGGGCCTCGGTGACCCGAAGAAGACGGCGACCATCGGGGCTAACCTTGACCCCAAATAGGAAGACGAGCTCGTCCAGCTCCTGCGCCGGAACTGGGACATGTTCGCTTGGCAACCATCTGATATGCCTAGCATTCTTAGGGAGCTAGCCGAGCACAAATTGAAGATCAACCCGGGCGCCAAGCCCGTCAAGCAGAAGCTACGCCGATTCTCCCACAAGAAGAAGGTGGCGATTAAAGCAGACAGCAGCTGACTTTATTAGAGAAGTTTTTCACCCCGAGTGGGTAGCAAATCCTGTACTTGTAAAGAAAAAGAATAAAAACCAGTGGAGGATGTGTGTTGATTATACCGAGCTCAACAAACACTGCCCAAAGGACCCCTTTGGGCTGCCCAGGATAGATCACGTAGTAGATTCCACAGCAGGCTGCGCCCTACTCTTCTTCCGAGACTTCTATTCTGGCTATCATCAGATCACCCTAGCTCGAGAAGACAAGGAGAAGACCTCATTCATCACCCCTTTCGGGGCCTACTGCTACAAGACCATGTCCTTCGGCCTCAAAAACGCTGGGGCTACGTACCAGAGGAGCATTCAAGCCTGCATAAGCAAGTAGTGGGGCAGGAACGTTGAAGCTTACGTGGACGACATAGTAATCAAGACAAAGGACCCGAGCGACTACATCAGGGCCATCGAAGAAACATTTAGCAATCTCCGAGTCTACAGATGGAAACTCAACCCGAAGAAGTGCGTATTCGGTGTACCATTCGGCAAGCTACTGGGCTTCATAGTAAGCAACCGTGGCATCGAGGCTAACCTAGAAAAAAACTCAGCCATTACGAACATGCAACTGCCAACTTCCCAGAAGCAAGTCCAGAAGCTAACAGGCTGCATGGCGGCACTCAGCAGATTCATCTCACGACTCGGCGACCGCGGCCCCCCATTCTTCAAGCTCCTCAAGAAGCTGGACACATTTAAGTGGACGGAGGATGCGCAAAGAACACTGGATGAATAGAAAGCTTTCCTCTCCACGCCCCCAGCGCTGATAGCTCCAATTAGAGGACAAGATGGACAGAAGGGAGAAGAATTATACCTATACCTCTCGTGTACCACCCACGTGGTCAGCACGGCACTTGTCGCCGAAAGAACAGATGAAGCTCATGTCCACAAGGTCTAGCACCCGGTGTACTTCATTAGTGAAGTGCTTAGTCCATCCAAAATACGATACCCTCAAGTACAGAAGCTCTTATATGCAGTTCTCATTACATGCCGCAAGCTACGCCACTACTTCGAGGAACACCGGGTGGTAGTGATAACCAGCTTCCCAATTGGGGATATCCTGCGAAATAAGGAAGCAGCAGGGAGAATAGCCAAATGGGCATGCGAACTGGGTGCAAACAACATCGACTTCAGTCCCAGAAACGCAATAAAGTCCCAGGTCCTAGCCGACTTCATCGCCGAGTGGACAAAGCAGCAGGTCCCAACAAACCCCGAGAGACCACAGCACTGGGTCACGTACTTCGACGGCTCGCTCAACCTGGAAGGAGTAGGGGCTGGTGTCCTCTTTATATCACCAAGGGGCGAGCAACTCAAATATGTCCTCCAGCTGAAGTTCAGGCTCTCCAACAACGCCGCCGAATACGAAGCCTTAATCCACAGCCTACGCATAGCAGAGTCCCTAGCCATAGACCGGCTCCTAGTATACGGCGACTCCCAGGTAGTGATCAATCAAATCAATAAAGATTGGAATTGCTCATTAGAAAAAAATGTCAGCCTACTGCGTGGAAGTCTGAAAGTTGGAAGGCAAATTCCACGGAATAGAGTTCCATCACGTGGTCCGGGATGACAATGTAGCGGCGGACGTCCTATCAAAGCTAGATTCCAAACGAGCCGAGGTTCCCACAGGAGTCTTTGTGCAAGTACTGGGAAACCAACCGTGGCGGAAGACGGCTATGCAGCTCCAGAACCGCCTAAAGCACCCGACGGCCAAGTCCTGGTGATCGAGCCTAACTGGAGAGCAGAGATAACCGAGTGCATCAAATCAGGAAAACTTCCAGAGCCTAAGTCAACCGGCGACAGAGTGCACAGAAGGAGCAAAAGCTACAACCTGATTGGTGACCAGCTCTACAAACGCGCTGCACCTTCAGGAGTCCTCCTGAAGTGCATTCCACGCAGTGAAGAAATTGACTTACTCAAAGAAATCCACTCAGGGTCATGCGCCAACCATGCAGCTTCAAAAACATTTGTCGGCAAAGCATTTAGATCAGGCTTTTGCTGGCCCACAGCGAAGCAAGACGCAGAAGAAATAGTCAGAACCTGTGAAGGATGTCAGTTCTTTGCAAAGCAACAACACTTGCTGGCATCAGAGTTACAGAACATTCCAGTCTCCTGGCCGTTCTCATGCTGGGGGCTAGACATGATCGGTCCTTTCAAAAAAGGCAGCAGGAGGATATGACCAAGTTCTGGTAGCCATAGACAAATTTACCAAGTGGATAGAGTAAAAGCCAATCAACAAGCTGACAGCCGCAAAAGCAATTGAGTTCATCCAGGAAATCATGCACCGGTTCGGGGTACCATCAGAAATCATCACAGACCTGGGAACCAACTTCGCAGCCGGTCAGTTCTTCGACTTCTGCAAAAGCCAAGGTACTCTGGTCCGCTACGCCTTCGTTCACCACCCGCGAGCGAACAGCCAGGTAGAGCGGGCAAATGGGATGGTCCTTCACGGCCTCAAGCCAGCCATCTTTGATAGACTAAAGTCATATGAGGGGAAGTGGTTGCAAGAACTACCGTACGTAATCTGGGGGCTGAGAACCCAGCCGTCCAAGGCCATCGGCAACAACACCCTGTTCTTCAGGGTGTACAGGTCCGAAGCAGTCATCCCGACCGACCTAAAGCACGGAGCTCCGAGAGTAGCATTCAGAAACATACAGGAAGAAGAGCAGTCAAGGACACAGGATGTTGACCTCATTGAGGGCGAACGCCTTCACGTCGCCCTCAAAGCGGTGAAATACCAGCAGGCCCTGAAGCGGTACTATGACAAAAACGTCAAGCCTGGCTACTACAACATCGGTGATCTAGTACTCAAACACAAAACCTCTTCCATAGGGCAGTCCAAGATGAGCTCCCCATGGGAAGGACCCTACATAGTGACGGAGGTGCTGGGCAAGGCAACATTCAAACTAGCCGAGCCAGAGGGCAGAGAACTCCTGAACACCTGGAATTCAGAACACCTGCGGCGATTTTACCCATAGTCAGAGTGGTACTACGCAGTCAAATCCGAGTACTAGCACTCAGCATGTACGGGCCGAGCACCCTGAACGCTCATTTTCCGGCAACAATCAAGCCGAGTATGGCCTCTGCAGCCCACGTTTAATAACATCAATGTTATTCTGCATACATCCTTCATGCATCATGTAATTAAGTTACATAACAATGCAGCATGCGGCAAAATGCTCTGTAATAACTAGCTACCAATGGCGACAACCAAGCCGAACTAGTCGAGTTCCCGCCTTAAACACCACCCAATGACAACCAAGCCGTGGCAAAGGCACGAGTAACACGCTCTAATTAGCAACAACCAAGCTGCCTAAAGAGCACTCGGTATAAAAGCGCCGCCCTATGATACTACCCAGTGACAACCAAGCTGCGGAAAGGGCCAACACGACAAACTCTTACATCCAGCGACAATCAAGCTGTGAAAGGAGTACAAAAATCATCCAGGTTCTTGCATCCGGTGACAACCAAACCGCGAAAAGAACATAAACAAAATGCACTACACAGCCTACGCACGGCTGCCTAAAGAGTTGTACTACCATGCTTACAAATACAGATTGCCACCACCGGCTTCATGAGTATCATTGGCTAAATCCTCAGCCTACCAAGCGACTACTCCTAGGGGCTACTCATCTGCCTCTCGGCCAAACACAAACTCATAAGCCTTGGCAGCAACTTCTCCAATAGGACGCGCAGCCTCCTGGTAGCTGACAAACGCCTCTTGTGAAGTCCCATCTTTGGGCCCGGAAGCAACAGCATCCAGATCGGTTTCTGGATAATGACTCTTGAAGGTAACAGCCATGTCGACCATGGCGTCCTAGATGGATTCCTTAAAAAAGTCCTCGGCCCTGGTCATCGCCGTGGCTAACCTTTCCTCCATGGGACGTGGCACTTCCTCAGGGGCTATCATATCAACGAGAGCCCTGACACCAGTTTCAGAGTATCATATCGGCGCTCCAGCTGGCTGCACAAGACTCCCTGCTTTCCAAGCTCCACCAGGTCAGACGCATGCTGCTCAGAAAGTCGGGTAACCTCGGCGTCCAGCGCTTTGAGCTTGACCTCCGCCTGATCCCGTGCCTTCTGAAGCTCATCCACATTCTTCTCATGAGTTGACCTCTCTTCAAGAGCCCACACCTGACCGTTTCTCAAATAAAGACTGGGCACTAGCAAACAACTTGTACGATATTTCAAGATCTTTTGCAATTACCTCATAAGCAGCCTTCTGGGAAACCAGCTCGCCTTTCAGCTTTAGAGCCTCAGCCTTCACAGCGTTCTTCTCCCTCCTGAGAGCCAATGGACCGGCCTCATTGCTCTCCTGGTGTGATGAGTGATTGTCAATGAGATCAAGCCCTCTGATGGACTGGAGGTTGATGATGAAGACCTCGATGGACTGAGGCTAAAGCCCTCCAATGGACCGGAGGCAATGCTCGGCATCGGTCGGCCATAGGAGCTCAGTACATGGAGGGGCGGTTCAGCAACGGTGGTGTAAGCCCTCCGATGGACTGCGAGGCGACTCCGATGGACTGGATAAGCCGGGTGCCACTGTGGTGCTCCAACCCGAGTGCATGGCGCGAAGGCGTGCGAGAGAGGCTTTGGCGGCTTCGGCTCAAAACCGCCATCCAAGCTATTCAAGGCTTGGTGAGTTGGGCCACGACTCGCCAAGATAGAGAAGATGGGCCAAGTCCAGCCCAGACGGAGACTTCCTAAAGTTTTCCGGTTTCTGACTTCAAAACCGGGGTGCAAAGGTGGATTGGACTACTGGCCACGTGGAGGACATCCGAAGATTGCGTGGAAGCTAAGAAGATCAAGTCTTCATCATGGTCGTCCGTCCCCGATATTTCGGGTTCTTTTCTGTTTTAGCCCCTCCGGGCGTTTCTAGTGTTAGGGGTCTATGTGTAAAAATGCCAAAACTGAACTGGTGTATAAATAGCCTAAGAGCTGGTCATTAGAGGGAGTCTTGGCAGCTAGGTTTTCATTTCCTTAGGGTAATTTTCGTCCTCAAGCTTTGAGCTCCAAGTTTAGGAGGGTTAGGGTGAGATCTAGCCTCCAAATCAAGAGGGAAGGTGAGGGTGGTTGCTTGGGACGAAATCCTTCATTGTAATCTGATCTAAGACCTCTTTTGAGGCTCATAATCAAAGTGGTTTCATGCAGTAACTTTGTGTGCTTCTCCTCCCTTTGTTCTCTTTGATTTTTGGCTTCAATCCTTGGCCTTTTTGGGTGTTTGCTTTGGTCAAGGTTGAATCCTCCATTTTTCTTGAGTTTTGGACTTGCAAGGACGTGGAGATTATGTCTTAGAACATCTTAATCCTGAAGGATTGCCATGAGCAAGTGGTTCTTAAGCTTTCCTCTTTCTTGCCCAAATATTCACCTCTTCACGAGATCTGAAATTCTCGCTAATCCCGTGATCATTTTTCATAGATCTTTTGGGAATAGTTTTGGAATGGAGCTAGGATAGCCTTTGCCAATTTTCGTGAAGTTTGGAGATGGTTTGGTCAAGTTTCGGATTGCTTTTGTGTGAGATTTTCTACTGTCCAGTTTTCCTGCTGGTTCTGTCTGTCTTCAAGCCTTGTTTGGTTTAGTGGCCAAATCTTTTAATTTTAGGCTGAAATTTTGTGGAGCACTTTATCAGTGAATCATAAAGCTCCCATAAAAATTTCAAATCATTTGGAGGTGTTTGGACCTGGTTTTGGTATTTTTCTCTTGAGGGTGGTCTGTCAGTTTTTGAACATCGGACGGTCCGATGGTTGTAGGATTTTTATTTCTTATCCAATTGAGCTGAAAATTTATTGAGAGCCAATGGACCAGACTTATTGCTCTCCTGGTGTGATGAGTGATTGTCAACGAGCTCAATCCCTCTGATGGACTGGAGGCCCTCCGATGGACTGGAGGTTGATGGTGAAGACCTCGATGGACTGAGGCAAAAGCCCTCCAATGGACCGGAGGCAGTGCTCGGCGTCGGTCGGCCATGGAAGCTCGGTACACGGAGAGGCGGATCGGCAATGGTGGTGCAAGCCCTCCGATGGAACGCGAGGCAACTCCAATGGACTGGACAAGCCGGGTGCCACTGTGGTGCTCCAACCCGAGTGCATGGAGCGAAGACGTGCGAGGGAGGCTTTGGCGGCTTCGGCTCAAAACCGCCACCCAAGCTACCCAAGGCTTGGCGAGTTGGGCCACGACTCGCCAAGATAGAGAAGATGGGCCAAGTCCGGCCCAGACGGAGACTTCCTAAAGTTTCCCGGTTTCTGACTTCAAAACCGAGGGTGCAAAGGCGGATTGGACTACTGGCCACGTGGAGGACATCCGAAGATTGCGTGGAAGCTAAGAAGATCAAGTCTTCATCGTGGTCGTCCGTCCTCGATATTTCGGGTTCTTTTCTGTTTTGGCTCCTCCGGGCGTTTCTAGTGTTAGGGGTCTATGTGTAAAATACCAAAACTGAACCTGTGTATAAATAGCCTAAGAGCTGGTCATTAGAGGTAGTCTTGGTAGCTAGGTTTTCATTTCCTTAGGGTAATTTTCGTCCTCAAGATTTGAGCTCCAAGTTTAGGAGGGTTAGGGTGAGATCTAGCCTCCAAATCAAGAGGGAAGGTGAGGGTGGTTGCTTGGGACGAAATCCTTCATTGTAATCTGATCTAAGACCTCTTTTGAGGCTCATAATCAAAGTGGTTTCGTGCAGTAACTTTGTGTGCTTCTCCTCCCTTTGTTCTCTTTGGTTTTTGGCTTCAATCCTTGGCCTTTTTGGGTGTTTGCTTTGGTCAAGGTTGAATCCTTTATTTTTCTTGTGTTTTGGACTTGCAAGGACGTGGAGATTATGTCTTAGAACATCTTAATCCCGAAGGATGGCCATGAGAAATTGGTTCTTAAGCTTTCCTCTTTCTTGCCCAAATATTCACCCCTTCACGAGATCTGAAATTCTCGCTAATCCCGTGATCTTTTTTCATAGATCTTTTGGGAATAGTTTTGGAATGGGGCTAGGATAGCCTATGCCAATTTTCGTGAAGTTTGGAGAAGGTTTGTTCAAGTTTCCGAATGCTTTTGTGTGAGATTTTCTGCTATCCAGTTTTCCTGCTGGTTCTGTCCATCTTCAAGCCTTGTTTGCTTTAGGGGCCAAACCTTTGAATTTTAGGCTGAAATTTTGTGGAGCACTTTATCAGTGAATCATAAAGCTCCCATAAAAATTTCAGATCATTTGGAGGTGTTTGGACCTGGTTTTGGTATTTTTCTCTTGAGGGTGGTCTGTCAGTTTTTGAACATCGTACGGTCCGATGGTTGTAGGATTTTTATTTCTTATCCAATTGAGCTGAAAATTTATTGAGAGCCAATGGACCAGACTCATTGCACTCCTGGTGTGATGAGTGATTGTCAATGAGCTCAATCCCTCTGATGGACTGGAGGCCCTCCGATGGACTAGAGGTTGATGGTGAAGACCTCGATGGACTGTGGCAAAAGCCCTCCAATGGACCGGAGGCAATGCTCGGCGTCGGTCGGCCATGGAAGCTCAGTACACGGAGAGGCGGATCGGCAATGGTGGTGCAAGCCCTCCGATGGACCGCGAGGCAACTCCGATGGACTGGACAAGCCGGGTGCCACCGTGGTGCTCCAACCCGAGTGCATGGCGCGAAGACGTGCGAGGGAGGCTTTGGCGGCTTCGGCTCAAAACCGCCACCCAAGCTACCCAAGGCTTGGTGAGTTGGGTCATGACTCGCCAAGATAGAGAAGATGGGCCAAGTCCGGCCCAGACGGAGACTTCCTAAAGTTTTCCGGTTTCTGACTTCAAAACCGGAGGTGCAACGGCAGATTGGACTACTGGCCACGTGGAGGATATCCGAAGATTGCGTGGAAGCTAAGAAGATCGAGTCTTCATCGTGGTCGTCCGTCCTCGATATTTCGGGTTCTTTTCTGTTTTAGCTCCTACGGGCGTTTCTAGTGTTAGGGGTCTATGTGTAAAAATGCCAAAACTGAACCTGTGTATAAATAGCCTAAGAGGTGGTCATTAGAGGTAGTCTTGGCAGCTTGGTTTTCATTTCCTTAGGGTAATTTTTGTCCTCAAGCTTTGAGCTCCAAGTTTAGGTGGGTTAGGGTGAGATCTAGCCTCCAAATCAAGAGGGAAGGTGAGGGTGGTTGCTTGGGACGAAATCCTTCATTGTAATCTGACCTAAAACCTTTTTTAAGGCTCATAATCGAAGTGGTTTCATGCAGCAACTTTGTGTGCTTCTCCTCCCCTTGTTCTCTTTGGTTTTTGGCTTCAATCCTTGGCTTTTTGGGTGTTTGTTTTAGCCAAGGTTGAATCATTTGTTTTCTTTGTGTTTTGGACTTGAAAGGACGTGGAGATTATGTCTTAGAACATCTCAATCCCGAAGGATTGCCATGAGCAAGTTGTTCTTGAGCTTTCCCCTTTCTTGCCGAAATATTCACCTCTTCAATAGATCTGAAATTCCCGCTAATCCCTTGATCTTTTTCAATAGATCTTTTGGGAATAGCTTTGGAATGGAGCTAGGTTAGTGTGTGCGAAATTTCGTGAAAATTGGTGAAGGTTTGGTCATGTTTTGGCTTCGGAAGTTCAAGTTTCTTGTGGCTGTTTTTCTTTCTGTCTATAATGTCCGGTGGCTGTCTATTTAGTCTGGTGGTTGGTCCTATGATCAAATCTACTCCAAATGACCAGAAATTTTGTGGAGCTCTTTTACTGTGAATCATAAAGCTCCTATAAAAATTTCGGATTTTTTGGAGGAGTTTTGACCTGATTTTGGTATTTTTCTCTTGGGGTTGGTCTGTCAGTTTTTTAACGGTGGTTAACCACCGGACAGTTCGGTGTCTTTAGGATTTTTATTGCTTGTCCAATGGAGCTGAAAATTTGTGGAGTTGTTCCTTGGCCCCTTCTTAACCTTCAGTAAAAATTTCATAATTTTTGGAGTTGGTTTGATAGGGTTTTGATTCGAATCTTTTTGAAGTGTCAAGCTGTAAGCACCGGACAGTCCGGTGGTTAACCACCGGAAAGTTCGGTAGTCACAAATTGCTCTAATTGGCCTGAAATTTTTTGGAGTTGTTCCCAATTGTCTTGTGAAGGTGTGGTAATTTTTTGGGGTGGTTTGGAGCTTTGCTTCTAGGGTTTTGAGATTTTTCTTTGCAGCCCTGTTTGTCTGAAATCTGCAGTTTCCTGGAGTTGGTTCCTTTAGCTCTCTTTTTCTTAGCCATTTGAGCGTGTGCTTCCGCTTGGTGCTTGGTACGTATCTGTTCAGTGGATGGTACCAAGCACGTGTTGTGATCTTGATATGATCCTCCCAGTGGACGGTGTCTAGGCTCATTGTGGGTGTTGTTTCCATTTTGTACTGCGGTGGGGGTTTAAGTTTGAGTTTTCAAGTGCTCCTATTCACCCCCCTGTAGTCGCACATCTCGGTCCTACAAGTGGTATCAGAGCCGGTTAGGTTTTCCATACCTTAACCAGTGAAGAAACCGTAGCGACTATGACTTACTCTGGGAAGATTCCCGTTCTTGGCTCCGATGGTTATCCCTACTGGAAGGGTAGGATGGAGGCGTTCCTTGTTAGCCAGAGTCAGGACATATGGGATGTTACTCAGAGTACGACTTTTGTGGTGCTTCCGGTCGCTGAGCGTACTACGCAGGATATCGTGGCTCAGCATGAGGCGAATGCCAAGGCTGTTAACTTTCTCTTCTCCGAGCTTGGTCCCATGGATTATGGGAGAGTGAGTCACCTTAAGACTGCGCGTGAGATATAGTCACTGCTTAGTGCACACCATGAGGGTACTGCGACGATTAAAGCTAGGCTTATGGAGACTTACTAGCGTGAATATGAGAATTTCGTCCAGAAGCCGGAGAGTCAGTAGACGACTTGTTGGTCGCTTTCAGTCGATCATCAACAAGTTGCGTGTCAACTCTACCCCCGCTGTCCTCCCATATACCGATCATCAGCAGGCTGTCAAGTTGCTGTATGCTTTGGACAGAAAAATATGGGAGATCAAGGTAAACTCAATCAGGGTATGATACGATTGGAGTAGAGGCGCTTTATAGTAAGCTCAAGGCCACCGAGGTAGATTACAAGATGAGGGATTCCCTCGCTTGTACAGGTTCTAAGAGTCTGGCCTTGGCTACCCCCTCTAGTGAGTCTGTCACTAACCCCATGTTACACAACTTCTCGTTTTCTGCTTTGATGTCTATTACAGAGGAGCAGCTAGCGACACTTGGGGATGATGAGTTGTATGTGGTGTCTGGTCGCTTTTAGCACGCCTATGACAACCGGATGAGCAAGAAGAGGGGAGAGCGGCCCAAGTGCTTCGAGTGTGGAGAGGTCGGCCACTTCATCGCCGAGTGCCCCAACAAGAACGACTACTACTAGAAGGGCAAGAGCTACTCCCGCGACTCCGACAAGTACCACCCCCGGCAAGGCAAGCTTTGACAAGCACCGTTCCAACAAGCATGGCTCTGGCAAGCACCCCTTCGCAAGAAAAACTTTCGGAAGGCTTTCAAGAGCTACCAGAAGGACAACCGAAAGCAGGACAAGGCCTTCTTCGCCAAGATCGGGTTCTGCAGCAGCAGATCTTCTTCCTCTTCGTCCTCGTCGAGCTCAAGCATTGAGGAGATCACGTACAAGAAGGACAAGAGGAACGATCAAGGAGGTCCAGCTGGCTTGTGCTTCATCTCCACCAAGTCCAGGCGCAGGAACAAGGAGAAGAGGAGCTTGGTTTGCTCCATGGCGCTTGAGGACAAGGAGGACAAGGATGACGGCAGCAACTCTTCTTCTGATGATGAGGTAACACCTGAGCAAGCCAAAATCCTTGAGATGCTAAAGCCAAACAACCGTGAGTTGAAAGCCCAGGATAAGATGCTGGAGAAGGCAGCTAAGAAGCTGCAGAAGTTGAAAGCCCAACTTGCTGAGGCTTTAGAAGATAATGAGAGGTTGAGGAGTGTGAGGCCCCAACCCAGTGAGATTGAGTGCCCTACCTGCGAGTCTTTCATGACAGAGCTTGGTGACCAGAGAGATAGGTATGCCAAGCGGGTAGAGGAGATAGATGAGTTGAAGGTTGAGCTAGGCAAACTCCAGTCCAAACTGGATGAGCCTACTTTGAGTGGAGAGCTCGATTGTGAGACTTGCCCCTGTCTAGCTAGAGAGTTAGCTGTTCTGAAGGAGAAGTTTGAGGGGCAGCTCATGGAGCTTGAGGAGCTTAGGGCTAGACCTACGCTTTTGGGTGCGTGTATGGTCTGTCCTACTTTGAGAGGTGAGTTAGAGCAGTTGAGAGCTGACTTTGAGGTGCTGAAACTTGTGAGAACTGCCTAACCCTTAGGATGCAGCTGGTGGATAGGGATGCCACCATTAGGAAGTTAGAGACAAGCTGCTGTGGTTCCCTCCTTAGACTATGACACTTGTACTGCCCAGACTATAGTTTTGGAGGATCTGAGGGAGGAGGTGTTGTCTTTGGACAACAATAGGTTGAGAGAGGTGCTGAGTTGGGTATATGCTAGGCAACCCCAAATAGAGATGATCATAGAGAGCATCAAGAGAGCCAAGGGTGAGACAAGTGGTGTTGATTTGGAGAGTGCAGCACTTTGGGTGAGAAGAGTGCCCCAATAAAGATCAAGACTACACCTACCCAGCCAGGTGAGACTGTTGATGGGGTTTACCATGAGCCACCCAAGGCTGCCCCAAAGAAGCAGTACTGGACACCCAAGCCCTCTCAGGCGAAGCTGGACAAGATCATAGAGGAAGAGCGTAAGCCCAAGGGCAAGAAGCTAGTTCAGTAGCCTGAGCCACCCAAGGCCACACTACCTAAGCCCAAGTCCCAGCCTAACCCAGTTCCTAGGAGGCCTGTCTACCACTGTGAGTTTTGCCAGTGGAATGGCCACCTAGAGGAGTTTTGCTTCAGGAGGAAGCGGGTTGAGAGGCAGGAGAGAGCTTGGGGGAACCAGGATCAGTTCTACTAGGGTGGTAGGCAAGATCCTCCCCACCGCGGTGAGATGAGAGACCGCTTTGCTGGTAGTGAGAGAGGAGGCGGCTTTCAGGCCCATGCTCCCGGCGGTGAGAGACGCCCTGACGGTCGAGCTCCTAGTCGTTTTCAGCGCGGCTATGGAACTCGTGACCGTGGCTTTAGGAGAGAGTTCGAGGGTCCATGCTTTGCTAGTCGTGGTTACCTCGATCGTGGTAGGAGGGATGATTTTTTTGATAGTATTTACCCCTCGTTTGAGCAGATGGCTCGGCACTGGTTTAGGAGTTTCACTAACCCCAGTGTCGGACCGTCTGCCCCTCCATACTATCGCTGATCTTGCAGGTTTGAGTTTTGGAGAACATGTGGTGAGTGAGAGTTGATGGTTCTCTAGGCTTTGAGGTTGCTCATGGGCTTATATCCTTTGTACATTTGAGAGCCTTGCTCATTGCTCTCCTGTGTATTTTGTATAGCTTGTGCCATTTGTTTTTGTGTTTCTTTTGGTACTTAGCTTTGTTGCTTGTATGCTTGGTGGACTAGCGACATACCATGCTAGCTTTCCTGATGCTAGTTGTATGCCTTCTTTGCTAGTCTAGTCTTCCTTGTATGCTTGCGTGTGATCCTTGTAAATCCCGTACCATGCTTTCTCTGTCTTGGCATGTTATTCACTTGTGATCAGTTTGATTGTTCTCAACTATTTAGCTTTCGCTTTCTTTAGTAGATTTTGCCTGCTAGGTTTGTGTTTGCTTTGGTGGGCTAGCCACATGACATGCTAGTTTGTGTGTTTCTTTCATATACCATATCTTACTAGCTTTGTTTGTGTTGGTGGACAAGTCACCTTTATCTGTTAGCTTGTGATAGCACATGAACATCATGTCACGTGACATTTCAAGCGGCTTTTAGCTGAGAGCCTTTCAAGTGGCATTGTTCTTGGCATGCTATTCATGTGATATCATTTTTGTGATACTTGCTCTAGCATAATCTCATGTAGTCTAGCTACCTTGTATCATGACTTGGTTACCTTCACCTTGGGTAGTGTAGATTTATGCCTATTTGTTTTGCTTGAGCTAGTTTTTCCTTGTGTCTATGAGTTTTCTATATATTTGCTCACTTTGTTTTGCAGGAATCATGCTTTATGCTTAATCCCACAAGTGGTACTTTCCACAAGTGGCTTCTGTTATGCATGTTTGTCTACTCTAACCCCCTAACTTGAGCCATGGACTATCATAGTTCATTTGGTTTCTTTTGTTTCTATTGTTTCTAGCTTTTGTACAGCTAGTAGGCTCATTTTGAGGGGGAGATTCATCTCTGTTTTATCACCTTGGAGGAGGACATTTGTACTACTACTTCCACTACTACACGTATTCCACCTCTACAAGGATCGCTTCTTGCATATACAGAGATGGACCCGCTGAGGACATAGGGAAGGTGACCTTAGGGCGTGCATGCACCTCGAAAGGTCCAGCGGGATCGCCTTAAGCTTTTGAGCTTGTCAGGTATATGATGTGGTTCTTGTCTTCCTTTGGGAAGACATTGGTCTTGCCTTCTTCGATTGCTTTTCTGCATTTTTGGATCATAGCATGCATGTCATTCATGTATCATATGCATTTTCACTTACACTAGCACTAGAGCTCTTTTGGAATGATAAGTTAGTACTTGCTTGTGCTAGATTGTACAGATGCATGCTTGATCATGGTTGGCTAAGCTCTCTTGAGTCTGTTGAATACTAGTCGTGAGCTAAGTCATTTTATTTTTTGCAAATTAAAAACCTTGATCACCACTTGATTTGGCTACCTAGCATGTGTAGGATTGTTGAATGCTATGCTATCTTTTCATACCTAGATATGCTAGTTGTATGCCTTTCCTAAGTTAATGCCTAAGCTTTTATGACACCTTGCGTAAATTGAAATCTGAATTCAAATGCTTACAAGTGGTGTCTTATGTGCTATAATGAGAAAGATCCAGGTGGGTTTGCTTGTCACACTGATCTAGTTTGAGACTGCTTGTCATTGCACCTTGACATGAACTTGGACTAGGCTATGTATGATCAAAACCTTGTCTTAAGCTTCTGATGGTCCTTTGAGCCTAGGCTTGGCATTGGTTGGTAAGAAGTGGCAAATGACAAGTAAATAACCCCTAGCACAAAAAGAACTTGCTTATGGATACAAATGTTTAAATTTGAAATTTGCAAGTCTCTAAAATGCTTATGGCTAGTTGTATATGCTTTGGTTGAGAGTAACACACCTTGTATGCATTGCTAGCATCTTGCTGTTCATGCCTATCTTGCTAGGTGCAATTCATGTTGGTGATGCTTTCGTTTCAATAACCCTAAAAGACATGCTAGCTCCTGATATGTGTAAGATAAATTCATTTGAGCTTGTTGCATGCTTCCTTACCCTCACTTGCTCTGTATGCTAGAACTTGTGAGTACTCGCTTTCCATCCCTTCTGAGCTCTTTCAGTTACACTCCTTGCATTTCATAACATATTTTGAGGGGGAGTTGTCTAGTTTAGGGGGAGTTGAGTTCAAGGAACCCATGATGTGTCCATTGTCAACAAGGAGGAGAAATTTGGGGAGAGATTAGTGTACTTCTCCAAGGGGAAGAAATTTAAAAATATGGACAAGGGGAAGAACTCAGGAGAGATTTAGTTGAGGGAGAACTTTGCATTCATATTGCATTTGTGAGGATGCATTTCAGGGGGAGTTTGAGCATTTAGCATGCTCTTTCCATCGGTGCGTTGAGCCTTTTGCCTCTGTCTTGAGGAGCTGATGCTTTGCTTTTTTTTGTTGTCTCATTGTGCCCTGTTTCTTTGCTTGTATTTGGTTCTTGGGCATTTTGAGCAACTTTCTTCTTTCTTTCTTTCTTTCTTTTTCGGTTTTACGCTTTTCTCTTGTCTTTGTTCTAATTCAGGTTACAGGTTGAAGGTGTTGACAATGCACTCATCAAGGGGGAGATTGAGAGCCAATGGACCGGACTCATTGCTCTCCTGGTGTGATGAGTGATTGTCAACGAGCTCAAGCCCTCCGATGGACTGGAGGCCCTCCGATGGACCAGAGGTTGATGATGAAGACCTCGATGGACTGAGGCAAAAGCCCTCCAATGGACCGGAGGCAATGTTCGGCGTCGGTCGGCCATGGAAGCTCGGTACACGAAGAGGCGGATCGGCAACGATGGTGTAAGCCCTCCGATGGACCGCGTGGCAACTTTGATGGACTGGAGAAGCCGGGTGCCACTGTGGTGCTCCAACCCGAGTGCATGCCGCGAAGACGTGCGAGGGAGGCTTTGGCAGCTTCGGCTCAAAACCGCCACCCAAGCTACCCAAGGCTTGGTGAGTTGGGCCACAACTCGCCAAGATAGAGAAGATGGGCCAAGTCCGGCCCAGACGGAGACTTCCTAAAGTTTCCCGGTTTCTGACTTCAAAACCGGGGGTGCAAAGGCGGATTGGACTACTGGCCACGTGGAGGACATCCGAAGATTGACTGGAAGCTAAGAAGATCAAGTCTTCATCGTGGTCGTCCGTCCCCGATATTTCGGGTTCTTTTCTGTTTTAGCCCCTTCGGGCGTTTCTAGTGTTAGGGGTCTATGTGTAAAAATGCCAAAACTGAACCTGTGTATAAATAGCCTAAGAGCTGATCATTAGAGGTAGTCTTGGCAGCTAGGTTTTCATTTCCTTAGGGTAATTTTCGTCCTCAAGCTTTGAGCTCCAAGTTTAGGAGGGATAGGGTGAGATCTAGCCTCCAAATCAAGAGGGAAGGTGGGGGTGGTTGCTTGGGACGAAATCCTTCGTTGTAATCTGACCTAAGACCTCTTTTGAGACTTATAATCGAAGTGGTTTCGTGCAGCAACTTTGTGTGCTTCTCCTCCGCTTGTTCTCTTTGGTTTTTGGCTTCAATCCTTGGCTTTTTGGGTGTTTGTTTTGGCCAAGGTTGAATCCCTTGTTTTCTTTGTGTTTTGGACTTGCAAGGACGTGGAGATTATGTCTTAGAACATCTCAATCCCGAAGGATTGCCACGAGTAAGTTGTTCTTGAGCTTTCCCCTTTCTTGCCCAAATATTCACCTCTTCACAAGATCTGAAATTCCCACTAATCCCTTGATCTTTTTCAATAGATCTTTTGGGAATAGCTTTGGAATGAAGGTAGGTTAGTGTGTGCGAAATTTCGTGAAGATTGGTGAAGGTTTGGTCATGTTTTGTCTTCGAAAGTTCAAGTTTCGTGTGGCTGTCTTTCTGTCTGTCTATAACGTCTGGTGGCGGTCTATTTATTCCGGTGGTTGGTTCTATGATCAAACCTACTCCAAATGACCTAAAATTTTGTGGAGATCTTTTCCTGTGAATCATAAAGCTGCCATAAAAATTTCAGATTTTTTTGGAGGTGTTTTGACTTGGTTTTGGTATTTTTCTTTTGGGGTTGGTCTATCAGTTTTTTAACCACCTCCGGTGGTTAACCACCGGACAGTCCGGTGGCTCTAGGATTTTTATTCCTTGTCCACTTGAGCTGAAAATTTGTGTAGTTGTTCCTTGGCCCCTTCTTAACCTCCAGTAAAAATTTCATATTTTTTGGAGCTGGATTGATAGGGTTTTTAATCGACTCTTTTCAGGGTATTCGTCTGTGACCATCAGACTGTCCGATGCTCTAACCATCGGATGGTTCGATGGTCTAAACTTCCTCCTTTTGGTCTGAATTTTTTAGGAGTGGTTCTTAGTTGTCTTATGAGGGTGTGGTAATTTTGGGGGATTTTTTGGAGCTTCTTTTGAGGGGTTCTGAGATTTTTCTTTGCAGTCCTGTCTGTCTGAAATCTGCAGTTCCCCGGAGTTGGTTCCTTTTGCGCTCCTTTTCTTAGCCATTTGAGCGTGTGCTTCCGCTTGGTGCTTGGTACGTATCTGTTCAGTGGACGGTACCAAGCACGTGTTGTGAGCTAAATACGTATCCTCTCAGTGGACGGTGTCTAGTTTCGTTGTGGGCGTTGTTTCCGTTTTGCACTGTGGTGGAGGTTTGAGTTTGAGTTTTTGAGTGCTCCTATTCACCCCCTCTAGTCGCACGTCTCGGTCCTACAAGTGGTATCAGAGCCGGTTAGGTTTCCCATACCTTAACGGGTGAAGAAACCGTAGCGACTATGACTTACTCTGGGAAGATTCCCATACTTGGCTCCGATGGCTATCCCTACTGGAAGGGTAGGATTTCGGGTCCTTTTCTGTTTTAGCTCCTCCGGGCGTTTCTAGTGTTAGGGGTCTATGTGTAAGAATGCCAAAACTGAACCTGTGTATAAATAGCCTAAGAGGTGGTCATTAGAGGTAGTCTTGGCAGCTTGGTTTTCATTTCCTTAGGGTAATTTTTGTCCTCAAGCTTTGAGCTCCAGGTTTAGGAGGGTTAGGGTGAGATCTAGCCTCCAAATCAAGAGGGAAGGTGAGGGTGGTTGCTTGGGACGAAATCCTTCATTGTAACCTGACCTAAAACCTTTTTTAAGGCTCATAATCGAAGTGGTTTCATGCAGCAACTTTGTGTGCTTCTCCTCCCCTTGTTCTCTTTGGTTTTTGGCTTCAATCCTTGGCTTTTTGGGTGTTTGTTTTAGCCAAGGTTGAATCATTTTTTTTCTTTGTGTTTTGGACTTGCAAGGACGTGGAGATTATGTCTTAGAACATCTCAATCTCGAAGCATTGCCATGAGCAAGTTGTTCTTGAGCTTTCCCCTTTCTTGCCCAAATATTCACCTCTTCATGAGATCTGAAATTCCCGCTAATCCCTTGATCTTTTTCAATAGATCTTTTGGGAATAGCTTTGGAATGGAGCTAGGTTAGTGTGTGCGAAATTTCGTGAAAATTGGTGAAGGTTTGGTCAAGTTTTGGCTTCGGAAGTTCAAGTTTCTTGTGGCTGTTTTTCTTTCTGTCTATAACGTCCTGTCTATTTAGTCTGGTGGTTGGTCCTATGATCAAATCTACTCCAAATGACCAGAAATTTTGTGGAGCTCTTTTACTGTGAATCATAAAGCTCCTATAAAAATTTCAGATTTTTTGGAGGAGTTTTGACCTGATTTTGGTATTTTTGTCTTGGGGTTGGTCTGTCAGTTTTTTAACGGTGGTTAACCACCGGACAGTCCGGTGTCTTTAGGATTTTTATTGCTTCTCCAATGGAGCTGAAAATTTGTGGAGTTGTTCCTTGGCCCCCTTCTTAACCTTCAGTAAAAATTTCATAATTTTTGGAGTTGGTTTGATAGGGTTTTGATTCGAATTTTTTTGAAGTGTGAAGCTGTAAGCACCGGACAGTCCGGTGCTTAACCACCGGAAAGTTCGGTAGTCACAACTTGCTCCAATTGGCCTGAAATTTTTTGGAGTTGTTCCCAATTGTCTTGTGAAGGTGTGGTAATTTTTTGGAGTGGTTTGGAGCTTTGCTTCTAGGGTTTTGAGATTTTTCTTTGCAGCCCTGTTTGTCTGAAATCTGCAGTTTCCTGGAGTTGGTTCCTTTAGCTCTCTTTTTCTTAGCCATTTGAGCGTGTGCTTCCGCTTGGTGCTTGGTACGTATCTGTTCAGTGGATGGTACCAAGCACGTGTTGTGATCTTGATATGTATCCTCCCAGTGGACGGTGTCTAGGCTCATTGTGGGTGTTGTTTCCGTTTTGTACTGCGGTGGGGGTTTAAGTTTGAGTTTTCAAGTGCTCCTATTCACCCCCCTGTAGTCTCACATCTCGGTCCTACAAGTGGTATCAGAGCCGGTAAGGTTTTCCATACCTTAACCAGTGAAGAAACCGTAGCGACTATGACTTACTCTGGGAAGATTCCCGTTCTTGGCTCCGATGGTTATCCCTACTGGAAGGGTAGGATGGAGGCGTTCCTTGTTAGCCAGAGTCAGGACATATGGGATGTTACTCAGAGTACGACTTTTGTGGTGCTTCCGGTCGCTGAGCGTACTACGCAGGATATCGTGGCTCAGCATGAGGCGAATGCCAAGGCTGTTAACTTTCACTTCTCCGGGCTTGGTCCCATGGATTATGGGAGAGTGAGTCACCTTAAGACTGCGCGTGAGATATAGTCACTGCTTAGTGCACACCATGAGGGTACTGCGACGATTAAGGCTAGGCTTGTGGAGACTTACTGGCGTGAATATGAGAATTTCGTCCAGAAGCCGGAGAGTCAGTAGACGACTTGTTTGGTCGCTTTCAGTCGATCATCAACAAGTTGCGTGTCAACTCTGCCCCCGCTGTCCTCCCATATACCGATCATCAGCAGGCTGTCAAGTTGCTGTATGCTTTGGACAGAAAAATATGGGAGATCAAGGTAAACTCAATCAGGGTATGATACGATTGGAGTAGAGGCGCTTTATAGTAAGCTCAAGGCCACCGAGGTAGATTACAAGATGAGGGATTCCCTCGCTTGTACAGGTTCTAAGAGTCTGGCCTTGGCTACCCCCTCTAGTGAGTCTGTCACTAACCCCATGTTACACAACTTCTCGTTTTCTGCTTTGATGTCTATTACAGAGGAGCAGCTAGCGACACTTGGGGATGATGAGTTGTATGTGGTGTCTGGTCGCTTTTAGCACGCCTATGACAACCGGATGAGCAAGAAGAGGGGAGAGCGGCCCAAGTGCTTCGAGTGTGGAGAGGTCGGCCACTTCATCGCCGAGTGCCCCAACAAGAACGACTACTACTAGAAGGGCAAGAGCTACTCCCGCGACTCCGACAAGTACCACCCCCGGCAAGGCAAGCTTTGACAAGCACCGTTCCAACAAGCATGGCTCCGGCAAGCACCCCTTCGCAAGAAAAACTTTCGGAAGGCTTTCAAGAGCTACCAGAAGGACAACCGAAAGCAGGACAAGGCCTTCTTCGCCAAGATCGGGTTCTGCAGCAGCAGATCTTCTTCCTCTTCGTCCTCGTCGAGCTCAAGCGTTGAGGAGATCACGTACAAGAAGGACAAGAGGAACGATCAAGGAGGTCCAGCTGGCTTGTGCTTCATCTCCACCAAGTCCAGGCGCAGGAACAAGGAGAAGAGGAGCTTGGTTTGCTCCATGGCGCTTGAGGACAAGGAGGACAAGGATGACGGCAGCAACTCTTCTTCCGATGATGAGGTAACACCTGAGCAAGCCAAAATCCTTGAGATGCTAGAGCCAAACAACCGTGAGTTGAAAGCCCAGGATAAGATGCTGGAGAAGGCAGCTAAGAAGCTGTAGAAGTTGAAAGCCCAACTTGCTGAGGCTTTAGAAGATAATGAGAGGTTGAGGAGTGTGAGGCCCCAACCCAGTGAGATTGAGTGCCCTACCTGCGAGTCTTTCATGACAGAGCTTGGTGACCAGAGAGATAGGTATGCCAAGCGGGTAGAGGAGATAGATGAGTTGAAGGTTGAGCTAGGCAAACTCCAGTCCAAACTGGATGAGCCTACTTTGAGTGGAGAGCTCGATTGTGAGACTTGCCCCTGTCTAGCTAGAGAGTTAGCTGTTCTGAAGGAGAAGTTTGAGGGGCAGCTCATGGAGCTTGAGGAGCTTAGGGCTAGACCTATGCTTTTGGGTGCGTGTATGGTCTGTCCTACTTTGAGAGGTGAGTTAGAGCAGTTGAGAGCTGACTTTGAGGTGCTGAAACTTGTGAGAACTGCCTAACCCTTAGGATGCAGCTGGTGGATAGGGATGCCACCATTAGGAAGTTAGAGACAAGCTGCTGTGGTTCCCTCCTTAGACTATGACACTTGTACTGCCCAGACTATAGTTTTGGAGGATCTGAGGGAGGAGGTGTTGTCTTTGGACAACAATAGGTTGAGAGAGGTGCTGAGTTGGGTATATGCTAGGCAACCCCAAATAGAGATGATCATAGAGAGCACCAAGAGAGCCAAGGGTGAGACAAGTGGTGTTGATTTGGAGAGTGCAGCACTTTGGGTGAGAAGAGTGCCCCAATAAAGATCAAGACTGCACCTATCCAGCCAGGTGAGACTGTTGATGGGGTTTACCATGAGCCACCCAAGGCTGCCCCAAAGAAGCAGTACTGGACACCCAAGCCCTCTCAGGCGAAGCTGGACAAGATCATAGAGGAAGAGCGTAAGCCCAAGGGTAAGAAGCTAGTTCAGTAGCCTGAGCCACCCAAGGCCACACCACCTAAGCCCAAGTCCCAGCCTAACCCAGTTCCTAGGAAGCCTGTCTACCACTGTGAGTTTTGCCAGCGGAATGGCCACCTAGAGGAGTTTTGCTTCAGGATGAAGTGGGTTGAGAGGCAGGAGAGAGCATGGGGGAACCAGGATTAGTTCTACCAGGGTGGTAGGTAAGACCCTCCCCACCGCGGTGAGATGAGAGACCGCTTTGCTGGTGGTGAGAGAGGAGGCGGCTTTCAAGCCCGTGTTCCTGGTGGTGAGAGACGCTCTGTCGATCGAGCTCCTAGTCGTGTTCAGCATGGCTATGGAACTCGTGACCGTGGCTTTAGGAGAGAGTTCAAGGGTCCACGCTTTGCTAGTCGTGGTTACCCCGATCGTGGTAGGAGGGATGATTTCTTTGATAGTATTTACCCCTCATTTGAGCAGATGGCTCGGCACTGGTTTAGCAGTTTCACTAACCCTAGTGACGGACCGTCTGCCCCTCCATACTATCGCTGATCTTGTAGGTTTGAGTTCTGGAGAACATGTGATGAGTGAGAGTTGATGGTTCTCCAGGCTCTGAGGTTGCTCATGGGCTTATATCCTTTATACATTTGAGAGCCTTGCTCATTGCTCTCCTGTGTATTTTGTATATCTTGTGCTCTTTTTTTGTGTTTCTTTTGGTACTTAGCTTTCTTGCTTGTATGCTTGGTGTACTAGCCACATATCATGCTAGCTTTCCTGATGCTAGTTGTATGCCTCCTTTGCTAGTCTAGTCTTTTTTGTATGCTTGCATGTGATCCTTGTGAATCTCGTGCCATGCTTTCTCTGTCTTGGCATGTTATTCACTTGTGGTCAGTTTGAGTTTTCTTAGCTATTTAGGTTTCGCTTTCTTTATTAGATTTTGCCTACTAGGTTTGTGTTTGTTTTGGTGGGCTAGCCACATGACATGCTAGTTTGTGTGTTTCTTTCATATACCATATCTTGCTAGCTTTGTTTGTGTTGGTGGACTAGTCACCTTTATCTGTTAGCTTGTGATAGCTCATGAACATCATGCCATGTGACCTTTCAAACAGCTATTAGCTGAAAGCTTTTCAAGTGATATTGTTCTTGGCATGTTATTCATATGTTATCATTTTTATTGTTTCCTTCTCTAACTTAATGTTGTGTAGTCTAGCTACCTTGTCTCATGACTTGGTTACCTTTGTTTTGGGTAGTGGAGACTTGTGTCTATTTATTTTGATTGAGCTCGTTTTCCCTTGTGTATGTGAGTTTGTACATTTGTGCTCACTTTGCTTTGCAGGATTCATGCCTTGTGCCTAAATCCACAATTGGTACCTTCCATAAGTGGCATATTTATTTTTTATGCATGATTTCCTGCACTAACCCCTAATTTGAGCCATGGACTATCATAGTTCATTGGTTTCTTTTATTTCTCTTGTTTCCAGCTTTTGTACAGCTAGTAGGCTCATTTTGAGGGAGTGCTTCATCTCTGTTCTATCACCTTGGAGGAGAACACTTGTACTACTACGTCCACTACTACACATGTTCCACCTCTACATGGATCACTTCTTGCACATACAGAGATGGACCCGCTGAGGACACAGGGGAGGTGACCTTAGGGCGTGCATGCACCCCGAAAGGTCTAGTGGGATCGCCTCAAGCTTTTGAGCTTGTCAGGTATATGATGTGGTTCTTGTCTTCCTTTGGGAAGACATTGGTCTTGGCTTCTTCGATAGCTTTTTTGCATGTCTGGATCATAGCATGCATGACATTCCTGTATCATATGCATTTTCATTTCACTAACACTATAGCTCTTTTGGTATGTTGAGTTAGTACTTGCCTGTGCTAGACTGTACAGTGCTTGTTTGATCATGGTTTTGAGCTAAGTCATTTTATTCCTTGCAAATCAAAAACCATGATCACCACTTGATTTGGCTACCTAGCATGTGTAGGAATGTTGAATGCTATGCTATCTTTTCATACCTGGAAATGCTAGTTGTATGCCTTTGCTAAGTTAATGCCTAAGTTTTTATGACACCTTGCATAAATTGAAATCTGAATCAAAATGCTCACAAGTGGTGTCTTATGTGCTAAATTGAGAAAGATCCAGGTGTGCTTGTCATTGCACTTTGACATGAACTTGGACTAGGCTGTGCATGACCAAAACCTTGTCTTAAGCTTTTGATGGTTCTTTGAACCTAGGCTTGGCATTGGTTGGTAAGAAGTAGCAAAAGACAAGTAAATAACCCCTAGCACAAAAAGAACTTGTGAATACTAGCTTTCCATCCCTTCTGAGCTCTTTCTAGTACACTCTCTGCATTTCATGGCATATTTTGAGAGGGAGTTGTCTAGTTCAGGGCTAGTCCTAGGAACCCTTGATATGTCCATTGTCAACAAGGGGGAGAGATTTTGGAGTATTGGACACAGGGGGAGGACTTCGAGAGAGATTTAGTTGAGGGGAAGCTTTGCATTCATTTTTGCATTTGTAAGGATGCATTTCAGGGGGAGTTGAGCTTTTAGCATGCTCTTTGCATCGGTGTGTTGAGCCTTTTGCCTCTGTCTTGAGGAGCCGATACTTGGTTTTCTTTTGTTGTCTCATTGTGCCCTGTTTCTTTGCATGTATTTGATCTTGGGCATTTTGAGCAACTTTCTTCTTTCTTTCTTTCTTTTTCGGTTTTACGCTTTTCTCTTGTCTTTGCTCTATTTCAGGTTACAGGTTGAAGGTGTTGACAATGCACTCATCAAGGGTGAGATTGAGAGCCAATGGACCGGACTCATTGCTCTCCTGGTGTGATGAGTGATTGTCAACGAGCTCAAGCCCTCCGATGGACTGGAGGCCCTCCGATGGACTGGAGGTTGATGATGAAGACCTCGATGGACTGAGGCAAAAGCCCTCCAATGGACTGGAGGCAATGCTCGGCGTCGGTCGGCCATGGGAGCTCAGTACACGGAGGGGTGGTTCGGCAACGGTGGTGTAAGCCCTCTGATGGACTGCGAGGCGACTCAGATGGACTGGAGAAGCCGGGTGCCACCATGGTGCTCCAACTCGAGTGCATGGCGCGAAGGCATGCGAGAGAGGCTTTGGTGGCTTCGGCTCAAAACCGCCATCCAAGCTATTCAAGGCTTGGTGAGTTGGGCCACGACTCGCCAAGATAGAGAAGATGGGCCAAGTCCGGCCCAGACGGAGACTTCTTAAAGATTCCCAGTTCCTGACATCAAAACCGGGGGTGCAAACGACTACTGGCCGCGTGGAGGACATCCGAAGATTGCGTGGAAACTAAGAAGATCAAGTCTTCATCGTGGTCGTCCGTCCCCGATATTTTGGATTCTTTTCTGTTTTAGCCCCTCTGGGCGTTTCTAGTGTTAGGGGTCTATGTGTAAAAATGCCAAAACTGAACTGGTGTATAAATAGCCTAAGAGCTGGTCATTAGAGGGAGTCTTGGCAGCTAGGTTTTCATTTCCTTAGGGTAATTTTCGTCGAGCTCCAAGTTTAGGAGGGTTAGGGTGAGATCTAGCCTCCAAATCAAGAAGGAAAGTGAGGGTGGTTGCTTGGGACGAAATCCTTCGTTGTAATCTGATCTAAGACCTCTTTTGAAGCTCATAATCGAAGTGGTTTCGTGCAGTAACTTTGTGTGCTTCTCCTCCCTTTGTTCTCTTTCGTTTTTGGCTTCAATCCTTGGCCTTTTTGGGTGTTTGATTTGGTCAAGGTTGAATCCTTTGTTTTCCTTGTGTTTTGGACTTGCAAGGATGTGGAGATTATGTCTTAGAACATCTTAATCCCGAAGGATTGCCACGAGCAAGTGGTTCTTAAGCTTTCCCCTTTCTTGCCCAAATATTCACCTCTTCACGCGATCTGAAATTCCTGCTAATCCCGTGATATTTTTTCATAGATCTTTTGGGAATAGTTTTGAAATGGGGTTAGGATAGCCTGTGCCATTTTTCGTGAAGTTTGGAGAAGGTTTGGTCAAGTTTCAGATTGCTTTTGTGTGAGATTTTCTGCTGTCCAGTTTTCCTGGTGGTTCTGTCCGTCTTCAAGACTTGTTTGGTTTAGGGGTCAAACCTTTGATTTTTAGGCTGAAATTTTGTGGAGCTCTTTATCAGTGAATCATAAAGCTCCCATAAAAATTTCAGATTATTTGGAGGTGTTTTGACCTGGTTTTGGTATTTTTCTCTTGAGGGTGGTCTGTCAGTTTTTGACCATCGGATGGTCCGATGGTCAAACCATTAGACGGTCCGATGGTTGTAGGATTTTTATTTCTTATCCAATTGAGCTAAAACTTTGTGGAGTTGTTCATTGGCCCCTTCTTAACCTTCAGTAAAAATTTCATAATTTTTGGAGCTGGTTTGATAAGGTTTTTGATCGACTCTTTTTAGGGTGTTCGTCTATGACCATCAGACTGTCCGATGCTCTAACCATCGGACGGTTCGATGGTCTAAACTTCCTCCTTTTGGTCTGAATTTTTCAGGAGTGGTTCTTAGTTGTCTTGTGAGGGTGTGGTAATTTTGGAGGATTTTTTGGAGCTTCTCTTGAGGGGTTTTGAGATTTTTCTTTGTAGCCCTGTCTGTCTGAAATCTGCAGTTCCCCGGCGTTGGTTCCTTTTGCGCTCCTTTTCTTAGCCGTTTGAGCGTGTGCTTCCGCTTGGTGCTTGATTCGTATTTGTTCAGTGGACGGTGTCTAGTTTGATACGTATCCTCTCAATGGACGGTGTCAGTTTCGTTGTGGGCGTTGTTTCCGTTTTGCACTGCGGTGGGGGTTTGAGTTTGAGTTTTCAAGTGCTCCTATTCACCCTCCTTTAGTCGCACGTCTCGGTCCTACACCTCCTGAGGGCCTCAAGCTCAGCTTTCTGTACCGCTCCGCCTACCGAGACCTTCTGAGCTAGTTCCGCTGGGAGCAAGACGAGCCAGCAAAGAATACACATCAAGAAATAGGCCACCTATGGGCAACAATCAACCAGCAACATAAGAGGCGCTCCTACCCTCTCCTGCTCTAGAGCAGCCAATCGCCTCTTCAGTTCGGCATTTTTTGCATATATCTGGTGCAATTCCTAGAGGCAAGCCTGTCCATTTGTGCAGGAAAACTAGTGATTTCAAGAATACAAAAGGAGGACCGCTAGAGTCAGTGCTATAGCAATGCTCTTACCGGCATATCACTGATCAGCACGGGGCTCAGATTGGTCGACCCTCGCACCGTCAGCCCAAGGGGAGTACCCACAGTGGCAACGGCACGAGACGGCTGTTGGCGGCTCTTAGCCTAACAGATTTTACTCCGCAAGCGCACGGAGACCGCTGTAGCCTTTCACCCGGGAGTATTCCAAGGTATCGTATTTATCCACAGTGAAGCATTGAGATAGAGATATCAAACTATCATTCATCCAGTTGTTACTACTCTCTCACGTCAACCGATAACTAGGAACAATTGACACCAAACACCAAGGGATACAAGCCAAGCACCGTTGGTAAGAAAGCAGGTAAAGGTAGAAAGACAACGAGGTAGGAGCTCAGATTCCTAATAAGGACTTTCTATACCAAGGTGAGCCAGGCAGACCAAGCTAGACCAACATGTTGCTCTGACAGAGGTAATGATTTATCTAGTTGTCTAAGATACTTACTTTTCCACCGAGCCTGCTAACCACTTCCGGGTACCAGAGTGCTGATAACCCAGACGAGAAAGGCGGGTGTCGCAGTGACTCAGCTATGCGGCTACAAGCGACCTAAACGACAGGGGTGGACTACACAGGGTACACTCCCGCTGTCACCAAGAGGACCTACCAAAGCCGGGTGCGCCTATTCTACATGCACACCGACTACCCAAAACTGCGTGGGGTCTAATCACTTGCGAAACCTAGGTGACCGCAATTCTAGACACCACGTCTACGCTTGCAGGCACTACTTCTACTGGTACTAACAGGTAGAAGTATACACAACCGTATAGACAAATGCTATAAAGAGCATATGAGGAATCTATAAGCATGACAAACTAAATATTCATTACCCGTCAGAGCAACTCTAACTATAGTCTAAAAGACATTACTATGCTAAGGCATAAATAATACCAAAAGCAAGAGTAATGTAAATGCTCACAAAAGTAAAGAAAGATAAATATATTAAATAACTCAAGTCTTACAGGAAAGAAAAGATATAAAAGAATTCATACCGAACTCCTGAAGACAGCTCCGGAACGGCGGAGCCCTACCTCTAACTCCTACCTAAACACTACTTTTAGAATGGAAGCACCTCCCATGGGGCGCCTCCTAGAGGAAGAAAGAGTGAATTCACATGGTGAATGGTACATTTTAGGAGTAGGGGAGTGCCCCTCTATTTATAGCTTGAGGTGAGGGGGGTCTTCCATGAGTTCCCAAGGTGGGATTAACCCCCAAACCATGCATGGGCTGTTGTTGGGCGCCACCTGGGCCTGTTGGGCCATGGTAGCCTGCGCTGTACGGACACGGGGTGGTGATGACGTCATCATGACATCAGCACTGTCCCCTAATTTTGTATTCTCCGCTTATTTCCCGTACGAACACCGAACGATTTGTTAATTTCTGGGAATAACTAAAAATGCCAGAGGTATATGCTTACTAGCCATCGCGTTCCCACATATAGCCCCCTATCTCCACTTGTCCCATCCCAAGTTCGATTCCAACCCGCCACTTCCCCGGGTTTAGCCCCCATGGAGCGTTACCACGGTACGTCGGGTCAGCCCTCCCATGAGATAAGCGCCCCCAGTTCCATGGTAGGAACAAGTCTCTGTTCTTCGGATGGCACAAGTAAGACTTTCACCGGTCCATTATCCCGGATAAGCACCTTAGCAATGTTATGCCGACTAATAGGCGAACAACGGACGGGCCTTAAACGACTCGAGCGGAGTCCACCATACCTTGCCACATCATCTTTCATAATACTCCCATAACTTCGCCCGGTCTCTGTTTCAAACATAGCATATAATAATCTTCCATAAGATTTTTGTTTTGAAAACACCTACGCGACGAGTGACTCCATTCACTCGTGTCTACTCGTACCTAGCAATTCTAGGCAACTCGTCCTACGAACTCTAATATATAGGTGCTAGGGCTAGGGCGGCCAAGGAGTCTAATGCAATTGGTTCCAAACAATTCCTAATGCAGATGCGTAAGCATTCATCAAGTATATTTGCTGGGTAAAGCATGGTCCTGCCTACCTTTGATTTGCTTTAAAAGAACCAACAAACTATGCTAATGTTAGTTTACCGGGTTGTGAGGCTTTGCCCTAGGCAACCCCTTGATCCCTTGGACAACTCCTCCGTCCAAACACGACTGATGGGCCCTCCAGGTTGTGAGTGGGTCTTAGTTGGTCTTTTGGATCACCGTTGGTTGAAGTAGTTCCACGCGTTCGTTTCTTGATCACGTATCTGTAATGAGCGCCACTATATGATTGATATGTGGGATGGTGCAAAGAATAAGATGCATGAATACGAAGCACACATATGAATAACCATTTCATGAACAGGCAAAAGGTGATTTATAAGCTATTTAATTAGAGAGTATTCTCATGGACACAAAGCAAGAACACAATCATTCAATCATACATAAACAAGTTACTGATCATACTCATATTGATAACATGTTAATGCTACGATTTGATAACAACATGCAAAAGCGATTTGGATTATTAAGATACATGCATGGAGTATGGTGGTGTTTAATCCCTCTCAATCAAGTGTGGCATAGACATCAGTAGATAGCATGCAGCTAGAAATCAACCCACATGCATAATGATATCAATAGCAAACAACACCTACTCTTATAATTACATAACACATGCCTACTCTACGAATAAAAAGCATTACTTGTGTTCAAGTAGTTAGACAATCCCAATTGAGCTCAGATTTTTATGACATGTAGGTTTATACTGCATTATGCTACTTAAGTATATTGTTTCCGCTGTGAGATTTTGAAAACGCTTCCGCTATATATATATCCTCTGAGTTCGCTTCCGCTATATTTGAACATGTATTTGATATTATATAATTGGTTTGTAAATTAAAGTCTATTATTCTCTATTTCAACTGCCTGTGATGATGTAATTGTTGTGGCTCCTTCGAGAGTCGGATGTGTTTGATGTCGGTTCCTCGGGAAATGGTGTTATCGAGAGCCCAAAGGACTCTCGACGGACTACCGGGTTTAGTCTGGCCTAAGGGCACTGCGAGCCAGAGGTGGCAGGTGTGCTTAGTCTGGATTAAGCAGGGCGGTTCCGCCACAGCCGGTATCAGAGCCGATCAAACACAGACAACAGTTATATCATCGAGTTTTCGTTTCCAAAACTATTTTCGAAAACCATCTTCAAGTAATTCAAAAATGAGAGTATACGATATGCCCATATTAAGGATGTTAGTGTTCTCCAGGTGACATCACTGACATTCTGACCTAGATAGAACTCATATGCATATTTGGCGCTTTAGGAAGCAACTTTTCGGCCATAGCTGTCCCCAGTACTGGTGGAAGCTATTGGGATTTGCGAACGGTTGTAAACCCTGCATTCATGCCCCGTAGTAAAAGCTCTTTAAGGGTGGTGGGCATGCTTTGGATGCTTTCATGCCCACCACACTTACATTCGGTTTCGGGATCCACCTTTCTCTCGACAATCCCCAGTACTGGTGGAAAGTCAGGTTTTGAGAGAAGGTGCAAAGGCCCACCAACGTTGTCCACGCAGCGGTCACGTGTGGATGCCACACTAGGTGGTAATGTATGAGCATGCATTCTTCTGTAGGTACACTAACCACGTGCGAATCTAAGAACGACTAGAGAACGACTAGTTGCATTAAGGAGAGACGTGCATATATGTCACCGAAATATCGTTAGATATATATAATATACCAAGGATGTGTGATGCGAGACCGAATAAGACGAATCATGCATCATTCCATCTCATCTCATGTGCCTAGCTATGTGTTTGCTTGGAAGCAACAAGATTCTTACTGCATCTATAAATATGTTTGTTTGGTAGTAACAAGTTGCACATGAGTTTTGTCTGTGGCTACTGTTTCTCATGTGAAGTTCAAGATGCAAATAGAATTGGTACAAATTTTATATAAGGTGATAGTAGGACGTAAAGTTGTAATCACTTTGTTAGACAATGTTTTCTCCGAACATGCTTGGGTTTCAAAGCCCAACTTAAAACGTGTTAAAAACCAAAATCTGCACTTATGTGACCTACAGTGTGAAATTTCAAATCTGGTAATACTCTAAAGGCATTTAAGGAAAACTTTCAACTTTCTATACCAAAGTCGTAGAGAACAAACTTAGGTATGCCTATGGCATCCTGATCTTTTGCAGACTATCTTAATTCACCTCTGGTAGTTGGCTGCCAGCTGTACACGTTAGAAGGAAAGGTAGTAATCAGGCCCCAGAATTGGTAGTAGTCTCCCCTTTTTGGCATATTTTCTTGAGCTCGTAAATGTAACACCTGTATTATACAAAAGATTTTCGAAAGCCATGTCGCCACTGACTTAAGCTTTATTGACCTCGTCAAAGATATCATAAGAAGAGTGAAGAATAGGCGAAGCTGAAGAAGACTTCACAAACACTACTTCGATTCAACATATACAGCCTAGGATGCTTCAATTAATGAGATTCTATAAGCCCAAAGATCAAGTCAAGACAATCAGACGTGTTACCATCTAGGTCCTAGTTTGCTATGACTCGGTAGGCATGTCTACAACCACAAGGATGACGCACAAGCCCCTAATGTACCGAAGCATACAAAGAAGATTTCCCAACACACATCGCCGGAGCGGGACGAGTTTCTCCAGTCGACCCAACAAACGAAATATCGACTCCTACATCGACAACATGCGATTATTCGACTAAAGGGCTTCGCCACACCTGAAGGTGAAGTCAGGGTAGTTCGTACATGTTTACTTTTACGTATTGGGTCCATAGGATTCTGTAGGCCTAGCCATTGGAACAATAAGCAAGCCTCCAAGAAGTCTTCGAGAAGAATGCCCGAGCCTTCATCATCGAAGACTTTTCTCCAATCAACCCGACATACACAGCATCAACATCTACGTCGACGCAACAAGTTGAAGCTCCACCAAGACAGAAACGAGTCTAGAAGAAGCCTCGATCGAGAGTTGACCGTCGCTCACATGTCCCTAAGCAAGGATATAGAGTTCCTATCTGGCAACATGAGAGATAGAGAGAAAGCATCCTGGATCAACCTCGACTTCGGCAACGTCCTCAGATTTGGCGTTTAATCAAGATTCAACACCATGGTGTCTCCCACATGAAGCTCAATGCCGCATCAACATGAATGAAAGAAGAAGCTCGCTTTTGACCCAATTGTTTTAAATCCTACGATTAGGCAAACCGTACGGGTATCGATTTGCGTAGGTAACAATGTTTGGCTGGATATTGAGTAAGTATGGTTTATTGTGTTACTCGATCCTAACTCCTTGGAATCAACTCTAGTGTATCATGTCTTTACCAACAATTGCAATTTCTTAAGTTCCAAGCTCCACTATTCCGTGCATTTCAAGCTCCTGCACTCCCCGCATTTCGAACTCTTGTGGTGCACATGCTTTTAGCTCTCGCCAATTCATGTACTTTCAAATCCATGCAACCCCACAACTCAAAGGTTGGGGGTCCATATGTTTCTCGTTCTCATGATTCTTGTGTCTTCAACCCTTGAAATCTATGTGCCTTCGACTCTTTGATTCAGGTCACCCATGCATTGACATTCATGTGCTCCCAACTCCTTGTTCGTGTCTTTCCATCACCTTGTATTGCTTGCATCTTCTGACGTTGGATAGCCGTGCCACTCTTGATGTGGTGTTTACCCGAGTAGTCCATGGTGCCGCAACGAAACCTAGGGTCCCATGTGTATGGCCGACACCGGGTAAATCCCTAGGCTCGCGCTGTATCAAGACATACAAAGGCATGACACCGCTTAAGTTGTGGAACATTCGTATCCATTTTCTATCCCCTTGTCAACCCTATACATCTAATTCGTGGATACGGTTTACTCTATTTACACTACCGCATTGTATCATTTCCATGCTTTGTTTCACCTTGCCTTTCTCGGTCTGTGGGGAAAGATCCATCTTAATCCTACTCTCGTTCGCATCTCTCCATTGCCTTGTTGAACTATGTCTCTCTCGATCCGTGGTGACGGATCAATTCTATGTTCACACTTAGTCCACACCTTTCATTTCTTTGTTTACTCTTGCTAGTAGTGATTCATGGGGATGATCAATTCTATCTCTATGGTTACCTTGATTATCTTTAACGTCTTGTATTTGTGGGACTGCTTGATTCCATTTCCACTGTCTTGCTACATCATTCCATTGCCTTCTTACAACTTACCTCTCTTGATCTGTGGGAACCATCAACTCCGTTTCCACTGCTTTCTCTTACATTCCTTTCTCGTATGTATTGAACCTTATCTCCTGAAGGTAAACTTCAGCATCATCCGCTGCACTAAGCTTTTGTTCTCGGATAGTGCTTTTGCCATATCATCCTTTTCAAGAAGATTCTTTGTTCTTCCTTGAAAATCATCCTCAGTTGAGCTTACTAACCCTGTCTATTGTTTCGTTAGTAAGCACACATCATATACCTAGACTTTCTTGGTCAGTCTTGACCAAGCTAAGAAATCGTACGAACCATCACCTTGTCAAGTCTATCTCAACCCTTGTGTACATTCTTGCTACCAAAGGCAAGATGTGTTGTACTGCACCACATCTTTCCTCCGAGGTTACCTTGATTTACTATCTTATATGTGTATACAGTCCCTATCAAAGGAAATGAATGTGTCTCTCTAAAGCACGTCCATTGATAACCCTTTGAATCACGAGATCCTTCATGGTTCGATTTCTCTAATTGTGTACACTTTTCTTCTATTGTTCTAAGACCAACATCTTTATCACGTTTCTAAACCCTGGTGTCAAAGTCAGGGAGTAACCTTGTTCTATTGTCCGAATCAATAGTTGTCGCTTTCGCACTGTGGCCACACCTCCTTTGTGGTTTGTTCATTTGCTCTCATATAAAACACGACTTGCCGAGCACCTGGGAAGGACCACTTTAGACCTATTCAAAAGCTTTGTAGCTACCTCGTGTTAAAGAGGCACTAACCCTTCACGAGCCAGTTAACAAAGCTAATGGATGAA
The DNA here is from genome assembly GCA_022530915.1 of Paspalum notatum. Taxonomy (NCBI): domain Eukaryota; kingdom Viridiplantae; phylum Streptophyta; class Magnoliopsida; order Poales; family Poaceae; genus Paspalum; species Paspalum notatum. The sequence continues at coordinate 16,449,065 of CM039688.1, forward strand.
GATTCAAATGTAACCATGTGTGACAGAAGCACACGAACCGCGAGCCAAAAACCCTTCACATTACCCAGTAAGCCGTAAAACCCCGCTTCCTCCAAATCTGGGACGAGATTTCTTTAAGGGGGGTGGGTTGTGATGCCCCTGGCATCTCAAGAGCCTTAACACGTAGCTAGAGACAAGCTAATGATGGATTAAGACTTAATTATGCCTAGAGAGTAATGAGAAATAGGTGGAGAAATCACTAAGTCAAAAATTTTCTATACAAGATGCAAGACCACACATTTCGTGGTGGGATAAGTCAACACTCACACGCTTATGAGCTCATCACCAAATGCAAAACCTAAGATAAGAAAGTAACCCTGGACCTTTCTGTTTGACCATGTTCAAAAATCTAAAGACAAGAGGTTTAAAAAGATCAAACCAAATCCAACTAACGTTTCTTTCGAGGGTAGCAAGTGTGATCGAGACCAAACTTGAGCCCTAATAAAACTTTGAAATTCATTAAGAACCTAAGCTCAACTCCATTGTCAAAGTTGTTGTACATGTTATGGACCAGCCTTTTGTTACCCTGAGCATGGTTTAAAACTGCATCTAACTATCTTAAATTTTGACCTCAAATACCTCATGAGATCAGCCCCAAGATAGTCTTTTAAGAAAAAATTTCCAAGTCTGAATTTTCAGCTCATCCCAAACTTGGATCTAAAATTACTTTTGTTTTCACCATACAACTTCAAAATCTTCCTTACTATGAAGTGAAACTAAATTAATCTTCTTTCAAATGCACCTAGAGTGGAGGTGTTTAGACTTCATTTGAGTATTCAAAAGTTTGAAACAAGAAAGACTCTACTTAAACTAAAGCTGCAGTTTTACCAAACCCTCAACAATGTTTGTGCTTATAATTCAAAATCTGTGGTGATCCAAGCCAAACTTTATATACCAAACTTGTAGAAAATTATATTAGGAACAACTTTGGTAATTGGAGTGTTGACATGCATAGTGATTTGAATAGTGTTTTGGGACCTTTTCTGTCAGCATGTGATTTCTGTCCAAACTAGATTTGATTAGTAATTTCAAATTTAAATTGGTCTACAGCTATAATATTGCAAAACTCCAATTGAATAAGTTGTATATCATGAAATTCTAAACAACAATGGTATAAAACTCCTTGTATGAAAATGGGCATAAGGTGGACTTTTAGAATTTCTAAGCAGGAGGGTTTTGTTGATCAAACATTGGTCAGCGGGGTAAATTCAAATTTAAACCACAATTCTCCACAGAACTTGGTATCATGGATTTTGCCAAAGTTGTAGACCTCGAAGAGTAGAACATTTTATCCAATTGAGGCATTTTCGAATTCGGCTTCTAAATTGGTCAAATAGACAGAATCCAGAAACAACTCTAGCTGGTCAAACCTCACTTTTCCATTTTCGGGATTTGCTTTTCCTTTTTGTCTCTATGACACGCAGGCCCTACCAGTCAGCCCGTCTCGGATTCCCTCCGGTGGAGGGCAGTTGTGGGGGTCCATAGACCGCTCCTTCTCCACTCCTCACCCGGTCCTACTCGTCAGTGACACGATCCACTGGACCACGTTCACACGCAACCATCGCCGTCCATCTTCCCCGCTCCAGCACGCCCACGCGGCGGGCGACGCCTGCCCGCGCCGCGCGTGGCCGACGCCGAGGGCCGCGCCCTGCCTGCTCCGCATCTAGACGAGAACGCGGCCCCGTCCACTCTCGCCCTCACTTCTTTGCCCGGCTCCCTTGCCTCTCTCTGCCTCCGCTTGCGCAGAGCGTAGCGCCGCCCGCCATGGACACCGAGCCCGAGCTCGTGACGAGCTCGTGCACCCGCTGTCTCGGTCCGCGTCCCCTCCATGCGTCGCAACCACCACCATCACCTCGATACCCTCCACCGAATCCCCAGAGCCCTACACTGCCCGAGCGCTCTCCGCGTACGTGCACGCCATGGCCGCCGCCATGGCCACAGGAGCGCAAGCTCACGCCCCGGCGACCCTCGGTTCTATCCCTCCACGCTTTCCCTGTCACCACGTCCGCGCGGCCCTCCTCTACCATCCCCACTGCGTCTCGGCCTCCACCAGTGCCTCACGCGCCCCCTCCACGCGCGGCCGCCATGACAGCCGTGACCAAGCTCGGGCTCACCGTGGAGACCCATCTCCGGGTCGTCCCCGCGCCTCCACTCCACCACCTTCGGATTCGCCTCGTCCTCGCGCAGCCAGAGCGCCCCTCCGCTCCCCTTCCCGTCAACGGAGCCGGTGGATCACGTCGGCGCCGCCGCGCACCGCCGCGCCGTGACTCGCGGGTTCACCGCAGCCGCCCCGCTTCCACGGTCCATCCCGCACGACGAGAGCTGGGGGGAAAGAAGCCCCACTGCCGGGCGCACCTCGCCGGAGCCCGTCGGCTCCAAGTGCGCGTCCCACGCCGCCGGCGGAGCGCCGCCGTCCCCCTTCCCCACGCGCGGCCGAAGGAGGAAGAAGGGAAAAGCTAAAGACGGTTCTTTTGCAGAAAACCCCCTGCCTCTTCTCAATTTTAAGTGATCTGTTTCGAACACTATTCACTGAGTCTCAGTTCTTTTCCTTGCAGGCCCTTGGGAGTTAGGTTTATTTACGTTTAAATCCTAGATCTAATGTTTTCGATTTAAACTCTTTTATTTCGGCAGTGAACTTTGAAAAATCATATAAAATCACAGAAAAATCCAAAATGGACAAACTTAGTTGCATTAGACTCCTCTTGAGTAGATCTACGTGATAGGTCTGATGTCGAAGTGTGAAATATCTGTTTTGCCCTTGGTTTGTTGCATGCATGATAAATTAGTATAAATGTCAGAAGTGGACTAAATGAACTCCAAATGCTATGAAACTTAGATAGTAGCTTTTTTGTGGCATTGTAGCACTATGTGAATTTTTTTAGCCCTAGCACTTACTGTTTAATTACCTTTTACCATTATACATGTGCTATGTGCAATTATTTAACTTAGAAATTGGAGGCTACATGGAATATGCTCAAATTGACTCTCTAGTATTCTTTCTATACCTTGAGTAGTATAAGTATCTCACTGGTAAAATATGAGCCCCTGCATGTTAAGTTTTAATGGTGATTTGAAAATGATAAAATGCAACATGTTAGAAAAGATAATTAGGAAAGTGGTCATAAATGGCTAGAAAAATTCTCTGGAAAATTTGGTAGCCTAAGGTTGATGCATAGAGTCCAGAAAGTATATGCTAGCGGGCTATCCACACTGTTCATATGCATATCTAAATTTCGCACAGGGTTAATATATGGAAAATAGATGTCCTATCAAACTTGGGAGTTTTAACTTGTAAATTTTTGTACATGTAGTCCATGTTACGTATAGCTCACTGGTAAAATTTCACTTTTGGAAACCATTCCTATAATTTATGAAAAATCTGAGAAGCTATAGGGCAGATAACTTGCTAGAATTTTCATAATTGATTTATAACTCCTTTGGGGCCGAAATGTTGACAGTAGCATAATGCAGTATAAACCTACATGTCATAAAAATCTGAGCTCAATTGGGATTGTCTAACTACTTGAACACAAGTAATGCTTTTTATTCGTAGAGTAGGCATGTGTTATGTAATTATAAGAGTAGGTGTTGTTTGCTATTGATATCATTATGCATGTGGGTTGATTTCTAGCTGCATGCTATCTACTGATGTCTATGCCACACTTGATTGAGAGGGATTAAACACCACCATACTCCATGCATGTATCTTAATAATCAAAATCGCTTTTGCATGTTGTTATCAAATCGTAGCATTAACATGTTATCAATATGAGTATGATCAGTAACTTGTTTATGTATGATTGAATGATTGTGTTCTTGCTTTGTGTCCATGAGAATACTCTCTAATTAAATAGCTTATCAATCACCTTTTGCCTGTTCATGAAATGGTTATTCATATGTGTGCTTCGTATTCATGCATCTCATTCTTTGCACCATCCCACATATCAATCATATAGTGGCGCTCATTACAGATACGTGATCAAGAAACGAACGCGTGGAACTACTTCAACCAACGGTGATCCAAAAGACCAACTAAGACCCACTCACGACCTGGAGGGCCCATCAGTCGTGTTTGGACGGAGGAGTTGTCCAAGGGATCAAGGGGTTGCCTAGGGCAAAGCCTCACAACCCGGTAAACTAACATTAGCATAGTTTGTTGGTTCTTTTAAAGCAAATCAAAGGTAGGCAGGACCATGCTTTACCCAGCAAATATACTTGATGAATGCTTACGCATCTGCATTAGGAATTGTTTGGAACCAATTGCATTAGACTCCTTGGCCGCCCTAGCCCTAGCACCTATATATTAGAGTTCGTAGGACGAGTTGCCTAGAATTGCTAGGTACGAGTAGACACGAGTGAATGGAGTCACTCGTCGCGTAGGTGTTTTCAAAACAAAAATCTTATGGAAGATTATTATATGCTATGTTTGAAACAGAGACCGGGCGAAGTTATGGGAGTATTATGAAAGATGATGTGGCAAGGTATGGTGGACTCCGCCCGAGTCGTTTAAGGCCCGTCCGTTGTTCGCCTATTGGTCGGCATAACATTGCTAAGGTGCTTATCCGGGATAATGGACCAGTGAAAGTCTTACTTGTGCTATCCGAAGAACAGAGACTTGTTCCTACCATGGAACTGGGGGCGCTTATCTCATGGGAGGGCTGACCCGACGTACCGTGGTAACGCTCCATGGGGGCTAAACCCGGGGAAGTGGCGGGTTGGAATCGAACTTGGGATGGGAAAAGTGGAGATGGGGGGCTATATGTGGGAACGCGATGGCTAGTAAGCATATACCTCTGGCATTTTTAGTTATTCCCAGAAATTAACAAATCGATTCGAATCGCTGATGCTCACCAGGTGTGAGAATGCCAATGCCTTTGACGTCCGAACGTAGTAATAACTTAAATACTTTATGCTTACATTCATGTTTTTCAATACAACATGTTTGGATGTGTATGATCCGTCTCACTATTCATGGTGCTGCCCATCCACTGGTAGGAGGTCGATGGACTTGGGAGATGCTTTGAGGTCAAGGGAGGGCTGCCCTGACGTACCGTGGTAGCGCTCTTGAGACGGCTACTCCCAGAGGTTAGATGGAGGCACTATGAATCTTGGGACGGGACATGTGTAGAATAGGGATATATCTTAGATTTTATGCAAGTTATTGATGGTACTCATGTTTTACTTTCATGCAAGTATTTACTTTATGCTATAAATGATCCTCATGGCTAGTGGATAGCAGCTGTCAATTCCTGCTATCTTATGTCAACTTGATCTTGTTTAAAATCAATGGCTAATAAGGATCCACCTGATTAGTAAGCTATGCTTTGTGTCAGCCGTAAGCCATGTCCATTAAGTCCTACTGAGTAATTAGTACTCAGGGTTTGCCCCCACTTTTGGATTACAGGTACTGGCGACATCTGGATATCTGTGTTGGAGGTGGTAGTACCAGTGGGCTCGGTGCTACTCGCCTTTTTCATCTCCTCATGAAGACTACTTAAGTATATTGTTTCCGCTGCGAGATTTTGAAAACGCTTCCGCTATATATATATCCTCTGATTCGCTTCCGCTATATTTGAACATGTATTTGATCTTATATAATTGGTTTGTAAATTGAAGTCTATTATTCTGTATTTCAACTGCCTGTGATGATGTAATTGTTGTGGCTCCTTCGAGAGTCGGATGTGTTTGATGTCGGTTCCTCGGGAAATGGTGTTATCGAGAGCCCGAAGGACTCTCGACGGACTACCGGGTTTAGTCTGGTCTAAGTGCACTGCGAGCCAGAGGTGGCAAGTATGCTTAGTCTGGATTAAGCGGGGCGGTTCCACCATAGCTAAGGCATAAATAATACCAAAAGCAAGAGTAATGTAAATGCTCACAAAAGTAAAGAAAGATAAATATATTAAATAACTCAAGTCATACAGGAAAGAAAAAATATAAAAGAATTCATACCGAACTCCTGAAGACAGCTCCAGAACGGCGGAGCCCTACCTCTAACTCCTACCTAAACACTACTTTCAGAATGGAAGCACCTCCCGTGGGGCGCCTCCTAGAGGAAGAAAGAGAGAATTCACATGGTGAATGGTACATTTTAGGAGTAGAGGAGTGCCCCTCTATTTATAGCTTGAGGTGAGGGGGTCTTCCATGAGTTCCCAAGGTGGGATTAACCCCCAAACCATGCATGGGCTGCTGTTGGGCGCCACCTGGGCCTGTTGGGCCATGGCAGCCTGCGCTGTACGGACAGGGGGTGGTGCTAACGTCATGATGACATCAGCACTGCCCCCTAATTTTGTATTCTCCGTTTATTTCCCGTACGAACTCTGAACGATGCAAATAATATATCCGTTGGAATCGTCTCGACGAGCTCTACGCAATGGTGTAGTCCTTGAGTGCATTTGAGATACTTTGTAGTGATGGAATTTGCAAATCTTATCTCAAGCCCTTTTGTGTGTGTTTTCTCTCCTGCTCCAAATGATGTTCTTTTACAAGGAATATGAGCTTCTCCCTGTGATACATCGAAAACCACCAAAACTCGTGGAATTCGTCAGTATTAAGTAAATAATGCTTAGAACTTTATATATACCCCATTTATTCACCGAGGGATTAACGGTCGAAATGGTGAAATAATGACCGTCAACACCGGCTCGGGCCCACTCTGAGGCTGATCCGGAGCAACGGGCACCCCTGAGGTACCCACCATGTCGGGGCATTCCTGTCGGCACGGCGATCTCTCACGCTCCTGCCCGCTATCAGTAGGAGCGGCAGTACCCAACGCAACCACAGCATCAGGCAAGCTGGCACTAGAAGACTGCGGAACGTCTTTCCACGGAGAAGTTGCTCGCTCTCGACCTTTGTCAGCTTCAAGGGGCGGCATCGCACCCCTACTCCCTACCTCGCGGGTAGCAATCTCAACAGCTCTAGCAAACAGACATCACAATTCAAACCAGAATACATATCGAGCAACAAGACGTGACGCGGAGTCGAAAAACTCACAATGGGAGCTTTATCTATCTCTTCACAACCCTGATTATGGGTTTGCTGTGACCATGAACCAGACCACCAGAAGCTTCGAACTTGCTCACCGCTGCAATACCCTTCGTTAAACCAAGACGTTTTCGGCTGCGCAGGGATTCTCCATCAGAAGACTCATTCTCCTCGGCGGCCGGGTCAACCAGCACCAAACCCTGGCCCAGCGAGGACGCGGCACGTTTCCGGGTGGCCTGGTGTGTATGATGACGCCCCGAGACAGCATCGCCCGGCGCATCGACATCTGGAACAGGATCCTTGACCGATCCCTCATCCTCACCAATCACACAATAGAAATCTGGAGGCGCCTCACCCAGGGATAACTCTGCAGGATCAGGCCCGACGTACTCCTACCCGGGGGTAATTTTCCCTGCAATGCTAACCCTTCCGGGTATGGAGGTTCAGAGAAGTACCTGAAGCACACCCCCTGTGCAGCAAGAGAGCAATCCACCCCGCTCACGCGATCAGAAAATACAATTATAACGCTGACATAGTGCAACGCTTCAGAAAGAAGAATCAGTTACCTCATCAGGCGGAGCATAAACAGAATAAGAGCGAGGACTCCCGTGATTGGTGATCCATCCGGTAAAGAAACTCCTGATCCAGATCTTGATCTCGTCTTGACTGATGGTGCAGTTCATCTCCCTGGTAGGGTCGTCCTCCCCATGATAAAAGCACGCCGGATGCACTCTATCCTTCAGCGGCTGGATGTTGTGGAACATAAAGTCAATGGCCACGGCCGTAACAGTCGGACTCCTTTTCTTCAGATCAGCGATTCTTTCAAGCAATATCTGAATATCCTTCATCTCTGCATCAGGCACGGTCTCTTGCCAACTATCCCCACCTAGGGGCACACAACCAGAGTTAGCAAGGACTGAATTCTCAACATTCTCCATCACGAACCACTTGTCAGTCCAGAATTTGTTGAAAGTCAGAAGAGGGAGGTCCAGATAGTGCTGCTTCATGCTATCCTGCAGTTTAAAGCCCGCTCCCCCAACATACACATGCTGCCCATCTCTAGTATCACGTTTGCAGAAATAAAGGTAACGCCAAAGGTTGAAATGGGGCAGAATTCCCAGATACCCCTCACACAGATGAACCAACACCGCCAGTTGCGTTATGGAATTTGGGTTCAGATTGGGAAGCTCCAGACGATAATAATGCAGCAAGCCACGCAGGAAGGAACATATAGGGAGACTGAGCCCACGGTAGAAGTACCAAGTGAGCACTGGGGTATTATGCAAATTTACCTTGGGAAACACGTGCCTCACCTGTGTCTCCCAAAGATCGGTGAACTTCACCGGGAGTAGACCCATTCCTTGCAGTTCCTCCAAGCAAAAGTCATCGACTGTGGTGGCGGCCCACGCAGCCATTGGATCTTGGGGCTCGCCTGGCGTTCCCAAGCTGGAATAGGACCCTTGGCCGCCGGGGATGATGGCTTTGGAGTCTCGTTTCGGTGCCATGCTCCCCAGTTTGCGGTTCTGCACTCTCGATTTCACGCGCATCAACTTGGGCGGCGCGGAAAGGAATAGGAGTTGGGGACAGCTAGATGCGGTGAAACCCTAGCGGATTTGGGGAAGAAGGTGACTGCATAAGGCAAACGGTAACCGTGGCTCCCCCATCTTGAAGCACGCAACTCGTCATTAGAACCACAGACAGAGTTAACATCACAACCGCAGCAGAGTGTGATACTAACGATCCGAGAGCACCACTCGGACAAACTACCACTCGGCAAGCATTTCTTCGCTTCCGACCACACAGTGACTCGGCTCTCCTAACTAAGTGCCCTAGGGGCTGTCATCCATTTGACCAGCGCTACAGGGACTCGGCTCTCCCAGCCCAGTGCCCTGGGGGCTGCCGCTCGTTCGATCAAGGACAAAGGGACTCGGCCCTCCTAACTGAATACCCTAGGGGCTGTCGCCCGTTTTGCCAAGACTCAAGGACTCAGCCCCCCAAAATGTGTACTCTGGGGGCTTCCATCTACATCGGTCTAGATCCAGGAACTTGGTCATGCCAGCATAGTGCTTCAGGAAGCACTAGGAATTCTCACTCAGTACTACAGACCACACGGGGCAGACTACTCGGATCAATCGAGCGAATGTGTAGAAGATGCTCTGTTTCAAAGAGTATCAAAATACGCAACAAACGAACATCAAGAAGCAAAGGAATTCACTCATGAAGAACAGTCAACAGAAGGCATAGATAGTTCGATTTGATTGCAGGCATACGAAGTTCATTAATTACATAAATACTGGTTGCGAGGTCCTACTCTCGTGTTCTACAGCTACCTACTCAGACTTAGATCCACGGCCATCAGGGGCCATGCCAGGCCTAATGCCCAGGGGCTGACGCCATGATGCGGCGGTGCTTGAGGTTCTGCGGCGCCGCATGCGGGCCACCGTCATCGTCCTCGTCGTCAGTGATGTCGCCGCTCCCGTCGTCGCTGCTCTCGTTGCTGTCGTCGTCGCTCTCGACGTCGGCCTCGCCGCCGACGTTGTCTCCTGGAGCGCAGCCACCGCCTTCACCGACCGCGCCTCTGCCTACACCGTCGACAGCGCGCCACCGCCGCCCGCACCGGCTGCTCCTCCAACAGCACCGTTCCCGTCATCGCTGCCCGCGCTGGCATCCCCATCGTCGTCCTCCTCGCCCTCCTCGTCGTCGTCGCCCTCCGGCTCGTCCTCCACGGCGTCCTCCTCACTGCTGTCGTCAGGGCCACTGAGGCCGGGGTGCTCAGTGCCCCGGCGAATGGCGCACTCCTCGGTGTTGTAGCCCTCTGAGTCGGTCTCCTCCGGTACGCCCCAGTCCGACGACTCGGGCTCACTGTCACTGCTTCTGGGCTCTGGGGTGGGCTCGTCGTCGTCGCCAGCCCAGATCTCATCCTCCTCCTCGTCGTAGAGCTGACGCTTCTGGCCTCTGCCCTCGGCCATAGCAACTGCTTGGGAGTATGGGGTGAGAGAAGAATGTGGAGGCCAGAAAAACGGGAGAAGGTTTCCACTCAGATGCGCTAGATCAGGGACGGCCTAATCCCCTCGCTTTATAACATTGAAGCGTGACGGTTTGACTCCAGCACAGTACGGATATGGAGGAGGGCGTCGTTCCGCATCCCAGGTGCAGTACGTGGCACTTTCCCGATGGGTGTCGTTTCGGGAAAGTAAATCCAGTGGAGAGTGTGTTCACACCAGTTCCAGCTTTCCGGTGAGCGCGACTCTTCGGATTCTTGGCAGTTTGTGGAGGCACTCGGACGAAACCACTCGGTTCCAAGGCGAAATATTGACAGATATCAACTACTCTGAACAAGCTCCAAGACGCATCTCCGATACATCTTGAATCTTGGGGGCTACGGGAGTGGTTAGGAAAGGCATTTCTGAAAATTTTACGGCAGTCTCGGGATGGGATTTTGAAAGCTTCAGGCCGATTGCGACTCAAGTCGACCTGAACCTTAGGGGCTACTCCATACGGGGTCCATCTTGTAATGCTCTCCATAGAATGTCTAACAGCGTGACTCCATGATAACCTTCAAGACGATTTCTGCAAAATCATTGTGAAGTTTAGGGGCTTGTGGGAGTCATGTACCACTGGGTCCCTCATGATGACTGCTTACGTCACCCGGACAGGTGGGCCGCGTTTGGCTTCAGGCTCAAGGCAGCGGATAGCGTGGAGCTCAAGCGAACCACTCGGGCGGCCATAGATAGGGATCTGTTAGAGTATTTTTCCTGTAATCTCTTGGGATACAGCCCCGAAAACCTCTTGGCAAGTAACGTTCTGGAGGATGTGTTGTAATCCTAGCCCTTCGGCCTATATAAGGGGGGGCTAGGGGCTACAAGGGAACTCTCTCAAACCCCTCGCATTCTCAGCAATACAATTCACCGACCCCCATATAGGACGTAGGGTATTACACTCCGCAGCGGCCCGAACCTGTCTACACCATTATCGATCTGCTTGCCACCCCTTCTGATCTCAAAACCATCACAGGTCCTACCCTGAGGTGGGTTGCCGGGACTAAACCCCGACACATATGATGGAAATTATACGGCATGGCAACTTACATGATCGTTCTACCATCTAACACGTTGATCTCACTTCGTAATCTACAAAAGGTACTCTTATCTAGTGGCTTAGTGAAGATGTCCACCAATTGCTCCTTGGTTCCCACATTTCGCAAGAGGATGTCTTCCTTTGCGACGTGGTCCCTTATGAAGTGATGGTAGATATCCATGTGCTTAGTTTGAGAGTGTTGGACCGGATTGTTGGCAAGCTTAACTGCGCTCTCGTTGTCACAAAGGAGAGGAACCCTAGAAAGCTTCACTCTATAATCCAAGACTGTTTGCTTTATATATAGAATTTGGGCACAACAAGGCCCAGCCGCTATATACTCCGCTTCCACAGTGGACAAGGATACGAGGTTTTGCTTCTTGGACGACCATGAAACAAGCGAGAGTTCAAGTCTAGCGCCCTTAGGGTACCACAAGCCTACGCTAGGGGTGTGCTTGAGGTACCGAAGAATCCTCTTCACCACGGTGAGATGGGACTCTTTAGGATCGGCTAGAAACTAGGCACACAAGCACACACTAAACATGATATCCAGCCTAGAAGCACACAAATAAAGCAACGAACCTATCATGGACCAGTAGAGAGTTTGGTCCACCTTGATACCACTTTCGTCGACATCGAGCACTGTATTGGTAGACATTGGGGTGTCTATTGGCTTGCAATCATCCATCTTGAATCTTTTGAGTAGATCTCTTGTATATTTTTCTTAATAGATGAATGTCCCTTCCTTCAATTGCTTGATTTGAAACCCAAGGAAGAAGGTAAGCTTGCCAATCATCGACATCTCAAATTCCTTTGCCATCATCTTGCCAAATTCCTTGCAATACTCTTCATTTGTAGAGCCAAAGATAATATCATCCACGTACACTTGACAAACAAAGAGATCATCATCCATCTTCTTGGTGAATAGAGTGGTGTCAACTCGGCCAATCTTGAAACCTTTTTCACTGAGGAAGTCCCTAAGCCTCTCATACCAAGCTCGAGGTGCTTGCTTAAGTCCATAGAGAGCTTTGGACAACCTATAGACATGATTGGGATTGATTGGGTCCTCAAATCTGGGTGGTTGTTCAACATAGACTAACTCATTGATGTATCCATTTAGAAAGGCACTCTTCACATCCATTTGGTAAAGCTTCATGTCATGATGTGTGGCATAAGCCAATAGAAACCGAATAGCCTCCAATCTTGCAACTGATGCAAAGGTTTCTCCAAAATCAATCCCTTGAACTTGAGAGTATCCCTTTGCCACTAGTCTTGCTTTGTTTCTCACAATATTGCCTTCATCGTCTTGCTTGTTTCCAAAGACCCACTTAGTTTCAATCACACTAGCACCTTTGGGTTTAGCTTCAAGTGTCCAAACTTCATTTCTTGTGAAGTTATTTAGCTCTTCATGCATTGCATTTACCCAATCTGGATCACTCAAGGCCTGATCAATCGTTGTAGGCTCAATGTTAGAAACAAATGAGTAGGCTTGAACAAATGCTGTCGTATTGCGAGATCTTGTTGTGACTCCTCTTGTTGGACTACAACGATATGTTCTTTGGGGTGTCCACTTGTGAGTTGACTTCTTCTTTGTGGTGCCACTTGAGGTGTTTGAACCGATGAACCAGCATCTTGAGCTTGCTCATCAATTTGCTCTTGAGGTACATGAACATCTTCATTTGGAAGTATTTTGTCTTGTTCACTACCATCTTGAGGTGCCATGGAAGAGGATGGTTGATCAACAATTTGCACTTCATCTTCATCCTCTTTAGGCTTGATATCAACGATTGGCATATTTTTCATTGCCTCTACAAGTGATTCCTCATCTATATCCACAACATCAACAAGTGCTCCTTGGGAGCCATTAGATTCATCAAATTCCATATCATACGTCTCTTCAACCATGCCGGTGGAATTGTTGAATATGCGATATGCTTTGGACTTTGATGAGTAACCAAGTAAGAAACCAATATCACAACGCCTTTGGAACTTACCCAAGTGTTGGCACTTCTTGTAGATATAGCATTTGCATCCGAACACCCGGAAATATGAGATATTGAGTTTTCTCCAATTGAGCAATTCATATGGAGTCTTATCAAGGAGGCAGTGAGGATATAACCGGTTGGAAGCATAACAAGCGGTGTTGACAGCTTCAGCCCAAAACTTCTCACTAGTGCCATACTCATCAAGCATTGATCTTGCAAGAGTAATGAGTGTTCTATTCTTCCTCTCCACTACACTATTTTGTTGAGGAGTGTAGGTAGAGGAAAACTCATACTTGATCCCAACCTCATCACAATATTCTTCAATGTTGGCATTGTCAAACTCTCTTCCATTGTCACTTCTAATCTACACAATTGAAGTGTTGAATTTATTTTGAGCTCTCTTGGCAAACTTGCTAAAGACATGTGCCACCTCGGTTTTGTCCTCAAGAAAGTAAACCCATGTGTATCTTGAGAAGTCATCAACTATCACAAAACCATAGTGTTACTACCAATACTTGTATATGTGGTTGGACCAAAGAGATCCATGTGAAGTAGCTCTAATGGCCTTGAGGTGGACATAAATGTCTTGCTTGAGTGAGTGTTTGCAACTTGTTTGCCAGCTTGACAAGCACTACACAATTTGTCCTTTTCAAATGTGACATCCTTTATGCCTTGGACCAAGTCCTTCTTTATTACCTTCTTAAGTGTGCTCATACCAACGTGAGCAAGCCTTCTATGCCACAACAAACCCTTTGAGTTCTTGGAGAACAAACATGCTTGCAAATTGGCCTTGTTTGAGTTGAAATCAAAAAACGTAAAGATTGTTGTGTCAGAATCCCTTGAAGACTTCTTCACCACCATCAATCTTGCTCACAATCACTTCATTTGGCTTGAATAGACATTGGAAACCCAAATCACACAATTCACCAACGGACAAGAGATTGAAGTTCAAAGAATCAAATAGCAACACATTAGAAATTGAGTATGCACTTAATATTTCAATTTCGCCCAATCCTTCAACCTTGCCCTTAGAATTGTCACCAAATGTGATCTTGTCATAATCCTTCACATCTTCACTAAGTGAGGTGAACATTCGGGAATCACCAGTCATATGTTGTGCACATCCACTATCCATCACCCAATGTGATCCACCGGTCTTGTAGTTCACCTACACACAAGCAAATCAAGCTTGAGACTTGGGCACCCATCTAAGAGTAGGTATAACTTTAGGCTTAGGTGTCTACTTGGCATTTGGGTTAGGAATCTTAGGGATGAGTGCTTTGGGCACCCATAACTTCTTTGGCCTTGTCTCATCCTTCTTTCCCATAAACCATGCCTTCACTTGGCCTTTGGAATTCCTTTGAAGGACATACTGAGAATCAAATGCGAAAGCCCTCAATTGCTTGGATACGGGCTTTTTGGGCGATGCATTGCACTCAAACATGAAGTGGCCCTCGGTCATACACTCGGTGCACCATTTGGGCTTCTCTAGCTTGATTGAAGGAGCCGGCTTGCATGTGTCCTTGAATGGTGGATAACCAAGTCCATTCCTCTCAAAGTTCATGGCATGAAAGGTAAGAATTTCATTGAACTTCTCATTTCCTTTGAGCAATGTGCCATATCCGGATTTCACACTTTTCACTTCAAGCTTCAACTTTTCATTCTCATCCTTGAGCTTGATGAGAATGTTTGCCTCTTTCTCACTTGACTTCTTATTCTTGCATTGGGCACAATGCTTTAGATCTTTGAGTGCATTGGGAGATTTACTCATTTTGCCTTTGAGTTGCTCTAGCTCAATCACTAGCTTCTCATGCTCACTTTTTGGCACACATGTCTTCTTACAAGACTTGATGTCATTGGGGGATTCATCAATCTTGCGAATTGTGTTGATAGCTTCAAGCTTTTCCTCCAACTCTTTTCTAGCCTCATCAAGTTCAACACTATCAAGTTGTAGGATGCGATTTCTTGTACATAACTCTTCACGTGTTGTAGACAACTCTCGGTAGCACTTGTTGACTTCATCAAGTGTCTCATTTAGCTCTTTCATCTCTTGTGGTTGCTCAATGTGAGACTTCTTGATCATCTTGTAGCCATCATCAAGTGCATCTCTTTCTTTAACTAGTTGCTTGTTGCTTGATGGTCAAGAGAGACAATTTTCTTTTGCATCTCCTCAAACTTGCCATGATCATAGCTTGTAACTAATTCATTGCACTTGCTCATAAGGTTCTTCTTCTCAACCTTTGCCTTGTCAAGCTTTGCACTCAACTTGCTAATTGCCTTGTTTTGTTCTTGGACTAAACTAGCAAGTTCATGATAGGAAGGTAATTCATCATCATCATCGGAGGAGGAGTCATTGAAGGTTTTTACCTTGTCACCCTTGGCCATAAGGCATAGGTGTGGACTGGATGTAGATGTTGATGAAGCCGATGTCGGTGTAGAGATGGTATCAATAGCAAGCCCGGCAACCACTTCATCTTCATTATCACTTGCATCAGATGGGGAGTTGCTTGAAGTGTCATCATCCGTCATCCACTCTCCAATGTAAGCTTTGCCCTTCTTCTTGAAGAATTTCTTCTTGAATGGCTTGGAGTTCTTCATCTTGTGCTTCTTCTCATCATCACTTGACTCATCACTTGAGTCATGCTTGTTGCTCTTCTTCTTCTTCATGTTCTTCTTGTCATGGCATTGGAAGGAGAGGTGGCCAAGCTTGCCACACTTAGCACTCCATTTCTTCAAGCTTCTTCATTGATGGAAAGAATTTCTTCTTGCTTGAGGAGTACTTAATGCCTTTCTTGTCAAGGAGACCCAAGGCACAAGTGACTTTGCGCACAAGATGGGTCACCGCACCATCACTATCATCATTGTTGGCATCTCTTAGCCTTATAAGATTTTACTCCGCAAGCGCACAGAGACCGCTGTAGCTTTTCACTCAAAGTATTCCGAGTATCGTATTTTTATCCACAGGGAAGTGGCACGCGAGAGAGTATAGTTGAATAAACTCAAATCGAATGAATCGTACTTAAATAAATATACCAGCTAGTCACTAGACAGGGGTAAGTCTGGTAAACGGATAGGTGTATGGTGGAAAGAAGTAAATTGAACTACCTAAGACACACGTAGAAAGGTATAGTTGCCTGGGAGGACAATGAGTGAGATAAAGTTCCCAAACTCTATTCTATTCGGCTGCAAAGACTCTATCGTGGTTAACTAAGAAACTCAAGTAGCAAGTCAGGGTCTTGCGTCGAGCGAAATTCCGACGCCTCGAGGAGTCAGGGGGTAGATAGTAGACAACCGAAGGAGACCCGGCTAACGCCTACGGGCCTACCGAACGAATGGCCCTGGACTACACAGGCACACCACACGTTGTCACCGAGTGGGGCTACCAAGCAAATCTGCGTGGATAGGCTGGCACGCTATGAACGTACTCAAGCGAAGCTTGAGTAACAATAGATCGTCCTTGATCAGAGGAGAGGACCTAACCAGAGCATGGCGTACAGGTTGGATTATAGCACCGGCAAGAATAACGGGACTTGACTAACTAAGATAACCACAAGTAGTAAGTACGCAAAATAAAGGGTACACCACACTTGCAAGAGATAGAAATAAAGTAAAATATATCTGAATTATAATGAAGATTGAGTACAAAAGATACAAGAGCTGTTACTGCAGACTCAGAAGAATCTCCGAGAAATCCAAGGCAAAGCTCGACTCACTCTAACTCCCAGGACTATCCTAACTATTAAGATGTGGAAAGTGACACTCTCTAAGGTAGGATATGGCTCTCAACTTCTCCACACCTTTACAAATGAGCTCTACAGGCCTATTTATAGTCCCATATGAGAGAGGGGTACTTGTAGGAGGCTTAGGTCGGTGGGAGGCCAAAGTCGGTGGTTGACCGACCTAGGGGGAGGTCGGCCGACCTACTCCGAGGTCGGGCGACTACCCGATCCACCGCCTTTGCACTCCAACGGCTTGATCTTGCATCCCCATGCCAGTTGGCGGTTAGGACGGTTGTTGCACATGGAAAATGCCTCCGACGGTAGGTCGGCCGACCTTGTAGGAGGTCGGGCGACCACGTGTCAGGCCTGCATTGGCCATTTTGCTTCTCCCTCGGATTGATGACGTTGAGGATCCGTGACTTGGTGCATTTTCGGCCTTTGGATACATTGGATGCTTGGTCTTACGGTTGGATTTGAGTGCACTTGTGTTTTCTTCATGATGTGGATCAATGATGTGGCAATTGGCTGACTTGGGAGGTCGGGTGGCCTAACCAGGGGTCGGCCGACCCTATCACTGGGTCGGGCGGCCAGCCCCCAGGTCGGCCGACTTGGCTGCACCAGGTAGGCTTGACCCTTGGTCGGCCAACCAGGTGGTGTGGTCGGCCGACCTGGCCACTTTGGCCAGTGTGCCTCATATTTGATCCTTGGCTTGTTTTCATCTATTTTATGTGTATTTTGGTACCTGCATCCAAATATTCATACAAAACTTGTGAAACTCATTGGTAGAAGGGTTAGTCCATAATTATTCACTTGCATAGCTCCATTTGGTTGGTAATTGACGGTAGATATCATGAGATTACAACCGTCAACAATCATCCTCTTGCTCATCTTCTTCTTTGTTATCCACCACAATGATCTTCTTGGTGATGGACTTCTTTTCTTTGGATGAGCTTGCCTTGAGGGCAATATCCTTCTTCTTGGATGGTGGCTCCACATCTGATGTGATGTTCATGTACATCTCATGTGCATTGATCTTGCCAAGCACACCGGACGGAGTAGCTTTGGAGAGGTCAATTTGGTGATGATAGGTGCCATACTTGTTGTAGTCAAGTTGATCAATTATCTTCCTTGCAACATCGGCCTCGGCAATTTGAGTCAAACCAAGACCATTGATCTCCTCTACAAGCACATTGAGATGAGAATACATTTGATTAGCATTTTCATAAGGAAACATGTGAAAATCACTTAGCTTCTTGCTAAGGGTGCTATGTCGTTGCTCTCTCTTGCTCTTGGTTTCCTCATGGAGCGCACAAATCTCTTCTCATAGTTTGTGCGAGTCTTTGATAGTCCTCATGCGGTTAAAGACCTCTTTGCACAAACCACAAAAGAGAACATTACAAGCTTTGGCATTCCATTTCTCAAAATTTTGCTCCGACGTAGTGGGCTTGTCCTTATCGGCCATCTCCGGAAAGCCAGTGATTGCGGCTTGATAGAGAAGTGGATCAATGGCTTGCAAGTAGGACTCCATACGGATCTTCCAATATGAAAAGTCCTCGCCATCGAACACGGGCGGGGGACCTTCCCCACCGAACATCTTGCTCAACGCAGTGAAGCCTCAACAAATGAGCACTAGGCTCTTATACTAATTGAAAGGATCAAGATATCCAAGAGGGGGTAAATTGGACTTCTAATTTCGAAACTTGAAATTAAATCCTACCGAACAAGTCTCAATTCACCCTAGTGCCTAAAAGTGTGTCTAGAGTTCTACGCTATAAGAAAGTTTTGCAACCTAGAGCCAAGCAAGCAATTCTAGGAATGTAAAGTGCGGAATTTAAATGCGGAATGTAAAGGGAGCAAGAAGTGACACGAAGAATTTTTCCCAAGGTTCGGGGAGACACACGGTCTCTATCCCCTGGTCCTCGTTTGGTGCCCTTCGCAAGGCTTTGCTCTCGCGGGTTCCTTACAAGGATCCCGGCCCCAAACCTCGCAAGGTGAGGGGTTGGCAAAGTGACCTTCGCAAGGGTCAAGCAACCCCTTGATCCGCGGACCAAGTGCTATCTTCGGGATGCTCTTCTCCACTCTAGAATGTTGAGCTCAAACCGCGTACAACGCCATCACAAAGGCCTTCCTCCGCTTCCCCCACAATCTCCGGAGAGCTCGCAGAAGGCACGACCGCAGCCGTTTAGATGATCGCAATCACCAAGAGTAACAAGCCTTGGCTTCACTTGAATCAACTTCAACTCAAGAAGTTCTCCCTATCTCAAGTCATTTGCCTAAAGCTCAAGATTAAGTGTGGATTTTGGTGCTTTGAGGACCTTTGTGGGTGTGTATTGTGGGGGATAGATATCCCCTAGGTCCTCATGGAACATATTCTCTATATGGGTCGACGGAGGGCCCAGTCCATAGGAAGTCTGGTTGACTCAGCGCACAAGACAAGGACTTGACGTGCATAAGGAAGATCTAAGAAGAATCCTCGTAGGAGATGTAACCAATCCTAGTAGGACTAGAACTCCTTGTAACCCAAGCCATGCCGGACTATATAAGGCGGGCTAGGGGTCCCTCTCAACGGGACAACTCCTCAAACCCCATAGGAACTCAACCCCCCTCAACTCTCCAATGCCCTCAACCTCATACGCCCTCATTGTATCCTCGAGAGCTCAAATCAATACAATCAGCCCCAAACAGGACGTAGGGTATTATGCATCTCGCGGTCCGAACCTGTATAAATCGTGTCTCCCTCGTGTTTTGTGTTCTTCGTCGCACCTCTATGCGAACCATCGAGCTACGGTTGATGCAGACGCCCACAAAAGCACTACGTGACACACCCCGTGGTGCATTGCCGAATTAAAACCCCAACAGTTGGCGCGCCAGGTAAGGGGGTCTGCTTCAACAACATCGCTAACTCCATGGCCATCATCTTCAGTGACGAGTTCAGTTCAAGATCCAATCGGAGGAAACCCCTGATCCACTCCAGCCGAACGTATTTGATGACGCGTGATTAACTGCATGCGTGGTCAATCTGTCATCATCGCCTGAAACCAATTCACAACTTCGCATCAGAGTCTTCCTTCTGTCTCACGCCGCACGGAATTGACGACCGGCAGATCAAAGCAAGCGGAGTCCTGACCAAAGCCGAGTTCGGCCTGAAGTCGGAATTGACGTGTCAAGCAAGAAAAAGCCTAATACAGATCAACTTCTTTATCCACGTGACATTAAGGCTGATGTACTTCAGTTTGGCTTGGCTGCTGCACGGCTCGTTACAATCTCAGTTGGCTCTCGACATCCTCGGCATCCACTCAGATCTTGCCAAAAATCTATTTGCGACGCTGAACAGCTAAGTTATTTTATATTTATGCATTTAATTATGCTAACTATCTCTTTATTTATTCAACTCGCTCGACCTAGTTGCTCAAGTAATATTTATATTCAAGTATTCTCTCTACAAACATTACTACTCGATTTGTCTCCTGAGTATTATTTCAGGAAAATATTTCGTGTCACCACAAATATCTACAGCGCGCTCAACTAGCACTGTTATTGGCTATCTTTGATTTCCGCTAGAAAGGCGAGGTGCTAACTGCACAGTGAGTTATTCAGTCCAAGTGATCTGGTTATTACTCATATTATTTCTCAATCATCCGGGCTATGGATCTATCGAATTATCTCTTAATCATCCGGGCTATGAATCTATTGAATTATCTCTTAATCATCCGGCTATTTGGATCATTGAATTACTTCTGGAATATCTGAGTTATTAGATCAATTGGATTTTCTATGGATCACTCGGATTATCTGTATTATTACGGGATCACCGGTATTATCTTTGGATCACTCAGATCATCTCTGGATTATTCATATTGGTTCTGGTCACTCGTCTCGGATCGCTTGGCTTTGCTCAGATCAACTCTGGATTACTCACATTGTTTCGGATCATTCATATTAATTTTAGCATCATTATTTCTCGGCCATTCAAATTATTTCAGGATCATTATTTCTGGATCATTCGCATTATTCCAGGATCACTCGACTACTCATATTATTATTTCAGTATTATTTCTGAAATGTTATTTCAGATTGCTCATATTTCTTCTGGATTACTCGGGGTTTTATATTACTCAGATTATTTCTGGTCATTCAGACTGTGCATTATGCTCCTAGGTAAGCAGAAACATCTTCTACTTCACGTACTTTCTCGAATCATTTGCATCTCGTGTTTCGCTGAGTCAATTCTTTGCATCTCGTGTTTCGCCGAGTCAATTCTTTTCATCTCGTGTTTCGCCGAGTCGAATCTTTTCTGTCGCATCTCCTGTTTCGCCGAGTCGAACCTTTTCTGTCGCATTTCGTGGTTTGACAAGTCTCAGTGTTTTCTGGCAAGATCTATGACGGCGGGCGTCATAAATTCTATATGACTACCGTGACAACAAGGTAGTCGGTTTGGCCAACCGACGCTACATGCCTTCACTTATTTAGTAACGGGGTGTCCTCTATCCCTTCGCACTCTTCGTATAGGGCAATCGGCTTAGGTCGTATGACCGACAGCACGGTGTTACATGCCCACTCTTACTCATGACGGGGATACCTCCGGCGCCACCCACGAAAGCAATCGACCTAGGTCAGACGACCGACAGTTTGGTGTTACATGCTTTCGTTCGTACTCATATCGGGGAGCACTCAGGGCCCCACAAAAACAAAGGCAATAGGCCTAGGTCGTATGACCGACAGCACGGTGTTACATGCCTTTGCAGATCTCACATCGGGTAGCACTCAGGGCCCCAACAAAACAAAGACAATCGGCATAGGTCGGATGACCGACAGCACGGTGCTACATGTCTTTGCAAAACTCATGTCGGGGTGCATTCTGGCCCTCTACTCAAGTCGTTACTTGACCTACAGCTGGTGTTACATGCTCTTGCTTGCTTATACGGGGCAGTCGGTCTGGCCCACTGACAATATATGCCTTTGCCATACTCGGAATTCAGAATTCAAATAGGGAGTTCACTCCATCTCTGTCAACTAAGTTACTTCTATATTTACTTATGTATGCACATTAGCCATTTGTCCAGTTGGTTTGCTTTGTCGTTTCAATATTATTTGAGTATACTTTCTCTCCGATCAATACTACTCGGGTTGTCTCTTGATTATCGTTTCAGGAAAATACTACTCGCTAATTCGTCAGCTCGGGGGCTGGGCTGTTGTCCGCCTTGCTGACTCACTACTTCGTTGGTTCGAGAGTTGCGCCGCTGCGCACCTCGCCGACTCACTACTTCGTCGACTCAAGAGTTGCATCGTCGCGCATCACGCCGAGTCACTCCTTCGTCAGCTCGAGGGCCGTGCTGCCGCACACCTCGCTGACTCTGCTCCGTCTGCTCGGGGGCTGCGCCGTCGCGCACTGCGCCGGGTCACTACTTCGACAGCTCAGGGGTGAGCCGTCTCAGGGAGGCTATGCCACTGACTCGCCGACTTAGGGAGGCTATGCTGCCCGCCTCGTCGACTACTTCGTCAGCTCGGGAGCTGCGCCGCCCTGAGCTGACAAAGTAGTGACTCGGCGCGCTGCGCGACGGCGCAGCCCCCGAGCAGATGGAGCAGAGTCAACGAGGTGCGTCGCAATGCGGCCCTCGAGCTGACGAAGGAGTGACTCAGCGTGGTGTGCGACGGCACAACCCCCGAGCTGTCGAAGTAGTGACCCAGCGCGGTGCGCGACGGCGCAGCCCCCGAGCAGACAGAGCAGAGTCAGCGAGGTGCGCGGCAGATCGGCCCTCGAGCTGACGAAGGAGTGACTCGGCGTGGTGCGCGACGGCGCAACTCCCGATTGGACGAAGTAGTGAGTCGGCGAGGTGCGCGGCGGCGCAACTCCCGAACCAACGAAGTAGTTAGTCAGCAAGGCGGACAACAGCCCAGCCCCCGAGCTGACGAATAAGAGAGTAGTATTTTCCTGAAACGATAATCAAGAGACAACCCGAGTAGTATTGATCGGAGAGAAAGTATACTCAAATAATATTGAAATGACAGAGCAAACCAACTGGACAAATGGCTTATGTGCATACATAAGTAAATATAGAAGTAACTTAGTTGACAGAGATGGAGTGAACTCTATGTTTGAATTCCGAATTCCGAGTATAGCAAAGGCATATATTGTCGGTGGGCCAGACCGACTGCCCCGTATAAGCAAGCAAGAGCATGTAACACCAGCTGTAGGTCAGGTAACGACCTGAGTGAAGGGCCAGAATGCACCCTGACATGAGTTTTGCAAAGACATGTACTACCATACTGTCGGTCATCCGACTTAAGCCGATTGTTTTTGTTTTATTGGGGCCCTGAGTGCTCCCCGATGTGAGATCTGCAAAGGCATGTAACACCGTGCTGTCGGTTATACGACCTAGGCCGATTGCCTTTGTTTTGTGGGGCCCTGAGTGCTCCCTGATATGAGTACGAACGAAAGCATGTAACACCGTACTGTCGGTCGTCTGACCTAGGTCGATTGCTTTCGTGGGTGGCGCCGGAGGTATCCCCATCATGAGTAAGAGTGGGCAAGTAACACCGTGCTGTCGGTCATACGACCTAAGCCGATTGCCCTATACGAAGAGTGCGAAGGGATAGAGGACACCCCGTTACTGAGTAAGTGAAGGCATGTAGCGTCGGTTGGCCAAACCGACTACCTTGCTGTCACGGTAGTCATATAGAATTCATGACGCCCGCCGTCATAGATCTTGCCAGAAAACACTGAGACTTGTCAAAACACGAGATGCGACAGAAAAGATTCGACTCGGCGAAACACGAGATGAAAAGAATTGACTCGGCGAAACACGAGATGCAAAGAATTGACTCAGCGAAACACGAGATGCAAACAATTCGAGAAAGTACGTGAAGTAGAAAATGTTTGAGCTTATCTAGGAGCATAATGCACGGTCTGAATGACCAGAAATAATCTGAGTAATATAAAACCCCGAGTAATCCAGAAAAAATATGAGCAATCTGAAATAACATTTCAGAAATAATACTGAAATAATAATATGAGTAGTCGAGTGATCCTGGAATAATACGAATGATTCAGAAATAATGATCCTGAAATAATATGAATGGCCGAGAAATAATGGTGCTAAAATTAATATGAATGATCCGAAACAATGTAAGTAATCCCGGGTTGATCTGAGCAAAGCCAAGCGATCCGGGACGAGTGACCAGAACCAATATGAATAATCCAGAGATGATCCGAGTGATCCAAAGATAATAGGGTGATCCAGCAATAATACAGATAATCTGAGTGATCCATAGAAAATCCAATTGATCCAATAACTCGGATATTCCAGAAGTAATTTAATGATCCAAATAGCCGGATGATTAAGAGATAATTCAACAGATCCATAGTCCGGATGATTAAGAGATAATTCGATAGATCCATAGCCCGGATGATTGAGAAATAATATGAGTAATAACCAGATCACTTGGACTGAATAACTCACTGTGCAGTTAGCACCTCGCCTTTCTAGCGGAAATCAAAGATAGCCAATAACAGTGCTAGTTGAGCGCGCTGAAGATATTTGTGGTGACATGAAATATTTTCCTGAAATAATACTCAGGAGACAAATCGAGTAGTACTGTTTGTAGAAAGAATACTTGAATATAAATATTACTTGAGCAACTAGGTCGAGCGAGTCGAATAAATAAAGAGATAGTTAGCATAATTAAATGCATAAATATAAAATAACTTAGCTGTTCAGCGTCGCAGATAGATTTTTGGCAAGATCTGAGTGGATGCCGAGGATGTCGAGAGCCAACTGAGATTGTAACGAGCCGTGCAGCAGCCAAGCCAAACTGAAGTACATCAGCCTTGATGTCACGTGGATAAAGAAGTTGATCTGTATTAGGCTTTTTCTTGCTGGACACATCAATTCCGACTTCAGGCCGAACTCGGCTTTGGTCAGGACTCCGCTTGCTTTGATCTGCCGGTCATCAATTCCGTGCGGCGTGAGACAGAAGGAAGACTCCGATGCGAAGTTGTGAATTGGTTTCAGGCGATGATGACAGATTGACCACGCATGCAGTTAATCACGCGTCATCAAATACGTCCGGCTGGAGTGGATCAGGGGTTTCCTCCGATTGGATCTCGAACTAAACTCGTCGCTAAAGATGATGGCCATGGAGCTAGCGATGTTGTTGAAGCAGACCCCCCTACCTAGCGCGCCAACTGTCGGGGTTTTAATCCGGCAATGCACCACTGGATGTGTCACGTACTGCTTTTGTGGGCGTCTGCATCAACCGTAGCTCGATGGTTCGCATAGAGGTGCAACGAAGAACACAAAACATGAGGGAGACACGATATATACAGGTTCGGACCGCGAGATGCGTAATACCCTACATTCTGTTTGGGGCTGATTATATTGATTTGAGCTCTCGAGAATACAATGAGGGCGTATGAGGTTGAGGGCATTGGAGAGTTGAGGGGGTTGAGTTCCTATGGGGTTTGAGGAGTTGTCCCGTTGAGAGGGACCCCTAGCCCGCCTTAAATAGTCCGGCATGGCTTGGGTTACAAGGAGTTCTAGTCCTACTAGGATTGGTTACATCTCCTACGAGGATTCTTCTTAGATCTTCCTTATGCACGTCAAGTCCTTGTCTTGTGCGCTGAGTCAACCGGACTTCCTGTGGACTAGGCCCTCCGTCGGCCCATATAGAGAATACGTTCCATGAGGACCTAGGGGATATCTATACATGAGGATATCTATCCCCTACATGTATATTGTACTTGATCGCAAAGGTGTGAAATGGAGGAATGGGGTTCCTTTTTACAGAGGAGAGCTCAAAAACTAGCCATTACTGTACGATTTCTGCTCTCTGCAGTCTGATGGTTAGACCATGAGACCGTCTGATGCACGTAAATTTCAAAACCCCATTTTTTGCGCCATTGCCCAGAGACCATCAGACGGTCACCATCAGACGGTCTGATGCACGTAAAAGCCCAAAATGCGCAGCGGCTAACCTCCCTGTCCAGATGGTCCGTTGGACGGTCCGTTGGACCATCGGACGGTCTGATGGTCGGACCATCAGACCGTCTGATGGTGGCGTTTAGCCTAGAAACCACCATGGACACACTCCCTGTCTAACTTGTCCGATGGCCCATACCATCAGACTGTCCGATGGTCATGAAAACCTGCATTTGGACCGATTTGAGTAGGAGAGAAGTATGAGGGAGTTTGTTTTGAACTTTTCGAAAGGAGTGAGTGTTTTAGAGCGCATTTTAAGTGTTTGAGCTTTTGTACAAAGATGCACTTGAGTTCGATGAACAATTTGAGTAAAAGATATTCAAGCTACTCACCTTGACCCCCTTTGATAGTACAACCCATCTAAAAATTAGCAAATAAACTTCCAAGTGCCCTTCTTTCTACTTTACGACACTTAGGGGTCAATGAAGCTCGATCTTCTCGCTAGGAATCCAACCAAGGGCCATCCTTCATTAGATATTGAATTTAATGAGCTCATTAGTAACAACGTTAAGTTTGTCATTAATCATTAACTCTTAGGGTCATGTTTCTCACATGGGTTTCTAGGGAGCCTGGCCCAGCATCCCTTTTTGCATCAGCTCAGCCAGGTCCAAAACGTCGTGTGACCATCCAAACATAGGCTAGTCAAAAGATTCTGCACGAAAAGAGCCTGGCTCAAGGATGTGCACTTTGCTATAAGCAATATCAATGCTCTTTCTTTTCATATTCACAAATATCTCGGTGGACACTCACGACTACCTCAACTCAACTAAAAAATCCACAAATTGAAGAATTAGGCCTCTCTTAGCTCAACTAAAAGAACAAAGAGTAGAATCACCAAAGGTACTTCGAGATCAGAAGGCAGCAAAAACATCTTGGCTCATAAATTAGCTAAACAAACATGGCAATCAATGCCTTCAAGTCCTAGCTATGTTTGTAATTGTAAAGTCATAGGATCCAATTGTGTTGTAATCGTAAAGTCCTGCTCTATAAAAAAAATTATATTCCAGAGAGGCCTCAGACATCCCTGTTCCAATTTTGGAAGGCCCCGGTTGAATCCGGAGGGACTAAATTTAGCCCCATCACATCAGATATTTGGACGCTAGTTAGAAATATTAAATATAATTTAATTAAAAAACTAATTACACATATGAGGACTAAATGATCAGACGAATTTATTAAACCTAATGAATATACGATTAGCAAATGTGATGCTACACCGTTCGTTAATCATGGATTAATTAAGCTTAATAAATTCATCTCGCCGTTTAGTTCTTATCTATGTAATTAGTTTTTTAATTAAACCATATTTAATATTTTTAACTAGTCTCTAAATATTCGATGTGAGATGGTCTAAAATCGAGCTTTCGGATCTAAACACTCTGAAATCACGGATGGGTGCCCATAAGACTGGGTTCACCAAAACGCCCCCAAATAAGATGTCTATTTCACTGTGCGTACCCTAACTGAACATACGAAGTTCGTATGCCATATAAAAGCATTTTGTTCAAAGTTGGGACTGCCAACGAATCCAAGAACCCAAAACCGCTGTTCCCTCTCCCACTCCCCACACCACCTCCACCGGGCAGCGCCGCCACCGGTTTCCACGGTCCGGCTGGTTGCGAATCCGAAATTCCGTCTTTCTTGGTCTCTTGGTTCCGCCGCGAACACCTCCCTTTCTTTCTCGGTTGGTCCCCAGGGGTTATTGGCACGCCGGCGGCTGGTGCCGCGGGCCGCCTCGCCGCTGATGCAATCTTCCGGCAAGGAGACCAGCCGGGAGGAGATTAGCGGCAAGAAGAGGCGCCTCGACCCCGTGATGGCCTCGGACCCCGGTGATGGGGAGGTGGCCGCCGGCATCGATCTCCCACTGCCGGTGGTGGAGATCGTCCGCTACCCTCTGCCGGGCTACGAGGCGCCGATGGGGCTCAGCTTCAGCCCCGACGACCGCCGCATCGCTTTCCTCTTCAGCCCCGACGGCACTCTGCACTGCAGCTTGTTCGTCTTCGACACCTCGGACGGCAGGCAGGAGCTGCTATTCGCGCCCCCCGACGGCAGCGGGCTCCAGGAAGGAAACCTCTCCGCCGAGGAGCGGCTGCGGCGGGAGCGCGCCCGCGAGCAGGGCCTCGGAGTCACATACTACGAGTGGCGCTTCGATTCGGACAGTGGCCGCGACGGCATCGTCGTGCCCCTCCCATCCGGGGTTCGTACCTTCTTGCCCGACAGTCGCTTGTTTTTGTGAGATGCGTCGACTTTAGAATAGATTAATTGCTGTTTAAATGGAATTGTAGCTTAGTTATCAAGGGATTGTTAAATGCCTGTTTTTGTTTGGGTCACGTTCTGGTTCTGCCTTGAATGTGGTCTTTCTCATGCCTGCCATCAAAAGTTGTTGGTTATTTGGCTGTTCTCTTGTAGCTGACATTTTTTGGTTAACTAGCCCCATGCTTACTGAAGTTGTGTTTCGGTTTTATTATTTGAGATGTATTTTAATTAATTTATTGATGATCAACCATGAACCGTCCCTTTCTTGTGTTGTGCTGGCTGTTACTTCGAATGCTGCTCTTGTGTAGAATATCATTAAAATAATTGGGTGTAGGTTTTTCTCAGTGTCGTTGGGTTAAGTGTTTTAGAACCCTTTGTGATACCACGCTACAATTGTTTAGTCAGTATACTAAGTTAATGAGGCTTATTGTGAACTTAAAATCTAAAAGCAAATGTCCGACCCTGGGGCTTGTGGGTCTGTGCCCCCACCTAATGAATAACGTTTGTTAAATTTGAAGCACTGAATTTGGAAGGTAGGGGCAAGCTTGTATCTTAAATAAGTTAATGGAATCAAATTGACTGGAAGAACTCAATTTTGACTCACTAACTTGACCTTTTTAGTCAAAGTCCTTATTTATCTCTCTTCTGTTGTGCTGCACCATAAATTGGCAAATACCGATCAGCCACCAGACCACCACCACAGTCAGTACCTGATTCATAGAATACTAGTTCAAATGCCTGAAATAATTGTGAGGATGTCAGCCTATACACATTTGTGTTTGGTTTATATCCTGATAAGGTCATCCCTCAATGATCCAGAAGTATGATCATGGCTCAACTTGGTAATTGCAGCAGGCACCTCATTCTTTCTGCGCCATGAAACAGGAAGGGGCAGTTACTTGTTGGATTTGAGCATATGATAGCACTGCAAAAAACATACTGATTTGTGGATATACTAAAGTACTAAGACTGTCTCCAGCGGATCGTATATATGGGCTGTCCATAGTACAAAACGACACTATAGTGCTTTTGTAGACAGAGAGGGAGGTGGTTGGAATAGTGATAGGCAAGCGTGGATATAAGATCCATTGGAGATTGTCTAACCCTTTCATCAGTAATTATCAGTGCCTAATCTTTCCCGCAATTGCTTCAAAACTCTACAAAAATCACTATCTGTGTTTAATGAATGCTTTCCTTGGCAACGAAAAATCACACTCTAGTTATCATGCATGTGCTTGGATTGGAGACAATGTGGGTGGGACGGTTCCATCCCCAGTGTTATCCTTGTTTTTTGTTTGCTTGTAGGGATTGGGGGTGCATGGGATGGATGGCGTCTTGAGCCTGTTAGGCACTGTTGGTGCGGGACTCACTTGTCAGCAGCAGGCCCCAATTGTCACTCACACATCATCTTTTTTCCCACGCCTCCGCTGCCTCCTTACGCCGCCACCCCTCTACCGACCCTTGTTTTGTAATCTTTATCAGTAGCAATCAGACAACTTTTGGTGATTAGGAACCAAACTATGCATGTTTTTTAATTGAAACGAAGCCTGTAGTGCTATGATATTTTTTTGTTACATTGTTACATCATGTTCTGGAAAAAAATATAGTTTAAACAAATTTTATACATTACATGATGTGATATTTCATCTTTTCAATAGGTTTACTTCCAGGATTTCCGTGGTTCAGAGCCAGAACTCAAGCTAAAAGGCTCACCTTCTTCCTCAATCATCGATCCACATTTATCTCCATGTGGCTGCATGATTGCCTTTATAAAGGATGATGAGCTTTATTCGTTGGAATTTTCTGATGGTGAAATTAGGCAACTATCATTCGGTGCTAGAGAAAGTGGAAAGGTACAAATGCATTCTCATTAATCAATGTCATTACCAATTCTTAATTTGTTATCAATGAGGTTGCAAGAGACCTGCAAAAGGAAAACAAGGCTGCAAGAGTACTTTTGGAATACCATGTCGTGGCAGGCATTCTGTCCCACTATCTCCACTTACTAAATTTGAGATTTGCTGCAATCGCATAATGTGTACATCTTCTACTTCTATTTATATGTGCTAGCCTTTCAATTTTTTGTATATATTTGACATGCATAGTTTTGATGATTTGTTTTCACATGGGCATGGGTAATTGGCTCTGTGATGCGAACCAAGTAAAACTTCACATAGTAGCATCCGTTTGTACAGAAAATTATCTGGCCTATGCATTTTTAATTTTTTTAATGAGTATCAGTTGAATAGTTTGCTTTGATGTTATTATTTGAGCTAGTGGAGGATGATTTTCTGTCTAATCTTTCCCCCCTTTCAGATTCATGGACTTGCAGAGTACATTGCACAGGTGCGCTTATTAATTTACCATTATTGTCATGTTTTCAGCACTTATTAATCTTTTTATTATTGGTCATATTTTCAGCACTTCTGTGTCTCATCCTTTGTAACTTCCTCACTTTAGGAGGAGATGGAAAGGAAGATGGGATTTTGGTGGTCTCCAGATAGTGAGAACCTTGCTTTTACTGAAGTAGATTCATCTGAAGTCCCACTATATAGAGTTATGCATCAGGGCAAAAATTGTGTTGGTCCTATTGCTCAAGAGGATCATCCATACCCCTTTGCTGGAGAAGCTAATGCTAAAGTGCGCCTTGGGGTTGTTCCTTCACATGGAGGAGAAATATCTTGGATGGATGTTGTTTGTGGTGAGCAAAATAACTCCAATGGTCGTGAGGAGGAATATCTCGCTAGAGTCAATTGGATGCATAACAATGCTCTTGCAGTTCAGGTTCTTAACAGGGACCATACCAAACTGAAGCTGCTTAAGTGTGATGTCACTACAGGGAAAAGGGAAGTATTACTGGAAGAAAAGCATAATGTGTGGGTTACAATACATGATTGTTTCACTCCTCTATTTAAAGGAGCAAATAGTAAATATCCAGATTCCTTCATTTGGGCTAGCGAGAAGACAGGATTTAGACATTTGTATCTCCATGATAAATATGGAACATGCCTTGGGCCTCTCACACGAGGTGATTGGATGGTTGAGCAGGTGGTTGCAATCAACGAGTGTACTGAGCTGGTATATTTTACTGGTACATTGGATGGACCACTGGAATCACATTTATATGTGACAAACCTTTATCCTGACTGGAGTCTACCATTACAAACACCTAAGAGGTTGACTCACGGAACAGGATGGCATTCGGTTATTATTGATCATCAGTTGCTAAGGTTCATTGATGTGCATGAGTCATCAAAATCTCCACCTGTGATATCACTTTGTACGTTATTTGATGGAAGTGTAATAATACCTATATATCAGCCAGTGACAGTCCCACTACTTATGAAACTTCAGCAATTGTCTCCAGAGACAATCCAGATTAGTGCAAAGGATGGGACCACCTTATATGCAAATATGTACCTCCCTGATGAGAAACAATTCGGGCCACCCCCTTACAGAACACTAATTAGTGTATATGGTGGCCCTAGTGTACAGCTAGTATATGATTCATGGAGTAGCACAGTGGACATGAGAGCTCAGTACCTGCGCAATAAGGGTATATTAGTTTGGAAGGTTTGTATTCTGTTCCTTTAATTTTTTTTTATGATGAAAATAATTAGTTAAAAATTCAAGTCTACATTGGTTTCTTTCTTCATTTGGGAGGTGCATGATGATTCATGCACTTCTTTTTACTAGACAAAACTAGATTATTAACAGCACTGCGCAATCACAAGTCTTCGGACTGATGTGTACTTTTATCATTTTGTTGGCATGTTTGATATTTTATTGAACTAGTCTTTCCCTGGTTAACACTGTTAGAGATTGTATAGGCTGTATATATTTTGACTTGACTTGTACTCCAAGCCTCATCGGCTTACTTGTACTCCAAACCTCTTTGGCCTATATCTATGAAACGCACCCCCCATCCAAGGGTGTGTGGTGTTTTTCCAATTCTCTACAAACACTGTTGCAAGGAACTGGAAATGTTGTAGTGAGGAAACTTATTTTCTGCAGCTTGTCTGGAGTCTGGACATCAGCTATGTATTAAAATAAGTGAATGTGAAAAGTACTAAAATGGAGTCCCTAAATTGGCATGTTTGTAAAGAAAGAAGCTTGCCTGTGGTTATGTGCATCTATATTAGGAAGTTTGTGGTCTATGCTATTGCTAGTTTGCATCATGGTTAGGTTTGATTGCATCAACCTCCAACGATCATATTGCATG
Organism: Paspalum notatum; assembly: GCA_022530915.1. Taxonomy (NCBI): domain Eukaryota; kingdom Viridiplantae; phylum Streptophyta; class Magnoliopsida; order Poales; family Poaceae; genus Paspalum; species Paspalum notatum. The sequence continues at coordinate 16,481,319 of CM039688.1, forward strand.
GTTCCCTGTGCTTATTGATACAGAAGTGTAAGCCTTTTTCCAAATTGGGTGTCCAAACTGTTTCTTATTTCCTGGTAGTTATTGCCAGCAAGCAATTGTTTAAAAGAGTGAACGCTGCAAATAGTGTAACTGATGCTGCTGCTTTGATGGGAATCATACTTTATCTTCTCAATATTAGTGTAGAACCACAAAGTAGCAGCTTGCAGAATTTCAATTTGCTAGGAGGCCACATCATACCTGCAGTGCTAGAAACATTCCTCAGACTAGGTTAGAGACAGACATGCTGTTTTGTAACTATTTTGTCCTAAAATTTGCAGCTGGATAACCGAGGTACTGCAAGGCGCGGATTGCAATTTGAGGGACAGCTGAAGCATAACGTCGGATGTGTGGATGCTGAAGATCAACTCACAGGTGCAGAGTGGCTAATGGAACATGGCCTCTCTGTACGGGGACATATAGGTCTGTATGGCTGGAGCTACGGCGGATTCCTGTCGGCAATGTGCCTCGCAAGGTTTCCCGACGTATTCAGCTGTGCTGTGGCTGGTGCTCCAGTGACGGCCTGGGATGGGTACGATACATTCTATACCGAGAAGTACATGGGCCTACCTTCAGAGAATAAGGATGTGTATGAATTTGCATCTATCATGCATCATGTGAACAACCTTAAAGGGAAGCTTCTCCTCGTTCACGGCACAATCGACGAGAATGTCCACTTTAGGCACACCGCAAGGCTCATCAACTCCCTGATCGCAGCAAGAAAGCCCTATGACATGCTCATCTTCCCAGACGAGCGGCATATGCCGCGTGGGATATGTGACCGTATTTATATGGAGGAGAGGATCCAAGAATTTTTAGATAGGAACCTGTAAGATCCACAGGAAAATTTTGTTGCCTCCTTTGGGCAGTTGAGAGCTTCTGTATACCTCCGTATAGATAGAAGGAAAAGAAATATAGAAAAAAATATATTACTCTGTAGAGAAATGTCTGCAACTCCACAGTTAAGGTGATTGTGGAACTCACAGTCTAACACTCAACCATATCAGAAAGTTATATCATAGCTTGTTCTTTTGCAAGTTGTGTAACTGAACCGAAACTTGTGAGCACAATGAAAAATGGCAGGCAGGATTACTGGATGGAGTACATGACTGACGAGGAAGGAGATGGGATGTGCAGTGAAGGATTTAGTCGGAGAAATATCCTATGCAATCATCCATGTGGTGCGATCTGTAATCAAACAATCTGAAGCACTTATTTTGCATCCCACGGTGACTGCTATTAGCTTATTTTACATTTAAACTTTCTCATATGAAATTCATATGTAATCTCTTCTTCCCTTTAAAATTTGTTGGAAATACCTTACCGTTGGATATTGATTGGATGTTTGAGATGGCTTAATTGCAAGATTGCACCATAACTGTGATTACACAGGATATGTCCTCGATTTAGTCTGCTCTTTTTTTTTCTTTTAAACAGTTTTGAGATGGCATTGCGCCGTGTTCCGTTTTCTTTTCTGAATTGGGCTGTGCCGAATTTGGGTTCTGGGCTTCAGATTGTTGTCGATTCTTGCTTGGACCACGAGTGAGGAAGTGGTGGGATAACACCGTTCCACTATTTGGTTTTCAGGGTTGTTTTGAGAAATTGATGTGGCTTTCCTATGCGCACCAGTAACAAAGCATAGTTGGTTCTACAAATGAAAAACGTAGCTGCATGGCTACATGTTTAAGATACACAAAAGCCAGCACGGAATGCACAACCATCAAGAATCAAGTGAGTCAACGCTCTACGGTGTACATTTTTTTTAAAAACAAGAAACAGGATCTACAAATTCCTCGCACGTTTGCTACTACAATTTGGACAGTTTCTATCCACATCCACCTGATCTTTTTAGAGTAAAGTTAAATCCTCCCCTGCCTCTGAATTTGTCACCTAATTTCAAAATCCTTCCTTGAACTAAGAAAACTCAGTTCTAGAGACTTCCATGGACACTACCGCCCCTGCTGCTTGGTTAGTTTGTCGGTTTTTAAAAATTGGAGGGTGTAAGCGTTTTTTAAAACTTTGTGACAAGTTCATGGGCAAAAATGGTTTCACTCTGTTTAAAAAATCATTTGGAAGCATTTAGAGTCACGGTAAAAAGTTAGTATTATTTTTTTTGTCCTTTAGAAATATAAATACAAATTAGTATTACCTAAACATAGAGTCTGATGTGAAATGTCCCATGGCGAGTTTACATTAACATTACTTTCGATTTGCATCTCCGATAGGGGGATAATGTTTCCATTTTTAGGAGAAACCATAATCATAGGAAAAGCATAGGAAACATGGAGAAATGGAGTTGGCGAGTTTACATTAACATTACTTTTGATTTGCCTCTCCGATTCATCGTAGCTGGATTTGGAATAGAGGAACCATGCATAACCATTCCAGAGCAAAGAAAAGCAATCCTGTACTTTTAAAGGAAATGAAAATTGAGGTCGAAACTAAGGACCTGTTTGGAAGGCCTGTATTTGGTCCAATGCCACCATAAATTACTGACCCAATAATATTTCCGACCCAAGTTCAAATTCTCCGATGGATGCATGGTGGGCCTATTATTTTTACCATTGGATTAGCACAAATTGGTTGGAAAAAATAACCACCTCTCCAGGCACGGAAAAAAAAAACGATAAACATCGGGCATGCCTCGCCCCAACGCTTGCCTCAACTCGCCTGACGCAGCACCAAAGATTCCTGACGGCAGCAGCGGCCCATGAGGTGTGGGTGAGTGGATCGACGGCCGCGGCGGCGACGACGGGCCTAGAGCAAGCGGATCGACAGCTGGCGGCAGCAGCGCTGAGCTGTAGGAGAGAGGATCGACAGTCGCGGCCGTGGCACCAAGCTAAGGACAAGCAGATGGACGGTCTCCCCCAACTCGTCATCCACCATTCTAGAAGGACGACAGACATTGCAGCCTCCCCAAGATCCAGGTAGTCTCGAGCTCGACTGACGTCTCCACAAGATGTGGGCACATCAGTTCTCTGATGTATCCATTCAATTCAACAGTATTTTCTGTTTGCAAATAAAAAGAATGGTATTGCTGTGCACAGTGATTTTCAAACGGAATCATTTTACACCTGCAAAAAACTAGGTCACTGCCAAACAGGTCCAGAACTCGAAGGTTGTTCCATATCCATTTTCATTAATCAATACTCATTGTGTACTACTAATTTAATTATATTGGCTAATTAATCCACAATTAAATATTGATCTTACAAAATATAAATCATAATCATGTTGACTAATTAATTTAGCATCCAGTACTGCTATCCAAAACACAAGATAATAGTGCATAATAGTGCATAATATTATTAGGATCCATTGTTAAGCGAGATTAGCATATATTTTCAATTTTCTTCAGCTTCTAGTTCCTACCTACCAAACGCTATCCCTTCAGAATTCATGTGTTTTTTGGTTTTCAAGCCTAGGTTTTGCTTAATAGTTATAGTTTTTTCGAGAGATTTCACCCTTCTTTCTCTCATGCGCTAGTCCAACCTTCAATTACAATCTTTTGGTTCGAACGTACCAAACGCTAACCCCTCAGAATTACTGTGTTTTCCGTTTCTTTGTTTTCACACATTATTCATTTTCTATTACTGTATTTTCTCCTACTCCTCTGTTTTCTATCCGTGCGTTCCAAACATACCGTCATGGCATCCTTTTCTTCACCTTGTTGGTAGGGGATTAAGACGGTCTACACTCATACTACTCCAAATTTCTCCTCTAAAAGGAATATCCTAACCCAGTCAGCAAGATCCTTTCCTCCAAATTAACTTCACCCGCATTCCAATTTCTCTCTATATTTCTTCCACATCCATCTGCTCAATATTTTATTCATCCACCCCCAACTACCATATCTATCCCTCCCATTCCGCCACCTATGACATGTGGGCCCAAATATTCTTCTCTTCTCCACCTCCCCTCGTCTCATCTTCTCATCCGCCCGCACCCAAGTAGCCGAGCCACCGCCTGCTCCCCCATCGCTGTCCACTCGGACGCCGCTGGCACCACCCTCTCCTCTCCCCACCCGCTCCACGCCGGCCTCTCCGTGGATCGCAGATTCGGTGTCCGCTCCCCTCCCTGCCCGTCGTCACCCCTCTCCCTTCCACGTCCAGCGCCTGCCTCTCCCTTGCCCACCTCTAGCGAGTCTCCCCAACCTGCTGTAGGATCGAGACGTGCGACTAAAGGGGGGGTGAATAGGAGCACTTGAAAACTCAAACTCAATCCCCCGTAGTATAAACTGAAACAACACCCACAACAAAGCTAGACACCGTCCACTAAGAGGATACGTATCTAGCTCACAACACGTGCTTGGTAGCGTTCAATGAACAGATACGTACCAAGCACAAAGCGGAAGCACACGCTCAAACGGCTAAGACAAAGAGCGCAAAAAGAACCAACTTCGGGAAGCTGCAGATTTAAGACAGACAGGACTGCAAAAAAAAATCTCAAAACCCTAGAAGCAAAGCACCAAATCACCCCAAAAAAATTACCACACCTTCACAAGACAATAGGGAACAACTTCAGAAAAATTCAAGCCAATTGGAGCAAGTTGTGACCACTGGACTGTCCGGTCCGGTGGTTAAGCACCGAACTGTCCGGTGCTCACAGCTAGACACTCCAAAAAGATTCGGACTAAAACCCAATCAAACCAACTCCAAAAATTATGAAGTTTTTACTGAAGGTTAAGAAGGGGCTAGGGAACAATGCCACAAATTTTCAGCTCAATTGGACAAAGAATAAAAATCCTAGAGCCACCGGACCGTCCGGTGCAGAGCCACTGGACTGTTCGATGGTTAAAAAACTGACAGACTAACCCCAAAAGAAAAATAACAAAACCAAGTCAAAACACCTCCAAAAAATCTGAAATTTTTATGAGAGCTTTATGATTCACAGGATAAGAGATCCACAAAAGTTCAGGTCATTTGGAGCACGTTTGACCACTGAACCAACCACCGGATGTTATAGGAACCCACCGAATGATATAGCACAGACAGAAAACAGCCACCTGAAACTTAAGCTTCCAAAGCCAAAACTTAACCAAACCTTCACCAATCTTCACGAAATTTGGCACACACTAACCTAGCTCCATTCCAAAGCTATTCCCAAAAGATCTATTGAAAAAGATCAAGGGATTAGCGGGAATTTCAGATCTCAAGAAGAGGTGAATATTTGGGCAAGAAAGAGGAAAGCTCAAGAACAACTTGCTCGTGGCAATTCTTCGGGATTGAGATGTTTTAAGACATAATCTCCATATTCATGGAAGTCCAAAACATAAGGAAAACAAATGATTCAACCTTGGCCAAAGCAAACTGAAGCCAAAAACCAAAGAGAACAAGGGGAGGAGAAGCACACAAAGTTGCTGCACGAAATCACTTCGATTATGAGCCTCAAAAGAGGTCTTAGGTCAGACTACAACGAAGGATTTTGTCCCAAGCAACCACCATTACCTTCCCTCTTGATTTGGAGGCTAGATCTCACCCTAACTCTCCTAAACTTGGAGCTCAAAGCTTGAGGATGAAAATTACCCTAAGGAAATGAAAACCTAGCTACCAAGACTCCCCCTAATGAACAGCTCTTAGGCTATTTATACATCGGTTCAGTTTTGGCATTTTTACATATAGACCTCTAACACTAGAAACGCCTAGAGGGGCTAAAACAGAAAAGAACCCGAAATATCGGGGACGGACGACCACGATGAAGACTTCATCTTCTTAGCTTCCACGCAATCTTCAGATGTCCTCCACGTGGCCAGTAGTCTAATCCACCTTTGCACCCTCGGTTTTGAAGTCAAAAACCAGGAAACTTTAGGAAGTCTCCGTCTAGGCCGGACTTGGCCCATCTTCTCCATCTTGGCGACTCGTGGCCCAACTCACCAAACCTTGGGTAGCTTGGGTGGCGGATTTGAGCCAAAGCTGCCAAAGCCTCCCTCGCATGCCTTCGCGCCATACACTCGGGTTGGAGCACCATGGTGGCACCCGGCTTCTCCAGTCCATCGGAGTTGCCTCGCGGTCCATCGGAGGGCTTACACCACCGTTACCGATCCGTCCCTCCGTGTACCGAGCTTCCATGGCCGACCAACGCCGAGCATTGCCTTCGGTCCACTGGAGGGCTTTTGCCTCAGTCCATCGAGGTCTTCATCATCTACCTCCAGTCCATCGGAGGGCTTGATCTCATTGACAATCACTCATCACACCAGGAGAGCAATGAGGCCGATCCATTGGCTCTCAATCTCCCCCTTGATGAGTGCATTGTCAACACCTTCAACCTGTAACCTGAAATAGAGCAAAGACAAGAAAAAAGCGTAAAACCGAAAAAGAAATAAAGAAAGAAGAAAGTTGCTCAAAATGCCCAAGAACCAAATACAAGCAAAGAAACAGGGCAGAATAAGACAACAAGATGCTAGCAATGCATACAAGGTGTGCTACTCTCAACCAAAGCATATACAACTAGCCATAAGCATTTTAGAGACTTGCAAATTTCAGATTTAAACATTTGTATTCATAAGCAAGTTCTTTTTGTGCCAGGGGTTATTTACTTGTCTTTAGCCACTTCTTGCCAACCAATACCAAGCCTAGGCTCAAAGAACCATCAGAAGCTTAAGACAAGGTTTTGGTCATACACAGCCTAGTCCAAGTTCATGTCAAAGTGCAATGACAAGCAGTCTCAAACTAGATCAGTGTGATAAACAAACCTACCTGGATCTTTCTCAATTTAGCACATAAGACACCACTTGTAAGCATTTTGATTCAGATTTCAATTTAAGCGAGGTATCATAAAAGCTTAGGCATTAACTTAGCAAAGGCATACAACTAGCATTTCTAGGTATGAAAAAGGCATAGTATTCAACAATCCTATACATGCTAGGTAGCCAAATCAAGTGGTGATCATGGTTTTTGATTTGCAAAGAATAAAATGACTTAGCTCACTACTAGTATTCAACAGACTCAAGAGAGCTTAGCCAACCATGATCAAGCAAGCACTATACAGTCTAGCACAGGCAACTACTAACTCAACATACCAAAATAGCTCTAGTGCTAGTAAAATGAAAATGCATATGATACAGTGCAATGCATGATATGATATAATATGCAAAAAAACAAAGAGAAATAAGAGAAAAAAAACAAAATCTAAACTATAGAAGCTATTCCTTACTAAAAAGGAATAGGACACTATTCCTGACTAAAAGGGATAGCACACTCCAAGCTCACCTCTCAGGCGCGCAAAAGCGCCAAACCCTAGGGGCTTGGTAAATATATCGGCCAACTGGTTTTCAGATACTACATGGACTAAGTCTTTGTCCCCCTTCTCATTGTGATCTCTCAGAAAGTGAAACTTCACATCTATGTGTTTGGTTCTAGAGTGCAAGACGGGGTTCTTAGCTACAGAAATAGCAGAAGTAGAGTCAACTAGAAGAGGGATTTTTCCAAACCTAAGGCCGAAATCACTAAGGGTGGCTTTCATCCATAAAAGCTAGGAGCAGCAGCAACATATTCTTCTTTAGTGGTGGAAAGGGCTACACTAGTTTGCTTGCAGGAGGACCAAGAGATAAGAGAAGTTCCTAAGAACTGGCATGTGCCGAAAGTTGACTTGCGATCAATCCGGCAGCCAGCATGGTCAGCATTTGAGAACCCTTTAAGAGAAAGAGAAGAACCCGAGGAATACCAAAGACCAAACTCAGGAGTGAATTTCAGATACCTGAAAATGCGCTTCACCGCTTGATGGTGAGAAGTCCTAGGAGAAGCCTGGAAGCGCGCACAAAGGCAGACTGCGAACTGAATGTCCGGCCTGGTGGCCGTCAGGTACAGAAGTGAGCTGATCATCCCTCGAAATTCCTTCTGGTCCACCGCCTCCCCATCTTCATCAGCATCAAGCGCCGTCTTTGTACTCATAGAAGTTGTCATGGGCTTGGAGTCACCCATCTCAAACTTCTTGAGTATGTCCCTTGTATACTTGGCTTGATGGACGAAGATTCCTTCAGGGCCTTGCTTGATCTGCAGCCCGAGGAAGAACTGGAGCTCACCCATAAGACTTATCTCAAATTCTCTGCTCATCTGTTCAGCAAAACTAGACACCAAAGCGTGAGATGAACCACCAAAGATTATGTCATCAACATATATCTGAATTATTAGAGTGTCACCGCCACGATTCAACAAAAACAAGGTCTTGTCTACTGAACCCATCACAAACTCAGACTTGAGCAGGAAACTCTTCAACCTAGCATACCAAGCTCTAGGAGCTTGCTTCAGACCATAAAGGGCTTTTCTCAACTTATACAACCGGTCTGGTAATCCCACATATACCTCCTCCTCTATGAACCCGTTCAGAAAAGCAGAGTTGACATCCATTTGCTGCAGTTTGAAGCCTTTAGAGGCCGCAAAGGCAAGCAAAATCCTAATGGCTTCCAAACGAGCTACAGGGGCAAAGGTCTCCTCATAATCTATCCCCTCCTTCTGACAGAAACCCTGGGCTACCAATCTCGCTCTGTTCCTCACAACCATCCCGTTCTCACCTTGTTTGTTCTTGAAAACCCACTTGGTACCTATAGGGCGACAGTTTGGTGGAGGCTCCACTAAATCTCAGACATGGTTTCTCTCAAAATTCTCCAACTCCTCATGCATAGCGTTCACCCAGTTAGGATCAGATAATCATGTGACACATCCTGGGGTTCAAAAGTAGCAACATATGCAGAGTGGGAGAAAAAGGCTAGAGAAGCAACCGTAGAGCGTGTAACACGCTGGTGAATGTCTCCAATCATCCTGTGTGAAGGGTGATCCCGCTGGACCTGCCGAGATGGAACAATCTCGGAAGTCACCTCCCCTGCGTCCTCAGCGGGGCCAGCCTCTGCTTGAGCTTGCTGTCGGGGGAGTGAAGAGGAAGCCGTGGGCAAGGGTCCTCCTTCATCATCAGAGCTCGTAGCAGAGGGGGTAGGAGCTGCAGCTGGTGCAGTGGCTCCTGCATCACCAACATTATCTGCACCTTCCTCATCTTCAAAGATGGGGGTGCCTTCTTCATCATCACCTGAACGCTCAAAGACAGGGGTTGTGCAGGGCATAGTTTCATCAAAAGAAACCTTATAAGTCTCAACAACTTGCTTGGTCTCCAAAATCCACACACGAAAAGCCCTAGAACTAGAAACATACCCCAAAAAAATCCCATCCAAACAGCGAGACTCAAACTTGTCTAAATGCCCCGCCTACTTAAGCACAAAGCACCTGAGCCAAACGCTCGCAAATGCTTGACGTCGGGGTGCCTACCAAACCGAAGTTCATACGAGGTCTTTCCAAGGAAAGGTCGCAAGAAGATTCGGTTCGCAATGTAACAGGTCGTATTCACTGCCTCAGCCCAATAGTGCCTCGAAGTCCTGTGCTCATCGAGCATCGTCTGTGCCAGCTCAACGAGTGTGCGGTTCTTGCGTTTCACAACACCGTTCTGCGGTGAATTCTCCGCCATTGTTACTGCGGATAGCCCTCATGGCCTTATGACTCGTTTCTCAACCTCAGTACCAGATTCCGAACAAAACCAATCGCCTCATCCTTAAACTCCATGAAAAATACCCACGAGAACCGTCAAAAGTCATCCATAACAACAAGCACGTACCACTTCCCACTGACCGACGCTACCCGAACGGGACCTCCTGTATCCATATGGAGTAGCTCACCTAGATAGGAGATCATAACCTGAGACACAGGAGTGTGAGAAGCAGCAACCATCTTGCCATGACGACAGGGGTGGCACACTAAGTCCTTCTCAGCTTTCAATTTGGGCAATCCACGGATTAGGCCCATTGAACTCAACCTTACTAGCAGATCAAAGCTCAAGTGACCAAGTCTTCTATGCCATTTCCATATATCAGGAGAAGGACTAGCAACCAAACAGCACGCAGGGCCCGAAACAGATGTGAGGTCGACCCTAAAAACCTGACCAAAAGGCAGCAAAGAACAAACAAGGGTCTCCTCAGCATCAAGAACACGGCACGCACTCTTCTTAAAACGAACCTCAAATCCTTCATCGAGAAGTTGCGAAACAGAGACCAAATTGAACCCCAGAATCCGGACAAAAGCAACTTCTCTCAGGGAAAACTTAGCAGAGAGCGAAATAGAACCAACACCAAACACTTTACCTTGACCATTGTCCCCGAATGTGATGTACTCCTTGGTGCTTACTGGGTTGAGGCTGGAGAACCACTTGTGGTGCCCTGTCATGTGCCTAGAGCAACCGGAGTCCATGATCCACACGTCCTCCATGCCTCGATCCTGCAAAGTCAAGTAAAGCGACGGTGAGCAAATGGTCCGGCACTGGGGTTAGTACCAAAACTGTTGTACCAGTGCCGAGCCATCTGCTCAAAAGTGGGGTAAGCACAGTCAAAGAAATCATCATGATGATCAGGGTAACCACGACCTCAAAAGCGTGAACCCTCGAAAGCTCTCTCAAAGCCTTGGTCACGAGGTCCATAGCCGCGCTGAAAACGACTAGGAGCTCGACTGACGAAGCGTCTCTCACCACCAGGAGCGCGGGCTTGAAAGCCGGCTCCACGGTCACCACCAGCAAAGCGGTCTCTCATCTCACCTCGGTGGGCAGGATCTTGCCTACCACCCTGGTAGAACTGATCCTGGTTCCCCCAAGCTCTCTCCTGCCTCTCAACCTGCTTCCTCCTGAAGCAAAACTCCTCTAGGTGGCCATTCCACTGACAGAACTCACGGTGGTAGACATGCCTCCTAGGAACTGGGTTAGGCTAGGACTTGGGCTTAGGTGATGTGGCCTTGGGTGGCTCAGGCTGCTGGACTGGCTTCTTGCCCTTGGGCTTAAGCTCTTCCTCTATTATCTTGTCCAGCTTAGCCTTAGAAGGCTTGGGTGTCCAGTACTGCTTCTTTGGGGCAACCTTGGGTGGCTCATGGCAAACCCCATCAACAGTCTCACCTGGCTGGGTAGAAGCAGTTCTAATCTTAAATTGTGCACTCTTCTCACCCGAGGTACTACACTCTCCAAACCCAAAACCACTCATGTCACCCTTGGCTCTCTTGGTGCTCTCTATAATCATCTCTAGTTGGGGTTGCTTTGCATACACCCAACTCAACACCTCTCTCAACCTATTGTAGTCATCTTGCAAAGACAACACCTCCTCCCTCAGATCCTCCAGAACTACAGTCTGGGCAGCACAAGTCTCACAGTTGTCTAAGGAGGGTATCACAGAAGTACCTTTCTTAAACTTCTTAATGGTGGCATCCCTATCCACCAGCTGCATCCTAAGGGTCAGGCAGCTCTCACACTTGTCAGTAGGTGCTAAAAGCACCTCAAAGTCAGCTCTCAACTGCCCCAACTCGCCTCTCAAAGTAGGACAGATCATACACGCGCCCAAAAGCGCAGGCCTAACCCTAAGCTCCTTGAGCTGCACCTCAAACTTATCCTTCAGCATAGCTAGCTCTCTAGCTAAACAGGGGCAAGACTCATACTCAAGCTCTCCACTCAAAGTAGGCTCATCCAGCTTGGACTGGAATTTGCCTAACTCAACTTTCAGCCCATCTATCTCTTCTACCTGCTTGGAATACCTATCTCTCTGGTCACCAAGCTCCGTCATGAAAGACTCACAGGTAGCGCACTCAAACTCACTGGGTTGGGGTCTCACACTCCTCAACCTCTCATTCTCTTCTAAAACCTCAGCAAGTTGGGCCTTCAACTTCTGCAGCTTCTTAGCTGCCTTCTCCAGCATCTTATCCTGGGCTTTTAGCTCTCGGCTGCTCTGCTCTAGCATCTCAAGGATTTCGGCTTGCTCAGGTGTTACCTCATCATCGGAGGAAGAGTTGCTGCCGTCATCCTTGTTCTCCTTGACCTCAAGCGCTATGGATCAAAATGAGCTCCTCTTGAACTTGCGCTTGCGCTTGGACTTGGTGGAGACAAAGCACAAGCCAGCTGGACCTCCTTGATCGTTCCTCTTGTCCTTCTTGTACGTGATCTCATATAGATGGATTATATTAATCTACTGCTACTACTAATCTATGGTGGTGGTGGTGGAGTGCCTAATGGCCAGTGGACGGCCCGGCCGAGGGCCCAGTGAGGCGGCGGCGCTTGGATGCCGAGGCGCTGGCCTCGTCTTCGCCGTCGTAGCCACCGTCATCACGGTCATCGGGACCATGGTCGTCGCTGTCATCATCGTCGTCTTCGTCCTCGTCGTCCTCCTCCTCGTCGGAGCCTTGGAGGCCGGCGCAGTGGAGGCTGCGGAGCTTGGCGCGCTCCTCGAAGTCGTAGCCCTCGGAGTCATCGGTGTTGGGGGCCTCATCATCCTCCTTTGGAGGCGGGTTGGCGTACAACACTGCCTCCTCGGGGACCTTCTCCTCCTCGCTGGAGGAGTGATCGAGAGGGGAGTCCTCCCCGTCGTACTCCCTGGCGAAGAATGCGTCCTCTGAGTCAGAGAACTCATGCCGGGGAGGCGAGGAAGAACCCGCCCGCTTCTTCCCTTTGTCGCCGGCCATGGTGAAGAGGGAGTGGAGAGTTCTTGGGGTTTTTCGGATGACTGTGTTTTTTCAGTGGAGGTGTAATGGATGGTGTTGGCGGCTCTTAGCCTAACAGATTTTACTCCGCAAGCGCACAGAGACCGTTGTAGCCTTTCACCCAAAGTATTCCGAGTATCGTAATTTCCACAGGGAAGCGGTAGGCGAGAAAGTATAATTGGATAAACTCAAATCAAATGTTCCGTAGACTTAAATAAATGTACCAACTAGTATCTAAACAGGGGTAAGTCAAATAAGGATAGGTGTATGGTGAAGAAGTAAAATAAACTACCTAAGATACACGTAGAAAGGTATAGTTGCCTGGGAGGACAACGAGTGCGATAAAGTTCCCAAACTCTATTCTATTCGGCTGTAAAGACTATGTCGTGGTTAACTAAGAAACTCAAGTAAACAAGTCATGGTCTCGCGTCGAGCGAAATTCCGGCGCCTCGAGAGGTCTGGGGGTAGATAGTAGGCCACCGAAGGAGACCCGGCTAACGCCTACGGGCCTACCGAACGAACGGGCCTAGGATATATAGGCACACCACACGTTGTCACCGAGTGGGGCTACCAAATAAATCTGCGTGGGTTGGATGGCACGCTAAACTAGTGCTCAAGCGCTATCACCACGATAGTGATTGAGCACTAAAACTCGTCCTTGATTCCAAGGGTTAGAGCTAACCAGACTCCTAGATCTAAGTCTAGGAAAGGCTTATAGCACCAGCAAGAATAACAAGACTTGACTAACTCAGGTAACCACAGTCTAAGACTAGCAAGTATGCAAAGAAAGGTAGACCACACTTGCAGGAGATAGGAATAAAGTAAAGTAAATAAATTATACTGGAGATAAAAAGAGTACAAAGATACAAGGACTTTACCACAGACTCAGAAGGATCTCCGAGAACTCCGAGGCAAAGCTCGACTCACTCTAACTCCCAGGACTAGCCTAGCTACAAAGATGTGGAAATAAGACTCTCTAAGGTAGAATGTAGCTCTCAACTTCTCCACACCTTTACAAATGAGCTCCCAGGGCCTATTTTTAGCTTGTACAAGTGAAGGGGGTACTTGTAGGTGGCTGAGGTCGGTGGGAGGCCAAAGTCGGTGGTCGCCCGACCTAGGGGCAGGTCGGGCGACCCTCCGATCCACCGACTTGACCCTCTAACGGCTTGATTTTACTCACCCAAGGCAGTTGACGGTTGAGGTAGTTGGTGCACGTGGAAATTGCCTCCGAAGGGAGGTCGGCCGACCTTGGTGGAGGTCGGGCGACCACGTGTCAGCTTTGGATTTGTTGCATGGCCCTTCCCTTGGATTGGTGACATCATGGATCCATGTTTTGGTGATATTTCGGCCCTTGGATACTTTGGCTGCTTGATATAATGGTTGGATTCACTTGGCTTTGTGTTTCTTTGCATGCAGGAGTGAAGGGGAGCTAAACTGACTCGGAAGGGTGGTCGGCCGACCTGGCAGGTGGTTGGCCGACCTTGCCACTTGGTCGGCCGACCTGGCAGGTGGTTGGCCGACCTTGCTACCTGGTCGGCCGACCTTGCCACCTGATCGGCTGACTGGGTAGGTGGTTGGCTGACCTGCCAGGTGGTTGGCCGACCTTGCCACCTGGTCGGCCGAACCGGCAAGTGGTTGGCTGACCTGCTAGGTGGTCGGCCGACCATGGCTATGGTCGGGCAGCCAGGGTGTTTTTCCATTTCAACCCATCTTCACTTCTCGGCCTTGCTTCATCCATTTTGTGTGAAATTTCGTACCTGCAACCAAATATTCATACACAACTAGTGGAGCTCATCAGTAGTAAGAGTTAGTCCATTTTTATTCACATGCTTTGCTCCATTTGGTGGATAATTGACGGTAGATATCGTGAGATTACGACCGTCAACACCCCCCAAGCTTAAACTTTTGCTCGTCCTCAAGCAAAGCTATGGCTGACAGTGGATCAGGAGTTGCTACAATGTCGAAGATGAAGAGAAATTCTTATATATGACTCAATACTTAAACTTTTGTTCTAAGTAGTGAAATAATTGAAGTTCACATTGTGTAATACCTGTGGTGCATCTTTTTGCTTACCTTGCCTTGGGCGGTTGAGTGACAGAACGACTTTGTTGCTGGGGTACTTTGTTGCTTATCTTTTTGGATGTTCTCCTTAGGTGTTTTCAAGATTTTCAAAACAAAAGAAGCTTCCCCAAGGTGCTCTTGATCACTCAAAGGTGTTTCCTCTCTAAGGGCCATGATTTTGGCCGACACTTCCCTATATTAAGGCCTTTGTGGAGCTTTAGGTAGGGGAGAATGTGGCACACTTAGAGTATTTATTTTGCTAAGCCAAAGATTGGACCAAAGAGTATACTCTATCACTTCTTCTATTTGATCATTGGAGTATGAGTGGTGGCACTGAATATCTCCTTCTCTTGATTTTCATCCCTTGTAGCCTTGTGTGAAAATGAAAGGGATATGGAGCTTTTATTTCTTTTTGCCATGCTTGAAGTTGCATGCTTTTCATTTTGACATGCTTTTCCACGCATTTTTTTTCTTTTTGCCATGCTTTTGCATGCTGTTCTTTTTAGCTCCATACCCTAGCTCCTTGAGATTTGAAGGCTAGGGGATTATGAGAAGTATTTGGAGACTTTTTGGTGGATGCAAAGTCTGGAATGGATCACTTGCATTTGTGCTTTTATACTTCAGCTATCAACAGAAGGTGGTATTTCTACTCAAAGAGACTCAAAATTTGACAAAGGTCAAAACATTTCTAAGCAGCTCTTTGTAGTGGTTTCATCTATTTGAAGTATTTATGGCTCTGGTAGGTATTTTTGACCAAGGGGAGCTATATTTTGTTATTTTTTGGAATAAAAACCTGAGATGTTCATCTTATTAAGAGTATGAAAGAAGCATCCCAAATTCAAGTCATATCATCATCTCCCAACAACTTAGCCTTGTTATCACAAATGACATCCACAAGGTAGAACTTTGGTTTACTTCTTTTACTCACAAACTCAAAACTAAGCTAAGCATAAGTCACATGCAAGAATTAAATCATTCACTTGATAGAGCAACTATTCATCATTTCCAAAATGAAGCTAGCAAGTGAACTTATCATTAAAAGCGTGGGAGTTAATTTTTTTTTCAAAGTAAGCAAATTAAAACTAACATGCTGAAGTTAAAGATACACTACTCCTCTCATGGTGAGAACGGTTGAACAAAGAGAGGGTGGAACACACATACCTTGAGTTGTCGAGCCCTTCCCCCCAAGCTTCAATGAAGCTTAGGTAAAGAAGAAAAGAAAAGGGGAAGAAAAAGAAAAGAAAGGAAAAGGAGGAGAGGGGGGAGAGTTGGTCGAGTGGCCAATCTTGTGGTCGGCCGACCATGCCCTCATTTTTTTTCTTTTTTTAAATGCAAAAAAAAAGGGTCACCAAAATAAATGTTGAAATTGCAATTTGTAGAAAAATCAAATGTGCAGTGGTGTGCAAGAAATTGAATTTGGCGGGAAAAATAAATATGCCGTCGAAAGATAATGCCAATTTATCTGTTGGCAAGGGACTTCCACACCCTACCCTTTGGGATATCAAGAAGATGTAGGTAGGTGGGATTTCTTTCATAGTATTTTGCACGCTGTTCTTCTGTTGTCAGGACATGCATACCGGCGTCGACCATCTTTCCAGGAGCTTGGCCTCCTGTTTTCTGGGGCTTGGAACTAGCCTTTTTAGGTTTCGTCTCTCACCGTTCAGATTCTTCTTTTTGTCGGATGGCAGCCTGGCTGTCTAATTTCATTAATGTGACGAGACTGTCCATCTTTTTCTCGTTACGTCTTCATGGATATAGGTCTTCGGCATATATCTTTGTGGTTGGCATTGGGATAACTTCACTTGATTGCACTTCTCCACCTTCGGTTTGAAGAAGAATGTCTCCCTCATTCCGTTGATGTTGAGATGGACTTCTCCAGCTCTAACATCAATGCTTGTGTCCGCAGTACTCAAGAAGGGCCGCCCAAGAATGAGCGGCGTCATTGCATCTATCTCCATATCCAATATCACAAAGTCCACCGGGATGAGGAAATTCCGAATTCTCACCGGAACATCTTCAGCGATCCCTGCGGGATGGCGTATCGATTTGTCTGCTAGCTGCAGGCACATAGCGGTGGGGGCAAGTGCAGCGTGATTGAGTTTGTCGAAGATAACTTTGGGCATAACACTGACGCTTGCTCCGATATCACATAAGGCTTGATTGATGATTTGGTTCCCAATTGAGCATGGAATGTTAGGACTTCCAGGGTCCTTTTTCTTCTCTGGGGACTGATTTAGTATAGCTGCGCTACACTCTTCTGTCATGTGCACAATTTCTGCTGATGGTAAGGGCTTCTTGTTGTTGAGGATATCTTTCAAGTATTTTGCATATGTCGGTACCTGCATAGCATCTAGCAGAGGTATGTTGACATATAATTTCTTTATAACCTCAACTGAAGTCACTAAGAAAGAAAAAAGGGTTTCTAATATTTCAGTGGATAAGCCTGAAAGAAATTGCACTTGTTGAGATAAGTAAAGCTGTTCCTAACCATAGTATTTTAGATCTCAGTCGGTCCACTCAAGTTCTTGGTTCGCATCTTGCTTTTTGGTCGTGGTTTCGCACTTTTTCAAAAAGAAAAAAAGATTTCTGCTTTTTTTTCATCGGCGGCAACCCTCTTGTTGCGAGGAGAAAAAGGCAGCACCGTAGTGTCATAGAGCTCATGCCGAAGCGTCTCCGGTGCTGTTTTCTCCTCAGCTCCAGGTCTACTCTCAGTGTCATCCTTCTCTTCGGGTTCGGTAGTCTTCTTCTTCTGCTCTTTTTCTGCATTGTTAGGGGTACTACGAGGATGTGGGGAGTCTTGTGTGGATTTCCCACCCCTAGTGGTGACTGCGTTTATATGCTCCTTGGGAGGAGGTTCAGACTGTCCCGGCAGCTTACCCACATTAACATTAGGTAAAGAAGCAGCCAACTGAGCCATTTGGGTCTCAAGCATTTTGTTGAAACTCAGTTGGTTTTTCATAGCACTATTAAAAGTTTCCATTTGAACAGAAATTGTTTCAAAAAGCGTATCATTCTCATGGAGTTTTTGCTAATGCTATCATTCACAGCTCTTTGGTCAAACTGATTATATTTATCAAACTGCTGTGAATTACTGGAAGAGTTATCTTGTCCAGAAAAAGGGATGTGTGGCCTTGAGCTCCAGCCTAGTTGAGGATGATTTCCGTTGTTGAAGTTAGGATTATTGATGAAGTTCGCGTCCTCCGGTCGAGTTTCGGAGCAGCTGTTCCCCTAATGTCCTCTGCTCCCACAGACTACCCAAGTCTTGCGAGAGTCGAGAGCCTGAACTGGTGCGGTCTCTAGAGTATCTCCTAACTTTTTCAGTATAAGGTCCATCTTGGTGGCAAACATTTGCGTGTTGTCGATGTGATGGACGCTACGGGATCAGGTGCTAAACCTCTCTTCTTTCCATCCTTGATTAATGTTCATCTTTTCAATGAGTTCATTGGCAGCTCTCACACTCAAGGATAAGAAGGATCCTCCTGCGGCTGCATACAGGTGCTCTTGTGTAGTACGATTTAAGCCATGAAAGAAATTCTGGATGATGAGCTATTGTTCCATTCCATGGTGAGGGCAGGCCGCGATGTACTCTTGTAATCTTTCCTAGGCCTCCACCACAGTCTCATCTATGAGCTGTTGGAAGCTCGAGATCTTGTTCCTCAACGCATTCGTCTTTCCCAAAGGGAAGTACTTGGCAAGAAATGCGTTGGAGCACGCATCCCATGTAGTGAGTGTTGCACGGTTGAGGTAGAACCATTGCTTTGCCTTTCCGACAAGTGAAAATGGAAAGAGACGTAGTTTGATGGCATCGGTGGACACAACTTTCATTGTGAATGTGCTGCAGATTTCTAGGAATTGCTGTAGGTGATTGTTGGCATCCTCCGTTGCTGGTCCGCAAAAAGGGATATCTTGCACCATATGAATGACTCCGGGTTTGAGCTCAAAGTTCTCTTCTACTTGCACTTCAGGACCTGTTGGGACATTGTTGCTAGATGGGATAGAGAACTCACGGATGGACTTTTCAGCCATGATGTTGAGAAACGGAGTGTGACTTGTTGATGCAGTTGGTTCAAGTTCTGTTGGTACAGGTATCTACCAGTGGACAGTCTTTGAATGAACTCTCCTGAGCAGAGACTCTAGATTATTGTGGAAATTTACCGGTAGGTCAAAACCGATTATACACCTTTCTGTTGCATCCACAACAAAAACAACAGAGCAAAGTAAACCTACTAAAAACTAGTGGCAAATTTATAAAGTATACGGGGTTCGAAATAAGATTATCAATTATCTCTCTGTCTATTGCTTCCCCGGCAACAGCGCCAGAAAAGCTTGTTGGCGGCTCTTAGCCTAACAGATTTTACTCCACAAGCGCACGGAGACCGCGGTAGCCTTTCACCCAGAGTATTCCGAGTATCGTAATTTCCATAGGGAAGCGGCAGGCGAGAGAGTATAATTGGATAAACTCAAATCAAATGTTTCGTAGACTTAAATAAATGTACTAACTAGTATCTAAATAGGGGTAAGTCAAATAAAGATAGGTGTACGGTGAAGAAGTAAAATAAACTACCTAAGATACACGTAGAAAGGTATAGTTGCCTCGGAGGATAACGAGTGAGATAAAGTTTCCAAACTCTATTCTATTCTGCCGCAAAGACTATGTCGTAGTTAACTAAGAAACTCAAGTAAACAAGTCAGGGTTTCGCGTCGAGCGAAATTCCGGCGCCTCGACGGGTCAGGGGGTAGATAGTAGACCACCTAAGGAGACCCGGCTAACACCTACGGGCCTACCGAACGAAGCCCCAAAAAAATTCAGGCCAATTGAAGCAAGTTGTGACCACCGGACTGTCCGGTGGTTAAGCTCCGGACTGTCCGGTGCTTACAGCCAAACACTCCAAAAATATTCAGATCAAAACCCAATCAAACCAACTCTAAAAATTATAAAATTTTTACTGAATGTTAAGAATGGGTCAGGGAACAACTCCACAAATTTTTAGCTCAATTGGATAAGGAATAAAAATCCTAGAGCCACCGGACAGTCCGGCAGTTAAAAAACTGACAGACCAACTCCTAAAGAAATATACCAAAACCAGGTCAAAACACCTCCAAAAAATCTAAAATTTTTAATGAGAGGTTTATGATTCACAGGATAAGAGCTCCACAAAATTTTAGCTCATTTGGAGCACGTTTGACCACTGAACCAACTACCGGACGTTATAAGAACCCACCGGACGATATAGCATACACAGAAAACAGCCACCCGAAACTTGAGCCAAAACTTGACCAAACCTTCACCAATCTTCCCGAAATTTTGCATACACTAACCTAGCTCCATTCTAAAGCTATTCCCAAAAGATATATTAAAAAAGATCAAGGGATTAGCGGGAATTTCAGATCTCGTGAAGAGGTGAATATTTGGGCAAGAAAGAGGATAGCTTAAGAATAACTTGCTCGTGGCAATCCTTCTGGATTGAGATGTTTTAAGATATAATCTCCACATCCTTGCAAGTCCAAAACACACGAAAAACATGGGATTCAACCTTGGCCAAAGCAAACACCCAAAAAGCCAAGGATTGAAGCAAAAAACAAAAAAAACAAGGTGAGGAGAAGCACACAAAATTGCTGCACGAAACTACTTCGATTATGAGCCTCAAAAGAGGTTTTAGATTAGATTACAACAAAGAATTTTGTCCCAAACAACCGCCCTCACTTTTACTCTTGATTTGGAGGCTAGATCTCACCCTAACCCTCCTAAACTTGGAGCTCAAAGCTTGAGGACGAAAATTACCCTAAGGAAATGAAAACCTAGCTGCCAAACACTCCCCCTAATGACCAGCTCTTAGGCTATTTATACACCGGTTCAGTTTCGGTATTTTTACACATAGACCCCTAACACTAGAAACGCCCGGAGAGGCTAAAACAGAAAATAACCCAAAATATCGGAGACGGACGACCACGATGAAGATTTCATCTTCTTAGCTTCCACGCAATCTTCTGATGTCCTCCACATGGCCAGTAGTCCAATCCACCTTTGCACCCCCGGTTTTGAAGTCAGAAACCGAGAAACTTTAGGAAGTCTCCGTCTGGGCCGGACTTGGCCCATCTTCTCTATCTTGGCGAGTCGTGGCCCAACTCACCAAGCCTTGGGTAGCTTGGGTGGCGGTTTTGAGCTAAAGCCGCCAAATCCTCCCTCGCACACCTTCACGCCATGCACTCGGGTTGGAGCACCAAGGTGGCACCCGGCTTCTCTGGTCCATTGGAGTTGCCTCGCGGTCCATCGGAGGGCTTACACCACCGTTGCCGATCCGCTCCTCTGTGTACCGAGCTTCCATGGCTGACCGACGCCGAGCATTGCCTCCGGTCCATTAGAGGGCTTTTGCCTCAGTCCATTGAGGTCTTCATCATCTACCTCCAGGCCATCGGAGGGCCTCCAGTCCATCGGAGGGCTTGATCTCGTTGACAATCACTCATCACACCAGGAGAGCAATGAGGCCGGTCCATTGACTCTCACCCGCTGCGCCGCCCGCGTCTTCCTCCTTTCCACCATCGGCGCTTGCCGCACCTGCTCCACCCCACGACCACGCCATGATAGATCCGGCGCCGCCTCGTCTTCCACGGTGCTGCGCTTGCTCCGCCCCTCCGTCGGGCCAAATCTGGTGCCACCTCGTCGCAGAGGACGCTGAGGCCGCGCTGGCACTCTGCCGTCGTCACCCGGGCGGCTCCTTCAACCGCGGCGGCGGGAGCAAGGCCATGCTGGGGTGGATTGGCTCCTCCGGATCCATCCCCGCCTCTTCTTCCCCTTCCCGTTGCTTTCTCTTGGATAAGGTCACAGCGCAGACGATGGCGCACGCCACAGGCTGCTAGCACCGAACTCCCTCATCGTCGCGGTCTTCTCCAAACTAGGCCACCGCCCCTTGGCCTTCTCTCTCTCGTCTCTCCCCTTTCTGTATGCGCGCGCTAGAGCGGCAGTTGCCGGGCCCACTCGATACAGTGCATGCCGGAGGGGGAGCGTTTCGCTGCATCTGGCGGAATGGCTTCGTTCCGCTGTCGTGGCGGAACCGGTGGAGGAGCCGGCTATAGCGTTTTTTACGCTATATTGTTCCGCCATGCTGGGTAGCGGAACGGCAGCGGAAGCGAGTGCAGATAGTCTAATTACCGTCCCGCTAAATGGTTGAAATAGCGTGATCCCTGCCTATAGGAAATGAAAGCCATAGGAACCAAAAAGGCCTCGCCCTCGATGCCACCAATTGCAGTCAAAGCTTGTAGTACGGCATAGCTGACAATGACTTGGATGGTTGAATTGAAAGCTCGACTTGACAAAGTCTGGCTTCAACTTGTCGAAATATATTACTCCCTCCATATGTTATTGTTTGTCGTTAGGACATCAATGGCTATGTCATTTTGTGAAGAATTTTTTGTCTGAACGTCAAACATTCCCGAACTGAGGGAGTATAAAAAACTCATCCAAATGAGACCAGAATACCAAACATAAACTTTAACGCTACAAGAAACTAAAGGATAAAAAAGAAAGGCGAATCTTTAGGCTGTCAGTTCTTCAAAAGCTTTTTTTTTTTTTTTACTCTTGAGCACCATTATAGAAATGCGCTGAAGTGCCTATCTTTGTTTTGTTTTTTTTTTTTTGGTTGTCCAAAGGTACAAAGGCACCGAAAGAAAATCGACCTGTAATAAAACAATAATCCTTCCCCTGAAAATCGAATGTTCATCGCCGAGAGGCCCCATGCATAAATTATCAGGACCGAATTATTAGTGGCCTCCGACAGCATCATCGCCGCCAACTGGGACACACATGCGCGGTCCAGGATGCTGTAGCAAACCAACAAACGTATCCATCAATTCTCATCAGAAAATGAATGAAATTTCGAAACATCCAGCATACGTATGGTTTATAGATTCCATCGGACGGAAACCAGAGGCGGGCGGGTGCTCAATTATTTCAACGGAAAGCTGCGTCAGCTCACTCACCGCCTACCTAAAACTCAACCAGACGTGTCCGGCTGGCCGAGCACCGGCGCGGCAGGCATCGGAGATTTTTGCTGCTGCTGGTGGTCTGGTCAGTGGATGGATTAATTAAGGGTGTGTTTAGATGGTTGAAAAAAACACTGTTTCGAACTGAAAAGCACTGTAGAACCACTGTAGCATTTTTCGTTTGTTTGTGGTAAATATTGTCCTATTATGGCCTAACTAGGCTCAAAAGATTCGTCTCGCAAAATACATCTAAACTGTGCAATTATTTTTTTATTTCATCTACATTTAGTATTCCATACATGTGCCGGCATTTTGATGTGATGGAGAATTTTCTTTTTAAATAGTGAATTTTGGAAGAAAATTGGAGTACTAAACACACCCTAAATCAGAGAAGAGAGGAGAGCAACGGGAGGGTGGGCGAGGGAAAGGCGACGACCGCGCACGCGTGCTGCCGCCACTGTTTGGCGTGCGGTGATTCGACCGTTTGGGTTCAAACGAGGGTCGAGGGGTGGGGCGGGGGGCGTGTGCCGGCGAATGGGGGGACGGCACGTAGGACCGAAACGCGTGCGGAGTGCTAGAGCAACGTTCTTCTTCCCAAAAGTCATGGTCGTTGGAACTGCTCTTTTCCACCAGCTCGGTGCTAGCACGCCGGGACCTCCTTTTGAAGCTACCTAGTGTGTCAAGCTAAAAAAATTTAAAGGGTGTGTGATTTAGTTTATGGTCGAAAAGGTACTACAGTAAATGGTATGGATTATATAAGTCTTCGAGGAAACAAACTAACCGCCCTTGAGTCTAAGCTTTGGACAAGTATAGGACAGGCTCGAGACATTTGAGTTACTGCGCAATGTTTAGATTAGCTACATCTTATTAAAAACTTTAGATTATCCAAAGATATCAGTTTATAATCTAATTTCAATCACTCTTTTGAGATGTACGATTAAAAAAATATAATATTTGCTACTGTTTGCCGTGCGAAATCGGTGGGTGGCTATCAGCAACGAACACACGCACGCAGACCCGAAAACCTATCCTCATGAGATGGTTCTAAGACCGTGGTCACCAGCTGGTGCAAAAATAGTGCATCCGTATTGTAATCATTATTTTTCCACTCTGTGTACAGTGCGTAAACAGTGTTTTACACACCCATTTCTACTACCTGGTGACCCTAGCCTAAGTTTCCTTGTGTGCGTGCCCGATGTGGTTACATAGGTGTACCGCCTAGCTTGATCTTGCAATTTGATAAGGTAAAACATGTGCCAGTTCTAGCAATTTAAGGCTAATTATTGCTCAAGCAGGTTACATCAGCGATTAACGCTCTGGATGTGTGTTGTGGCGCTGTGCTGATTTTCTTCTTTCGTGTTGCTTTTTCTTGTTGTTTTTGGGGGTGGCGAGTGGTGTCTTGTGTGCTCCTCTATTGCAAGGCGTTGTGAGGTTTTTTTTGGCCCGATCTTTGCCTAAAAAAACGGAGCCGCTTCCTTTTTTTTCGAAATAAACTCTGAGCAAACCTTTTGCTCCTTTCAAAAAATATTGTTCAATCACAGTGACCTATATGTAGCCCTTTAATTGTAACTCAGAGCAACACATCCTGACCGGAGCATCCTGACACTTTGACGAGGGGCCAAACCAAACCAGTCAATCAGAATATCCTAACCAAATCTGACTAGTTGATCAAACTGATATAATATCAGTGCCAAACTGAGGCGTGAGCCAAGACGCAATGTGATGAATCACACCATCTCATGCAAGCAGGTCGCATGATAGAGACAGCACGAAATCGTAACAGAGAAAACATAGGTAGCAGGCGCAATTGACTGCCTCAAGCAGGTTGACTTTGCGGACTCGTTGCTAGATTGATTTATTACCATAGCCTGAGTATCTCGTATTCGCGCGCAGGGATATACGTCCATCAAAAGCTCATAGCAACAAAGACCCTGTTTAGTACACCAAATTTCTCCCAAAATTCACTATGCAAAAAAAGATTCTCCGTCACATCAAAATGCCGGCACATGCATGGAATACTAAATGTAGATGAAATAAAAAAAATAATTACACAGTTTAGATGTACTTTGCGAGACGAATCTTTTAAGCCTAGTTAGGCCATAGTAAGACAATATTTACCACAAACAAACGAAAAGTGCAACAGTAGTTCTACAGTGATTTTCAGTTCGAAACAGTGTTTTTTTCAACCATCTAAACACACCCAAAGCATAAAGACCAAGATAGAGCTTCGAACTAGATTTAAACACGCAGATAAGTAGCAAACCTTGCCATAAAAATGCTTCAATACAAGGTGTCTACCAAGGATAAAGTAAACACTATGCCGCCCTAATAGATCTAGCTAAATCTATTAGGGCGGCATGGTGCTTACCTAGAAAGAAAACCTAACAGGGGTCGCGATGCACCATTTAGTTTGATGGACGTTGATCCTTCTTCACATTACACGCCATGTAAATATTTATAGCCCGGAGGCTTACTAATAAACCTGACAATGGTGCAAAAACCGAGCCGCAACTGGGCAAACTATTGCTTAAGTAGGCGGCATCCCATGTCACCCTAACCCAATCTGAACATACTAGCAAATTGATCGAAACCAGACCATGGCGAGGATGGCACTGTACCAAGCCAAACCATTACTTTTAAACTGGTTCCTGTGATGCCCCTGGCATCTCAAAAGCCTTAACACATAGTTAGAGACAAACTAATAATGAATTAAGACTTGATTATGCTTAGAGAGCAATGAGGACTAGCTTGAGAAATCATTAAATCAAAATTTTCTGGGAGAATACGAAACTCTACGTGGTTTGGTTGTTTAAATCGCCACCCACAAACTTTTAGGCAAAACACCAAATATAAAAGTCATAGTTCGGGATGGTATCTTCGACTTTGGTATTATGACCATCTTTAAAATCATATGTTATGAGGTTTAAAAATCGAGACCAAATCAAACCAGAAGTTCTTTGGAAGGTGCCAATTGTGATCGTGAACAAATTTAAACCCTAAAAAACTTTTAGAATCATTAAGCAACTGAGCTTAGCCCCAGTATCAAAGTTGTCGTACATACTTTGAACTTCGCTTTTGTTACCCTGAGGATGGTTTAAAACTACCTTAAACTATTTTAAATTCTAACCCCAAATACCTCATGAAATTAGCCCCAAGCTAGTCTACACTTAGAAAAATTCTCAAGTCTGAATTTCAGCTCATCCCCAATTTAAATCTGAAATTACTTTTGATTTCACTATACAACTTCAGAATCTTCCTTTCTATGAAGTAAAATTAAACATATCACCTTTCAAAAGCACCTAGAGTGGAAGTGTTTGGACTCCATTTGGGTATTCAAAAGTTTAAAATAGAAAAGACTCTACTTAAATTAAAGTTGCAGTTTTACCAAACCTTCAGCAATGTTTGTGCTTGTAATTGAAAATCTGTGGTGATCCAAGCAAGACTTTATATACCAAACTTGTAGATAATTCTATTCGGAACAACTTTGGTAATTGGAGTGTTGACATGCACTGTGATTTGGATGGTGTTTTGGGTCTTTTCATGTAAACCTGTGAATTCTGTCCAAACCTGGCCTATTTAATAAACTCAAAATTTACTTAAACTACAGCCTAAATCTTGCAAAACTTTATATGAGAAACTTGTAGCTCATGAAATCCTGAACAACATTGATATGAAACTCTTTTTATGAAAGTGGCCCTAAGGTGGACTTTAAGAATTTTTATCTAGATGAGTTAGGTGGTCAAACCTGGGTCAGTCAGTTCAATTCAAATTTAAACCAAAAACTTCAGCAGAACTTAGTGATAAAGGTTATAACAAAGTTGTAGACCAACAAATTTAGAACACTTCTTGTATTTTGAGTTTGGTCAAATTCGGCCCTTAAGATGTTTAAAAACATGAAATACAAATGAGGGTACTAGCAGTCAAACTGGCGTTTTCCATTTTCCCTCAAATTCCGGAGTTTTAGTGTCACTTACATGTGGGTCCCACCCGTCAGGGCTTCGGATCCGGGCGGGAACGACGCCAGGCGTGGGCCCCACTTGGTTTCTCGCTTCGCGCACCTGGTCCATGGACTCCTCTCCCTTCATCTTCACCCGGTCCCACATGTCAGCCTCTCTTGGTCCATAGACTTGGTCTACGCCGCGGCCACCTCCCCTCACCTCCTCTCCCTCGCGCCCACGCTTGCAGACACCGCCTGCCCGCGCCGCGCGTGGCCGGCCGAAGCCGACGCCGAGGACGCGTGCCTGCCCGTCTTTGCCCTTGCCCGTGTCTTCACCTGGACGCCATCGCGGCCGCCTTCACCCTCGCCTTCACTCCCTCACTCGCCTCTCCCTCTGCCCTCGTTCTCCTCACTCGTGTAGAGTGCACACCATGGCCACCGCCGTGGCCCGAGCTCCCTGAGCTTACGAGCACGGCCATCTCATGCCTCCTCTTTGTAGGACCGAGACGTGCGACTAGAGGGGGGTGAATAGGAGCACTTGAAAAGCTGAAACTCACACCCCACCAAAGCTCACTCACAAACTTCACCCGATACCGTCTATTGAACAGATACGTATCGGGTGGTAAGCGGAAGCAAAAACTAAACCTAACCAAGCCAACACACTACACCTAGACAAACAAGAACAAAAGATTGTTCTCGGCAAATATGACACTCACATAGCCACTCCACACCAGAGTGCGTCTCACTAGAACTAGCGAGCGATGAGTATGGGCTAGCGGTGAGTGTCACGCAGTCAAGACCAATCAAAACGACCGACACACCCTAACAAGACACATACACAAACGAAGTCACTAGCGGAACAAAGCTTTACCCAAGTGTGCAAGGTCGCATAGTATGAAAACTACCAACCCTAGGACACACTAGCACCCTAAAGAGCAAAGCAACCAAATACTAAAAACAAACACACAAAGGAACACACTAACAAACCAATTACAGCAACAACGAAGAGAACTAGACAAAGAGCAAACAGAAGAAACACTTGCTGCACCAAAACCACCTACACACCGGACTAAAGAGAGAACCTGCAACTTGAAACACGAGGGGACTGGACAAACCAGGGCAGCAGCTAACACACGCAGCAAGGAAGAACAGCAAAGCTGGACAATCAGTTCTCCAAGGGAGAAACTGACCAGACAAAACAAGCAAGAGAGAAACAGCAAGCAAACCAGGAAACAAGCAGACCGGACAGTCAGGTCTTGGCCAAAAAGCCTGACCGGACAAACCACTCAAGCAGCAGCACGAACAGAGAACAACCTGCAGCAACTTCAGACAATCAGAAGGTAGGGGTTCGAACAAAAGGAAGGACTGTCCTGTCCCTTGAACACTGCCAGCCCGAAACTGAATTCTAAAAACTGCACACAGGCACTCCAAAAACCGAACCAAAACCGGGTCAAATCTCAACAAAACTTCACGAAAATTTGCATGGATGATCCTAATGATCTTTCCTAGCAAACCTCAAAAGATTCACTTGAAAAGATCAAGGGTTGCACGGGAATTGCAAATCTCGTGAGGTAGGTGAGTTAACACCGAAAAACTGAAAACCGACAAGAACAGCCCTTGCTCGTGGTTTGAAGATTCTAGCACTTAGCTAGTGAGATTTACCACGTCCTAGCAAGGCACGAAATCGGCAAAAGAAGGATCCCAACCTTGGACAAAGCAAAACACACCAAAATCCAAGAATTGAGACCAAAACCGAACAAGAGAGGGGAAGGGAAAAGGGAAGGACGAAATTGCTGCTCACATCAAGGATTTTGTAAAGGGGAAATCTTAGATTAACTCACGAAATCAGGTTACACAAGTTCCCTAGAGCCTACCTCCCATCATCCTCCCACTAATGACAAGATTAGACTAAACTAGGCACTCATCTCCTAGCTAATCCTCTCTATTTTCTCTCTTTGGACCTTGGATGCTAGGGTTAGGAAATCCTAGGGTTTGTGGCTGCCAAGATCAGCTCGATGGGAGCCTCTCAAGCCTATATATACCCTAGGCCCTAAACGACACAATTACACTAAGACCCCAAGTCTAAAAATGCCCGGAGGGGGCCAAACCGAAAAGATACAATCGGACGACTACGATGATGACTTGAAATTCTTCTTTTCCACACCTCGCTTGGATGTGCGCCACGTAGCCAGTAGTCCGGAAGCTTCCCCCGGTTTTGAAGTCAGAAACCGGGAAACTTTATTCTGCGGGCTTCCTGGGCCGGGTCTTGGCCCAATCTTCTATCTTGACAAGTCGGAGCCCAACCCACCAAGTCACTTGAACTTGGGTGGCGGTTTTGAGTCGAAGCCGCCAAAGTCTCCCTCGCACGCCTTCGCGCCATGCACTCGGGTTGGAGCACCACGGTGGCACCCGGCTTCTCCAGTCCATCGGAGTTGTCTCACGGTCCATCGGAGGGCTTACACAACCGTTGCCGAACCGCCCCTCCGTGTACCGAGCTTTCATGGCCGACCGACGCCGAGCATTGCCTCCGGTCCATTGGAGGGCTTTTGCCTCAGTCCATCGAGGTCTTCATTATCTACCTCCAGTCCATCGGAGGACCTCCAGTCCATCGAAGGGCTTCAGCTCGTTGACAATCACTCATGACATCAGGAGAGCAATGAGGTCGGTCCATTAGCTCTCAATCTCCCCCTTGATGAGTGCATTGTCAACACCTTCAACCTGTAACTTGAAATAGAATAAAGACAAGAGAAAAGCATAAAACCGAAAAAGAAAGAAAGAAAAGAAATGCTCAAACTGCCCAAAATCAAACAAAGGCAAAACACAAGGCAGCTTGAAGCAAAAAGGAAACAAAGCATCGGCTCCTCAAGACAGAGGCAAGAAGTTCAACGCACCGATGCAAAGAGCATGCTAAACGCTCAACTCCCCCTGAAATGCATCCTCACAAATGCAAAATGAATGCAAAGCTTCCCCTCAACTAAATCTCTCCCGAAGTCCTCCCCCTGTGTCCAATACTCCACAATCTCTCCCCCTTGTTGACAATGGACATATCAAGGGTTCCTAGGACTCCCCCTGAACTAAGCGACTCCCCCTCAAAATATGCCATGAAATGCAAGGAGTGTAACTGAAAGAGCTCAGAAGGGATGGAAAGCTAGTAATTACAAGTTCTAGCATACAGAGCAAGTGAGGGCAAGGAAGCATGCAACAAGCTCAAATGAATCTATCTTACACATATCAGGAGCTAGCATGTTTTTCAGGGTAGTTTAAAAGAAAGCATCACCAACATAAATAGCACCTAGCAAGATAGGCATGAACAACAAGATGCTAGCAATGCATACAAAGGGTGCTACTCTCAACTAAAGCATATACAACTAGCCATAAGCATTTTAGAGACTTGCAAATTACAGATTCGAACATTTAAATTCATGAGCAAGTTTTTTTTATACCAGGGGTTATTTACTTGTCTATTGCCACTTCTTACCAACCAATGCCAAGCCTAGCCTCAAAGAACCATCAGAAGCTTAAGACAAGGTTTTGATCATACACAGCCTAGTCCAAGTTCATGTCAAAGTGCAATGACAAGCAGTCTCAAACTAGATCAGTGTGACAAGCAAATCCACCTGGATCTTTCTCAGATTAGCACATAAGGTAAGCATTTTGATTCAGTTTTCAATTTAAGCAAGGTGTCATAAAAGCTTAGGCATTTACTTAGCAAAAGCATACAACTAGCATATCTAGGTATGAAAAGATAGCATAGCATTCAACATTCCTACACACGCTAGGCAGCCAAATCAAGTGGTGATCATGGTTTTTGATTTGCAAAGAATAAAATGACTTAGCTCACAATTAGTATTCAACAAACTCAAGAGAGCTTAGCCAACCATGATTAAGCATGCATCTGTACAATATAGCACAAGCAAGTACTAACTTATCATTCCAAAAGAGTTCTAGTGCTAGTGTAGAGAAAATGCATATGATACAATGCAATGCATGATATGATACAATATGCAAAAGAACCGAAGAGAAATAGAAGCAAGATAAAAGCAAAACTAAACTACATAAGCTATTCCTTACTAAAAGGAATAGCACACTATCCCTGACTAAAAGGGATAGCACACTCCAAGCTCACCTCTTAGACGCGTAAAAGCGTCAAACTCTAGGGGCTTGGTAAAGATATCGGCCAACTGGTTTGCAGATACTATGTGGATTAGGTCTATGTCTCCCTTCTCATAGTGATCTCTCAGAAAGTGAAACCTCACGTCTATGTGTTTAGTTCTAGAGTGCAAGATGGGGTTCTTAGCTACAGAAATAGTAGAAGTAGAGTCAACTAGAAGAGGGATCCTTCCATACTTAAGGCCGAAATCACTAAGTGCGGCTTTCATCCACAAGAGCTGGGAGTAGCAGCTAGTAGCAGCAATGTACTCTGCTTCTGTGGTAGACAAGGATACACTAGCTTGCTTGCGGGAGGACCAAGAGACAAGAGAAGTTCCTAATAGTTGGCATGTGCCGAAGGTTGACTTGCGATCAATCCGGCAGCCAGCATGGTCAGCATCTGAGAACCCTCTAAGAGAAAGAGAAGAACCCGAGGAATACCACAGACCAAGCTCAGGAGTGAATTTCAGATACCTGAAAATGCGCTTCACCGCTTGATGGTGAGAAGTCCTAGGAGAAGCTTGGTAGCGCGCACAAAGGCAGACCGCGAACTGAATGTACGGCCTGGTCGCCGTCAGGTACAGAAGTGAGCCGATCATCCCTCAAAATTCCTTCTGGTCCACCGCCTCCCCATCTTCATCAGCATCAAGCGCTGTGTTTGTACTCATAGGAGTCGTCATGGGTTTAGAATCCCCCATGTCAAACTTCTTGAGTATGTCCTTTGTGTACTTGGCTTGATGGATAAAGGTTCCTTCAGGGCCTTGCTTGATCTGCAGCCCGAGGAAGTACTGGAGCTCACCCATAAGACTCATCTCAAATTCCCTGCTCATCTGTTCAGCAAAACTAGACACCAAAGTGTGAGATGAACCACCAAAGATTATATCATCAACATATATTTGAACTATCAGGGTGTCACCTTAAGACTGCGCATGAGATATGGTCACTGCTTAGTGCACACCATGAGGGTACTGTGACGATTAAGGCTAGGCTTGTTGAGACTTACCGACGTGAATGTGAGAATATCATCCAGAAGCCGGTAGAGTCAGTAGACGACTTGTTTGGTCGCTTTCAGTCGATCATCAACAAGTTGCGTGTCAACTCTGCCCCCGCTGCCCTCCCATATACCGATCATCAGCAGGCTGTCAAGTTGCTGTATGCATTGGACAGAAAAATTTGGGAGATCAAGGTGAACTCAATCATTGAGTCGGCAGGGTATGATACGATTGGAGTAGAGGCGCTCTATAGTAAGCTCAAGGCCACCGAGGTAGATTATAAGATGAGGGATTTCCTCGCTTGTACAGGT
This sequence comes from Paspalum notatum, assembly GCA_022530915.1. Lineage (NCBI taxonomy): Eukaryota > Viridiplantae > Streptophyta > Magnoliopsida > Poales > Poaceae > Paspalum > Paspalum notatum. Next base: position 16,513,270 of record CM039688.1, read on the forward strand.
TCTAAGAGTCTGGCCTTGGCTACCCCCTCTAGTGAGTCTGTCACTAACCCCATATTACACAACTTCTCGTTTTCTACTTTGATGTCTGTTATAGAGGAGCAGCTAGCGACACTTGGGGATAATGAGTTGTGTCTAGTTTCTAGCCGCTTTTAGCATGCTTATGACAATCGGATGAGCAAGAAGAGGGGCGAGCGGCCCAAATGCTTCGAGTGCGGAGAGGTCGGCCACTTCATCGCCGAGTGCCCTAACAAGAACGACTACTACAAGAAGGGCAAGAGCTACTCCCGCGACTCCGACAAGTACCACTCCGACAAGCCAAGTTTTGACAAGCACCGCTCCAGCAAGCACGGCTTCGGCAAGCGTCCCTTCGGCCAGAAGAACTTCCGGAAGGCTTTCAAGAGCTACCAGAAGGACAACCGGAAGCGGGTTCTACAGCAGTGGATCTTCTTCCTTTTCGTCCTCATCACAGGAAGGACAAGAGGAACGATCAAGGAGGTCCAGCTGGCTTGTGCTTCGTCTCCACCAAGTCCAGATGCAAGAACAAGAACAAGAGGAGCTCGGTTTGCTCCATGGCGCTTGAGGACAAGGAGAACAAGGATGACGGCAGCAACTCTTCTTCCGATCATGAGGTAACTCCTAAGCAAGCCGAAATCCTTGAGATGCTAGAACAGAACAGCTAAGAGTTGAAAGCCCAAGACAAGGTGTTTGAGAAGGCAGCTAAGAAGCTGCAGAAGTTGAAAGCCCAACTTGCTAAGGCTTTAGATGAGAACGAGGGGTTGAGGAGTGTGAGACCCCAACCCAGTGAGATTGAGTGCCTTACCTGCGAGTCTTTCATGACGGAGCTTGGTGACCAGAGAGATAGGTATGCCAAGCGGGTAGAGGAGATAGATGGGCTTAGAGCTGAGCTAGGCAAACTCCCAGTCCATGCTGGATGAGCCTACTTTGAGTGGAGAGCTTGAGTGTGAGTCTTGCCCCTGTTTAGCTAGAGAGCTAGCTGTGCGGAAGGATAAGTTTGAGGGGCAGCTCATGGAGCTTGAGGAGCTTAGGGCTAGGCCTGCGCTTTTGGGTGCGTGCATGGTCTGTCCTACCTTGAGAGGTGAGTTAGAGCAGTTGAGAGCTGACTTTGAGGTGCTTTCAGCACCTACTAACACGTGTGATAACTGCCTAACCCTTAGGATGCAGCTGGTGGATAGGGATGCCACCATTAGGAAGTTGGAGAAAGCTGCTGTGTGTCCCTCTCTAGATTATGATGCCTGTGCTGCTCAGACTGTAGTTCTGGAGGATCTGAGAGAGGAGGTGTTGTCTTTGAAAGATGACAACAACAGGTTGAGAGAGGTGCTCAGTTGGGTATATGCGAGGCAACCCCAATTAGAGATGATCATAGAGAGCACCAAGAGAGCCAAGGGTGACACGAGTGGTTTTGGGTTTGGAGAGTGCAGCACCTCAGGTGAGAGGAGTGCTCCAGTTAAGATCAAGACTGCACCTACCCAGCCAGGTGAGACTATTGATGGAGTTTACCATGAGCCACCCAAGGCTGCCCCAAAGAAGCAGTACTGGACACCCAAGCCCTCTCAGGCTAAGCTGGACAAGATCATAGAGGAAGAGCTTAGGCCCAAGGGCAAGAAGCCAGTCCAGAAGCCTGAGCCACCCAAAGCCACACCACCCAAGCCCAAGTCCCAACCTAACTCAGTTCCTAGGAGGCCTGTCTACCACTATGAGTTCTGCCAGCGGAATGGCCACCTAGAGTAGTTTTGCTTCATGAGGAAGCGGGTTGAGAGGCAAGAGAGAGTTTGGGGAAACCAGGATCAGTTCTACCAGGGTGGTAGGCAAGATCCTTCCCACCACGGTGAGATGAGAGACCGCTTTGCTGGTGGTGAGCGTGGAGGCGGCCTTCAGGTCCGTGCTCCTGGTGGTGAGAGGCGCTTTGTTGGTCGAGCTCCTAGTCGCTTTCAGCGCGGCTATGGACCTCGTGACCGAGGCTTTGAGAGAGCTTTCGAGGGTTCACGCTTTGGAGGTCGCGGTTACCCTGATCGTCGTGATGACTTCTTTGATAGTGCTTACCCTACTTTTGAGCAGAGGGCTCGGCACTGGTACAACAGTTTTGGTACTAACCCCAGTGCCGGACCGTTTGCTCACCGTCGCTTTACTTGACTTTGCAGGATCGAGGCATGGAGGACATGTGGATCATGGACTCCGTTTGCTCTAGGCACATGACAGGGCACCGCAAGTGGTTCTCCGGCCTCAACCCCGTGAGCACCAAGGAGTACATCACATTCGGGGACAATGGTCAAGGTAAAGTGATGGGTGTTGGTTCTGTTTCGCTCTCTGCTAAGCTTTTCCTGAGAGAAGTTGCCTTTGTCCGGAATCTGGGGTTCAATTTGGTCTCTGTTTCGCAACTTCTCGATGAAGGATTTGAGGTTCGTTTTAAGAAGGGTGCGTGCTGCGTTCTTGATGCTGAGGAGACCCTTGTTTGCTCTTTGCTGCCTTTTGGTCAGGTTTTTAGGGTTGACCTCACATCTGTTTCTGGCCCTACTCGCTGTTTGGTTGCTAGTTCTTCTGCTAATATTTGGAAGTGGCATAGGAGGCTTGGTCACTTGAGCTTTGATCTGCTAGTCAGGTTGAGTTCAATGGGCCTAATCCGAGGATTGTCCAAGTTGAGAGCTGAAAAGGACTTAGTATGCCACCCCTGTCGTCATGGCAAGATGGTTGCCGCTTCTCACATTCCTGTGTCTCAGGTTATGACCTCCTATCCGGGTGAGCTACTCCATATGGATACAGTAGGTCCCGCTCGGGTAGCGTCGGTCAGTGGGAAGTGGTACGTGCTTGTCGTTGTGGACGACTTTTCGCGGTTCTCGTGGGTATTTTTCATGGAGTTTAAGGATGAGGCGTTTGGTTTTGTTCGGGATCTGGTATTGAGGTTGAGAAACGAGAGTCATAAGGCCACGAGGGCTATCCGCAGTGACAATGGCGGAGAATTCAGAAACTCTCGTTTCGAAAACTTCTGTCGTGACCTAGGTCTTGAGCACCAGTTTTCTTTTCCATATACCCCATGGCAGAACGGTGTTGTGGAACGCAAGAACCGCACACTCGTTGAGATGGCACGGACGATGCTCGATGAGCACAGGACTCCAAGGCGCTTTTGGGCTCAGGCAGTGAATACAGCCTATTACATTGCGATTCGGATCTTCTTGCGAACTTTCCTTGGGAAGACCTCGTATGAACTTCGGTTTGGTAGGCAGCCCAACATCAAGCATTTGTGAGCGTTTGGCTGCAGCTGCTTTATGCTTAAGAAGGCGGGGCATCTGGACAAGTTTGAGTCTCGTTGTTTGGATGGGATTTTTCTGGGGTATGCTTCTAGTTCTAGGGCTTTTCGTGTGTGGATTTTGGAGGCCAAACAAGTTGTTGAGACTTGTGAGGTTTCTTTTGATGAAACTATGCCCTTCACAACCCCTGCCTTTGAGCTTTCAGGTGATGATGAAGAAGGCACCCCCATCTTTGAGGATGAGGAATGTGCGGTTGATGTTGGTGATGCAGGAGCCATTGCACCGGCTGCAGCTCCTGCCCCCTCTGCTACGAGCTCTGATGATGAAGGAGGACCCTTGCCCACGGTTTCCTCTTCACTCCCCCGACAACAAGCTCAAGCAGAGGCTGGCCCAGCTGAGGACGCAAGGGAGGTGACTTCCGAGATTGTTCCATCTCGGCAGGTCCAGCGGGATCACCCTCCACACAGAATGATTGGAGACATTCACCAGCGTGTCACACGCTCTTCGGTTAACTCTCTAGCCTTTTTCTCCCACTCTGCATATGTTATTTCATTTGAGCCCCGGGATGTGTCGCATGCTTTATCTGATCATAACTGGGTAAACGCCATGCATGAGGAGTTGGAGAACTTTGAGAGAAACTATGTCTGGGATTTGCCCGTTCGACGCGCTCCCCGCGCTCGCGGCACCTCCCTCCACCGAATCCCTAAGGACTCGACCTCGATTACGTCTCCCACCGCGACCTTCCACGGGTGAATGCCATGAACGCCGCCATGGCTACGAGAGTGCAAGCTCACGCGCCAGGCGCCTCCGGCCTTCTCCCTCCACGCCTTCCCCGTCACCACACCCGCGCGGCCCTCCTCCACCATCCCCGCTGCACCTCGGCCGCAGCCATCGACCCTAGCCCCTCCCCCAACGGCACCGCCGCCATGGCCACCGTGCCAAGTTTGGCCTCGCCATGGACGGCTATTCTCCGGCACCTCCCGCACCCCCAATCCACCTCCGTCAGCCTCTACTCGCCCTCGCGCAGCTCACACGCCCAACCGTGGCCTCCTTCCTCCGCCGGTACCGCCAAGTCGAGCCCGCGCCGCCACGCGCGGGCCAAGCGAGTGCACCTCCGGTTCACCGCCGTTGCACCGCCTCTCCACTCCACCAACCGCGACGAGATCTAAGGGAAATAGAAGCCCGCGGCTTGGAACACGTCTCCGGCCCCGCTCGGCTCCAAGACCGGCCTCACCGCCGCCGGCGCAGCGGCACCGACCCCTCCCCTGCGCTCAGCCGGAAGAGGAGAAAGGTTAAAGACAGTATTTTTGCTAAAATCCCCCTGCGCTATTGGATTATTATTTCACTATTGACTGTGTCTTGTAAAAATTACGAACAGCCCCTGGAAAGTTTGAGATCTGCGCACTTGAACCCAAGGCCGACGTTTTTATGTATCTAACCCTATGTTTTTCTCTTTTCAGTGCGCCTGTTGACTGAGTCTAATACGATTTGCTTGCTAGCCCCTGAAAGCTATCGATAATCACGTTCTAGTCCCCGGGTCTTTTGTTTTTCTATTTAAATGCATTTATTTCGGCTAGGAACTCAGAAAATCATAATAAATCAAAAAAAAATCCTAAAAAAGGCAAACTTAGTTGCATTAGACTTCTCTTAAATAGATCTATTGAATGGTTATGATATGGATGTGTAAAAAGACTGTTTTGCCCTTGGTTTGTTGCATGCATGATAAAACGCGATAAATAGCAAATGAGGGGTTAAATGAACTCCAAATCCCACGAAACTTGGACAGTAGCTTGTACATGATATTTAGGCTCTACTGTGATTTTTGCAACCCTAGCTTACACTGTTTAATTACTGTTTTACCCCTATGTGGCCATTTAGTGTATTTTTATTTTTAGAATATAAAAATGCATGCTATCTAAAATGTGTCCAAAAAAATGCACAAGAATTATATAGTGTAGGTTTTGCTCAGTTTAGTATGATGACAAATTATCATGCACAATGCTTGCTGTTTTGATGGTGAATTGAAAATGACAATATGCTAAGTGCTCTAAATAAATAGATTAAAAAAGTAGTACCCAATGTGCTTCAAAAATTCCACCAAAATACATGCAGCCATTTTACTATACAAATATGCTTACGTGAGTTTTCATGTATTTATGTATTGCTTATTTTATCGGGTCATAACATCAACAGGAGAGCTAGATGATCAGTAACTTGATAAGTGCACGTGTGGTTGTATTGTATGATTGATTGGGTGAATGCTTGCTCTAGATCCATACTAGTACTTTTGTTAAAGTAATTTATAAATCGCCATGTTGTTGATCCCTGAAATGATTCACTGTGTGCGTGATCCTCATGCATCTCAGGTATTGCATTATGCATGCCATTCATATAGTAGCGCTCATTGCAGATACGTGATCAGGAAGCAAGCGCTTGGAGCTACCTCAAGCAACGGTGGCCCAAAAGACTAACTAAGATCCACTCACGACCTAGAGGGCCCATCAGTCGTGTTGGGACGGAGGAGTTGTCCAAGGGATCAAGGGGTTGCCTAGGGCAAAGCCTCACAACCCGGCAAACTAACATTAGCTTAGTTTGTTGGTTTAATAAAAATTGAACGAAAGGTAGGCAGGACCATGATTTCTCCCGGCTAATACAATCTGGTTTGATGATTACGCATATGCATTAGGAGTTGTTTGGAACCAACTGCATTAGACTTCCTGGCCGCCCTGGCCCTAGCACCTATACTTAGAGTTCGCAGGACGAGTGCCTAGAATTGCTAGGTACGAGTAGATACGAGTGAATGGAGTCACTCGTTGCGTAGGTGATTTTACAAATCTCAAAAATCTTACTATGATGGAATTTATGATTATTATTGCTGATGTTAAATGGAGACCGGGCAGAGCGTAAGTTTACTTTTGGGGTGTGCGTTGTTGTTATCCGGCTCCGCCTGAGTCGCATAAGGCTCGTCCGCTGTTCATCTGCTGCTTGGCATAACATTGCTAGAATGCTTATCCAGGAAATGGGCCTGGTGAAAGTCTTACTTGTGCCATCTGAAGAACAGAGACTTGGTCCTACCGGACTCTAGGGACGCTCACTCTCACGGAGGGCTGACCCATCGTGGTATCGCTCTGTGGGGGCTAAACCTAGGGAATGGCGGGTTGGAATCGAACTTGGGATGGGACAAGTGGAGATGGGGACTATATGTGGGAACGCGATGGCTAGTAAACATATACCCCTGGCATTTTTAGTTATTTCCGGGAATTAAAAATCGATTCGAATCGCTGATGCTCACCAGGTGTGAGAGTGCCAAATATCACTGTCGGGCAACGTAGTAATAACTTTAACATGTTGTTTATCTAATCACGCTTTTCAATACAATATGCTTGGATGTGTATGATCCGTCCCACTATTCATGGTGCTGCCTATCCACTGATAGGGGGCAGATGGACTCGGGAGGTGCTTTGAGGTCGAGGGAGGGCTGACCCAACGTACCGTGGTATCACTCCTAAGACAGCTACTCCCAAGGGTGTGGTGGGGGCGCTGTGAATCTTGGGACGGAACAGGTGTAGATGAGGGGTATATTTTGGATGTGTATGATATACTATTATGCAAGTTACTGATGGGTTCTCATGTTTTTACTTTCATGCAAGTATCTACTTTATGATATCAATGACCTTCATGGGTAATGGATAGCAGCTGTCAAATCCTGCTATCTTATGTCAATATGTCCTTGTATAACATCAATGGCTAAGGATCCACCTGACTAGTAAGCTATGCTTTGCGTCAGCTGTAAGCCCCGTCCATTAAGTCCTACTGAGTAATTAGTACTCAGGGTTTGCCCCCACTTTTGGATTACAGGTACCGATGACACCTGGATAACGGTGTTGGAGGTGATAGTACCGGTGGGCTCGGTGCTACTTGCCTTGTTCATCTCTGAATGAAGACTACTTGAGTTTGTTTCCGCTGCGAGATGTTTTGAAAACGCTTCCGCTATATATAATTTGAAATCGCTTCCGCTATATTTTGACCATGTATTTGAATTCACATATTTGGTCTGTAAACTAAAGTCTATTACTCTCTATTTCAACTGCTTGTGATGATTGTAACTGTTGTGGCTCCTTCGAGAGTCGGATGTGTTTGATGTCGGTTCCTCGGGAAATGGAGTTATCGAGAGCCCGAAAGACTCTCGACGGACTACCGGGTTTAGTCTGGCCTAAGTGCACTGCGAGCCAGTGGTGGCAGGTGTGCTTAGTCTGGATTAAGCAGGGCGGTTCCGCCACAGTTCCAAACCTCTCTGTTCTTCTGATTCCATCTTGGTTGGCATTAGCGGGTCTACTGGCCAAGTGGATCCTGCGTTGAGGACGATAATCATTCATGTCTTCTTCGTGGCCAAGCAAATCTACTACTCCCCTACTCCACCTCGATCATGGCGGCTTTCTCGCCATCAATGCCGGGGTCATGGAGCATCGCCCTTCTTCCTCTGGCCGATGCTCCTCTTCCCTTTTTCTCCTTTCCACTGATACTGGGCTCCTCGAGCACCACACATGGGTTGGCCTCCTCTTCGCCAAAGCTATTGAGGGGCTCCTCGAACACTGTGCACGAGGCCGGCAGTCTCCTCTTCCTGCCAACGCCGGGCTCCTCGAGCGCGCCGCACAGGGGCTAGTAGCCTCTTCGTTGTCGAAGCTGGGTTCCGCGAGTGCCGCACTCAGGGGTTGGCAGCCTCCTCGCTGCCGTTGCAGAGCTCCTCGGGCGCTACGCAGGGGGCACCACGAGCACCACAAGGACCTACCCCGACACCACGACGTCGAGCAGCACGTCCTTACCACCCACTGTGAGTTCTTCGTTGAAGTGCCCCAGTTTCCCTAATGGGACTAAAATGTGCTTTATTACCATCCCAGGGTTTGGTAATCACATTCTTACATCAGAGTGATACAGATCTGCCCTAATGGGTCGGGCACAAGGGGGTGCGGCCCTGAAACTAAGCAGCGGAATATTATACGTAGGTCCAAACTTCCTCACGCCAAAGTTGGGAAGCAGGTCGTAACCCTTACTCGTCCATATACACGGAAATCTCATCCTCATCACTAGAAAAACTTCAACAAAGCAAGGGTGAGTACCTACGTACTCAGCAGCCCACCTTCCTCCATAAGGAGTTGGGGTAAGGCTAACATTACATGCAGGATATATCTAGAGTATAGGAAGTTTTGTAGTAAAACATTTTGTATGCCAGGTTTGAGATAGTTATCAAATTTTAACCTGTAAAAACAGAGTTTTTGTTCCCAAAAAGGGTTTGCCACTAGACTTGCCAGTCCACATGGCTCATGGCATACCAACCATCACATTTTCCACATCACTACTGAGTTTTATCCCATAGCTTCAACAAAAAAAACCATTTTGTTCCCAAACAGTATCCCCAAACATTTTAGTTCATGAAAATGCTGATTGAAATACCAGACCATAACTCATCCATACCAATGGACTAAGACTATTCGAATAGTTTTACTCTGATCAGACGTTGTACTAATTCCCACAAGTTGGACTCTGCGACACTTTGGCCAAACAAGCGTTTGAATTCCAAACTAAGTCCTTGCCATCCTTTCATGGTCTAGAAGTGCTTTCGGGTTTTGGGCCACCGAGCCGCACCCTAGTGTCCCTCGACACCCCCTTAGTACACAACCCCATCCCTTCCCCCTTATGCGCCAGCACAAGCTGCCGCTTGATTATCCATTCAGGCTCAGGACTAGCCAATGCCTCATACAGAGTGAGTGGTTGAGTTAGGCAAGACGTAAATCAAATCGGTCCTTCAGGGCATAGGTGTTGGCGGTCGATAAAACCCATTTCGACCACCAACATTTCATGTTTTAGAGTATACTTTACCAAGTTTTCATTAATCTCTAACTAGTTCCATGAGTTGTGCATAAAGGTTGTATGCAGGAGCTTTACACATTCAAAACTACATGAAAATGGACAAACAAAGGCAATGAGGCAAAAGAGCAATGGGCCAGGAAACACAGGCCGGCCGACCACCATCACAGGTCGGCCGACCTGGGTGTGGTCGGCTGACCAGGTCGGCCGACCTGAGGCCCATCAGCCTCAAGGCCCAGGTCGGCCGACCATAGGCCTAGGTCGGCCGACCTAGGAGCCTGGTCGGCTGACCTCCCTCCCTGGTCGCCCGACCTTGCCACATTACCAAATTCGACCTGCATGCAAAGAAACACAAAACATGTTAAATGCAACCGTCAGATCAAGAATCCAATGCATCCAAGGGCCGAAAGGACTCCGCACAAAGGATCAATGATGTCAGCAATCCGAGGGAGAAAACATGCAGCCAATCAGAGGTCGCCCGACCTTATCCCAAGGTCGGCCGACCTAGTACCGACCTCGTTTTGCATGTGCCTCGACCGCCACAACCGCCAACCGACATTTAGAGCAAATCACAGCCGAAGGATCAAGGAAGGCGGTGCATCGGATGGTCGCCCAACCTCCTGGGTGGCCGGCCGACCTACCCCAGGGTCGGCCGACCTACCCCCCATGTCGACCGCCACCGACCTATGCCCAACCAATCTTGCATACCTACAAATACCCCCTCGTCCATCCAGGCTATAAATACCCCCCGGGAGGTCATTTGCAAGGTGTGGTGGATCAAGATAACACTAGTGTGGTTGTGTAGTTGAGTGTAGAGTATAGTAGTGAAGCCACCCTTGGCATTGTAGAGAGAGCCAAGTTGTATCAAGAGTGAGTAGTGAGTTGTAGAGTGAAGGAGTCGGAATTCTCTATTGGTCTTCTATTCCCGAGGTCTTATTCTCAGAGGAATTATTACTCTATTTTTAGGATACAGTAAAGTTCCTTGCTCTCTTCTTTATTTATTTTGATACTTACTTTATTTACATACTCAGTGCTTTGCTCAGTAGTTTACAGGTGCCAAGTGTGCTCTGTGTAGTTTAGCTATACAGTTGTGCTTGCTCTCAGGCTTTGAACCTGTGTAGTAGTAAACTCGGTTGTGTAGACGTGGTGTCTAGACTAGAGTTTGCCTTGGAAGGTGTCTTGTCCCACGTAGCTTTGGTGGTAGGTCCGCTTGGTGACAGCGAGCTTGTACCCTGTGTACTCCACCCCATCGTCCGGATAAGTAGTCATCGACGCATAGCTGAGTTCTGTAGTGCCCGCCTTTCTCATCTGGGTTATCAGCACTCTGGTGCCCGAAAGTGGTTCTATAGGCTTAGTGTCCAAGTAAACCTGCTGAGTAGAACACTAGTTTGTTTAGTAAAGTTAAGTTGTTTTATTTAAAGTAGTAAACCTGCTCTACTCTGCCCTTTACCTCTACCTTGCTGGCTTTACTGTTTGGTTCTACCTGTTCTACGTTGAGTTACTCCTCATTCCTCGTGGATTTCGATACCCTGGAATACTCTTGGGTGAAAAGCTACAACGTGTTTCCATGCGCTTGCGGATCTATATCAGTAGGCTAAGAAACGCCAACAAGCTTTTTTGGCGCCGTTGCCGGGGAACGGTAGTTAATTCAACTAGAACCTTAGGATCGTCCATACTCACGCCATACACAACCACCACATATATCCCCACCAAATACCACATACCATCTACCATATGGATTCCACGCCTATCTTTCAACTCGCCGCTCCAAAGGGCGATTATTTGGGGCCTCCACCATCATCTGCACCCATCACCGTAGAAGGCTATCAACTATGTCCCGGCTTGATAGCCATGGTTCAGGACAAATCATTCGGAGGATATGAATCAGAATGTCCCTACGCACACCTCCAGGAGTTCGAGTAGTTATGCAGCTGCCTGGTCATACCGGGAATGTCTAGCGACACACTTCGATGGTTGCTCTTCCCGTTTTCGCTCACGGGGGAGGCAAAAATCTAGTGCAAGCAGACAGTTGGTAAAGTAGAAGGGAGTTGGGAGGACTTGAAAAACAGTTTTTGTCTCCATTTCTTTCCGCCAAATAAGATTATCGACCTCTGCTGCGAAGTATTCAACTTCCGACAGCGCGAGAGAGAATCCTTAGGGGCAGCTTGGGAACACTTCAACCGTCTGGCCCTCTCAGGGCTGGATTTGGATATTTCTGAGGCATGGTTGTTACAACATTTCGTTCAGGGCCTTACACCTGGAGCAAATCTTTGTCTCGACCTAGCCTCAGGAGGTTCGTTCTACCACTTGACACCATCCGAGGGAAGAAGAATTCTCGACAAAATCCGCGAGAAAGCTTCTGACCTTGGTACATTTGAAGAACCACCTCCACAGAAGCCACCCAAGACACTCAAAACCGAAGAGAGACAAACATCATATACCCCATCTCCACCATTACCCCTCCGAATCGAGGAAATCCTAGAACCATCGTCTAGGCAAACTGAGAGGGTCGGTTTAGACTTGACGGTTCCTCCGTCGGCACCTCCGTTCTCTTTTGAGGACGGGCTCTTCATGGATTTTGGTGACGCCTCTCGGTTACCAAAACAAGACCAACACTTCACTAGGACCTCCAAACCAACATACGTACTACCAGATCATAAAATGCATATGAAGGAGGACCTACTCTGGCTTTCAGCAGCAATCAATCAGGATTGGCTAGAGAAGAGACGACTGGACACCAACACAGTCAAATTTTATCCAGACCCCAGCGTCATTCGAGGCCAAGTATCAAGGCTTCAACCGCAAGATATTACATATGACCCAAGGGTAGGAATCAATATAATCCCTAAGCACGTAATGGACGAGTACTACCCAACACAACCTCTATCAAGATCTGCCATGCGTCTACAATGGACAAAGGGCAGCTATTTGAGATGCGAGGGTGTTCTGAGGGTAATTCAAACAACCTTGCGGGATACGCATGTGTTCCCCGAGGGGTCTCCACCATTAATCGTGGTTGGGATCCCAATCGCCGCCCTCACCAGCTCAGATATATACAGAGGGAGATTGCAGCTTCAGCTCGGCAATGAAGAAATCAATGTTAATATCGATAGGTCACTCAATGCCAAGACTGAAGCAAACCCAGAGATTGACCCTATGGAAGAAGTGATAAGCCTTGCACTTGAGGAAATGGGTCAAGATAGCCTAGAGGAAGAGGTGTTAGCGACTTCAGTACGGTAGAGGAGTCATGGAAGTTCGAAGACCTTGGTGAATCCTTATGGCCCAAAGCTCCGAAGATAGAACTAAAGCAACTACCGCCTGGCCTGAAGTATGCCTTCCTCAACAGGAATGAGGATGCACCGGTGATCATCAGCGACAAGCTGACAGAGAGTGAAAGCTGGCGATTACTTTCAGTTTTGGAGAAGTATAGATCTGTGCTTGGATACTCTCTTCAAGACCTGAAAGGAATCAGTCCCAACCTATGCACTCATCGTATCCCTATGGAGGCCGAGCACAAGCCAACTAGGGAGCCGCAGCGTCGACTTAACAATGCGATGGGAGAGGTGGTCAAGAAGGAAGTTCTAAAACTACTCCACGTGGGAATCATATACCCCGTGAGTGACAGCGAATGGGTCAGTCCAGTACAAGTTGTGCCAAAGAAAGGAGGGATGATAGTTGTCAAGAACCAGAACAATGAGCTCATACCTCAAAGGACTGTCACAGGATGGCGGATGTGTAATGACTATAGAAAGCTTAATGCCGCCACCAGGAAAGATCACTTTCCTCTTCCTTTCATTGATGAAATGTTGGAGAGACTGGCAAAACACTCCTTCTTCTGCTACCTCGATGGCTACTCTGGATACCACCAGATTCCGATTCACCAGGAGGACCAGAGTAAGACGACTTTCACATGCCCTTACGGAACCTTCGCTTACAGGCGAATGTCGTTCAAGCTGTGCAATGCTCCAGCATCATTCCAGCGGTGTATGATGGCAATATTCTCTGATTTCATCGAAGATATCATGGAAGTATTTATGGATGATTTCTCAGTATATGGCAAGAGCTTCGATGGATGTTTAGAGAACTTTGAAAAAGTTCCCAAAAGATGCCAAGAAGTTGATCTTGTTCTAAACTGGGAGAAATGCCACTTCATGGTTAGAGAAGGAATCGTTCTGGGACACAGAATTTCGAAAAAAGGCATAGAGGTAGATCGTGCAAAGATCGAGGTCATTGAACAACTACCTCCACCCACCAACATAAAGGCCATTCGAAGCTTCCTAGGCCATGCAGGGTTCTATAGGAGATTTATCAAAAATTTCTCCCATATAGCCCGGCCTCGGACCAACTTGTTAGCTAAGGATGTTCCCTTTGTGTCCGATGAAGAATGTCTCGAGGCCTTTCGCACGCTCAAGAAGGCTCTGGTCTCAGCCCCAATCATTCAGCCACCCGACTGGAACTTACCTTTTGAAATCATGTGTGATGCAAGTGACTTCGCTGTTGGAGCAGTATTGGGTCAGAGCAAGGATAAAAAGCATCATGCTATCTCTTATGCAAGCAAAACGCTCACTAGCCCACAACTGAATTACTCAACCACCGAGAAGGAACTATTAGCAGTGGTCTTTGCAATCGACAAGTTCAGATCATACTTGGTAGGATCAAAAGTCATCATCTACACAGATCATGCAGCTCTCAAATACCTCCTAACCAAGAAAGATGCAAAACCACGATTGATCCAGTGGGTGCTGCTACTCCAAGAATTTGATATCGAAATCCAAGACAAAAAGGGAGTAGAGAATTCAGTTGCAGATCATCTCTCATGAATTAAATTTGAAGAAACATCGCCCTTGCCGATCGATGACTATATGAGAGATGATTAGCTCCTAAAGGTGACAACAGCCCAACCTTGGTATGCTAATCTGGTGAATTACATCGTTGCCGGCTATGTCCCTGAAGGAGCAGACAAGAGGAAATTGGCCCACGACAGCCGATTCTATCTCTGGGATGACCCCTACCTATACAACTCTGCGCAGACGGACTCCTACGTCGCTGCATTCCAGCTTGCGAAGCACCGCAAGTCCTCGATAGATGCCATGCATCCTCCTATGGAGGTCACTATGGGGCTTATCGGACTCATGCAAAAATCTGGCAAAGTGGGTTTTGCTGGCCTACTATGTACGAGGATGCAAAAGACTTCATGCAATGGTGTCCAAGGTGCCAGCGCCAAGGGAATATAAATCCAAGAGATGCTATGCCACTCACAAGCAATCTCCATCTTGATATATTCGACGTGTGGGGCATAGATTTCATGGGACCTTTTCCCAAGAATGGAGACAAGGAGTATATTCTGGTCACAGTCGATTATGTATCAAAATGGGTAGAGGCAATGCCGTGTCCTGCAGCGGACTCAAGACACTCCATCAAGATGTTCTGGGAAACAATCTTTCCTCGTTTTGGAGTACCGCGGGTCATCATCAGCGATGGGGGCAGCCACTTCATTGACAAGCGCTTCAAGAAGTGTCTCGCTGAACTCGGTGTGGACCACCGTGTTGCCACCCCTTACCATCCACAAACAAGTGGTCAAGCTGAGACGTCAAAGAAGCAAATCAAAAACATCCTGCAAAAGACGGTCAAGGCTATGGGAAAAGAATGGGTATCCAAGCTACCCGATGCTCTCTGGGCATATCGCACCGCATACAAGACTCCCATTGGCATGACACCATACCAATTGGTGTACGGCAAGACTTGTCATCTTCCAGTGGAACTCGAATTCAAATCTCACTAGGCGGTGAAGAGGTGGAACATGGATCTCCAGTCGGCAGGTGTACGAAGGCAAATGCAACTGGCCGAACTGGAGGAATGGAGGGAGAAGGCATACCACAGTGCCAAGCTATATAAGGAGCGCACCAAAAGATGGCACGATAAGCGGATCAGGATCAAATCATTCAAAGCGGGAGATAAGGTACGTCTCTTTAACTCTCGCATTCGTTTATTTGGTCATGGTAAGCTTAAAAGTAAGTGGGAAGGACCCTTCACGGTCCTTGAAGACGCCGATCACGGCGCCATCACCCTCCAGGACGATGACGGAAATGTTTTCAAGGCGAATGGGCAACGCCTTAAAATATTTCTCGAGCCCGAAATGCCTCAGCTCGAAGAAGTGGACGTCTTCGAGCTGCACGAGGTAGTATGATCACACGTCCATGGTCGAGCTCAGACCTAAAAAGAAGCCATGTACACTACTTGCTTTCTCTCCCTTAAAACTCCTCTAATCTCACCTTTTGCTTTAAAATCTCAATAGAACCAATGTCCAACACATGTTTTTGGGTAAAGGCCACCTAATGGGGGTAATCCCAATGTTGGCAGTCGATAAAATCCATTTTCGACCACCAATACTTCATGTTTGAGGGCATAATTTATCAAGGTTTCATGTATTATTAACTGGTTCCACGAGTTGTGTATAAAAGTTGGATGCAGGAGCATATCATGACCAAAATATCGAAAGAATGTACAAAAGACAGGCAATGTGAGAAGGGGAGAGCAAACGGGCATGGGACCATGGCCGCCCGACCCAAACCCCTGGCCGCCCGACCACCTTGAGGGGTCGGCCGGCCACCTGTAAGGGTCGCCCGGCCACCCAGTCAGCTCTCAGACCAACTCAGCTAGTTGAGGTGGCCGCCCGACCCCTTACCATGGTCGCCCGGCCACGTCATCAATCCGAACTTTCGACCTGCATGCAAATAAGCACAAAAAAAGTAAAATGCAACCGTTGGATTGGGAATCCAATGCATCCAAGGGTCAGAAGAACATCATGCAATGGATCGGTGACGTCTGCAATCCAGGGCAGTGGCCGCCCGACCAATGAGAGTGGTCGGCCGACCACCATACCGACTCATTTTTCACGTGCACCGAATCCAATAACTACCAATCAACTCCAGGAATGGATGGTCAAAGGCAGTAAGATCAGTGGCTGCCTGACCACCCTTGAAGGTCGGCCGGCCACCCCCCTGGCCGCCCGGACACCGACCTACCTCCACTACCGACCTAGAGCACCTACAAGTACCCCCCTCGGTCTCCAAGCTATAAATACCCCCCGGGAGGTCACTAGCATGGTGTGGTGGATCAAGAGAATACAAGTGTGGTTGTGTAGTTGAGTGTAGAGTATAGTAGTGAAGCCACCCTTGGCATTGTAGAGAGAGCAAGTTGTATCAAGAGTGAGTAGTGAGTTGTAGATTGAAGGAGTCGGGTTTCTCTTCGGTATTCTATTCCTAAGCTCTCAGCCTTAGAGGGATTATTACTCTATTTCCAAGATTGAGTAAAGTTCCTTGCTCCCTTCTTTATTTATTTCATACTTACTTTATTTACATACTTAGTGCTTTGCTCAGTAGTTTACGGGTGCCAAGTGTGCTCTGTGTAGCTTAGCTATACAGTTGTGCTTGCTCTCTAGCTTCGAACCAGTGTAGTAGTAAACTCGGTTGTGCAGACGTGGTGTCTAGACTAGAGTTTACCTTGGAAGGTGTCTTGTCCCACGCAGTTTTGGTTGGTAGTCCCACTGGTGACAGCGGGTGTGTGTCCTGTGTAGTCTAACCCCATCGTTCGGATAAGTTGTCATCGACGCATAGCTGAGTCCTGTAGTGCCCTCCTTTCTCGTCTGGGTTATCAGCACTCTGGTGCCCGGAAGTGGTTCTATAGCCTCAGTGTCCAAGTAAACCTGCTGAGTAGAATACTGGTTTGTCTAGTAAAGTTAAGTTGTTTTATTTGAAGTAGTGAGTCTGCTACCCTCTGTCTTTTATCTCTACAATTGCTGGTTTCACTGTTCGTTCCTAGCTTTCTACGTTGAGTTACTCCTCGTTCCTCATGGATTTCGATACCCTGGAATACTCTTGGGTGAAAAGCTACAACGTGTTTCCGTGCGCTTGCGGAATTTATTCAGTAGGCTAAGAAACGCCAACAAGCTTGTGTATGGTGTGAGTATGGACGATCCTAAGGTTCTAGTCAAGTTAGCTACCGTCCCCCGGCAACAAGGGTTGGCGTGGCCGGCCAACCTCAGGGTCTGGTCTCCCGACCCCCGGGTGCAACAGCCAGGCCACCAGGCGTGAGGCCAGGTCGCCCGACCTAGGGCATGGGTCGCCCGACCTTGCTGCCAGGTCGCTCGACCTGGGTCAGGTCGCCCGACCTCCGAACCAGGTGGCCCAATTGCCAAAATTTGATTTTTCAAGTTTTGGAGCGCTTTCCCCAGCCTTTCCAGTTCTGTTGAGTGGATGAGATCGGGATTCCGACGTTTTAAGGTAAAGAAGGCCATCTTCTTCCTCCCACCTCACATTTCCATCTCATTCTATCTGGAACTCAGCCATGGCACCACCTTCTCCACGCAACAATGGCAAGGCCATCGTCTCCATCACCTCGGACACCACCGCCAAATACACCCCGGCGTCCGAGGACTCACCACGACCTCTCCAGTCCATCCCGCGGGAGGAGAGCCCGAAGAGACTCACACGGAGGTCACCCTAGCCAATGGGACTAGGTCCCCAGGGTCGGACGACCTCTGGTCAGGGTCGCCCGACCCTTGATGCAGGTCGGCCAACCATGGGTGACAGCCCCCGTGGCCGGCCAGCCTCCCGTGTAGGTCGCCCGAACTCCCCCCGACGCTCCCAAAGTGTGGACAGGCCCCCTCGCGATCTGTCCCCCACCAAGGCCATTGCCAAGAAGGTGGAGCGCCCGTCGCCACGTCCAACCATGGGGGCCATCGCCCCTGTCAAGTGCGTCAAGAGCCTCTTCTAGGAGGAGGCCGCTGGACCATCTAGGGAACCGGTCTTCCCTAGTCACTCCACCCATACCCTCCGTGGGATGAAAACTCCCACGGGCGGGTATGCTAAGGTGTTTGTGCCAAGGGTAGCCATCCCGGATTCATCCATAGATGAGTCCATTGATTCCACTCCACCACGGAGGACGGTGAATAGGGTGGCTGTACCACCTCCCATCCAAGGGCCGCCTGGGAAGTTCGAAGACTCATCCGATGATGAAGACACGGTGACCTCTCTTAGGGAGGAAAATATAGCGCTCAGAGCCAAACTGCAGAATCTAGAGGAGCGTTGTGCTGGGCGAACTTTGGCGGATGGAGATTAATGATAAAATAGATGTCCTTAGGAAGGGACTGTCCACCAAGGTCCGACGTCTTGCGAAAGCAATGGGGCATCCAGAACTCTATGATCCACCATAGCCATAGATGCCCTTGCTTCTAGTTATCTTAGGCGCATTAGTTTTAGCCTGAATAAGTTTTTGTTTGTTTAAATTTCCCTTTTTGTAACATGCTCCTCCATTTTTATATGATTCAATAAAGGTAGGATAGTTTCTTTGTTTCAATAAAGTTTGGGTGGAATGGCCAAAGCCATTCGACCTCCTATCACTAATCTTATAGAAACCACGCAAGAAAACACCTTATGCAGGAACAACAACGCTACTAAAAAAAATTCAGGGGAAAAACGGAGACAATGCAGGTCGGTGTTGACGTCTCTTAGCGTAACAGATTTTACTCCGCAAGCGCACGGAGATTCGCTGTAGCTTTTTCACTCAGAGTATTCCGAGTATCGTAAATTTCCACAGGGAAGCGGTAGGCTCAAGAGTGTAATTGAATAAACTCAATCGAATGAACTGTAAACTTGGATAAATTATACCAACTAGTAGTTGAACACGGGTAAACGTGATAAAGATAGGTGTATGGTGGAGGAGGATATCTATCTAAGCTATCTGTAGAAAGGTATAGTTGCCTGGGAGGACAACGAGCGAGATAAAGTCACCAAACTCTATTCTAATCGGCTGCAAAGATTATCCGTGTCTAACTAAGCTATTCAAGTAAACAAGCCAGGGTCTTGCATCGAGCGAAATTCCAAAGTCTCGAGGGTACCAGGGGGTAGATAGTAGGTCCCGAAAGAGAGTCTGGCTAACACCTACGGGCCTCCCAAACGACGGGCCTGGACTAACAGGCACACCACACGCTGTCACCAAGTGGGGCTACCAAGCAAAGCTGCGTGGAGAGGATGGCAAGCTATAAACGTGTTCAAGCGAAGCTTGAACAACGATAGCCCTTGATCAGAGGAGAGGATCTAGCCAGAGCCTAGCGTCTAAGTCTAGGGTTGAGTTATAGCACCCGCAAGAATAACAAGACTTGAATAACTAAGTGAAACACAATCTAAGCCTAGCAAGTATGCAAAATAAAGGTACACCACACTTGCAGGAGATAGAAATAAAGTAAAATATAACTGAATTATATTGAATATAATCTGAATCCAAAGGATGCAAGAGTTTTACCACAGACTCGAAGATAACTCCGGAGACTCCGAGGCAAAGCTCGACTCAACTCTAACTCCCAGGACTATCCTAACTACTAAGAAAAGAGTGAAGCACTCTTAGATAGACTCTCAACTCAACTCTCCTTCACTCCACCCTTTGCAAATGCGCTCTCGGGGTCTATTTATAGCCTAGGAAGTGAAGGGGGTATTTATATGTTCACTAGGTCGGTGGAGGGACCAAGTCGGTGGCCGGCCGACCTAGGTGGGTGGTCGGGCGGCCATGGGATCCACCGCCTTAGTTGATCCAATGGATGAGCTTGCTCCCCCACGTCGGTTGGCAGTTAGAACGGTTGGTTGCACGTGAAAAATGTGTCGAGGGGTGGTCGGCCGGCCATGGCACGTGGTCGGGCGGCCACGTGTCTGCCTCCGATTTGGTGCATGTTGCTTCCCTCGGATCCTTGACATCACCAATCCTCGTTCCAACATTTAGTGGCCCTCAGATACATTGGATGCTCTCTTGCACGGTTGGATCTTCACCATTTTGTGTTTGTTTGCACATCGGATCGATGACATGGCACATGAAGTGGTCAAGGGACCATTCCACGTGGTCGTGAACCCAAAACCTCGTTGGAGGGTGGTCGGGCGGCCACCACCCATGGCTGGGCGGCTATGGTAAGTGGTCGGGCGGCCACCCTGTAATATCCCGGATTTTTGAAAACACGAAAATCTGAATTTTTTTTTAAACTTTTTATTAAACAAAGCAAATGTGTTTGCAATCGAATAAAATATGTTGGTTTCAACTTAAATAACCTTTTCGAGTTAATTAATTTCTCACAAATAATATGTTCTCGGTGTTTGTTTGATGGGTTGATTGAGTGCCGGTTTAATTTCGAACTCCAGTTCGTGAATTAAACCATTATCTCTATATCTACTCTCTATCTTCTATCGTCGCTGACTTCATCGAACCCATCACCCTTATCGTGACACTCTCAAAAACTCTCCTGGCTTCATATCATTTATCGATCTCCATCCATACCGAGATTTGGATGAGGGCTTTGCTCCTAATCCTAAATCATCGGATCAATCTCTAGCAATATGGAAACTCTCGTTTGGATAATGGCTTGATTCCCAGCCTTGTCGAGTTAACTAACATTAGTTATTTTGAAGGATTTTCACTCAACTCGAAAGTCATCAGCCTTGGAGTATTCTCTCACAAGATACTCCGCCGACAGAACAAGACCCTAAACCGATCAGGGATAAATTATCTACGATATATTTCGTGGACTATTCATCCCTTCTCAAAGAAATGAGTATTTGAGGCAACATAATATTCTCAAACTGCCGAATTGAATTCTTTGCAATTTGCTTCGCGTTTGGAATTATTACTCGTCTCAAGTAAATCAAAGCACCGAAATAAATTAAATCTAATTTATTTCGCGAGGTGCTAATTTCTCTGACCAATGATTCATTTTCGGACTGTGGAGTGAATTCTCGAATCCGAAGATCATCGCTCATCTGAAAAGCCTCGGGATAAATTCGCGACAACTTTATCTCACAGCCAAATATCTCAACCTCTCCCTGTGTCGGAACAATTACTCGTGGCACCAAATATCCGGACTTTTGAATTAGTGTCGTAGTAAATTAATTCAGTTCCGGAAATGTATCTAATTTATCTGTGCTTCGGGCTTGGAAATGGATTTAATCTAATTTATTTGGCAGAGTACAAATTTCAGCCCAAATTGCAAGGCCATCAACCGAACCCTAACCTAACTAGTCCTAATAAATATCTATCCCTCTTTAACTTTTTCTCCGTTTTTCTCTCTTTTCTCCCCAAATACCACCGCCGCCACTCACTGTTCTTCTTCTTTCCCACGAAAGGCAAGAGCAGGCAGAGCTCAAGAGCTCTTCTCCCCACGAGAGCAGCAAGCAGTAGGCCGAGTCCCTCTCCCAGGGCGCCTCCCTCTTCTTCCCCTGCGTGCCTTTCTACCTACCTCCTCTCTCCCTTGCTCCCTGCCTCCCATGGCGCCCTCCCCTGCCCAAGCACCGACGGCCCTCCTCCTTTCTCTCCCCCACGCAAGGCGAGCAGTAGCAACAAGCCAGTTCCCTTTCCTGCTCCAAGCGCCACCGCTACTCCAACTCCGGCCATCGGACCTGGTTCTCCGCGCACCTCCCTGCTTCGGCGTGTCAAGCCGTGCCACCTCGGGGTCCAAATCGCGCCACGCTGTGCTGGCCATCACTGACTCCGCCCCTGGCCACTGCTTCGTCTGTCGTCGCGCGGTCGCTGCTCGCCAGCCACGCGCCGCCTGGACGAGTTGCCCTGCCTCCAGCAGCCATGGCGCCCCCGGCCTCCTCATCTTCCTTGGTGAGCACTACTCTCTTTTCTTCTGCGCTCTGCAGCTCCCAGCCCATGGCGTCGTTCCTTTCCGCTCACCTGTCTCCTCTTCATACAGACACGACAACCGGCCACCATGGAGCACGCCTCCCTGCTCTTTGCTGCAAGACGACGCCCGCTTGGTGTTTGACGAATTGTCCGGGACATGAGCAGCAACAGAGTGGCCTCTTCACCGTACCTGTCCTTTACCTGTTCATGAATCTTTCTGCCCTGTGCACAGGTTGTGCCTATGCTGCACACAAAATGCTCGAACTCTTGCCCCAAAGGTGATACCTTCATTCTTGGTTCAATTCATACCCTGAGTTATTGCATGTCAGTCTGACCGTCTTGTGATGATATGGTTGACCATTGCAATGACGGGGAACACGCATCAACATCGAGCGGAACTGCAACCCATGACGCTCCTCTACGCTCACCTATCGTTCGCTCATATTCCGCTAAGGTGAAAGCTTTACTCCTAGCTCTATTATGCTCTTGTATCTGCCGTGAAATTAATCTCACTCTTGATTGGTGGATTTGCTACAATCACATTCATGGACTGTACCGCAAGTCCGAAGATAGCGTCGATCGGCACGGTTACGCCTCGACACAGCATTAGCACGTTCCGGCATCGATTCTCGCCCCTCTCAGGCCCTCGGTGAGAACCTTGATCTTGTCTCCTATGATGCTGGCCTTTGAGCCGATGAACTAGTGTTTGTGATGTCCGGCCGTTGTGCCATTGAGGCTCCTCTTATGCACATGCCTGTCCGGCCTTTGTGCCGCATCTCTTTTGCAGGGCACGTTCTCTTTGTGCTATCACGATATGCCCTGGCACACACGCCGTGGACATAATCGTGTTGCACACACACAGCCAATCTAATCTCTTACGGCATGCACGGGCCGTGAGTTATCGCTCGGTCCAGTCGTTATGCTGCCGAAATTTCTAACTATCCTAATACACTAGATCATCGGCACGACCACAATCCTCTGGCTACTACGGGCTACACTCGTAGCATTGCCGATACTCTAAAGCTAGTACTCACTCAGCTCATGCGCGGCGACGAGCTCTCGCTCGCCACAGCCGTTACTCGCCACATTTAATCGAACTCTAGTGTTTGCACACGACCTCGAGCACTAGCTCGCCTCGGCCGTATCTGCCACTTCTAATTCATTTCTATCTTGCACATGGCAGCATGGCCCCGAGCGACTGCTTGCTTCGGCCATAGCTCGCATTCCTACCGTCCTCTTTTGGATTCCCTAAGCGCGACCGATGGTTTCCATGCATGGCTTCTTGAGCGAAGGAGTTAACCCGAGTGGTTTCGGTTGTTAGTTCATTATTACTGAATGGGCTCAGATTTGGATTCTATCCGACCCAATACGAGTAATATAAACTAAGTTGACCCTCTCATGCTTTAGTATTTATATGATCACTGTTGGAAATACACACCTCGTGGGTGGCGCACATCTCTCATCTCAATTGATAATTAATTTCTCTCATGAAATTCCGAGGAAGGGTGATGTGAGCATCACTCGTGGCTAGTATGCCCTGTTTTGACACGCTCCTAAGATCATTTCACTCACATAATCCTAGATTAATCATCGACACCCTTGCTTTCAAGGACTTAGTCAACATCACGTTATTCCGCCTACAACTCTTATCCAATGATCCTCTAATTCTAATCCGATCTTTCCTCCCATCGTCCTAATCTCTATTTTGTTATGTGCTGTATGCTTAGTTCTTATGTTGTGTTCTTTTCTCTGTTTTGTTGTTTGCGCCGAGTGGTACCGTTGGAGACTCAGGACGCGCATCGGAGGGTATAAGATCATGAAGACAAGGGAGACTACACCGGAGCTTGAGACCGATCAGCTCTACTCCAGGTCACCATTCAGACACTTCCCTGCTTCATAACAT
Organism: Paspalum notatum; assembly: GCA_022530915.1. Lineage (NCBI taxonomy): Eukaryota > Viridiplantae > Streptophyta > Magnoliopsida > Poales > Poaceae > Paspalum > Paspalum notatum. The sequence goes on from CM039688.1 coordinate 16,536,964, forward strand.
ATAGACACACAACTTGCTACTGCTGCTTTTATTATTTATGCTTGCTGTCAACCTAAAGATAGGGCGCCTGTTTCCATGTAGCAACTATTACCCTGCTTGTTACATCACCACCATTATACTACTATAACTAAGTAAAATGAACATGATGTGAGATTGGGTGATATGATGGTGGGATGTGATAACTCTTGGCATGTGTGAAGTGGGTGGGTATTTGAGAGTGAGATGGTGTGTGAGAATGGGTGGTGGGAGTCGGCACCGGAAATTATGGGAGAGACTAGAACTCTGCCCCGAGTGGAGAGAGGTGGGTGGTGGTGCGCGGCCCACCGCTGAGGGTGGCAACCGACCCCTGGAAGGCTTGCTCTCGCCAGTTAAGGACCGAGTAGGGGGACATGTCATCCGAAACTATGACTCGTGCATACCATGCGACCTCAGGCCCGGTTCTTGAACTTCCCCGAAGGGCATATTACTGTAGGCGTAAGGCGATAGAGTTGGGGGGCGATGGTGGGCTTGCGATGCAGCCACACGTCCCCGATAGACTCGACCCGTGGGGCCCCGGAATACTCGAGCTCACAGTCCTGAGAGTGCGGTGAATAGTATATCCGCACAGTTTTCTAGCTCAGGTAGGCAGGAAAGTGCCAGAAAGGGAAGTTCATCTATCGGTGCGGTGGGCCTGGGGTACTTTACCCCCGTCCCATCTCATGTGGGTACAGATGTACAAAAACCTCTGCAGAGTGTATAATCTATACGTATAGCCGCCGTCCCCGGTCAAAGGACGATCCCTTGGTGACCCTCCTCTAACTAGCATGGGTTTTCTTCTCTTCTCCCTCGAGTGATAGAACACCGGCTGAGGCCGTTGAGGATGGCCGGGTGGGAGCTTCCCATGCCGCAGAATTAGATGATGCTTGAGTGGGTGTTTTGGAAGAGGTGTTTGGTGGTGAGACGTGTATGTGTTGGTATGAGTGATGAGCAGGGGAACCGGCCGTGTGACCGAATTCCCGAATGGAACAATGTTATAATAATCTGGATAATACTACTATTTATGCATTGCGCTTGCATAGGAAGCCTAGAGCCTTCCACTTGTGCCAGTCCTTTTTATTTTTACACTGCCGCTTAGGGGAGTGTCTCAGGGTGGCCTGCGCTACTGGCGCGCAGGTTTGGGAAACGAGTTGAGAGACGACCACTCCTACGACGGCGGAGACGAGACGGATGAAGATGAGACGGACGGCGGTACTTCCCATGAAGGATGGTACGATTGAGGATCGCGGTGCTACGCTCAAGGATGCCTGTGGAGATGGACCCGAAGACTTACTTTCCGCTGCTAGAATACGATTTCTGCTTGATTTAGTCATGTTGGACTTGTACCGGCTTTGGCCAATATTGTTTAAATGTAATAATAATCGAAGTTCTGGTTGTGATATCGACTGATATATGTGATTCACGATAGCACTATGTATCCTGGGACTATCGTGAGAAGTAAAAGGCTTGGATTTCTGCATCGCGAAATCCAGGTCGTTTCAACCCCACTTTTGCTATTTCTGCTCATCTTCGATATCTGACATGTTTGCAACCATTTTATGTGTATTTTGGTACCTGCATCCAAATATTCATGTACATCTTGTGGAACTCATTAGTAGCATGGGTTAGTCCATATATTTCACTTGTTTAGCTTCATTTGGTGGATAATTGACGGTTGAAATCGTGAAATAACGACTGTCAACACCCCCCAAGCTTAGACCTTTGCTCGAGCAAAGCTATGACTGAAAGTGGATCAGGAGTTGCTACAATATCCAAGTGAAAGAAAATTCTTATATGCAACTAGATACTCAAACTTTTGCCCCAAGCAGTGAAATAATCAAACCTCACCTTGGTCATACCTGTGGTGCATTTTTTTGCTTACCTTGCCTTGGGTGGTTGAGAGACAGAACTAACTTGTTTGCAGGATTGAATCTAACTTATTCTTTTTGGATATCCTTCTTAGGTGTTTTCAAGATTTTCAAAACAAACATAAGCTTCCCCTTGGTACTCTCGATCGCTCAGAAGTGTTTCCTCACCAAGGGCTATGATTTTGGCCAACATTTTTCTACACTAAGGCTTTTGTGGAGCTTTAGGTGGGGGAGAATGTGGCACACTTAGAATGCTTATTTTGCTAAGCCAAAGATTGGACCAAAGAGTGTACTTTATCATTTCTTCTGTTTGATCACTGGAGTATGAGTGGTGGAACAAGTTGTCTCCTTCTCTAAATTTTCATCCCTATAGCCTTTATAGATTTGGAGTGGGTATGGAGCCTTATTTCTTTTTGCCATACTGGAACTTGCATGCTTTTCATTTTGCCGTGCTTTTGCATGCATTTTTTTTCTTTTTCCATGCTTTTGCATGCATTTTTTTTGGGCTCTATACCCTTACTCCTTGAGATTTGAAGGCTAGGGGATTATGAGAAATATTTGGAGACTTCTGGTGGATGCAAAGTCCTGAATGGATCACTTGCATTTGATTTTATACTTCAGCTATCAACAAAAGATGATATTTCTACTCAACGAGACTCAAAATTTGACAAAGCTCTTTGTAGTTGGTTTAGAACCTTTGAAGCATATATGGCTCTGGTAGGACTTTTTAATCATGGGGAGCTTTATTTTGTTATTTTCAAAGATAAAAACCTGAGATATCCATCTTACTTGGAACTTGAAAGAATCATCCCACTCTTTAAATCATATCATGTTCTCACAACAATTTAGGCTTGTTATCACAAATGGCATCCACAAGGTAAAACTTTTGGTTTACTTATCTTTATTCACCAACATAGGACTAAGTTAAGCATAAGTTGTCATGCAAGAATTAAACTATTCACTTGATAGAGCAACTATTCATCATTTCCAAAACGAAGCTAGTAAGTGAATTTAACATTTAAGCATGGGAGTTATTTATTGGGATACATATTTTTTTATATTTTTTTAACTACTGGAATTAAAAGATACAACGGGCACTTCTCTCACGGGTGAAGCAGATAGAAGTAGACATGAAGGTACAGGGGTGAACAAGGCGATGCTGGAACACACATACCTTAGCTATTGGTTCCCCCCCACCAAGCTTCAATGAAGCTTACTTGGGAAAGAACCCTTTTCAGTTGTAGTACATCAGGCTCTGCTCATGCAAGCAGTTGACAGTCGCTCTTGTCTCCAGGATCAAGTTGTGGTCGACTCCTTGTTGCTGCTGAATGTCGGCGAGGCTGTCCATCATCCCCAAGGTGCGATGCTCTTGGAGATCCAACGCCCCAAAGAGGGCGGTGAAGTTCTCATCGAGTTCGCCACCGGTATAGCGGGCAGAATGGGACGGACCTGCACCCTGACCATAAGAGTACTCACCTCCGCTATGATATGACGGTGTCGGGTTGGCGGAGGGCACAATGGAGTTCCACGAGCTGTGCCAGGAACCCTGTGGGTTGGCTTCCCAAGCAGGTGTGCTGGGATGAGCCCATGCAGGTGCGGCTCCTGGCTGCTGTGCATCCTCATTGGCTTTGCGGATTTGCTCCTCTGCTCGGCGTCGTTGGGCGCGAGTCATGACTCCGAAGACACTGTTTCTTCCTGGTTCTGGCTTGGGTTCCAGCTGCATAGTTAGTGTTCTCACCGAGTATAATTTGAGCTGCGGTGCTAGGAGCGGCAGCTCAAAGTCGGAGCCTCTAAAAGTCATGACGTAGTTCCCGTTTGTGTCCTTCCTCAAAAAGTGTGCCATCCCTTCGGGTGTCGGTGCGGAGCGTCATGAGGAATTCTTTGGTGAGTAGGATGATTCCTCCCTTTGGGATTTCTGCAAAGTCGCTCCACCCAATTGCCTGGAACACCTCGTTGAACTCCTCCCGCATGCCGGTGTCAACGAGGAAGTCCTCGTCGAAGCATTTGGTCAAGGCATAAGTCTTTTGGTTTAAAGACCTTAATGCCTTAACCTCATCTTGACCACGCGGCACGAGCTGCGAATCGAGGATGAGTATCGGCCGGTGGGTGGACGATGTCTGGAATTCTTCAAGCTCCTCCATGCTGATGGACATCCTCTCGGAGGCAGCATGCTGGCTTGCCGAGCCGGAGCCACTCTCCGAGGATGACCAGCGGATATGTTGTCCTGCCTTACTAACGGCCTTCTTCGCCTTCTTAAATGCGTTCTTCATCCTACAAGACACACAACAAATGCACGATACCCGAAGGATAGACGACAATAAAGATTAGCGTTAGCGGGTTAGTCGTCTAAAAAGCGTCCTTGTGGGGCAGAGCCTCCATAAAACGTTCTCGTCCTACTTCACAAAAGAGAGAGTATTGCCGGAATTTTTATTTGACTAACCAAATTTTATTCGGGCATTATTTTAACTAAGCTAGTGAGCTTAATAGATCACTAAGTGAGGGATTAGAGAGGGAGAAGGGAGAATTTGCAGCTTGCTGCTCGGTGCATCGAGTGAGGAAGCAGGGGGCAGTATTTATAGCTGGAAGGGAGCAAAGGGGAAGAGGAGATGGCCGGGCGGCCAGTGTGGGTGGCCGGGCGGCCATGATGCCCGGTCGGCCGGCCATGTCCCCGTGCTGAGCACTTGCTCTTTCGTGCAAGTGAGCTAAGGGAAGAGAGTGCACCGAAAGGGGGAAAGTTGAGGGTCCGGGCGGCCACTGAGCTTGGCCGGGCAGCCATGCATGACCATGCAGCAAGGACTAAAGGGAGAGGGAGAGCTAGAAGATGATGGTGCATGCGCTGAAAGCAGAAAGGGAGGCCGGGCGTCCACCCAGGGGGGTCGGGCGGCCAGGGCCTGGAGCCATTTGGCTCTGCCTCCTGCTCTCTCATGCTTGAGTGGGTGCCATCATAAGTGGAGGTTAAGGAGAGGTCAAAAGAGAAAGCAAAAGAGGTGAAGGGGAGAGAAGTGAGTGGAGAGAAAGAGAAAAAAGAGAGGGAGTGGAGAAAAGCAAGGGTGCTACTGCTGCCCTTCTATCCTATGCAAGAGGAAAGCAGAGGGGAGACCGAGGGGGGTGGTCGGCTAGCCACATGATGTGGGCGGCCGGCCACTAAATTTTTTTAAAAAAAATGCAAAAATTAAACTAATGCAACTGAAAATTAAGTGCAAAAAATCTAAACATGCAGTGGATTGAGAAAAAATTAAACTTTTGGCGGGAAAGTAAATATGCCGTCGATGGGTAGTGTGCCAATTTACCTTTTGGCGAGGGAAGCCCATGTCTTGCCCTTCGGAGTTTTATAGAAACTATAGCTGGGGGCTGCCTTCCACTGTGTTCTATTTCTTTTACGCCGCCTTGCTGTCAATTTGTCCTCGGCGTCGACCTTATTCTCGGTTGCTGGTTCGGTTGGCCACTTTGGCGTAGTCAATTTGCTTTCAGAACCGTGTCTTTTCTCAGGAGCTTTGCCTCCTGGTGCAGTTCTGGGCCTGTCGCACCTCGTCTCTTGGCTTGTTGATCTTCTACTTTGCATTGCCCTCTCATACTTCTTTTGTTGAATTTCAGACTCGATTTTCAATTTCTTCAGCATAAATGCCACGAGACTGTCTTCTTTGGAATTTGATGGATTGGTCCCGGTATTGGCCTTGGGTTCATCTTTCTTGGCCTGGCACTTGAAAGTCTTCACCTTGTTGCATTGTTCCACTTTTGGTTTGAAGGCAAATGTTTTCTTCTTTCCGTTAATGTTCAGGTGAACCTTTCCTGCTCCAACGTCGATTGTTGCATCGGCGGTGCTCAAAAACGGTCGCCCAAGGATGAGTGGGGTTTTTGAGTCAATCTCCATATCCAGCACCACAAAGTCTACTGGAATGAGAAAATTCTGGATTCTCACTGGAACATTCTCTGCCACTCCTTCGGGGTAACGGACGGATTGATCCGCAAGCTGTAAACACATAGCTGTGGGAGCGAGTGCGTCATGATTCAGCTTGTCGAAGATGACCTTCGGCATTACGCTGACACTGGCTCCAAGGTCGCACAATGCTTGATCAAAGTGCTGGGTACCAATCGAGCATGAGATGGTAGGGCTTCCAGGGTCCTTTCTCTTGAGTATAGCTGCGCTACACTCTTCCGTTAAGTGCACAATTTCCGTTGACGGTAGGGGTTTCTTGTTGTTGAGGATGTCCTTTAAGTACTTGGCATATGTCGGTACCTGCATAGCATCTAGCAGGGGTATGTTGACATAAAGCTTTTTAATGACCTCAACGAACTTACTATATTGTTCGTCAGCGGCAGCCTTCTTGTTTCTCGGAAGAAATGGTAGCACCGTTGTGTCATAGAACTCATGGGGTAGATGTTTCGATGCTGGTTTTTCCCCCTTGCCAGTTGAATCTTCATCTCGAACCTTGTCTTCTGACTCGGCAGCCTTCTCCTGCGCTTTACCTGCATGACTAGGAGATGGGGGGTCCTGTGTGGACTTTTCACCCCTAGTGGTTACTGCATTTATGTGCTCCTTGGGAGGAGCTTCAGGTTGTCCAGGCAGCTTGCCCGCATTTGCATTAGGCAAAGCAGCAGCCAACTGAGCTATCTGAGTTTCCAGCATTTTATTGAAGCTAAGTTGGTTTTTCATAGCACTATTCAAAGTTTCCATTTGCAAAGATATAGATTCAAACAACCTATCATTAGCTTGGAACTTTTTACTAATGCTATCATTCACAGCTTTTTGATCAAAACTATAATTATTCTTAGAAAATTGCTGTGAACTCGAAGAGTTACCTTGCTCAGAGAAAGGGAGACTTGGTCTTGAGTTCCATCCAGGCTAAGGACGATTCCCGTTGAAGCCATTGGTACTGTTACCGATGAAGTTCGCATCTTCGGGTTGCGTCTCAGGGCAACTGTTCCCTGAGTGTCCTGTATTCCCACAGACTTCGCAAGTCATGTGAGAGTCGAGGGCGTGCACCGGAGTGGCTTCTGGAGCGTCGTTTAGCTTCTTCAGCAGCAAGTCCATCTTTGCAGCAAGCATGTCAGTGCTCTCGATCTGATGGACGCCACAGGAATGGGTACTAAACCTCTCTTCTCTCCATCCTTGATTGGTGGCCATCTTCTCAATGAGATTCTTGGCCGCCGCAATACTCAAGGAGAGGAAGGATCCTCCAGCAGCTGCATTCAGGTGTTCTTGAGCTGAGCGGTTGAGCCCATGAAAGAAACTTTGAATGATCAGCCACTCTTGCATTCCGTGGTGGGGGCAAGCTGCAATGTATTCTTGCAGTTGTTCCCAAGCTTCAGCCACAGTTTCATCTGAGAGCTGTTGGAAGCTCGAGATTTTGTTCCTCAACGCGTTAGTTTTCCCTAGCGGGAAATACTTCGCGAAGAATGCATCGGAACATGCGTTCCAAGTTGTGAGTGTTGCTCGGTTGAGGTAGAACCACTATTTTGCTTTCCCAACAAGAGAGAAGGGAAAGAGACGAAGCTTGATGGCGTCCGGTGATGCTCCTTTCATGTTGAACGTGCTGCAAATCTCCAAGAATTGTTGCAGATGATTATTGGCATCTTCCGTAGCCAGTCCGCAGAAAGGGATAGCTTGAACCATGTGAATCACCCCCGGTTTGAGTTCAAAATCCTCTCCCACTTGAACATCAGGTCCCTTGGGGATATTGCTACTCGAGGGGATGGAGAACTCATGGATAGTCTTTTCGGCATGGTGGTGAAACGTGGAGTACTGGACGAAGTACTTGGTTCTAGCTCCCTAGGTACAGGTCTCTGTCCGTGGATAGTCTTGCGACGGACTTTCCGAAGCAGTGACTCTGGGTTGTCGTGGAAATTTACCGGCAGGTCGAAACCGGTCATACACCTCTCTGTTGCCACCACAACAAAACAACAGAGCAAAGTGATCCTGTTAACGACTAGCGGTAAAACCTATCAAGTATACAGATTCGAAATGAGATGTCAATTATCTTTTGGCCAATTGCTTCCCCGGCAACGGCGCCAGAAAAAGCTTGTTGACGTCTCTTAGCATAACAGATTTTACTCCGCAAGCGCACGGAGATTCGCTGTAGCTTTTTCACTCAAAGTATTCTGAGTATCGTAAATTTCCACAGAAAAGCGGTAGTCTCAAGAGTGTAATTGAATAAACTCAATCGAATGAACTGTAAACTTGGATAAATTATACCAACTAGTAGTTGAACAGGGGTAAACGTGATAAAGATAGGTGTATGGTGGAGGAGGATATCTATCTAAGCTATCTGTAGAAAGGTATAGTTGCCTGGGAGGACAACGAGCGAGATAAAGTCACCAAACTCTATTCTAATCGGCTGCAAAGATTATTAGTGTCTAACTAAGCTATCCAAGTAAACAAGCCAGGGTCTTGCATCGAGCGAAATTCCAGAGTCTCGAGGGTACCAGGGGGTAGATAGTATGTCCCGAAAGAGAGTCTGGCTAACACCTACGGGCCTCCCGAACGACGGGCCTGGACTGCACAGGCACACCACACGCTGTCACCGAGTGGGGCTACCAAGCAAAGCTGCGTGGAGAGGATGGCAAGCTATAAACGTGTTCAAGCGAAGCTTGAACAACGATAGATCGTCCTTGATCAGTGGAGAGGATCTAGCCAGAGCCTAGCGTCTAAGTCTAGGGTTGAGTTATAGCACCCGCAAGAATAACAAGACTTGAATAACTAAGTGAAACACAATCTAAGCCTAGCAAGTATGCAAAATAAAGGTACACCACACTTGCAGGAGATAGAAATAAAGTAAAATATAACTGAATTATATTGAAGATAATCTGAATCCAAAAGATACAAGAGTTCTACCACAGACTCGAAGATAACTCCGGAGACTCCGAGGCAAAGCTCGACTCAACTCTAACTCTCAGGACTATCCTAACTACTAAGGAAAGAGTGAAGCACTCTTAGATAGACTCTCAACTCAACTCTCCTTCACTCCACCCTTTGCAAATGAGCTCCCGGGGTCTATTTATAACCTAAGAAATGAGGGGGGTATTTATATGTGCACTAGGTCGGTGGAGGGACCAAATCGGTGGCCGGCCGACCTAGATGGGTGGTCGGGCGGCCACCCCCCATGGCCAGGCGGCTATGGGATCCACCGCCTTAGTTGATCCAATGGCTGAGCTTGCTCCCCCACGTCGGTTGGCAGTTAGAACGGTTGGTTGCACGTGAAAAATGTGTCGAGGGGTGGTCGGCCGGCCATGGCACGTGGTCGGGCGGCCACGTGTCTGCCTCCGATTTTGTGCATGTTGCTTCCCTTGGATCCTTGACATCACCAATCCTCGTCCCAACATTTTGTGGCCCTCAGATACATTGGATGCTCTCTTGTATGGTTGGATCTTCACTATTTTGTGTTTGTTTGCACATCGGATCGATGACATGGCACATGAAGTGGTCAAGGGACATTTCCACGTGGTCGTGGACCCGAAACCTCGTTGGAGGGTGGTCGGGCGGCCACCACCCATGGCCGAGCGGCCATGGTAAGTGGTCGGGCGGCCACCCCACTTTTGCCATTTCTGCTCATCTTCGATATGTGACATGTTTGCAACCATTTTATGTGTATTTTGGTACCTGCATCCAAATATTCATGTACATCTTGTGGAACTCATTAGTAGCATGGGTTAGTCCATATATTTCACTTGTTTAGCTTCATTTGGTGGATAATTGGCGGTTGAAATCGTGAAATAACGACCGTCAACAGTCGGCCGACCCACTGATGAGGCCTCTGGACCTACTGTTCAGGTCACCCGACCCACTGGTCAGGTCGCCCGACCTCAGTCTGGGTTGGCCAACCACACAACTTGAACAAAAATACGTATACCGCGTTGTCACGTCTCCCCAAGGCTCTCTTAACCAGAACGAACAAGCGCACGGGTCAAACCACAAAGAGGGGTGGCCGCCCGACCTAGCCCCCAGTCGCCCGACCTGGTGACAAGGTCGGCCGACCCTGGCTATGGGCTGGCCGGCCCACTCCCATCTCAAACCCGCATTTGGAGGTCAGGTTTGCACATTTTATTATTTGTACCTCTCAAATTTTGCGTTTGTTTTACGTGAAACCTTGGTAAATGATGCTCTACATGATCATGATGTCACATCTCACTTGTGCTTGCACCATGTTATTCCTCATGCTAGAGTAATCTTGCCTTTAGATACCTTTATGAATAGGAAACCACTTATGTTTAGTTTGTTGATTCATGAGAGATAAGATAATTGGATATAACTAAAGGAACCTCCCACATGAGTTAAGAGTTTTATTTGCAAAATAAAAAATAAGGATTCCATCTTGGATGATCTCAAGGTCTGATCCCGTCTCACCAGTGCCACATATGAAAATGAGAATTTGTACATTCATGCATCCCTGATTGCTTTGAGTCTTATCAAGATTTGTGCCATTAAAGAGTTCGAATCATTTGAGAATTTTGGCCTTCACATGCACGTTCCATGAAATAAAGTCTCTCAAAAAGGTGTGCAGTAAAATGTCAATGATCCCATCCAAGTTCCGTTTGAAAGAAAGAGAGGCATGGAAGTCGAAAAAAGAAGAGAAAATTATGAAAAAAAATGATGTGAAAAGAAAAAAAAAAGACTCCATGCCCTCTACTCAAACATGGGATTCAAAACAAACACCTGCAAGAGACAAGTCCTTACATTGCATTTGCACTTGGCCAAATCTCACTTGATTATGAATTCTTTCTTGACACTTGATTTGATTAGACAATATAAGCATGACAGGATGGCATCTTTCGTTCAACTACCAAAAGCTCCACAAAAGCCTCAGTAGTATAGAATGTGAGGAATATAAAATTCTTGCAAGGACACCTTGTCCTATGAGTGACTGAGAGATGGACTTGAGATCAGAAAAGTTGGCATGCCCTGTTTTGAAAATCTTGAAAATCTCTTTACTTATGTGGTGTGGGAATCTGAAGTTAACTCTGATATATTCTTGTTCCATGTCTCAACATTTCAAAACTTAAGTGTAGACACCATTGAAATCTTGGGCAAGATGAAATAGTCGGGAGTAACCTTGTGCTTGCTATGGTGGTTGTTGATGTTATGCCCTTTCCACTTGCGCTTAACTCTCTTCTTTGCTCGAGGACGAGCAAAGGTTTAAGTGTGGGGGGTGTTGGCGGTCGATAAAACTCATTTCGACCACCAACATTTTATGTTTTAGAGTATACTTTACCAAGTTTTCATTAATCTCTAACTAGTTCCACGAGTTGTGCATAAAGGTTGTATGCAGGAGCTTTACACATTCAAAACTACATGAAAATGGACAAACAAAGGCAATGAGGCAAAAGAGAAATGGGCCAGGAAACACAGGCCGGCCGACCACCATCACAGGTCGGCCAACCTGGGTGTAGTCGGCCGACCAGGTCGGCCGACCTGAGGTCTATCAGCCTCAAGGCCAGGTCGGCCGACCACAGGCCGATGGTCGGCCGACCTAGGAGCCTGGTCGGCCGACCTCCCTCCCTAGTCACCCGACCTTGCCACATTACCAAATTCGACCTGCATGCAAAGAAACACAAAACATGTTAAATGCAACCATCGGATCAAGAATCCAATGCATCCAAGGGCCGAAAGGACTCCGCACAAAGGATCAATGACGTCAGCAATCCGAGGGAGAAAAGATGCAGCCAATCAGAGGTCACCCGATCTTATCCCAAGGTCAGCCGACCTAGTACTGACCTCGTTTTGCACGTGCCTCAACCACCACAACCGCCAACCGACATTCAGAGCAAATCACAGTAGAAGGATCAAGGAAGGCGGTGCACCGGATGGTCACCCAACCTCCTGGGTGGCCGGCCGACTTACCCCCCAGGTCGGCCGACCACCGACCTATGCCCAACCGACCTTCCACACCTATAAATACCCCCTCGTCCATCTAGGCTATAAATACCCCCCGGGAGGTCATTTGCAAGGTGTGGTGGATCAAGATAACACTAGTGTGGTTGTGTAGTTGAGTGTAGAGTATAGTAGCGAAGCCACCCTTGGCATTGTAGAGAAAGCCAAGTTGTATCAAGGGTGAGTAGTGAGTTGTAGACTGAAGAAGTCGGAATTCTCTATTGGTCTTCTATTCCCGAGGTCTTATTCTTAGAGGAATTATTACTCTATTTCCAGGATACAGTAAAGTTCCTTGCTCCTTTCTTTATTTATTTCATACTTACTTTATTTACATACTCAGTGCTTTGCTCAGTAGTTTACGGGTGCCAAGTGTGCTCTGTGTAGTTTAGCTATACAGTTGTGCTTGCTCTCAGACTTCGAACCTGTGTAGTAGTAAACTCGGTTGTGTAGACGTGGTGTCTAGACTAGAGTTTGCTTTGGAAGGTGTCTTGTCCCACGCAGCTTTGGTGGTAGATCCGCTTGGTGACAGCGATCGTGTACCCTGTGTACTCCACCCCGTCGTCCGGATAAGTAGTCATCGATGCATAGCTGAGTTCTGTAGTGCCCGCCTTTCTCATCTGGGTTATCAGCACTCTGGTGTCCGGAAGTGGTTCTATAGGCTTAGTGTCCAAGTAAACCTGCTGAGTAAAACACTAGTTTGTTTAGTAAAGTTAAGTTGTTTTATTTAAAGTAGTGAACCTGCTCTACTCTGCCCTTTACCTCTACCTTGCTGGCTTTACTGTTCGGTTCTACCTGTTCTACGTTGAGTTACTCCTCGTTCCTCGTGGATTTCAATACTCTAGAATACTCTTGGGTGAAAAGCTACAACGTGTTTCCGTGCGCTTGCGGATCTATATCAATAGGCTAAGAAACGCCAACAATAGGTTGAACCATTCCACCTTTTCATTACTCGGCACAGCGAGCATCCACCTACCCGATCATCTCCACGAATCCCGGGACCTAGGTAACTGCAAGATGCAAGTTACCCGTTCGCCCGGCCCTTTAAATGGCAAATCCCGACTCGTGGGTCATTTGCTGGGGTTCTCCCCCATTTTATTTAAAGACCACACACACCTATTCACATCCTAAACCCATCATATTCCATATCCATAATCCAACATAACTTTAAGATTATGATAGATAGTTAAGTGAGCGATCCCACCTATGCGCGCTACATCTAAAATAGGCTTAGGTGGCTATATAATTGGTGGGGTTACCTTAGCAAGCAAAATATGCAAGTTTTATGTGTTTATCAGGCTTGGGTTGAGGTTGTAAAACATAGGAAATTTATTCATTAAGTGGGGATTCCAGTGGGCTTGCCGTTCGTTTTGTTGAAGCGGCGGATTAATTAACTCCTGGGCGCATTGGGCGCTGATCCTCGCGTAGTATGCTGCGAGGGGTAGGCTGAATGGACTCTCCGGTAAAGCCTACGTGCACAAACAAGAAAATATACAACACAATCGAGGTATAATATGAGCTCTACTTTATTTGGAGGGGTGATGGGAGTGATAGGATGTTTGGAATGGGTATGGACTATATGGTGGTTTATCAGTGGCACTTACCAGCAGCGTTGTTTCTGGTAAGGAGCTAGATGCAGCAAGTTGGGTGGCGAGCTGCCGGCCACGCTGGCGTCTACGGTAGTGGGGAGTGGACGGCTATGGCGGAAAGAAAAATGGCGAGAGGGCGGCCGCTTGGTGATGTTGGGGAGGATCAAAAAGTAAGACTTGATGGAAAACAATGGAAGTGATTTCTCAGATGATTTTCGGTATCGTCATCATCCGAATTTGAGAATTGGAAAAAAAACCAAGGCAGGCTCCTTTTGGGTTGATAGAAAGTTGGAGAGGAACGGCATCAATCACTAGGCACATAATATTTATGCGAATGTGAAGCGCTGACTGGACGTAGAATGATGTCATGTTGGCATGATGGCGTTTTTTGGCCAGAGGAAAAGGTTATGAAAGGTGTATGGATAGATAGAACTTGAGTTTAGATGAATTTAGGCTCAAGAATTGCCTAAATCGGAGTTCAAATGGAGAAGATATGTAATATTTAGTGGAAGGAGGTAGGTTTATTTACTAGAGAAAGCTCAAGGGGCAGAAGCAGACTTTTCCTTGATGAACTCCTTGTTTTTGACCCAGGGGAAAACAAGTTGGGCCGAGGGCGGCTTTCAGCCCGAGGCGGCCCATGCCCACAGCGCGCAGCCTTGTTGGGTCGGCCCAAGCGGTAGGGGGGTGGCGTGACGGCGCAGCGACGCCATCTGGTGCGGGACCCACGCGTCAGCGGCAGTGGGGGGTGACACCGTGAGGATGGACGGCGGTTGGTCGGGTTGAACCGAGGTGGTTCGGTCGGACCGGGCTGCGGCAGTCCGAACGCCGGCGGTTCTCATTGGCGGCGGCGGTTCTGGCAACGATGTTGGTGGCGCGAGCACCAGGGCGAGGGGCGATTCCTTCAGGGGTATCGTGGACACGGATTTGTGGGCAGAGGGAAGGTGCCCGCGATGATGGCGCGGTTGCACGTCGGCGGCAGGTAGAGGTGCACGTGCGGCGGCACTGGTGGAGGGTGGAAGGGCTGTGGTGTGGTGCCGGCGTGGTAGCGGGTGGCGTGGTGGAGATTGGGGTGCAGCGAATCGAAGAATGGTGGCTGGTGGTTGAGGGATTCGGCCGGTGGCGTGGTGGCAATGGCGTTCACCGTGGCGGCACGGATGTGGCGCTCGGAGGGCCAGAGAGCTTCGGCCGAGGAGGGAGAAAGGCGTGTATGCGGCTAGTGATGCCCAGAAGTGCCCGGGGTTGGTCACGTCGTGCCAGTGTGTGGGTGATGGTGAGATGGAGCGACGACGAGGCTCGGGTAGCCATTTATAAGCGCGGGAAGGAGACGAAGGTGGGCTGGGGGAACGACATCCGTGCCGGTGGGACGAGACTCCATAGCGGCGCAACAAGAAAGGGGCAGGGCCGGCGGTGGGCCAGGATGGCACACGGCGCCATCCGCGCATGCACTGCGCGTGCCCGACGGAAGGAGGAAGAAGCCAAGGAGAGGTGGAGGGAGGCTGACGGGTGGGACCCGCCTGATAGAGAGAGGAGGGCGCAGCGGGTGGCTGGCAGGCCGAGGCGGGGAAGATGGGTCAGGGCTGGGCTAGGCCGAAAGAGGCGAGAGAAGAGAGGTGGTGGGCTGCGTGGAGGGGAAGTTGGCCCAATGGGTTTTTCACCTTTTTCCAGATTTTGTATTTGGGATTTTGGTAGAGATTTTGTGGAGGAAATAGGTGATGAAACATGTGAAGAATTTGGTGGAGAATATTTTGGGTAGACAGAGTTTGAGAGATATTTGGTGGGGTATATTTTAAAATATTGGATATTTTTGTTGACCTCATTAAAACACACAACAACAAGCAAGGTTTTGGAAATTTTATTTTGAATTAGGGAGAGATCGGATAAAATTTTCCGGCGCTAAATTTCAGGGTGTTACATTGGTGTGACGTCGGTAGTGAGGAGGAGACGCGGTGATCTGCGGAGGAGAGGAAGCGGCGGCATCACGGTGTGAAGGAAGGGTCTCGTTGGACAAGCATATTGCAGTGCGTGATTTGGTTTTGGGCCATGGGTGGAAACCTTTTGGAACCAAACCATGGAGGTCCATGCCAAACTTCTCCAGACCATTGCTCTACCAAACACCAACCAGATTAGCCCATATCCACATATCGAACCATTCCCACCAGCCCATCCTCTGCTAGAAGAAAAGCCAGACCAATAAAACCGGTTGGAACCTGACCGTTACCAGGTTTACTTACTACTAAAGGAAACTAACTAACATAAATCGACCAAGCATGACTCTTATAGGCTCAAGCCTTCAAGATCCACCAAATGGACATCTTGATGGGCTGGCCTTTCTTAACAGCTTGCTCCCTCCATCCCAAAACTAATGTCGCTTTAGGACCCCAAGGCAGAAACAGCAGATATGCAAAAAGACCAATATGCCTTCAGTCTTTTGCTCCGGTCTGCCCATCCGCCCGCCTGCCGCTGCCTCACCGGTCTCCCCGGCTACCACCCGGCTCGCAGCCACGCCGCGCACTTCGCGTCCCTACCTGCCACGCAGTCCGCCCGGCCGCTGCCGCCGCCTCGCCCCACAAGGAGGTGGAGGGAGCCGACCGCCGAAGGCGCAGCCGCAGCCGTGCGGATCTGCGAGAGTCGGCGGAGGAAGGAGAGAGGAGAGGGGAAACCCGGCGATGAAGAGAACCAGAGGAGGGCGCCGTGGCGGATCTGCCCCATTACCCCTGCCAGCGGTGGATCCTGCTGTGCCCGCTCCCCCATCTCTGCCTCCCTAGTCGGTCCTCCGCCTGGCCCTCTAGGTCGCGGCCATCTCCCTAGCGGCTCTGGTCTCTCCCTCGCTGTCGCCGCACAGCCTCTCCCTCGCGGAGGGGGCAGCGATGGAGGCGGCGACAGAGGGACCAGCGAGGGATGGGGGTAGTGAGGGAGGCGGCCATGGAGGAAGGTGGCTGCGAAGGGGGTTGGTGATGGACGCGGCGGCGCTGGAGGCCGGTGCAGAGGGGCAGGAAGGCGGGGATGGATGCGGCCGCGGGGTTAGGGGCACCGACGGAGAAAGGAGCGGTTGTGGAGGAGAGAGAGGCGCATACGACTTTAGTTTTGGGACAAACTCTCAATGCGCAGATGGCTTTAGTTTTGGGATAGAGGGAGTATTTCCTAGTCCTTGTCCAAGATCTGGCGCTAATAGCTATACCATAAAAATGTTGCAATTCTTTGAACCATACCGCTTATGTGAATTCTCTATTACCTAAGACACTTGTACCCTTCCTCTGCATGTCCTTCAGGGCTCTTGTAGTTAGTCCCTTGCCTACTGTGTGTTGTCTGACTTCTCCACTACCGATATTGTCATAGGGGCAGTTCGGTATCATGTAGGCAAACAAGAAAGGAGGCAATAGGCGAATAGACTTCTCAGCAACGGACATCCCCAGTTGAAGGTGGCTTGGCCTAACTTAAAAGGCTTGTCTATCCAGTGTTCCTCCACTATTCCAACTATTGCTTAAAAGGCTTGCCTATCTATGTTACTCCACTATTCCAACTACCTTTGTCTTTCTACAGTAACGCTATAGTGTTTAGGCAAACTTTTACCCAATCCCATTGGGGATAGCCTAAGCAGAACTTGGCCTAGTAGTAGGTGAATTGGAGGGTGTGTGTCAGTGTGTGGCCAGCAGATTTGCATGCACTGATAGCATTGGGGTTGTCGCCTTGATGGAGAAGTGCAAAGGATCTCATGGTAGATGAGGCCACGCCATGGCTACAAAGGTGGTGATGTGGGTAGAAAGGGGCAAGAGGTGGGCTTGAGGTGGATGCATGATGCAAGGGGCAATCGGAGGAGGGTTTACAAAGTGCTAAAAGACCCGTACAGCTTCGATCTAATAGGCCTCACCCGTAGAGCGATGATGGCTTGGCTTTGCCCAACATTAGTCCCTACCTCGTGGCATTGGCCCTTACTTTGGCTCGTAGGGCAACGTGACAGGTGTGATTCTAGGAACATAATTAGGCTTCCTCAAATGTAGGATCAACTGATTTTCAAAAAAAAAAATTAGGATCAACCACAAATAAAGGTTAAAAATAAAAATTGAACTAACAAAACCTCACAAAATGGTAGATACCAATAGTGTTTTCAACTTTTGAACATAGCTAGCAAAAATGCCCGTGCGTTGCAACGGGAGAAAAAGAATCCTTAAGCACATCTAGATCAATACATATAAAAATAGCCTCTCAAATAAATTTCATATCCTATTGTACTTGCACGTGATCGAAATTGAAGTGGTGTTAGTTTGGGAAGAAATATTATATATTGCTTTCCAGCAATATATAGAACATCGAAACAGAGTCTATATACGACATGGGTATCCGTTTTCACGTAGGCTGCTCCTGCCATCTGAATCGGGTTTTCGAATAAATTGTAGGCCATATTGTCTTCACGATTTCCGTTAATTGCAAGCTAATTTTAGAATGATGTCAATTGGGTTGAAAAGATTGGATTGGAAAGGTTGTTATTTTAACTTTCAATCGATATATAGAACGCCAAAAACAGAGTCTGTATGTGATCTGGGCATCCGTTTTCGCGTGGACTGCTCCTGCACTCCGAGCTCGCGAATAAATTGCACGTCATATTGTTTCAAAGATTTCCGTTTACTGAGACCGAATTTTAAAGTGGTTTTAGCTTTATTGGAAAGGTTATTATTTTAGAAATCTCCATCGATATATAAAACATTGAAAATAGAGTCCGTATGCGACTTGGACGTCCGTCTTCACGTGGGCTCCTTCTGCAGTTCGACGTCATATATAGCTGCGATTCGGATTATCCGATACAAGATTGGGAGGGACTGACCAAACGGGTCCACCTGTCATAATGGACCGAAAAACTGATAGACCAAAAAACCTTATTTGTTTTAATATTAGACTAGCAAAAGTACCCATGCATTGCAACGGGTGACGACTATATTGATATAGCAATTTTAATAAACATTATACTCTTTGATAATTGGTGTCGATCGCCTCACTCAATACGCTACTTTGTATCCTCGTTGTTTGGGCATAGCAATGGACCAGAAGGCAAGGTCGAGATGACCGGCCTGACTCAGTGAGACCAACTCCCTCCATGTCTCCTAAAAGAAATATTCCAACCTCCCTAAAAGATCCCCTCCATATCAATTATACAATTTACTTAGTAATCAATTCATATAATAAATCCAACAAGTGATTAATTGTTTAATTTTCTTGAACACGGTCATTTAATGTGTTTTACTAAAATGTACCGTCAAACGAGTATATCTTTTTTTGCCTTTTCTTTCTTATATAATATTTCTCCTAAAAGCATAAAACTAATAATCGTCACATACCGCTCTTGTGTACTCCGTAGGACTTTCTTGATCCATCCCTCGCCTTCTTTGATTAAATAAAAATTATTGATTACTACGTTTCATTAAATATTTCTTAGAAAATCTAGAGACGATGCCTTTTTTTAACATCCCTCAAAGCATGCTTAAAACTGAATAACACTTATGGAAAATCATTAATTTTCAGTTTAAATATACAAACTTCATTTAAAACTTTAACCTTAGACTTAAATCAGAAAATGATGCAATAATATTGAAAAGACTCAAAATTTGTCACATGGGTAGGTCCAGTTGCGTCTCGAACTCACATATGCACGCGTGGCCCCGCGGCCCAACTGTGGCCCAATGCGGGAGCGTTTAGAGCCGTTGGATCAGGTGGACGGCCATGATTCAATCAAACGGACATTTAACCACAAACCTAAGGCTGTCTCCAATAATACTCTTCAAATCTCATTCCTTATCACTATTCTCATTGCCTTTCTCTCTGTCTACAGTGCAGCATTTATATCAAACGATGCAAAACAGTGTTTCAGAAAACCCTTTAAAAATTCTCATCGGGGACAGCCTAAAAAACTCACTCCCGTCTCTCGTTGTCTCACCCCATCACCCGGGCAGCGCTGAGCCGCTGACGAGGTTTGTCCTCGCGTTTTTTCCTCCCTCTCTCTCTTCCTTCCCTCTCTCTTCCGGCGGCCGCCAGCAGCGAGCGTGCAATCAGAGCCTTCGTCTTCTCTGCAGGGGGCGAAGGTGGTGGCAGGACCGTATCCAGCCGGCATCAGCTTTTGTTTTTTCCCTGTTTCTCAGATGTTTACCTGCCGTTGTTCCAATCGATCCAAATGGTCTCGTTCTTTCTTGCTTGTTCACTGTTCTTTTGTCCCTAACCGCTTGCTTTGCGCAGGCTTCACTGGATCCACCAGCACCAAGTTCCAGTTTGATCTATTTTTATCTCTTTTTTTTGCTTTCACATGTTCGTTTTTTCCCTCTCACATTCCTTCAGAGGTCCAAGATCCAGCCAATACAGCTTTTCGTGATTTCCATCTGCCACTCGATGTTCTTGCCCTCTCTATTCTTGCCAATTGGTGGTGTGATCGGTTGGAGCAATGAACATATGTACATTGCCTGGATATCATACGTCGATTCGGGATTATGTATGCTATATTTTGACCCAAATACAATAGGGCCTGTATTTTTTTATCCAAAGATCCATTGTATAATGGGCCCTGTAATAATCCTGTATTTTTTATCCAAAAATCACTACAAGAATTTCACTAGCATGACGGTTCTCTTTCGTCGTAGAACGTATAAAAACCGTCACAGACAAACATCTATGACATATCTAAATTCTGTCGTGTATTGAGCATTATAGATTGATTGGCTCAATGTAACAGTCGTAGATCAACAAAATCAATCCGTCATAAATCAATTGGACGGCCATTACTACACTACCGTTAAATATAGCTAGTGACAAAAAATAAAATGTCACAGATTAACATATTATCAAAAAATTACCACAATTTGTTTCCGTTTAATGTTTAGCACCAATGCATTAACATTCATCACATATACAACAATAATACAAATATATATTTATTTATTCATATATCAGAATCAACCATTGTCACATAAATCATGATACAAATCTGCCTAAGTATACCCAGAATTTCAATTAGTTCATAATTGTAACTACAAGAAATTCAGATCTAGGATCCTTACTACAAAGGAATCAACCTATATCTATACAAACCATGAACTACATACTAGCTAATCCATTGGCATACTGATCCTAACTTGGAACCGCAAAGGAATTCTTCGCAAGAGATTCCATCCTCAATAGCAAAGTTTCTCCGACAATCTTCTCAAACTCCTCTTCCATTGAGCATAGGTCCCTCTTGTCGTATCCCCATCTATCCTCTACTCTAGCAAGTGTTGGAAGGTATCTGCATAAACAAGATGTCAATCAGGTGGGTGCTGCCATTGTCATCAGGTGGTATCTGCATAAACAAGATGTGAATCACCAAATGCGACACTGAGTTTATTAACACACCGGTTTAAAGATTTTAAAGATGAGAAACAAACAACATAGAGATCTGATAATCAAAATGTAACTGTCTAACCTGAACTAAATTGGTAGACCCCCTTAACACATGGTTATAAGCTGAAGTAGTATTTACATCATCACTTTATATTAGTTGCAGAGCTTTAGTGACCTGAGATTGTATCTTACAGCAAGTTTCATCATAAAAAAAATGATGCAGAGATATTGCTGAAGAAACGGCATGTTCAATGTTTAATCACAAGATCATCTTGCGGCTACTGATAATGTTCCTAGAGTGACATCATCAAATGTAATATTAGTGAAGTGCTATGAAAAACTGAAATGCTAAATGAACATCTGCAGAAACAACATGCTTATCGTTTAATCACCAGGCCATCTGGTTGCCTGAAAACCAGCCACGTCTAAGCACCTGACCCACTAACCAACTAACTCCTAACTTGTAGGACTCAACAGACTCAATTCTATCCTATCAGCTTAACTGACGAAACTGAATGTAAAAAAGGAAAAATACACTGCAGGACTCTGAAACTAAAACTCTGAAGAAATGGTATGCAGGGTTATTTACTTCAGTCACATATCGTCAACTAATTAAGAGATTTGGTTTACCAGCAAGCATTCATAACAAGTAGAAACGTAAAATAAACTAGCTGATATACAGTGTCTCTGTACCTCTTGCTCTGAGGATTTGCTGACTTCTCTGAGGATTGTTTCATAGATCTAGAGCATTAGAAATCAAATAGCTCAAAGTCTCAACCTAACATCTTCGTGTAGGAGCTCAGAACCGAAACACTGTAGTAATAGAGCAGGAACCTTTCGCTCCACCAAGAGGTTGTGATTAGATCCAACCTGACAGAGCAAAGAGTTTTTCATTATTACCTTTCATGTCTTCTCTTCAGTGATGCACTAAGAGATAAACATCAGAGGGAGCAGTACTGCAATCTGAGCTTAAGCAGGAGGGGAAAAGCTTACCTAATTCTTCAGTTGAGATGTTATGCTGAGTTGGTCCATATCCTGTTTCTTTGTTGTGGTACTCAACAACTGCAAGGAGAACAAGCACATTGTAAGATTAAAACAATATACATTGATTGTTTCAGTGGGTATAATTGGCACACCTCATCACTTTTCTCTTCCTCAGAAGATAATTTATCGCCATCAATGGTGCTTGATTCTTCACCGATAAATGTGCGTGCTGCTATTGTCATATAACAAAGTACAATGACATTTTGAATGCTAGGGTAAATATCGTATAAATGCATAGTTCTAATGGGAAACACATGGTTGGCTCACATCAACTGAATGGAAGTAGCCAAATAAGTAATGCTAAAAATGGAATGCATGTTTATTTTACACGTAGGAATGCAGTAACCCGTGAGTGCAGCCACGCATACCAAGTAAATCTGCAAATTATCAGCAGATAAATCTTAAAGTAAATCAAATTCAAGTCCTCACACAATTGGCTTGCGAAGGCCTGGATCGACAACTATGTCATCCATATTGAGCTCAATCCGTTCTAGCTGAAATACAACCAAGTTCTCTTTAGTAGTAATCTTTGAAGTCGAAGCATCCTTTTTAATAAGGAATTTATCCATTCTAGCTGAAATACAAATTAATTCTTAGCAAATAATGCATGATGACATGATCTAATTACTAATGTAGTCTGTAGAGAAGTAAAGAAAGAGGAGTAGATACATCCATACCTAGCTAACTCCTCTCAGTCACAGGAAATGGGGAGCAGCTCCGGCTTCCGGCCGTTCGGCGAGCAGCAGACTGGGGTCTTGCCGTCTTGGGGAGCAGCTCCGCCGAGCTGGACTCAGCCAGGGAGCCAGCACCGCAGGGATCTGGGGCGCCGCCGCGCCACCGAGCACCAGCTGCCCGCTGCCGCACTGAGGCTCGGGCGCCGCCCGCCGCGAGCGCCTAGCAGCTGGTGCAAGGGGCGAGTCGCAAGCTCATCGGAGCCCGGAATCCTTGGTGAGGTGGCGGCGGCCGGACGTAGATTCGGAGCCGGGGCCGGCCGGGGCGATGGCGGTCAGCCGGCAGAGAGGCGGCGAAAGGACCGGGGTCAGCCGGGGTGGGCAGGGCGGCTGCGGCCCGCGTGGCGCTCGCTCGCGCTCTCCTCTCGGGGTGGCAGCAGCGACTGGGGCGTCGCGAGGAGCCGGGGCCGGCCCCGCGTTTGGATCCCATCAAATTGCACAAGCCGGATTGTAGAATCTGAACTGTTTACAAGCTAGCTTGTACACGACGAGTTGAGGGGTTGTTTGGGTACCCAGAATGATGGTCTGGCTGCAAACTTTGGTCCCACATGTTCTTTTTTTTTTTTATTCATCCCACCGCTGCAGATGCTTTTACTTTAGATGCGGCGATATTCTGGGTACGACATTTGATCAAAATGCCAGGAGAGATAGGAAGGACTTCTGAAAACATGAGGGCGTTTTGGTAATTTTGCAGCCCACAAGCTGGTGCAAGCTACTCGCTTCTAGCTTGCTGGGTTGTGCAATCTCCGGTCCCAGATTCTACAAGCAATTTTACAATTTGTTAGCGTTCGGATCATTGATCAGCTTTTGCCATCCAGATTTTACAATCTGAAAGGATTCTAACAGGCCTAAACAAACTATGACGTCACGTGAAAACGTCATGTATCAACAACAATCTTGTAGTGAATCCATTGTATAATGGGCCTTGTAATTCATTAACGTGCCTATCTATCAATCAGAATCGCGCATGAGAACAGACGGCATCCGGATCCGGAAGGGGAACGATGTACTGCTATAGTAGCAAGATGCCCGAAGGTCCAGATGACGGACGGCTGCCGACTGATTCAGGCTAGGAGACTGGCAGGTAGGGCCCACCTGTCAGGACGGATAGATATAGATTAGCAAAGATCGAACCTTTTCTAATTGTACGGATCCAAAATTTCCTATTAGTAACAAGTGTGCAATTTTGAAATCGCCCAAGGTGCTCAAACATTTTCTGAAACATTATTGCTCGCGATTTGTAACGCCAACCTGATAATTGAATCTTTAGCCCTGGATGTTGACGTGGAAAATAAGCTTGTACGTCTATTAGTTCAACTTGACGTCTCTTAGCGTAACAAATTTTACTTCGCACCCTGGATGTTGACGTGGAAAATAAGCTTGTACGTCTATTAGTTCAACTTGACGTCTCTTAGCGTAACAAATTTTACTTCGCAAACGCACGGAGATTCGCCGTAGTTTTTTCACTCAGAGTATTCCGAGTATCGTAAAAATCCACAGGAAAACGAGGACGAATAAGTGGAATGAAATGTCAAACTTTCAAGCAGTACTATAACTTAGATAAAACACCAGCTATTCTTGCAACGGGGTAAGATATCAAGATAGTGTACGGTGGGAAGAGTAAAACAGGGACTAAAGAAGCCTAACACTTAGGTAGCTATCTGAAAGGACAACGAGTGAGATTAGATTTCCAAATTCTACTACTTAACCGCTGCAGAGAAGTATTCGCGGTTGAACTAAGTTAATTGAAAACAAGCTAGGATCTTGCATCGAGCGAAATTCCGGCAACTCGAGGGGTCAAGGGGTAGATAGTAGACCTCCGAAGGAGACTCGGCTAACGTCTACGGGCTTACCGAACGACAGGGTGGAATACTGAGACCTCTGGAGCTGTCACCTAGAGAGGCTACCAACCAGATCTGCGTGGGTAAAATGGCACGCTATACTAGTGTTCAAGTAAGAATTTGAACACTAAAGATCTTCCTTTTTCAGAGGACGAGAACTAACTTAATCTTAGATCAAAAACCTAAGACAAGCTTATAGCACCGTCAAGTCTAATAGAATTCAGATAACTTAAGAACAACACAAACCTAAGCCTTGGATCTAGTGTGCAATAAAGGTACACCACACTAGGCTAGCGTTAAGAAGTAAAGTAAAGTATAATAGAAGATAGAACAATGATATATATTATCCTAGAGTAACACAGTAAGTAAATGCTCATGTGTTGCCACCTAACTACCATAGGCACCAATAAATTTGCAATGCTACACCATGCAATCACATGACGATTGTGTTCATAAATCCTAGCATTAGTCCGTATATAGAGCATTAGTCTGTCACAAATTCAATATTCATTGTATCTTCGATCAATAGAAAAGTTATGTTTAGTTGAACTGCACATATCATATGGATTAATCATGGATTAGCGATTATCATTGTTAACGATCACCATCTACTTCTAGGGTTGCAGCTCGTTGTCACCTTATCCAACCATGCATTCCAAAAAAAATTGTGAACCAAAAATGTTACTCCATCCGGTTTTAAATATATGTCGCGATTAAGTTTTTATAAAATAAAACTTTAACCATTCGTCTTATTCAAAAAATTGTAAAATATTATTTTGTTTGTAGAGAATTTGAATATAACTTATTTTTTGTATATTTATACACAATTTTTGAACAAGAACGATTGAAGATGTAGAAAAAAAATGCGATTTTTATATTTAAACACGGAGTGGGATGTCTCAGAACAATACTGTATTCTTGAATCTTGAACTATCATAACAATCTGTTTCTTATTAAAATCTCCACGTGACATCAGTAGTTAAACAGCAGCTAATTACATAACATTTGTAGGCTATGTATTATGTATGTGTGTACGTACGAACAGGTAGAAGCCGAAGCAAAGCATGCATGATACAATACTGGAGTAGCTAATGTACTGCACATGCTGCATGCAACACGCCTCTTATTAATTAGCTGCATTGCTCATGGGTCATGGCGACTTTGCCACACACCGAGATCATTCAAGAGCACACGAGTCTAGTAGATCGACATAGAAAGAGGAGAGACGATAGGGAAGGTGCACTCTCATCGGTTGTGGAGATGGGAGATTGGAGAGACGCGCCGGGCGCCGGCACTGCCCGTTCTGATTAATAACTTCTACCTGTTACGGGAACCATCGTACCGTGATGAGAGAAAGATCGTCGGCATCGAGAAAGACGTCGCGGCAAGCCCATGGTGGATCGATCGCCTGTGATGACGGAAGGATCGTCGTGACGAAGAAGACGCCGCAGCGCACACGCTAATGGAGGATCATATCGCTGGTGATGCACACCGTGCAAGACACCGCCGATGATTACGGCAGATCAGTTGCTAGCAGATTGATTGTGTTGGAGAGAGACGATGCGTTAAGAGACTGGAAGAACGGACCCACATGGAGAGACCAGTTGCCGGTGAAAGAAGGAACGCTGGAAATACGTGGGAGTGCGTGGTGCGGAGGCACGATTCGGACGGGCGGGGGCACGACTACTGTGATGCCTCCTTGCGTGCTTAATAAGTAGTATATATATATATAGATTTTTTATACTCTCACAGGATTTTTAATATGCACGTATATAGAATTCTAGATTAGCAAGGAGATAATCCGAAAATGCACGTGCAAGCTCCCCCGCGATTGCCGGCTGAGGGGAATGCCCTCGAGATTCACTCCGGTTCGGGGGCAACTGCGCGAGGCAAGGGGGGCCCCGGCCCGTTCCTCCTCCCCACGTAGCGACAGGAAGGGAAAAGCAGACAAATCGCAACGGCGCATCCACCGCTCGCCTCACCTCCCCTCCCCTCCCGTACTCCCGGGTCGTCCGCCCGTGGTTTCGTTCCACCGGCCGCCACGCGCGCGGGCAGCGTCGTCGTTATCTCACGGCCGGCGCCGTCAGCAGCGTGGACTACGCGTCAGAGCCTACGTATTTGGCCTCATCGCTTTCGGCCATTGCTTTCTCTCTCTCTCTCTTCTCTACTCTCTACAGCTGCCCCAATCAAATTATTATCAAATCAAAGCACCGTTGTCTGTCTGCTCTGACCCACGCGCCTGGCTCTTCTGACCCACGGACCGTTTCAATTGATGGTAGACTAGAGTACTACTACTGGTCTACTGCTAGCATGGGCAAGCAGAAAAAAGAACAAAAACACTGCCACTCCTTTTTCTAGACATACCAATAATACGCAGGTGTTCGTAAGCAGTGGCGAATCCAGAAATCGATCAAAAGCGGGGCTAATATGAGCTAAAGTTTGAAGGTTTTTTTTGTCTGTGGCACACCGCGAAAAGATGGTCTTGCATGGAGCACACTCTACTTATCGTTTTATGGTTTTAGGCCGGTGGGCATTACAAGAACGGTGTATTTGTGTGCAACACATTCTCTCCTTTAAAAACTCTTCTTTAACTTGAGTGCAGTGGCAGTGCCTAGTAAAAAGACCAAAATACCTCATAGCGTGGGTTCAGCCATTAGCTCGCCATCTTCCTCTGTCGGTCGCCGGGTCTGCATGCCCTCTCGGTCTCTGAGGCTCCCTTCCACGCTCCCTGTCTCAACCAGCAGCGCCATGCCTATGGCTGCAGGCTGCAGCACCAGCCTCCGACGAGCAGACGAGCTCGCCGTAGGTGCTCAGCTCAGCACCTGCACGCTGCTGCCCGCCGTGCTCCATGCTGCCGTAGTGCCGCACAGCACTGCTCGAGTTCGTCTCGCGTCACGCCGGGAACATATGGCCACCTATAATGCACGGTGTTCCAGAGCTAGGACCGGGGCTGCAGCCCCCCAGCACCGGTCCTGCCTCCGCCCCGGGTTGTAAGATGATTAATTGGACAATAGAAAAAAAAGAAGGGATTAGAAAGAAGGAGACTAGCTTCGTTGGCATCCTTCCTTTTTTATTAATTCCAAAATAAGAAAAGTAGTACGTGGGTATAAGTACAAATGAGGTGAGAAAATAAAAAATCAAATGGTAGCAACATTTTTCTTGTATTGGTTTTGAACCATTTAGGCTATTCCCAATAGGGATGAATAAAAGACTGCCTATAATACTGTTTGATACTGTAGCAACAGAGAGGGGGCAATTAAAATAGTTGATGAATAGGGATAGGCAATACTTTTGTTCCTCTCCATTGGGAATGGTCTTACATTCCTTTCCAACCTTCGCAATGTGGCTAACTGAAGGGTACAGTGAGACCATTTTAGATAAAACGAATTGAGAAAACTTGTTTTTTATAGTGTAGATGTAGATTTATATTCTAAAAAAAAGATGGTTGTGAACATATTAGAATTATTTGAGGACGGTGAGATACACGAAACAAGGCTTTCTAATTATCGTTTCTAAAAATTCACGGGGCTATGTATACGTGCTTTTATCGTGCATGGCCCCTTTATATGCCCATGGCCCGTACACGGAGAGTTTTTTTTTTTACTTTCTAGCAACAAAAAATATTTTCTATGTATATTTCTAGTTTAGCAACGAAAGAACAATTTTTTAGTGTACTTTTAAAGTGTGCTACTGTAATATTTTATACTGTAGCAAATAATTTGCTAAAAGTTACGCTAATCCCAGTGTACTGTATCATGTCACAGTATCCAAAGCTGTCATGTCGTATAAAACTATTGAATATACAATTATCTCAATGTATGGTAACATGCGTATTAATATAAATCGTGAACAACTTAGATAATTCAAGTTCCATTAGCAAAGTGCCCGTAGCTTGCTACCGAATATATAGTTTTAATGCCATTCATCTCTGGTGTTTGGGAGCTGGTCGGTATACTCAATATTTCAGTTAATATTTGGTGATCATGGGTCATATAAAATGGATGGATTTTACATGAATGGCCATAATTCATGTAGAAAATCCTTCAAAAGTCCTGGCTAAAGATAGGTGTTTGTTGTGCTAGTGAGTGCTGGTATTTTTAGTTCACACGCAGAAGAAAGCAGGACGCTGCAGCTCGCCACGAGCAGCAGCCGCAGCTCGTCGCGAGCCTCCGCAGGCCATTGCTGCTCACCGTGCCCCGCCGCGGCTCACCGTCGTGCCTCACCGCCATAGGCTGTTGCCACTCGTCATGCCCCGCCGCCGCAGGCTGCTAAAATCAGTGACGGCGAGCGTACGTTTCTGATCTCTGCGCTGTCCTCTATCCCGGCCACCCCTCAGCCGTGGAAATCATGGATATCGTGAGGGATGTGGTGACAGGGCGTACAGAACTAGCACGGCCTGCACATGCTTGCGGAAGCGGCGACGAGGACCTCCAGCGTCTTCTTCGCGGCGGTAGCTTCCCACACGTCACCCGGCTGGCCTCCCTCGCCATGCGCTGTGCCCCAGCGGCCCCGGCGGCGCCCGCAGCACGCCCGCGCCGGTGGAGACCACGCCCGCGGCGGCCATTCCTCGCTTGCGCACACGGCGGATCCCTCACCCATGCGGCGCCGGCGGAGGCCGCGCCTGCGCGCAACGCGATGCGACGCCCTCATCCGCGCTCGCTGCAGCCTCGCCTATGTTGCGCCGGCAGAGGTCACGCCCGCGTGCCGCTCGACGCCCTCGGCCACCCTCCCAACGACCTCTCTTGCAGCACCGCACCATCGGAGGCGGCGCCCACGCGTCGCGTGGAGGCCTCGCCTGCTGTGCCAGCGGTGGCTGCGCCCGCAGCACCGTCGGTCGCCACATCGGAGCTCGCGGGGCGAGCGGCCGGCCGGGCGTGCGGTGGCCGGTGGGGCAGCGGCGTGGGATTGAGCGAGCGCGCGGTGGTGGGGGGCACAGGCGGGTCAAGGATGCGGCGGCCGAGTGGGGTGAGCGCGGCGGTTGCGCGGAGTGCAGGAGAGGCGGGCACGTGCGCGGTATTTTTGGGACTCATGGAGGCGGCCAGGCGTATAGATGGCCAAACGGCAGGGCACGGCACGGCACGGTTGGCGAACCGTGCCGTGTCGTGCCGCCCGGCGTGCTCAAATCCTTGTCCGGGCACGGCACGTCAAAGGCACAACCGTGCCGTGCCGACATGGTTAGCACGGGGAGGGCGGCCGACGAGCGAGGGCGGCCGCCGGGCGAGAGAGGAGAACGGGGAGAGCGGCGGCCGACGAGCGAGCGGAGACCAAGGAGGGCCGCCGGCGAGTAAGAGAGGAGAACGGGGAGGGAGCCGGCCGGCGAGCGAGCGGAGACCGGGAGGGCGGCGGGCGGCGAGCGAGCGAGGACCGGGGACGGCGGCGGCTGAGGAGCGAGCAAGGAGGGCAGCAGGGTAAGCGAGGAGGCAAGCATGGAGAGGGCGGCTGCTGCGAGCGAGCGAGGCGGGAGGTGAGCGAGGAGGACACCGGGGTGAGCGAGGAGGCGGGGGAGGAGGGCGGCGAGCGAGATAGGAGAGCGGCGAGCGGCAATTTGGGAATCGGGGACGCCGGGAGGTGAGCGAGACTAGGGTTTTGAGCGTAGCGGGCCTTAACGGGCCGAAGGCTGTTAACAGGCGATGCCGTGCCGGCCTAGCGTGCTCAATTTCGCCAACGGGCACGGCACGGCTGCCGGGCCGTGCCAAGCACGGGCCCACTACGTGGCGTGCCTGTGGCGGAACCGCCGATTTAATACGGGCTAAGTACACCTCTCACCATTAGCTTACAGTGTACTTAGACCGTACTAAACCCGGTCGTCCATCGAGAAGCCCTCGGCTCTCGATTTACACCAAATCCTAGATGAACCGACATCACACACATCCGACTCACGATGGAGCCACAACAGTTACATCATCACAGTCATTTGAATAGATAGTAATAAGGCTTTAAGTTACAAACCAGGTTCTGAATAAAATAAGTTCAACATAGGGCCAACATCGGCCGAATTTCGAAATAATGTCTCACAGCGGAAGTCTAAGACCATAGGTCATGCTTAAACCAAAAGAAATGCAGTAGATGAGTGACATCACGCCCACTGATGTCACCCCCATGCCATGACATGACTCCTGTCACTCCTGATGATAACAGGCTCCCCCGCCAACACAGGCGCAGAAGAGGAACTCCATACCTGAAATCCAAATGTTGGGGGCAAACCCTGAGTACTAATTACTCAGAGGACTTAATGGCAAGGCTTACGGCTGACGCAAAGCTTGCTTACTATCATTGGATCCTTAGCCTTTGATTCTTAGCTCAAAAGTTTATTTACGGATAGTGGGATTTAACAGCCACTACCCTTATGAAAGAAAGAGATAATCCTTTGCAAGTACATACCTATCATCATTCTGAAATATCAGAGTCTCAAATAATAATCAACCACTTGATATCCAAAACCATGAAATCATATTGCAGAATATTAAGGTTATTACTACGTTGCCCGTCAGTGATATTTGGCATTCTCACACCTGGTGAGCATCAGCGATTCGAATCGATTTTAATTCCCGGGAATAACTAGAAAATGCCAGGGGCCCATATGCTTACTAACACGACGGCTTTCCCACATATAGTCCCCCTTCTCCACTTGTCCCATCCCAAGTTCGATTCACTCCCGCCTGACTCCCGGGTTGTGCCCCCATGACGAGCCTGCCGACATCTCGGTCTCCCCGTCATGAGCACCAAGCTCCCCCGGGCCACCTTCCTCTCAACCAGTGGGTAGGAACGTGTTTCTGTCCTTGGATGGCACAAGTAAGATTTCACCGGTCCCATTTCCCGGATAAGCATTCTAGCAATGTTATGCCGATCAGCAGGCGAACAGCGAACGGGCCTTAAACGACTCGGGCGGAGCCATTACACCGCAACAACACACACCTCGAAAAGTAAAGCTTAATCTCCGCCCGGTCCCCTTTTAATCATCAACAGTAAAGCCATCAAGGCAGTTTCCAGTGTATCATTTTCTTTTCAAGGTCAACCTACGTGACGAGTGACCATTCACTCGTGTCTACTCGGCCCTATCATTCCTATGCAACTCGTCCTACGGACCTATTATTGGTGCTAGGGCCAGGGCGGCCAAGGAATCTAATGCAGTAAGGTGTCAATCATCTCCTAATGCATATGCGTAATCATAAATCATAATTTGCTAGGAGAATATAGGGCCTGCCTACCTTCCTCGCTAGGGTTAGCTTCCTCGGCGGTGAAGTCAGGTGCGGCCTGCGGGTACTCTTCTTGCTGCAGCTCGGGTTCCGGGTCTTCTGGCTCCTCGATCACCGGAATCTCCTGCTCCTCGGGCGCGGGGTCTATATGCATGCCATCATATGCAAAAGAGTGCGATAAATGCAGTGTCGGACAGAGCGCAGTGAATATATAACCCGCAGCGGAAAATAGGGCAAAGTAAGTAAACATTTCTATTAGAGGGGAAAAATGGACATGCATGACAACGCAGTACCTAAGACTTGCACCTATATGCTTTATGGACTTTCGACACCTTGTACTAGCCACCACACTTTTCTTAAAATTTTCCTAGTAATTTAAATACACTTTTTCCTATTTCCCTTTTCTCAACTAGCAACTTTTGTTATTTTTCAAACCACCTCGCAAAACCCACATGCCTGGCCTCGTTTTGGATTAGTGGGCTAAATCAGCTATTACCAAGCTAAGAAAAATATCAGGGGTTCATATTAGCCATCTTCCATTTAGCACTTACTTCTATTACCATAATTATCTATTTTATCATGAAAAAAGGAAAACAGTGTGTAAATGAGAAAAACTAGGGCCACAAAATTTCATACACTGTCTAAATACCCTACATAGGCCACTGCCCAAGTTCCACCCCATTTGAAGTTCATTAGAGTTCATTAGATATACTTTTTCCTATTCACAACATAGAACATGCATGTGCAAAAATTGTGAACAAAAGTTGACATGCACAGATCCATATCATATCCATTGCATAGATCATTTTACTGTGGTTCCAGAACAACAAGATTTTCCTTTTTAGGATTTTTATTCGATTTTATATGATTTATCAAAGTTTCAGCCGAAATAAATCCATTTTAAACGAAATTTACTCAGATCCAGGGGCTATTGCATAATTAACCTATAGATCCGAGGGCCTAGACGTAAGATCTACAAGACTCGGTAAACAGGCGGGAGGACCGGCTTGGAAATAGGGGAAAACCCGGGGGCTAGCTCGCAAAAGCGCCCCCGGTCGTCTCCCTCCCCGCGCCAGGCGCGGTCGCGCGACGCGCGCGCGCGGCGCGCTCGCGCGCGCCGGCGAGCTCGGGCTCGCCGGAGCCGCGACGCGGGGTCGAGGGGACGCGGGGCTGGGCGGCGCTCACCGTGGGCGTGAAGTGGACGGCGGAGGCGGCCCGGGTCGGCGGGGAACGGCGACGAACGGCGGCGGCGACTTGAAGCTCCCGGCGCGACGCGACGTCGAGCCGAGCTCGATCTCCTCGGGGGAGAGGAGTCCGACGACTAGATCTAGTGGAGTGAGGGCGGCGCGGAGCGGGGAGTACGGTGGTGGGGTCGGTTTGGCTCGGGGAGGCCGGATGGCGGCGGCGCGAGCTCGGGTTCGAGCTCGCCGCCGGCTATGGCGGCCGCGGCGAAAAAGGGCTCGGGGCGGCGGAGAGAGGCAGAGGGGCGGGGCGTTAGGGTTTTGGGGCGCGGGGCTCCTCCCTTTTTAGAGGCCGGGGGTCGGGCAGCGCGGGCAGGGCGGAGAGGGCGCGGGCGGTGGCCGGACGGCCGCGGCGGTGACCGTCGGCCGCGTGGTCGCCGTCGTACGCGGGAGGACGACGCGCCGCGCGGCGCGGACCGCGTCCATGAGCCGCGAGCCGCTGACGGGTGGGGCCAGGACGCGAGACGGAGAGACGGGCGCAGTGGACCGGGTCTACGGGGCGAGGCCGAAACGGCGCGGGCCGGCCCAGTTTGGACGCCGCGGGCGGGAACCCGACAGGTGGGGCCCACCTGTCATAGAGAGAAGGAAAAAGGAAAATCCAAAAATGGAAAAATCTCCTTTGACTGCTGAGACACCTCTTTTCTATTTGCGTTTTTGAGCATCTTAGAGGCCGATTTAGATGAAACTCAAAATACAAGGAGTGTTCAAAATTTTGTAAGCTACAACTTTGTTATAAACTTTGACCCCCAGTTCTATGGTCGAGTTTGGTCTAAATTTGAATTTGAGTTGCTGCCTCAGGTTTGACCCGCAGGATGCCCCATCTTAGAAATTCTAAAAATCCCTTTTCTAGCCATTTACGCCTCATGTGCCTTTTGGGAACGTTGTGTAGAATTTTATGGTCTACATTTGGTTCAATGGGAGTATTTCATGAAAGTGGCTGTAGGTTTGTACAAACTTGGGTTTTCAAAACCAGGCTGGTTTGGGTTGGTTATTGGGGCTGACAGAAAAAAAGTTCAAAACACTAATTTGAAATTATCTTTTGCCCAAACTCAATTTGACAAAGTTGTTCATTAGATCCTTATCTACAACTTTGGTAATATGAGCTTCCCCCACAACCCAACAGAATTCAAACTACAAGCCTGGCATTGTCCATGCTTACTGAAAAAAAAATCCCACATTATGACCAAATCCCTCTAACCATGATTATGCCATGATGCTTATGATGCATGATAGTGTACAATTTACTTAATTTAGGTACTTGAGATGCTGGAGCATCACAGTGCCGGGACGTGCCCGTGCCGGGCCCATTTAGCGGGCTTCGTGCCGGGCTAGCGGGCTGCGGGCTTTTTGACCAACTATAGCCAGGCGGGTGTTTTGGAGCGCCTTTGTACGTCGAGCGAGGGGGCAGGGGACACTGCCTAGCACGCGCAGAGAATAGCTATGGCACCTGTAGCCTTGCGGGGACACTGGCTAGTGCGCGTCCGGGGCGCTCACGCATCGTGGTCGTGGGGCCCACGCGCGTGGAAGTGAACGCGGGACGCGGCATGTGTTTCAAACGTGTGCGATGTCCAAGGATTGAGGTAGTCTTGTCACATCATTAGAAATGTTTATCTACACTATAAAAGAGCGAGTTTTCGAAAAATCTTTTTTATCTACAAAGGCATAGGTATATCCCTCACGCTGACTCCACTGCGCAGTTTGGAAAATGTTTAAAAGGGGTGGAAATGCCCAAAAATCATAGATGCAAAATGTTTCATCCACTTTATCTCTTTATTTCTCACCTTATTTTATACCCATACCCACATGTTATTTTCCTTCTCTTGGTTTTAATAAGAAAGGAATGACGCTAATCAATTATGACTCTTTCCTTTTAATTCTTTTTTTTTCCTACTGTCTGTTTGATTATCTCACTACATGTGCATGTTGCACGTACATCTATGCTAGTGTACCGTAACGGTTTCACTTATGGTCAGCAACTAAGTAATGAATACAAGGGATCATTCACAAAAAGAAACAAGGAGGGTATATCCTCGTATGGAGGGTTCCTGGCCAAGTTCGCCTAGAAAGGCTCAACAAAATATTTATTTCCTACTTTAAAGAGCCATTTATATTAGCGGTTATCGATGTAACTCATATTTAATAGATAAATATAATTTTAGAAAAGGCACACATCACCCGTTGCTCGGTGACAGGTGAAATCCATTCAGATTGTGAAAAATACACTAAGCAATCTTCCTATAATTGTGTCATACTCGTAATTCGTAAACAAAGGGTCCGTTTGGATACTAAGTATTTTTGAAGTTTTAATATAGTACCATAGTTTTGCAAAATACTTTGGTTTTAGAGGGTGTTTGGATGGAATAAGAATTGTATTTTTAAAACCATGGTACTGCTACAACTAAAGCATTTTTATAGAGTTTTAAAAACTCCAATCTAGACCTTTTTTTTAAACCCATGGTTTTGTGTCTCTCTTGTTTTAAAGCTATAGTTTCCTAATACTATGGTTTTTTAAAACTGCAACTCCCAAACAGGACTGACTTATAGTGTACTAATGGTTAAATTAATTAAACTATGCATCGTTACATTTGAGTTAGACCCATTCTTGTCTTGTAAAATGGCATAAATTTTAGGGGCTAGTATGTAGGTGCCTAAACGCTCCCCTAAATTTCCAAAGGTTATTTATTTAAGGAATGTTTAGTTTTCGAAGATAACATATTATCTCTAGAAACCAAAAACCTTCTTTAAAAAAATTAGAGAGTCAGAGTATACCAAAATCAACGTGTGCAGAAACGTGAGGGAAGCAGTAGAACCTCCAGATTGATCAGTCAATGACATTATATTTACAGCAGCTGGCACGCATGCAATGCCATAGGCGTTTTCTTTCTTGACAGCGAGATTGCTTCGATCCCGAAACCTTGACCCGTTCGTCTTCCCCTAATCCCCTCTCACCCAGGGGCAGAATCGTCACGTAAGAAAACTCGCCTTCCGCGAAGCTGCCGCGCCGCGCCCGGCACGTCACCGTCACGGCATCCGTCAAGTGACGGCGCAGCTCAGGAATAAAAATCAGCTGCCCCCCGCAACCTTCTCCTTTCTCTCTCCTCTGGCCAATTTTCTCTCTCTCCCTCTCCCTCTCCCTCTCCTCTCTCTTCCTTGCTGTGCACTGCAAACCAACCAAAACTTCCCCTCTCGGCTCTCTTTCCTGCGTGAACCGCGGAGCAAGAAGGAAGGTGCTGTTTGGGGGGTTGGGGTGGGGAAGGAAGCCTACAAATCGTTTCTCTAATTCGGGCGTGGTGAGTCGCTTCTCGTCCTCCTCCTCTGGCCCCGCACGCGCACGGTTCCGCCCTGCGATTCTGGCTGTAGTTTCTGTTGATTTTGGTTTTGATTCGGGGTTTGGGGGGTTTTGATCGATGTGGTGATCTGATCTGATGTGTGATGCCGCAGGTATTGGCTGGGAGGAAAGGAATCCGTGGGGCTGTAGCCCCCCATCCGGGGTGACGATTGAAGGGATCGACGTCGACCCTTTTGGTGTTCTCCCCAATAATCGGGGGAAAGGGCCAAAGGGTTGCTACTTGCGGTGAGCAATTTCACTGATTTCTGCTATGGATTTGCTTGGGATTTGAGTGACTCCGTGGCTTATCGCTCCAAATTTTCAGGCCATTGCAGCCTGCGTTACGAAGTTGGGGATTCGACCACCAGCGGGGCGACGTGACGGTTCTACGCTACTTTTCCCCCACTCCCATCCATCCTAGTACGTTCTCCTGATCATCTTCGTCATCTCTTACGATTTTCCCTACCAACTGTGTTGTTTTGTGCCAACCTAACTGAAAGCTCTCTATTTTTTTTTTTTGTTGTGCAGATTTGATTTGATTTGAACACGAGATGGGATTGTAATCTCTGGTCGCTGTTCGGTGCGGTTCTCTCTGAGGGTTTCCTCCATCCTGGGTCGGGAAGGAAGGAACCCTTGGATTTCCGTCTCCATGGCATCCATTTCGTAGTCCCTGTGTTCTAACTCTGTAGTTTTAGTGTAAATATTAGTGGTAGCAGCTGCTGAGGAAGCTCTGGCCTCCCTAGTAGCCACCCTGTGAATATGTCGTCCGCAGGTGTGATCGTCCTTGGGCCAGTTCCAGAAGACCCTGCCCTCCTGCCCATTTGCTTTAACGACAGCCGATCCCCGCACTGCTCGTCCGGGTTGCAGCTGCAGGATTCCATTCTTATTTTCCTCGCTGTGCCCGGTATGCCGCCCATGCCCATGAGCGTGCTGGGATCTGAGTCCATCGCCTCGGTCAAGCTGCGCATCCAGCGGTTCAAGGGCTTTGTGGTGACGAAGCAGCGGCTTGTGTTGGATGGGCATGAGCTGGCGCGGAACAACTGCCCAGTCAAGGATTATGGGCTGGCCGAGGGAAATGTTTTGCACCTTGTTATTCGGCTGTCTGATCTCCGGGTGATTAACATCGAGACTGCTGCTGGGAAGAAGTTTCAGTTTCAGGTGGACCAAAGCCGCAATGTCAAGTATCTCAAGAACAAGCTTGCAGCAGAGGGCGATGAGGATATTGATAGCCTGGAGGATCACAAGCTTGAATATGATGGTGAGGAGCTTGAGGACCACCAGCTAATAGCTGATATTAGCAAGAGGGATGATGCTGTGATTCATTTGGTCATCCGTAAACCAGCAAAGGTACGAACACAGCTAGTGGATAGAGATACATTGGTTACGGTTGTCAACCCACAGGAGAAAGGCAACGTGCAAAATGAAGCTCGTCCAATGAACTCTGCAAAATCAGCTGGGGCTAGGCCTGCTCCTGTTGAGCCAATGGTTAACCCAAAAGCAGAGCTGTCACCAGAAGTGATGAAAATGATAAGTTCAACCATAGCTGGACTGGAGAAAGGGCACCTGCCTGTGATGTCAGCTGAGGGTTCAGGAGGGGTTTATTTCATGCGAGATGCCACTGGTCAGAAGAATGTTGCTGTGTTTAAGCCTATTGATGAGGAACCTATGGCTGAAAACAACCCAAGGGGCCTTCCTTTATCCACAGATGGTGAGGGGATGAAGAGGGGAACAGTTGTAGGTGAAGGTGCATTCAGGGAAGTTGCAGCCTATATTCTCGACCATCCAGTGGGCGATCGTAAATCTGGTCGCAGTGTTGGGTTTTCTGGTGTTCCTCCCACAACATTGGTCCGAAGCTTACATAGGGGGAAGAGCTTTAAGATTGGGTCACTGCAAATGTTCATGGACAACAATGGAAGCACTGAGGATATGGGTCCTCGAGCTTTTCCTGTCAAGGAGGTTCACAAAATAGCAGTGCTAGATATTAGGTTAGCAAATGCTGATCGCCATGCCGGGAATATTTTAGTGTGCAAGGAGGGATGTGGAAACTACAAGCTGATTCCAATTGACCATGGTTATTGCTTGCCAGAGAAGGTATTATTTCTCTCTTACATTATGAATTCAGTTCATCTAGTTGCATTTTATTTGTTTGGTGAGGCTAAATAGAAACTTATTTTTGCCTTGTTGCTATGCAGTTTGAAGACTGTACATTTGAGTGGCTCTACTGGCCTCAAGCCCGCGAGCCGTTCAATGATGAAACCATAGAATATATCAAATCACTTGATGCTGAAAAGGATATCAAGCTTCTCAAGTTCCATGGGTGGGAGCTGTCTCCACAATGCGCTCGTGTCCTGCGCATCAGCACAATGCTTTTGAAGAAAGGTGCATCTCGTGGCCTCACACCATACGACATAGGGCGTATACTGTGCAGGGAAACTGTGAATAGGGACTCTGAGATTGAGGAAATCATCCATGAAGCAGAGGATGCTGTTCTCCCAGGGTCAAGCGAAAACATGGTCTTAGAAACCGTATCTGAAATCATAGACCGCCACCTCGACAAGTAGTCCGTTTAGACATTCAGAATACTGATCTAGTTGTTCCAGCTGTATCTGGTTTGAAGTAAGCATGTTGACAAGGCACTGGTCAAGGGACTGATTTCATTTGTTTGGATCTTCTCAAATGATTTCACTTGGTTGTAGTTGCTCGAGTACTTTGGTTATGCACATTTTGTGAATACAAGTCTCTGTGGGTTAGACCTTACAACCGTGGTGGAATATCTTTGTGCTATTGCGGCACTGCGGATGTTTTGGTATGGAGTTTTTCCAAAGAAATTTGATAGGATTGCGTCTTCTTGATGTCAAACACGGAGTATGTTGGTGCTTTAACCTTCACGTGTGATAAATGCACACCTGTTATTTAATTTGTTTCCGGTGTCGGTTAGAGCATGTACAATGGGATGTTTATCATCGGTGCTTAAGGAAAAATACTCGGTTTTTTTCTACAGACCCGACGGGATCGACGCTTAGCGCGAGGTGCGGGTGCTTAGTATTGTCTCGATGCTTCACCCGTACTTGTTGCCGATTTTGATCCGCGAGCCTTCCAGCGAGGTTTCCGCCGAAGCAGTTGCAAAGATTTTGTCGACACAACGGCTTGCATGCACGCATAGTCCTACGTTCCTATCCATAATTCGTTAGCAGTTGCATAGTATATGTCCGTGGCCAGCGTCTGCGCTTGCTGCCAGATCTCCAGCTAGCAGTATAGCACTCATCAGGTGGATGCATACTAGAGTCATGAAATAAATCCAGAGCCCAGAGTTATTTCAGTTAGAATGGCGTTCTCCTGACCTACAGAGGGAAGACGGAGCAGGCTCGGTGAGCGACGACGATAAGTCCTGCTGATCCTCGTCACCATCGCCGACGAGGGAGCGATGGATGTGCTGTGCTGTAGCATATAGAGGAAAACCAAATCAAGAATCGGACGAGGAAAGGTGATGCCAACTCATCACTTGCGGCCCTCCATTGATCCCGTCGCTATAGATGGCCAAATGGGCCGCCCGGCACGGCACGGGCCCGGGCCCATTCAAGCATGGCCCGCTTAGGCACAGGCCCGTTGAAGCCCGTCTAACTACCGTGCCGGGCTGTGGGCTGGAAATAGTGTCCAAGCACGGCATTAATAGCACAACGGGCTGGCCCAAGGCCCGCCTAGCCCGGTGGGCCGTCGCGTGCCCAACAGATTTAAATGGTGAAAATAGGTAAAAATAAGTGTTTGAGTGAGGATTTGATCCCTGGTGGCTTGTTCCAGTGCTCTAACTCACCCATCTAACCAGTAGACCAACACTTCACATGTGTTATTATTCATGCAGCTGATGTAAATATACAAATACTACCAAATAAAAAATAAAAAAATTAAACGGGCCATGCCGTGCCAGCCCGGCGGGCCGAGAATCGCCGCCAAGCATGGCACGGCCACCGTGCCGGGCCGTGCTCGTGCCGTGCTCAAATGCCGTGCTTCGTGCCGGGCTATCGTGCCTCGTGCTTTTTGACCATCTATACCCGTCGCTCAATCATGGCGACTGTTATTACAGTGATGGCGACAGCCACGGGGACTGAAGATCTTGTCCTCAAGCTCAGCTGCGGGAGCAAGCTACTTGCATGCCAAAAGCACCGTGTGCACTGTAGGAATGAAGGTGTTTACAGACAAGCTAATCTATATAACAACCTGGAGCTAAGCACCGACACACATAGGTGCTCCCATTGTGAGAAAAGTTTGCTTATACAGATGCTTAGCGGTTTTTCTCTCTAAGCATCTCCCTAAGTACCATTCCATTATACATGCCCTTAGGTCCATCATTTGAAAGTACAATTTTGAGTACGAGAACTTGTCTAACTTAGCTCCTAGTGTCAGTTAGCTAGGTTACGTAATTTTGAGTACGTAAACTTTTTAAACTGCATCCCTATTGCAACAAACGTTGACAAAAGTGTTACATATTAGATTACGTACATGTCAAAATATTACAAAATTAATCTTGTTAGTTTTATCGTGATGAGATCTTCATAATGAAACTGGTTTGACATATAAAATGATCACTTTGCTCCTCTTTAAGCAAAAACATATATTTATTCACTTTTATTTATATCTACTCTTTTGTACATCTAAACCTTAGAGATACTACAGAGCGTGTTAGCTCTATATGTACCTGCAATCGTGTAGTTAGAGTAAACTCGACTGGGGTGCATATGTACTGTTGGTACGTAGATATACTGTTGGTGCGTAGATATACGCCGCAGGTGGTGCATATATGGTCAAAATCTAGAATAGATAACTAGTTTTGCAAATTGTGTGGGTGCATGGTCAAAATCTAGAATAGATAACTAGTTTTGCAAATTGTGTGGGTGCATGTGCCCCCCTAGATTGAATATGCCTTCACCCTGTGTACCTGTATAAATTTACCATGGTTATTGGTTACTATGTTTTTTAAAGAAATAATGTTTTTATGAACTATGTTCTTTTAAACGGAAAAAATGTATGATCGTTGTACTACTCAATAAATGTCATAAAAATTGTGTTGCTTGTATTTTAGTCAATATATATGTGCGAAAGTTTCATGAGTAACACCTTTTGTTTTGGGGTTGAAATAAGTTTGGCATTTAAATTTATTTTACCATTTAAACAATGGTAAGTGGTCAAGGTCAGTTCCATTGTGTTGATCTATTAAGGCAAAGCTAATAAAGTTAATTTTGTTTATTTTTAGACATATACATGCTTATATATATAATTTTTGCCAGTATCAAATATAATATGGATCTATATGATACAATTTAAAATTTTTTTGAACTCTAAACTAAACTTGCAAAAGTGATGAACCTAGGTGACATCCTGAAGCAAATTAAAAGGCTTTCAGTGCATTTTATTCAAAATCTTATGATCCGGTTTTCTAAATTATATTGCTTTTTTATTCGCAACTTCGTGCATTAGGCCATCTCCAATGGTACGTGCAAATGGACGTTGAAAACATTGTTTATGTTATTGTAAATAGATAGAGTGAAGTTTGAAATCTGAACAGTGAGATGCGTAGTCTGCTGGAGATGACCTTATGACTAAATTGAGCTACCTATATTTCGATTCATCTCAGACGAGGGCTACGTCGTGTTGTATCCCAATATATAATTTGACTTCATCTGATTACCGTTATAAGCGCTTCTTTGTACAATGAAATCAGGCTAAACTACCTAGGGAAGATGCATATAACCTGCAAAACAATTTGGTGTACTGTACTAGTAGAGAAATAAGCATCGTGATTAAGACTAAGAATTTTGGTCGCCAACAGAGCGCATTAGGCGTGCTTACAAAGCCGTTAAGGGGTGAATTTTATGTGCTTGCAGATAAAGATTTATAAAATTATGTTGAGGTAATTCGCTTCCTGGTGTTTATCCAATAAAAACTGCTTAAAAATCTTTCTAGCCATATATAGAGAGCACTCCACATAGAGAGGTGCAGGAGCACTTCCTATAACAAAAACACCGTTTCACAAATCTCCGCGTACCGCAGCACCACATGTATTCAGAAATTCTGGAACATGATTACGAGAAGGAAAATCATATGATGAGGAAGATGCAAAATTTGACTGTATTTTTACCTTGTACGGATTATCTAACAAGAGACAAGCACCTGCCAGTTTACACCTTATTTTTTAATGCATTTAAACTCTTTCTGGCACAGGCGTGGTGTTGGCTCACAATTTGTGATAGCAGCCAATCCCACCTGCTTTCAGAACCTCATCGTACCACATATGACAAAGAACCAATACCATTTCTAATTTATAAACAACTCAACCGTGCTGAAATAACCACAAGGCCAAGAGCAAGCAATCATAATAACCACATGTATTCATCAACATACATATGACCAAAATAGCTCGCGTATTTACCGACCGATCGAGATGAAATCCTCATCATCAAGAACCCTTGCCTCCCGCTTTCCAATGAAGTGCTCCCGTCCAACCGCTTCAACAATCCGAATAAACTCAACCCTCTTCTCAAGAGGAAGAGCCTTATATGGCAATCTCAGAACTGGCCTTGCAACCCCGAGCTGAGCCAGAGCAGTGTTAAGAGGAATCGGATTGGGCTCGCAAAATAACCATTTTATCAGAGGCATCAGCTTCTCATTTTGACTCACATTCTCCCCTTCATACATGAGACTGCGCATGAGACCTGGAACAAGGTTGCTAGTCACAGAGATAACCCCAGTGGCACCATGTTTCCATCTTGAATCATGGCTTTCATCATCAATGCCACTCCACACTGATATACCTTTGTCAGTGTAGCACTTGACCCTCTCATGTCCAATGCATTCTTTCATACCAGCCATGTTTGGATGACTCAAAAGCGCCTTGATAACTGCAGGAGGAATATCCTGTCCACTTCTGTATGGAGCATTGTAAATGATGGTTGGACCCATCGGAAGCACAGCCTTGAAATGAGCGATCATTCCTTCAGTTGAAGTCTTCCCATAGTAAGGATTGATGTGAAGAGCTGCATGCATGCCGACAGCAAATCCCTGCTCTGTCGCATGAACAGCCTCTCCAGTCGAGTTACTTCCAGTGTTGCCTATCACTTTAATTCTAGTGCCGAAGAAGTTGACAGTATGCCCAATGAGCATGATGTGTTCATCCCAACTCATAAGATGACCCTCTCCTGTTGTTCCTCCAACTATTACACCTTCAGCACCACCCTCTATCTGCATGTTTATCAAATAATCATATGCTTCGAGATCAAATCTCCCATCTGGTAAGTATGGGGTTTTGACCACTGTGATAAGTCTGAGGCTTGTGATATCACCTTTTGATGTCCTGCACCTCAGGCAGAGGAAGGTCATATATCAGAAGCTGATAAAATGTATCAAGGATCCATATGGCTATCACGCCATAGAAGCCACCAAATATAAAATACCGAATTCTAGCTGAGTTTCCTCAGGAATAAACAAAAAATTCAACTTAATTTTGAAGAACTTAACCATATTACTTCATTCAGTCAGTGGCCATGATAGAGTTTCGGATCCTACCGGAGACGGAACGGAGGAAGTAGCGGTGAGGAGCTGGGGACAGACGGCGATCACGGTGCTTGGGCGCCGTGGCTGGAGGAAGAGGGCGCGCGAGAGGGAGAGGGGCGGCAGCTAGGGTTTCTCCCGGCTCCCTGAGGGAAGCCGGCAATAATAGATTGCTCTTGCTTAATCATCCAAGGGTCTCATTACAAGCATATATAGCCTCTAATGGGCTGTCCCCTAATGGGCCTAACACTGGACTGTTTACTCGACTTTTTAAAATAAAACATAGCAATAACATGGGCACTTGGCCCCTAAACTCTTGGCTGCTTTAGCCACTACCCGTCGGCCTCCTCTGGTACTTGATGCCCGTCATAACATCTCTCCCCGCCTGCGCAAACAGCTCGTCCTCGAGCTGGAAGTCGGGGTAGAGGCCGCGGAAGTCGTCGAGCACCTCCCATGTTGCTTCCTCCGGTGGCTGGCCCTGCCACTGGACGAGAAGATGCCACACGTCGCGACGAAGCTGCGCTCGAAGGGCCTTGGTGGGCGTCGGCAGCAGCCGGCTGTCGACCACTGGCGGCAGGGGCCCTGGCTCCGCCGAGGGTTCGCCTTTGTGAGGCTTGAGCAGCCCCACATGGAAGACATCGTGTAGGCGCGCACCGGCCGGAAGCTGCAGCCTGTAGGCGACTGATCCGACGCGCTCCAGTATGCGGAAAGGTCCCGCATAACGCGGACCGAGCTTCCCTTTGGACCTGATGTCCAGGGACTGGGCCGTCCGGTGTAGCAGGCACAGCCAGACCTAGTCGCCCACCTTCAACTCCAAGTCGCGATGGGAGGCATCGTAGTACTTCTTGGAAAGCTGCTGCGCTTGGAGGAGACGTTGCCGGGCTTCAGCCAGGATCTCGTCGCGGCTGCGGAGGAGGGCGTCCGCCATGTCCGTGCGCGCCGTCCCGGGGGTGTAGGGCACGATGGCCGGGGGTGGCCAGCCGTAGACCACCTCAAAGGGGGTGGCGCGGAGGGCCATGTGGAAGGACGTGTTGTAGCAGTACTCTGCCCATGACAGCCAGTCCACCCATGCACGCGGCCGGTCACCTGTCACACAACAGAGATACATGGCAATGACTTTGTTAACCACCTCCGACTGCCCGTCCGTCTGGGGGTGGAATGCCGTGCTCATACGCAGCTGGATGCCCGCCATCTTG
Organism: Paspalum notatum; assembly: GCA_022530915.1. Lineage (NCBI taxonomy): Eukaryota > Viridiplantae > Streptophyta > Magnoliopsida > Poales > Poaceae > Paspalum > Paspalum notatum. Next base: position 16,581,773 of record CM039688.1, read on the forward strand.
AACAAGTCGCACCACACATGCCCGGTAAACACCGGGTCCCTGTCGCTGACGATGGAGGAGGGGAACCCGTGTAACCGGACAACACCGTCAAAGAAGGCGCGGGCGACGGATGCCGCAGTGTAGGGGTGGCCGAGCGCGATGAAGTGCGCGTACTTGGAGAAACGGTCGACGACGGTGAGGATGACGGACTTGCCGCCCACCTTGGGCAGCCCTTCGATGAAATCAAGGGAGATGTCAGCCCACACCTGGGATGGCACCTCGAGGGGCTGCAGCAGCCTGGCTGGACGAAGTGTCTCCGTCTTGTTCCGCTGGCAGGTTGTGCAGGCGCGTATCCACTCCTGTACCAGCGTGCGATCGCCCGGGATATAGAATTCCGAACGAAGCCGGTATAGCGTCTTCTGGATGCCCTCATGCCTAGCCGAATGGGCGAGGCACAGCACCTGGTGGCGCAGGTCGCCGAAGTCCGGCACGAAGATCTGGGCGGCGTGTAGGAGTAAGCCGTCCTCCAGGCGCCACGGGCTGTCCAGGTCACCGTCCTGCAGGCGGCGCAGGAGTGCCTGTGCGTCGGCCGCTTCGCGTACAGCGGCGCGGATGTCGTCCAGCAAGGCGAAGGAGGGGCCAGAGATAGCGCAGGCAGCCACCCCGGCGCCTCCTTCGGGCAGCGTCACGTGTTCGGCGTCGCGCCGGGAGAGAGCGTCGGCCACCGTGTTCAACCGACCCGGACGGTACTCCACGACGAAGTCGAACCCGAAGAGCTTGCTGATCCACTGATGCTGTGGCACCGTGGATAGGCGTTGATCGAGCAAGAACTTCAAGCTGTAGTGGTCCGTCCAAACGATGAAGGAGCGCCCCCACAGATAGGGACGCCAGTGGCGCACCGCCTGCACCAAGCCAATCAACTCCCGCTCATATGCGGCGAGCTTGAGGTGGCGGGCGGCGAACGGCCTGCTGAAGAAAGTGAGGGGCCCCGCGCCCTGGTGGAGGACGGTGCCGAACCCCACGCCTGACGCGTCGCAGTCGACGATAAAGGGCTTGCTGAAGTTTGGCATTTGCAATACCGGCCCGGTGGTGAGGGCGCCCTTGTGCGCCTGTAGGGCCGCCCCCGCCTCGTCGTCCCAGGCGAAGGAGTCGCGCCGCAGGAGCTTGGTGAGTGGCACTGCGATGATGCCAAAGTCCCGGATGAACTTCCGGTAGTAGCCCGCGAGCCCCAGGAAACCGCGGAGGCCCCGGGGTGAGCGCGGCACTGGCCAGGACGCCACGGCCTCCACCTTGTCGGCGTCCATGGCGACACCATCAGCCGAGATGACGTGCCCGAGGTAGGTGACCTAGGATGCCCCAAACGAGCACTTGGAGCGCTTGAGGTGGAGCTGGTGGTCGCGGAGGGCGCCGAGGATGATGCTGACGTGCTGCAGGTGCTCGGCCCAGGTGGCGCTGTAGATGAGAATGTCATCGAAAAACACGAGCACGAACCTGCGGAGGTACGGACGGAGCACATCATTCATCAAGGCCTGGAATGTCGCCGGTGCGTTGGAGAAGCCGAACGGCATCACCAGGAACTCATAGTGCCCATGGTGCGTGCGGAACGCCGTCTTCGCAACATCGTCGGGGTGCATCCGCACCTGGTGGTAGCCTGACCGCAGGTCGAGTTTGGTGAAGAAGCGCGCCCCGTGGAGCTCGTCGAGGAGTTCGTCCACCACGGGGATGGGAAACTTATCCTTGGAATTCTTGGCGTTGAGGGCGCGATAGTCGATGCAGAAACGCCAAGACCCGTCCGCCTTGCGCACCAGGAGCACCGGGGCGGAGAATGGCGACGTGCTGGGGCGGATAATGCCCTGCGCCAGCATCGCCGCGCACTGCCGCTTGAGCTCGTCCTTCTGCAACTGGGGGTAGCGGCAGGGCCGGACGGCGACGGGTGCGGTCCCCGGAAGCAGGTGGATGCGGTGGTCGTAGGGCCGTGCCGGTGGCAGCCCGCGTGGCTCCTGGAACACGTCCGCGAAGTGCTGTAGGAGGGCGTCCAGCAGTGGCTGCTCTCCGGTCGCCGTGGCAGCATGCACGGCCGGCCCGGGCCGAGTGTCGTCGCGGGTGCCGAGGCCGTCCCAGTGGACGCGCCGGCCGCCGCGGGTGAAGGACATGCGCATGGCGGCGAAGTCCCACAGGATGGGGCCCAGAGTCTTCAGGAAGTCGACCCCGAGAATGAGATCGAAGGCCCCCAGCGTGATGCCATAGCATCCGATGGTGAACGTCTCCTTGTCCACTGCCAGGACCACGTTCCGTGCCACGCCTTGGCACAGAACACGATCCCCGTTGGCCACCAACACACGCAGCGACGGGCGCGGGTCAGTGGCAAGCTAGAGGTCGCGGATGATGTCGGCGTTGATGAAGTTTGCCGTGGAGCCCGAATCGAGGAGAGCCACACAGCAGCGGCCCTGTATGCGCACCGGCAGGAGCATGGCTTGCTCGGAGCGAACCCCGGCGATGGCGTGGAGGGAGACCGTGGGAGCCGGCACCGCGTCGGTGATGGCCACGGCCGCCGTCACGTGGTCCGTGGGCTGGGCAGCGTCCTCCGCGTCGTTCTCCACCGGAGACACCTCATCGTCGTCGACATAGTCCGCCGACTCGAGGTCGAACAGGCACTTGCAGACGTGGCCCCGGACGTACGGATCGTCGCAATTGTAGCAAAGCCCCTGGCAGCGCCGTTCCTGTTGTTCCGCCAGGGAGAGGCGCCGCAGTTGGCGCGGTGGGCCCCCTGGCGCAGCAGCGGGTGTCCCCCCAGGCGGCTGCTGCGCTGGAACGGCCGGCGGCGTGCGGAAAGGCGTCGGCGGCCCTTGGCGTGGGGTAAACTTGGCGCTGCGTGGGGGCGGGGCCGGCGGGGTCGCAGCCGCGCGGGCCTCAAAGGCCCTAGCCAAGTACATGGCGGTCTAGAGGTCCCGCGGCTCGCGGAGCTTGACGTCGACGCGGATGTGGTCCGGCAGCCCCCCGACGAAAAGCTCGGTCTTCTGGGGACCGGAGAGATTGCGGGTGTGACATAGGATGGCTTTGAACCGCTGAGCATACTCCTGGACGTTGGAGAGGAACAGGAGGCGGGCAAGTTCGGACAGGCGAGTGCCGCGAACCGCCGGCCCGAAGCGAAGGGAGCACAGCTCACGGAAGCGCTCCCAAGACGGCATGCCCTCCTCCTGCTCGAGGGCGTAGTACCAGGCCTGGGCGTCACCGATGAGATGGTAGGAGGCCAGCCACGTGCGGTCGGAGGCCAAGGTGCGTTGGCCACGAAAGAACTGCTCGCAGTGGTTGAGCCAATAGAGTGGATCCTCGGCGCCGTCGTAGGTGTTGAACTCGAGCTTGTAGAAGCGCGGAGGGAGGTGGCCGGGCCCGGGGCCGGCCGCCGTGGTGCCCCCGAAGGGCGGCGCTGTCTCGCCGGCCGTAGTGCCAAAGAAGGAGGAGCCATCGACCCCGCCGTACAGCACCCCGGAGGGGGCTGGCTGGGTCGATGCGGCGGCGGTAGGCGACGTAGCCATTGTGAACAGAGGCCCCATCGATGGCGAGAGCACGTAAGATGGGATCGGGGATGGGGAGGGTGGCATGGACAAGAGGTGGATAGGAACACCGGTGGTAGGAGGCGCGGCGGCGCGTGTAACAGGCGCCGGCGGTGGCAGGTGCAGAGGTGCGGTGGGCGGTGGTGGGGGCATGGTGGACATGGCAGGGAACTGGTTGGTGAGGAAGGCCTGCATGTTGGCCATGGCGTGGGTGAGGGAGTTGACGACGGCGGCCAACGATTCCAGGGTGAGCGGGGATGATGTAGAGGGAACGACCAGAGCGGAGGTGGACGCCGCCGGCGCGGCAGACGGCGGGGTGGCGGAGGGTGGTGGCGACAGGGCGGTGGTGGGGATCGGAGGCGGCAGGGAGGTGGTGGGAGGAAGGCCTGACATCGCTGATACCAGGTTGATAGACTTTCGGATCCTACCGGAGACGGAACGGAGGAAGTAGCGGTGAGGAGCTAGGGACAGACGGCGATCACGGCGCTTGGCTGGAGGAAGAGGGCACGCGAGAGGGAGAGGGGCGACAGCTAGGGTTTCTCCCGGCTCCCTAAGGGAAGCCGGCAATAATAGATTGCTCTTGCTTAATCATCCAAGGGTCTGATTACAAGCATATATAGCCTCTAATGGGCTGTCCCCTAATGGGCCTAACACTGGACTGTTTACTCGACTTTTTAAAATAAAACATAGCAATAACATGGGCACTTGGCCCCTAAACTCTTGGCTGCTTTAGCCACTACCCGTCGGCCTCCTCTGGTACTTGACGCCCGTCATAACAGGCCACTTAAACTCTAAACAGTCAATCATCGTTTGTCGTCTTTTGCAGGCCAAATGGATTGAAACAGAATAAACGGCCAATTAATTGTACACAGCCGGTCACCGGGTAGGATTTAAAAAGTGTTTAACTGAGCTAAATGACCGTTTAAGCAAACAGCGTATTCGGTAGACTTAACTCAAACTGCACTACCAACCTTGTTTTGGACACATATTATGCCAGTAAGCAGAGACTACAAAGTACAAAGGTATGAGAGTTACATAATTTCCACAATAAAAAAATAAAAATGCAGATGGGGTGACACATCAGATTGAATTGATCAATGCTAGCATTTGAAACAATTTGACGTTGAGGACAATCCTATTTTTTATTGCCATTTTCTTGCCTTATCTCCAGTCTCCACGACCAGAAGTTAACTTCATTTCTCTGTTCCTCAGTTGGTTTTGAGAGGTTCATAGGTTGCATGCCTCACAAGCGTTTGTAGATACAACAGTTAATGAAGGAAATTAGGATGAGCATTTGGTACTAGCAAAAAGTTTTTTCTAAAGATCATATCTTTATACGAATGGTAGCATGTAAGCCGAAAGGGGTCCATGAAACAGTTTCAGATGATCTAAGAAAAACCATCTGACCTAATCGTAACAAATAAAGCAAGAGTTGATCACAGAGGTACCATATGAAGATGTGAGGAGTAAACTGTTGTTAAGATCCATACTACCGCGTGATTTACAATAACTATGACTATGGTCTATGCACCAGCAAGTCTATGATCAAATAGGTTAAAAAAGGAACCAGTTAACGTAAGTTACCGATTTTTCGTTTCAGTACTCCGCATAGGAACATAATCATCTAGAGAGATGGCAGCCACCGGAAATTTCCCTCTGCCGATCCTGCACAACATCCAAGGCAAGAGTCTTCTTTCATTTGAACGGAAAAGGGAAGGTTTGCCTTTGTGCTCGAACAGATACAGGGGTTTCTTCCACGGTGCGTGGGAAAAGACAATTACTGACCTTGCGGACGGTCTTCGGTGCGCCGTGTGGCCGCCAGTGGCGCGGGCGGGATTGGTGAGCAAGTTGGCGCGCACGGCACAGACGCGCATCTGGTGAGCCATTGCGCATCCTACTACGACTACGAGTTCACCACGTGCAAGAGGAAATAGCGGGGTGGCAAACAGGGGAGGGTCGCGAGAGGCGGTAGCGATGGAACCGAGGCAGATCGAGATGGTCCGGTCGCCGTCGCCCGGCAGGAGAGGAGCTGCGGGAGGGATTGGAGGGGGATTACAGTTCCAGGCGTCCTGGCGCCGGAGGCGGAGAGAACAATACGGACTGAGGATTCTTCTATGGTGGACTTCCCCACGAATCCACTCGTCGTCGTCGCTTCAAAAGGTGCGGGCTATAGCACTTTGACATATGGCATTTGCGTGGAACATATGCTGCTCCTGCTGTCAGCCTGTCACGGCCTTTGAAGCACCGTATTTTTATAACACAGCGATAAACACACAGAAATAGAGTTGCATTTTAGTTGTACTCCTTATAATAAAAAACGCCGAAATTTTTTAATGAAGCGTTTGGATGCAACGATGAAAAAAACATATTGCATGGCACAAAGGAATCGCTGTAGCAAGAGTCGGATCGCGGGGGTTTGCCCTCGTCCACCAGTGACCTCGACGGGCAGGAGACACCTGCACTAGTGGGGGTGGTAGCAGTCACCTCAGCGGCGACTGATGTCTCCATCTTCAAAACCATCTTCGTCCCACCGGCGGCGATGTTTGAACCCGTGGAGCCGATCGCTGCACCGACTGTTACAAACAATCGTCGGTGCATTTTCACCATCTCTATGGTACGCCGGAGTGCAAGAATCACTGCCGCTAAGCCAATGCCTGCCATGATATGCGCGCAACACAATTTGTTCCGCAAGCTTGGACTTCTAAAAACTGATGATTTGTCGCCTTTCGAGGCTGTTTTGCAGAAATTCATTGCTCTTTATAAGGGGTCCCAGCTGCAAGAGGTGGTTGCTGCATTGGAGATCCTCTCCAACCTGGATGTTGCTGATGCAGAGTTGGTAGATGAGGTGTTGATGGAAGTCACTAGGACCGCATCGCAAAAATTTAGGAGAGCATAGCGGAGCTGTAGGAAGAAGCCAGGAGTAGTGTCTGCTTAAGCCTGTCAGCGGCTGCTTGATCTATGTAGCGCCACTTTGTTGAGTGTCTTCTCTGTTGCAATGATGAATAATAGTACAATTGATTGTTAGATCCGTTTAGTAGCTTACTTATTCTGATTTTCCGTTAGAAATGATTCTCTAAGAGAACGGATTTTGAAAGTGATTTTATAACAAAACTGTAAGGAAAACGGACCTTAAGCCTTGTGCTTAGTTTTCTAATGTGATTTTGGTGGTTGAATTGACAACACGTGCCATGGGACTAATATTTGTGTACAAGTGTTTTTGTCTAAAGTCCCAGGGTGCAAAAGGTGGACTTGGGGTACAAACACCTCAACGTAGGACCTAAAAGACACAAGAGAAGACCCAAGTCGCCACCAAGTTGCAAGCGAGGGTCCTGACTCGGCGGTCCCTACAAGGACAGAAGAAAATGCACCGTACAGTCCAGTGGTGCAGCATCGTACAGTCCGGTGGTGCAACGCCGGACAGTCCGGTGCCTACAAGGAGCCGAACCAAGAGCTGAAGAATCGGTGCAAAATTCCATGCATCGGACAGTCCGGTGGCTCACCACACCACCGGACGATATAGACCAACAACACTTCAAGTTGAAGACCTGGCGCTACAACGCACTGGACAATCCGGTGGCTCCAACAATCGACTCCGAGCCCAACGGTCGAATTGCCGGAGGCAGCAGTTTACACGCACCGGATAGTCCGGTGATGCCACCGGACTGTCCGGTGGATACGCAGAAAAGTGGTAGTTTGCCTCTAACGGCTAGTTTTGGAGGTAAGGCCTATATATACCCCCTTGGCCGATCTTCACTTAGTGGTTGGAGTATCTTGAGCTAACACAAGTGTTGAGGCACCCATTTGATCCATCCCAAGAGCCTCATACACACATTTGAGAGCCCAACCACCACAAGAACAAAACTAGACATATCCAGCATAGCTAGTGCTTAGTGCATCCTTACTTAGACCACCTTGTCTATTCTCTGTGCCTGCGTGTACGATTTTAGTGTATCAAGTGTGGCTGTAAGCCTTGCGAGACCCTCCGGAGTGTAGAGTGGCCGCCAGCATCTTGTGAGAAGGAGGAAGGCCCTCGGCGATTTGGCTAAAAGCTTCCCATAGTGGAAACGGCGGGGTAGCTCCGCAAAAAGGACTCGGAAGACCCCAACAGCCCCAACAATCCTTTACCCTTGCATGGGCGAGGCCATAGTCCAACACTACGTGAGAGAAGGGCTTGTGTGGGTGTGTACCGAGGATATCCGGAGACCCAACCGGAGTTGCTTGATTTCTGCGGAAGTCACTTCCATCCTCCACCCTTGCGTGGGTGAGGTCGCACTCCTTTGAGGATTGCGCGAGAGCAAAACCTACGGGGGCACCTAACGAGGAGTAGGGGGTGAGACGGCACATTGGCCTCCCTAAACCTCGAGAAAAAATCTCCTTGTCTTCACCGTGTGCTTTCGCCTACATCGTCATCGGGAGTTTGCATTCTCTACCTATCCCGTTAGCTTTCGTTTACATTCTTGCATCTGTGTGCTTACTTTCCTAGACTAGCTTGATAGGTTAGTTTCTAGGTGGAACTGGGTTGCAAGTCTTAGCTGTTGGCGTTTCTTAGCCTATTAGATATAAATCCGCAAACGCACGGAAAACGCGTTGTAGCCTTTCACCCGAGAGTATTCCAGGGTATCGAATCCACGAGCAACGAGGAGTATAATAATCACACAACATAATGGCCAAACTAGTGAAGCTAGCAAGTTGTTGACAACAGAATTTGGCCGTCCCTGTTAATGAGCCAAAATCTGCTTTGAGCTAAAGAGAAGCTGTCCAAGGAAGCAACGGCGTAGGGTAAAATAGGCCATTGGGCCTTGTATCGTAGATTAATGATTAGCTAAAAGAGTCCAGTTTGAGTTAGTTAGGGTTTGTAGTTTAATTAAGGAAGGGCAGGCTTGCCGCCCGAGTCTTCGGACTATAAATATGTACCCTTTGTTATCGAAATAAAGTTGACGACACACGTTCACCAAGCAGCGGTTGTCTCCATATTCCCTCGGTGCATCGCCACCTCTAGCGACTAAAGTTTCAGATAATCGTCATGCTACCTTAATGATTCACTTCGTTATGGGCATTACGACGTTAGTCGCCTGGCAGATCGTGTACTGAATCATTTTTTATGGCACGGTTTGCTAGTTACCATGATGAATCTCGCCCTAAGCTTAGCTTAGCGCGAGATCCATTAGTTATCTCAATGAATCTCATGTCAAGCCTAGCTTGGCGTGAGATCCATCATGTACACGAGTCGATATGCTTGCATATCGGCTCATGTACAGCGCTGCTATGCTAATATCTCACATGATGAATGCTGTCACACTGCTGCCTCGTTACTAGATCAGCATAGCGCAAGCTTGGACATAGATTAGATCTGTTCTTATAGTTTCATATACAGATCACATGTTGTTGGGAAGATCCGATGCATGCCCTGCATGCCTTTTGTCGTTTTATCAAAGATGCATCCGCTTTTATAATTTTCTGGTGTAATCTTTGGTGCAATAGTAGATTTTAAGGCATGTTTGACATTTATCTGCATGTCTTAGGCGACTGGAATGGATCTAGTCATGTTTCTTCTTTCTTTATTTAAGTACTTTGTATATTATATCTGGATATGCTACTGGTAAGATAGCAGGGCCTTGCCGACGCAGAAGATCCGACCCAGGATGAGCCGATCCGAGCGATCCGGCTAGTATTTAACGTTTGATCTGTTTTGTTTGCTTGTACAGGGGAAACAGGAATCAACCAACGCCATCACCACCACCATAACCTCCCTGGCTAGGTCATCAGCCAGGTAGCACGCCCAACCACCACCAAGCAAATACGATCGGCTGATCCGTTCAGCTGGTCATGGGTCGTAGCAAGGAGGAGCGATCCCTACGATCCACATACACCTCTCGGCCCTATTGTGTGAAGCTCTCCAGGGCTACCTGTCGGTTTCCTAGTGCAACACATTTTTGGCATGCCCGGTGGGACACGCAGGTCTCAACTCAGGCATGGCTACAAAAGGACGCAGCACCGTCGTCGACGAGAACGTCGAGGAGTGCGCCCCCATCGACAAGCCCGAGGATCTTCCCGAAGTTCACCAAAGGCGCTACGCTGAGATCGTGGATGAACTCAGGGCTAAAGTGCTCGCTATGTACGGGAGGTCTCGCCACGGTGGCATCAAGATACGTGGAGTCCCTTCGTCGCTTCTTGACGAAGTCGACCTCATGACTCCCTCGCAGCGGCGCACTGACGCGCTTCGTGAGGAGATACACAGGATTATGGCGCACGCTTTGATCAGGCAGTCTGAGGCGGTCATAAACCGCATGGACAATATCGTGGTCAAGACGGTCAGAGCAGTGTTGGCGGTGAGCCTCTTCATATCACCGGCCCTGAGTTGAACGGCAATGTTCTACTCTAGGCTGCTCGTACCAATCCGCATTGAGGTACAGGGGGATAATATCGCAGAATTTGTCATGCATTCTCCGCGTGACAAACTCCCTCTAGAGACCAAGGTGTACTCCACTCCACCCTTGGTCATACCTGACGGTTTCGTATGCCAAATGAGGTACTGTCAGCTGGAAGAAGGAGAAGCTCCTCCTCCCCCGTACCCTAACCCAGTCCTCATTAACCCACCATGAGGGCTAAAGCAAAGTCCGCCAGAAGCTAGGTCCACACACGGAGCAGTAAAGACAGCGGATCAGGAGGTGCTTGAATGGCAAAACGCCTATGGGACCGGGCCGATCCATAGCGATCAGGCCATGTACACGGCAGGAGCAGGTTTCGATATGTCTCGAAAAGACCTGTTTGAGATTTTGAAGAACCAGTGCGGCATCACACCTCTGCGGGGTGCCATTACTTACGCAAAGCCATATCCAGAGGTGTACGATCACCTCGAGGCATCCCCTAAATTCAAGATCCCTGACTTTACCAAGTTTAGTGGCAATGACGGGGCTAGTACCATGGAGCACATCAGCCGGTACCTGGCATAACTGGGGATTGCATCAAGGGCCGAACATATGAAAATTCGGCTATTTTCTCTGTCATTAACCGGGCCAGCCTTCGGTTGGTACACCACGCTGGCCTCTGGATCTATCACTACTTGGAAGCAGCTAGAAGAGAGCTTCCATGCGCAGTTCTTCTTCGGGTCTGACGAAGCTACGTTCACGGACCTGAACAATATCCACCAACTCCGAGGAGAACCGGTCCACAAGTACATCCAGCAGTTCCGCGAGCTGAGGAACCGATGCTACTCTCTCCATCTTGAGAAGAAGATCCTTGCCAGATAGCATATAATGGCCTGAGTAAGGCCGTCAAGGCAGTATATGGGCCGACCGATTTCGATTCCATCGGCCATTTGGTGTCAAAAGTCTCCGCCTATGAACGAAGCCATCCAGAGGCTTTGCAAGAAAGGCAGAGATGGAGCATCGGCTGCATTCAGACCGAGGAAGACGATGCCTTGGACGATGCCGATGCCTACCTTGTTCAGTGGGCAAGGACCAACAAGCCTTTGCAGTGTCAATGGGTAAAGCAGTCAGAACCCATCCCAGTTTATGACTTCGATGTCTCAAAGACCAAAGCCATCTTTGACATGCTTGTCAAAGAGAAGTTGCTGGTGCCACTCCCGGGGCATCAAACCCCTACAGCCGAAGAGATGCGCGGCCGCAAGTACTGCAAGTGGCACAACAAGTTAGACAGGCACAACATAGTTGACTGCAGGATTCTGCGGTCTGAAATCCAAAAGGCCATCGAGCAAGGAAGACTGGTTTTTGCTCGCGCTCCAATGAAGATAGACAAGATGCCATTCCCAGTCAACGCCGTTTACGCTACGAGTCCATTGCCTGACGAGTGCTACTCGGAATTCGTATCCGAGTCGATGTGCCGAGCGCGCCCGTGTAAGGCTATTTCTATGGGCAAGATCTTGCACCGGGGTAATCAAAATCAGTATTCCCATCTCCTCCGAGGTTCTACTGCTTCGTTCAACATGGTCCACACATCCAAGGATGAGAAGGGGAAGGCCAAGGTGGATCCTCGTGACGACCTCTCTCTGGAATTCAGGGCCGAAGAGCATACTTCGGTCAGGACGATTCAAAGGAATCGACGATGTCACCCCAACTCGGGAGTGTTTATTGGCATGTACGCACGCCACCATCAATGAAACGAGGAGCGGTGTCGGGCTGAAGAAGAGGAGGTGTACCATCGCGAACGACGCCGTCATCTCGAAGAACGACGTCGCCAGGACCTATGGCCCGAGGAGCAGCGCCGCGAGGAACAGCGGCGGTACAAGGAGCGTCGTGATGCCATGAACCGCGAGGAGCATTGGCGTTGCCCCTACTTTCACTTCTACTGGACACAAGGTATGGAGAGACTCCCCACCCTTGATGATTGTCCAGAATGTTCCGACCGCCGGGGTCGCCACGGCAAAACGTCTGTGTTCGAACGCCTGCAATGCGCGCTATCGCCACGACGGTATCGCACGGCCTTGCCATGCCGTCCCCGGGACCCTACTCCTTCGCCACGTCGGCCTCCGTCTCCGCCGCCAAAGCAACGACCTGCGTCTCCGCCGCCGGCGCGCTCGCCCTCTCTAGCAGGGCAGGATGACCTGGAGGATGTTCGACGTCGTCCAGAGTGCCACCTGTCAAGGTGGTGTCCTGAGGGACTGTCAAAAATGCAGAAGCACAGGGTTCAGCGCTTGCGCAGCCTAGAATAAGCTGAAGAGGAGTATCTTCGGCTGCTCTAGAAGGTTGGGGTATCATGCAGATTCCGAGCCTGCGCCCTGAGCGCAATCTCGTTTGGAAGCGGAAGCCTCAACCCGATGTTGCTGAAGCATCGACAAAGCCGGCATTGGCTGAGTCGGTTAAACAAGATGCGTAAGAGGGTCCGTCGCGCATGGTTAGTGATGAGTCATCCAGCGACGATGATGATATTGAAGACAAAGCCAACGAGGTGATTAAGAATGCTGCAGTAGGAATGAACATGGTCTTCTATCTCCCTGAAGATTTTCGCCCTCCCAGCAGTGAACAGATGGCTGAGTCCATGGCGCAGCTCAGCCTCGGCCCCGCTGCTGCGATTTTTGAAAAGCCGATTAACAAGAAATATTGGCACCTTAAGCCTCTCTACGTGAAAGGTTTCATCAACGGCAAACCAGTTGGCGGGATGCTCGTCGACGCGGGCGCAACTGTCAACATCATGTTGTACTCTTTGTGCTGCAAAATTGGAAGGTCCATTGAAGATCTTGTGAAGACCAACGTCACCCTCAATGACTTCAAGGAAACTTCGTCCTAGGTCAAAGGGGTCCTTAATGTCGAGCTAACAGTTGGCCACAAGACACTGAATACTTCCTTCTTTGTGGTCGATGATTATGGTCCTTACTCGGCTCTCCTGGGCCGAGACTGGATTTATGCCAACTGCTGTGTACCTTCCTCAATGCACCACTGTTTGATCCAGTGGGATGGCGACAACATTGAGGTGGTGCCCGCGGACGACTCTCGTAGCGTTGCACAATCCGCTACATCAGACGAAGCAGAGTGTCTGTCAGACAGGCAGGAGTTGAACTGGAGCTTTGTAGAAGAGGCAAAAAACGTGATCACGCCGGTTCTGGCAATCGGCATTCACTTGTAGACAGTAGGCTGCTCCAGCTGACGGCATCGGCCGATCTTCATCGGCTAGTGGATGCTAGTGGCGTGTCTACGGACGCACAGGCCGTAGTGGCCGATCTGCGCGATCAGCCCCAAAAAATTTGTAATCATATTTTTTGTAACAATTCTGTATTGGCCAATCTGGGTGATTGGTCGCAAAACATCAATTTAATTTATACTTCTTTTAACAAAGGTGTTTTGTCATGCGACGGTCGATTGTCTAATGATGAGGAGAAACCCGAGATAGCACCTCCCCATCCATCTCCAGCATCATCAAGCTCTACTCAGGAATTTGCCGAGGAGGGTAAGCTCAGTTTTGGTTTTACTCCCTCTGATGAACTTGAGGCAGTTGACATTGGACCAGGCGATCGTCCCATGCTTATGTGGGTGAGTAAAAAGCTTGACCCCAAATTTAAAGCTAAACTGATAGAACTGCTTAGGGAGTTTCCTGATTGTTTTGCCTGGGAATACCATGAGATGCTGGACTTGATCGATCTATTGTTGAACATCGGTTGCCGACAAAGCCTGGGTTTCGACCCTTTGCACAACATCCCACGAAGATCAATGTGAAGATTGTAGATACAGTCAAGGAGGAAATAGAGAAGATGATTCATGCCGGGTTTATTCGTCCTTGCCAATACGCCACCTGGATATCAAGCATTGTTCCTGTGTGGAAGAAAAGCGGGAAGCTTAGGATCTATATTGACTTCAGAGATTTGAACAGAGCTACCCCAAAGGATGAGTATCCCATGCCCACTACCGAATCAATTGTTGATGCTGCAGTCGGCCATAAGATGATGAGCTTTCTTGATGGTAAACCAGATATTCATGGCCGAAGAAGATGTCTACAAGACAGCTTTTCGTGGCCCGTAAGGCTTATTTGAGTTCGTGGTTATGACTTTTGGCTTGCGCAATGCTGGAGCTACTTACCAACGAGCCATGAATTATATTTTTCATGACTTGATCGGCCGGCTTGTGGAGGTTTATATTGATGATGTAGTGGTGAAATCGGTTCTACAAGAGAATCATTTAGCTGATCTTCGCCAAGTTCTCGAGTGCACTCGGAAGCACGGGATGAGAATGAATCCTGATAAATGCGCGTTTGGTGTTACAGCTGGCCAATTTCTTGGTTTTATGATCCACGAAAGAGGGATAGAAATTGGCTCAAAAAGTAAAGACGCCATCGAGACAATGGTGCCGCCAAAAACCAAGAACGAGCTTCAAAAGCTAATTGGCAAGATCAACTATATCAGAAGGTTTATTCCTAATTTGTCTGCCAAACTTTAAGCGTTCATGCCATTGATCAGGATACAAAAGAGCGATGAGTTCATATGGGGGCCTAATCAGCAGTTGGCGTTTGATAACTTAAAGAAATACCTGACGGCGCCACCAATGATGGCTCCACCTCGTCTCGATGTTCCGTTTATCGTTTATTTGTTGACTGACGAGCGGCTCTGTGCTGATTCAAGAAGTCGATGGGAAGGAGAGTTTATGCTTATGTTTATACTTTACATGCACCAAATTACGACATTACTTGCTCAATGCTGAAACTTGGGTAGTATGTAAAGCCGATATTATTAAGCATATGCTGTCAGCCCCAATCCTTAAAGGGAGGCTCGGCAAGTGGATGTTTGCTCTCTCGGAATTTGATATCAAGTACAAGCTAGCCAGGGCTGTGAAAGGCTAGGCATTAGCCGATCTCATTACTGAACGATTGGCTCCACAACTATATTTCGTCGACATATCGTCTTAGGCTTTGTTTTTTTGATGGTTCTGCGTGTGATGCTGGCTGCGGTGTTGGGCTTCTTATTATTTCCCCTCGGAGGGCACAATATGAATTTGCTTTTCGACTCAGCGAGCGATGCACTAACAACCAAACTAAGTATGAAGCTTTGTGCAAGGGCCTTGAGTTGTTGCTAGAAGCAGGAGCCAAAGCAGTGGAAGCTTTTGGCGATTCTAGGGTTGCCATCAATCAGTCAATGGAGGATTTTAATTGTGCCAGTGATTTATTATATCCTTATCTCCTGAGTTGTCAAGAGTTGATGGCAAAATTCAGATTTGTCCAGCTGACATGGATACCGAGGGAAAACAACATGGAGGCCAACAAGTTAGCACAAATAGCTTCTGGATACGCGGAACAAGACGACGATGTTCGTGTTGACGTCATGCCGATCGATACAAACGACTGGAGAGCCGATCTCCTCAATTACTTGAGGGATCCGGCTCAGGGGTAGATAAGAAGACAAGACATCGTGCTTTGAAACACGTGCTTATTGGAGATGAGTTATACTTCAGGACCATGGAGGGGCTATTGCTAAAATGCTTGGAACCAACAGAAGCGCTCAAAGTTATGCACGATGTCTATGAAGGAGGGTGTGGTACTCATCAATTGGCTCACAAAATGAAATGGCTGATTAGGAGGTCGGGGTATTACTGGCCAACCATGTTGGAGGATTGGTTCAAATATTACAAGGGTTGCCAAGAGTGTCAGAGATTTGGAGCTGTCCAAATGGCGCCAGCTGGGCCATTGAATCCTATTGTCAAGCCATGGCCATTCAGGGGCTGGGGTATGGATGATTGGGCAAGTTAATCCTCTGACCAACAAGGGACACAAGTGGATCCTAGTTGCCACTGATTACTTTACCAAGTGGGTAGAGGCCGTGCCAATGAAGAACGTCATGGCCAGAGATGTGGTGAATTTTATCAAGGAACATATGGCATTCCGCAAACTATCACCACGGATCAAGGGACTGTCTTTTTGGCTGAAAAATTCAAAAATTTTGCCAAAGAGATGGGTATCACGCTGCTATAGTCATCCCCCCTACTACGCTCAGGCCAACAGGCAGGCCGAGGTGTCGAACAAGAGTCTCATCAAGCTGATCAAAAGAAAGATAGATGAATACCCTAAGCAATGGCATGATTGGCTCGCGGAGGCATTATGGGCATACAGGATGTCATGCCATGGGGTGACTAAATGCACTCCATATCAGTTGGTATACGGCCAGGAGGCCGTCATGCCATGGGAGGTCAACATCGGCTCTCGTAGAGTTCAGTTCCAGAATGATCTGTCAGCCGATGAATACGCGTCTCTCATGAACATCAATACAGACGATCTGACAGAACTTCGGTTGTGGGCTTTTGAAAAAATTAGAGACAACAAAGCCAGGGTAGCAAAAGCCTACAACAAGAAGGTAAAGCTGAAGAATTTCAAAATAGGCGATCTTGTCTGGGAACTAGTCTTGCCAGTTGGTACGAAGGGTCCAGCATTTGGAAAGTGGTCACCTAACTGGCACGGACCCTATCGCATAGTGGAGACTTCCCCAGGGAATTCATACAGGATGGAGACACTAGATGGGGTCCGGATCTTCAGAAACGTCAATGGTAAATACTTGAAAAAAAATATTATCCTAGTCTGTGGATCGGATCGTAACTTATGTGAGAGCCAGTGTAGTAACACCTGGGCTTGGATAGATGATGCATTAGCATTGCCTCTAGAAAAAAAATTAGACTGATGCATTGCCATCCGGTCTTAGCAGGAGCGGATGTATTAAAGCATCGCCTTTAGAAAAAAATATAAATAAGCAAACTGTGAGTGGCAGGGCTAACGTGTGCCATTGGCCTTAGATAAAAGCCGATGCTAGGCATCGCCTTTAGTACAAGATACAAAAAATATAATGTTCTTGATCGAGCTACACGCTTGGGGGGGGGGGGGCGGGGGCACGACTGACAAGGTTCAAATAATTAAGAAAATTACGCAGAGGAAGATGCTCATAGTCTCTGAAGGTATTGGCGAACTGCAGTCAAAGCCTTTGTCCTGACTTCATCGGCGGAGTTGATAATTTACCGATCTGATTTGTTAGAACCGACAACCAGTCCCTTATTCACCTCACGGATGCGCGCGATGCTGGCCTTGAGCAATGTTGACAGGTTTGCTTGTTGTCCGCAAGTGCTTTCATGCCTACATCGTTGGCCAGGATGGCAGCATCAATCCGAGACATCTCTTCCCCAAGGCGTTTGATTTCTTCAGTAATCTTCATACTCTTTGTGTCGAGTGCTTGTCTGGACGTTTTCAGTCGCGTCTCTTCATTGTTATCATCCAGCTCTGCCTTGAACTGGTTTGCTGCTGCGCACTCCTTGGTGATCTCTTCTTTCAGGGTTGGCTGGTTGTTGCGGGAAGCTATGCGTGATGTAGCGGCCAACACATCCTCGCGAAGATATCCAAGGAGAGCTGTGGGTCGAAGCACTTGCTTCAGGCCTTAAGGCAGCATGTCAGCAATCGGCTCAAGGGCCGTGCGGATTCCATCACATGCAATGCTCAATTGGAGCTTCCAGTTGCTTGGTGATTTCCTCAAGATTCAAGTTAACATCGGTCGTAGGGGACGTGGGAGGACTCTCAGTCACCAAGGATTCGCTGATGGTTGAAGGATCAAAGTTCAGCAAGAATGAAGATCAATGGTCTAGCAACAGTGTGGTTAGTTTACGAACTACAGACAAAGGAAGCATGCGGAAGGACTGATTTTCGTACTGTGAACTTCGTCTGTGTGGCCGGATGTATCCTTGGGAGAAGAACTGGGATTTTCAGGAGAGTTCTCTTCTTCAGCACCCTCCTGCCCCTGACTGTGAGAGTTGTGTTCTTGCATGATATAAAGAAATGATCAGTACGGTTCTCATTACTGGAGCCAAGACGAAGGGGAGCTTACTGGTGATTCAAAGGGAGGAGTTTGAGCCGAGTGTTGGCGTTTCTTAGCCTACTAAATAAATTCCGCAAGCGCACGGAAACACATTGTAGCTTTTCACCCAAGAGTATTCTGGGGTATCGAAATCCATGAGGAACGAGGAGTAACTCAACGTAGAAAGGTAGGAACGAACAGTGAAACCAGCAATTGTAGAGATAAAAGACAGAGGAAAGCAGGCTCACTACTTTAAATAAAACAACTTAACTTTACTAGACAAACTAGTATTCTACTCAGCAGGTTTACTTGGACACCGAGGCTATAGGACCACTTTCGGGCACCAAAGTGCTGATAACCCAGACAAGAAAGCCGGGTACTATAGAACTCAGCTATGTGTCGATGACAACTTATCCGAATGACGGGGTTGGACTACACAGGACACACACCCGCTATCACCAGGTGGGACTACCAACCAAAACTGCGTGGGACAAGACAGCTTTCAAGGTAAACTCTAGTCTAGACACCACGTCTACACAACCGAGCTTACTACTACTCTGGTTCGAAGTCAGAGAGCAAGCACAACTGTATAGCTAAACTACACAGAGCACACTTGGCACCCGTAAACTACTGAGTAAAGCACTAAGTAAGTAAATAAAGTAAGTATGAAATAAATAAAGAAGGGAGCAAGGAACTTTACTCAATCCTAGAAATAGAGTAATAATCCCTCTGAGGCTGAGAGCTCAGGAATAGAATACCGAAGAGAAATCCGACTCCTTCACTCTACAACTCACTACTCACTCTTGATACAACTTGGCTCTCTCTACAATGCCAAGGGTGGCTTCACTACTATACTCTACACTCAACTACACAACCACACTAATCTTCTCTTGATCCACCACACCTTGCAAGTGACCTCCCGAGGGGTATTTATAGCTTGGAAACCGAGGGGGGACTTGTAGGTGCTCTAGGTCGGTAGTGGAGGTAGGTCGGTGTCCGGGCGGCCAGGGGGGTGGCCGGCCGACCATCAAGGGTGGTCGGGCGGCCACTCATCTTGCCGCCTTTGACCATCCAACGGTTGATATGCATTCCTAGAGTCGGTTGGTAGTTATTGGAGTCGGTGCACGTGAAAAATGAGTCGGTGGGGTGGTCGGCCGACCACTCTCATTGGTCGGGCGGCCACTGCCCTGGATCGCTGACGTCATCGATCCATTGCACGATGTTCTTCCGACCCTTGGATGCATTGGATTCCAAATCCAACGGTTGCATTTAACTTCTTTTGTGCTTCTTTGCATGCAGGTCGAAAGTTCGGATTGATGACGTGGCTGGACGACCATGGTAAAGGGTCGGGCGGCCACCTCACTTGGGCTGAGAGGGCCTGGAGGCTGTCTGGGCTTCCCTGGTGGCCGGGCGGCCACGGGGGGTGGCCGGCCGACCATGGTAGGTGGTCGGGCAGCCACGGGAGATGGCCGGCCGGCCATGCTCCTTAGCCCATTAGCTCTTCCTTGCCTTCTTGTCCACATTTTGTACATTCTTTCGTAAATTTTAACGTGACATACTCCTGCATCCAACTTTTGTACACAACTCGTAGAACCAGTTAGTAATACATGAAACCTTGATAAATTATGCCCTCAAACATGAAGTATTGGTGGTCGAAAATGGATTTTATCGACCGCCAACACCCCCCCCCCCCACACTTAGACCTTTGCTCGTCCTCGAGCAAAGAGTAGAGTTAAGCATAAGTGGGAAAGGCATAACATCATCATCCACTATAGCAAGCACAAGAGTACTTCCGACTATTTCATCTCGCCTAGGATTTCAGTGGTGTCTACACTTGGGTTTTAGAATGTTGAAGCATGGAATAAGAGTATCAAAGTTAACTTCAGGTTCCCAGCCACATGAGTAAAGAGGTTTTCAAGATTTTCAAAAGTAGGGCATACCAACTCTTTTGATCTCAAGTCCAACTCTCGGTCACTCAATGGACAAGGTGTCCTTGCCAACATCTTGTATTTCTCACCTCCTATACTACTAAGGCTTTTTTTTGGAGCTCTAGGTTGTGGGGAGAATGAGACTTTCCTATCATGCTTATGTTGTCGAATCAAATCAAGTGTCAAGAAAGAATTCATAATCAAATGAGATTTGGCCAAGTGCAAGTGTAGTGTACGGATCTTGTCTCTTGTGGTGCTTGATATGAGTCCCATGTTTGAGTAGAGGGCATGGAGTTCTTTTCTTTTCTCTTTCTCATACTTTTTTTTCTTTCACACTATTTTTTTTCGAACTCCCATGCCTCTCTTTCTTTTCAAACAGAACTGAATGGGATCATTGACATCTTATTGCACACCTTTTTGAGAGACTTTATTTCATGGAACGTGCGTGTGAAGGCCAAAAAATTCTCAATTGATTCAAACTCTTATAATGGCACAAGGTTTGATAAGACTCAAAACAATCAAGGTAGCAAGAAAATATAAGTTTTCTTTTCATATGTGGCACTGGTAGGACAGGAACTTGAGATCATCAAAGATGAAGCCCTTATTTTGTTTTGCAAATTAAAACTCTTTCTCATGCGGGAGGTTCCTTTAGTTTCCTCTAATTAACTTAGCTCACATGGATCAACAATCTAAACTCAAGTGGGTCCCTAATCATGATAGTATCCAAAGGCAAGATTACTCTAGCATAGGAAATAAAATGGTGCAAGCACAAGTAAGATGTGACATTATGAACATGTAGAGCATGATTTGATCAAGTTCATGTGTTAAAGCACAAATAAAAATGGAGGTACATGAATGTAACATGTATACCTGACCTCCTGGCGCGGGTTCGACGTGTTGATGGACCGTCCAGCCCAATACCATGGTCGGACGACCATGTGAGAGGGTCGGGCGACCTACTTGGTGGCCGGCCGACCCATGGAGGTGGTCGGGCGGCCACCTGGGTGTTCGACCCGTGTGCTGGTGCATTTTGTCGAGGGAGCCATGGGGAGACGTGACAAGTCCGTGTGACGTGTTTTCGTGAAAAGTAGGTGGCCGAGCGGCCACTATGTGTGGTCGGGCGGCCACTGCATTTCGCCCAATTTCCCTGAAAATTTCTGAGTAGCGAGGTTGTACCCTGTACATCGTATTTTATTCGTGTTTTCTGCAGGGTTAGTGATAGGGAGTCGAATGGCTTTGCCCATTCTAATCAAACTCATTATTGGAAGGGAAATAACTTTATAGGTTGAAGCAAATGTAAGGCGCTTATTACATGAATGAATGAGTTCAAAACAACCTAAGAATTAAATGGATGAAAATAAAAGCGCCTATGATAACTAGATGCACCGGGCGCCCATGGTGCGGGAGGATCATAGAGATCGGGGCGCCCAGTTGCATCCGCAAGACGGCGGACTTTGGCGGAGAGTCCCTTCCTAAGGATGTTGATTTTATCATCAATCTCCATCTGCCAAAGCTCGCCCTCAGCACAGCGCTCTTCTAAGTTCTAAAACTTAGCCTTGAGCGCTGCTAGCTCCTCCCTTACCGACGCCACCATGTCCTTCTTCTCCTCCTCCTCATCCGAGGAGTCCTCAAACTGTCCAGCGGCCCCTTGATTGAAGGCGTCCTGGCCACCCTCTCCACCATCCTTCGTGATGGCATTGAGTCAATGGACTCATCGATGGAGGCGTCGGGCTTTGGAACCCTAGGGATGAACACCTTGGCATACCCACCCATAGGAGTTTTCATCCCACGGAGGGTATGGGTGGACGGGCTAGGAAAGACCGGCTCCTTGGATGGTCCAGCGGCCTCCTCTTGGAAGAGGCTCTTGACACAGTTCACGGGGGCAATCACCCCCATGGTAGGACGCGGAGACGGACGGGCCACCTTCTTGGCGATGGTTCTGGCCGGAGATAGTGCCTTCCCTGGCTTGTCCACGCTGTGGGAACGGCGTGGGGGAGTCAGGACGGCCGTCACGGGTAGTCGGGCGGCCCCGGGGTGAGTCACCCATGGCCGGGCGGCCACCACCTATGGCCGGGCGGCCATGGGGTGTGGTCCGGCGGCCATGGGGATTGAACCCTGTTGGCCAGGGTGACTCCTGGACCGATGTTTCTAGGCTTTCCTCTAACGGGATGGCTTGGAGAGGTTGCGGTGAGTCCATGGAAGCGGGGTTGTAGGTTGCGGTGGTGTCGGATGAGATGAAGATGGCAACCTTGCCCTTACCCCAAGGGGAGATAGGTGCCATGGCTGAGTGGAGATGAAGGTGAAGTGTAGATGGGGAAGAAGACGACTCCTCGTCCTTAAAACGTCGGAGAAGATCGCCTTCATGCACTCAACAGCCCCGTAGATAAAGGATCGACGCTCCCAACTCAAAATTTGAGTTTTCGGTGGCCGGGCGGCAAAAGGAGGTGGTCGGGCGACTGTGGCGGAACCGCCCTGCTTAATCCAGACTAAGCACACCTGCCACCTCTGGCTCGCAGTGCACTTAGGCCAGACTAAACCCGGTAGTCCGTCGAGCTACCCAAAGGGCACTCGATGAAACCATCGCCCGAGGAGACCGACATCACACACATTTAGCCCTCGAAAGAGCCACAACAGATTACATCATCACAGGCAGTTGAAGTAGAGAATAAGTAGACTTAGTTTACAAACCGAAGATAATAGTCAAATACATGTTCAAAGATAGCGGAAGCGATTTAAAAATATACATGTATAGCGGAGTCGAATTCAGAGTATGTATAGCGGAAGCATTTTCAAAAATCTCGCAGCGTAAACAATATACTTAAATAGTCTTCATGAAGAGATAAACAAAGCGAGTAGCACCGAGCCCACCGGTTCTACCACCTCCAACACAGTTATCCAGTTGTCTTCAGTACCTGTAAGCCAAAAGTGGGGGCAAACCCTGAGTACTAATTACTCAGTAGGACTTAATGGAATTGGCTTACGGTTGACGCAAAGCTTGCTTACTAAGAATTTGATCCTTAGCTATTGATTTTAAACAAAATCAAGTCAACATGTGGAAGCAGGATTTACAGCTGCTTGCTTTATCATATAGAGTAGGATTTGACAGCTACTTAGTTTATCATATCAATAATACTAATCATGAGTATAATAAAAAGCTGCATGAAAGTAAAGCATTTATATTCAAGTATGTAGTATTCAAAACCACGAATTCATAATACAACATATTCAAGTGGATTACTACTTTGCCCGTCAGTGGTATTGGCATTCTCACACCTGGTGAGCATCAGCGATTCGAATCGATTTTTATATTCCCGGGAATAACTAGAAGCACCAGGATGGCATATGCTTACTAACTCCCAGCGTTCCACATATGCTTCTCCCATCTCCACCTGTCCCGTCTCAAGTTCGATGACCACTCCCGCTTGACTCCCGGAGCGCGTTGTCGCAGGAGCGGTACCTCGGTTATGTCGGGTTCTGCCCTCCTTTGACACCCGCCTCCGCGGCCACCTTCCTCTCAACCAGTGGGTAGGAACGTGCCCCTTGCTTGAGACGTCACAAGTAAGACTTTCACCGGCCCATAGATTCCGGATAAGCACCCTAGCAATGTTATGCCGACCAATAGGCGAACAACGACCGGCCTTATGCGACTCGGGCGGAGTCCACCATACCATCCATATCATTATCATCATTTTTCTCATATTACCATATCTCCGCCCGGTCTCGAGTTAAAACCATGAGCATCCTCATAGCTTCCATCATAGTAATAGTTCCTGTGGCTTTTGAAAAATCACCTACGCGACGAGTGACTCCATTCACTCGTGTCTACTCGTACCTAGCATTACTAGGCATACTCGTCCTACGCACTCTATTGTAGGTGCTAGGGCTAGGGCGGCCAAGAAGTCTAATGCAAATAGTTTCCAAACAACTCCTAATGCAGATGCGTAAGCATTCAACAAAATCATTTGCTAGGTAAAGCATGGTCCTGCCTACCTTTGTTTTACTTTAAGAAAACCAACAAACTAAGCTAATGTTAGTTTGCCGGGTTGTGAGGCTTTGCCCCAGGCAACCCCTTGATCCCTTGGACAACTCCTCCTTCCAAACACGACTGATGGGCTCTCCAGGTCGTGAGTGGGTCTTAGTTGGTCTTCTGGATCACCGTTGGTTGAGGTAGTTCCATGCGCCCGTTTCTGGATCACGTATCTGCAATAAGCGCCACTATATGGATGACATGCATGGTGATGCAAGGAATGAGATGCATAATCATCAAGCACATATATGGGCACTCATTCCGTGGACAGACGGAAAAACGATTAATAAACTACTTAAACAACGAGTTCCTCTATGAACTTAAAGTAAGTATGCACACAGACAATTAGATATGCACAGTGGAACACATGGATTTAATACTTGCTCAAGTATCAACTTAAATTGTCCTTTATCTTACCTTATGCAAACAAGAATCAATCAAGCATATATTTCCCCATGTAGAGGACTACTAGTTTGAATTACCATTCTTAGCATTCGCGACAGTAGCATTGTTATAAACTTAGAGCAAGCATACACTCGAACAATCATACGTATATAACTATCAACTCATCGACCGTAAAGGAAACGTGACAATGCTGTGACCCGATAAAATAAGCAATAGTTATTTAGATTACTAAGATACATGCATGGGGTGGGGTGATGTTTAATCCCTCCTAGTGAGTCAACCAGATCAGACAAAGTACATGAGAGAAACACACGATAAGACTTAAATTACCAGTCACTATTATCATACCAAATGTACACAAGCATTAAGTAAATAGGTTACATTCAATTTGACCTAAATTAAGTTATTGCTATCTACCTTTCAATGATGAAATACTTTTATGGTTATGGACTTGCAACTTAGTCATATGAGGATGAAACATGAATGTGGAGTACATAGAGTCATCAATCTTACAAGGTTCCATTTTGGCATAGCGAAATTAATTATACTAAGTGGAGTTTACATGAGAAATCACGAGCACATATGAGTACATTAACATTCCATTCTTATTTACTTCACCTTCAATCTCATTTAATTGATCACATATAAACCCTTCATGAAACAACAACCACAATACATGAACAATTCACCTAAGCTTACTTACAGGGTAACACAGCTACATGAATTTTGGTGGACTTCTTGGAGCATGGTAAATAGCACTTTTCTATTTTATTGATTAAATCATCATAACACTTGTCATTTTCATACCACATAGCAATCAGCAAGCAAAACATGTGAAACTTTATTTATAGACTGCACTGGACCAAATAAGTGTAGCATAATTTTCAGGGATTTTTCCTTGCATTCTAAAGTCACCTTTTCCATTTATTTAGATAAGCAAGCCATATCTTTGTTAATTTCAAATCACCATTCAAACTTAACATGCACAACTTCCTATTTCACCAGTGGACTATTCGTACTACCCAAGGTATATGAAAAATGCCAGAGAGTCACTTTGAGACCAATTCATATAGCCTACACTTTCCAAGTTAATTAAATGCACAAAACACATGTGAAATGGCAAAACAGTGATTATATAGTCAATGCTAGGGCTAGCAAAATTCACACAGTGCCAAGAGAACATGTTCAAGCCACTGTCCAAGTTTCATAGCATTTGAAGTTCACTTGACCCACTTTTGACATTTATGTTGCTTTAACATGCATGCAACTAAACAAGGGTAAAACAGTCATTTCACACATCCACATCATACCTATTCTATAGATCTACTTAAGATGAGTTCATAGCCACTGAGTTTGTCTTTTTAGGATTTTTCTTTGATTTGTTATGAATTTCCAAAGTTTTCAGCTGAAAAATGCACTTTAAACCCTAGATCCAGGACTAATACGTGATTAACCATATTCTTCAGGGGGTAGCATGCAAGGCTTACAGGAGACAGTACACAGCGCACAGTACTTAAACATAAAAATGAGAAAAGGCATGGGCTAGATCTCAAAAATGGCATGTCATCTTCAACCTTCGGTCAGAGGGGGAAGAGCGCGCGGCGGCCGGTGTTCCGGCGCCCGCGCCGACGCGTGGGGGCGCGAACTTGAAGCCGTGATGGTTGGAGGAGGTGCTCCCGGGCACGGGGATCCGTTTCCCCAGGGTCTCGTCGGCGGGGAGGCACACAGGGCCGGGGCGTGGCCGTGAACCGACGATGCGCCGAACGTGAACCCGGTGGCGAGGTTGGACGGCGCGGCTCGGGTCCAGTGGCCGGAGCTCGGGGAAGCGGCAAGGACTCGCGCTTAGGGTGCGCGAGACCGACGCGCAGCCGGCGGTGGTGGTCTAGATGTGAGGGAGGCGCTGGAGAGCGGCGTGGAGGCGATGAACCATAGTTAGACCGGCGGTGGCGACGGCATGAACTGGTGGCGAGCGAAGGTGGTTCCGGCGACAGGTGAGGGGAACGACGACTAGACCTAGCCCCACGGGTGCGCAGTGGAATGGCGAAGGCGGTGGTGAAGCTCTAGGGGCGCAGGGAGGACGGAGGGAGGCGGCGGAGCTCGAGCTCCGAGCTCGCCTGTCAATGGCGGCCACGAACTGCGGAGGCGAGGAAGAGAGTCTCTGTGGACGGGACGGCGAGGGAAGAAAGGAGAAACGAGAGAGAGCTTCGTCCTCCTCTTAACGCCGCGCTCAGGGGCTCGATCCGCGGCATCGCCGCGCTGCCCGTACGTCGCCGGCCGCGTGGTGGCCGTCGGCCTGGCCACGGTGGCGCGCCGAGCCGGTGGGCCCCACCGGTCAGTGACCGCGGGAAAATGGAGAAAAAGGGAAATAGAAAATGTGTTTTCTCTGCTGCTGAGAATCGCCATTTTGACAAATTTAAAGGCCGAATTTGGAAAAACCCCAATTATAAGAAATGTTGTACTTTTTGAGTTATACAACTTTGTCAAAAGGTTCAACCCTTAAATCAGTTTGCAAATTTGAATTTCACTTGAATTTGTGTGGCAGCCCCAATTTGGACAGGGGGACCTCTATTGCTTAGAAATTCAGAAAGTCCTGCTTACATGCATTCTCTCCCAATGTTCCTTTTGACAAGTTTGTTTAGAATTTCAAAGCCTACAACTTCTCTAATTTGAGCTTTGCATGAAAGTGGCTGTAGGTCATATAAACATTGAGATTACTACACAGGTCAGATTTGAACTGGTTTTCTAGGTTGGCAGAAAATGACCTTAAACTCCATTTAAACCTCAATTTGTGACCAAACTCCAATTACCAAAGTTGTTCTCCAGGAAATAATCTATAACTTTGGTAATATAACTTTGGTCTGAAACCCATCAGATTTTGAACTATGGATGCAAGTGTGTTCCAAGATTTGTTAAAACAGAGATTTCACTTTGTGTAAAGACTTTCTTGTTTCAAACTTTTGGAGTATCAAATGAAGTCCAATCACTTCCACAATAGGTGCATTTGAAAGGTGATAAGTTTAATTCCACTTCATAGAAAGGAAGATTTTGAAGTTGTATAGCGAAATCAAAAGTAATTTCAGAATCAACTTAGGGAAAAGCTAAAAATCCATACTTGTGAAAATTCTAAGTGTGGTTTGATCTAGTTGTTTCCATGAGACATTTGGGTGAAAATTTGAGTGAGTAGACGATAGCTTTGATCCCAGCTCAGTGTAGCAATAGGATAGTCCAGAGCATGTACAACAAGTTTGTCAACGGAGTTGAGCTCGGGTACTTAATGAATTTGAAAGCTTTATTAGGGCTCAAGTTTGCTCACGATCACAACTGGCACTTATCAAGAAACTTTGGATTGGACCTTTTAAATCCTCCTGTCTTTAGATTTTTGAACATTGTCCAACAGAAAGGTCTAGGGCTACTTTTCTTATCCGAGGTTTGGCATTTGGAGTTGAGCTCAAAAGTACGTGAGTGTTGACTTATTCAACCACGAAATGTGTGGTCTTGTATCTTGTGTAGAAAATTTTGATTTAGTGGCTCCTCCACGTGTTTCCTGTTAATCACTAAGCATGATTAAGTCTAAATCCATCGTTAGCTTGTCCCTAACTACGTGTTATGGCTCTTGAGATGCCAGGGGCATCACAGCGACCACCACCTATGGCCGGCCGACCCACCCTTAGGGTCGGGCGTCTAGGCCAAAAGTGATGCGACTGAGCCCTAACAGCTGGGCTTCTTTTCCATGGCCGGCCGACCCACTTAAGTAGTTGGGCGGCCACCTAAGATGGCCGGGCGACCTTGCCCAACTCGGGCCAGGCGTGCCGCGAGTTGAGGTTTGATCCAAGGGTGCGTTGCGGATCCAACTATGCGTGCAGAACAGCGGTTTTGTTGAGATTTTGGAGAATAAGATGAGATTAGATAGAATTTTACGGGTGAAAAGAAAGTAGTGTACATGGCTTCTTTTATGGTCCGAGCTCGACCATGGACGTGTGATCATACTACCTCATGCAGCTCGAAGACGTCCACTTCTTCGAGCGTAGGCATTTCGGGCTCAAGAAAGATTTTAAGGCGTTGCCCATTCGCCTTAAAAACCTTCCCGTCATCGTCCTGGAGGGTGACGGCGACGTGATCGGCGGCTTCAAGGACCGCAAAATGTCCTTCCCACTTACTTCTAAGCTTACCATGACCAAATAAACGAACGCGGGAGTTAAAGAGTAGTACCTTATCTCCTGGTTTGAATGTCTTGATCTTGATCCGCTTATTATGCCATCTCTTGGTGCGCTCCTTATATAGCTTGGCACTGTGGTATGCCTTCTCCCTCCATTCCTCCAGCTCGGCTAGTTGAATTTGCCTTCTATGCCTGCCGATTGGAGATCCATGTTCCACCTCTTTACCGCCTAGTGAGATTTGAACTCTAATTCCACTAGAAGATGACAAGTCTTGCCGTACACCATCTGGTATGGTGTCATGCCAATGGGAGTCTTATATGCTGTGTGATATGCCCAGAGAGCATCGGGTAGCTTGGATACCCATTCTTTTCCCATAGCTTTGACTGTCTTTTGCAGTATGTTCTTGATTTGTTTGTTCGACGTCTCAGCTTGGCCACTTGTCTGCGGATGATAAGGGGTGGCAACACGGTGGTCCGCACTGAGTTCAGCGAGGCACTTCCTAAAGCGCTTGTCAATGAATTGTGCGCCTCCATCACTGATAATGACCCGTGGTACTCCAAAGCGAGGAAAGATGGTCTCCCAAAACATCTTTATGGAGTGTCTTAGTCCGCTGCGGGACATGGCAGTGCTTCTACCCATTTTGACACGTAGTCCACTGCGACCAGAATATACTCCTTGTCTCCATTCTTGGGAAAAGGTCCCTTGAAATCTATGCCCCACACGTCGAATACATCAACTTGAAGATTACTTGTGAGTGGCATAGCATCTCTTGGATTTATATTTCCTTGGCGCTGGCACCTTGGACACCGTCGCACGAACTCTTTTGCATCCTCGTACATACTGGGCCAGTAGAACCCACTCTGCCAGATTTTTGCATGAGTCCAATAAGCCCCATAGTGTCCTCCGTAGGAGGATGCATGGCATCTATCTAGGACTTGCGGTGCTTCACAAGCTGGAATGCAGCGATGTAGGAGTCCGTCTGCGCAGAGTTTGTATAGGTAGGGGTCATCCCAGAGATAGAATCGGCTGTCGTGGGCCAATTTCCTCTTGTCTGCTCCCTCGGGGACGTAGCCAGTAACGATGTAATTCACCAGATTGGCATACCAAGGTTGGGCTGTTGTCAC
Organism: Paspalum notatum; assembly: GCA_022530915.1. Classification (NCBI taxonomy): domain Eukaryota; kingdom Viridiplantae; phylum Streptophyta; class Magnoliopsida; order Poales; family Poaceae; genus Paspalum; species Paspalum notatum. Next base: position 16,611,216 of record CM039688.1, read on the forward strand.
CTTGAGGAGCTGATCATCTCTCATGTAGTCATCGATCGGCAAGGGAGATGTTTCTTCAAATTTCATCCGTGAGAGATGATCTGCAACTGAATCTTCTACTCCCTTCTTGTCTCTGATTTCAATGTCAAATTCTTGGAGTAACAGAACCCACTGGATCAGGCGTGGCTTTGCATCTTTCTTGGTAAGGAGGTATTTGAGAGCTGCATGATCTGTGTAGATGATGACTTTTGCTCCTACCAAATATGATCTGAATTTGTCAATTGCGAAGACCACTGTTAGCAATTCTTTCTCGGTGGTCGAGTAGTTCAGTTGTGAGCCAGTAAGAGTTTTACTTGCATAAGAGATAGCATGGTGCTTCTTATCATTGGTTTGGCCCAGTACTGCTCCAACAGCATAATCGCTTGCATCACACATGATTTCAAATGGTTTGTTCCAATCAGGCGGCTGGATGATGGGTGCTGTGACTAGTGCTTCTTTGAGCTTGTGAAAAGCTTCGAGACATTCCTCATCAAACACGAAGGGAGCATCCTTGGCTAGCAAATTAGTCAGAGGCCGGGCTATATGGGAGAAATTCTTGATAAATCTCCTGTAGAACCCAGCATGGCCTAGGAAGTTTCGGATGGCCTTGATGTTTGTAGGCGGAGGTAGCTGTTCAATGACCTCAATCTTTGCATGATCTACCTCAATACCTCTTTCTGAGATTCTGTGGCCTAGCACAATACCTTCTCTGACCATGAAATGGCATTTTTCCCAGTTTAACACCAGGTCGACCTCTTTGCATCTCTGCAGAACTTTTTCCAAGTTTTCAAGGCATTGGTCAAAGCTCTTGCCATAGACTAAGAAGTCGTCCATGAAAACTTCCATAATATTTTCAATGAAGTCGGAGAAGATTGCCATCATGCACCTCTGGAATGATGCTGGAGCATTACACAGCCCGAACGACATTCGCCGGTAGGCAAACGTTCCGTAAGGGCATGTGAAAGTGGTCTTACTCTGGTCTTCCGGGTGAATCGGAATCTGGTGGTAGCCAGAGTAACCATCGGGGTAGCAGAAGAAAGAGTGATTAGCCAGCCTCTCTAGCATTTCGTCGATGAAGGGAAGAGGAAAGTGGTCCTTCCTGGTGGCGGCATTAAGTTTCCTGTAATCAATGCACATCCGCCAACCAGTGACAGTTCTCTGTGGAATTAATTCATTGTTTTGGTTCTTGACAACTGTCATCCCTCCCTTCTTAGGCACAACTTGTACGGGGCTGACCCATTCACTATCTTGTACGGGGTAGATGATACCCGCGTGTAGGAGTTTGAGCACTTCCTTCTTTACTACTTCTCGCATCGCATTATTCAATCTGCGCTGAGGTTCCCGCGTGGGTTTGTGGTCAACCTCCACAGGTATGCGGTGTGTGCACAGGTTGGGACTGATTCCCTTCAGGTCTTGGAGAGAGTATCCAAGCACGGTACTATACTTCTCTAGAACAGAAAGCAATCGCCGGCTCTCACTCTCTATCAGCTTGTCGCTGATGATCACCGGTTTATCCTCTTTCCCGTGGAGGAAGGCATACTTCAGGCCAGGCGAAAGTTGTTTGAGCTCAATTTTCAGAGCTTCGCGCCGCAACGATTCACCAAGTTCTTCGAACTCGAGCGGCTCCTCTTCCGCACTGAAGTCGCTAATAGCCTCTTCCTCTAGGCTTTTGTATTGACCCATTTCCTCAAGTGAAAGGCTCATCACTTCTTCCATGGGGTCAACCTCTGGCTTCGCTTCTGTTTTGGCATTGAGTGATTGTCGATGTTCACGTTGATGTCCTCATTGCCCAACATAAGCTGCAATCTCCCTCTGTATATATCTGAGCTGGTGAGGGCTGCGATTGGGATCCCTACTGCAATCAATGGTGTGGATCCCTCGGGGATGTCAAAGACATGGAAGTCCAAGAACACCTGAGTATCCCGCAAGGTTGTTGGTACTACCCGGAGCACACCTTTGCATTTCAAATATCTGCCATCTGTCCATTTCAAACGGATGGCTGATTTTGATAGTGGCTCAACGGGGAAATGATTATCCATCACATACTTAGGAATTATGTTCACTCCAATACGTGGGTTGTATATGATGTCTTGCGGTCGAAGCCTTGATACCTGGCGAGGGATGACGCTGGGGTCCAGATAGAATTTGATTGCTTTTGTGTCTAGGCGTCTCTCCTCTAGCCAATCCCGATTGATTGCTGCTGAAAGCTAGAGTAGGTCCTCCTTCATATGTTCTCTGTGGTCGGGTAAAATGTATGATGGTTTGGAGGCCCTGGTGAAGCGTCGGTCTTGTTTAGGCAACCGAGAGGCGTTGCCAAACTCCATGAATATTTCGTCCTCGAAAGAGAACGGAGGTGCCGACGGAGGGATCGTCAAGGCTAAACTGACCCTCTCAGTTTGCCGTGACCATGGTTCTGGGATTTCTTCGATTCGAGGAGATGGTGGTGGTGGATTGGGCTGATGTGTGATTTGTCGCTCTTCAGTAGGATTTTGGCTAGGTGGCTTCTGTGGAGGTTGTTCTTCTAGAGTGCCGAGGTCAGAAGCCTTCTCAAGAATTTTGTTGAGAATTTTTTGACCCTGACATGGCTTTAGGTGTGAGAACGATCCTCCCGAGGCTAGATCGAGGCAAAGGTCAGCACCAGGTGAGAGACCTCGAACGAAGTGCTGTAGTAACATTGCTTCGGGAATAGCCAAGTCTGGACCTGAGGATGTCAGGCGGTTGAAGCGTGCCCATGCTTACCCCAAGGATTCTCTCTCTCGTTGTCCAAATGAAAGTACTTCGCAACAGAGATCGACAACCTTGTTTGGCGGAAAGAAGCGCAGACAAAAACTAGATTTAAGCTCTTCCCAACTCCCTTCTACTTTGCTGACCGTCTGATTGCACCAGATTTTTGCATCCCCCGTTAGCGAAAATGGAAAAAGCAACCATCATAGAGTCTCACTGGACATCCCCGAGATGACCAAACAGCTGCATAGCTGCTCGAACTCCCGGAGGTGTGAGTAAGGGCATTCAGATTCCAATCCTCCAAATGATTGATCCCGAACCATGGCAATCAAGCCGGGACGTAGCTGATTGCCGTCTGTTGTGATGGGTGTGGATGATGGTGGAGGCTCCAAATAATCGCCCTTTGGAGCGGTGAATCGATAGATAGGCGTGGAATCCATATAGTGGTAGGTGATATGTGGTATTTGGTGGGGATATATATGGTGGTTGTGTATGGCGTGAGTATGGACGATCCTAAGGTTCTAGTCAAGATAGCTACCGTTCCCCAGCAACGGCACCAGAAAAGCTTGTTGGCGTTTCTTAGCCTACTGAATAAATTCTGCAAGCGCACGGAAACACGTTGTAGCTTTTCACCCAAGAGTATTCCGGGGTATCGAAATCCACGAGGAACGAGGAGTAACTCAACGTAGAAAGGTAGGAATGAACAGTGAAACCAGCAATTGTAGAGATAAAACACAGAGGAAAGCAGGCTCGCTACTTTAAATAAAACAACTTAACTTTACTAGACAAACTAGTATTCTACTCAGCAGGTTTACTTGGACACCGAGGCTATAGGACCACTTCCAAGCACCGGAGTGCTGCTAACCTAGACGAGAAAGGCGGGTACTATAGAACTCAGCTATGCGTCGATGACAACTTATCCGAACGACGGGGTTGGACTACACAGGACACACACCCACTGTCGCCAGGTGGGACTACCAACCAAAACTGCGTGGGACAAGACACCTTCCAAGGTAAACTCTAGTCTAAACACTACGTCTACACAACCGAGCTTACTACTACTCTGGTTCGAAGTCAGAGAGCAAGCACAACTGTATAGCTAAACTACACAGAGCACACTTGGCACCTGTAAACTACTGAGCAAAGCACTAAGTAAGTAAATAAAGTAAGTATGAAATAAATAAAGAAGGGAGCAAGGAACTTTACTCAATCCTAGAAATAGAGTAATAATCCCTCTGAGGCTGAGAGCTTAGGAATAGAATACCGAAGAGAAATCTGACTCCTTCACTCTACAACTCACTACTCACTCTTGATACAACTTGGCTCTCTCTACAATGCCAAGGGTGGCTTCACTACTATACTCTACACTCAACTACACAACCACACTAATCTTCTCTTGATCCACCACACCTTGCAAGTGACCTACCGGGGGGTATTTATAGCTTGGAAACCGAGGGGGGGTACTTGTAGGTGCTCTAGGTCGGTAGGGGAGGTAGGTCGGTGTCCGGGCGGCCAGGGGGGTGGCCGGCTGACCATCAAGGGTGGTCGGGCGGCCACTCACCTTACCGCCTTTGACCATCCAACGGTTGATATGCATTCCTGGAGTCGGTTGGTAGTTACTGGAGTCAGTGCACGTGAAAAATGAGTCGGTGGGGTGGTCGGCCGACCACTCTCATTGGTCGGGCGGCCATTGCCCTGGATTGCTGACGTCACCGATCCATTGCACGATGTTCTTCCGACCCTTGGATGCATTGGATTCCAAATCCAACGGTTGCATTTAACTTCTTTTGTGCTTCTTTGCATGCAGGTCAAAATTTCGGATTGATGACATGGCCGGGCGACCATGGTAAAGGGTCGGGCGGCCACCTCACTTGGGCTGAGAGGGCTAGAGGCTGTCTGGGCTTCCCTGGTGGCCGGGCGGCCAAGGGGGGTGGCCGGCCGGCCATGGTAGGTGGTCGGGCGGCCACAGGAGATGGCCGGCCGGCCATGCTCCTTAGCCCATTAGCTCTTCCTTGCCTTCTTGTCCACATTTTGTACATTCTTTCGTAAATTTTGACGTGACATACTCCTGCATCCAACTTTTGTACACAACTCGTGGAACCAGTTAGTAATATATGAAACCTTGATAAATTATGCCCTCAAACATGAAGTATTGGTGGTCGAAAATAGATTTTATCGACCGCCAACACCGAGATAATGGGCTTAGGCTTGATGGCAGCTTTCTTAAACCGCGGCTGACAAAATTTGCCTTCCCTCTTGCACTTCATCCTAGGGGGTGAAAAGATGACCTTACCAAAAGAAGGCATGTCGGCCTGGTATATAGGCAGTGGTGCCTGTTGCAAGTATTCGAATGGTTGGCCTGCATCGTCAGTTGGATAGGTCCTGCTTGCATCTGTAAGCAAGAAGTTTGGTTGTATCATAAGGCAACAATGCAAAAGAAGACCAAATTGACAGTGGGGTTACCTCCTTTGGTGTAGTTTCATGCTCTGGATCGATGGATATAAGAGCCGATGCCACAACATTGTGAAAAAGGTGGGGCCTCCAAAAATTCCACCAGGTGTTGAAGCCGTCGGCTGTATACACAGATTCCATCGTGTCGAGTATATTCAGCTCCAGGTCAGAAAAGATGGAGTATGCTTTGGTGGCTACCAAGGAGTCGGCTATATCAGCTCGGCTTTGGATTTTCTCATGAATAATCAGGCGGGGGGAAGTCTGGTTCAGGCCGAGTTGGCGAGCAGCTTGAATAGGTTGGTATGATTCATATCCTGGTTTGTTAATCCTGTTACTAGTACTCATGCTGACTAGGAGAAGGCAAGGAGTAGCCACGATGCCGAATATAGCACGAGTTTCTTCGTCAGTACTAAAGGTGTCTAGTCTGAAGAAGGATGGATTCTCAAATTGCCTAGATTCGGCATATGCATCATATACAGGGGTGGTTTGAGAATCGTAGAAGCATTTGTACCATTTGGCTGTTTGAGCTGCATCGGTTTGGGTTATGGGCAATTGATGCAAGGCCTGGCCAAATGAAGTACAACGGATGGATGTGCCTGAAAGATCTGGAAAAGACTGAGACTCGAGTTGTGGAAAGTCTGGGATTTCATTACGGAAGTACAGTTGACTCTAGAGCTAAACAAACCTCCACGGGCCGCCTGTCTTGATACGTTGACCAGCCAGGATGCGCTGGGTGTTCAAAGAAAGATGGCGGTACAGCACGCCTAGGAAAAGTTTTCCTAAGGCAAGAGTCTGGCCTTGGGCTAGGGCAGTGGCCAGGTTGAGATAATTCTTGGTCGGGGCCAAAGAAGGACCATTGAAGAGGAAATGGTCAAGCCAGAGGTTCAGGAAGGCAATGTGTTCTTTCTCTGAAACTGAGCCAGAGTGTTTGTTGTGCTGGGCGATGTATTGACTCCAGTTTCGGGTACTGCTCTTCTCCACTATTTTCTTATGAGGGCATTCAACTAGATGGAAGGGAGAAGGATAGGTGGACTGCACATCGAGCCCTAAGATCATAACAACGTCCATGAGAGTGGGTGTCATGGGGCTAGAGCCGAACAAGAAATAGTTTAGGCTGTCTGACCAGAAGTAGCTGATGGATCTGAGCAGGTTGTCATCCTTCTCCATGGGAGAAAGGGATAGAGTCAGGGCATCGGCTATGCGGACGGTTTGCCAGGTTGAGCTGTATGCACGCTCAACACGTTTGTACCAATCAACCCACCCGTCCATGGGGAATGGCCAAGCGCAGAGCTGGTTTGTCCATAGATCTAGGGGTGGATCGACATGAACAAAAGGCAAGCGTTTGGTTTCTGTCCTAATAAGGTCGTATGGGGGCTCATAGGATTTGGGTCCTAAACTAAAGGAATTGGAGTTGGCCGAGGTTGGGATCAGTATTTCATCGGCCTGGATGATTAAAAACAAGTGCAAGGTAAAGATAACAGCTATACAAGGGTATTAATTTCAGAAATAGCCAAGGTCTTTACCTTCAGTCCAAACACGCACCCGCAAAGGGTTTGTTCTTCTGTTGTGCTGCTGGACGCCGCCATTTCGCGAATCGCTCGGAGCAGGGAGTGGTGGGGAAGTGTTTGTCAGCGCAAGAGGAAAGAAGACGTGTTTTGGTTCAGTACGTATGCCTTTATGAGGTGCTGACTCGCGCGGGATTGGGAAATTTTGGTCGGAGGAAGCGTGCCTTTTGGCTAATCGGCTTGTCGCGTTATTTTTGACTGAGTTGATGGGACGGAGCCGATTCGGTGTTTGCCAGCAAGCCGATTTTTATTAAAATCGGCTGATTAAACAGATCAATTTGTCATGTCGTCGCTCAGAGCCAATCGTGGAAGTCCTCAGGTCAGCGCGGTGCTGCTGAGACAATTTTTGGGTTGTTGCAACACAAAGGCAAGAGGGGAATTGACAAAAGGGAAGAGACAGAGGTTTGAGAAGGAAATTTCATTAATTTACATAGCAAATATAATTACATCCCCATGAGCCGACATCACGGCTGACAAACTACCAAAAGTTTGGGGTTTCCTTCTAAGAGCCGATGCAACGGCTATTACTAAAAGCTAAATACTACTACTAAGATAGGATGCTCTAAGCATCGCTATCATCAGCCGATTCTTCATTGGCTTCCTCGTCCCCGCCGTCGGCTTCGTCGACGGCGTCCTCGCTCTCGGAAGGAGCAAGGTCGGACGAACTCTCCTCGTACTGAGCCGCGAGGTCTTCGTCCTCGTTCGGTTCCTCTAGCTCGGCTTCGTTGGAGTACTCCGGCTCGTCGGCGTCGTCGTCATCCTCGTCATTGTCGTCTTCTTCCTCAACACCGTTGTTGTCTGGTGGTGCTTCTACTTGCCTCCTCTTGGCGTGGCGCTCTGGTGTTGGCGAGCGCTGTAGAGGGGGGTTCCACGGAGGAGAAGCAAGCGAGTCCTCTGGATCCTCAGCGCAGCCGAGGTTGATCCTCGTCCCAGACAGAGGGGACGGGATGTCTTCACCCTAGACCTTTAGCCAGGCCTTAGTGGCATAGTCTAGGGACTGCTTCTCGGCGGCTGCTAGAGCGGCTGGAGAAGTCTGATCGGCCCCTGCTGCCGGCGATGGAGCAAGGCTCGGCGGTGCGGCTGGGTGGGGCGGCAGTAGTGCTGGCGCATTAGCCGCCGCGCTTGGAGTGGAGGCGATGGAGGGCGAAGAAGGTGGCGTAGGCGCTCGAGGCCCTATTGCAGAGAAGGAACAAGGTGGCGATGGTGGGTTATTGAAGCGCCCCTGCCCGTAAGCGGGACTAAAATGTGCTTTATTATCATTCCCAGGGATATGATAACCACATTCTTACATCAGAGTAGTACAGATCCGCCCTAACGGGACAGACCAAACGGGGCGCAGCCCGAAACATACAACTGCAGCGGAACTTAAACGGTAGACTCAAGCTTTCCCACTTCACACCGTTGGGATAGGCTGCAACCCTTACACGTACTAACCCTCTTTAAAAGGCGACTTCGTCTTCTCTGAAAAACAACAACAAAAGGGGGGCCGAGTATGAAAACGTACTCCGCAAGCCCACCTTCCTCCATAAGGAATTTAGGGTCAAAGCTATTACTATATGCAAGATATATCTGGAGCTCAGGATAGTTTTGCCAGAAGATATGCAAGGCTCATTGATTCTCAGTTTTATTTTCCAGAAAACACTTTTTCCAAAAGGGGCGCCACTGGACTTGCCGGTCCATCGTGGCTCATGGCACGCAGGCCAACATTTTTCTCCACTGCTCCCGGGCCACGCCCGTAGCTTCCAAAAACATCATTTTCACCCAACCAAACCCCCGTTTTATAAATCACTACTGGTAGAAACCAAGCCGTAACTCGACGTCCATACCAGTGGACAACGGACTATCTAGATAGGTTTATACTCTGGCCAGAGGTGCACACTTTACCCACAAGTTTGGTCCAGGCACTCATATTCAGTGAGGTCCCTTCCCGCTCAAGGCTCTACCCCCGCAAGTATTTTCCCGTCCTCAACCAAAAGAAACGTGGGACCCTGTCGCATCAGTGCCAGCAGACACGCGACGCCGCTTCAGTGCCAGCAGACACATGGCTTCCACCATTCCCAGTCTCTTGGTGCCCCCAGCCTACGGGTATCGGCTGGTTATTCCTTGCGGGTTCCGGCCAAGTGTTGCCGCATACAACGTCGAGTGGTCGCACGATAAAGAGTTAGGCAAGATGAGACTCCAAATCGGTCCTTAGAAGAGCAGAGCTTCCTCAAACACCGCTCGGTCCTCTCCACGAGGCCGGGCCCCAGTGTAACCGTGAGAATGGTACCCGGGCTCTCCACCCTTCGACACGTGGCGTAGTCGACCGAGATCGACTGCAGGGGTCTTTCCCCATGTTTTCGCAAACGCACACCAACCCGTTTCCCACCCAAGTTCCACAACCAGATTATTATGTATGATATTAAGTAAGCGATCCACCTGTGCGCGCTACGTCTAAAAGGTTCGGGTGGCTATCCTACCAGGTTTTCCTTAGCAAGCAAAACATGCAGGTTTTATCAAGGTAATGGGTTATTTATCAAAAACTGGGTAATTTATGCATCAAGTGAGATTTCAGTGGACTTGCCGTTCACTTTATTGGGATCTAACGGGACGTCGACGGCCGAGGGTGAGGGTTCATCATCCTCCGGATACGTTGGCATTCTAACTCCCATTGACGGGCGTGATGGCGTTCCAACCACCTAGCGTGCTCGTCGAGAATTTGCTGCATGCGCCGGTTGCTTTCTTCGAGTGTTTCGAACATCCTTGCCATGAAAGGCGTTCCGACCAAAATCTCCGGTATAACCTATGCGCAACAAACAGAGGAGCAAACAGGCAATCAAGGCATATTATGAGCTCAATAAGGGTTTGCTGGTGTTGGGAAAAGGATCTGAGGATTTCCCAAAAGGTCGTACTAACGGTTTTGGAATCCATAGGCTAAGTGGTTCCATGGTCCGGTGCTGCATCGCGGGATGTCGTGCGGTGGCCCGTTCATACCGCCAGGCTCGATAGGAGTCGGGGGAGGGGCGCCACGGTAATGGATCGGGTCTGTTGCGACGAGGGCGGTAACGCCGAGGGAGTGACGGACTCATGGTGGAGCGGGACATTTTCTATGGTGCAAAGTGAAGAAAATGGACGGGAGTTGGTGTAGGTGGGTAGAGCGTGATTTTAGATGAATTTAGAGATTAAAATCACCGGATTCGGAGCTGAAATGGAGTAGATATGAGGTATTTATTGTAGAAGGGGTAGATATAGACTTTTTGGATGGTTGGAGGGGTAGAAACGGACTTTTCTTGGTTTTTATCCCCCTGGAAAAGAAGCCTGGGCTGGGGTTGGCATTCGGCCTGCTTGGCCTTTCGGCCCACGCGCGGAGAGGCGCGCGCTCGCGGCCTGTCGGCCCAGTGGCGGCCCACGGCGCGGGGTGGCGCGGCCCGGCTCGGGCACCGACGGCGCGGCCGACGCCGTCTGCGTGGGGCCCGCAAGTCAGCGACTGAGGGGGGAAGAAACGGCGTCGAGGCAGACGGCGGTTCGGGGAGGATTGAACCGAGCCGGTTCGCGGCGGCTCACGGGGCCTCGCCGACAGTTCTCGTCGCCGGCGCCGGTTCCGGCAGTGAGGTCACCAGCGGGAGTTCCAGGGTGGGGAGGCGAACCCGAAGATGGTGACGTAGAGGGGAGTGGGTGGCCGGAGGTGGGGTCTCCACGGCAAGGTGCGGTGCGTGCTCCGGCGGCGCGGCGGTGCTCTGGCTCTGCCGGCGCAATTCAGGCAAGGGGAGGAAGGGAAAAGGTGCGCGCAGGGGTAGTGGAGCTCGCGCCTACCTCAATTTGAGGATGGGGGGTTGAAGAGGGGTGGATTGGAGCGGCGGTGGCGACGGTGGTCACGGCGGTGTCTTCCCGAGAGCACCGGCGAGAGGGAGTGTGAGTGTGTGCGTGAGTGGGCGCGTGCGCGTGTGTTCGTGTGCACGTGGGAGCGTGTGCATAGGGAGGGACGGCGCGGCTCGGTGAGGCCTTCTTATAGGCGCGGCGATGGCGCGGGCGGCCTGCGCGTCGCGACTTAGTCATGCCGGGCTCGCGCGCGGCGTACATGGTGGCGAGGTGGAGCCGCAGCGGGGCCAGGCGGAGCGGGGGTGACACGGCGACGACGCGCGGTCGCCGGGCGGACAGCGGGCGTGTTCGCCGGGGTCTCGACGCGGAACAGGGGAGGTCGAGGCGGCAGCCAATCTTGGGGACGGCGAGATGTTTGGGAACGGCAGGAATCTCGGTTGATGCGAAGCGCGGCATCAATGCCCGTCCGGGCCAGAGCGGAGGCGGCACGGCGAGGCGGGCATGTGCGGCGCGGCTCTGCTCGACGTGGGAGACGGGGGAAGAGGACGGCAGAGAGAGGGGGCGGTCTGCTGACAGAGAGAGGAAGGAAGGGGGAGAGAGGTTGGCGGCCTGCTCGTCTTGGGCCGGGAGGGAAAGGCAGAGGCAGGCCTGCTGGGCCGAAAGAGAGGGAAAGGGGAGAGGGTGTTGGGCCGAAGGCGGCCCAAGCTGAGAGGGTGAGGTTTTTCTTTTTCTGATTTGGATTTTGGAATTGGATTTTGGTTTTGAATATTTGGAGGAGAGTTTGAGAGGGATTTTGGTGGGAACTTTGCCGAGATTTTTGGGAGGGACTCGAAGGGGACGGGACTAGGATTTTATAGAATTTTGTTGAGCTCATAACATACACTCAAGCAAACAAGATTTGAAAATCTAATTTTGAATTAGAGGAAGATTTAGAGAAAATCTCAGGGTCAAATTTTGGGGTGTTACAGTTATTGCTGCCGATGGAAGACATGGTGAGAAGAGGGTTTTTGCTCGGCTCTTTCGGGGCTTAAGGAGGAAGAAGAGCAGATGCCGATTGAGGAGAACAAGGGAGCCCTGCCGTTTATTAAGCGTGAGGCGATGGAAGGCGAAGGGACGCTGCACGGGAAGCCGCAGGGTCGCGCGGGTCATCATGACGGTTGCCATGGAAGACCGTGTGGCAGTGCAGGTTGATTGGACATGCATGGCCAAGTTTCACACTTATCTGGTTTTGAAATAAATAAATCTTTATTTGCCAAAACCAGGGGGGCATGTGTTGACAGCAGAATTTGGCCGTCCCTGTTAATGGGCCAAAATCGGCTTTGGGCTGAGGAGAAGCTGTCCAAGGAAGCAACGGCGTAGGGTAAAACAAGCAATGGGGCCTTGTATCGTAGATTAATGATTAGCTAAAAGAGTCCAGTTTGAGTCGGTTAGGGTTTGTAGTTTAATTAAGTTAGGGCAGGCTTGCCGCTCGAGTCTCCGGACTATAAATATATACCCTTTGTTATTGAAATAAGGTTGACGACAAATGTTCACCAAGCAGCGGTTGTCTCCATATTCCCTCGGCGCATCGCCACCTCTAGCGACTACAGTTTCAGGTAATCGTCATGCTGCCTTAATGATTCACTTTGTTATGGGCATTACGATGTTAGTCGCCTGGCAGATCGTGAAGCGTTTTTGATGGCATGGTTTGCTAGTTACCATGATGAATCTCGCCCTAAGCTTAGCTTAGCGCGAGATCCATTAGTTATCTCGATGAATCTCACGCCAAGCCTAGCTTGGCGTGAGATCCATCATGTACACGAGTCGATATGCTTGCACATCGCCTCATGTACAGCTTGTTGTTATGCTAATATCTCACGTGATGCATGTTGTCACGCTGTTGGCTCGTTACTAGATCAGCATAGCGCAAGCTTGGCCATAGATTAGATCTGTTCTTATAGTTTCATATACAGATCACATGTTGTTGGGAAGATCCGATGCATGCCGTGCCATGCCTTTTGTCGTTTTATCAAAGATGCATCCGCTTTTATAGTTTTCTGGTGTAATCTTTGGTGCAACAGTAGATTTTAAGGCATGTTTGACGTTCATCTGGATGTCTTAGCCGACTGGAATAGATCTAGTCATGTTTCTTCTTTCTTTATTTAAGTACTTTGTATATTATATCTGGATATGCTACTGGTAAGACAGTAGGGCCTTGCCGACGCAGAAGATCCGACCCAGGATGAGCCGATCCGAGCGATCCGGTTAGTATTTAACGTTTGATCTGTTTTGTCTGCTTGTACAGGGGAAACAGGAACCAACCAACGCCATCACCACCACCACAACCTTCCTGGCTAGGTCATCAGCCAGGTGGCACGCCCAACCACCACCAAGCCAATACGATCGGCTGATCCGTTCAGCTGGTCGTGGGTCACAGGAAGGAGGAGCGATCCCTACAATCCACATACACCTCTCGGCCCTATTGTGTGAAGCTCTCCAGGGTGCTACCTGTCGGTTTCCTGGTGCAACACAAGTAGAGGATGAAAGACAGGAAAGCAGGCTTCCAATAGATGTTAAATCAGTTTACTATACTAAACATGCAAAGCAAAATACTTGTCATGTAAACATAGACACCAAAGCTGCAGAGTCACTGCCAGGCACCAGAGTGCTGATAACCCAGCCGAGAAAGGCGGGCGCTACAGGTTTCGGCTAAGTCGTTAGCGAGTCTATCTGAACGACGGGATTGGAATACTGAGAACATAAAAGCTGTCACCTAGTGTGTCTACCAACCAGAGCTGCGTGTGATAGCTGACCAACCAAGGCAAACTCTAAGTATGAACACTGTCGTGGCACTCAGAGAGTTTACTACTTACTAGTAATGAGCCAAAAAAGCAAGCACTACTATATAGCCAACACTATAAGCATGCACAAGATTCCCATAAATAGTCAAGTAAATCACTAAGTATGAAAGTAAAGTAAGAATGAAATAACAATGGTAAGAGTGTTGACGGCACTTAACTACGCCAAACCTTATACTGCAAGTGCATAGTATCGTGGTAGCTTTTCCCTAGGATGAGTATCTTGGGTTTTGTCAATCCGTGGAAAACTAGGTTTAAACTACTATTAATCAAGGATTAATCAATTACTAACTATCTCTAATAGATCTAAAAAACTAAAGATAAAAGAGAGTCTAATTACTGACTAATCTATATCTAAACTAAACTAAAGGATGATAAATGATACTCTAATTATAAACTAGATATGAAACTAACTATAGCATAAACTGGATATAAAACTAGACTAGCATATACTGGATCAAGAACAAGAGCTTAATATGATCAAAAGCAAGATCGATAAAGAAGCTAACATGACTAAGGGATTAGCAAGAAATATGAGACAAACTTCTTATAAACTATGAACCACCCTAAACATGGATCTAATCATGAAATATAGAATAAACACGATCATGAATGTCAAAAGCTTACTCGAACCTTTCTCCAGCCCTAGTGTCACTAGAACTAGTTAATCGATGAACTAGTAAACCTTAACCATCTCTAAGCATGAGCAGATTCAATCAAGTAATTAAAGTAAAAAGATCTACTAAAAGACATGTGGATATATCAACTAGGCTTGATCACATGTAGAGATAAAGCATTGCAAAGACAAGAATCATAGATCATGTATAAACAAAGAACTCATAGCAAATAGACTATTTCATTGATCAAACTCAAGGTTTATCATAGTAAAATAGAAGAACAGAGAATTACTCGAGATACATTGAAGCCCATAGTTGTCGAATTTGGCAAGACGAACAACATATCAGATGAGCTCGAAACTCCACGGGAACAGGTGAGGTCGACCGACCCTAGGGGGTGAGTCGGCCGACCCCCTCTATTCCTGCCTCCTCTCGCCTCCTCCTTTCGCCGATATCTCATTTTCGACAGTCTTTTGAAGATGGACCAGACCCTAACTTTGGAGCTCTGGATTGTGATGAATTGGATGTCTCTCCCTGTAGGGAGGCCATATATTTATCCTCTGGAGAGTCCCCTATACATGGAATCTAATAGGTCGGTTATAAGAGTCCTAAGACACCTAAAAATCCTATTTCTATGTATATACATGTATCTTGAAGAGTCCCGGTCGTCCATGAAGCTTCCTTGCTTGGAGAAGAAGCCCTTATCCTAGTCCTTCCCGAAATCAGCTTTACACGGCCATAACTTTTCGCTCGGAACTCAAAATATGGCAAAAATATACATTTCTGTAGAAAACTTCAGATATCTATGTGCTTGGTACGAGAGTGTGGGACCGGGTTGTTGGCAAGCTTAACCACGCTCTCGTTGTCACAAAGGAGAGGAACCCTAGAAAGCTTGACTCCGTGATGCAAGAGCGTTTGCCTCATATATATAAGTGGGGCACAACAAGACCCAACTGCTTTATATTCTGCTTCTACAATGGACAAGGATACGCAGTTTTACTTCTTGGATGACCATGAAACGAGCGAGTGCCCTAGCAAGTAGCAACCCCCAGAGGTACTCTTGTGCTCAATTCGGCATCCGGCAAAGTCTGAATCCGAGTAGCCCAAGAGTTCAAAACTAGCGCCCTTGGGGTACCACAAGCCTATGCTAGGGGTGTGCTTGAGATACCTAAGAATCCTCTTCACCGCAGTGAGATGGGAATCTTTAGGATTGGCTTGAAACCGGGAACACAAGCACACACTAAACATGATATCCGGCCTAGAAGCACACAAATAAAGCATCGAACCTATAATGGACCGGTAGAGAGTTTGGTTGATTAGGACATCTCTCCTATGCATGTTACCGACACTCCTCTAATTTTGATGCATGGTCCTCTCACAAGAGCAAGAGCACGACAACTAAATCAACATTTGATCTCGTTATTATGTTCGAGTGCATATATGTGTGAGGATGGCATACTACTTAATGGTGCTGTTGATTTAATTGTACTTAAGAATTTGGGAGAGGAACAAGAAGGCCTTGGGAATCAGCAAGGGTGAGGAGAGAAGCAAGGAGGGCATCCAAGTCAAGTTGGAGGCCAAATTCATCTCGGAGTCAGCCACCTCGGCCTCCAGGAACAGGCTTCATCAAAATCGTCGCCTAGGCCACAAAGTGGCTCCGTTTTCGGTGATCCACATATGCCTGGAAAGATAAAAATATAAGCTTTCTAATGCCATCAGTTTGAGGCCTATTGGAGTTCAGAGTTGACGGGAAATCACGTTGGAAGTGGACAGACAGAATCTGTCCAGGGTGCGTCACCTGTATCTTGGGCCTTTGGGCCATGTATCGTGTGAGAGTCTATCGAGTCCGCATCTAGGAGTCCTTGCTCGACCCTAAGGTCTATAAAACCTTAGCCGCCACCCAAGTTAGGGTTTTGGGTTTTGCTTAGTTGTTTCTGTCATCGAACAGTGGCGCCATTTGGAGAATACTCTGGCTCTTTGTGAGACCCCACTTGTGAACTTAATCATTCATCAGCAATTTTCGTTGCAGCTTTCTTGTTCTTGCTCGTGTTCTCGATTCACTGGTAGGGATTAGCCTTCGTGGTGGGATCAACCGGGCAATGCATGGTTGATAACCAGAGGACACGTGGTGCTGCGATTTCAGGGGTCTTGGTTGTATTGATCAAGGAGCCGGATCGTGAGTGTCTCGTGCCGTCAAATCGATTTACCCACCACGTGACAGAAGATCGGGAACCCCCGTCCCCATCAGGTGGTATCAGAGCTAGGTTTACCGTCAGGTTTGCCTGTATTTATCCTCAGTAGATTAGATTCGCTCGTCCCATAGTCCACAAAAAGCCCAAAAAAAATTTCCATACCTACAACCACGAGGTTAGCCTTTGCACAATTTCGGTTTCAGAGTCCATAGTTCTAAGTTTGTTTCCAAGGTCAAGTCGTGTTGCTGGTTTAGATTGTGTTTTTTGTTTTAGTTGTGTTCCACCTCCGCTGCATCTCACATCCTACACCGATCTAGATCACCGTTCGAGTTCTAGTCGAGTTAGGGTTCGTCGTTGCCGCTGGGTGTTAGGGTTTCCCTCATTAAAACTCTATTTTGCCACCCTCTACCTTCCATACTATCACTCACCACCCCATAGACATCCACCATCGAATTTTACCATCCATATCCACGCCATACATCCTTGTTTCCGAAGAGTTGTCACCTACACAACCCTAATTCGGTGTCCTGCAGTAAAACGGCCATAACTTTTTGCTCGGAACTCGAAATAGGTCAAAAATATACATTTCGGAAATCTGCAGGAAATTTCGGATATCTATGTGCTTGGTACGAGAGTGTTGGACCAGATTGTTGGCAAGCTTAACCGCGCTCTCGTTGTCACAAAGGAAAGGAACCCTAGAAAGCTTGACTCCGTAATCGAGGAGTGTTTGCTTCATATATATAAGTTGGGCACAACAACATCCAGCCGCTATATATTCCGCTTCGGCAGTGGACAAGGATACGTAGATTTTCTTCTTGGATGACCATGAAACGAGCGAGTGCCCTAGCAAGTAGCAACCCCCAGAGGTACTCTTGCGCTCAACTCGGCATCCGACAAAGTCCGAATCCGAGTAGCCCAAGAGTTCAAAACTAGCGCCCTTGGGGTACCACAAGCCTAGGATTGTGCTTGAGATACCGAAGAATCTCTTCATCGCGGTGAGATGGGACTCTTTAGGATCGGCTTGAAACCGGGAACACAAGCACACACTAAACATGATATCCGACCTAGAAGCACACAAATAAAGCAACGAACCTATCATGGACCGGTAGAGAGTTTGGTTGATGAGGACATCTCTCCTATGCATGTTACCGACACTCCTCCAATTTTGATGCATGGTCCTCTCACAAGAGCAAGAGCACGACAACTAAATCAACAGGTGAGCTTGTTCTTATGTTCAAGTGCATATATGTGTGAGGATGGCATACTACTTAATGGTGCTGTTGATTTAATTGTACTTAGGAACTTGGGAGAGGAACAAGAAGGCCTTGGGAACCAGCAAGGGCAAGGAGAGAAGCAAGGAGGGCGTCCAAGTCAAGTTGGAGAACCAATTCATCTCGGAGTCGGCCACCTCGGCCTCCAAGAATAGGCTGCGCCAAAATCGTCGCCCAGGCCACAAATGGGCTCCGTTTTTGGCGATCCGCATATGCCTGGAAAGATAAAAACATAAGCTTTCTAATGACATTGGTTTGAGGCCTATTGGAGTTCGGAGTCGACGGAAAATCCCATTGGAATTGGACAGACAGAATCTGTCCAGGGTGCGTCACCTGTATCTTGGGCCTTTGGGCCATGTATCGTGTGAGAGTCTATCGAGTCCGCGTCTAGGAGTCCTTGGTCGACCCTAAGGTATATAAAACCTTAGCCGCCGCCCAAGTTAGGGTTTTAGGTTTTGCTTAGTTGTTTCTGTCATCGAATAGTGCCGCCGTTTGGAGAATATTCTGGCTCTTTGTGAGACCCCACTTGTGAACTTAATCATTCATCAGCAATTTTCGTTGCATCTTTCTTGCTCTTGCTCGTGTTCTCGATTAACTGGCAGGGATTAGCCTTCATGGAGAGGTCAACTGGGCAGCGCATGCTAGATAACCAGAGGACGCGTGATACTGCGATCGCAGGGGTCTTGGTCATGTTGATCAAGGAGCCGGATCGTGAGTGTCTCGTGCCGTCAAATCGATTTACCCTCCACCTGACGAAAGATCAAAAACCCCCATCCCCATCAAGTGGTATCAAAGCAAGGTTTACCGTCTGGTTTGCCTGCATTTATTCTCAGTAGATTAGATTCGCTCGTCCCATAGTCCACGAAAAGCCCATAAAAAATTCCATACCTACAACCATGACATTAGCCTTTGCACAATTTCGGTTTCAGAGTCCGTAGTTCTATGTTTGTGTTCAAGGTTGAGTCATGATGCTGGTTTAGATTGTGTTTTTTGTTTTAGTTGTGTTCCATCTCCGCTGCATCTCACATCCTACACCGATCCAGATCACCGTTCGAGTTCTAGTCGAGTTAAGGTTCATCATTGCCGTTGGGTGTTAGGGTTTCCCTCATTAAAACCCTATTTCGCCACCCTCTACCTTGGATACTATCACTCACCATCCCATAGACATCCACCATCGACTTTTACCATCCATATCCACACCATACATCCTTGTTTCCGAAGAGTTGTCACCTATCAACCCTAATTCGGTGTCCTGCAGTAAAACAGCCATAACTTTTTGCTCGGAACTCGAAATAGGTCAAAAATATACATTTCGGAAATCTGCAGAAAATTTCAGATATCTATGTGCTTGGTACGAGAGTGTTGGATTGGATTGTTGGCAAGTGTTGGCAGTTGTTATAACCTATTTCGACCACCAATACTTCATGTTTCAAGGGTAAATTTATGCAAGTTTCATACATATTAACCGGTTCCACGAGTTGTGTACAAAGATCTTGCAGGAACACATGTCATGATGCAAAACATACAAAAACATGGTAGATTATGGTGTACCAAAGGAAAATACCATGCCCTCTCTTGCATCAAAATGGGGAATACCAAAGCACACTTACCAATAACTTTCCGCCACACTTGCACATAGCCAAAATTCTCGATTTGATTCATACTCTTTGATTTGACACTTGCTTTGACTTGGTGATACAAACATGATGAGATAGTCTCACTCTCGTTCAACTCCACCCAAAACTTAGATTAGGAGGAGAGGAAACATAAGGATTCTCATCCTTTGAGTGATTGAGAGGTGACCATGAGAACAAAAGAGCGAACACTATGTCTTTTGAAAAGAAAAAAAAATCCTCTGTTGCTCTTAGCTGGGAGAAAACTGCTGTGACACCTGAAACTTGTTCTCAGCTTCAACTTCTCAAAATCTAAGTGTAGCCACCATTGAAATCCTGGGTAAGATGAACCAACTTGGGCATAACCTTTGTACTTGCTGAGGCTACAGTTGTCATATGCCCTCTACACCATGCTTAACTCTTGTTTTGCTTGAGGACGAGCAAAAGACTAAGTGTGGGGGGGTGTTGGCGGTCATTATAACCTATTTTGACCACCAATACTTCATGTTTCAAGGGTAAATTTATGCAAGTTTCATACATATTAACCGGTTCCACGAGTTGTGTGCAAAGATCTTGTAGGAACACATGTCATGATGCAAAACATACAAAAACATGGTAGATTATGGTGTACCAAAGGCAAGGAAGGAGAAGGGCTGAAAACCTAGCCATCAGAGGCTAAGGACCCAGGCCGCCCGACCTGTGGGCCAGGCCACCCGGCCTGCCTCTGGCTCCAAATGCCACCATCTTCGACCTGCATGCAATGAGTGATGTGTCAAACACAATGCCAGCGTGGAAACTGAAGGAAGAAGCACATACACGTCGGAAGGCTTCCACCTCACCAATCCAGCCCACGGATTGGCTAAGTCAGCAATCTAGGGGAGATCCATCCAATGGCTAAGGAAGAAACACAAGAAGATCCAATGGTTGAGAAGAAAACACACATGCATAACCGCCAACCGACCTATAACCGCCTTGGAGGACCAATATGGACTGTGAGATGAGGAAAGTCAAGGGTTCCCCGGGCCGCCCGACTCCACCCCGAGCCGCTCGGCCCCATATCCAGGTCGCCCGACCCCACACCAGGCCACCCTTAGACCTCATTTGTGAGGTGTGGCTTAGTGAATCGATGTAGTGGTAGAGTCTATAGTGTGGAGAAGTGAAGCTTTCCCTTAGAGAGAGTTCCCCTTGTAACAAGGAGAGTAGTGAGTGCAGAGTTCGGGAGTGGGATTTCTCTTCTCTCCCAGGATTGTATTATCAGAGGAAGGATATTCAGTTCTAGAATTGAGTAAAGTTCCTTGTCCCTCACCTTTGTTATTTCATTCTTACTTTACTTTCATATTTAGTCTTATTCTTGTCTGTTTACAGGAATCTTGTGCTTGCTTATAGTGTTGGCTATATAGTAGTGCTTGCTTTTCTGGCTCATTACCAGTAAGTAGTAAACTCTCTAAGTGGCATGACGGTGTTCATACTTAGAGTTTGCCTTGGTTGGTCGGCTATCCCACGCAGCTCTGGTTGGTAGACACACTAGGTGACAGCTTTTGTGTTCTCGGTATTCCAATCCCGTTCATTTGGATACACTCGCTGACGATATAGCCGAAACCTGTAGCATTATCCTTTTTCGGCTGGGTTATCAGCACTGTGGTGCCTGGCAGTGGCTCTGTAGCTTTGGTGTCTATGTTTACATGACACGTATAGTGCTTTGCATGCTTAGTATAGTAAGATGCTTTAACATCTGTTGAGAACCTGCTTTCCTATCTTTTATCCTCTGCTTGCTAGCTTCGCTAGTTTGGCCACTGTGTTGTGTGATTATTATACTCCTCATTCCTCGTGGATTTGATACCCTGGAATACTCTCGGGTGAAAGGCTACAACGCGTTTTCCGTGTGCTTGCGGATTTATATCTAATAGGCTAAGGAACGCCAACAAGCTTTTCTGGTGCCGTTGCCGGGGAACGGTAGCTATCTTAACACAGAACCAAGGTCATCCTATCTCCCACTATACAACCAATATACCACTATCCCACCATATCATCATACCACGCCATGGATCACACGCCTATCTGCCAGTTATCGGCTCCGAAGGGCAATTTTCTGGAGCCTCCACCATCATCCGCCCCCATCATCACAGATGGCTATCAGCTATGTCCCGGCTTGATAGCCATGGTTCAGGACCAATCCTTCACAGGATTGGAATCAGAGAGTCCCTACACACCTCTGAGAATTCGAGCAACTTTGCAGTTGTATCTCTATCTCGGGTATGCCTGGAGAAACCCTCCGATGGTTGCTATTTCCATTCTCACTGATGGGAGCAGCAAAATCGTGGTACAACCGAGGAGTCGGTGCAGTAGAGGGGAGTTGGGAGAGAGTCCAAGTCAAATTCTATCTACACTTCTTCCCACCAAATCGAGTCGTTGACCTCCGATGCGAAGTTCTCAACTTTCGTCAAGGAAGCGACGAGACTTTGGCGGTAGCCTGGCCACGTTTCACCGGTCTGGTTGCATCTGGCCCAGATCTGGCGATCCAATAGTCCATGCTCTTGCAGCACTTTGTCCGAGGCCTTTTACCAGGTGCAGGACTATGTTTGGACTTAGCTTCAGGAGGATCGTTTTCTCACCTATCTGCCCTAGAAGGACAAAGAGTCCTTGATAAAATCCTCGAAAAAGCTTCTGATGGCAGTACAATCGAGGAACCACGCTCACATCCACAAGATCCACCTAAACCCAGTTGCCAAGATGAGAGCCAGAACACCCATACCCCATCTCCACAAACTCTCATGATCACAGATGTCCCTGAACCTAGCACGTCACAGGACACTGAAAGGGTCAGTGAATCCATGACGAATCCTCCATCGGTTCCCCCATTCTCGTTTGATGACGAGCTACTAACGGGCTTTGGCAAAACATCTTGGTTGCCCAAAGAAAGCCAACGCTTCAAAAGGACCTCTCAACCAGCATAACTTCTCCCAGAACAAACACATCAAATGAGAGAGGACCTTCTCTGGCTTACAGTTGTGCTAAATCGGGAATGGCTAGAAGAGAGATGACTCGACACAAAAATGGTTAGGTTCTACCCAAGACCATCTCTCGTCTCTGGCCATGTATCCGACATGTTCCCACAAGATATCTTGTACGACCCACGAGTTGGGGTGAACATCATTCCTAAATATGTTGTAGACACCCATTTCCCCACTCTCCCACGATCAAAATCCGACATTCGCTTGAATTGGAACAAGAATGAATTATTGGAAAATCATGGAGTTATCAGGGTCATACCAGTAACCTTGTGGGACAAGCGGATGTTCTTAGATTTCCACATCTTCGACATACCCGAGGAACCCATGCCACTCATACTGGTTGGGATCCCTATCGCTTCCCTGATCAAAACTACAGCAACTCCAGGGCAGCTACAGCTCCAGTTTGGCAAAGAAGTGTTCGAAGTTGGCATGAGTCGAGCACTGAACACCAAGACGGAAGCTAAGCCAGAGGTTGATCTCCTAGAAGAAGTGATGGGTATTTCACTCGAGGAAGAGGAAGATCAACAAAGCCTAGAGGAAGAGGCTAGCAACTTTAGTGCGGTAGAAGAGCCGCTTGAGTTTGAGAAACTGGGTGAATCCTTGCAGCCCGACCCCCCAAAAATTGAGCTCAAACAGCTACCGCCTGGCCTGAAGTATGCCTTCCTCAACAGGAATCTGGACACACCGGTAATCATCAGTGACAAGCTAACCGAGAATGAGAGCCGTCGATTAATCGCAGTCTTGGAGAAGTACAGATCAGTGCTTGCGTACTCACTCCAAGATCTGAAGGGAATCAGTCCGAACCTGTGCACTCATCGCATCCCGATGGAGACCGAGCACCGGCCCTCATGGGAACCTCAACGAAGACTCAATGAAGCGATGAGAGAGGTAGTCAAGAAGGAGGTACTTAAACTCTTACATGCGGGTATCATCTACTCGGTGCAAGATAGTGAATGTGTCAGTCCAGTCCAAGTTGTACCAAAGAAGGAAGGAATGACAGTTGTGAAGAACCAGAACAATGAGCTAATTCCTCAGCGCACTGTCACCGGATGGCGTATGTGTATCGACTACAGAAAACTCAATGCAGCCACCCGGAAAGATCACTTCCCCCTTCGTTTCATTGATGAAATGCTCGAGAGGCTGTCCAATCACTCCTTCTTCTGCTATCTTGATGGCTACGCTGGTTATCACCAGATCCCCATTCACCCGGATGACCAGAGTAAGACCACATTCACCTGTCCCTATGGCACTTTTGCCTATTGGCGAATGTCATTTGGGCTATGCAATGCTCCAGCATCGTTCCAGCGTTGCATGATGGCCATATTCTCTGACCTTATAGAGAACATAATGGAAGCATTCATGGACGATTTCTCAGTCTATGGCAAGACCTTTGATGGATGTCTTGAGAACTTAGAAAAGGTTCTCTAGAGATGCAAAGAAGTAGACCTTGTCCTAAACTGGGAGAAATATGCCACTTTATGGCCAGAGAAGGGATTGTGCTAGGAGACAAGGTTTCAGAGAGAGGCATAGAGGTGGATCGTGCAAAAATTGAAGTTATTGAGCAACTCCCACCTCCAACAAACCTCAAGGCACTCCGAAGCTTCCTTGGTCATGCTAGGTTTTATAGGAGATTTATAAAAAACTTCTCCTTTGTTTCCCGACCACTGACCAACTTGTTGGCTAAGGATACACCCTTTGTGTTTGACGACGCCTGCTTAGAAGCCTTCCATACACTCAAGAAAGCTCTGGTCACAGCACCCATCATCCAACCACCAGACTGGAATGCTCCATTTGAGATCATGTGCGATGCCAGCGACTATGCTGTAGGAGCAGTCCTAGGCCAGAGCAAGGATAGAAAACATCATGCCATATCCTATGCTAGCAAGACGCTGACTGGCCCGCAACTGAACTACTCCACCACCGAGAAAGAGTTATTGGCCATTATCTTTGCCATTGACAAATTCAGATCATACTTGGTAGGAGCCAAGGTCATAATATACACAGACCATGCAGCTCTCAAGTACCTCCTCACCAAGAAAGATGCAAAGTCACGACTAATACAGTGGGTCCTGCTACTTCAAGAGTTTGACATTGAGATCAGGGACAAGAAAGGAGTAGAAAATTCAGTTGCTGATCATCTCTCAAGAATGCAATTTGAATTTGGCGGAACCGCCGATTTAATCCGAGCTAAGTACACCTGCCACCTCTGGCTCGCAGTGCACTTACACCGAACCAAACCCGGTAGTCCGTCGAGCTACCAAAAAGGGCACCTGATATAACCATCACCCAGGGATACCGACATCACACATGTTAAGCTCTCAAAAGAGCCACAACAATTACAACAACCCGTCATTTCATATAAACATAGTTTGATCGATTACAAATACTTTGCTCAAAATAGTGTACAAATGTAGTGAAGTAAAGCTTCAAAATAATCTTGCAGCGAAAAACATGTGATATACAGATACATCGCAGCGGAAGAATAGAAACGCCAAGGCATGACACCGAGCCCACTGTGGTCATTCTTGCTCACAAACTGACATGTACCTAAAGAAAAATATCAATAACAAACGGTGAGTACGTGGCGTACTCGTAGGACTTACCCGAGGTCGGTATCAGCCTGATACATTTGAGAGTATGCAAGGCTTTTTGTGGACTTGACTTCTAACCCGCATAAGCTTACTGAGTCCTTACTTTCATGCTTCATTCTATATTAAACCATAAGCCTCAATTTATTCATATTATTATCATGATCCATACTTCATATATCTCATCATTTCCACATACATATATGGCATCATAAAGTATCTTGCAGAAATGTAAACATACAAGTACAAACATATAATATATAAAGCATAACGAAATAAACAATATGTTAAAGTTATTACTACATTGTCCGGCAGTGATATTGGCATTCTCACACTTGGTGAGCATCAGCGATTCGAATCGATTTCTAATTCCCGGGAATAACTAGAAACACCAGGTGACATATGCTTCCTAACCCCCGGCGTTCTCACATATGCCCCCCCACCTCAATCTGACCTGTCCCAAAGGTCAAAACACCCCCACCAAACCCCCGGAGGATAGCTGCCTTAGGAGCGTTACCACGGCGCACCGGGTCAGCCCTCCCTCGACTACAAGCGCCCCCTGAGTCCATCGGCCCCCTATCAGTGGATGGGCAGCATCTTGAACAGTGGGATGGCCCAGGAAAGGCTTTCACTAGTCCCATGGCCTAGATAACCATCCTAGCAATGTTATGCCGATCCCAAGCGAACAACGGCCGGCCTCATACGACTCGTGCGGAGTCCACCAACCAATCACATCATTTTTCAACATAATATACCCATATCTCCGCCCGGTCTCAATTTTTCATCACATCATATCATATTGCTTTCGAATTAAATTTTTGGTAAAACATTTTTGAGCCCTATCATCTCGCGAGCGAATATCTTCCCTCGTCTTCTACCGTCTAAGCATGGCTAAGCATAGACTTTGACTTATCCATTCTACTTAGGATACCAGGTATTTATGCAGGTGGGGTTTCAAACAACTCTTGAACGTAAATGCACGTTCAAGTAGAGGGTGGTGAGACTCTCTAGGTAGGTGTAAATGCCTAAGGGGCCTACCTTTGTTGTTGAAAACTTCAACAAACTAATCGAAAGTTAGTTTGCCGGGTTGTGAGGCTTTGCCTCAAGCAACCCATTGATCACTTGGACAACTCCTCCTTCCAAACACGACTGATGGGCACTCCAGGTCATGCTTGGGGCTTAGTTGGTCTTCTGGACCACCGCTGGCTGAAGTAGCTCCACGCACTTGGTTCTTGATCATATATCTACAGTAAGCGCCACTATATGAATGATATGCATGATGCAATGAATGAGATGCATGAATATCAAGTATACGTGGGAACAATCATTTCATGGATAGAAAGGTGATTGACAACTATTTAACAAGAAGTGACCGTATGCATCTAGGACAATCATTCAGCTATGCAACCAAGCATATATGTATATATGTCAGGCATTTCTAGTTTGAAGCATCACTCTAAACATATTGGTAGTAGTACTTTCATGATCCTAGAGCAAGCATGCATTTCTCCAATCACACACATGCACTTATTGAGTTACTGATCATATAGCACCCATGTTGAGGTTATGGCCCATTGAAATAAGCATTACGTAGTGCATAAAGGGCGGTGGGGTTTATTTTGGCTCAACAAGTTAAATATATCAAGTATATGAACAAGCATTATAGAGGCTACAATTTCTCCTATCATGTCACATACAAGAAATAAGCATAGATCATGTTTAATATCCAGATAGGTAAATGAACTACTAATTTGAAACATTACTTCTAGCAACAGTGACATTAGTACTTTTAGGAATTGAGCGTAAGCATTCACTCATGCAATCATACATAAATTAAATAAGTTACTAACCACATTGGAAACATATTAAGTGTAGCAACATTACATCCTTACATGAAACATACTTAGGTCCCTTATACAAGTTTATCTATTTATTGAATTAAAGTTATCACGTCAAGTTCATACTGTGATGCAGTTCCAAATGAGCTCAAATATTTATGACATGGGTACTAATACAACAAGGAGTTATAATTAATTTACTAAAATTCTAACAAGATATCAGCCTATTAAATTTCCAGATTTTTTATAAATTGTAGGAATGGTATTTTGACATGCAATTTATTCAGTGAGCCCCTTTTGACATAAACAATATGTACAAAAATTATCAAGTGAAATATCTATAGTTTGCTAGGACATCTATTTTCCATATATTTTCTTTGACTTATTCTAGAGGTTAATTAAAACAGTATTCATAAAATCTAAGAAATTACTTTCTGGACCCTAAGTATAACCAGCACATCACCAAATTTCCATAGAATCAATTATGCACCCTAAAATCATTTTTTCCTATTATTTAGTTAAGCATGTGACATTTTTGCAATTTTTCAAATCACCATGCAAACTTAACATGCAGCGCCTCAATCTTTACATGTGAGCTATGTATGCTATGTAGAGCATATGAAAAATACCAGAGAGTCATTTTAAACATGCTTCATGTAGCCTCCCTTATTCCATGTTAATAAAACACCAAAAATACATGTATGAGGGCAAAACAGTAACAACCAAGCAGTGCTAGGGCAACAAAAAATCACACAGTACCTAGATGCCATAACAAAGCTATGTCCAAGTTTCATAAGTTTTGGAGTTTATTTACATCAATTTTTGGAGTTTATTTACATCACTTTTTCTATTTATCACGGATTAACATGCGTGCACACAAGCAGGGGCAAAATAGTACTTTCATGGATCCACATAATACCTAACCTGTAGGTCTACTCATAAGGATCACAATGCAACTGAGTTTGTATTTTTAGCATTTTTATTCGATTTGTTATGAATTTCTAAATTTTATATATCAATAAAATGTATTAAACCCAAAATCCTCACTGTGTTAGGATCTATTCATAATTAGTCTTAACTGCAGGGGCCTGCACGAAAGATTTGAGTGACTCAGTGAATAGTAAATGAAATCGATCACGTAGAAATGGAAACACACAGTGGGTTTTCTACAAAACCACCCTCTTTCTTCTTTCTTCGGCCAGGGTAGAGGGCGCGTGGCGACCCGGCGTTCGGCGGCTTGCGCCGGCGGCGTGGAGCCTGGACTTGAAGCTGAGTGGGTCTCTGGAGGTCGGCTCGGCCTCGGGGATTGCCTTCCCTATGGTCTCGTCGCACGTGGTGGAGCGTAAGAGGGAGACAGCGGCAGTGAACCGAGGCGCACCGGCATGGCGTGTCGCAGCGGCGCGACGGCGACGCTGTCTCGATCCGGCGGGGTAGGAGGCGGCAGGGGTCGGGGTCGGGCCTCACGGCTGCGCGAGGACGAGAGGAAACCAACAGAGGTGGATTGGGGGTGCGGGGAGGGCCCGAAGGTGGTCCTCCACGGCGAGCATGGTGGTGGCCGGTGTGGCATGGGACGGCGCACGTGGGAGGGGGTGCTAGGGCGATGGGGTTGCCCCAATTGCTTGCTAGGGTGGTCGAGGAGGTTGAGGTGGTCGCGCTTCTTGTGTTGATGGGGCGGAAGGAGAAGTGGAGGGCGCGCGACGCGAGCTCGAGCCGAGCTCGGCCATGGCGGACGCCATGGCGTGCATGCTGATGTGCCACTAGAGCTAGGGGAAAGTGGTGCGGAGGAGGATTTGATGCTGGTGTGCGTGTTAGGAAGGCGGGAGGAGGCTCGGAGCGGCGGGGCCAAGAGCTCAAGCCGACCTCTGGCTATGGCGGACGCGCTGCTGCTGCTCCAGAGACGGAGAGGACGAGGACAGAGGGAGAGGCGAGTGGGTGAATGGCGAGTGAAGAAGGACGCGATCGCGTCTAGGTGGAGCTGGGGCCGTCAAGTGGAGGCCGAGGCACCGCGGCCTCGCCCGACCGTCGCCGGCCACGGTGTCCACGTCCTGGGTGTGGCATCGGCCGGAGGGGATCCGAGGCCAGGCTGACCGGTGGGGCCCGGGTGTCATAGGCACAGAAGGGAAATTAAAATAACGAAAATGGAAAAGGGCAGTTTGACTACTAGGACCCACGTTTGAAATCCCTATTTTTGAACAAGTTAGAGACTGATTTAGACAAAACCCGAAATACATGAAGTGTTGTAAATTTATATATCTACAATTCCCTTACAAATTTTTATACCATGTTCTATGCAAAAATATAGTTTAAATTTGAATTTAAAGAGCAGACCAAGGCTTGACCAACTGAAGTCATCAGCTTAGAAATTCTAAAAGTCTATTTTTGGGTCACTTTCATAAAAAGAGTTTTATACCAATGTTGTTCATAATTTCATGAGCTACAAACTTCTCATATAAAGTTTTGCAAGATTAAGGCTGTAGTTTATGCAAATTTGAATTTATTAAATAGGCCATGTTTTGACAGAATTCACAGGTCTACATAAAAAGACCCAAAACACCATCCAAATCACAGTGCATGTCAATACTCCAATTACCAAAGTTGTTCCTAATAGAATTATCTACAAGTTTGTTATATAAAGCCTAACTTAGATCACCACAGATTTTGAATTACAAGAACAAACATTGTTGAAGGTTTGGTAAAACTGCAGCTTCAATTTAAGTAGAGCTCTTCTTGTTTCAAACTTTTGAACACTCAAATAAAGTCCAAACACCTCCACTCTAGGTGAATTTGAAAGGTGATAAGTTTAATTTCACTTCATAGAAAGGGAGATTCTGAAGTTGTATAATGAAATCAAAAGTAATTTCTGATTCAAATTTGGGATGAGCTGAAATTCAGACTTGGGAATTTTTCCAAGTGTAGACTAGCTTGGGGCTGATTTCATGAGGTATTTGGGGTCAAAATTTAGAATAGTTACAGTTTTAAACTACGCTGAGGGTAACAAAAGTGAAGTTCACAGTATGTACGACAACTTTGCTAATGTAGTTAAGCTCAGTCGCTTAATGAATCTAAAAGTTTTATTAGGGTCCAAATTTGGTCACGGTCACAATTGGCACCTTTCAAGAAATTCCTGGTTTGATTTGGTCTCGACTTTTAAACCTCATAATGTCAAAGTTGAAGATAACATCTATAGGACCGAGACGTGCGACTAAAGGTGAGGTGAATAGGAGCACTTGAAAACTCAAACTTAATCCCCTGTAGTGCAAACTGAAACAACACCCACAACAAAGCTAGACACTGTCCACTGAGAGGATACGTATCTAGCTCACAACACGTGCTTGGTACCATCCACTGATACGTACCAAGCACAAAGCGGAAGCACACGCTCAAACGGCTAAGACAAAGAGCGCAAAAGGAACCAATTTCGGGAAACTGCAGATTTCAGACAGATATGGCTGTAAAGAAAAATCTCAAAACCTTAGAAGCAAAGCTCCAAACCACTCCAAAAAATTACCACACCTTCACAAGACAATAAGGAACAGCTCCAGAAAAATTCAGGCCAACTGGAGCAAGTTGTGACCATAGGACTATCCAGTGGTTAACCACCAGACTGTCCGGTGCTTACAGCTTGACACTCCAAAAAGATTCAGATCAAAACCCAATCAAACCAACACCAAAAATTACGAAATTTTTACTAAAGGTTAAGAAGGGGCCATCAAACAACTCCACAGATTTTCAACTCAATTGGACAAAAAATAAAAATCCTAGAGCCACAGGACCGTCCGGTACAGACCCACCGGACTGTCCGTGGTTACAAAACTGTCAGACCAACCCCAAAAGAAAAATACCAAAACCAGGTCAAAACACCTCCAAAAAATCAGAAAGTTTTATGGGAGCTTTATGATTCACAGGATAAGAGTTTTACAAAATTTTAGGTCATTTGGAGCACGTTTGATCACAGAACCAACCACCGGACGAAATAGACAGCCACCGGACGTTATAGACAGACAGAAAATCAGCCACACGAAACTTGAACTTCCGAAGCCAAAACTTGACCAAACCTTCACCAATCTTCACGAAAGTTTGCACACACTAACCTAGCTCCATTCCAAAGCTATTCCCAAATTATCTATTGAAAAAGATCAAGGGATTAGCGGGAATTTTAGATCTCGTGAAGAGGTGAATATTTGGGCAACAAGGGTAAAGCTCAAGAACAATTTGCGCGTGGCAATCCTTCTGGATTGAGATGTTCTAAGATATAATCTCCACGTCCTTGCAAGTCCAAAACATAAAAAAAACAAAGGATTCAACCTTGGCCAAAACAAACACCCAAAAATGCAAGGATTGAAGCCAAAAACCAAATAGAACAAGGGGAGAAGAAGCACACAAAATTGCAGCACGAAACCACTTCGATTATGAGCCTCAAAAGAGGTCTTAGATCAGATTACAATGGAGGATTTCATCCCAAGCAACCACCCTCACCTTCCCTCTTGATTTGGAGGCTAGATCTCACCCTAACCCTCCTAAACTTGGAGCTCAAAGCTTGAGGACGAAAATTACCCTACGGAAATGAAAACCTAGCTGCCAAGACTACTTCTAATGACCAGCACTTAGACTATTTATACACCGGTTCAGTTTTGGCATTTTTATACATAGACCCCTAACACTAGAAACGCCCGGAGGGGCTAAAACAGAAAAGAACCCGAAATATCAAGGATGGACGACCACGATGAAGACTTCATCTTCTTAGCTTCCACGCAATCTTCGGATGTCCTCCACATGGCCAGTAGTCCAATCCACCTTTGCACCCCCGGTTTTGAAGTCAGAAACCGAAAAACTTTAGGAAGTCTCCGTCTGGGCCGGACTTGGCCCATCTTCTCTATCTTGGCGAGTCGTGGCCCAACTCACCAAGCCTTGAATAGCTTGGGTGGCGGTTTTGAGCCGAAGCCGCCAAAGCCTCCCTCGCACGCCTTCGCGCCATGCACTTGGGTTGGAGCACCACGGTGGCACCCGGCTTCTCCAGTCCATCGGAGTCGCCTCGCAATCCATCGGAGGGCTTACACCACCATTGCCGAACCGCCCCTCCGTGTACCGAGCTCCCATGGCCGACCGACGCCGAGCATTGCCTTCGGTCCATTGGAGGGTTTTTGCCTCAGTCCATCGAGGTCTTCATCATCTACCTCCAGTTCATCGGAGGGCCTCCAGTCCATCGGAGGGCTTGATCTCGTTTGACAATCTCTCATCACACTAGGAGAGCAATGAGGCCGGTCCATTGGCTATCAATCTCCCCCTTGATGAGTGCATTGTCAACACGTTCAACCTGTAACCTGAAATAGAACAAAGACAAGAGAAAAGCGTAAAACCGAAAAAGAAAGAAAGAAAAAAGTTGCTCAAAATGCCCAAGAACCAAATACAAGCAAAGAAGCAGGGCACAATGAGACAACAAAAGTAAACAAAGCACCAGCTCCACAAGACAGAGGCAAAAGGCTCAACGCACCGATGCAAAGAGCATGCTAAAAGCTCAACTCCCCCTGAAATGCATCCTTACAAATGCAATAATGGATGCAAAGCTCCGCCTCAACTAAGTCTCTCTTGAGTCCTCCCCCTATGTTCAATACTTTTCTCCCTTGTTGACAATGTACACATCAAGGGTTAATAGGACTCCCCCTGAACTAGACAACTCCCCCTCAAAATATGCCATGAGATGCAAAGAGTGTACCAGAGAGAGCTCAGAAGGGATGGAAAGCTAGTATTCACAAGTTCTAGTATACAGAGCAAGTGAGGGCAAGGAAGCATGCAACAAGCTCAAATGAATCTATCTTACACATATCAAGGGCTAGCATGTTTTTCAGGGTAGTTGAAAATAAAGCATCACCAACATGAATAGCACCTAGAAAGATGGGCATGAACAGCAAGATGCTAGCAATGCATACAAGGTGTGCTACTCTCAACCAAAGCATATACAACAAGCCATAAGCATTTCAGAGACTTGCATATTTCAGATTTAATCGCTTGTATTACATGAGCAAGTTCCATATTGTGCCAGGTGTTATTTACTTGTCTTTTGCCACTTCTTACCAACCAATGCCAAGCCTAGGTTCAAAAAACCGTCAAAAGCTTAAGACAAGGTTTTGGTCATACACAGCCTAGTCCAAGTTCATGCCAAAGTGCAACGGCAAGCAATCTCGAACTAAGTCAGTGTGACAAGCAAACCCACCTGGATCTTTTCATTTCAGCACAAGACACCACTTGTAAAAATTTTAATTCAGATTTCTCTTTAAGCAAGGTGTCATAAAAACTTAGGCATTAACTTAGCAAAGGCATACAACTAGCATATCTAGGTATGAGAAGATAGCATAGCATTCAACACTCCTACACATGCTAGGTAGCCAAATCAAGTGGTGATCATGGTTTTTGATTTGCAAAGAATAAAATGACTTAGCTCACAACTAGTATTCAATAGACTCAAGAGAGCTTAGCCAACCATGATCAAGCAAGCACTATACAGTCTAGCACAGGCAAGTACTAACTCAACATACCAAAAGAGCTCTAGTGCTAGTGAAATAAAAATGCATATAATACAGTGCAATGCATGATATGATACAATATGCAAAAGAAACAAAGAGAAAAAAAAACGAGATAAAAGCAAAAACTAAACTACAGAAGCTATTCCTTACTTAAAGGAATAGCACACTATCCCTGACTAAAAGGGATAGCACACTCCAAGCTCACTTCTCAAGTGCGTAAAAGCGTCAAACTCTAGGGGCTTGGTAAAGATATTGGCCAATTGGTTTGCAGATACTACATGGACTAAGTCTATGTCCCCCTTCTCATAGTGATCTCTCAGAAAGTGAAACCTCACATCTATGTGTTTGGTTCTAGAGTGCAAGACGGGGTTCTTAGCTACAGAAATAGCAGAAGTAGAGTCAACTAGAAGTGGGATTTTTCCAAACCTAAGGCCGAAATCACTAAGGGTGGCTTTCATCCATAAAAGCGCAGCAACTAGCAGCAGCAACATATTCTGCTACAGTGGTGGAAAGAGCTATACTAGCTTGCTTGCAGGAGGACCAAGAGACAAGAGGGGTTCCTAAGAGTTGGCATGTGCCGGAGATTGACTTGCGATCAATCCGGCAGCCAGCGTGGTCAGCATCTGAAAACCCTCTAAGAGAAAGAGAAGAACCTGAGGAGTACCAAAGACCAAGCTTAGGAGTGAACTTCAGATACCTGAAAATGCGCTTCACCACTTGACGGTGAGACAACTTAGGAGAAGCCTGGTAGTGTGTACAAAGGCAGACCGCGAACTGAATATCCGGTCTGGTCGCTGTCAGGTACAGAAGTGAGCCAATCATCCCTTGAAATTCCTTCTGGTTCACTGCCTCCCTATCTTCATCCGCATCAAGCGCCGTGTTTGTACTCATAGGAGTTGTCATGGGTTTAGCGTCACCCATGTTAAACTTCTTGAGTATGTCCCTTGTATACTTGGCTTGATGGACGAAGGTACCCTCAAGGCCTTGTTTGATCTACAGCCCGAGGAAGAACTGGAGCTCACCCATGAGACTCATCTCAAATTGCCTGCTCATCTGTTCAGCAAAACTAGACACCAAAGCGTGAGATGAACCACCAAAGATTATGTCATCAACATATATCTGAACTATCAGGGCGTCACCGCCACGACTCAACAAAAACAAAGTCTTGTCTACTGAATCCATCACAAACCCAGACTTGAGCAGGAAACTCTTCAACCTAGCATACCAAGCTCTACGAGCTTGCTTCAAACCATAAAGGGCTTTCCTCAACTTATACACCCGGTCTGGTAATCTAGCACTCTCAAAACCAGGAGGTTGTCTCACATATACCTCTTTCTCTATGAATCCGTTTAGGAAAGCAGACTTGACATCCATTTACTGCAGTTTGAAGCCTTTAGAGGCTGCAAAGGCAAGCAAAATCCTAATGGCTTCCAAACGAGCTACAGGGGCAAAGGTCTTCTCATAATCTATCCCCTCCTTCTGACAGAAACCCTGGGCTACCAATCTCGCTTTGTTCCTCACAACCATCCCATTCTCACCCTGTTTGTTCTTGAAAACCCACTTGGTACCTATAGGGCGACTGTTTGGTGCAGGCTCTACTAAATCCCATACATGGTTTCTCTCAAAATTATCCAACTCCTCATGCACGGCTTTCACCTAGTTAGGATCAGATAATGCATGTGACACATCCCGAGGCTCAAAAGAAGCAACATATGCAGAGTGGGAGAAAAAGGCTAGAGAAGCAATCGAAGAGCGTGTAACACGCTGGTGAATGTCTCCAATCATCCTGTGTGGAGGATGATCGTGCTGGACCTGCCAAGATGGAACAATCTCGGAAGTCACCTCCTCTGCGTCCTCAGCGGGGCCAGCCTCTGCATGAGCTTGCTATCGGGGGAGTGAGGAAGAAGCTTTGTGCAAAGGTCCTCCTTCATCATCAGAGCTCGTAGCAGAGGGGGCAGGAGCTGCAGCCGGTGCAGTGGCTTCTGCATCACCAACATCATCTGCACCTTCCTTCCTCATCTTCAAAGATAGGGGTGCCTTCTTCATCATCACCTGAAAGCTCAAAGACAGGGGTTGTGCAAGGGCATAGTTTCATCAAAAGAAACCTTACAAGTCTCAACAACTTGCTTGGCCTCTAAAATCCACACACAAAAAGCCCTAGAACTAGAAGCATACCCCAGAAAGATCCCATACAAACAACGAGACTCAAACTTGTCCAAATGCCCCGCCTTTTTAAGCACAAAACACCGGCAACCAAACGCTCGCAAATGCTTGACGCTAGGCTGCCTACCAAACCGAAGTTCATACGAGGTCTTCCCAAGGAAAGCTCGCAAGAAGATCCCGTTCGCAATGTAACAGGCCGTATTCACTGCCTCAGCCCAAAAGCGCCTTGGAGTCCTATGCTCATCGAGCATCGTCCGTGCCATCTCAACAAGTGTGCGGTTCTTGCGTTCCACAACACCGTTCTGCGGTGGGGTATATGGAGAAGAAAACTGGTGCTCAACACCTAGGTCACGATAGAAGTTTTCGAAACGAGAGTTTCTGAATTCTCCGCCATTGTCACTGTGGATAGCCCTCATGGCCTTATGACTCTTGTTTCTCAACCTCAGTACCAGATCCCGAACAAAACCAAACACCTCATCCTTAAACTCCGTGAAAAATACCCACGAGAACCGCGAAAAGTCATCCACAACGACAAGCACGTACCACTTCCCACTGACTGACGCTACCCGAGCGGGACCTACTGTATCCATATGGAGTAGCTCACCCGGATAGGAGGTCATAACCTGAGACACAAGAATATGAGAAGCGGCAAACGTCTTGCCATGACGACAGGGGTGGCATACTAAGTCCTTCTCAGCTCTCAACTTGGGCAATCCTCGGATTAGGCCCATTGAACTCAACCTGACTAGCAAATCAAAGCTCAAGTGACCAAGTCTCCTATGCCACTTCAATATATCAGCAGAAGGACTAGCAACCAAACAACACGCAGGGCCAGAAACAGATGTGAGGTCGACCCTAAAAACCTGACCAAAAGGCAACAAAGAGCAAACAAGGGTCTCCTCAGCATCAAGAATGTGGCACGCACCCTTCTTAAAACGAACCTCAAAACCTTCATCGAGAAGTTGCGAAACAGAGACCAAATTGAACCCTAGATTCCGGACAAAAGCAACTTCTCTCAGGGAAAGCTTAGTAGAGAGCAAAACAGAGCCAACACCCAACACTTTACCTTGACCATTGTCCCTGAATGTGATGTACTCCTTGGTGCTCATGGGGTTGAGGCTGGAGAACCACTTGCGGTGCCCTGTCATGTGCCTAGAGCAACCAGAGTCCATGATCCACACGTCCTCCATGCCTCGATCTTGCAAAATCAAGTAAAGCAACGGTGAGCAAACGGTCCATCACTGGGGTTAGTACTAGAACTGTTGTACCAGTGCCGAGCCATCTGCTCAAAAGTAGGTTAAGCACAGTCAAAGAAATCACCACAACTGGAGTAACCACGACCCTCAAAGCGTGGCCTCTCAAGCTCTCTCACAAACCCTTGGTCACGAGGTCCATAGCCGCACTGAAAATGACTAGTGGCTCCACCGACAAAGCGTCTCTCACCACTAGGAGCACAGGCTTGAAAGCCGCCTCCTCTCTCACCACCAGCAAAGTGATCTCTCATCTCACCGCGGTGGGGAGGATCTTGCCTACCACCCTGGTAGAACTGATCCTGGTTCCCCCAAGCTCTCTCCTGCCTCTCAACCCGCTTCCTCCTGAAGCAAAACTCCTCTAGGTGGCCATTCCACTGGCAGAACTCACAGTGGTAGACATGCCTCCTAGGAAGTAGGTTAGGCTAGGACTTGGGCTTAGGTGGTATGGCCTTGGGTGGCTCAGGCTGCTGAACTGACTTCTTGCTCTTGGGCTTAAGCTCTTCCTCAACAATCTTGCCCAGCTTAGCCTGAGGGGGCTTGGGTGTCCAGTACTGCTTCTTTGGGGCAGCCTTGGGTGGCTCATGGTAAACCCCATCAATAGTCTCACCTGGCTGGGTAGGTGCAGTCTTGATCTTAATTGGGGCACTCTTCTCACCTGAGGTGCTGCACTCCCTGTCGGTGTTTGATACCGGCAATGCACCACGGCGTGTGTCTCGTGATGCTTTTGGGGTGGTGAGATCGGCGTAGCTCGATGGTTTGCATAGAGATGCAACAAAACACAAGGGTTTATACAGTTTCGGGCCACAATAAGAGTAATACCCTACGTCCTGTTTGGGGCGAGTTGTATTGATCTGAGTTCTTGAGGTTACAACGAGGGTTTGGAGGTTTGGTGGCTGGTGTGCCATGAGATGATAGATGATCTACGTAGGGGTCCCTCACCCGCCTTATATAATCCGGTCAGGCTTGGGTTACAAGTCAATTTCTATCTATGAGTCCTACTCTATTTGGAAACCTAAAGAGTACACAGAATCCACGATTACATGTTTCCTTCCTTGAGTCCTGCTGCTCCCGTAATCCAGAATCCGAGCCAACTCCCTTGCGCCTTTCTTGAATTATAGCGCCTTTGACTTGGCCTTCAGACTTGCCATACGTTCTCGGGCCCATGAGACCAGTCGGCACCCCGAAAAGGGCTTGCTGTCTCTGCTGGGCCCTCCAATGGCCCATGTACTGAATCCATGCCGTGTGGGCCCAGGGGATATCTATCCCCCACAAGCCCCTGAGGCTCGAGTTTATTTAGAGATTAATTGACTCGAGGCTCCAACAAGAGTATCATACTGTTCATGAGTTCCACGCTTGAGTTAACAACATACTGATTCTCATGGTGCACCGCCAGGTGCACCCCATGGGGTAGCCCCCGAGCTTCAAGCTGACTTGAGTGCCAATCAGCTTGAAGATCTAAACTTTCTGATCAGGCTTCACAGGATGCGATCCTCAAGCGCCGAGTCAACTTGAGGAATGGCAAATCCTCTTATCCGAGTTACCATCTATTCCTAGTTTTCCGAGTTATAGAAAACCGATTCAAGCTCCCTGCTTTCTTGGATTTTAGGAAAAAGAATTATTTTCCCACAAATCCCGCACCCCATGGTGTTAACCCAAAGGGAACGAGCGGAGGGACCAAGGAGTTACCCGAAAAAAAGGCCCTAGGAAACAGGAAACTTCCGAACACGCAACAGCCACTGCCCTCCCACGCGATAATTGACGCGTGGAGGAAGTCGAAACGACACAGCCTATTGAATCGTTTTCACAGAGATCGAAGTGAGGCGGCCGCACTATAAGAGCAGAGCCATCACCCGTCCATCCATTACGCCTACACTGAGAACTAGTATTTCAAGAAAATCCCACAAACTCCCCATCCTCACGCTCTCAGCCATGGCCGGAAGTAAGGGGAAGAAGTGCGCGCGCTCGCCACCGTCGTCGGAGTATGAGGACTCCGACGACGCATTCTTCGGCGGCGCCTACGACGACGAGGAGTCCTCGCTAGACTTCACCTCCAGCGAGGAAGAGGAAGCCCCCGAGGATACCCCACCCCGGGAAGACGAGTCGGAGCCCAACACCGACGACTCCCATGGCTACAGCCACAAGGAGATTGCCAAGCTCCACAGCCTCCGCCGCGCCGCTTTCCAGGAGTCCGACGACGATGAGGAGGAGGACAGCGAGGAGGACTCCGACGACGACGACGACGCCCCCGATGGCGAAGATGGCCCGGGCGGCCACGATGGCGGCGACGGCGGCCACGGGAGCGACGACGGCGGCCACGACGGCGGTGATCAGGCCAATGCTCCGGCTTCCAAGCGCCGCCACGTCACTGGGCCCCCAGCCGGGCCCTCCACCGGCGTGTAGGCCACCACCACCACCACCGCCATAGTAGTAGTAGTAGTAGTTAGTAGTAGATTAGGATAATCTCCACCCTTATATGTAATCCACCTTGATAAACTATGTTCTTATATAATGAAATCCATCTTATTATCCTTCGTTCTTGAGTTCTTCTATGTGTTCTTATCTTGAAAATCTTGCATCCGAGTCAAAATGCATCTTTTGAGTTCTTTGAACTAAAACCAAGATCGTCATACAGCAAAAGAAATCACACTTCGCTTATGCCCAGAGTTCAGGCAAGACTTAAACTGCTAGGTCTGATTAGAAAACTCATTCTCCGAGTAATAGAGGACATGAACCTGTACTTGTGAATACCGACTGAATAACTATGCTCAAGAAGTCATCCCGACTGAAATAGATGACTTAATTCTAGTGCAATCCGACTCAAATGTTACCGTCAAGAGATCCGAGTTATCCTTAACGATATCCGCCAATTCCGTCAGTTCACGCCAACTGTTATTAACGGCGTCAGTGTTATTTTGAGATCTATACCCTGAACCAAAAGTTCTCTTATCCGAGACCTGTACTGCCATTCTTCCCCACTGAGACCACCGCCATTATTGTTTGAAATCAAAGTGCCACTGCATCCACTTCTTCTCGAATCCCCATCCAAACAGAGACATCCACCTCCATGGCTCCCAAGAAGAAAACCTTGAGCGAGCGCGGAAACACCACTGAGGGCCTGCCGCACAACGAGAACCAGCAGATACCTTCACCATACCTGGCGTACCGCCCCTCCATTGTCACCGAGCCCATGCTACAATTGAGGACGCTTACGAGGCTATGGTGTTTATGCCGTTCTTCATCCGCGGGTTAGGTCTCCCCATCTGCTCATTCGCGCGAGGCCTTTTGCAATTCTATGCCGTCAATCTGACCCATCTGAATCCCAATTCAATTCTTCAACTTTTAATTTTTATCCACCTCTGCGAGGCATTTCTTGGAATTGTCCCGCACTTTGGCTTGTGGAAGTATCTTTACCACTGCAAAGCCGGCCTGAGAGACGGAGTGCTACAAGTAACTGGAGGTGCCAGCTTTGAGCTGTGGAAGAATCGCAAAGCTGTTTATTTGGATATCCCTCTCCCAGATAACAACAGAGGATGGCACTCGGAGTGGTTTTACATTGAAAATCATGGAAACTCTCTCCCCTTGAGGTCTAGGAGACAACCTGACAGCAAGCTGCCCAACTGGGA
The DNA here is from genome assembly GCA_022530915.1 of Paspalum notatum. Classification (NCBI taxonomy): domain Eukaryota; kingdom Viridiplantae; phylum Streptophyta; class Magnoliopsida; order Poales; family Poaceae; genus Paspalum; species Paspalum notatum. The sequence continues at coordinate 16,651,299 of CM039688.1, forward strand.
AGAAGGCCCCACTGTTGAGGAGCTGGCTGAGGTTGACACACTGCTGAAAGAAATAGCCAATCTGAAAGAAAGAGGCCTCACTGCCCATGCTATGGTGATAGATTTTGTGTATCGCTGCATTCAGCCTCTGAAGGATAGGATCTACCCCGCCTATCTATATGTCGGAGCTAGTGATCCAACTAGAGAAACAGCCCGATCCATGACTGAAGACGATGTCAAGGCCCGAGTGGAGTTGATACTTAGAGGTGAAGCTCATAACGAGGGTACTCCCAAACCATACTCTGCTTGGAATCCAACTCCCACTGTAAGTAACCTTACTATGATTTCTTTTAAGTATCCTTGCACATAATCACATTCTGGTTTATGAGATTACTGCAGAGCAATATATCCAAGTTTCTGTCAGACCCTACAACCTCAGGAGCTGTCGGGCTATCCAAACGACAATCCGAGTTATCCACTGAAGAGATGGAAGCTGTTGTTGCTGCTGCCCATGGTGCAGGAAACAATGAAGAGCATACATTTATTGTGATACCACGTATAGTTCAGACCGCCCAAGAGCTCGGTGTGAGCAACATCGCCAAAGCCCCCGAGCTAACAGCTGCTCCAAGTGGTGTGAAGACACGAGCTGCAACTGGTCAGGGCGCATCAAGGCAAAAGCAACTCGCACTGTGGTCACACGCAGACAGAGGACACACAAGAGGACAATCAAAGATCTGACAAACTCTCCAGAGTCAGCAGACAAAGCTAAGAAATCCAGATATTCCTCCCATACCGCAGCTAAAGCTGACAACACCGTAACTGGAGTTGACTGGAGTAGCTTGGTTGATGAGGATGAAGGAGATGAAGAAGAGCAAGCTCAATTGTCTCATCGTGAGAGGCGGTCCAAGAAACATCATGATGACACTATATCGGCCCCTTCTTCATCCATACTTCCACCTAAAGAAGATGAAATTGATCTGACAGTAGAAGATATGGATCTAGACCAAATTATCAGAGATACGTGCAAACTCCCCTTCACCATATGCTCTGATGAAGATATAGAGTCACTGTCAACAAGCTCCAGGGGAAAACAAACTGAGACCACAAGCCCCCGAGCGAAAATAGAGCTAAGATCAAAGAGTTTAGAGTCTGAAAACCCCTTGAGCTCAACATCAGTTGATATTCCTGAGGATGAAACTGCTCATGCAAATAAGGCCACTGAAACTGCGCATGAGAACTGGCAACAGGCATTAACTGGGGCAGCTTCAGAAGAGAAACAGCTAGAACCTGTAACTGAGCCATTGCCTGAAGCCGCTAGTTCTCAGGAACGCCTAACTGAGATCGATACAGGCGATACTCCTCATCCCTCGTCTGAAGCTCATGAGTCAGCCCAAGAAAAAGAAAGTGAAGAACCAAAGGATACTGAGCAAGTCGAAAAGGGACAATCAGACTCCCTAGCCACAACCAAGCCAGGCAGCACCCAACCCCCTCCAACTGAGGCAGGTGATAACAGTCACCAAATAGTACCAGCACCCCTAGGCTTAGGGCTGCTGACAGCTTTCGAGGTATGCTAATTGTGCACATAACCTGTTTTGACCTTACTATTGCTTGAACAACTCGAATTACTCTCTACAGGCTATGCTAAAGACGCTCCAAGGTGGGGTGCAGCAGGCCAACTTGATCTATGAGAAGATTGCTGCACTATCCAGCCTGGAGGTTACTACTCTGAGGCAACAACTGGCTGACTCTGAGGCTGCACGAAAAGCTGAAACAACAGGTATGCATGCAACTATTCCATACTCCAATATCTGATATCTCAAACTGAACTGTGGACTTGCTGCCAGCTGCTGCTGCTGAGATTGCTCACCTGAAACAAACGGCTATGACTTGAGAGACAGAGCACCGCAATGCTATTGCTGACAGAGATCAAGCCAAAGACCTAGCAGCGAACCTGCGCAGACAGCTGGATATTGAGAAGAAAAACCATGAGGTAACCTGTCAAGAATCCCAACTAGCCTATTCTTTGCTCACAGAAGCATATGAACTGTATCATTCCACAGGAGAAGATGCGCCAAAGAAATGACGAGTATCAATAGCTACAAAAATCGCGAGACGGCTTTGAGAAGTCATTCCGTGAGACTGCCACCTCCTTGGAGTCTTTGAATAGCCACTCCTTAACACGCCAAGCGCTTAAGGACAAAGAAACTGAACTGACTGAATCGCAAAGCGCCCATGAGAAAATGAAGAAGGTACTAGCTTCCACAAGGTTTGCACTTAAAGAATCCCAAGGCCATGCTGTTCATCAGGCTCAAGTATCAGAGGTCTTGAAAAAGAACTATGAGACCAGCAAGAGGAACTGCAACAAGCTGAAAGACGCCTTTGAAAAGGCAAAAGAGGCTGCCTTGAATGCCAATACTGCCTTGATCAAGATCCTGGACATCTGTGTGCCAGAAAAAGCTGCTCCTCGTCCTCTGGGTGATCGAATAACGACTTTCATGGATGATATGAAGTCCAAGGTGTCTGAACGAGTAAAAACCGTACTTACTCGCGCCCTTATGGTCGTCAAGAGTTCACAACCTGAGATTGACTTGGAAGGTTTACCAAGAAAGATAGTAAACGAGATCCAGGGTGTTGAGCATGAAGATGAGGCCCGAGTGATTGCTGAACTCCTTGTAGGTGTGTAACACCCTAATTTTATTTTCAGTATTTTTACCATAAATTTAATATGGTTTATTTAATTTTTTTCTAAGGTTTGATATGCCTAGGCCTGCATTTTCATGATTTATTTTATTAAACAAGTAATTAAAAATTTATCATAGAGCCAACATGTTTGTGCATACATGCGGGTGCATATCTTATTTGTTTTGATTGTTCTAAGGACACTTCATGGTTTGAGCCTCTTTGAATAGGAAAAGGAGAGATGGAAGTAGAAAAGGAAAAAAAATAAAAAACAAAAGCCCGGCCTGCCCCTTTCCCTGGCCTAACCTACCACCTCGGCCCAGTTCGCTCCCACCGGGCCGGCCTAGCGGCGCTCCTCCCTTTCCCTCTCTGTCTCTCTACTCAGTGGGCCTGCCGCCATAGGACACCGACAGTCGGGACCCACCCGTCATCCCTTACCTCACTCTTCCCCTGCTCTCGCCGGATGACCACCGTCTCCCTCTGCGCCATGGGCCCGAGCCCTGCCTTCTCTGCGGCTCTGGCCCGCCTGCAATTGCCTCTCTTCCCTCTGCGGCACACGCGCGACCCGGACGAGCTCGAATCGAATCCCCGCACCGAGCCGCCTCGCCGCCCGCTCTCTCTGCGCGTGGCCCACGCGCCACCCGGACCGCTTTCCTCTGGCTACCGGCCCATGCCGTCCAACCCGAGACCCGCCTGCCAATGCTTCCCCGCGTGAGCGATGCGGACACCGACTGGAGCCGCCGCGGACTCGAGCCCGAGTCGAGTTAGACCCGGGTGAACTCCGCGCCGCCAACCCAGTTCGAGCCATGCTTGGACTCGAGCTCACGCTCTATAAAGGGGACTCCTAGACCCGCCGCCACACCCCTTTGGCCTCGCGCTCAGTGCCCAAGCCCTAGAGCTCCCGCGCCGCCGCCGATTTCGGTCACCAGAGCCCACACGGTGAGCCACCGCCGCCGCCAAATTGCCCGCCGTCGTGGGTTTTCGGCCCTATTGACTCCTCATCAGCATCGCAGGAGCACCCCGGAGCGAAACCGCCGTTTCTTGGAGCCCCAAAGCCGCCCTCGACGCCTTTCCCCGAACGCCAAGCCACCTCGCCGCCCTGCTCGTCGCTGCGCTGCCTCCGTCGCGTCTCCACCGAATATGAGCCTAGGGTGAGACTCGCTGCCCTCCATCCTATCTCCCAGGCCTTCCCTCATCCCAAACTGCGCACCAGAACATCCCCACGCCTACTTTCCGGCGATGCGCCGCCGCGGAAGGGTCAGCGCCGCCGCGACGTTAGGTCGCCGTCGGTCACCCCCTCCCCCTTCAGTCCTGCGTCGTTGGATCTCGATCCGATGCCCCAAATCCACCGGTGACTGGTCAACAGGGGCCAACCGCCGGTCAGCCGTCGGTGTTTTGCAAAAGAGACTCTCGGTTTTCTCAATATTAACCCGCAATCCATCCCTAAAGTGAGCAGGGACCTGTTTTAGGATTTTAAACCCTGGTTTTTGAAAAATATTTACAATTAAGTCCTATCACATTCAAAAGGCTATAACTTCCACGTTTTAAATCCGATTTCGGCGATTCTCGCGCCCACGCGACCGTAGCAACGAGTAGAATAATTTTATATACGTTTTGTCTTCTGTTTTTATGTAATGATGTACTGTTTCTTACCCTTTTGCATTTGTTTGCTTGCATGTGTGATCGTGTGTATTCCTGTTGGTGCCGTATATCGTGCGTAGACGTTGATCTGCCTGTTGAGTTAGAAGAGCCACCTCCAGAAGCCTCTGAGCAGTTGCAAGGAATAAATTTTGAGGAAGGCAAGTATAGCGTAAACACCACCCAATACCCTTTTAATCATTGCATGTGCATTTAATTTTATATGCCGTAAGGTTTACCTAGCTACTTTTATCCTTTTATATCTACCTTGTGGGATGCATATGGTTAAGTTGTGCTAGGTGCTGCGCAAAGTCACCTCTTTTGTTAACTTAATTTTGATTAATGATCCTATGCAATTAATTGTTGGGCTTGACCCTGATCGGTTTATGTCCATTTTAATATAGCTTTTTAGCAACATGGGTTAGGGAGCTTGAGCAATGTGCTCGTGTGCTTTTGCTAGTTCTCTCCCTAAGGACCGAATCACAAAGCGACCACCTGGGACAACAGTACTACCAGTCTACCACAAGGCTGGAATGGGATAGACTTAGCTGATTAATTAGGTTGTTTTGGTTTGGGAGTAACTTACCTGCGGGGCAAGAGGGGAGGTTAGCATCAGTGGTCGCTGCACTACCTCATGGTTGAGTGTGCTTTACGTTATATGTATGTGCTTCTCCCTCTGGAGGCGGACACCACCGTTACGACCCTGAAACCTTAGCGGTTACACCTTACCAACATGATCTTTGTAAAGGCTTCGTAGTGCGCTTTCTAGTCATCTCATATTCGGTAATGTGATGAATTCCTAGCGTAGCTCACGACTTGTGGGTAAAGATGTACAACCTCTCGAGAGTGTAAAACTAACATGTTAGCCGTGCTCACGGTTATGAGCGGCCCAGACCCTTCCCAGTGATTAGGAGGATCCTTGGCTGAGGTTCCTTGGTTTGATTATGGTTATATCTGTTTAATCTTATTTAATTTCTTATGTAATATCTTTTGGGCTAATGGTTTTGTCATTAATTCATAGTAAATAGGTCTTAAATAAATGTTTTACATTAAAACCTTATGCAGTTGTCAGCTAACCATAGAGCCTCATGGTTTATGTTATATTTGTTGAGTATTCTGTACTCACGCTTGTTTCTTTATATTTATTCCTTGTTGGGGGGAAAAATCCAACCGCTGCTCAGATGATGGTGGTAATGAAGACTATGTGCAAGACTATGATGAGTTTTAGGCGTTTCGTTCACCAGTTGACGTCCCTGTGGCGCCCGTTATGTTTATGTGTTATGCTTCCGCTATGCTACGTTATACTCTGAGTTAAACACTTGTGTCACAGTGTAATAATGATATATTTAATGTGATGTACGTTTTTATCTTTGGCATGTGCTGTGGTATTCTGTAATTTGTCATGTATATACGAGACATTTCCTGACGCATATATATATGTTGCACGGTTTTGTTCGTTGAAACCGGGCGTGACAAATTTGGTACCAGAGCCGTGTTGACTGTAGGACGAAAGCCTAGTTAGAACTGGTCGTATTTAAGGACTTCACTTTCCTTTGTCTTATCTGCTGATTTTTAAATGCTTTGCCTTTATTTTAATTTTACTGATTAATTGCTCACATTATGTTCGAAAATTTTTATTTATTCCTTCTGTCATATAGAACTTAACTTAAGTATTTCTATCGTTTCTATAGATGACATCACTAGGGTGCTTTTATATGAGAATTAGATTACCCTTATAATGTCTCATTAGCACGCTTTGTTTTGGTGTGTAAATGCTTGACATGGTGAACTATGCTTGATTTGGTTCTTTGCTTGATTGATAGTCTAGCTGTGTTATATGTCCATAGTATAAGCAACTATGAAGATTAATTAATTAAATAAATTAATTAATAAAGATTAGATCGTTGGGGGTTATAAATAGCCATCTACTCTTTTCTCTTTACTTTATCGGTCACCGTTGTTTAATCATCTTGGATATGTGCAACAATTGCTTACTGATATTGTTTCAACTGCTGCCAACAGATGGTAAACACCAGGAATCAGGCTAATGGCAACCCACTGCAAAACCCACCGTAGAACCTACCGCCGCTAATAGCAGATCAGTCTTTTTAGCTTCAGATGCAGATGATGGCTACTCTCAACAATGCAGTACAGGCTCTGCAGAATGTTCAAGCCAATCCGCAGCCGCAACCGAGGGACAGACGTGGAGACTTTATGAAGGGACATCCGCCTACATTCTCCCATTCTGCTGATCCGCTTCAGGCAGATGACTGGCTCCGTGCAGTGGAGCGACAGCTTGATATCGCGCAGTGCAATGATCAAGAGAGGGTCCTGTATGCCGCAGGACAACTTCGAGGTGCTGCCCTAGACTAGTGGGAATCGTACAGACCGCAGGACAGAGAATGTTTCACCTAGGCCTAGTTCTGTGAGAGATTCAGAAGCCACCATGTGCCTGCAGGCATAATGCAGATGAAGAAGAAGGGGTTCCTCTCTCTGAAGCAGGGGAACATGACAGTCACAGAGTACCGTGATAAGTTCCTGCAGCTTGCTCGCTATGCTCCCACAGAAGTTGCAGAAGATGGTGACAAGCAAGAGCACTTCCTGGAGGGTCTTAATGACAACCTTCAGTTACAGCTGATGAACAACACGTTCAATAATTTCAATCACCTGGTGGACCGTGCCTTGCTTACAGAGCAGAAGCGCAAGGAAATTGAAGAGAAGAAAAGAAAGCTCAACCCTGCTTCCTCCAACAGCAACACCCTCCCCCGCTACCTGCCGCAGCAGCAGTACCAGCACCAGCAGCGGCAGCAGCCCCAGCAGCAGCAGTACCAGCCACAGACAGGTCAGGGTCAGCGCTATCAGAATCCAAGCCAACGCCCTACCTACCGAGCTATGCCACAGGGGCAGTCCAATCCACCTGCCCCAAATCAGGCTACTGTTCCAGTGGTTAGAAACTGCTACAAGTGTGGCGACAGTGGGCACCTCGCCAACAACTGCCCTCAAAAGGGGCAACAGCAGCAGCAGGGCAGGCAGAATGCCCCACAGCAGCAGCAGCAGGGGCGCCCCAACTAGCAGAATAGGGCGCCACTTCAGGGCAAGGTCAACCATGTGACGGCAGAAACTGCAGCAGATGCTCCAAATGTCGTTCTCGGTACGTTTACAGTCAACACCAATCCCGCTACTATACTTTTTTATACTGGTGCTACACATTCTTTTATTACAAGATCATATGCTGAATAAAACAACATACCTATAAGTTCTATGAAAAGACCTATGGTAGTTGCATCACCAGGTGGAGAGATAAACACCAGTTCTATTTGTTCCAGAGTGGGTATAAAAATAAGGGGGGTAGAGTTCAGTGCCAAGTTAATAGTTATTGATTCTATGGATATTGATATCATCTTGTGCATGGACACTCTGGAGAAGTGGGGTGTCAAAATTGATTGTGCTCAACGGACAGTTCACCTAGCAGCATCAGATGGCCAAGAAGTGGGGATCTGTGCATCAAGTCCTTCAGAGTATTTGCACCAGATGGAAGCTAGACCTACAGACGGTATTCGGATAGTGTGTGATTATCTAGATGTCTTCCCTGATGAGTTACCAGGTATGTCGCCTGACAGAGATATTGAGTTTTTAATAAGCTTTTACCAGGTACTGCACCTATAGCAATGAGGCAATATAGAATGGCACCGGTAGAGCAAGATGAAGTTAAAAAGAACATAGATGAGCTGCTAGCTAAAGGATTTATCCATCGTAGTTCCTTTCCTTGGTCTTTCCCAGTTTTGCTTGTTGAGAAAAAGGATACTGATGTGAAAAGGATGTGTGTGGATTACCGGGCTCTAAATAAAGTCACCATTAAGAACAAGTACCCACTCCCCCGCATTGATGATTTGTTTGATCAGCTTCAGGGTGCTTGTGTCTTTTCCAAAATTGACTTGAGATCTGGTTATCATCAGTTAAAAATTCATCCCTCAGATATTCCTAAGACTGCCTTCACCACTAAGTACGGCTTGTATGAGTATACAGTCATGTCCTTCGGCCTCACCAATACTCCTGCCTATTTCATGCAATTGATGAATTCAGTATTTATGGATTATTTAGACAAGTTTGTGGTGGTTTTTATTGATGACATTTTGATTTATTCCAAGACTGAAGCAGAACATGAGGTGCATTTAAGGTTAGTTCTTCAGAGATTGAGGGAACACAAGCTGTACGCCAAGTTCAGCAAATGTGAATTTTAGATTGATGAAGTGCGTTTCCTTGGTCACGTTGTCTCCAAAGGAGGAATTGCAGTGAATCCAAGCAAGGTCAGTACGGTAATGAACTGGAAGGTGCCGGAAATACCAAAAGAGGTTCGTGGATTTCTTGGTTTGGCTGGTTATTATCAGAGATTTATTGAGAATTTTTCAAGAATTGCGAAGCCCATGACTTCCCTGCTAGAGCAGGATGCAGAATTTAGATGGACAAATGCACAGCAAGCTGCTTTCGATGAGTTGAAGAAGAGATTGATTACAGCACCTGTGTTGACATTGCCTGACCAGCAGAAAAAATTCATAGTTTATTGTGATGCTTCCAGGGATGGTTTGGGATGTGTTCTGATGCAGGAAGGTAAAGTGATTGCCTATGCTTCACGGCAGTTGCGCAAGCATGAGGTGAATTATCAGACACATGACCTGGAACTTGCAGCAGTGGTGCACGCACTGAAGATTTGGTGCCATTATTTATTCGGGCAGCGTTGTGAAATTTATACTGATCACAAGAGCCTCAAATATATCTTCACACAGAACGAGTTGAATATGCGGCAGCGAAGATGGTTAGAATTAACTAAGGATTATGATATGGAAATTCATTATCATCCTGGCAAGGCTAATGTGGTGGCAGACGCTCTGAGTAGGAAGAGTTATGCTAATATGGCCTTGGGTTTCATGATGCCGCATGAGTTATGTGAAGAGTTTGAAAGATTGAGTTTGGGTTTCCTACATCACACTACAGCCGCGGCGTTTGAGGCAGAGCCGACATTAGAACAAGAGATTCGGGAACACCAGAAGGATGATGAGAAATTGCAGGAAATTCGTGAGTTGCTCAAATTAGGCAAGGCGCCTCACTTTCGGGAAGATGAACAGGGAACTTTATGGTACAAAAACAGAATATGTGTGCCTAATGTGGACAGGATCAGAAAATTGATATTCATCCCGGCAGCACTAAGATGTACTACGACCTGAAAGAAAGATTTTGGTGGTACGGTATGAAGCGTGCCGTGGCCGAGTATGTAGCTATTTGTGATACATGTCAGCGTGTGAAGGCAGAACATCAGAGACCAGCAGGTTTATTACAGCCATTGAAGGTGCCAGAATGGAAGTGGGAAGAAATAACCATGGATTTTATTGTGGGTTTACCTCGTACTCAGAGAGGTTATAATTCAATATAGGTAGTAGTGGATCGTTTAACCAAGGTAGCTCATTTTATACCAGTTAACACTACTTATTTAGGTGCTAAGTTAGCTGAGCTCTACATCTCCAGAATTGTCTGCCTGCACGGCCTGCCTAAGAGAATTATATCTGATCGAGATTCGCAGTTTACTTCTCGCTTTTGGGAGCAGTTGCATAATTCATTGGACACAAAGCTCAGACTCAGTACAGCGTACCATCCGCAAACAGACGGACAGACAGAAAGAACTAATCAGATACTTGAGGATATGTTGAGAGTTTGTGCCATACACTACGGTACTAGTTGGGACAAGTGTCTGCCGTATGCCGAGTTTTCCTATAATAACAGCTATCAGGCCAGTCTGAAGAAGTCGCCGTTTGATGAAGCAATGTACGGCAAGAGGTGCAGAACGCCGTTGTTCTGGAATCAGACCGGTGAGAAGCAGGTATTTGGACCTGACATAATACAGGATGCTGAACAGCAATTGCGTATTGTTCAGGAAAATTTGAGAGTTGTCCAGTCCAGGCAGAGAAGTTATGCTGATGTTCGCAAGAGAGATTTGTCTTTTAAAGTTGATGACCATGTATACTTGAAGGTGTCACCAATGAGAGGTATTCGCAGATTCAACATGAAAGGGAAGCTGGCGCCAAGATACATTGGACCATTTAAAATATTGGAAAAAAAAGGTGAAGTAGCTTACCGCCTGGAATTACCTTCCAGTTTGTCAGGTGTGCATGATGTGTTTCATGTGTCCCAGTTGAAGAAGTGTTTGAGAGTGCCCGAAGAGCAGGCGCCGCTAGAAGGATTGGAGGTATAGGAGGATCTGACTTACACAGAGCATCCAGTAAAAATTTTAGACACATCAGAGAGGTCTACTAGAAATAAGAGGATCAAGATGTGCCGTGTACAGTGGAACCATCATACAGAGGCCGAGGCAACATGGGAATGAGAGGATGAATTAAAAGCAGCATACTCCGCTTTCTTTGCTAACTAGCCTATCTGAATCTCGGGGCGAGATTCTTGTTAAGGGGGGTTGGTTTGTAACACCCTAATTTTATTTTCAGTATTTTTACAATAAATTTAATATGGTTTATTTAATTTTTTCTAAGGTTTGATATGCCTAGGCCTGCATTTTCATAATTTATTTTATTAAACAAGTAATTAAAAATTTATCATAGAGCCAACATGTTTGTGCATACATGCTGGTGCATATCTTATTTGTTTTGATTGTTCTAAGGACAGTTCATGGTTTGAGCCTCTTTGAATAGGAAAAGGAGAGATGGTAGTAGAAAAAGAAAAAAAACAAAAGCCCGGCCTGACCCTTTCCCTGGCCTAACCTACCGCCTCGGCCTAATTCGCTCCCACCCGGCCGGCCTAGCGGCGCTCCTCCCTTTCCCTCTCTGTCTCTCTGCTCAGTGGGCCTACCGCCTTAGGACACCGACAGTCGGGACCCACCCGTCATCCCTTACCTCACTCTTCCCCTGCTCTCGCCGGATGACCACCGTCTCCCTCTGCGCCATGGGCCCGAGCCCTGCCTTCTCCGCGGCTCTGGCCTGCCTGCAATTGCCTTTCTTCCCTCTGCGGCACACGCGCGACCCGGACGAGCTCGAATCGAATCCCCGCACCGAGCCGCCTCGCCGCCCGCTCTCTCTGCGCGTGGCCCGCGCGCCACCCGGACCGCTTTCCTCTGGCGGTGGCCCATGCCGTCTGACCCGAGACCCGCCTGCCAGTGCTCCCCCGCGTGAGCGATGCGGACACCGACTGGAGCCGCCGTGGACTCGAGCCCGAGTCGAGTTAGACCCGGGTGAACTCCGCGCCGCCGACCCTGTTCGACCCATGCTTGGACTTGAGCTCACGCTCTATAAAGGGGACTCCTAGACCCGCCGCCACACCCCTTTGGCCTCGCACTCAGTGCCCAAGCCCTAGAGCTCCCGCGCCGCCACCGATTTCGGTCACCAGAGCCCACATGGTGAGCCACCGCCGCCGCCAAATTGCCCGCCGTCATGGGTTTTCGGCCCTATTGACCCCTCATCAGCTTCGCAGGAGCACCCTGGAGCGAAACCGCCGTTTCTTGGAGCCCCAAAGCCGCCCTCGACGCCTTTCCCCGAACGCCAAGCCACCTCGCCGCCCTCCTCGTCGCTGCGCTGCCTCCGTCGCGTCTCCACCGAATCCGAGCCCAGGGTGAGACTCGCTGCCCTCCATCCTATCTCCCAGGCCTTCCCTCGTCCCAAACTGCGCACCAGAACACCCCTGCACTTACTTTCCGGCGATGCGCTGCCGCGGAAGGGTCAGCGCCGCCGCGGCCTTAGGTCACCGTCGGTCACCCCCTCCCCCTTCAGTCCTGCGTCGTTGGATCTTGATCCGATGCCCCAAATCCACCGGTGACCGGTCAACAGGGGTCAACCGCCGGTCAGCCATCGGTGTTTTGCAAAAGAGACCCTCGGTTTTCTCAATATTAACCCGCAATCCATCCCTGAAGTGAGCAGGGACCTGTTTTAGGATTTTAAACCTTGGTTTTTGAAAACTATTTACAATTAAGTCCTATCACATTCAAAAGGCTATAACTTCCACGTTTTAAATCCGATTTCGGCGATTCTCACGCCCACGCGACCGTAGCAATGAGTAGAATAATTTTATATACATTTTATCTTCTGTTTTTATGTAATGATGTACTGTTTCTTACCCTTTTGCATTTGCTTGCTTGCATGTGTGATCGTGTGTATTCCTGTTGGTGCCGTATATCGTGCGTAGACGTTGATCCGCCTGTTGAGTTAGAAGAGCCACCTCCAAAAGCCTCTGAGCAGCTGCAAGGAATAAATTTTGAGGAAGACAAGTATAGCGTAAACACCACCCAATACCCTTTTAATCATTGCATGTGCATTTAATTTTATATGCCGTAAGGTTTACCTAGCTACTTTTATCCTTTTATATCTACCTTGTGGGATGCATATGGTTAAGTTGTGCTAGCTGCGCAAAGTCACCTCTTTTGTTAACTTAATTTTGATTAATGATCCTATGCAATTAATTGTTGGGCTTGACCCTGATCGGTTCATATCCATTTTAATATAGCTTTTTAGCAACATGGGTTAGGGAGCTTGAGCAATGTGCTCGTGTGCTTTTGCTAGTTCTCTCCCTAAGGACCGAATCACAAAGCGACCACCTGGGACAACGGTACTACCACAAGGCTGGAATGTGACAGACTTAGCTGATTAATTAGGTTGTTTTGGTTTGGGAGTAACTTACCTGCGGGGAAAGAGGGGAGGTTAGCATCAGTGGTCGCTGCACTACCTCATGGTTGAGTGTGCTTTACGTTATATGTATGTGCATCTCCCTCTGGAGGCAGACACCACCGTTGCGACCCTGAAACCTTAGCGGTTACACCTTACCAACATGATCTTTGTAAAGGCTTCGTAGTGCGCTTGCTAGTCATCTCATCTTCGGTAATGTGATGAATTCCTAGCGTAGCTCATGACTTGTAGGTAAAGATGTACAACCTCTCGAGAGTGTAAAACTAACATGTTAGCTGTGCTCATGGTTATGAGCGGCCCAGACCCTTCCCAGTGATTAGGAGGATCCTTGGCTGAGGTTCCTTGGTTTGGTTATGGTTATATCTGTTTAATCTTATTTAATTTCTTATGTAATATCTTTTGGGCTAATGGTTTTGTCATTAATTCATAGTAAATAGGTCTTAAATAAATGTTTTACATTAAAAGCTTATGCAGTTGTCAGCTAACCATAGAGCCTCATGGTTTATATTATATTTGTTGAGTATTCTGTACTCACGCTTGTTTCTTTATATTTATTCCTTGTTGGGGGGAAAAATCCAACCGCTGCTCAGATGATGGTGGTAATGAAGACTATGTGCAAGACTACGACGAGTTTTAGGCATTTCGTTCACCAGTTGACGTCCCTGTGGCGCCCGTTATGTTTATGTGTTATGCTTCCGCTATGCTACGCTATACTCTGAGTTAAACACTTGTGTCACAATGTAATAATGATATATTTAATGTGATGTACGTTTTTATCTTAGGCATGTGCTGTGGTATTCTGTAATTTGTCATGTATATGCGAGACGTTTCCTGGCGCATATATATATGTTCGTTGAAACCGGGCGTGACAAGGTGACGATGAGTTAACAATGACCCCCCATGTAATATGATGAACCGAATGCTGTGTGTATGTATTTTGCATTCTGTGTCGACAACCTTGACTATTTATTCTGCAAAACCAAGTTAATTTAGAGAGCAAATCAAAATATGCCATACGTACCTGAGAGTTATTCCTGTGCAGAGAAAACAAGCGACATTATCACGATCTGAGTTTGAGCTGAATGCAAGAAAATCAACACATAACAGTAAAAAACACGAATACTGTAAGATAGAGTATGGTGATGAAGCAAAGACATGCCGTAATGAGCCATAGGTTGTCAAAACCTAGGCCCTTCTGCCTTTGTTCAGTCGGGGCCTTGAATGCTCCCCAATTATGATGTCTTGCAAAGGCATGTAGCACCGTGCTGTCGGTCGACTGACCTAGGCCGATTGCCTTTGTTTCGTTGGGGCTTTGAGTACTCCCCTATTATGAGTTTGAATGAGAGCATGTAACACCGTGCTGTCGGTCGACTGACCTAGGCCGATTGCTCTCATGGTTGGGACCGGAGATATCCCCGTCAAGAGTAAGAGTGGGCATGTAACACCGTACTGTCGGTCATACGACCTAGGTCGATTTCCCGTATTCAACGAGTGAGTGTCGCAAGTAAAAAGATGGAAAGAGAACACTGAATACTCTATCTCAAGAGTACGTTTATTTATAGAACATGAATGAGGACAGAGTACAAAAGATGATACTGACTGCTAACTCTAAAAATCATAGAGAAAGAAAAAGACTATGCGTAGAATCTGCGTAGATGCTCTATATTCCAGGAGTTCCCGACTGGTGTCCCATCCATTTGAGACAGACGATATGATCCCGGATGAGTAACTTCCGTCACGATGTATAGGCCTTCCCAAGGAGGAGATAACTTATATTGTCCCGCAGTTTTGAGCACCCTGTGCAGCACTAGGTCCCCGATTGAGAAGGAGCGAGGCCTCGTATATCGATCATGATAATGACGTAAAGTCTGTTGATATCGAGCCGACTGAATAACAGAGTTAAGACGCTCCTCCTCGAGTAGGTCGATCTCCTCGAGTCGGGTTGCTTCAGCCTCAGCAATGCTATTAAAAACCAGACGTGGGGCTCCAAACTTGAGGTCAGCAGGTAAGACTGCTTCTGATCCATACACCATGAAGAAGGGCGTGTTCCCTGCGAGAGCTTTGCTAGGTTGCGTTTGAAGGCTCCAGACCACATGTGGCAATTCGCGTATCCACTTCCCAGCCAGCTTTTTATCCTTATCAAAGATCTTTTTCTTGAGTGCATCCAGTATCATGCCATTGGCCTGCTCGACCTGCCCATTAGCTCTGGGGTGAGCCACCGAGACATACTGACATGGATGTACCTTTGTTCGCAGAAATCGAAGAATTCAGAGCCTGTGAAGTTGAACCCCAGATCTGTGATAATGGAATTCATGATCCCAAAGCGAAAGATGATGTCTTGAATGAACTCCACTGCTTTGGCAGATGTTAAAGAAGCAATGGGCCTGAACTCGATCCATTTGGAGAACTTGTCGATGGCAACCAGCATATGAGTGTATCCACCTTGAGCTTTCTTGAAAGGCCCAATCATATCCAGACCCCAGCAGGCAAAAGGCCATGATACTGGTATATTCTGCAACTGCTGTGCTGGAAGGTGATGCTGCTTGGCGAGGAACTGACAAGCTTCATAGTGCTGCACTAACTCGGCAGCATCCTTCTTCGCTGTAGGCCATTAGAAACCAGCCCTGAACGCCTTCCCGACCAATGTGCGTGAGGCGGCATGAATTCCACAGACCCCAGCGTGTATATCTTTTAGCAAACTCTGCCCTGATGAGGTACTTAAGCATTTCAGCAAAACTCCTAAGGCGACTCACTTGTATAACTCATTATTAATCAGAGTATAGCTGGAAGACCGTCTTGCTATTCGCTCGGCCTCTTCTTTATCCTCTGGAATTTCTTCGTTCAGGATGTACTTGATGATGGGGGCCCTCTAATCAGTCGGCACGTCCAGAGTTAAGATATGCCAGTCGGGAGGTATGCTCAGCTCGTCTAGCTAAACGGAAGGATGATGAAGCTCTTGGACGAAGATGCCAAAGGGTACCTTGGCGCGTGATGAGCTCAGCTTGGACAGAATGTTAGCGTCCACATTGCGATCCCGATCCACATGAATGTACTCGAGGCCCTGAAATCTGCCTTCCAGCTTGCGGACTGCCTCACAGTATTTGTCCATACTTTCTGTGGAGCAATCCCACTCCTTGTTGACTTCATTAATGGCCACCAAGGAATCTCCATAGGCCATTAGACGCTGGATCCCGAGTGATATGGCGATGCGTAGGCCATGGAGGAGGCCCTCATATTCAGCTGTGTTGTTGGAAACCAGGAAGAGAATCTGTAATACATACTTGAGTTTTTCCCCTGCTGGTGAGGTGAAGACGACGCCAGCACCAGCTCCTTCCAACTTCAACGAGCCGTCGAAATACATCTTCCAAACTTCCATGACTTCTGGCTTCTCAGGCACTTGATGCTTAGTCCACTCAGAGACAAAATCGACTAGTGCTTGAGTCTTGATTGCAGTACAAGGACGGAATTCAATGTCATGAGCCCCCAGCTCGCAAGCCCACTTGGTGATACGCCCTGTGGCCTCTCGATTACGCAAGATCTCTCTGATTGGGAACTCCGTAACCACTATGATTTTATGTTCCTCAAAGTAATGGCGCAATTTACGTGCGGTAATGAGAACTGCGTATAGTAACTTTTGTACTTGAGGATACCTGATTTTGGAGGGACTGAGGACCTCGCTGATGAAGTAGACCGAGTGTTGCCTGGGTACCGTGTGCTGTCCATCCAGTCGCTCGACCACCAATGCGGTACTGATCACGTGAGTCGTACAGGAGGTGTAGAGGAGCAGATCTTCCGCCGGTGAGTCGGCAGTGGCGCGATTAGGAGACTTGAGTACGGGAGGTGACGTTAGGACCTTTTTCAAAGCGTCCAACGCTTCCTGAGCCTCTACAGTCCACTAAAACCTATCGACCTTTTTGAGGAGCTTGTAGAAGGGCATGCCACGTTCCCCGAGCCGTGATATGAATCGGCTCAAGGCTGCCATGCACCCTGTCAGCCTCTGAGCATCTTTCTGCGATCTGGGAGGGTGCATGCGCAGAATAGCCTTGATCTTCTCGGGGTTGGCTTCGATTCCTCTATTGCTGACGACAAAACCGAGCAGCTGACCTGCGGGGACGCCGAAGATGCACTTGGTGGGGTTGAGCTTCCACCGGAATTTCCTCAGGCTGTCAAACACCTGGCACAGATCATCGATGAAATCTTCTTCGTTCTTGGTCTTGATTACAACGTTATCAATGTAAGCCTCGACACGTTCGCCCCAGTGATCGGCGAGGCAAGTTTGAATTGCCCTTTGGTACGTTGCTCCTGCGTTCTTCAACCCGAAAGACATTGAGGTATAGCAGTAGGCACCGAAAGGCGTAATGAACACTGTTTTCTCCTGATCTTCAGTTGCTAGGCTAATCTGATGATAGCCCGAGTAACAATCGAGGAAGGAAAGCAAAGCGCAACCGGCCGTAGAGTCAACGACCTGGTCAATGCGAGGCAACCTGAACAGGTCTTTAGGGCAGTGCTTATTGAGATCGGTATAATCAACACACATCTGCCAGTCCTTTTTATTCTTCTTGAGATCGAGTACAGGATTTGCAAGCCACTCGGGATGCATGACCTCTCTAATAAAGCCGGCAGCCTTCAGCTGGGTTAACTCTGCCCTAATGGCCTCTCGCTTTTCTGGAGTGAATCACTGCAGCCTATGCTTGATGGGTTTGGCATTGGGGAACACTTTGAGTTGGTGCTCGGCCAATTCCCTCGGGACCCCAGGCATGTTCGCTGGCTTCCATGCAAACATTTCGCGGTTGGCCCACAGGAACTGGACGAGCGCGTCTTCCTATTTGGGAGGGAGAAGAGCGTTGATGGTGGTCGTCTTGGACACATCCGAGGGGTCGAGACTTATCTCTTTCGTCGGGACGGCTGGTTGAATTGCCGCGCTAGAGGCCGCCTCTTGAATCGGAATCTGGAGGTCTTCCTGCGACATGCCGGCTTCGTCCGCCTTGAGCTTCTTCTATGCCACCATGTGATTCTGCTCAAGGGCCATCTGCATGGCCTCTTGTACACACTCCGAGGCTCCCTTGAAGTCGGCGCGTATGGAGAGAGTACCACCTGGGGCTAGCATCTTGAGAACGAGGTATGGGTAATGTGGGATAGCCATGAACTTGGCTAGCCCAGGACGCCCGATGATGGCGTTATAGACGCAGTTGAAGGTCGGGACTTCAAATCTCAACGTCTCGATGCGAAAGTTCTCTGCCGTGCCAAAAGCGACTGGTAGATAGATGTGTCTGAGCGGGTATTCGCCTACGCTTGGGACAATCCCGAAGAACGGGGTATCCGATCTCTTGAGTTCGCTGAGCGGGATCCCCATCTCTTGTAGAGCCTTGGGGAACACCACGTTGATGCTAGCCCCTCCGTGGATCAGAACCTTCTTGAGTCGGGTGTCGCCGACTATGGGGGTTACCAGCAGTGGGTACTTCCCTGGCTCATCAAAGTTAAGCCACTAATCCACCCGACTGAATGAGATCGGCTCGTGGGACCAATCATATAGCTGCGGCGGCTCTGAGGTGGCCACGCTGATCCACCGATCCTCTAGCTTCTTCTGGCGCTTGCTCGGGTATGCTCCGTGCCCTCCTAGGATGATGTTGATATCCTTGTTGACGTTGGGGAAGCGTTGAGTACTGCCTCCAGCCAGCCGCTGCGGCGGTTGGTTCCGTGGTGGAGGAGACGGTAGAGGAGCTTGCGCCGTCGGGAACTGGCCGCGGTTCAGCATGGCTTTGAAGTTGTTGTAGTGTCTGAGAGTATGGCACATATCCTTATGCGCAGGGCATGGCTCGTCGAGGAGTTGATCAAGGGTTCGAGCCTTGGCTGGAGGCGGGCCGCGTGGTCGTACCGGAGCTGGAACCATGGCTCGGACCTCCTCCCGAGGCCTCTTGTCCCAGCGACGATGTTGCCGCGGGGGCTCTTCATGCCTTTCCTGCTTGCCCTTGCCCCGGTCGTCTTGCCGGGGGCGAACGAGGTCGCGAGCTCGTTCGTCCGCCGTGATGTAGCGGTCCGCTTCCTCGAAGAGACGCTCCAAGGTGGTGGGCACCCTTTCTAGTATGTGCTTGGCGAAGACCTGGTCGTTGGAGCCTTGGAGAAAGTCGTCAATCACCGTATCCTCACATATGTCGGGGATGCGGTTTCTGAGGGCCTGGAACTGCTTGAGGTACGATCATAGACTTTCCGAATCCTTGCGCCTGATGGTTTTGAGGTCCCACCGTTGCGCTGGCTTGTCAGAGAGCGACTGGAAATTGGCGACGAACAGGCGACGGAAATCGCCCCAGTCCTCAATGCTGCTACACCTGAGGTGGCGAAGCCATTGAAGCGCGTCCTGCCCCAACTTGATTGGGACATAGGCCATCATGAGATCTTCCGAGGCATTGGCCGCTCGGGCCGCGGTAGTGTACACGGCCAGCCAGTTCCGCGGATCCATCTTCGTCTCAAATTTTTCAATGTTTGAGATTTTGAAGTTGGGTGGCCACTCGACATCTTGAATTCTCCGGCCGAAGACTGCTATAGCAGCTTCGGTAGTGCCAGCCGGGTTGCCGCGGTCCTCCATTGAGCGGCGAGGCAGGGACTGAGGTCGATGATCCGGCTCAGATCTGACTCGGGAGGGCGGAGCTGTTCACGGAGACAGCCCCCGAGTGACACCTGGCGGCTGGAGCGCGCTGCGGGGGGCCGTAGTCTCGGTCGTAGTTTGCGCGCCGGTCTATCTCGAGCTGGTGTCTCTGAGCGCGAGATTGCTCGATGCTGTGATGTGCGTCGCGGTTGCCGTTGATGACCTGTCGTGCGTCGGCAACCTCTTGCTGCCTGGGCACGAGGTGGTCTGCCGCCCGAGCGATAACGGTCTTGATGGCCACCCCATCTTCGTTATTGGGGATGAGCTCGCAAAGCTTGACCAACGCCCCTCTTGATTGACTCAGAGTCTCCATGACTTCCTCGAACTCCTTCAGAAGATTGCGTGCGGGGAGCGCTGCCACCCGCTGTCGCCTGGCTTGAGCAGTCTGCCAATCGCGACACCGCTGCCGCGTCTGGTTCCTGCGTCGGTGGCTCTGTACTTCCTGCTCATTCTCGCTCGCCCGAGTTATCTCATCTATGGAGACAGGAAGCATAGGATCCTTGTTCCCCAGGATGTGGCGGTGCCGGATGTTACGGATGCGGTTCGCCCTCTCCCTCCTATGGCGATCTTGTGAGGTTTCGGCGAGGATGGGTTGCTCATCGTCCGAGACCACTTCGTCGATCTCGTTCGCCGCACCGCTGATCACGAAGACCTCGGGGAAGCAGAGAGTGCAGTCAAAAAATGATCCCTAGGACCTGCCGGTGGTCGTGGCCGCCACCCCCATGCTGGCGTCCGAGGCAGGGACCGTGGACACCGTGGTCGTTGCGGTAGTTGCAACGTGTTCGGAGACCGTAGGAGTATCGATGCTATAGATCATATGAGGGCGCCCTGAGTGACAAGCCCTCTCAGTGTTGACCGGGCGATGGCGAGCCTCGCCAGTTGGCGAGGTGCTCCGGCGAACGGATCTTCCCGCCGGCGTGGGATCGATGACGAGTCGTGGGTGACGACCCGACGGCGGCGCGTCGAGCCCACTATAGATGCGATCGTCTGGAAGAGGCACGGACTGTCTTGAGTCGGGCGCCCCCGCACACCCTCGTCGTTGTTGAGGGGAGCCGAGGCACGGGAGAGAAGCCCCTAGTATGTGGCAGCAGAGTTGCAGAGACCGAACGGGATGGAGAAAACGGCAGGCTCCACCCGAATCTTCTTCCGGCCCTGGGCGGGCAAGGCTGGCCAGGCTCGCTTCAATGCTGGCAGAGGTGGTGGGACCTGTAGCGGATGTGGGACCCAGGAATGAGTATCAACAGGGACTCGCCCCGGGCCCTGTGGAGTGCTGCCTGAGGCGCGGGTCCGCCGCGGATCTCGTGAGGGGTTCCTTGAGGAACCTGGTCTTGGCCCCCGACTAATCCGAGTCTAGATTTGAGTCGGGGAGGTCGAGAGCGCCGTGCGACGGGTCGGGGTCGAAGCGGTGGTCGTCGCAGGTTCCGCTTGGGCTAGCGTGGTCGAGGTAGATCCAGCCCTGAAGGAGACCCTGCGATTGGCTCGCGCTCCCGAGTCATGGTGACCACGGGGAGCCCGATCTGACTCAGCACGACGCGGAGCCGGATTTTGGCGAGAGGCCGACGCCTCGCGCCAACGTGCTGTAGTTTGGCGCGGAGTTGGTGGATGCTGATGAGGCACTGGACCCTGGCGACGATCCGATGGTGCAGGCCGCTCTGGAGTGGTTGACGGCTCCACGACGATGCGTGGTCGCACCGGCGTGCTGCGAAGCTAGTGGAGGTTGCCGCTCCAATCGGCGATGGAGGTGATTGATCCGAACTAGATCATGTCGCTTGGGGTGAAGCCGTTGATGAGACGATTGGCCACGGAGCTAGCTGATGCTGATTTCGCCGCCCTCTACCTGGCGCGCCAACTGTCGGTGTTTGATACCGGCAATGCACCACGGTGTGTGTCTCATGATGCTTTTGGGGTGGCGAGATCGGCGTAGCTCGATGGTTTGCGTAGAGATGCAACAAAACACAAGGGTTTATACAGGTTCGGGACACAATAAGCGTAATACCCTATGTCCTATTTAGGGCGAGTTGTATTGATCTGAATTCTCGAGGTTACAACGAGGGTCTGGAGGTTTGGTGGCTGGTGTGCGATGAGATGATAGATGATCTACGTAGGGGTCCCTCACCCGCCTTATATAATCCGGCCAGGCTTGGGTTACAAGTCAATTTCTATCTACGAGTCCTACTCTGTTTGGAAACCTAAAGAGTACACAAAATCCACGATTACATGTTTCCTCCCTTGAGTCCTGCTGCTCCAGTAATCCAGAATCCGAGCCAACTCCCTTGTGCCTTTCCTGAATTATAGCGCCTTTGACTTGGTCTTCAGACTTGCCATCCGTTCTCGGGCTCATGAGACCAGTCGGCACCCCGAAAAGGGCCAGCTGTCTCTACTGGGCCCTCCAACGGCCCATGTACTGAATCCATGCCGTGAGGGCCCAGGGGATATCTATCCCCCGCACTCCCCAAACCCAAAACCACTCGTGTCACCCTCGGCTCTCTTGGTGCTCTCTATGATCATCTCTAGTTGGGGTTGCCTAGCATATACCCAACTCAAGACCTCTCTCAACCTGCAGTTGTCATCTTGCAAAGACAACACCTGCAACCTCAGATCTTCTAGAACTACTGTTTGGGCAGCACAGGTATCACAATCTAAAGAGGGGAAAATAGGAGCAACTTTCTCCAACTTCCTAATGGTGGCATCTCTATCCACCAGCTGCATCCTAAGGGTTAAACAGTTCTCACAAGGGCACCTCAAAGTCAGCTCTCAACTTCTCTAACTCACCTCTCAAAGTGGGACAGACCATACACGCACCCAAAAGCGCAGGCCTAGCCCTAAGCTCCTCAAGCTCCTTGAGCTGCCCCTCAAACTTATCATTCAGCACAGCTAGCTCTCTAGCTAGACAGGGGCAAGACTCACACTTGAGCTTTCCACTCAAAGTAGGCTCATCCAGTTTGGACTGGAGTTTGCCTAGCTCAATTCTAAGCTCATCTATCTCTTCTACCCACTTGGCATACCTATCTCTTTGGTCACCAAGCTCCGTCATGAAAGACTCGCATGTAGGGCACTCAAGCTCACTAGGTTGGGGTCTCACACTCCTCAACATCTCATTCTCCTCTAAAGCCTCAGCAAGTTGGGCTTTCAACTTCTGCAGCTTTTTAGCTGCCTTCTCCAGCATCTTATCCTGGGCTTTCAGCTCTCGGCTGTTCTGCTCTAGCATCTCAACGATTTTGGCTTGCTTAGGAGTTACCTCATCATCGGAAGAAGAGTTGCTACCGTCATCCTTGTTCTCCTTGTCCTCAAGCACCATGGAGCAAACCGAGCTCCTCTTATCCTTGTTCTTGCACCTAGACTTGGTCGAGACGAAGCACAAGCCAGCTAGACCTCCTTGATCGTTCCTCTTGTCCTTCTTGTACGTGGTCTCCTCATCACTTGAGCTCGACGAGTATGAAGAGGAAGAAGATCCGCTGCTGCAGAACCCGATCTCGGCGAAGAAGGCCTTGTCCCGCTTCCGGTTGTCCTTCTGGTAGCTCTTGAAAGCCTTCCGGAAGTTCTTCTTGCCGAAGGGATGCTTGCCGAAGTTGTGCTTGCTGGAGCGGTGCTTGTCATAGCTTGGCTTGCCGGAGTGGTACTTGTCGGAGTCATGGGAGTAGCTCTTGCTCTTCTTATAGTAGTCGTTCTTGTTGGGGCACTCGGCGATGAAGTGGCTGACCTCTCCGCACTCGAAACACTTAGGCCTCTCGCCCCTCTTCTTGCCCATCTGGCTGTCATAAGTGCGTTGAAAGCGACAAGACACCAGACAAAGTTCATCATCCCCAAGCATCGCCAACTGCTCCTCTGTAACAGACATCAAAGCAAAAAACGAGAAGTTGTGTAACAGGGGGTTAGTAGCCAAAGCCAGACACTTGGATCCTGTACAAGCAAGGGAATCCCTCATCTTGTAATCTACTTCGGTGGCCTTGAGCTTACTATAGAGCGCCTCTACTCCTATCGTATCATACCCTGCCGACTCAAAGATTGAGTTCACCTTGATCTCCCATACTTTTCTATCCAAAGCATACAGCAATTTGACAGCCTGCTGATGATTGGTGTATGGGAGCTCAGCGGGGGCAGAGTTGACACGCAACTTATTAATGAGCGACTGAAAGCGACCAAACAAGTCGTCTACTGACTCTCCCGGCTTTTGGACGAAATTCTCATATTCGTGCCAGTAAGTCTCCACAAGCCTAGCCTTAATGGTCACGGTACCCTCATGGTGTGCACTAAGCAGGGACCATATCTCACGCGCCGTCTTGAGGTGACTCACTCTCTCATAATCCATGTGACCAAGCCCGGAAATGAGAAAGTTAACAGCCTTGGCATTCGCCTCATGCTAAGCCACGATCTCAGGCGTAGTACGCTCAGCAACTGGACGCACCACAAAAGTCGTACTCTGAGTAGCATCCCATATGTCCTGACTCTGACTAACAAGGAACGCCTCCATCGTACTCTTCCAATAGGGATAGCCATCGGAACCAAGGACCGGAATCTTCCCGGAGTAAGTCATCGTCGCTACGGTTTCGTCACCGGCTAAGGTATGACGAAACCTAACTGGCTCTGATACCACTTGTAGGACCGAGACGTGCGACTAGAGGGGGGTTGAAAAGGAGCACTTGAAAACTCAAACTCAATCCCCTGTAGTGCAAACTAAAACAATACCCACAACAAAGCTAGACACCGTCCACTAAGAGGATACATATGCAGCTCACAACACGTGTTTGGTACCATCCACGGAACTGATACGTACCAAGCACAAAGCGGAAGCACACGCTCAAACGGCTAAGACAACGAGCGCAAAAGGAACCAACTTCGGAAAACCGCAAATTTCAGACAGATAGGGCTGTAAAGAAAAATCTCAAAACCCTAGAAGCAAAGCTCCAAACCACCCAAAAAATTACCACACCTTCACAAGACAATAAGAAACAGCTCCAAAAAAAATTCATACCAATTGGAGCAAGTTGTGACCACCGGACTGTCCGGTGCTTACAGCCTAACACTCCAAAAAGATTCGGATCAAAACCCAATCAAACCAACTCCAAAAATTATGAAATTTTTACTGAAGGTTAAGAAGGGGACAAAGAACAACTCCATAAATTTTCAGCTCAATTGGACAAGAAATAAAAATCCTAGAGCCACCGGACCGTCCGGTGCAGACCCACCACATTGTCCGGTAGTTATAAAACTGTCAGACCAACCCCAAAAGAAAAATACCAAAACCAGGTCAAAACACCTCCAAAAAATCTGAAATTTTTATGGGAGCTTTATGCTTCACGGGATAAGAGCTCCACAAAATTTCAGGTCATTTGGAGCATGTTTGATCATAGAACCAACCACTAGACAAAATAGACAGCCACCGGACGTTATAGACAGACAAAAAAATAGCAACACGAAACTTGAACTTCCGAAGCCAAAACTTGACCAAACCTTCACCAATCTTCACGAAATTTTGCACACACTAACCTAGCTCCATTCCAAATTTATTTCCAAAAGATCTATTAAAAAGATCATGGGATTAGCGGGAATTTCAGATCTCGTGAAGAGGTGAATATTTGGGCAAGAAAGGGAAAAGCTCAAGAACAACTTGCTCATGGCAATCCTTCTGGATTGAGATGTTCTAAGACATAATCTCTACGTCCTTGCAAGTCCCAAATACAAGGAAAACAAAGGATTCAACCTTGGCCAAAACAAACACCCAAAAAGGTAAGGATTGAAGCCAAAAACAAAGAGAATAAGGGGAGGAGAAACACACAAAATTGCTGCATGAAACCACTTCGATTATGAGCATCAAAAGAGGTCTTAGATCAGATTACAACGAAGGATTTCATCCCAAGCAACCACCCTCACCTTCCCTCTTGATTTGGAGGCTAGATCTCACCCTAATCCTCCTAAACTCAAAACTTGAGGACGAAAATTACCCTAAGGAAATGAAAACCTAGCTACCAAGACTACTTCTAATGACCAGCACTTAGGCTATTTATACACCGGTTCAGTTTTGGCATTTTTATACATAGACCCTTAACACTAGAAACGCCCGGAGGGGCTAAAACAGAAAAGAACCCGAAATATCGGGGACGGACGACCACGATGAAGACTTCATCTTCTTAGCTTCCACGCAATCTTCGGATGTCCTCCACGTGGCCAGTAGTCCAATCCACCTTTGCACCCCCGGTTTTGAAGTGAGAAACCGGGAAACTTTAGAAAGTCTCCGTCTGGGCCAGACTTGGCCCATCTTCTCTATCTTGGTGAGTCGTGGCCCAACTCACCAAGCCTTGAATAGCTTGGGTGGCGGTTTTGAGCCGAAGCCGCCAAAGCCTCCCTCGCACGCCTTCGCGCCATGCACTCGGGTTGGAGCACCACGATGGCACCCGGCTTCTATATAAAGTTGTTCCCTCATCCATCAGCTACAACTCTTGTATATAAAGTTTTTTACTAAAAGTGTTTAGATCAACACCAGATTTCAACTATCCAACAGGAGGTCACATGTGCATAGTTTTCACTTTTCTACCATGTTTAGCTTCCACCTCACAACCAATACATTTTTAGAGAAAGAGTTATATAGCATAATGATCACAAATTTAGTCTTCTCTAATCACCTTATATGAAGTTTGTATTGATTGTATTTGTATGTTGAACCACACATCAAAACATTAGCAGCGCATACAAAGCTCATGCGAAACCTGTTATTACCAAACAAGCATATGTACAAATGCAGTAATAATCTAGTTACTTTCAAGCAATCACATAGTAAAGCACATGAGATGAGATGGATTGATGCATGCTCGTCCTATCTGTCCTCACAAATCCTTACTTTTATAGCTAACGTTATTTCGGTGGCATATATGCACGTACTCTCCCTACATGCATGTAGTCGAGTTCTAGTCGTCCCTACTATGCATTTCGTGGTTAGTGTACCTGCAAGAAGAAATGCATGCTCATACATTACCACCTAGTGTGGCATCCATGGGTGACCGCTGCGAGGACAACGTTGAGTGGGCCTTTGTACCTTTTCTCAAAGCCTGACTTTCCACCAGTACTGGGGATTGTCGAGAAAAGATGGATCCCAAAACCAAATGTAAGTGTGGTGGGCATGAAAGCTCCAAAGCATGCCCACCACCCTTAAAGAGAACGACCTAAGCAGCATGGGTGCAGAGTTCACAATACTCCGCAACTCCAATAGCGTCCCTCCAGTACTGGGAATTGCTATTGCCGAAGTATAGTATCCCAAAAACAAATATGCATAGATGACTATTTCCACTAGTCTAGGTTAGAAAGTCAGTAATGCCACCTAGATATAAGCTTAACATCCTTATAGTGGGCATAAAAACGATATCTCTCATTTTCGCAAATACTTTCAAAAGGTTTGAAAAATGGCTTTTTGAAATCAAAATAAAGTTGTTATAATTGTTGTCCATGTATGATCGGCTCTGATACCAGCTGTGGCGGAACCGCCGATTTAATCCGAGCTAAGTACACCTGCTACCTCTGGCTCGCAGTGCACTTAGACCGAACAAAACCCGGTAGTCCGTCGAGCTACCCAAAAGGGCACCCGATGCAACCATCACCCAGGGATGCCGACATCACACACGTTAAGCTCTCGAAAGAGCCACAGCAATTACAACAACCCGTCATTTCATACAAACATAGTTTGATCCATTACAAATACTTTGCTTCAAAATAATCTTGTAGCGGAAAACATGTGATACACAGATACATCGCAGCGGAAGAATAGAAACGCCAAGGCATGACACTGAGCCCACTGTGGTCATCTTTGCTCACAAACTGACATGTACCTAAAGAAAAATATCAACAACAAACAGTGAGTACGTGGGGTACTCGTAGGACTTACCCGAGGGCGGTATCAGCCCGACACATTTGAGAGTATGCAAGGCTTTTTGTGGACTTGACTTCTAACCCGCATAAGCTTACTAAAAGTGAGTCCTTACTTTCATGCTTCATTCTATATTAAACCATAAGCCTCAATTTATTCATATTATTATCATGATCCATACTTCATATATCTCATCATTTCCACATACATATATGGCATCATAAAGTATCTTGCAGAAATGTAAACATACAAGTACAAACATGTAATATATAAAGCATGACGAAATAAACAATATGTTAAAGTTATTACTACATTGTCCGGCAGTGATACTGGCATTCTCACACCTGGTGAGCATCAGCGATTTGAATCGATTTCTAATTCCCGGGAATAACTAGAAACACTAGGTGACATATGCTGATTAACCCCCGGCGTTCTCACATATGCCCCCCACCTCAATCTGACCCGTCCCAAAGGTCAAAACGCCCCCACGTAACCCCTGGAGGATAGCCGCCTTAGGAGCGTTACCACGGCACACCGGGTCAGCCCTCCCTCGACTACAAGCGCCCCCCGAGTCCATCGGCCCCCTATCAGTGGCTGGGCAGCATCTTGAACAGTGGGACAGCCTAGGAAAGGCTTTCACCAGTCCCATGGCCTGGATAAGCATCCTAGCAATGTTATGCCAATCCCAAGCGAATAACGGCCGGCCTTATGCGACTCGGGCGGAGTCAACCAACCAATCACATCATTTTTCAACATAATATACCCATATCTCCGCCCGGTCTCAATTTTTCATCACATCATATCATATTGCTTTCGAATTAAATTTTTGGTAAAACATTTTTGAGCCCTATCATCTCGCGAGCGAATATCTTCACTCGTCTTCTATAGTCTAAGCATGGCTAAGCATAGACTTTGACTTATCCATTCTACTTAGGATACCAGGTATTTATGCAGGTGGGGTTTTAAACAACTCCTGAACGTAAATGCACATTCAAGTAGAGGGTGGTGAGACTATCTAGGTAGGTGTAAATGCGTAAGGGGCCTACCTTTGTTGTTGAAAACTTGAATAAACTAATCTAAAGTTAGTTTGCCGGGTTGTGAGGCTTTGCCTCAGGCAACCCCTTGATCACTTAGACAACTCCTCCTTCCAAACACGACTGATGGGCACTCCAGGTCGTGCTTGGGGCTTAGTTGGTCTTTTGGACCACTGCTGGTTGAAGTAGCTCCACACACTTGGTTCTTGATCATGTTTCTGCAGTAAGCGTCACTATATGAATGATATGCATGATGCAATGAATGAGATGCATGAATATCAAGTATACGTGGGAACAATCATTTCATGGATAGAAAGGTGATTGACATCTATTTAACAAGAAGTGACCGTACGCATCTAGGACAATCATTTAGCTATGCAACAAAGCATATATGTATATATGTAAGGCATTTCTAGTTTGAATAATCATTTCATGGATAGAGTTTATTTACATCACTTTTTCTATTTATCACGGATTAACATGCATGCACACAAGCAGGGCAAAATAGTACTTTCATGGATCCACATCATACCTAACCTGTAGGTCTACTCATAAGGATCACAATGCAACTGAGTTTGCATGTTTAGCATTTTTATTCGATTTGTTATGAATTTCTAAAGTTTATATATCAATAAAATGTATTAAACCCAAAATCCACACTGTGTTAGGATCTATTCGTAATTAGTCTTAACTCCAGGGGCCTGCACGAAAGATTTGAGTGACTCAGTGAATAATAAATGAAATTGATCATGTAGAAATGGAAACACACAGGTGGTTTCCTGCAAAACCACCCTCTTTCTTCTTCCTTCGGCCAGGGCAGAGGGCGCGTGGTGACCCGGCGTTCGACGGCTTGCGCCGGCGACGTGGAGCCCGGACTTGAAGCCGAGCGGGTCTCTGGAGGTCGGCTCGGCCTCGGGGATTGCCTTCCCCATGGTCTCGTCACGCGTGGTGGAGTGTACGAGGGAGACGGCGGCGGTGAACTGAGGCGCACCGGCATGGCGTGGCGCGGCGGCGCAACGGCGACGCTGCCTCGATCCGGCAGGGTAGGAGGCGGCAGGGGTCAGGGTCGGGCCTCACGGCTGCGCGAGGACGAGAGGAAACCATTGGAGGTGGATTGAGGGTGCGGGGAGGGCCCGAAGGTGGTCCTCCACAGCGAGCATGGTGGCAGCTGGTGCGGCATGAGACGGCGCACGTGGGAGGGGGTGCTAGGGTGATGGGGTTGCCCCAATTGCTTGCTAGGGTGGTCGAGGAGGTTGAGGTGGTCGCGCTTCTCGTGTTGATGGGGCGGAAGTAGAAGTGGAGGGCGCGTGGCGCGAGCTCGAGCCGAGCTCGGCCATGGCGGACGCGCAGGGGCGCTAGGGCAGCTGATGTGCCACTAGAGCTAGGGGAAAGTGGTGCGGAGGAGGATTCGATGCTGGTGCGCGTGTTTGTAAGGCGGGAGGAGGCTCGGAGCGGTGGGGCCGAGAGCTCAAGCCGAGCTCTGGCTATGGTGGACGCGCTGCTGCTACTCCAGAGACAGAGAGGGCGAGGATAGAGGGAGAGGCGAGTGGGTGAATGGCGAGTGAAGAAGGACGTGATCGCATCCAGGTGAAGGAGCCGGGGTCGTCAAGCGGAGGCCGAGGCATCGCGGCCTCGCTCGGCCTTCGCCGGCCACGGGGCGTCCACGTCCTGGGCACGGCGTCGGCCGGAGGGGATCCGAGGCCAGGCTGACCGGTGGGGCCTGGGTGTCATAGGCATAGATGGGAAATTAAAATAACGAAAATGGAAAAGGGCAGTTTGACTACTAGGACCCACGTCTAAAATCCCTGTTTTTGAACAAGTTAGAGACTGATTTAGACGAAACCTGAAATACAAGAAGTGTTGTAAATTTATATATCTACAATTCCCTTATAAATTTCTATACCATGTTCTATGCAAAAAATATAGTTTAAATTTGAATTTAAAGAGCAGACCAAGGTTTGACCAACTGAAGTCATCAGCTTAGGAATTCTAAAAGTCTATTTTTGGGTCACTTTCATAAGAAGAGTTTTATACCAATGTTGTTCAAAATTTCATGAGCTACAAACTTCTCATATAAAGTTTTGCAAGATTAAGGCTGTAGTTTAAGTAAATTTGAATTTATTAAATTGGCCATGTTTGGACAGAATTCACAGGTCTACATAAAAAGACCAAAAACACCATCCAAATCACAGTGCATGTCAATACTCCAATTACCAAAGTTGTTCCTACTATAATTATCTACAAGTTTGTTATATAAAGCCTGACTTGGATCACCAGAGATTTTGAATTACAAGCACAAACATTGTTGATGGTTTGGTAAAACTGCAGCTTCAATTTAAGTAGAGCCCTCATTATTTCAAACTTTTGAACACTCAAATGAAGTCCAAACACCTCCACTCTAGGTGAATTTGAAAGGTGATAAGTTTAATTTCACTTCATAGAAAGGGAGATTCTGAAGTTGTATAGTGAAATCAAAAGTAATTTCAGATTCAAATTTGGGATGAGCTGAAATTCAGACTTGGGAATTTTTCCAAGTGTAGACTAGCTTGGGGCTGATTTCATGAGGTATTTGGGGTCAAAATTTAGAATAGTTAAAGACAGATTTAAACCACGCTTAGGGTAACAAAAGTGAAGTTCACGGTATGTACGACAACTTTGCTAATGTAGCTAAGCTCAGTCGCTTAATGAATCTAAAAGTTTTATTAGGGTCTAATTTTGGTCACAGTCACAATTGGCACCTTTCAAGGAATTCCTGGTTTGATTTGGTCTCGACTTTTAAACCTCATAACATATTATTTTTAAAAATGGTCATAATGTCAAAGTTGAAGATAACATCCCGAACTAAGACTTTAGTAATTGGTGTTTTGCATAAAAGTTTGTGGGTGGCGACTTAAACAACCAAACCACGTAGTGTTTTGTATCTTCCTAGAAAAATTTTAGACTTAGTGATTTCTCTAGCTAGTCCTCATTGCTCTCTAAGCATAATCAAGCCTTAATTCATTATTAGTTTGTCTCTAACTGTGTGTTAAGGCTTTTGAGATGCCGGGGCATCACATTGAAGAGACATCATCCTTGCCGATTGATGATTATATGAGAGATGACACACTTCTGAAGGTTACGACATCCCAACCATGGTATGCAGATCTGGTCAACTATATGGTCACGGGATACGTACCTAAAGAAGCTGACAAGAGGAAATTGGTCCATGATAGTCGGTTCTATCTCTGGGATGACCCCTACCTATACAAGCTCTGCGCAGACGGGCTCTTGCGTCGTTGCATTCCCGCTTGTGAAGTCCCCCAGATCCTTGTGGACCACCGTGTTGCTACTCCTTACCACCCGCAGACAAGTGGCCAAGCTGTGACATCAAATAAGAAAATCAAGAATATCCTGCAGAAAACTGTCGAAGCTATGGGAAGAGACTGGGTATCCAAGCTACCCGATGCTCTATGGGCATACCACACAGCATATAAAACTCCCATTGGCACGACACCATATCAGATGATGTACGGCAAGACTTGTCACCTGCCAGTGGAACTTGAGTTCAAGTCGCATTGGGCGATAAGAAAGTGGAACATGGATCTCCAATCGGTAGGAGTTTGATGTCAGATCCAACTCGCTGAATTGGAGGAATGGAGGGAGAAGGCCTACCACAGTGCCAAGCTATATAAGGAGCGAACCAAAAGATGGCACGATAAGCGTATCAAGATCAAGATATTCAAACCAAGTGATAAGGTATTACTATTTAATTCTTGCGTTCGTTTGTTGGTTATGGTAAGCTTAGAAGTAAGTGGGAAGGACCCTTTTTGGTCCTTGATGCCGCCGATCACGATGCCATCACCCTCCAGGACGAAGACGGAAAGGCCTTTAAAGCGAATGGGCAATGCTTAAAAGTCTTCCTAGAGCCCGAAATGCCTTAGCTCGAAGAAGTGGACGTCTACGAGCTGCAAGGAACGGCATGATCACACGGCCACGGTCTAGCGATGACATTAAACGAGCCATGTACACTACCAAGCTCCTCACTTTTCTGTCTTATCTCACCTTGTGCTTCCATACCACCAAAATATCAATGACGAGCCGACACATCACGAAGAAAAACGGTTTTCAGTCCACCTAGAAGGGCAAAACCGACTTCTGGTCTGCCAAACCAAAGTCGGCGAGGCAGGTGCAAGCCGCCCGGCCCCCTGGAGCCGCCTAGCACCTGGCCAGGCCGCCCGACCCAGTGCCGTGCCGCTCGACCTAGGCGAGGCCGCTCGACCTCGAATTTTGTCGCATGGCCGTCTTTTTTCGAAATTTTTCGAGTAGAGCTGATCCCTAAGCCGCCGGTGTTCAGTTGAGTGGATGAGGACGAGTTTTCACGACTTAAACCCAAGAGTTCTTCCCCTTCCAGCCACTCTCACCTTCTCCTCATCATTCCTGCGAAAAACCTAAGTCATGGCCTCCAACAACACCTCTCCCAAGAGCCTTGCCATCACTTCCGGCACCATGGCGACCTACTCGCCACTATCCGACCACGAGATCGATCCTTCCATGGTGCTCGACGTCACCCCTCTAGCCGCCCAACCTCCAGACCAGGTCGCTCGGCCTGATGCCAGGCCGCTCGGCTTAGAGCGGGGTCGCCCGGCCTCCCCTGCGCGCTCACGCAGTGCGGGAAGGCCGGCACGTGGGCTATCTCCTACGCGCACCATCACAAAGAAGGTGTTCTGGGGTGATTCACCTTGACCCAATGTCGGGAAGATCACCCCCAAGGCGGTGCCCATTAGGAAACTCTTCTTGGAAGATTCTGTGAAGGATGAGGGCAATGGTGAGCCCAAAAGTCTGATATCGCCATCCTACACCATCCGGGAAGGACCTACTCCCAATGGAGGATGGGGGAAGGTATTGATCCCGAAGCACATGGAGAACGTCCTTTGGGGGGACGCATCAATTAGTGAGTCCATTGACTCTACTTCCCCTAGGAGGACCGTGAAGAAAACCATCAAGCCCCCTCCGATTCGGGATCCTCCTGGACATTTTGAAGATTCAGATAAGGAGGAGGATGGGAAGAAAGAGACCATCGAGTCTCTCAAGGCGGAGCTTGTAGCCATGAACAAGAAGTTCACCACGCTTGAAGAATGCTGCGCAGAAGGAGAACTTAGGAAGTAGGAGATCCGTGATAAGATAGAGATCCTTAGGAAGGGCCTCTCTTCCAAGTTCCCCGCCTTGCCAACGCCACTAGGCATCTCGACATCTATGATCCACCTATGCCATAAATGCCCATGGCGTTAGAATAAATTTTTAGAATAGGCGCCCTTTTTGTTTGCTTAGTGTTTAGTTTGTTTTATTTCTTTCTTTGTATGAACAAGCGCTGAGAGCCAATGGACCGGCCTCATTGCTCTCCTGGTGTGATGAGTGATTGTCAACGAGCTCAAACCCTCCGATGGACTGGAGGCCCTCTGATAGACTGGAGGCCCCCTGATAGACTAGAGGTAGATGATGAAGACCTCGATGGACTGAGGCAAAAGCCCTCCAATGGACTGGAGGCAATGCTCGGCACCGGTCGGCCATGGAAGCTCGGTACACGGAGGGACGGTTCGGCAACGGTGGTGTAAGCCCTCCGATGGACCGCGAGGTGACTCCGATGGACTAGAGAAGCCGGGTGTCACCGTGGTGCTCCAACCTAAGTGCACGGCGCGAAGGCGTGCAAGGGAGGCTTTGGCTGCTTCGGCTCAAAACCGCCACCCAAGTTCAAATGACTTGGTGGGTTCGGCTCTGACTCGCCAAGATAGAAGATTGGGCCAAGACCTGGCCTAGAAAGCCCACAGAATAAAGTTTTCTGGTTTCTAACTTCAAAACTGGGGGAAGCTTCCGGACTTCTGGGTACGTGCCGCACATCCAAGTGAGGCGTGGAGAAGAAGAAGATCAAGACGTCATCGTAGTTGTCCGATTGTATATTTTTCATTTCAGCCCCTTCTTGGCTTTCTAGAGTAAGGGTCTTAGTGTTAAATGGTGTTGTTAGGCCTGGGGTATAAATAGACTTGTGGCTGGTCATTTATGTGACTCTTCCACCATTAGAAAACGCTAGGCTTAGTTTCCATACAGCCATGTGCCAAACAGAGAAAGGAGAGCTTGAGGCTAGGTTTTGAGTGCCCTAGCTAGGGTTCTTCACATCAAGAGGGAGGATGAAGGGTGGTAGGCTGTAGAAACCTTTGTATGAACTCAGTTTCGTGATTAATCCAGCAATATTCCTCTAAAAATGAAGTGCTTGTGTCCAGCCCTCTCCCTTCCCCTTCTCTAGTTTGGTTTTTGGGTGAACTCTCAAAGGCTTTTGGTGCTTTGCTTTGCCTATGAGTTTTCCCCACTTCTTTTGGTGTTTTGGACTTGCAAGGATGTGGAGATTATGACTTAGTTCATCTCAAACCATCAGGTTTACCACGAGCAAGTCGTTCTTGAGTTTTTCACTTTCTTGCCCAAATACTCTCCTCTTCATGAGATTTGAAATTCGCGCTAATCCCGTGATCTTTTTCCATAGATCTTTTGGGAATAGCTTTGGAATGGAGCTAGGATAGCCTGTGCCAAGTTTCGTAAAGTTTGGAGAAGATTTGGTCAAGTTTGGGGTTTGAAAACTCAAGTTCAAGGGCTGTTTCTGGCACCACCGGAACATCCGGTAGTCCCTACCGGAACATCCGGTTGTTCAGCCTTGGACAGGGCTATTGAAACATCCAATAGTATCCACCGGAACATCCAGTGGAGACTATCGGAACATCCGATATCTCTTACCGAAACATCCAATGTTCCTAGGCAGTCCTGCCCTTCTTTGGTGTTTTTGGTGTTTGGCTCTATGCTTCGACCTCGCTTTTAGTGTTCCTTGCTGCTGCCCATACTCTTAACTTACTGTGAACCAGTAAGGCGCATTTCGGTGCGTTGAGTGGCGGGCAAGATGCTAGTGCGTGAGTCGTTGTTTTGCTTGACTTGCGATTTCGTGATCGTTGAGTCTTGTGCTTCCGCTAGCTTGGTGTGTTCCTGTTCAGTGGGCGATACCAAGAGCTTGCTAGACACATTTCCTTTCAGTGGACGGTGTCTAGCGGTTGTTGTGTGTGAAGTGTGTCAGTCTGCACAAGGGGATTGTGAGTTTGAGCTTTTAAGTGCTTCTATTCATCCCCCCTCTAGTCGCACATCTCGGTCCTACAAGTGGTATCAGAGCCAGTTAGGTTTCCTTATACCTAAACCTGTGACGAAACCATAGCGACGATGACTTACTCTGGGAACATTCCGGTCCTTGGCTCCGATGGCGACCCCTACTGGAAAGGTAGGATGGAGGCGTTCCTTGTTAGCCAGAGTCAGGACATATGGGATGCTACTCAGAGTATGACTTTTGTGGTGCTTCCAGTTGCTGAGCTTACTACGCCTGAGATCGTGACTCGGCATGAGGCGAATGCCAAGGCTGTTAACTTTCTCATTTCTGGGCTTGCTCCCATGCATTATGAGAGAGTGAGTCACCTCAAGACGGTGCGTAAAATATGGTCACTGCTTAGTGCACACCATGAGGGTACCGCGACGATTGAGGATAGGCTTGTGGAGACTTACCGGCGCGAATATGAGAATTTCATCCAGAAGCCGGGAGAGTCAGTAGACGACTTGTTTGGTCGCTTTCAGTCGATCATTAACAAGTTGTGTGTCAACTCTGCCCCCGCTGAGCTCCCATACACCGATCATCAGCAGGCTGTCAAATTGTTGTATGGTTTGGATAGAAAAGTATGGGAGATCAAGGTGAACTCAATCATTGAGTCGGCAGGGTATGATACGATAGGAGTAGAGGCGCTCTATAGTAAGCTCAAGGCCACAGAAGTAGATTACAAGATGAAGGATTCCCTCGCTTTTACAGGTTCCATGAGTCTGGCCTTGGCTACCCCCTCTAGTGAGTCTGCTACTAACCCCTTGTTACACAACTTCTCGTTTTCTGCTTTGATGTCTGTTACAGAGGAGCAGTTGGCGATGCTTGGGGATGATGAGCTTTGTCTGGTGTCTAGTCGCTTTCAGCGCGCCATGACAACCGGTTGAGCAAGAAGAGGAGAGAGAGGCCCAAGTGCTTCGAGTGCGGAGAGGTCGGCCACTTCATCGCCGAGTGTCCCAACAAGAACGACTACTACAAGAAGGGCAAGAGCTACTCCCGCGACTCTAACAAGTACCACTCCGGCAAGCCAAGCTTTGACAAGCACCGCTCCGGCAAGCACACCTTCGGCAAGCGTCCCTTCAGCAACAAGAACTTCCGGAAGGCTTTCAAGAGCTACTAGAAGGACAATTGGAAGCGGGACAAGGCGTTCTTCGCCGAGATCGGGTTCTGCAGCAGCTGATCTTCTTCCTCTTCGTCCTCGTCGAGCTCAAGTGATGAAGAGATCACGTACAAGAAGGACAAGTGGAACGATCAAGGAGGTCCAGCTGGCTTGTGCTTTGTCTCTACCAAGTCCAAGCGCAAGCACAAGTTCAAGAGGAGCTCGGTTTGCTCCATGGCGCTTGAGGACAAGGAGAACAAGGATGACGGCAGCAACTCTTCTTCCGATGATGACGTAACTCCTGAGCAAGCCGAAATCCTTGAGATGCTAGAGCAAAGTAGCCGAGAGTTGAAAGCCCAGGATAAAATGCTAGAGAAGGCAGCTAAGAAGCTGCAGAAGTTGAAAGCCCAACTTGCTGAGGCTTTAGAGGAGAATGAGAGGTTGAGGAGTGTGAGACCCCATCCCAGTGAGTTTGAGTACCCTACCTGCGAGTCTTTCATGACGGAGCTTGGTGACCAGAGAGATAGGTATGCCAAGCGGGTAGAGGAGATAGATGGGCTGAAAGTTGAGTTAGGCAAACTCCAGTCCAAGCTGGATGAGCCTACTTTGAGTGGAGAGCTTGAGTGTGAGTCTTGCCCCTGTTTAGCTAGAGAGCTAGCTGTGCTGAAGGATAAGTTTGAGGGGCAGCTCAAGGAGCTTGAGGAGCTTAGGGCTAGACCTGCGCTTTTGGGTGCGTGTATGGTCTGTCCTACTTTGAGATATGAGTTAGAGTAGTTGAGAGCTGACTTTGAGGTGCTTTCTGCACCTACTGACATGAAAACTGCCTGATCCTTAGGATGCAGCTAGTGGATAGGGATGCCACCATTAAGAAGTTGGAGAAAGGTACTCCTGTGATACCCTCCTTAGATTGTGACACTTGTGCTGCCCAAACTGTAGTTCTGGAGGATCTGAGGGAGGAGGTGTTGTCTTTGCAAAATGACAACAGTAGGTTGGGAGAGGTGTTGAGTTGGGTGTATGCGAGGCAACCCCAACTAGAGATGATTATAGAGAGCACCAAGAGAGCTGAGGGTGACATGAGTGGTTTTGGGTTTGGATAGTGCTGCACTTCGGTTGAGAAGAGTGCCCCAATTATGATCAAGACTGCACCTAACCAGCCAGGTGAGACAGTTGATGGGGTTTACCATGAGCCACCCAAGCCTGCCCCAAAGAAGCAGTACTGGACACCCAAGCCTTCAAAGGCTAAGCTGGACAAGATGATAGAGGAAGAGCTTAAGTCCAAGGGCAAGAAGCCAGTCCATCAGCCTGAGCCACCCAAGGCCACACCACCTAAGCCCAAGTCCCAGCCTAACCCAGTTCCTAGGAGGCCTATCTACCACTGTGAGTTTTGCCAGCGGAATGGCCACTTAGAGGAGTTTTGCTTCAGGAGGAAGTGGGTTGAGAGGCAGGAGAGAGCTTGGGGGAACCAGGATCAGTTTTACCAGGGTGGTAGGCAAGATCCTCCCCACCGCGGTGAGATGAGAGACCGCTTTGCTGGTGGTGAGAGAGGAGGCAGCTTTTAGGCCCGTGCTCCTGGTAGTGAGAGATGCTTTGTTGGTCGAACTCCTAGTTGTTTTAAGCGCGGCTACGGACCTCGTGACCGAGGGTTTGTGAGAGAGCTTGAGAGGCCACGCTTTGATGGTCGTGGTTACTCCAGTCATGGTGATTTCTTTGATTGTGCTTACCCCACTTTTGAGCAAATGGCTTGGCACTGGTACAGCAGTTTTGGTACTAACCCCAGTGCCGGACCGTTTGCTCACTGTCGCTTTACTTGACTTTGCAGGATCGAGGCATGGAGAACGTGTGGATCATGGATTCCAGCTGCTCTAGGCACATGACAGGGCACCGCAAGTAGTTCTCCAGCCTCAACCCCGTAAGCACCAAGGAGTACATCACTTTCAGGGACAATGGTCAAGGTAAAGTGTTGGGTGTTGGTTCTGTTTCGCTCTCTGTTAAGCTTTCCCTGAGAGAAGTTGCTTTTGTCCGGAATCTGGGGTTCAATTTGGTCTCTATTTCACAACTTCTCGATGAAGGATTTGAGGTTCGTTTTAAGAAGGGTGCGTACCGCATTCTTGATGCTGAGGAGACCCTTGTTTGCTCTTTGCTGCCTTTTGGTCAGGTTTTTAGGGTTGACCTCACATCTGTTTTTGGCCCTGCGCGCTGTTTGGTTGCTAGTCCTTCTACTGATATATGGAAGTGGCATAGGAGACTTGGTCACTTGAGCTTTGGTCTGCTAGTCAGGTTGAGTTCAATGGGCCTAATCCGAGGATTGCCCAAATTGAAAGCTGAGAAGGACTTAGTGAGCCACCCCTGTCGTCATGGCAAGATGGTTGCTGCTTCTCACAATCCTGTGTCTCAGGTTATGACCTCCTATCCGTGTGAG
Organism: Paspalum notatum; assembly: GCA_022530915.1. NCBI lineage: Eukaryota > Viridiplantae > Streptophyta > Magnoliopsida > Poales > Poaceae > Paspalum > Paspalum notatum. Next base: position 16,690,473 of record CM039688.1, read on the forward strand.
CTACTCCATATGGATATAGTAGGACCCGCTCGGGTAGCATCGGTCAGTGGAAAGTGGTACGTGCTTGTCGTTGTGGACGACTTTCCGCGGTTTTCGTGGGTATTTTTCATGGAGTTTAAGGATGAGGCGTTTGGTTTTGTTCGGGATTTGGTACTGAGGTTGATAAATGAGAGTCATAAGGCCATGAGGGCTATCCGCAGTGACAATGGCAGAGAATTCAGAAACTCTCATTTCGAAAACTTCTGTCGTGACCTAGGTCTTGAGCACCAGTTTTCTTCTCCATATACCCCACCGCAGAACGGTGTTGTGGAACGCAAGAACCGCACACTCGTTGAGATGGCACGGATGATGATCGATGAACATAGGACTCCGAGGCGCTTTGTGATGCCCTAGGCATCTCAAGTGTATTACATTTGCATCATTGACATACTTGCATCATCTCATGAACATTTCATATGGAATGCATGAGTAGACCAAGTCATTTGAATCAATTAAATTCAGTTTTTTGTGAATAGGCCTATACCTTTGCCACTATAACTTTGAATCTGTTGTGCATTAGGAGAAACATGAAATACCAAACTTGTAGACAATTTGATGATAAACAACTTTGGTAATTGGTGCTTTGACATGCAGTAAGGTTTGCATAGAGTTTTGTGGCTTTTTCTGTTAGCATGTGAATTCTGTCCAAACTTGACCTGTTTAGTAATTTCAAATTTCCTTAATCTTAGAGCCAAAATCTTGCAATCCTTTCATCGAGAAAATTGTAGGTCTTGAAATTCTAAACAATATTGGTATAAAAAGCCTTGAGTGAATGTGACTAGAAAATAGACTTTTAGAATTTCTAAACTAGAAGGTTTTGTTGGTCAAACATGGGTCAGCTGTTTAAATTCAAATTTGAACCACATTTTTGAATATAACATGGTTTGCAAGTTTATAAGACAAATGTAGAGGAACCAATTTAGAACATTTTATCCAATTGGAGTGTTGCTAAATTCAGCCCCTAAGTTGGTCAAATAGGCGAAGTTCAGAAACATGTTCCTTTGTCAAACTGGCTTTTTCATTTTCGGATTTTGATTGCCCTCTTTGTCTCACTAACACGTGGGTCCCACGCGTCAGCCGCCCTCGGATTGCCGCCCGCGCGGGATAAAACCGACGGCTGTGGGCCCCACCACTTTCACCCCTCCGCGTACCCGGTCCACTGCACCGTTCTCTCTCTTTCCCTCACCGGGCCCACCCGTCACCGACACACGGTCCATGGACCGCGTCCACCCTCCCCCCACCGGCCTCTTTCCCCTACCCATCTCCTCCACGCGGCGAATGCCGCCTGCCGCCGGCCGAGGCCAAGGCGCCCGACCGCGACGGCTTCAAGAGGAAGAGAACGCCCCTGGCCTCTCACTCGCCTCTCGCCCCTTTCCGCTCTCTCCCTCTCCCACTCGTCCCTCGCTCGAGCGCCTCGCTGCTCCCCCTATGTTTCCCCATGCCGCCGCCATTGTTGAGCTCGGAGGTGAGCTCGCGCCGGCCGCTCAGTCCGTTTCCGAGCCTCCACACCACTGTGCTGCTATTCCTCACGCGCCGCTCCACCGATTCCCCTAGGTCTAGGCCACCACGACCTCTCCACCGCCGCGCATTCCACCGCCGCGCATTCCACCGCCGGACCCGCCATAGCCGTGAAGCTTCGGGCCAACCCTGCGCCCGCCGCTCGGGCTGTCCTCATGCCTCCACGCCACCACGCTGAGCTTCCCCGTACCCCTCTCCACCGGAAACCCTAGCTCTAGGCCGCCGACGCTGCTCCACCGCGTCGCCCTACCTTGCCGGACTTCTGCCTCCCCTGCTCACCGTCGCCGGCCTCCTCCACTTGTCCTCCTCCAAATCAAGGTAGAGGGTGTTGACGGTCGTAATCTCACGATATCCATTGCCAATTATTCACCAAATGAAGCTAAACATGTGAAGTTATAGACTAACCCTTGCTACTAATGAGTTCCACAAAAATGTACATGAATATTTGGATGCAGGTACCAAAATACACATAAAATGGTTGCGAACATGTCACATATCGAAGATGAGCAGAAATGGCAAAAGTGGGGTGGCCGCCCGACCACTTGCTAGCACATCAGTGGCCGCCCGACATTGGGTGGTGGCCGCCCGGCCACCTTCCAACGGGGTTTTGGACCCCTGACCACGTGGAATGGTCCCATGACCACTTCACTTGCCACGTCTTCGATCCAATGAGCAAACAAACACAAAAAGGTGAAGATCTAACCATACAAGAGAGCATCCAATATATCCATGGGTCACAATGTGCCGGGACCAGGATTGGTGATGTCAAGGATCTGAGGGGAACAACATGCAACGAATTGGAGCAAAACACGTGGCCGCCCGACCACTTAGGGTGGTCGGCCGACCACCCCTCGGCGGGATTTTTCATGTGCACCAACTGATTCAACTACCAACCGACAAGAGGGAGTGATATCAACCATCGGATGCTCGAGGTCAGTGAATCGGGTGGCACCCCGACCACCCCCTATGGTCAGCCGGCCACCGACCTTGGCCGCCCGTCCACCGACTCGGCCCCTTTACCGACCTAGTGCACATATAAATACCCCCCATCACTTCCTAGGCTATAAATAGGCCCCGAGAGCTCATTTGTAAGGTGTCGAGTTGAGTAGAGAGTTCTATCTTAGAGTACTTCACTCTTTTCTTAGTAGTTAGGATAGTCTTGGAAGTTAGAGTTGAGTCGAGCTTTTCCTCGGAGTCTCCGGAGTTATCTTCGAGTCTGTGGTAAAACTCTTGTATCTTTTGGATTCAGATTATCTTCAATATAATTCAGTTATGTTTTACTTTATTTCTATGTCCTGCAAGTGTGGTGTACCTTTATTTCGCATACTTGCTAGGCTTAGATTGTGTTTCACTTAGTTATTCAAGTCTTGTTATTCTTGCGGGTGCTATAACTCAACCCTAGACTTAGACGCTAAGCTCTGGCTAGATCCACTTCTCTGATCCAGGAAGATCTATCGTTGTTCAAGCTTCGCTTGAACACGTTTATAGCTTGCCATCCTCTCCATGCAGCTTTGCTTGGTAGCCTCACTCGGTGACAGCGTGTGGTGTGCCTGTATAGTCCAGGCCCGTCATTCGGGAGGTCCGTAGGTGTTAGCCAGATTCTCTTTCGGGACCTACTATCTACCCCCTGGTACCCTCGAGACTCTGGAATTTTGCTCGATGCAAGACCCTGGTTTGTTTACTTGAATAGCTTAGTTAGACACGGATAATCTTTCCAGCCGATTAGAATAGAGTTTGGTGACTTCATCCTACTCGTTGTCCTCCTAGGCAACTATACCTTTCTACAGATAGCTTAGATATATATCCTCCTCCACCATACACCTATCTTTATCACGTTTACCCCTGTTCAACAACTAGTTGGTATAATTTATCCAAGTTTACAGTTCATTCGATTTGAGTTTATTCAATTACACTCTTGAGCCTACCGCTTCCCTGTGGAAATTTACGATACTCGGAATACTCTGAGTTAAAGGCTATAGCGGTCTCCGTGCGCTTGCGGAGTAAAACCTATAAAGATTAAGAGACGCCAACAGAGGGTAAGGTTCCCCATGTCCCTCTCCCTCTCCTAGACCACCGCCGGCAAGCCTCCGCGCCCGGACGGCCGGATTCCGCCGAACTCGGAATACTCTGAGTGAAAGGCTACGACAGTCTCCGTGCGCTTGTAGAGTAAAACCTGTTAAGAGTAAGAGATGCCAACAGAGGGTAAGGTTCCCCATGTCCCTCTCCCTCTCCTAGACAACTGCCGGCGAACCTCCGCGCCCGGACGGCCGGATTCCGCCGCGCGCCGCCGCCGGTCACCCCCCCCGGCGGGTGGTTGAAGACGACGTCCGTTTTGCATCCTGGCCCGCACTTTAGTTATTTTCTGTTCAAATCCGAGCACTGTATGCTGTGTCTTGTGATTCTCACGTTCTAGCCCCTGGAAGTTACAGTTAATTACGATTAGATCCTGGATCTAGGGTTAATGTGCATATTTCGGTTTTATACTTTGAAAAATCATAACAATTCAAATAAAAATCCAAAATGGACAAACTCAGTGGCTATGAACACCTTGTGAGTAGATCTATAGGATGAGTGTGAAAAGTCTATTTTGCCCTTATTTAAATTGCATGCATGTGAGGGTTAATAAATGGCAAAAGTGGACTAAATGAACTCCAAAAATTATGAAACTTGGACAGTAGCGTTGTTATGGCATCTAGGTACTGTGTGATTTTTGGTAACCCTAGCATTGGCTATTTAATTACTGTTTTGCCATTATCCATGTGTTTTGTGTATTTATTTAACTTGGAAGATGAAGGCTACATAACATATGCTTAAATATGACCTCTGGTATTTTTCTTATACATTATATAGTATGAGTAACTCACTGGTGAAGTATGAAGTTGTGCATGCGAGTTTTAGCTACTGTCTTGAAATTGACAAAATGATACTTGCTAGGCTTGATAATTGAAAAAAAGTGACTTTAGGATGCAACGATAATTCTATGAAAAATCTGGTATGTTACTAGTATGATAGGGAGTCTAGAAAGTATTTTTGGAGAATTTATTAACACTGTTCATAAGTACATCTTACTTTGCATGGGATAAATATATGGAAAATAGATGTCCTGTTAAACTATGGGTATTTCACTTGCAAATTTTTGGACATGCTTCTGATATCAAATAGTGCTCACTGCCTAAATTGCATGTCTAAATTCCATTCCTACAAATTAACAAAAATCTAGAAAGATAAAAGGCTGATGTATTGTTAGGATTTTAGAAAAATAATTAAAACTCTTTCACTGCTGAAATTTAGGCATAGCTTTGTACCATGTTAAGCTTCCTGTCATAAATATATGAGTTCATTTGGAGTGGTATTACAAAGGATCCTAGTATGAGCACGTTAAATCAACAATTGTTAACCCTATATAATCAACCTAAGTGCATATCATGTGTATATGTGTGTAGCTTGATACTCCATGTCACTAGCTACTAAACTCTTTGAGATGTCATGCAAAATAGGATGAACTAGTTCTTAGGATGGTTGGTACAATTTCTTAATGATGCGTTGTATAATTTCTTAGTAAAGTTGTTAAGTTTTCTTATTTTAGGATGTGTTTGAACTAAGTATACTCGAGTCATTTCGTCACAAGCTACTTGACATGCATAATGTTTCATTTCCATCTCATGCATACAATGGCATTTGTTGCACCCATGGTTGCACTATATGTCATGCATATAACCTGTACCACATGCATGTATTTGCATTATCTTGCACGGACTTGCATATTGTACCATGCATATAGATCCCGCGAACGAAGGACAAACGCAGGAGCAGCCGTTGATCGAACAGCTAGACGAAGAGCCTCTGCATCAGGAGCTGGTTTTCCCTCAACCTGAAGATGAAGGGTCGCTGATTATATTCGTCCCTGTTTTAAGGGTTTGCCTGGGGCAAAGCCCCACAACCCAGCAAACTAACTTAGATTAGTTTGTTGGTTTTCATAAGACATCTTATGTCTTAATGATTAGGCATATCCATCAGGAGTTGATTGGAACCAACTGCATTAGACATCCTGGCCGCCCTGGCCCTAGCTCCTATAGATAGAGTTCGTAGGACGAGTATGCCTATGTTAGGCACGAGTAGACACGAGTGAGCACTGTCACTCGTCGCGTAGGTGAATTTACAAATCTCAGTAATCTTACTATGATGGAACTTTATTATATTATTGCTGATGTTAAATGGAGACCGGGCGGAGCGTAAGTTTACTTTTGGGGTGTGCGTTGTTGTTATCTGGCTCCGCCCGAGTCGCATAAGGCCCGTCCGCTATTCGTCTTCTGATTGGCATAACATTGCTAGAGTGCTTATCCAGGACATGGGCCTGGTGAAAGTCTTACTTGTGCCATCCGAAGAACAGAGACTTGGTCTTACCATGGGGCCTAGGGGCGCTTGACTCATGGGAGGGCTGACTCGGTGCACCGTGGTAACGCTCCATGGGGGCTAAACCTAGGGAATGGCGGGTTGGAATCGAACTTGGGATGGGACAAGTGGAGATGGGGAGTATATATGGGAACGCGATGGCTAGTAAGCATATACCCCTGGCATATTTAGTTATTCCCGGGAATTAGAAATCGATTCAAATCGCTGATGCTAACTAGGTGTGAGAGTGCCAAATATCACTGTCAGACAACGTAGTAACAACTTAAATACTTTATGCTCATATTCATGTTTTCCAATACAACATGCTTGGATGTGTATGTATGATGTGCTATTATGCAAGTCATTGATGGGTACTCATGTTTTACTTTCATGCAAGTATTTACTTTATGATGTAATTGATCTCCATGATTAAGGGATAGCAGCTGTGAAATCCTGCTATCTTATGTCAACAGACCTTGTTTAAAAACAATGGCTAAGGATCCACATGATTAGTAAGTATGCTTTGCGTCAGCCGTAAGCCATTTCCATCAAGTCCTACTGAGTAATCAGTACTTAGGGTTTGCCCCCACTTTTGGATTACAGGTACTGATGACTTCTGGACAACCGCTTGAAGGAGGGTAGAACCGGTGGGCTCGGTGCTACTCACCTTGTTTATCTCTGCATGAAGACGATTTGAGTTTGTTTCCGCCGCGAGATGTTTTGAAAACGCTTCCGCTATATATATATATATTGCAAACGCTTCCATTATATGTTGAAATGTATTTGACCACATATGCTTGGTTTGTAAACTATGTCTATCTACCTTATATTTCAACTGCCTGTGATGATGTAACTGTTGTGGCTCCTTCGAGAGTCAGATGTGTTTGATGTCGGTTCCTCTAGGAATGGTGTTATCGGGAGTCTGAAAGACTCTCGACGGACTACCGGGTTTAGTCTGGCCTAAATACACTGCGAGCCAGAGGTGGCAGGTGTGCTTAGTTTGGATTAAGCAGGGCGGTTCAGCCACAGCAGGTATCAGAGCTGATCATACACAGACAATAGTTATATCATCAAGTTTTGGTTTACAAAACTATTTTCGAAAGCCCCTTTTCAAATACTTCAAAAATGAGAGTATACGATATGTCCATATTAAGGATGTTAGTATTATTCAGGTGACATCACTGACATTCTGACCTAGATAGAACTCATATGCGTATTCGGCGCTTTGGGAAGCAACTTTTCGGCCATAGCTATCCCTAGTACTGGTGGGATGCTATTGGGATTTGCGAACGGTTGTAAACCCTGCATTCATGCTGTATAAGTAAAAGCTCTTTAAGGGTGGTGGGCATGCTTTGGATGCTTTCATGCCCACCACACTTATATTTGGTTTTGGGATCCACCTTTTTCTCGACAATCCCTAGTATTGGTGGAAACTCAGGCTTTGAGGAAAAGGTGCAGCGGCCCACCAACGTTGTCCACGCAGCGGTCACGCGTGGGTGCCACACTAGGTGGTAATGTATGAGCATGCATTCTTCTGCAGGTACACTAACCATGTGCGAAATTAAGAAAGGCTAGAGAACGACTAGTTGCATTAAGGAGAGACGTGCATATATGTCACTGCATTATCGCTAGCTATGTATAAAATACATAGGATGTGTGATGTGAGAACGACTAGGATGAATCATGCATCATGACACTCATGCTTCTTTAATCCATATCTTAAGTTTGCTCCCTCTATCAATCCTGTTCTTTAAAAGTCGAAAGAGAAATTGAATAAGGAAGAAGACATCACTCCTCACGTTCAATCCACCAAGTTTGAAACTTCACACTCTTGCTAATCTAACATATATAAAGTCATTTTCCCCATGTGTAAGGCACAAGACAAGGAACAACTTTCTAAGGATGTCTTAGCATAAGAATGCACGGATTTGGAACAGTTTTAAATATAATCAGTGGCTATCTTAGATGCAGCTGAAAACCTGAGTACAGCTAGTAAATCGACTTTGCACCGTCATCCTAGTCAGATTGGTCGGAGTGACCTATAAGAAATATATAGGGGCCTAATCCTTGAAGAACTTTTGTATTTGAACTTCCATCCAAATCGCATCGTTTGACACCGTATCGATGGAATTCAGAAGTATTGTCCTGCATCTAAAACAACGCACAAGTTTCCATTAGCATATACGATTGTCCAAGCCTACAGGGTGACGGCAAACACTTTATGTGCAATTCAGTTATTCTGTTCACTTACATGCTTTCATGTATTCAGAATATATTTATGGTGCTATGATCCTTTTATCTCCGCATCGAGTGCACTGAAGTTCTTGGACTAAAACACCCTTGGCTTCATTCCTGCAGATGGTCATCCCACCTGAAACGTCTGCACAAGGGGCTGCTCATGGAACACCACCTCCTCCTGAGTTGGCCACTCTGGTCGCTCAGCAGGGTCAGATCATTAACATGCTGGCTGAAGAGCAACAACGGCGTTATCCACAGGAGATCAGTTACACTGACTTTACGGCGCTACAACCGCAGATCTTCACCGTTGCCACCGATCCACTACGTGCTGATGACTGGCTTCGAATCATTGAGTCCAAGTTCAATCTACTGCCTCGCCTCACTGAGCAACAGAAGGCTCGCTTTACGGCGCAGTGTCTACATGGTCCTTCGGGGGCCTGGTGTGCTTCTTTCCTAGCAATGCAACCAGCCGGGCACCAAGTCACGTGGGATGAGTTCTGTGCAGCTTTTCAGGCTCACTACCTCCCGCCTAGCCTCATCAAGCTCAAGCAACGGGAATTTCATGCACTTCAACAAGGGAACATGTCGGTACTCGAGTACATGCAAGCTTTCATCCGCCTGTCCTAGTACTCCCCAGAAGATGTCGACACCGACCCACGTAGGGCTGCCCGTCTGTTGGGTGGGTTCAATCCCACTCTGTTGACTCACTTAGGGCGCCGCTACAACAGCTTCACCCAGTTGGTAGATGCCGCCATCGACATGGATCATCGCCTTCACGAGTCCCATGAGGACTAGCAGAGGAAGAGACTTGCAAGCACACCTCCATCGAGTTCATCTTAGAGGCAACGAGTTGAGCATCAATCCCCACCGCAAATATGTTACCTCGAGGAGCCTCAGCAACAAGAGCAACCCAGTGGAGCACCACAACACATGTCATCTTACAATGCACCACCTCATCCGCCTGCTTCCGTGCCACCCCCTAAACCAAGCGCCGGCTATCCCTGCTTCAAATGCGAAAGGGCCGGACATTTCAATCGCACATGTCGCACGCGCCCAAAGACTCCGAGCTCAGTGCCTACGGACGGAGAGAAGAAATCAGCCCCAAAGATGGGCCAATTGCACTATAGCCAGCTTGAGCAAGTTTCGGAGAGTGAACCAGTCTTGGCAGGCACATTTCTTGTCAATGACCACCCTACAGTTGTTTTGTTTGACTCTGGAGCGTCTTTCACTTTCATCAGCAAAGCATATGCGCTGAAGCATGGGTTTGAAATTGCTGAGTTGAAACAAAGATACCACATCACGACTGTAGGATCATCCATAGTTACCAATCACATAGTGAGGGACTTGTGTTTGCAAGTGGGAAAGAAAAGTTTGTTCATCAGTCCTCTAGTACTCCCGCAACTAGGGATTGATATTATCCTTGGGATGGAATGGCTGAAACAACATAAGGCTATGATAGATGCTGGGAGTAGAATCATTCAGTTGCGCTCAAGTAGTGGGACCGATGTGATTATTCATGTGCCACTTCATAAGCATGTGTCTCACATGGCCAATGTAGCAGAAGCACAGACTGAAGCACAAGCACTTGCAAAGATCTCAGTAGCCTGTGACTATCCTGATGTGTTTCCAAAAGAACTTCCCGGACTACCGCCAGATAGGGATGTAGAGTTCAGAATAGACCTTGTTTCAGGCACGGCACCTGTCTCCAAGAGGCCGTATAGAATGGCGCCTGATGAACTGAAAGAACTGAAAACACAACTGCAAGAGTAGTTAGACAAAGGGTTCATTCGGCCCAGCTCATCACCTTGGGGCTGTCCCGCCCTCTTTGTTGAGAAGAAAGACCAATGTGGTAAAAGATTGTGCGTCGATTAGCGACCACTGAATGCTGTCACCATCAAGAACAAGTACCCCCTGCCCCACATTGATATCCTATTTGATCAGCTTAGGGGAGCCACAGTTTTCTCCAAGATTGATCTTAGGTCTGGGTACCATCAAATTAAGGTACGAGAGGAAGACATACCAAAGACCACTTTCTCCACGCGGTATGGGCTTTACGAGTATCTTGTCATGTCCTTCGGGCTGACCAATGCACCAGCTTTCTTCATGTACCTGATGAACTCGGTGTTCATGAATGAGCTTGACAACACTACAGAAAAACCTATCCCGTAGGTACGCTTTATTTATGTAATAGACACGTTTTATTTCGTATCTACATCAATGTTGACACGTTTCTTAAAGCGTGCTAGGAGCGTCTTCGCAAGCACTGTAACAAAGATTGTAGAGACGGATTACGATAGTGTATCTATAGTTGAGACGTTTCATAGAAACGTTATATGCATGTCTATGCATTTTGATATACTTTTATAAATACATTTATACAACGTGTCTATTGACGTTGTTATATTTTGTAACATTTTATAAAAACGCTTTATACAACGTGTCTATTGATGTTGTTACATTTTGTAAAAACACTTTAATATGTGTTTAAAAATAGTAAAAAACATATACTACAGGATATGATTTTCGTGTAATGCAATCGCTAAGAATTGAACTCGTGACCTCATACCTCACATAATGCCTCCCCACCACTAGACCACTGTATCGCATGTGATTAGTTAAGTAATGCACTGTTTTTATATTTACAATTAACGAATTTCAACTTCTCAATACCGTGTCAAATAACGTCTTTATGTGCCGATAGACATGCTTGTCTGATACGCTTTTTGTGTGTCTCTATGCTATTGACGATTGAAAATGTGTCTTAATTCATGTTATTTTAAGATACTTTTAAGTTGTATCAAAAAACATATTTACATGCATATGCACGTTTGTTTGACACGTTTGATGTCATGTCTAGATGCTACTGATGGTTAATAGCGTAGCTAACTACGTGTCATGTTGAGATGATTTAAATAACATGACAACAAGTGTCACTTCATGTCTTTCGACACTCTAATCGTGTCTAACATCGTGTCAATTTGAGACATTCTAGAAAACGTGTCAAAAAGCATGTTTACGCCTTTTGTGTAGTGACGCTTTAGCCATCGTTGCTGTCAAAACGTATCTAGAAAGCCTTTTTCCTATAGTGCAAATTCAGCTTTCATTGATGACATCTTGGTTTATTCCAAGAATGAGAAGGAGCACGAAGAACACTTGCGAATAGTACTATCTCGCCTTAGAGAACATAAATTTTATGCCAAGCTAAGCAAGTGTGCATTTTGGCTAAAGGAAGTGGCATTCCTAGGCCATATCTTGTCAGTGAAAGGAGTGGCTGTTGATCCCAGCAAGGTGGAAGATGTGCTGAATTGGAAGCAGCCACAAACTGTGACAGAGATACGAAGTTTTCTTGGTTTAGCGGGGTACTACCACCGCTTCATCAAGGATTTCTCAAAAATTACAAAGTCTATGACAGCGTTGACCGAGAAAAATGCAAAGTTTGCATGGAGCCCAAAATGCGAAGATGCATTTGGAACGTTGAAGAAACTCCTAACTTCAGCACCTATTCTTGCTCAACCAGACATCACCAAGCCATTCGATGTGTATTGTGATGCCTCTGGTAGTGGCTTTGGTTGTGTTCTAATGCAAGAAGAAAGAGTGATTGCATATGCATCCTGCCAGCTAAGGAAACATGAGATGAATTATCCAACTCACGATCTTGAGCTACTTGCGATTGTCTATGTACTGAAGAAATGGAGGCATTACTTGCTAGGCAATACATGTCACATCTACACTGACCACAAGAGTCTCAAATATATCTTCACCCAACCTGAATTAAATATGAGACAAAGACGGTGGTTAGAGTTGATAAAGGACTATGACTTAGAGGTTCATTACCATCTTGGCAAAGCTAATGTAGTAGCAGATGCATTAAGCCGTAAAGCTCATTGCAACTTCATTGAGGCTCGTCCAACAGTGAGGGTGCTTTGTTGTGAAATTTGGGAAATTGAAACACCGATAGAGCAGCAAGCTGAACTTTACAACCTCATCATCGAACCGACCATAAAAGACAAAATCATAGCAGCACAAACGCAAGATAAGGGCATGGCACATATTCGTGAAGGATTACATGAGAAGAAAAGAGCCTGCTTCATACTTGATGACCAGGGAGTCTTGTGCTTCAAAAATCGTTTAGTGGTACCTAAGGACATGGAGCTAACGAAGAAAATTCTAGATAAAGCTCACACCTCCATGTTCACCATACACCCGGGCAGCAGTAAGATGTACCAAGACTTAAAGCAAAAGTTTTGGTGGACTCGTATGAAGCGGGAGATCACCAAGTATGTGTCTGAGTGCGACGTGTGTTAGCGAGTAAAAGCTGACCACCTAAAGCCTGCTGGTATGCTTCAGCCGTTAGCAATTCCAGCATGGAAATGGGAGGATGTACACATGGACTTCATTGTGGGTTTGCCTCGCACCCAGAAGGGTTATGACTCTATTTGGGTCATTATTGATCGTCTTACCAAATCCGCGCACTTCTTGCCTGTCAAAACTCATTAAACTGCAGCCACTTATGCAGAGCTCTACATATCACGGATTGTATCCTTGCATGGTGTGCCACAGACCATCACTTCCGATCGAGAATCGTTGTTTGTGTCTCACTTTTGGGAGCAATTGCAAGCTGCCCTTGGGACTACCTTGATTCGCAGTTTAGCATACCATCCACAAACCAGCAGCCAAGTTGAGAGAGTAAATCAGATTCTAGAATACATGTTGCAAGCATGTGCCTTGACCTATTCCACCAAGTGGGATGAGTGTCTTCCCTTGGCAGAGTTTGTTTACAACAACAACTACCAGAAGAGCTTGGAAATGGCTCCTTTTGAGGCCCTATATGGTAGACGGTGTAGAACACCACTCAACTGGTCTGAACCCGGCGAGCGGGTCATATTCGGTCCAGATTTGGTAACACAAGCTGAAGAATAAGTAAAATTCATACACAGCAACCTGAAAAGAGCACAGTCTAGGCAGAAAAGCTATTCAGATAAGAGAAGGAGACCATTAGTCTTTGAAGAGGGTGACCATGTGTACCTCAAGGTGTCACCGATGAAGGGGTGCATCGGTTTGGAGTAAAAAGAAAGCTAGCACCAAGATACATTGGTCCATTCAACATCACAGAGAGATGTGGATCAGTAGCTTATCGGTTGGAGTTGCCACCGCACCTTGCGGCAGTTCATGATGTGTTTCATGTCTCACAACTCAAGAAGTGTTTACGAGTGCCAAAAGAGGCGGTTGATACCTCTCAAATTCAGGTTGAAGCAGACCTCACCTATGAAGAACAGCCCATAAAGATCCTTGACCAATGTAAGCATCTAGGCCCTAAGGTGAGTTTCGGTGATTGATTGACAAGCTTAAGTGTTATCTAATGAGCTTGTGAGTGCAGGTTTAATAATGAATACAAAAATGGTTGCTCATTGGATTATGTGAATGGCCCCTAATTCAAATGTTTCACTTCATGGAAGCGGACTTGGTTTTCATCCGTATCTCGAAGGCTAAGAACTTTTCTAGAGTCAAGGATCATGGTGTTGAAGGATCCTTGCTTAGATAGGGTTTACAGCTTTCTAGTGTCCGCACTATTAAGAGGGGTCAACGGTTAGTAGCTTGATCAAGTGAATTGCCAAGTTATGGATGCACACACATGCCAAATCTTTCAGGAACAGCAAAGGTATAAGCTACATAGGCTCAAGGTCCAAGAAAATCAAGCTTCACATCAAAATTCTTGAAGAAAACTCAAAATCAGAGAAAGACATAGGGACAGTATTGTCCTCTCTATGCCAAAACAAGGGACCGGACAAATCAAGGTTTTAGGTGAACTTATACTATCCAAAGCCCATGCAAATCCTCTACACCGGAATGTCAGGTTTAGTGTAACCGGACAAAGCTAAGGACAAATAAACCTGAGGCTACAAACCTACGAGAAATCAGCCAAAACAATGGACAGTATTGTCCGAAGTTGAGGACAGTACAAATCTAAGGACAAAGAAACCTGAGGCTATGATTTCCTGAGTATGCCAGTGAATACATGGAAAGTATTGTCCGAAGTTGAGGACAGTACAAATCTAAGGACAAAGAAACCTAAGGCTATGATTTCCTGTGTATGCAAGTGAATACATGGACAGTATTGTCCGAAGTTGAGGACAGTACAAATCTAAGGACAAAGAAACCTGAGGCTACGATTTCCTATGTATGCAAGTGAATACATGGACAGTATTGTTCGAAGTTAAGGACAGTACAAATCTAAGGACAAAGAAACCTGAGGCTACGATTTTCTGAGTATGCAAGTGAATACATGGACAGTATTGTCCGAAGTTCGACATGGTATAAACCTAAGGACAAAAGTACAATGACGTACTGAGTCAGTGACCGTTGGTAAAGTATATGGACAGTATTGTCCGATGTTGGAAAAAGCAAGGGACCGGACAATACTATGTACTCTGCGTCAGCAGCTCTCTTTGTGCAACGGCTCTATCATCTTGAGGGCTATATATATGGGTTCCTTCACTCCATCTCGTGCTCTTTGACACTCCAGCAACTTCATACACAGAGAGCCCTTGTGCTTCAACTCTTTGCAATAACTACTTACATATTCATCCTTTGAGAGCAAGATCAAGGTCAAGGCTTGTGTGCATCCATCTTGGTGAGGATCAAGATCAAGTGAAGACCGGTGGCTTGTTACTCTTGGTGATCGGCAGCACCTAGGCAGACTTGGTGACCGGGGTGCGTTCTCAGAGCTTGCCAAGGGGATTGTGGAAGCCCGAAGAACAACGGTGTACAAGGCTTGAGCTCCACCTTGCCGGGATGGAGAACGGAGACTCTTAGTGAGCGCCCACAAGCATGGGAGGCGGCAAAACACTCTAGGGTGTGCCGCAACGTGGACTAGGGGAGGGTGCCAAACCTCCGATACCACGGGAAAAATTCCGGTTGTCTCTCTCCCTTGTCCCTCTACTTGATGCTCTTTCGGTTCTTGCTACTTTCATGGATTGCTTCTAGTAGTCATCATAGTTAGTCTCATCTTGGCTAGTATGTCCCTTGCTATGGTCATTAGTGTTGCTAGTCCTTGCTTCCGTTGCGGTTTCCCTTCCACTAGCATGAGTAGGGTTCCTTGTCTTGTCGTGTAGAGTAGGTTCGTGTAGAGGGTGAAGTGGGCTAATTTGTAGCTTCGTTAGGCTAAGGATTTTCGTTTAGAGTTTGAAATTAGCCCAATTCACCCCCCTCTTGGGCATCCGATCCTTACAAGTGGTATCAGAGCCTCGTTGCTCATTGGATCACTAAGCTTCACTGCTTAGAGCGAGATGTCTAAGATGGGTGGCTCGGTCCCCTACTTTGAGGGCAATAACTTTAGCTATTGGAAAGCTCGCATACGAGCATACCTTGAGTCTATTGCCCCCGAAGTTTGGGAAGCTACCGAGCATGGTTTCGTTGCGCCTCACACTAATGACCAAATCAAGTGGAATGCTAGGGCCCGAAATGCTATCTTTGAAAGCATTAGCCAAGAGGTGTTTGCTAGGGTCTCGAGCAAACTCAATGCTTGTGATATTTGGGCCGAACTTGTTGAAATTCATGAGGGCACCACTAAAGTTAGAGAGCAAAAATATCATGTGCTTAAGGCTAAGTATGATGACTTCAAGATGCATTCTTATGAAAATTGCAATTCCATGTATTCTCGCTTGAATGTCATCATTGAGGACATTAATGCTCTTGATGTTTGTAAACTTGACAAGGGCACCATCAACCGGAAGATCCTCCGCATCCTCATCAAGCCCAAGTACAACATCATCAACACCATGCTTCAAAAGGAGAATCTTGACACACTTGAAGTGAGTGAGGTGGTGAGCCAAATTTGAGCTCATGAGATGGGGGTTCTTGGCATCACGGAAGAGTCTTCCCCAAGCAAGACCGTAGCACTCAAGGCCAAGACCAAGAAACCCCACACTCCCAAGAAAGTAATGCCTCCACCTCCAAGCTCCTCAAGCGAAGAAGAGCAAGAAGAGCAAGATGATGACTAAAGTGGCGATGAGGATGATGCCGAACTAGCTCTTATGATGAAGAAGTTCAACCGCCTTCATGTAAAGATCAACAAGAAGGGGTTCAACTTTGACTCCAAGAGGAAGGCGTTCCGGCCAAGGAGGGATGACAAGAAGAAGTGCTACAATTGTGGTGAAAATGGCCATATCTCTTATGAGTGCCCCAAGCCGGACAAGCGCAAGGGCAAGATCAAGAAAGATGAGTCCGATGATGAAGAGGAAGAGAAGCCCAAGCGCAAGCCATTCTACAAGAAGAAGAATGACTCTAAGGCAAAGCTCTTTCCAAAAAAGAAGAAAGGTCCCCAAAGAAGCTTCATGTGTGAAACAAATGAATGGGTGACCGATGAAGAAACAAGTGAAGGCTCAAGTGATGATGATGACTTTGTCGGGCTTGCTATCTCCACCAAGGGGCCAACACTTCCTCCACCACCCATGTGCCTCATTGCCAAGGGCTCCAAGGTACGGGAAATAGAAGTAGATGATAGTGATGATGAGCTTTCTCCCGATGAACTTGCTTCTTTGATCGATGAGTACGTTTCCGTGATCAAGAGGGAAAAGGGGAATGTAAAGCATCTTGAGAGCACTCTTGCTAAACTAGAGGAGAGCCACCACGATTTGCTTGAAAAACATAATGCCTTGCTTAAAGAGCAAGTTAAGACCAAAGCATATGTCAAGCAAATTGAGGAGGGAAACTCAACTCTAAAGAAGTTGCACATTGATCTCAAGGCTTCTCATAACTCATTACTTGCTAAACATGAAGACCTTGTCAAGGTCCACTCCAAAAATCATGACATTAGCAAGATAAATGAGGAGAAGTACAAGAGGCTTGTGCAAGAGCATAGAGAGTTGACTCACAAGTATGAAGAGCTTGAAATTGCCTATGAGATCATTGACTCAAGTCTTGAGCACTCTACCACCTCTCATGTGGTCAAAGTCAATGTCTCTACCTCTTGTGAGGACCTTGCTCCCGGTCCCTTTGCTACTAATGACTTGCCTAAGTGTGAAGGAGAAAGGGTGAAAGAATTGGAGGCTCAAATTGAAGGATTGAAAAGTGGGCTTGCTAAGCTCAATAGAGGACAATATATTCATCAAGAAATATTGTTCCATAATCTCCGAAATTATGAAGGAAGAGGACTTGGATCCTACCCCGAGCCACCAAAAGTGGATGACACTCCTTCACCGGAGGTCAAGGATAGCTTCATCAAAGGAGTGGGCTCCTATTGCAACTATTGCATGATCACCGGTCACCACTCTAGGGAGTGTCCCATCCCCAATCGCCCTCCTCCTAAATTACCTTCTAACTACAAATCTATGTATGATAATAACATCTACTTGTTGAGCAAGGTTAATGGCAAGGTGAAGGCAAAGTTCATTGGCAAGGACATAAAGAACAAGAAGGGGAAGCTTCCCGAGCAACTTTGGGTTCCTAAAGTCTAAGTCACTCACGTGCAAGGACCAAAGCTTGCGTGGGTGCCCAAAACTCAAAAATGACTTCTCTATGTGTAGGTGAACTACAAAGCCGGTGGAAAGCATTGGGTACTTGATAGTGGTTGCACGCAACATATGACCGGCAATGATGGTATGTTCACCTCACTAGAAGACCCCGGCGACAAAGAGCAAGTCACCTTTGGTGATAATTCAAAGGGCAAAGTCATTGGGTTGGGTAAAATTGCTATCTCAAATGATCTATCAATCTCTAACGTTCTCTTTATTAAGTCCTTGAGCTTTAATCTCCTCTCAATTGCACAATTGTGCGATCTTGGTCTAACGTGTGAATTTGACAAGAATTGTGTTGTAGTGAAAAGTGAAAAGAATAAGTCCATGGTATTTCAAGGGTTCCGGCACGGCCACCTCTACCTTGTTGATTTTAGTGAGATGAAGACTTCATCAACAACTTGCCTCTTCTCCAAGTCTTCCTTGGGTTGGCTTTGGCACCGGCGCATTGCACACATTGGAATGAGCCAACTCAAGAAGGTTGTCAAGAAAGGGATGGTGACCGGCGTGAAGGACGTCACATTTGAGAAGGACAAGCTTTGTAGCGCATGTCAAGCCGGCAAGCAAGTCGCAAGTCACCATCCAATGAAGACTTGTGTCTCAACCTCCAAGGCGCTTCAACTTCTTCACATGGATCTATTCGGTCCCACTACTTATGAGAGCATTGGTGGTAATCTCTATTGCCTAGTCATTGTTGATGATTTTACACGGTATACTTGGACTTTGTTTCTAGGTGATAAGAGTGAGACTCCGGACAAGTTCAAGATCTTCGCCAAGCGGGCTCAACGTGAGTTTGGGCTCAACATTGTGAAGGTCCGGAGTGACAATGGCTCCGAATTCAAAAATTACAAGGTGGATGACTGGTGTGATGAAGAAGGCATCAAACACGAATTCTCCGCCACCTATACACCTCAGCAAAATGGAGTTGTTGAGAGAAAGAACAAGACGTTGATAACTCTCGCAAGAGCCATGTTGGATGACTATGGCACGTCGGAAGATTTTTGGGCGGAAGCAATCAACACGGCATGCCATGCTTCAAATCGTGTCTATCTTCATCGGTTACTTGGCAAGACACCTTATGAGCTCCTCATTGGGAGGAAACCCAACATCTCCTACTTCCGGGTCTTCGGTTGCAAGTGCTTCATCTACAAAAAGAAAAGGCTCGGTAAATTCGAAAAACGTTGCGATGTTGGTTTCTTTGTGGGTTATGCATCAAACTCGAAGGCATACCGTGTATTCAATCAAACCACTGGAATGATTGAAGAAACGTGTGACGTAGAGTTTGATGAGACTAATGGCTCCCAAGGGGAGATGTTCTCTCATGATGATGTAGATGATGAACCCCTACGCGATGCTATGAAGAATATGATTGTAGGGGACGTAAAGCCGAAGGAGGTGCATGAAGACAATGATCAAGGGGGAGGAAATTCTCCATCAAGACTAAGCACCTCCATGTCACCTCATGTGGATGAGAATGAAGAAAGAGAGATAGAACAAGGTGGAGTTGATGAAGTGCTGGACAATCGAGATCAAGGAGTGCCACAAGCATCAAATGATGAGTCATCACCACCCATGGCACCAAGAAGGCCACTAGTGAGACATGGACGCATCTCCAAGGATCACCCCATCGACCAAGTGATTGGGAGTCCTTCAAGGGGAGTAAGAACTCGTTCTCGTAACCTTGTCTCATTTTGTGAACATTACTCATTTGTTTCTTGTGTGGAGCCTACTTGTGTAGAGGAAGCTCTTGCGGACCCCGATTGGATCATAGCCATGCAAGAGGAGTTGAACAACTTCGCTCGCAATGAAGTATGGGTGCTTGAAGAGCGTCCAAAGAACAAGAACATCATTGGCACCAAGTGGGTCTTCCGCAACAAACAAGATGAACATGGTGTGGTGGTGCGCAACAAGGCAAGGCTTGTGGCAAAGGGATTTGCACAAGTGGAAGGTTTGGACTTTGGCGAAACATTCGCCCCGGTTGCAAGACTTGAAGCCATCCGTATCTTTCTTGCTTACTCTTCATATCATAAGATAAAACTTTATCAAATGGATGTGAAGAGTGCCTTTCTCAATGGTTTTATTAATGAACTTGTTTATGTTGACCAGCCGCCCGGATTTGAAGATCCGAGGAAGCCTAACCATGTGTATAGGTTGCACAAAGCCTTGTATGGACTCAAACAAGCTCCACGGGCATGGTATGAACGGCTAAGGGACTTCCTCATCATGCAAGGATTCAAGATTGGCAAAGTTGACATGACACTGTTCACCAAAGACGTCAATGGGGATCTCTTCATCTGTCAAATCTATGTTGATGATATTATCTTTGTTTGTACTAACGAGAAACTAAGCCATGAGTTTGGTGATATGATGTCTAGGGAGTTCGAGATGTCCATGATTGGCGAGCTAAATTTCTTCCTTGGTTTTCAAATAAAGCAAGTGAAGGGAGGAATATTCATCCATCAAGAAAAATATTGTAGAGATCTACTCAAGAAGTTCAAGATGGGTGATTGCAAGCCAATTAGCACTCCAATGTCTACGAATGAACATCTCGACGCCGACGTGGACGGGAAGCCCGTTGATCAATCCACCTACCGCTCCATGATCGGTTCGCTGCTCTATCTCACCGCATCTAGGCCGGATATAATGTTTAGTGTGTGCTTGTGCGCTCGCTTCCAAGCGACTCCTAAGGAATCCCACCTTACGGCCGTGAAGAGGATACTTCGGTATCTCAAGCACACCCCAAGTATAGGCCTATGGTACCCCGAGGGCGCTAAGTTAGAACTCTTGGGATTCTCGGATTCGGACTTCGCTGGATACCATGTCGATCGCAAGAGTACCTCCGGGGGGTGCCATTTGCTTGGGCGATCCCTAGTTTCATGGTCAAGTAAGAAGCAAAACTGTGTGGCTTTGTCCACTGCGGAGGCGGAATATATAGCGGCTGGTGCATGTTGTGCCCAAATTCTATATATGAAGCAATCCCTTTTGGACTTTGGTGTTGTTTGTGGCTCTGTGCCTCTCCTTTGTGACAATGAGAGTGCCGCTAAGATAGCTAAAAACCCCGTCCAACACTCTCGCACTAAGCACATTGATATTCGCCATCACTTCTTGCGTGATCATGAGGCCAAAGGTGATATCACCATAACCGGAGTGAGATCCGAGGAGCAATTGGCGGATATCTTCACTAAGCCCTTAGGAGAGGAGACCTTTTGTAGGTTGCGAAGTGAGCTTAACGTGTTGGACTGGTCCAACTTCATATAGGTTGCCCTGTCATATAATCTTGCATTGCATGCATTTTGCCTTAAGTAAGTGCTTGTCAGACTTCTTCAAGATAGGGGTGAGCAGGGTCTAGCTTGAGCCGATGGTACTTGGTTTTGCTCAAGGCTTGTAGTTGGGCTCACCCTGAGGAAGCTTGCGGGAGGTTCAAACTTGACAAGCTAGATTTAAATTCTTGCAATGCATTTTTCCTGTCATATAGATGTGCACGCATATTTAAATTCTTGTAATGCATGGTAGCTTGTTTGGCATTGCATGCGGTAGAGTCACAAAGGAGCCACTAAATGAGAAAGAAGTATTGCCCTTAATGCAATTCTTTCAACTCATAAAAGTGGGCAAAGTAATGTTTTATGAGTGCTTAACGCTTATTGAGTCATGTTCCCGAAGGACTAGAGCATCCATCTCCATTGAGCTCTTCGGAAAAGACTCATACATTCCTTTTGGTTCTTTTCGAATCCTCTTTCGTCTCTTTACAAAACAAAACTATATGCACAAGTTTGGTGCAAAATATTTTGAGGGGTGAGGGTTTCGTTCCTACATGCCCAACACATGTGTTTGTTCGAATTTTATATGTGAAAGGCAATGTGGGAAAGCTTTTCAACTGTGTCTAAAACTTCTCAAAACCGAAATGTCCGTTCTTTAAAATAAAAAAAGGGGATACAAGCCTCGGACATTTCGGTTAATGCAAGAAGTAAGCAGGTGAGAATTCAGTGTCTCATGTAAAATAAGACGAAGGTTGGTACGGTTATCAGGGTCGGACAATACGGTCTTCAGTTTTCTAGTGCAAACCTCACACTGCAGACCGGACGAGATGGATCATTTGTCCGCTCAGATAGTTTGGTTGAGACCAGACAATACTCTCCGCAGATGGTGAACGGGATCAAAAAAAAATTGGAAGCATCAGGAAAAATAGGACGAAGTTTTGTCCGGTCCGTGTATCGGACAATACTATCTATATGGCTCAGGCGCAAAGTTCTAATCAAAGACCGGACAAGATAGTAGCTTTTGTCCGCTCAGGCCATATGGATTAAAACGGACTGTCCGGTCCTGTTACGATGGAGCCAAGTCACCAATGCAGCAGCTTTAGGAACATTAGGACGAGGTTTTGTCCGATATTTCAATTCGGACAATACTTTCTATGTGGCATAGGCGCGATGCCGAAAAAGAAGACCGGATAACTTGCGACCTTTGTCCGCTCCGGCCTTTTCAGATGAACCGGACTGTCCGATCCAAGCAAGAGGAGAGGAACTGGAAAACAGGAGCGTCAGGAAAACATGGACGGACATTTGTCCGGTCTGCAACCTCGGACAATTCCTTCTAGTTGCTCAGGCGCGTTTTAAAATAGGAGACCGGACAAAACCTATATTTTGTCCGCTCAGGCCTTATGGCCCAAACCGGATTGTCCGGTCTCCCTCTAATCTAACCAGTGGGGCCTCTCGTTTGAGCAGAGATCAATCATCTCGCTTCTTCCTCATTTGGACTTCGACGCGCGCGCTTCCTCTCCGAACCGCCCAGTGCCGCCACCATTCGCCCCCACAGGGTTCCACCGCCGCAGCTCCCCCGCTGACTGGCCCTCGCCGCCACTCCTCTCGCCGCGCTCCCCTGCCGCTCCGTGGTGCCACGCCGCTCTCACGCACCGCCGTCTCTCCACTCTGCCAGCGCCGCCGCTCCAGTCCGCGCGCGCCGCCGCGCCAATCCCGCACCGTCGTTCCACCTCGCCGCCGCGGCCCGCGCCGCAGCTCCACGCGCGCCATCGAGCAGTCTCACCTGCGCCGCCGCTTCACTTGCGCCGCCGCCGCACCTCTCCACTCCTGTCTGCGCCACCCTGAGTGCCGTCGGGTTCCTCCTCACCGCCGGCCACTTGCTCCATTCTCTGCAGTGGTGAGCACCCGTTTTCTCCCATCCTGCTAGGGTTTGGTCATTTTTTTTAAATTCATGCAACCCTAGTTCATAATCCGAGAAATTGAGTCTCAACTCTTGAAATTGAAGCAGAAATTGATGAAATGGAAGTGCTCTTGGCACTACATTCACTGCTATATCCTCATTGTGCATTGTTTTAGGGGGAGTTGTGCAGTTCTAAATAGACCTAGCATTTTATGGACTTGAGGAATTAACTTTTCATGTCGATTAAGCATGGACAAAGAAATTTGGCTCTAATTGTGAGATGGTCACGCAATTTTAGCTAAAATTTCTCAGATTTTGACAATTGACATGACATGCTAGGCTATTATCAGTCTAATTCTTTGCTTTAGGACTTATCTTATGTCTAGTTATTCTCGTATTCTTATCTGAAATCTTCGTGCCTATCCTGGTTCTTTGTCTTGTCAACAGATGGGTCACGAGAAGAGGAAGGGCAAGGAGCCTATTCCAGAGGAGCCTAGGAAGAAGCGGAAGTCAAAGGCCCAGAAGGAGGCCGAGATAGCACAGGCAGTAGCAGATGCAGCAGAGAGAGCAGAGAGAGGGGGAGCAGGGGCTAGCTTGCAGATCGGAGGACAGCGCAGATCCACTCGCACCAGGCAGCAGGCTCCACCCTAGACAGCGACTCCTCCGAGCACAGCTCGCTCCCGCGGAGGCCGCCCTCGCACTCGCGGAGGAGCCACTCCGTCAGCAGGACGGTTGAGTCAGGAGGAGCAGCCACAGGAGCAGCCCCGAGAGCCACCGCACACAGGACCTCGCAGTGTAATGGCCAATGAGGACATCCGCCTGTTTGATCTGAGGCGCAGGAAGACCAAGGGCATCAAGGCCCTTCGGTATGACATGACAGTGGACGAGTTCTACCCCAGGCCGAGAGACTTCAGGATTGACCGTCGCTTTTGGACAGTGTTGCAGGCCAGCTTGTACGAGAGTGCCTTGCAGGGAGGTCACAGGCTCATGCCTCTGGCAGCGATAGATTTCAACAGGGCTAACACTGTCAGTGGACACGACATCAGGCAGTACTTTGATCACTATCCAGGGCTCGTTGACCTAATGACCAGTTCACACACGTACGTTGAGGACTGGGTTAGGGTGTTCTATGCTACCCTCTACATCATCGACTAGAGGCACTTTATTCACTTCATGTTCAATGGGATGGAGCACAGACTATATAGGGAAAGGATAGCGGAGCTACTCGGTGTGCCCGTGAGAGATCGTTCAGTGCACTCCGTCGTCTACGGCGGAATATCTCCACCCTACAGAGGTCACGCAAGTACAGCACCACCACTGGACTAGGTCAGACACTTGTTCAGATGTGAGATGCTTGCGGACACTCCGAGGACTCCAGACAGGCTCAGGCCAGAGTACTAGCTCCTGTTGCAGATCTTGAGGAGGTCTTTGGTTCCTAAGGCAGGCTTCAGAGAGGGACTCACAGCTCTACGGCAGGCAGTAATGACTTTCCTCACCAAGTTCATGGATTTTGACATTGTGGATGTTATTCTGGCAGAGATGGAGGATGTGATAGTCGATGGGATGGCTACACGACGACAGATGCCATATGCTCACTGGATCACACACATTCTATATCAGTTAGGTGAGAGGGATGCAGACTTTCGTGCACTGTACCGTGGCACCCAGACCTGCTTCCTGGACTACAGGCCTGCCATGAGAGATGATCAGAGAAGAGGTGGCCGGGCAGCCAGAGCCGTTCGCGAGCAGATTCCTGCCGAGGATAGGGCCGAAGTAGAGGCAGAGGATGAGGAGCTGGAGGCAGCAGAGGCAGGTTTTCTTTCGTTTTACTACGCCTCCACTACCTCAGACTCAGATTATGATGATGAGGAGGAGCAGGCACACTTCTTTCCGCCTGCAGCACACGATGCCGAGGCCGGAGGCTCAGGGGAGCCACGACCACCTTCACCACCTTCGGCCCCAGTGGTCTCTCAGGCCCAGGTCACACAGCCAGATGCTTTGCAGGGGATTCTCCAGGCCTTACTTCAGCAGCAGGCCGAGCACACTCGAGTGCAGCAGCAGCAGACTCAGCAGCTCCTGACCTTACACCAGGCTCAGCTTGACTTTCAGAGAGAGACTCGAGACAGAGCTGATAGACAGGAGGCAAGACAGACGATCATACTTGAGGAGATCCGCACGTCACTCAGGGAGCAGCGTCAGGAGTACCGGCACGAGATCGATTCCTTGAGGTCTGAGGTACGAGGAGCTCTTGGTCTACCACAACCTCAGCAGACTCTGCCAGCTCCACCTCAGATGACTCTGCCAGCTCCACCTCAGATGACTCTGCTGGCTCCACCTCAGGTCACTCCCTCTGCTCAGTTAGTAGGTGCCTCCACTCCAGGGACTTTCCCTCTTTCACCTCTGCTACGGATAGACTTGCGACCGGTGCTCTCACCTCTAGCAGCCACTACACTTATGTTTGAGTCACTGGCACAGGGTCCCTCGGTCACAGCTACTGCCTCCTCCTCCGGACCTTCTCGCAGAGACCAGCTTGAGGAGACAGTGGAGCCAGTGATAGAGCAGATCACGCAGCCAGCGAGCTCCCAGGCAGTTGCTGCACAGCCAGAGACAGCGGTCGTACCCGACTCACCGCTGGGTGCCGTGGACAGGGCTGCTGCAGAGATGGGTGATTCAGACGCCGACAGTGACGACGACACGCGCTTTCAGTTCATCTCACGTCGCCCTCCTCCACCTCCGGCTTCTCCTCCTCCACCTCCTCTGAGAGATTAGGTCCCTTCTTTGGTCCTTGATGACAAAGGGGGAGATAGGTTGGGAGTAGGATCGACGACCCGCGCTTTCAGTTCATCTCACGTCGCCCTCCTCCACCTCCGGCTTCTCCTCCTCCACCTCCTCCGAGAGATTAGGTCCCTTCTTTGGTCCTTGATGACAAAGGGGGAGATAGGTTGGGAGTAGGATGGTAGTAGACTTGGTGCTCTGTATGTTTTGTGCTCTTTTGGCTTTTGTGGATGGACATGACTTTTGGTACTTGTGTATGCTCTTTGTTATCATGTCTATATCACTCTGGGTGAGCCTTCGAGCTCCGTGTGCTTAATTTCCTTGTCTGAGGCTAGAGTAGTTGACGTTGTTCTTAATTTATTTACCATCTCTACTCTTGCCGTCTTTTACTTGTCATCAATCACCAAAAAGGGGGAGATTGTAAGCATCTAGGCCATAAGGTGAGTTTCGGTGATTGATTGACAAGCTTAAGTGTTATCTAATGAGCTTGTGAGTGCAGGTTTAATAATGAATACAAAAATGGTTGCTCATTGGATTATGTGAATGGCCCTTAATTCAAATGTTTCACTTCATGGAAGCGGACTTGGTTTTCATCCGTATCTCGAAGGCTAAGAACTTTTCTAGAGTCAAGGATCATGGTGTTGAAGGATCCTTGCTTAGATAGGGTTTACAGCTTTCTAGTGTCCGCACTATTAAGAGGGGTCAACGGTTAGTAGCTTGATGAAGTGAATTGCCAAGTTATGGATGCACACACATGCCAAATCTTTCAGGAACAACAAAGGTATAAGCTACATAGGCTCAAGGTCCAAGAAAATCAAGCTTCACATCAAAATTCTTGAAGAAAACTCAAAATCAGAGAAAGACATAGGGACAGTATTGTCCTCTCTATGCCAAAACAAGGGACCGGACAAATCAAGGTTTTAGGTGAACTTATACTGTCCAAAGCCCATGCAAATCCTCTACACCGGAATGTCAGGTTTAGTGTAACCGGACAAAGCTAAGGACAAATAAACCTGAGGCTACAAACTTGCGAGAAATCAGCCAAAACAATGGACAGTATTGTCCGAAGTTGAGGACAGTACAAATCTAAGGACAAAGAAACCTGAGGCTATGATTTCCTGAGTATGCCAGTGAATACATGGAAAGTATTGTCCGAAGTTGAGGATAGTACAAATCTAAGGACAAAGAAACCCGAGGCTATGATTTCCTGTGTATGCAAGTGAATACATGGACAGTATTGTCCGAAGTTGAGGACAGTACAAATCTAAGGACAAAGAAACCTAAGGCTACGATTTCTTGTGTATGCAAGTGAATACATGGACAGTATTGTCCGAAGTTAAGGACAATACAAATCTAAGGACAAAGAAACCTGAGGCTACGATTTTCTGAGTATGCAAGTGAATACATGGACAGTATTGTCCGAAGTTCGACATGGTATAAACCTAAGGACAAAAGTACAATGACGTACTGAGTCAGTGACCGTTGGTAAAGTATATGGACAGTATTGTCCGATGTTGGAAAAAGCAAGGGACCGGACAATACTATGTACTCTGCGTCAGCAGCTCTCTTTGTGCAACGGCTCTATCATCTTGAGGGCTATATATATGGGTTCCTTCACTCCATCTCGTGCTCTTTGACACTCCAGCAACTTCATACACACAGAGAGCCCTTGTGCTTCAACTCTTTGCAATAACTACTTACATATTCATCCTTTGAGAGCAAGATCAAGGTCAAGGCTTGTGTGCATCCATCTTGGTGAGGATCAAGATCAAGTGAAGACCGGTGGCTTGTTACTCTTGGTGATTGGCAGCACCTAGGCGGACTTGGTGATCGGGGTGCGTTCTCGGAGCTTGCCAAGGGGATTGTGGAAGCCCGAAGAACAACGGTGTACAAGGCTTGAGCTCCACCTTGCCGGGATGGAGAACGGAGACTCTTAGTGAGTGCCCACAAGCATGGGAAGCGGCAAAACACTCTAGGGTGTGCCGCAACGTGGACTAGGGGAGGGTGCCAAACCTCCGATACCATGGGAAAAATTCCGGTTGTCTCTCTCCCTTGTCCCTCTACTTGATGCTCTTTCGGTTCTTGCTACTTTCATGGATTGCTTCTAGTAGTCATCATAGTTAGTCTCATCTTGGCTAGTATGTCCCTTGCTATGGTCATTAGTGCTGCTAGTCCTTGCTTCCGTTGCGGTTTCCCTTCCACTAGCATGAGTAGGGTTCCTTGTCTTGTCGTGTAGAGTAGGTTCGTGTAGAGGGTGAAGTGGGCTAATTTGTAGCTTCGTTAGGCTAAGGATTTTCGTTTAGAGTTTGAAATTAGCCCAATTCACCCCCCCTCTTGGGCATCCGATCCTTACAACCAAAAGCAAAGATCAACACGGCAAAGGACTATAAATTTTTACAAAGTGCAATGGAGTAATCACTCCAAAGAAGAGGCAACTTGGGAATAAGAAGAATTTTTGCAAACTAAATATCCCAGTTTTCTTCCATCCACTTCAAATGAGTATGTCACACAGTTTTAAATTTCTCAGATTCATATTTGAATACATACACAATGCACACTCGTTCTCATTTAACTTATCCACCCACATCACATCAAAAATCTCAGGACGAGATTTCTTTAAGGGGGGTGGGTTGTGATGCCCCAGGCATCTCAAGTGCATTACATTTGCATCATTGACATACTTGCATCATCCCATGAACATTTCATATGGAATGCATGAGTAGACCAAGTTATTTGAATCAATTAAATTCAGTTTTTCCTGAATAGGCAATTTGATGATAAACAACTTTGGTAATTGGTGCTTTGACATGCAGTAAGGTTTGCATAGAGTTTTTGGGCTTTTTATGTCAGCATGTGAATTCTGTCCAAACTTGACCTATTTAGTAATTTCAAATTTTCTTAATCTTAAAGCCAAATTCTTGCCATGCTTTTATTGAGAAAGTTCTAGCTCTTGAAATTCCGAACAAAATTGGTATAAAATGCTTTGAGTGAATGTGAATAGAAAATAGACTTTTAGAATTTCTAAACTAGAGGGTTTTGTTGGTCAAACATGGGTCAGCAGTTTAAATCCAACTTTGAACCATATTTTTTAATATAACATGGTATGCAAGTTTATAAGACAAATGTAGAGGAACATATTTATAACATTTTATCCAATTGGAGTGTTGCCAAATTCGGCCCCTAAATTGGTCAAATGGGCGAAGTTCAGAAACATGTTCCTTGGTCAAACTGGTCTTTTTCGTTTTCGGATTTTGATTTCCCTCTTTGTCTCACTGACACGCGGGTCCCACGCGTCAGCCGCCCTCGGATTCCCGCCTGCGCGGGACAAAACCGACGGCTGTGGGCCCCACCACTTTCACCCCACCGCGCACCCGGTCCACTGCTCCGTTCTATCTGTTTCCCTCACTGGGCCCACCCGTCACCGACACACGGTCCATGGACCGCGTCCACCCTCCCCCCACCGGCCTCTTTCCCCTACCCGTCGCCTTCACGCGGCGAACGCCGCCTGACGCCGGCCGAGGCTGAGGCCGGGGCGCCCGACCGCGCCGGCTTCAAGAGGAAGCGAACGCCTCTGGCCTCTCACTCGCCTCACGCCCCTCTCCGCTCTCTCCCTCTCCCACTCGTCCCTTGCCCGAACGCCTCGCCGCTCCCCCTTTGTTTTCCCATGCTGCCGCCATTGTTGAGCTCGGAGGCGAGCTCGCGCTGGCCGCTCAGCGTGTTTCTGAGCCTTCACACTACCGCGCCACTCTTCCTCACGCGCCACTCCACCGATTCCCCTAGGTCTAGGCCACCGCGACCTCTCCACCGCTGGACCCCGCCATAGCCGCGAAGCTTCGGGCTGACCCTGTGCCCGCCGCTCGGGCTGTCCTCACGCCTCCACGCCACCACGCCGAGCTTCCCCATACCCCTCACCACTGGAAACCCTAGCTCTAGGCCGCCGACGCTGCTCCACCGCGCCGCCCTACCTCGCCGGACTTCTACCTCCCCTGCTCACCGTCGCCGGCCTCCTCTGCTCGTCCTCCTCCGAATCAAGGTAGACGGTAAGGTTGCCCATGTCCCTCTCCATCTCCTAGACCACCGCCGGCGAGCCTCCGGGCCCGGACGGCCGGATTCCGCCGCGCGCCGCCGCCGGTCACCCCCCCCACCTGGGAGGTTGAAGACGACGTCCGTTTTGCATCCTAGCCCCACACTTTAGTTATTTTCTGTTCAAATCCAAGCGCTGTATGCTGTGTCTTGCGATTCTCACATTATAGCACCTGGAAGTTACAGTTAATTACGATTAGGTCCTGGATCTAGGGTTAATGTACATATTTCGGTTTTGAACTTTGAAAAATCATAACAATTCAAATAAAAATCTAAACTGGACAAATTCAGTGGCTATGAACTCCATGTGAGTAGATCCATAGGATGAGTATGATGTGGATGTGTGAAAAGTCTGTTTTGCCCTTGATTAAATTGCATGCATGTGAGGGTTAATAAATGGCAAAAGTGGACTAAATGAACTCCAAAAATTATGAAACTTGGACAGTAGCGTTGTTATGGCATCTAGGTACTGTGTGATTTTTGGTAACTAGAGCATTGGCTGTTTAATAACTGTTTTGCCATTTTGCATGTGTTTTATGTATTTATTTAACTTGGAAGATGAAGGCTACATAACATATGCTCAAATATGACCTCTGGTATTTTTCTTGTACTTTATATAGTATGAGAAACTCACTGGTGAAGTATGAAGTTGTGCATGCGAGTTTATCTGCTGTTTTGAAATTGACAAAATGATACTTGCTAGGCTTGATAATTGGAAAAAAGTGACTTTAGGATGCAAAGATAATTCTATGAAAAATCTGGTATGTTACTAGTATGATAGCGAGTCTAAAAACTATTTTTGGAGAATTTATTAACACTGTTCATAAGTACATCTTACTTTGCATGGGATAAATATATGGAAAATAGATGTCCTGTTAAACTATGGGTATTTCACTTGCAATTTTTGGACATGCTTCTGATATCAAATAGTGCTCACTGCCTAAATTGCATGTCTAAATTCCATTCCTACAAATTAAGAAAAATCTAGAAAGATAAAAGGCTGATATATTGTTAGGATTTTAGAAAAATAATTAAAACTCTTTCACTGCTGAAATTTAGGCATAGCTTTGTACCACGTTAAGCTTCCTGTCATAAATATATGAGTTCATTTGGAGTGGCATTACAAAGGATCCTAGTATGAGCACGTTAAATCAATAATTGTTAACCCTATATAATCAACCTAAGTGCATATCATGTGTATATGTGTGTACTTGATACTCCATGTCACTAGCTACTAAACTCTTTGTGATGTCATGCAAAATAGGACAAACTAGTTCTTAGGGATAGTTGGTACGATTTCTTAATGATGGGTTGTATGATTTCTTAGTAAAGTTGTTAAGTTTTCTTATTTTGGGATGTGTTTGTACTAAGTATACTCGAGTCATTTCATCACAAGCTACTTGACATGCATAATGTTTCATTTGCATCTCATGCATACAATGGCATTTGTTGCACCCATGGTTGCACTATATGTCATGCATATAACATGTACCATATGCATGTATTTGCATTCTCTTTCACTGACTTGCATATTGTACCATGCATATAGATCCCACGAACGAAGGACAAACATAGGAGCAGCCGTTGATCGAACAGCCAGACGAAGAGCCTCTGCATCAGGAGCTGGTTTTCCCTCAACCTGAAGACGAAGGGTCGCTGATTATATCCGTCCCTGTTTTAAGGGGTTGCCTGGGGCAAAGCCCCACAACCCGGCAAACTAACTTAGATTAGTTTGTTGGTTTTCATAAGAATTATCAAAGGTAGGCGGACCACACTATACCCTGCAAACATCTTATGTCTTAATGATTAGGCATATCCATCAGGAGTAGATTGGAACCAACTGCATTAGACATCCTGGCCGCCCTGGCCCTAGCTCCTATAAATAGAGTTCGTAGGAAGAGTATGCCTATGTTAGGCACGAGTAGACACGAGTGAGCACTGTCACTCGTCGCGTAGGTGAATTTACAAATCTCTGTAATCTTACTATGATGGAACTTTATTATATTATTGCTGATGTTAAATGGAGACCGGGCAAAGCGTAAGTTTACTTTTGGGGTATGCGTTGTTCTTATCTGGCTCCGCTCGAATTGCATAAGGCCCATCCGCTGCGAAGAACGGAGACTTGGTCCTACCATGGGGCCTAGGGGCGCTTGACTCATGGGAGGGCTAACCCGGTGCGCCGTGGTAACGCTCCATGGGGCTAAACCTAGGAAATGGCGGGTTCGAATCGAACTTGGGATGGGAGAAGTGGAGATGGGGACTATATGTGGGAACGCGATGGCTAGTAAGCATATACCCCTGGCATATTTAGTTATTCCCAGGAATTAGAAATCGATTCGAATCGCTGATCCTAACCAGGTGTAAGAGTGCCAAATATCACTGTCGAGCAATGTAGTAACAACTTAAATACTTTATGCTCATATTCATGTTTTCCAATACAACATGCTTGGATGTGTATGATGTGCTATTATGCAAGTCACTAATGGGTACTCATGTTTTACTTTCATGCAAGTATTTACTTTATGATGTAATTGATCTCCATGATTAAGGGATAGCAGCTGTCAAATCCTGCTATCTTATGTCAACATGACCTTATTTAAAAACAATGGCTAAGGATCCACATGATTAGTAAGCATGCTTTGCGTCAGCGTAAGCCATTTTCATTAAGTTCTTCTGAGTAATTAGTACTCAGGGTTTGCCCCCACTTTTGGATTACAGGTACTGATGACTTCTGGACAACCGCTTGAAGGAGGGTAGAACCGGTGGGCTCGGTGCTACTCACCTTGTTTATCTCTGCATGAAGACAATTTGAGTTTGTTTCCGCCGCGACATGTTTTGAAAATGCTTCCGCTATATATATACTTTTTGCAAACACTTCCGCTATATGTTGAAATGTATTTGACCACATATGTTTGGTTTGTAAACTATGTCTATCTACCTTATATTTCAACTGCATGTGATGATGTAACTGTTGTGGCTCCTTCGAGAGTTGGATGTTTTTGATGTCGGTTCCTCTGGGAATGGTGTTATCAGGAGCCCGAAGGACTCTGGACGGACTACCGAGTTTAGTCTGGCCTAAATACACTGCGAGCCAGAGGTGGCAGGTGTGCTTAGTCTGGATTAAGCAGGGCAGTTCCGCCACAAACCTCGCAAAGAATGGGGTTGGCAAAGTGACCTTCGCAAAAGTCAAGCAACGCCTTGATCCGCAGACCAAGTGCTCTCTTCGGGATGCTCTTCTACACTCCGGAACGGCGAGCTCCAAACCGCGCACAATTGCCCTCGCAAGGACCTTTCTCCGCTTCTCCCACAATCTTCGGAGAGCTCGTGGAAGGCACGACCGCAGCCGTCTAGGTGATCGCAATCACCTTAAGTAATAAGCTTTGGCTTCACTTGAATTAACTTCACTCAAGAAGTTCTCTCCTCTCAAGTCTCTAGCCCAAAGCTCAAGAAGTTATGGATTTTTGTGGTGGTGATGACCTTTGAGTGTATGGAAGTGTTCCTGGGTTGCAAATGTATGAAACGAGGGGACAGGGAGCCTTTAAATAGGCTGCAGCTCAAAAACTAGTCGTTGGGAGCTTGCAGTACTATTCTCCGTACCCACCGGACAGTCTGATGCAATGCCACCGGACAGTCCGGTGCCTCATATTTTTGAAAATCCCCTCTTGCGCCATGGGCTACAGGAGCCGTCGAACAGTCCGACGATTACCCATCGGACAGTCTGATGATGTGAATTAACACAGGCCCACGATTTTACCCTCAGTCTATAACGTCCGATGAGAGCCAATGGACCGGCCTCATTGCTCTCCTGGTATGATGAGTGATTGTCAACGAGCTCAAGTCCTCCGATGGACTGGAGGCCCTCCGATGGACTGGAGGTAGAGGATGATGAAGACCTCGATGGACTGAGGCAAAAGCCCTCCAATAGACCGGAGGCAATGCTCGGCGTCGGTCGGACATGGGAGCTCGGTACACGGAGGGGCGGTTCGGCAATGGTGGTGTAAGCCCTCCGATGGACCGCGAGGCGACTCCGAAGGACTGGAGAAGCCGGGTGCCACCGTGGTGCTCCAACCCGAGTGCATGGCGCGAAGACATGCGAGGGAGGCTTTGGCGGCTTTGGCTCAAAACTGCCACCCAAGTCCAAATGACTAGGTGGGTTGGGCTCCGACTCGCCAAGATAGAAGATTCGGCCAAGACCCGGCCCAGGAAGCCCGCAGAATAAAGTTTTCCGATTTCTGACTTCAAAACCGGGGGAAGCTTCCGGACTACTGGCTACATAGCGTACATCCAAGCGAGGCGTGAAGAAGAAGAAGATCAAACCGTCATCGTAGTCGTTCGATTGTATCTTTTTCATTTCAGCCCCTTTCGGGCATTCTAGAGTAAGGGTCTTAGTGTTAAATGGTGTCGTTAGGCTAGTGCTATAAATACCTAAGTGGCTGGTCATTTAGGTGACTCTCCTACTATTAGAAAACCCTAGGCTTAGTTTCTATCCAGCCATATGCCAAAGAGAGAAAGAAGAGCATTAGGGTTAGGATGTGAGTCCCCTAGCTAGTATTCTTCACATCAAGAGGGAGGATGAAGGGTGGTAGGCTGTAGAAACTTTGTATGAACTCAATTTCATGATTAATCCAGCAATATTCCTCTGAAATTGAAGAGCTTGTGCTCAGCCCCTTCCTCTTCTCCCTTTCTAGTTTGGGTTTTGGGTGAATTCTCAAGGCTTTTGGTGCTTTGCTTTGCCTTCGAGTTTTCCCTACTTCTTTTGGTGTTTTGGACCTTCAAGGACGTGGAGATTATGACCTAGTTCATCTCAAACCTGCAGGTTTGCCACGAGCAAGTCGAATTTGAGTTTTTCACTTTTTTTGCCCAAAGCTTGCCTCTTCATGAGATCTGAAATTCCCGCTCATTCCTTGATCTTTTTCCATGGATCTTTTGCGAATAGCTTTGGAATTGTGCTCAGATAGCCTGTGTCAATTTTCATGAAGTTTGGACAAGATTTGGTCTGGTTTAGGGTTTGGAAGGCTCAAGTTCCAGCCGGACAGTCCGGCGCAGGCCATCGGACAGTCCGGCAGAAGCCTGGGAGGTGGCTGTGTGCTCTTTTCGTTGGAGTTTTCTCTGGCCGTCTTTTTGCTTTGACCTCGTTTTTAGTGTCCCTTGTTGCTGCCCATACTCTTAACTTGCTGTGATCCAGTAAAGACGCATTTTGGTGCGTTGAGTGGCGGACAAGACGCTAGTGCGTGAGTCGTTGTTTCGCTTGACTTGCGATCTTATGATTGTTGAGTCTTGTGCTTCCGCTCGCTTGGTGTGTACCCGTTCAGTGGGCGACACCATGTGCTGCTAGACACGTTTCATTTCAGTGGACGGTGTCTAGCGTTTGTTGTGTGAAGTGTCTGTCAGTTTGCATCGGAGGTTCGTGAGTTTGAGTTTTTAATCCTATTCACCCCCCTCTAGTCGCACGTCTCGGTCCTACAAGTGGTATCAGAGCCGGTTAGGTTTCCTCATACCTTAACCGGTGACAAAACCGTAGCGACTATGACTTACTCTGGGATGATTCCGGTTCTTGGCTCCGATGGCTATCCCTACTGGAAGGGTAGGATGGAGGCGTTCCTTGTTAGCCAGAGTCAGAACATATGGGATGCTACTCAGAGTACGACTTTTGTGGTGCTTCCAGCTGCTGAGCGTACTACGCCTGGGATCGTGGCTCAGCATGAGGCGAATGCCAAGGCTGTTAACTTTCTCTTTTCCGGGCTTGGTCCCATGGATTATGAGAGAGTGAGTCACCTCAAGACGGCGCGTGAGATATGGTCACTGCTTAGTGCACACCATGAGGGTACCGCAACAATTAAGGCTAGGCTTGTGGAGACTTACCGGCGCGAATATGAGAATTTCGTTCAGAAGCCGGGAGAGTCAGTAGACGACTTGTTTGGTTGCTTTCAGTCGATCATTAACAAGTTTCGTGTCAACTCTGCCCCCGCTAAGCTCCCATACACCAATCATCAGCAGGCTATCAAATTGTTGTATGCTTTGGATAGAAAAGTATGGGAGATCAAGGTGAACTCAATCATTGAGTCGGCAGGGTATGGTACGATAGGAGTAGAGGCGCTCTATAGTAAGCTCAAGGCCACAGAAGTAGATTACAAGATGAGAGATTCCCTCGCTTGTACAGGTTCTAAGAGTCTGGCCTTGGCTACCCCCTCTAGTGAGTCTGCTACTAACCCTCTGTTACACAACTTCTCGTTTTCTGCTTTGATGTCTGTTATAGAGGAGCAGTTGGCGATGCTTGGGGATGACAAAGGATGAGCAAGAAGAGGGGAGAAAGGCCCAAGTGCTTCGAGTGCGGAGAGGTCGGCCACTTCATCGCCGAGTGCCCCAATAAGAACGACTACTGCTAGAAGGGCAAGAGCTACTCCTGCGACTCTGACAAGTACTACTCCGGCAAGACAAGATTTGACAAGAACCTCTCCAGCAAGCACAACTTCAGCAAGCGTCTCTTCGGCAAGAAGAACTTTCGGAAGGCCTTCAAGAGCTACCAGAAGGACAACCAAAAGTGGGACAAGGCCTTCTTCGCCGAGATCGGGTTCTGCAGCAGCGGATCTTCTTCCTCTTCGTCCTCGTTGAGCTCAAGTGATGAGGAGATCACGTACAGGAAGGACAAGAGGAACGATCAAGAAGGTCCAGCTAGCTTGTGTTTCGTCTCCACCAAGTCCAGGCACAAGAACAGGGACAAGAGGAGCTCGGTTTGCTCCATGGCGCTTGAGGACAAGGAGAACAAGGATGACGCTAGCAATTCTTCTTCCGATGATGAGCTAACTCCTGAGCAAGCAGAAATCCTTGAGATGCTAGAGCAAACAGCCGAGAGTTGAAAGCCCAAGATAAGATGCTAGAGAAGGCAACTAAGAAGCTGCAGAAGTTGAAAGCCCAACTTGCTGAGGCTTTACAGGAGAATGAGAGGTTGAGGAGTGTGAGACCTCAACCTAGTGAGCTTGAGTGCCCTACCTATGAGTTTTTCATAACGGAGCTTGGTGACCAGAGAGATAGGTATGCCAAGCGTGTAGAGGAGATAGATGAGCTGAAAGTTGAGATAGGAAAACTCCAGTCCAAGCTGGATGAGCCTACTTTGAGTGGAGAGCTTCAGTGTGAGTCTTGCCCCTGTTTAGCTAGAGAGCTTGCTGTGCTGAAGGATAAGTTTGAGGGGCAGCTCAAGGAGCTTGAGAAGCTTAGGGCTAGGCCTGCGCTTTTGGGTGCGTGTATGGTCTGTCCTACTTTGAGAGGTGAGTTAGAGCAGTTGAGAGCTGACTTTGAGGTGATTTTAGCACCTACTGACACTTGTGAGAACTGCCTGACCCTTAGGATGCAGCTGGTGGATAGGGATGCCACCATTAAGAAGTTGGAGAAAGCTGCTCCTATGTTTTCCTCTCTAGATTGTGATACCTGTGCTGCCCAGACTATAGTTCTGGAAGATCTGAGGTTGCAAGTGTTGTCTTTGCAAGATGACAACAACAGGTTGAGAGAGGTGCTGAGTTGGGTATGTGTGAGGCAACCCCAACTAGAGATGATTATAGAGAGCACCAAGAGAGCCGAGGGTGACATGAGAGGTTGTGGGTTTGGAGAGTGCAGCACTTTGGGTGAGAAGAGTGCCCCGATTAAGATCAAGACTGCACCTACCTAGCCAGGTGAGACTGTTGATGGGGTTTACCATGAGCCACCCAAGGCTGCCCTAAAGAAGCAGTACTGGACACCCAAGCCTTCTCAGGCTGAGCTGAGTAAGATTGTTGAGGAAGAGCTTAAGCCCAAGGGAAAGAAGCCAGTCCAGCAGCCTGAGCCACCCAAGGCCACACCACCTAAGCCTAAGCCCTAGCCAAACCCAGTTCCTAGGAGGCCTGTCTACCACTGTGGGTTCTGCCAGCGGAATGGCCACCTAGAGGAGTTTTGCTTCAGGAGGAAGCGGGTTGAGAGGCAGGAGAGAGCTTAGGGGAACCAGGATCAGTTCTACCATGGTGGTAGGCAAGATCCTCCCCACCGCGGTGAGATGAGAGACCGCTTTGCTGGTGGTGAGCGTGGAGGCAGCTTTCAAGCCCGCGCTCCTGGTGGTAAGAGATGCTTCGTTGGTCAAGCTCCTAGTCGTTTTCAGCGCGGCTACGGACCTCGTGACCAAGAGTTTGTGAGAGAGCTTGAGAGGCCACGCTTTGAGGGACTTGGTCACTTGAGCTTTGATCTACTAGTCAGGTTGAGTTCAATGGGCCTAATCCGAGGATTGCCCAAATTGAAAGCTGAGAAGGACTTAGTGTGCCACCCCTGTCGTCATGGCAAGATGGTTGCTGGTTCTCACACTCCTGTGTCTCAGGTTATGACCACCTATCCGAGTGAGCTACTCCATATGGATACAGTAGGTCCCGCTCGGGTAGCGTCAGTCAGTGGAAAGTGGTACGTGCTTATCGTTGTGGAAGACTTTTTGCCGTTCTGGTGGGTATTTTTCATGAAGTTTAAGGATGAGGCATTTGGTTTTGTTCAGGATCTGGTACTGAGGTTGAGAAACAAGAGTCAGAAGGCCATGAGGGCTATCCGCAGTGATAATGGCGGAGAATTCAGAAACTCTCATTTTGAAAACTTCTGTCATGACCTAGGTCTTGAGCACTAGTTTTTTTTTCTCCATGTACCCCACCGCAGAACAGTGTTGTGGAATGCAAGAACCGCACACTCGTTAAGATGGCATGAACGATGCTCGATGAGCATAGGACTCCGAGGCGCTTTTGGGCTGAGGCAGTGAATACGGCCTGTTACATTGCGAACCGGATCTTCTTGCGAGCTTTCCTTGGAAAGACTTCGTATGAACTTCGGTTTGGTAGGCAGCCCTGCATCAAGCATTTGCGAGCATTTGGCTGCAGGTGCTTTGTGCTCAAGAAGGTGGGGCATTTGGATAACTTTGAGTCTTGCTGTTTGGATGGGATTTTTCTGGGGTATGCTTCTAGTTCTAGGGCTTTTCGTGTGTGGATTTTGGAGGCCAAGCAAGTTGTTGAGACTTGTGAGGTTTCTTTTGATGAGACTATGCCCTGCATAACCCCTGTATTTGAGCTTTCAGGTGATGATGAAGAAGGCACCCTAATATTTGAAGATGAGGAAGGTGCAGATGATGTTGGTGATGCAGGAACCACTGCACCGCCTGCAGCTCCTGCCCCTTCTGCTACGAGCTATGATGATGAAGGAGGACCCTTGCCCACAGCTTCCTCCTCACTCCCCCGACAGCAAGCTCAAGCAGAGGCTGGCCTCGCTGCGGGCGCAGGGGAGGTGACTTCCGAGATTGTTCCATCTCGGCAGGTCCAGCGGGATCACCCTCCACATAGAATGATTGGAGACATTCACCAGCGTGTCACACGCTCTTCGGTTAACTCTCTAGCCTTTTTCTCCCACTCTGCATATGTTGCTACTTTTGAACCCCGGGATGTGTCACATGCATTATCTGATCCTAACTAGGTGAACGCCACGCATGAGGAGTTGGAGAACTTTGAGAGAAACCATGTCTGCGATTTAGTTGAACCTCCACCAAACTGTCGCCCTATAGGTACCAAGTGGGTTTTTAAAAACAAACAGGGTGATAATGGGATGGTTGTGAGGAACAAAGCGAGATTGGTAGCCCAGGGTTTCTGTCAGAAGGAGGGGATAGATTATGTGGAGACCTTTGCCCCTGTAGCTCGTTTGGAAGCCATTAGGATTTTGCTTGCCTTTGCGGCCTCTAAAGGCTTCAAACTGCAGCAAATGGATGTCAAGTCTGCTTTTCTGAATGAGTTCATAGAGGAGGAAGTATATGTGAGACAACCTTTTCATAGAGGAGGAAGTATATGTGGGACAACCTCCTGGCTTTGAGAGTGCTAGATTTCTAGACCGGGTGTATAAGTTAAGGAAAGCCCTTTATGGTCTGAAACAAGCTCCTAGAGCTTGGTATGCTAGGTTGAAGAGTTTCCTGCTCAAGTCTGGGTTTGTGATGGATTCAGTAGACAAGACCATGTTTTTGTTGAGTCGTGGCGGTGACACCCTAATAGTTCAGATATATGTTGATGACATAATCTTTGGTGGTTCATCTCGTGCTTTGGTGTCTAGTTTTGCTGAACAGATGAGTAGGGAATTTGAAATGAGTCTAATGGATTTGCTTGTCACACTGATCTAGTTTGAGACTGCTTGTTATTGCACTTTGACATGAACTTGGATTAGGCTGTATATGACCAAAACCTTGTCTTAAGCTTCTGATGGTTCTTTGAGCCTAGGCTTGGCATTGGTTGGTAAGAAGTGGCAAAAGAAAAGTAAATAACCCCTAGCACAAAAAGAACTTGCTTATGAATATAAATGTTCAAATCTAAAATTTGCAAGTCTCTAAAATACTTATGGCTAGTTGTATATGCTTTGGTTGAGAGTAGCACACCTTGTAGGCATTGCTTGCATCTTGTCGTTCATACCTATCTTACTAGGAGCTATTCATGTTGGTGATGCTTTCTCTTAAAAACTCCCTGAAAAATAAGCTTGCTCTTGATATGTGTAAGATAGATTTATTTGAGCTTGTTATATGCTTCCTTCCCCTCACTTACTCTGTATGCTAGAACTTGTGATTACTAGCTTTACATCCCTTCTGAGCTCTTTCAGTTACACTCCTTGCATTTCATGGCATTTTTTGAGGGGGGGTTGCTTAATTTAGGGGGAGTCCTAGGAACCCTTGATGTGTCCATTGTCTACAAGGGGGAGAGATTTTGGAGTACTGGACATAGGGGGAGGACTTCGGGAGAGATTTAGTTGGGGGAGAGCTTTGCACTCACATTGCATTTGTGAGGATGCATTTAAGGGGGAGTTGAGCTTTTAGCATGCTCTTTACATCGGTGCGTTGAGCCTTTTGCCTCTGTCTTGAGGAGCCGATGCTTTGCTTTCTTTTTGTTTCAAGCTGCCTTGTGTTTTGCCTTTGTTTGGTTTTGGGCAGCTTGAGCATTTCTTTTATTTTCCTTTCTTTTTCAGTTTTACGCTTTTCTCTTGTCTTTGCTCTATTTCAGGTTACAGGTTGAAGGTGTTTACAATGCATTCATCAAGGGGGAGATTGAGAGCCAATGGACCGGCCTCATTGCCCTCCTGGTGTGATAAGTGATTGTCAATGAGCTCAAGTCCTCCGATGGACTGGAGGCCCTCCGATGGACTGGAGGTAGAGGATGATGAAGACCTTGATGGACTGAGGCAAAAGCCCTCCAATGGACCGGAGGCAATGCTCGGCGTCGGTCGGCCATGGGAGCTCGGTACACGGAGGGGCGGTTCGGCAACGGTGGTGTAAGCCCTCCGATGGACCGCGAGGCGACTCCGATGGATTGGAGAAGCCGGGTGCCACCGTGGTGCTCTAACCCGAGTGCATGGCGCGAAGACGTGCGAGAGAGGCTTTGGCGGCTTCGGCTCAAAACCGCCACCCAAGTCCAAATGACATGGTGGGTTGGGCTCCGACTCGCTAAGATAGAAGATTGGGCCAAGACCCGGCCCAGGAAGGCCGCAGAATAAAGTTTTCCGGTTTCTGACTTCAAAACCGGGGGAAGCTTCCGGACTACTGGCTACGTGGTGTACATCCAAGCGAGGCGTGAAGAAGAAGAAGATCAAAGTGTCATCGTAGTCGTCCAATTGTATCTTTTTCATTTCAGCCCCTTTCGGGCATTCTAGAGTAAGGGTCTTAGTGTTAATTGCTGTCGTTAGGCCAGTGCTATAAATACCTAAGTGGCTGGTCATTTAGGTGACTCTCCAACTATTAGAAAACCCTAGGCTTAGTTTCTATCCAGCCATATGCCATAGAGAGAAAGAAGAGCATTAGGGTTAGGATGTGAGTCCCTAGCTAGTATTCTTCACATCAAGAGGAGGGATGAAGGGTAGTAGGCTGTAGAAATTTTGTATGAACTCAATTTCATGATTAATCCAGCAATATTCGTTTGAAATTGAAGAGCTTGTGCTCAGCCCCTTCCTCTTCTCCCTTTCTAGTTTGGGTTTTGGGTGAATTCTCAAGGCTTTTGGTGCTTTGCTTTGCCTTCGAGTTTTCCCCACTTCTTTTGGTGTTTTGGACTTGCAAGGATGTGGAGATTATGACCTAGTTCATCTCAAACCTGCAGGTTTGCCATGAGCAAGTCAAATTTGAGTTTTCACTTTTCTTGCCCAAAGCTTGCCTCTTCACGAGATCTGAAATTCCCGCTCATTCCTTGATCTTTTTCCATGGATCTTTTGGGAATAGCTTTGGAATAGTGCTTAGATAGCCTGTGTCAATTTTTGTGAAGTTTGGACAAGATTTGGTCAGGTTTAGGGTTTGGAAGGCTCAAGTTCCAGCCTTCTACCGAACAGACCGGCGCTGTCACCGGACAATCCGGCTCCACTGGACGGTCTGGCGCAGGCCACCAGATTCCTGCCTCGGTTCTTACCGACCTGTCCGGCCCTATCACTGGACTATCCGGTTCCACCGGGTAGTCCGGCGCAGGCCACCGGACAGTCCGGCAGAAGCCTGCGAGGTGGCTGTGTGCTCTTTTCATTGGAGGTTTCTCTATCCGGCTTTTTGCTTCGACCTTGCTTTTAGTGTCCCTTGTTGCTGCCCATACTCTTATCTTGCTGTGATCCAGTAAAGAAGCATTTTGGTGCATTGAGTGGCGGACAAGACGCTATTGCGTGAGTTGTTGTTTCGCTTGACATGCGATCTTGTGATCGTTGAGTCTTGTGCTTCCGCTCGCTTGGTGTGTACCCGTTCAGTGGGCGACACCAAGTGCTACTAGACACGTTTCCTTTCAGTGGACGGTGTCTAGCGTTTGTTGTGTGAAGTGTCTGTCAGTTTGCACTGGGGGTTCATGAGTTTGAGTTTTTAAGTGCTCCTATACACCCCCCTCTAGTCGCACGTCTCGGTCCTACATCCGATACCGCCACCGAACAGTATTATACCATCCGATGGGTGATAAAGCACAGGGACTCTAGACAACAAAGCTCTTAGTTTACATTGTATGACGGCGGTGTCAGACTGTCCGACGGCTGAGAAACACAGGCCAACCGACAAGACTTGGCGTGCAAATTTTGTTGCCACCGGACAGTCTGGTGGTATATAAAAATTGGTTTTTCAGCGCAGTTTTGAAATGAAGTTTGGCAGATTTTTTTTTTTGAGGGTTTTTCTTTTGATCAATACGACAGAGGTGGGTGTGTTTTAGCATGTTTAAGTATGCTTGAGCTTTAGGACTTAGATGCACTCGAAAGGAAGAACACTTTTGAAGTGAAGTGTGTGAAGCTACTCACCTCAACCCCTCTTGATAGTACGACCCATCTAAAACTAGCAAATAAACTCCTAAGTGCCCTTCTTTGACTTTATGGCACTTAGGGCTGATTAAGCTTGATCTTCGAGCTAGAAATCCACATCAATGGCCGTCCATCATGAAAATTCATCGAATTGAATGGAGGGGTCTCTTTAGTCAACCAATTAGCGCGCTCTCTCTCTCTATATATATATGTATATGTATATATATGTATATATATATATAACCTTCATGTCATGAACTCATTAGTAACAAGATTTAAGTTGTCATTAATCACCAAAACCTCTACCTCTTAGGGTCATGTTTCTCACAGTGCATACAGCAGATGATAGACAAACCAAATGCACATTTAGTCAATTTAGATGAGGGGAAGCTTAA
Source organism: Paspalum notatum (assembly GCA_022530915.1). Classification (NCBI taxonomy): domain Eukaryota; kingdom Viridiplantae; phylum Streptophyta; class Magnoliopsida; order Poales; family Poaceae; genus Paspalum; species Paspalum notatum. Next base: position 16,733,848 of record CM039688.1, read on the forward strand.
ACTATATTATGCACAAATGTAGCTCTAAATAATTAAAATGTATACCAAGGAAGGTGTTACCAAATTGAAGCCCATTTTCCTTTAACTTCATGCGTATCTCCAGGGACTTGGATGAGACTACACATATGATAAACTCGAAAACATTAGTAGTCTCAAAGAACACAAACCATAGGATAAGCTCCCCCCTCAAAGTGTGCATACAAGCTTTGAATTGCTTGTGGGAGACATATACTAAACATTCAAGTCCAAATGAGGAGCTCACCCTATTATTTGGACCTAAACTAAAAAACCATGTAGGTTGCTCATGGGTTAGAGTGAGACATAAGCAACCTTGTAAGGAAAATGGGCCCTAAGCCTTGTGCTTAGTTCCCATATGTAGTTTTGGTGGTTGAATTGACAACAACTGCCATGGGACTAATATCTGTGTACAAGTATTTTTGTCTAAAGTCCCAGGGTGTAAATGGTGGACTTGGGGTACAAACACCTCAAAGGAGGATCTAAAAGACATAAGAGAAGACCCACGCCGCCATCAAGTTACAAGATAGGGTCCTGACTCGGCGGTCCCGCTGGCTGGTCAGCGGGTCGATTTTTTGGCTCAAGAAAAGAAGAAAATGCATGCACTAGACAGTCCGGTGGTGCAGCACCGGACTGTCCGGTGCCTACAAGTAGCCGACCCTAGAGCTGAAGAACCAGTGCAAAATTCCATGCACCGGACAGTCCAATGGCTCACCACCGGACAGTCAGGTGGCTCACCACCAGACGATATAGGCTGAGAAGCATAAGGCGGAGTCCGGCGCTGGATCCACCGCCGAACAGTCCGGTGGCTCACCACCGGACAGTCCGGTGGTACCACCAGACGTTATAGACCAAGGACAATTCAAGTTGAAGACCCGGCGCTACAATGCACCGGACAGTCCGGTGGCTTCAACGGTCACATTGTCAAAGCAACGGTCGACTCGAAGAAGGGGCAAATTACACGCACCGGACAGTCCGGTGGGTATGCAGAAAAGTGGAAAATGCCTCTAACGGCTAGTTTTGGAGGTGAGGCCTATATATACCCCCTTGGCCGGCCTCCCCATTGTGGTTGGAGTATATTGAGCTAGCACAAGTGTTGATACACATTCTTCATGCCCATTTGAAGTATAGCAACACCATTTGAGAGCCCAACCACCACAAGAGTAAAACTAGACACATCCGGCATAACTAGTGCCACTACTAGAAAAAAGACTTGTAGTGACGTTTTATTTATGTGATAGACATGTTTGATTTCGTATTTACATCAATTTTGGCATGTTTTCGAAAGTGTGTCAGGAGCGTCTTCGCAAGCACCGTGTCAGAGCTCATAGAGATAGATTATAAAGTGTATCTATAGTTGATAAAGAGATATTCCATTGAAACGTTATATGCATGTCTATGCATTTTGATACATATTTATAATACATTTATACGACATGTCTATAGACATTGTTACATTTTGTAAAAGCACTCGTGTTTAAAAATAGTAAAAACTACTTATTGCTACTAGGTAGGCTTTTTTATGCAATTACAATCGCCAAGAATCGAACCCACGACCTCATGCCTCACATGATGCCTCCTTACCATTAGACTACAATATCACATATGAGTATTTAAGTGATGTACTCTTTTTTGTATTTACCATTAATGAATTTTAACTTTTCAATATCGTGTCAAATAACATTTTTGTGTGTGTTGACGGTTGTAATCTCACGATATCTACCGTCAATTACCAACCAAATAGAGCTATGCAAGTGAATAAATATGGACTAACCCCTCTACTAATGAGTTCCACAAGTTTTGTATGAATATTTGGATGCAGGTACCAAAATGCACATAAAATAGCTGAAAACATGTCAAGGATCAAAAGATGGAAACCACTGGCCAGGGTGGCCAGGTCAGCCGACCCACTCCCTGGTTGGCCTACCAGGGCCAGGCCAGACCTGATGCAGCCAGGTCGGCCGACCAGAGGGCTGGCCGCCCGACCCACTGACAGGGTCGGCTGACCCGTGGACAGGCCGCCCAACCTTCCAAGTGGGCCACTTGCCACTTCATTGATCCACATCATGAAGAAAACACAAGTGCACTCAAATCCAACCGCAAGACCAAGCATCCAATGTATCCAAAGGCCGAAAATGCACCAAGTCACGGATCCACAACGTCAACAATCCGAGGAAAGAGCAAAATGGCCAATGCAAGGCTGACACGTGGTCGCCCGACCTCCTACAAGGTTGGCCGACCTACCCTCGGAGGCATTTTACACGTGCAACAACCGTCCTAACCGCCAACCGCCATGGGGACGCAAGATCAAGCCGTTGGAGTGCAAAGGCGGTGGATCGGGTGGTCGCCCGACCTCGGAGTAGGTCGGCCGACCTCCCCAAAGGTCGGCCGACCACCGACTTCGGCCTCCCACCGACCTAAGCCTCCTACAAGTACCCCCCCTCTCATATGGGACTATAAATAGGCCTGTAAAGCTCATTTGTAAAGGTGTGGAGAAGTTGAGAGCCATATTCTACCTTAGAGAGTGTCTTTTTCCACATCTTAGTAGTTAGGATAGTCCTGAGAGTTAGAGTGAGTCGAGCTTTGCCTCGGAGTTCTCGGAGATTCTTCTGAGTCTGCGGTAACAGCTCTTGTATCTTTTGTACTCGTATCTTCAATATAATTCAGTTATATTTTACTTTACTTCTATCTCTTGCAAGTGTGGTATACCCTTTATTTTGCATACTTGCTAGGCTTAGACTTGTGGTTATCTTAGTTGGTCAAGTCCAGTTATTCTTGCCGTTGCTATAATTCAACCTGTATGCTAGGCTCTGGTTAGGTCCTCTCCTCTGATCAAGGATGATCTATTGTTACTCAAGCTTTGTTTGAGTACGTTTATAGCGTGCCAGCCTATCCACGCAGATTTGCTTGGTAGCCCCACTCGGTGACAGCGTGTGGTGTTCCTGTGTAGTCTAGGCTCGTTCGTTCGGTAGGCCCGTAGGCGTTAGCCGGGTCTCGTTCGGTGGTCTACTATCTACCCCCTGACCCCTCGATGCGCCGGAATTTCGCTCTACGCGAGACCCTGACTCGCTACTTTAGTTTTTTAGTTAACCACGACATAGTCTTTGCAGCCGAATAGAATAGAGTCTGGGAACTTTATCTCACTCGTTGTCCTCCTAGGCAACTATACCTTTCTACGTGTATCTTAGGTAGTTTAATTTACTTCTTTCCACCATACACCTATCCGTTTACCAGACTTACCCCTGTCTAGTGACTAGCTGATATATTTATTTAAGTACGGATCATTTGATTTGAGTTTATTCAATTATACTCTCTCGCCTGCCGCTTCCCTGTGGATAAAAATACGATACTCGGAATACTCTGGGTGAAAAGTTACAGCGGTCTCCGTGCGCTCGCGGAGTAAAATCTTTTAAGGCTAAGAGACGCCAACAGTGTGCCTATAAGCACTCTTGTCTAATACGGTTTATAGTGCATCTCCATTCTATTGACGGTTAAAAGCGTGTCTAAATTCGTGTTATATTAAGATGTTTTTAAGTTGTATCTAAAAGCATATTTACATGCATATGCATGTTTGATTGACATGTTTGATATCGTCTCTAGATGCTATTGATGGTTTATAGTGTGGCTAACTACGTGTCATATTGAGATGTTTTAAATAACATGACAACAAGTGTCACTTCATATCTTTCAACACTCTAACCGTGTCTAACATCGTGTCAATTTAAGACGTTCTGAAAAACGTGTCAAAAGGCATCTTTACAGCTTTTGTGCAGTGACGCTTTAGCCAACGTTGCTACCAAAACATATCTACAAGGCCATTTTCTTGTAGTGTGCTTAGTGTATCTTTGCTTAGACCACCTTGTCTATTCTCCATGCTTGCGTGCACGTCCTTGGTGTATCAAGTGCGGTTTTAAGTCTTGCGAGACCCTCCGGAGTGTGGACTAGCCGCCACCATCTTGTGAGAGGGAGGAAGGCCCTCGGGACGTTGCCCAAAAGCTTCCCCTAGTGGAGATGGCGGGGTAGCTCCGCGAGAAGGACTCGGAAGACCCCAACGGTCGTATCCATCCTCTACCCTTGCATGGGCGAGGCCGTAGCCCGTGGAGGACTACGCGAGAGATAGGCTCGGGTGGGTGTGTACCGAGGATATCCGGAGACCCGACTGTGGTTGCTTGGTTTCCGAGGAAGTCACTTTGCCATCCTCCACCCTTGCGTGGGCGAGGCCGCACTCTTTTGAGGATTGTGCGAGAGCAAAGCCCTTTGTGGAGCGCCAACGAGGACGTAGGGGGTAGAGGCCTGTTGGCCTCCCCGAACCTCGGGAAAAATATCGCCATGTCTTCTTCGTGTGCTATCACCATCGTCAACGGGAGTTTGCATTCTCTATCCCATCCTTTAGCTTTCGTATTTATATTCTTGCAATTGTGTGCTTACTTTCCTAGATTAGCTTGATAAGTTAGTTTCTAGGTAGAACTAGGTTGCAAGACTTGGCCATGGTAGTAGTAGCAACACTTAGCAAAATCTTAGTGCACATAGCTAGATTTACTTGCATAGGTTTTGCTTAGTAGTTGTAGTTTTTAGTGAGCCTTATTTTTAGAAATCCTAATTCATCACCCCTCTTAGGCGTCGGTCCTACCTTCAAACCTACCATAAGATAGTCGAGGCATGCATTACTTGAATTTAAATATGCTCATGCAAATCTAGGCAAGTAAGGCAACTAGATGCAAAGGAAATACCAAAGGAAAACAACCCTAGTTACCACACACATGGAGGACTTAGGTATGAGATGAATTTCTTCACTCACTGTCTCTATTGTCCGGTGTAACCACCGGGCCGTCGGGTGGTGGGACCTCCAGACTGTCCGGTGCGTGTAAAACCGCACTGGGTCTTGAGTCTTCAATTTCGGTCTTTTCTTCTCTCCGGATCATTCAACGGGGCTTCTTCGGGCCTTCTAGTTGCCCGAAAAATCGGCCCGCTGACCGGATAGCGGGACCACCGAGTCAGAGCTCTAGCTTGCAACTTGATGGTGGCTTGGGTCTTTTCTTGTGTCTTTTAAATCCTTCTTTGAGGTGTTTGTACCCCAAGTTCACCTTTTGCAGCCTGAGACTTAGCCACAAAATCACTTGTACAAATATTAGTCCCTTGGCACGTGTTGTCACTTCAACCACCAAGATCACATTAGGGAACTAAGCACAAGTCTTAGGGCCCATTTTCCTTACACATATGATGCGACATAGAGAAATAATATGGAAGAAAAAGTAACTTATTCAAATATGTTCTAGAAAGAAAGTTACTTATTAATAATTTTGTGATGATTCCATACATGAAATGTGAATTTTGAAATAAAAATAAAATTTGCTTGAAAAAGTAACATTCTATACGAAAAATTAAATATAGAAAAACTAATATTCAATATGTAAAATGTAATTTTTGTAATATGTAAAAATTAAATATAGATAAAGTAATATTCAATATGTAAAACGTAACTTTTACTGTGTAAAAAGTAATATTTGATTGTAAAAAGGAACAATTTAAAAAAGAATTTAACTCTATAATAAAAAAAGTAATATATTATGATATAAAAAATAAGTTCTCTGTACTTATAGAAATAGAGGAAAGAGAAAGTAGCTTGTTTAAATGTACGTTACTGTAGGACCGAGACGTGCGACTAGAGGGGGTGAATAGAATCACTTGAAAATCAAACTCAAACCCTCTTGTGCAAATTGACACACAACCCACAACAACCGCTAGACACCGTCCACTGAAAGGAAACGTGTCTAGCAAGCACTTGGTGTTGCCAACTGAAAGGGAACACACCAAGGAATTGGAAGCACAAGACTCAACAATCACAAGATCGCAAGTCAAACGAAACAACGCCACTCGCAAGGGAGGTTCCCACATAGCCACTCCGCACCTAAATGCGTCTCACTAATGGATAGCGAGCGAAGAGTATGGGCTAGAGGTAAGAAACACTCAAGCGAGGATGACACGAAAACTCCAACAAAAAGCAGGCTGCCCAGATCTATAGGACTGTCTGGTAGAGGCTATAGGACAGTCCAGTAGATACCGGACTATCCGGTGACAAAGTCCGGTGCCATCGGACTGTCCGGTAGACTCTATAGGATAGTCCGCTAGAGGCTAGGACAAGGGCCTACGCCAGAGAGTCCGGTGCACGCCGTCGGACTGTTCGGTAGGATATCAGAGAGTCCGGTGGTTGCACCGGATAATCCGGTAGAACCCTGGAACTTGAGTTTCCATACCTAAAACTTGACTAAACCCTGTCCAATCTTCACAAAATTTGACACAGGCTATCTGAGCACTATTCCTAAGCTATTCCCAAAAGATCCATGGAAAAAAGATCAATGGATTAGCGGGAATTTCAGATCTCGTGAAGAGGCAACCTTTGGGCAAGAAAAGGGAAAACTCAAGATCTGCTTGCTCATGGCAATCCAGCAGGATTGAGATGATCTAAGTCATAATCTCCACATCCTTGCAAGCCCAAAACACTAAAAGAAGAGGGGAAAACTCCTAGGCAAAGAAAAACACCAAAAGCCTTTGAGAAATCACCCAAAAACCAAACTAGAAAAGGGAAAGGGAGAGGGCTGTACACAAGCACTCAAATTTCAGAGGAATATTGTTGGATTAAATCACGAAATCAAGTGTGTACAAGGTCTCCTACAGCCTACCACCCTTCATCCTTCCTCTTGATGTGAAAAGCACTAGCTAGGGGACACAAATCCTAGCCTAAAGCTCTCCTTTCTCTCTTAAGCACTTGGCTATATGGAAACTACGCCTAGAGTTTTCTAATGGTGGAAGAGTCACCTAAATAACCAGCCACTTAGGTATATATAGCCCAGGCCTAACGACACCATTTAACACTAAGACCCCTACTCTAGAAAGCCCGGAAGGGGTTGAAATGAAAATGATACAATCGGACGACTACGATGACGCTTTGATTTTCTTCTTCTCCATGCCTCGTTTGGATATACGCCACGTAGCCAGTAGTCCGGAAACTTTTCTCGGTTTTGAAGTCAGAAACCGGGAAACTTTATTCTGCGGGCTTTCTAGGCTGGGTCTTGGCCCAATTTTCTATCTTGGCGAGTCAGAGCCTAACCCACCAAGTCATTTGAATTTGGGTGGCGGTTTTGAGCCGAAGCTGCCAAAGCCTCCCTCGCACGCCTTCGCGCCATGCACTCGGGTTGGAGCACCACGGTGGCACCCAGCTTCTCCAGTCCATCGGAGTCGCCTCACGGTCCATCGGAGGGCTTACACCACCATTGCCGATCTGCTCCTCCGTGTACCGAGCTTCCATGGCCGACCGACGCCGAGCTTTGCCTCTGATCCATTGGAGGGCTTTTGACTCAGTCCATCGAGATTTTCATCATCTACCTCCAGTCCATCGGAGGGCCTCCAGCCCATCGGAGGACTTGTACCATTGACAATCACTCATCACACCAGGAGAGCAATGAGGCCGGTCCATTGGCTCTCAATTACAAACGAAGTAACATATTAATAAATTTTGTAACATTGGAAGTAAACATTGGATACATGAAAAGTAATTTTTTAAATAAAGAATGATTTTTTTCGTAAAAAGTAACTCGTTGTCCGAAAAGTAACACTTGATGTTTAAAATGTATTTTTTAAAAATTAATATTCGATACGTAAAAGGTAACATTCATATAAAAATAATTCCCCATATAAAAAGTATCTTTTATTTCGTAAAAGTAACTTTTGTCACATTTATTTAAATCATTATAACATAGTCAACTGGGATATTATTCGAAGTTCTCGTTGAAACAAACAAAGTAGTGGAATCGGATTTTAATTTGGATGTTTGGTCGTAAAATTGCGGATTTTTAAGAGATGAAAAGTGTTTTCATGTGCTTGCGTCACCATGCATGGGGTGGAAACGTCATGCACTGTGTGCAGAAAAAGTAATCTTTCGTTTGATGATGGAATCTCCTGTTTAATCGCCTCAATCCAACAATATATGCAGTACGTGACGTAAAAATCTGTATGTAAAAACTTATGTGAACGTGTACAGTATACCCACCGGCCTGAATTTGTACTGCTAAATTTTTCATTCTTATGTGAACGTGAACCTTGTTGCATCGTGTACAGTACAGGTCTGCATGCATGGATGTAGGAATGTATGATCTTGTTGAAAATGAATCTGAAAATCCTGATGTATATGTTTGTACTGGTCAGTGGTCTGATCCTAAAAAAGAGAGTTTATTTTGTTCCTAGCCATGTTTAATTTACTCGTTAGAAAATTTCATTGCGACAGACTTTTACGAATCAAATGTTACCTAGACAGCTTACTACAAAAGCCTTTTATGACTTATATATTTGGACCGTGCTAACGCCTGCGTGCACGGGATTTGGGGCTCCCGCGCGTGCACCCTCTCCACCCTCCCCTTCCCGTCACGTGTCCTGTCAGCATCCCCGCCTCCCATCCACGCACTTTTTCCTGCACGAGTCCCGGAACGTAGTTGCATAGGCTCTTTTGAGATTGATCATAAACATAAAAACCGATTTCTTACTGCGCTTCATGACCCAAAATATTATGTGTCCCAAACAAAAATAAAACAGAATCCTCCGATCCAAAAAAATGCATATGTCCCACTGAAAAAAGCATATCGTCACTAGTTGAAATGCTTGAAAGTTTTAAAAAACTGCCTACCTGTGACAAATAAAAATACATTCACTAAGGCGAATGTGAAAAGCAGAAGGTAGATCATACCACAAATAATAGCAACACACACAGTATCATGAAAATGCTTGCAACAACAAATAATGCTTGCAATGAATACCTAAAATGCTTGACAGGCATCACTAAAATGCTTAACAGGCATCACTGCTCCCCTCCATGGCCGTGCCGGAGATCTTCTCCAGGTGGACGGTCTCCACTCCATAGCCGTTGCCAGTGGGTGGCACCGGATCCGGTCGTGTTAGAGTTAATCTTGATTAGGGTTGGTGTTTTAGAATTAAGTGTGTGCGTTAATTAGAGTCAGTGAGTGATGACCGGCCAAGTTGTGTGGCCCGGTATGTGTGGGTGAGTGCATGGTGAGTTAGTGTGTGAGTGCAGCAATGTGTTGTGCGGTGTACGCACAAGTGTACGTGTGCTCACGTAGTTGGATTCTGATACTGCTGCTATCACGTGGACGGCGCCGGTGAGAAGAAGAGCAGGCGAGGTCAGCCGGGTCTTTCGGATCGAGGAGCTGCGTCGTGTGTAGGACCGAGACGTGCGACTAGAGGGGGGATGAATAGGAGCACTTGAAAAACTCAAACTAAAAAAACTCAAACCCCCAAAGTGCGATCTCACGAAAACACACACACCCGATACCGTCCACTAAACAGATACGTATCGGGTGGAAAGCGGAAGCACTCGAATTAACGCCCAAAGAAAAGGACGTAAGACGAGCAACCAAACTACACCTAAAAGAGCAATCACGCTACACCCAGACAAACACACACAACACCTAAAACTACACCTCTCTAATTTGCAGAGTTACGTAGCATAGACAAGCTATTAACCCTAGGACACATTGAGAAACACTAAACTGAAAACACTAAAGCAACATCAGAGCAAGCAAGAACAACAAGGCACAAACAAAAAAGACAAGCTACAAAGCTTGCAAGTGTCACACACTAGCCACTCAACACACCGGAGCGTGCCTCACTTAGAAAAGTGAGTAAAGAGTATGGGCATGAAGTGGTTGACACCAAACAAGTTGGAAGCAAACACCAACACTCCAAAGACCAAAGAAACCAAGAAAAACAAACCCCAAAGCAAGCGGAGCAAAGAACACGTGAAAACAGCCCCAAAAAGACTAGACCGGACAGTCCTCTCTCCACCAAAAGACCTGACCGGACAAACACAAAGAAGGATACAGAAACAGCCCAAAAACCCTTCAGACCGGACTGTCCGTGGTCTATAGACCGGACAGTCTGAAGTCCCTACTTCGGACAAACCTAAGGACAATTAATTTGTCCTGTCAGTTCTCCGAAAAACTGCGCAGAAAAACAGCCCGACACTCCATCGAAAAATCGATCGAAACAGGGTCAAATCTCAACGAAACTTCACGAAAATTTGCATGGATAATCCTAAGGACCTTCCCTAGCAAATACCAAAAGATCAGCTCGAAAAGATCAAGGGATGCACGGAAATTGCAAATCTCGTGAGGTAGGTGAGTTGACTCCGAAAAACCGAAAAATGGGAAGAACGGCCCTTGCTCGTGGTTCAATGATTCTAGCACTTGGCTAGTGAGATTCACCACATCATAGCAAGGCAAAATACCAGCAAAAGAAAGATCCCAACCTTGGACAAACCGAAACACACCAAAATCCAAGAATTGGAACCAAAAACGAACTAGAACGGGGAGGGGAAAGAGAAGGACGAAAATTGCTACTCACTCCATGGAATTTCTCAACAAGGAACCTTGGATTAAACATGAAATTCAGGTTACACAAGTTCCCTAGAGCCTACCTCCCATCATCCTCCCACTAATGACAAGATTAGACTAAACTAGGCACTCATCTCCTAGCTAATCACCTCTATTTCTTCTCTTTGGACCTTGGCTGCTAGGGTTAGGAAATCCTAGGGTTTGTGGCTGCCAAGATAAGCTCCAAGGGAGCCTCTCAAGTCTATTTATACCCTAGGCCCTAAACGACACAATTACATTAAGACCCCTAATCTAAAAATGCCCGGAGGGGGCCAAACCGAAAAGATACAATCGGACGACTACGATGACGGCTTGATCTTCTTCTTCTCCACGCCTCACTTGGATGTGCGCCACGTAGCCAGTAGTCCGGAAGCTTCCCCCGGTTTTGAAGTCAGAAACCGGGAAACTTTATTCTGCGGGCTTCCTGGGCCGGGTCTTGGCCCAATCTTCAATCTTGGCGAGTCGGAGCCCAACCCACCAAGTCATCTGAACTTGGGTGGCGGTTTTGAGCCGAAGCCGCCAAAGCCTCCCTCGCACGCCTTCGCGCCATGCACTCGGGTTGGAGCACCATGGTGGCACCCGGCTTCTCCAGTCCATCGGAGTTGCCTCGCGGTCCATCGGAGGGCTTACACCACCGTTGCCGAACCGCCTCTCCGTGTACCGAGCTTCCATGACCGATCGACGCCGAGCATTGCCTCCGGTCCATTGGAGGACTTTTGCCTCAGTCCATCGAAGTCTTCGTCATCCTCTACCTCCAGTCCATCGGAGGGCCTCCAGTCCATCGGAGGGCTTGAGCTCGTTGACAATCACTCATCACACCAGGAGAGCAATGAGGCCGGTCCATTGGCTCTCATCGTGGAGGTGGAGCTGCATGATGGCCGAGCTTATCCGTGCTTTGCATGCAGATGCGGTTAGTTTTGTGCAGTTCTTGCGGCCTGAAGACGTGTGAACGTGCATACGTGAAGTGGTGGGCTGCGTGCTGGTTGTGCAGATCGTGCAGCCAATTAGTGCGTGTGTGCCAGTGTTAAATACCGGGGTGTGTGCCGGTGTTGAGAGTAGAGTGAGCTGTGTTTATTGTGTGCAAGTGCTAGTGCGTGCATCAAGGGAGTTCTGTGTACTAGTTCTAGTAGTGCTTAGTGCTAGTGTGTACTGTGCTCTTTTGTCCTAAGAGGAATACAAGTGTGAGAGAAGGTGCTGGTGTGCAATGCCACAAAACCAACCGTGTCTTGCGTGTGTGAGAGAGCAGCGATAGTGAGAGGCTGGGACAACAAGTGGTATCAGAGCCAAGGCGAGAGGGTGCTGTGATGGCCGGCGATGATGCGTACACGCCACCAGGGAAGCTCGGCAAGGGAGGCGACGACAACAACAAGGAGTCCACCTCTGGCAGCGAGGTGGTGCAAGTGAAGGAGGCGGGCGTGATGCTGCGTTACCCCATGCTCGAAGAGAACAACTACGGCGCGTGGGCGGTGAAGATGGAGATCTTCATGGGTGCCCAAGGTGTGTGGGCGCCCGTGGAGAAGGAAGCGGTGGATCCCTGGCTGGACAAGATGGCTCTCGCCGCCATTGTCCAAGCTATCCCGAAGTCAGTGATGATGGCGACGTCTGAGCACAAGACTACGAAGAAGCTGTGGGATGCCCTCAAAGAGATGCACATTGGTGAAGAGCGTGTCATGAAGGCCCGAGTACAAACTCTCAGGAGGGAGCATGATGGCATGTACACGGGTGATGCTGAAAAATTTAGTGAATTTGCTGTGAAGGTGACTAGTGTCGTGAACGAGATTCTCAATCTCGGCACGAAAATGGAGAATGTGACTGTGGTGGAGAAGCTACTGCGATCCGTCACCAACAGGTTCCAACCCATTGTGAGCACCATCGAGCAATGGGAGAATCTGGAGACGATGTCTGTGGCGGAAGTGGTGGGGCACCTACGGGCGTTCGAGGAGTCCTTGAAGCCATGACGCCGCGAGAGGGAAGAGGAGAAGCTGTTGATGGCAGCGCGTGATGAGCGGCGTCTCACTCGTGCTGAGTGGGCGGCCATTGCTGCTGAAGAGAAGCGCAACAGCCATGGCTCCGGCGACAATGGCAACAAAGCTGGTGACAAGAAGAAGTACCGTGGCAGGTTCGATAAGTCCAAGATCGACTGCCGCAACTGTGGTGAGTATGGTCATTTTGCAGATGAGTGTGAAAAGCCAAAGAAGATGACCAAGGGAATAGCACAGCTCACCATCACGGGCGCCAATGACGAGCCTGCGCTCCTGTGATGTCGTGTGGAGGTGCAAGAATAAAGGAGATCAAGATTAGGGGGTGATTGTTAGAGTTAATCTTGATTAGAGTTAGTGTTTTAGAATTAAGTGTGTGCGTTAATTAGAGTCAGTGAGTGATGACCGGCCAAGTTGTGTGGCCCGGTATGTGTGAGTGAGTGCATGGTGAGTTAGTGTGTGAGTGCAGCAACGTGTTGTGCGGTGTGGGCACAAGTGTACGTGTGCTCACGTAGTTGGATTCTGATACTGCTGATGTCACGTGGACGGCACCGGTGAGAAGAAGAGCAGACGAGGTCAGCCGGGTCTTTCGGATCGAGGAGCTGCGTCGTGGAGGTGGAGCTGCATGATGGCCGAGCTTATCCGTGCTTTGCATGCAGATGCTGTTAGTTTTGTGCAGTTCTTGCGGCCTGAAGACGTGTGAACGTGCATACGTGAAGTGGTGGGCTGCGTGCTGGTTGTGCAGATCGTGCAGCCAATTAGTGCGTGTGTGCCAGTGTTAAATACCGGGGTGTGTGCCGGTGTTGAGAGTAGAGTGAGCTGTGTTTATTGTGTGCAAGTGCTAGTGCGTGCGTCAAGGGAGTTCTGTGTACTAGTGCTAGTAGTGCTGAGTGCTAGTGTGTACTGTGCCCTTTTGTGCCAAGAGAAATACAAGTGTGAGAAAAGGTGCTGGTGTGTAGTGCCACAAAACAAACCGTGTCTTGCGTGTGTGAAAGAGTAGTGATAGTGAGAGGCTGGGCCAACAAGTGGTATCAGAGCCAAGGCGAGAGGGTGCTGCGATGGCCGGCGATGATGCGTACACACCACCATGGAAGCGTGGCAAGGGAGGCGACGACAACAACAAGGAGTCCACCTCTGGCGGCGACGTGGTGCAAGTGAAGGAGACGGGGATGACGCTGCGTTACCCCATGCTCGAAGAGAACAACTACGGCGCGTGGGCGGTGAAGATGGAGATCTTCATGGGTGCCCAAGGTGTGTGGGCACCCGTGGAGAAGGAAGCGGTGGCTCCTAGGCTGGACAAGATGGCTCTCGCCGCCATTGTCCAGGCTATCCCGGAGTCGGTGATGATGGCGACATCCGAGCACAAGAGTACGAAGAAGCTGTGGGACACCCTCAAAGAGATGCACGTTGGTGAAGAGCGTGTCGTGAAGGCCCGAGTACAAACTCTCAGCAGGGAGCTTGATGGTATGTACATGGGTGATGCTGAAAAATTTAGTGAATTTGCAGTGAAGGTGACTAGTGTCATGAACGAGATTCGCAATCTCGGCACGAAAATGGAGAATGTGACTGTGGTGGAGAAGCTGCTGCGATCCGTCACCGACAAGTTCCAACCCATTGTGAGCACCATCGAGCAATGGGGGAATCTAGAGACGATGTCTGTGGCGGAAGTGGTGGGGCACCTACGGGCGTTCGAGGAGTCCTTGAAGCCACGACGCCGCGAGAAGGAAGAGGAGAAGCTGTTGATGGCGGCGCGTGACGAGCGGCGTCTCACTCGTCCTGAGTGGGAGGCCATTGCTGCTGAAGAGAAGCGCAACAGCGACGGCTCCGGCGACAACGTCAACAAAGGTGGTGACAAGAAGAAGTACCGTGGCAGGTTCGACAAGTCGAAGATCGACTGCCGCAACTGTGGTGAGTATGGTCATTTTGCAGATGAGTGTGAAAAGCCAAAGAAGATGACCAAGGGAATAGCACAGCTCGCCATCACGGGCGCCGATCACGAGCCTGCGCTCCTGTGATGTCGTGTGGAGGTGCAAGAATAAAGGAGATCAAGATTAGGGGGGTGATTGTTAGAGTTAATCTTGATTAGAGTTGGTGTTTTAGAATTAAGTGTGTGCGTTAATTAGAGTCAGTGAGTGATGACCGGCCAAGTTGTGTGGCCCGGTATGTGTGAGTGAGTGCATGGTGAGTTAGTGTGTGAGTGCAGCAATGTGTTGTGCGGTGTGCGCACAAGTGTACGTGTGCTCACGTAGTTAGATTCTGATACTGCTGATGTCACGTGGACGGTGCCGGTGAGAAGAAGAGCAGACGAGGTCAGCCGGGTCTTTCGGATCGAGGAGCTGCGTCGTGGAGGTGGAGCTGCATCATGGCCGAGCTTATCCGTGCTTTGCATGCAGATGCTGTTAGTTTTGTGCAGTTCTTGCGGCCTGAAGACGTGTGAACGTGCATACGTGAAGTGGTGGGCTGCATGCTGGTTGTGCAGATCGTGCAGCCAATTAGTGCGTGTGTGCCAGTGTTAAATACCGAGGTGTGTGCTGGTGTTGAGAGTAGAGTGAGCTGTGTTTATTGTGTGCAAGTGCTAGTGCGTGCGTCAAGGGAGTTCTGTGTACTAGTGCTAGTAGTGCTGAGTGCTAGTGTGTACTGTGCTCTTTTGTGCCAAGAGAAATACAAGTGTGAGAGAAGGTGCTGGTGTGCAGTGCCACAAAACCAACCGTGTCTTGCGTGTGTGAGAGAGTAGTGATAGTGAGAGGTTGGGCCAACAAGTGGTATCAGAGCCAAGGCGAGAGGGTGCTTCGATGGCCGGCGATGATGCGTACACGCCACCAGGGAAGCGCGGCAAGGAAGGCAACGACAACAACAAGGAGTCCACCTCTGGCGGCGACGTGGTGCAAGTGAAGGAGGCGGGGGTGACGCTGCGTTACCCCATGCTCGAAGAGAACAACTACGGCGCGTGGGCGGTGAAGATGGAGATCTTCATGGGTGCCCAAGGTGTGTGGGTGCCCGTGGAGAAGGAAGCGGTGGATCCCACGGTGGACAAGATGGCTCTCGCCGCCATTGTCCAGGCTATCCCGAAGTCGGCGATGATGGCGACGTCCGAGCACAAGACTACGAAGAAGCTGTGGGACGCCCTCAGGGAGATGCACGTTGGTGAAGAGCGTGTCGTGAAGGCCCGAGTACAAACTCTCAGGAGGGAGCTTGATGGTATGTACATGGGTGATGCTGAAAAATTTAGTGAATTTGCAGTGAAGGTGACTAGTGTCGTGAACGAGATTCGCAATCTCGGCATGAAAATGGAGAATGTGACTGTAGTGGAGAAGCTGCTGCGATCCGTCCCCGACAAGTTCCAACCCATTGTGAGCACCATCGAGCAATGGGGGAATCTAGAGACGATGTCTGTGGCGGAAGTGGTGGGGCGCCTACGGGCGTTCGAGGAGTCCTTGAAGCCACGACGCCGCGAGAGGGAAGAGGAGAAGCTGTTGATGGCGGCGCGTGACAAGCGGCGTCTCACTCGTGCTGAGTGGGAGGCCATTGCTGCTGAAGAAAAGCTCAACAGCGACGGCTCCGGCGACAACGGCAACAAAGGTGGTGACAAGAAGAAGTACCGTGGCAGGTTCGATAAGTCCAAGATCGACTGCCACAACTGTGGTGAGTATGGACATTTTGCAGATGAGTGTGAAAAGCCAAAGAAGATGACCAAGGGAATAGCACAGCTCGCCATCACGGGCGCCGATGACGAGCCTGCGCTCCTGTGATGTCGTGTGGAGGTGCAAGAATAAAGGAGATCAAGATTAGGGAGGTGATTGTTAGAGTTAATCTTGATTAGAGTTGGTGTTTTAGAATTAAGTGTGTGCGTTAAATAGAGTCAGTGAGTGATGACCGGCCAAGTTGTGTGGCCCAGTATGTGTGAGTGAGTGCATGGTGAGTTAGTGTGTGAGTGCAGCAACGTGTTGTGCGGTGTGCGCACAAGTGTACGTGTGCTCACGTAGTTGCATTCTGATACTGCTGCTGTCACGTGGATGGCGCCGGTGAGAAGAAGAGCAGACGAGGCCAGCCGGGTCTTTCGGATCGAGGAGCTCCGTCGTGGAGGTGGAGCTGCATGATGGCCGAGCTTATCCGTGCTTTGCATGCAGATGCTGTTAGTTTTGTGCCGTTCTTGCGGCCGGAAGACGTGTGAACGTGCATACGTGAAGTGGTGGGCTACGTGCTGGTTGTGCAGATCGTGCAGCCAATTAGTGCGTGTGTGCCAGTGTTAAATACCGGGGTGTGTACCGGTGTTGAGAGTAGAGTGAGCTGTGTTTATTGCGTGCAAGTGCTAGTGCGTGCGTCAAGGGAGTTCTGTGTACTAGTGCTAGTAGTGCTGAGTGCTAGTGTGTACTGTGCTCTTTTGTGCCAAGAGAAATACAAGTGTGAGAGAAGGTGTTGGTGTGCAGTGCCACAAAACCAACCGTGTCTTGCGTGTGTGAGAGAGTAGTGATAGTGCGAGGGTGCTAAGTGCAGGTGCCGTGTGTTGCAGAGTGCGTGCTGAGTGTTGTGTGAGCATTAAGCGGTGATAATACAAAGTGAGTGCTGTGTGTGGTGCTAAGTGAATCTCCCGTGTGCATTGTACTCTCATTCTCCCAGCTCATTCTTTCTTCTGAGTGTCCAGAGCCAAAACAAATCAAGAGTGTTGTGGTTGAAAGAGAGAGCCGATCCAACAAGTGGTATCAGGGCAAGATTAGGGGGGTGATTGTTAGAGTTAATCTTGATTAGAGTTGGTGTTTTAAAATTAAGTGTGTGCGTTAATTAGAGTCAGTGAGTGATGACCGGCCAAGTTGTGTGGCCCGGTATGTGTGAGTGAGTGCATGGTGAGTTAGTGTGTGAGTGCAGCAACGTGTTGTGCGGTGTGCGCACAAGTGTACGTGTGCTCACGTAGTTGGATTCTGATCGACGCTGCTAGGAGTGAACGTGCAGCCGTTGTGAAGGAACAAGTCTTCTGGATCGTGGCATGGATGGGAGGCGCCATGCGTGGAGACGGTGGACCAAGCACGCGCAGCTATTGGGCATGTCCGAGTCTTGCGGGCAGATAGAGATGCAAGGGTGCATGCAGCTCGTTCGTGTGTGGAGTTCGTGCAGCCGGGTGATTAGTGGTGCTAATTACGTGTGCAAGTGGCCGGATAGTGCGGCAAGTGGGGTGTGCTTTTGTGACCATAAAACCTGCATGTGTGTGCAGTGCAGAAGCTCTGAGGGGGTGTCCGGGCGCTAGCGGTGGATCTGGTCTTCATGGCCGGTGGCCGGCCAGAGGAGGAGGGCCCGGGGTGGCCGATAACGACACGAATGCAGGCGCGGAGCTAGAAGGGCAGCTAGGCGCGGCGTAGCATGGAGGAGAGAGCAGGTGGCGCCCTGCCCCGCGCTGCCTGCGCCGGGGAAGCGGGGACGGTGGCGGGCGCTGCGGAGCCGGCAGGGTGTTAGGAAGGCACCGGGGCAGATGAGCATGGCGCACGCCGGATCTGGCGCAGGGAAGGCAGAGTCGACGATGGAGAGGTGGATCCGGCGCGCGGGGAGGCCCGACTTGCTGGCGCGGCGAAGAGTGGGACGGAGCTGTCGACCCCATGGAGAGCGAGGTTAGAGCGGTTGAGCAGGGCTACGCTAGCGCCGCCAAGTCGCCGACGAACCTATAGCAGCGTCGCTCCTTGCGCAGAAAGGAGAAGACGAGAGAGAGAATGTGAGGAAACAGGAGATAAGGTTGATGGTGGGTCCCACGGTCTTTATTTTAGCTGCCGGAGCTGGAGCGCTCCGCTCCTGCTGGTGGGTTTTTGGGCAAGATCGATGGACGGCTGACGAAGTGCGCGTGCCGCGCCACCAGATCCCGCGCGCAAGAAACGTAGCATTTAGGTTTATATTTTCCTGTCTATATATGTGCAATTTTCAAAGTAAGGGGCCGTTTGGCAGTGTTTCTACGAAAACGGCTTCAGCAAAAGAGCCGGAGAAACCACTTATTTTGGTTTCGGCTTCGTAATGCAAAAACGGTTTCTCCTCTCTGTGATTTCTCTGAAGAAACCGTTTTCTAAAAAAGTGTTTGGCAGGGCTTCACGTGAAGCCACAAAAAACCGGTGGAGAAGCCATTCTGGAAGGTGTGCCAAAGGCGGCCTAAGTACAAACGGCTGTGGTCCGCACCATTGTACATACCTTTATTAGTATTATTATTTTTATCTCTAATTATAGTATCATTTTGCCTTGTCAAAATTCAAAGACTCGATTGATTGCAGCTCTTAACTCTTAGAGGTAATCGAAGTACTGCAGCAGGGCTCTTGGACCCTATAAATTACTGGTATTACCACACAAGACGTTACAAAAACCACGTATCAATGACCACTGGTATATCTTTTGTTGTGGATCATAATATAATGTCTACAACCATTCTACGACAATATAGTCCAATCGGCAGGAGATTAATTTCACAAAGAAACAGGCTGGGGCAGTTGCGAACTCATTCCATAGCTAGACACCCTGAACGCTAAGCCTTAACTGCTGTGGCCTTATTTCATTAATTCTGACTGATCATTGCATGAGCAAGTGAAAAAAAATTGAACCCACTGCGTATATATCTGATATAGATGATAAACTTTGCCCAAAGCTTATGTGGTGGATGTGGATAATAAACTTTCGCCCTACGTGGAGGCAGGGCCAGGCACGATCGAGATCAGCAGTAGCAGTGGCACTTGTGGTGGCCACCGCGTAACTTGCACTCGCCACCACGGCACCAACTCTGGCACCACGAGTTGCAGGCGCCGTTCTGATCCGGCGCGCAGCCGTACATCTGGTTCTGATTGCCCCATGGACGGTGGTCAACGCAGCACATCGAGTCGGACGAGGCTGCATGCACCGATGCACGGCAATAAGCAGCAAACAGCGATCAGATAAACGACGGCAGTTTGGAGCTGCCGAGAGAATAGAGGTGAAGGTTTACATACCTGCAGAGGCAACGAGAAAGACGAGGACGATGAGAGCAACTATTGCACATGTACGCGCCGCCATGATCCTCTAAAGTTTTCTTCTCTCGTGCTCGTATGCCTACGAGGGAGAGCAATTATATTCTTTTTGGTTGATATAACAATTGACGATGTTTACGGCTATATATATAGCTGACTATACCGTCTTTGATTTGATTTTGTTCCGTTAAAAAATTATGGGGACTTTATACTGTTACCATGTATGCATCTTCATAGAAAGGACCGAATTGACGCAATATAAAATTTATATGGAAGTTAATCATCTCCTATATACATTCTTCTTCCTCATGTATTTCCCTTCCAAATTGTTCCAAAATTGAATGCCTTCCATTATTCCAAGCCTACTTATGTATACGATTTACTACGCAGGCGGATTTCACACTTTACATTTGTATGCAATTTCGAGTCTCTCCCTTCCAAGTACTTTGGTATGGGCTAAAGTATTTTCTGTATACTATACAGACACACACATAGTAGATTGATCATTCAAATTGAATTACAATGGCATAATTGTGTTTTTTACAAGAATATTTTAGAAAACATTTTTAAATAAATTCTTTTGCTTCACAAAAAATGTTCTGTCTGATAAGAAAATTGTTGGGCTCCACAAGAAAATTGTTTTCCCTTCATAATCAAATGTTCTATCTCCAAAAAAAACCATTTTTATAAGATTTGTACACGTGGAACAAAGTATTTTGGTTGATACCGATCAATAATACTGACAGCTACACTATATAATAGCTATACTACCACCTTTGATTTGATTTTGTTCTGTTAAATTATTGGGATTGTTATATTGTTACCATGTATGACTCATCATAAAAAGGATGGGATTGATGCAGTATATATTTTATATGGAGTTATTAATATGTATCTTCTACTGACCTTCTTTCTAAGATATCTCCCTTCCAAATTGTGTCCACAAAATTGAATGCCTTCCATGATAGAAATGGATCTTGTCCCGAACCCCTTGTGAGTTTTCTAGTGTGTCGAAATGGAGTAGATCTAGTGAGTGAGAGGGAGAAGGAAAGGGGATCGGGTTTATACCTTCGTTGCCGGCGTCGGGCGCGAGTCCGTGCTGTGCGCGGAGGCGCTCGGTGTTGGCCCTAGCCTCCTCCTCCTGGCGGTGCTGCTCCCCGAGGCGGTGCTGCTCCTCCTGGGCGGCGGTGGCAGCGGCGGCGGCAGCGTCATCGTTGTTGGCCATCGCGTCGGTGTAGGTCGGAGTAGATAGAGTCGGAGTGGGTGGCGGAGGTGGGAGCCTTACAGTCACTCCGCGCAAACCCTAGATCGGTGGGCGTGTGGGGAGAGTGGAAACCGGCGAACGTTGGTTCGCGTGCATAGCCTCCTCCCCCGCCCCCCTTTTATTATTGCGCGTGTGACCGGGGGCCCACAACCCGGGATGGGGTTGTACGCCCCCGATCAGGGCGCGTATCCCGCTCGGTCATTTGACCGGGTCGAGATCAACCTCCAACATTCTCCCCCTTTGATCTCGGTGGGTCAGTTTCTCTTATTGTTCTACTTCTTTTCTATTTCTCTTATTTCTCATGAATTTCCACAGTTCAACACACATATAACCAATGAACCATATGGAGGTTAGCTACTCCCCCGAGTCCACTGACCATAGTGCATCTCCCTGCTTCAAAACATTATTCTTTTTAATGGGGAGAGGTTGTGTCTAAATGACCCTTTTCTCCAGAATCAGAGGCTCTCTCTTAAACCCATGCCGGCAACATGTTTACTGAACACGTCGGGTAAGAGGCCTTTAGTAAGTGGATCCGCAATCATCTCTTTTGTGCTCTTGTGTATAATTTCTATTGTATGATCCTGGACTTTCTCCTTAACAACATAATACTTTAGCTCAATGTGCTTGGCAGCAACACTTGACTTGTTGTTGTAGGAGTAAAATACTGCTGGTTCATTGTCGCAGTATATCTTGAGTGGTCTTTCTATACTTTCTAAGACCCTCAAACCGGGAACGAACTTCTTTAGCCACATAGCCTGCCCAGTTGCCTCAAAACATGCTATGAATTCAGCGTACATTGTCGACGATGTAACGATTGATTGCTTAGCACTCTTCCATGATATTGCTCCTCCAGCAAGCAAGAACACACACCCTGATGTGGACTTTAAGGTGTCTTTACACCATGCTAGATCGGCATCTGAATACCCTACTATCTCAAGGGCATCTGTCTTTCTATATGTCAACTTGAGGCCTTTTGTTCCCTGCATATATTGCAGAGTTCTCTTAATTGATCTCCAGTGATCCTTTCCTGGATTAGACTGAAATCTGCCAAGTAACTCGGTACCTAATGCTAAATCAGGGCGAGTACATACTTGCGCATACATAATGCTCCCAAGAGCAGAAGCGTATGGCACTGATTTCATCTGCTCGAGCTCATAATCATTCTTTGGACATTGGAAACTTCCAAACTTTTCGCCCTGTCTAATTGGAACAGGCTTAGGCTCACTTCTGTGCATTCCATATCTTTTCAGGACATTCTCTATATATGTTTTCTGTGACAGCCCTAGTATACCTTTACTTCTATCTCTCTTAATCTCTATCCCCAAGACATATGAGGCTTCCCCCCATGTCTTTCATATCAAAATTTGAGGACAGGAATTTCTTAGTCTCTAGGAGTAAGGCCATGTCACTACTAGCTAGGAGGATGTCATCTACATATAGAACCAGGAAAATGTACTCTTTTCCTTGGAACTTTGCATAAATACAATTATCCTCCTTGTTCTCTTCAAAACCAAATTTTCTAATAGTTTCATCAAACTTGAGATACCAATGTCTAGAGGCTTGCTTTAAACCATAAATGGACCTCTTTAAGCGGCACCCTATATTTTCTTTTCCTTCTATGAAAAAACCTTCCGGCTGTGCCATGTAAACAGTTTCTGACAGTTCTTCATTAAGAAAAGCTGTCTTAACATCCATCTGATGTAGTTCTAAATCGAAGTGTGCAACTAAGGACATAATAATCCTGAATGAATCTTTCGTGGAAACTGGAGAGAAGGTTTCGTTGTAATCGATCCCCTCTCTCTGAGTGAATCCTTTAGCTACAAGTCTAGCCTTGTATCTTTCTATCTTCCCTTTGGAGTCACGCTTAGTTTTGTAGACCCACTTGCAGCCTACTGTCTTAGCTCCTTTAGGAACAATTTCTAAATCCCAAACTTTATTTGCTTTCATTGATTTCATTTCATCCTCCATGGCTACCTGCCACTTGGACGAATGGGGACTCTTCATGGCTTCCTCATACGTGTTAGGATCATCTTCTGAGTTCATATCTTAGATTATGTATACCTCATAATCACTGGAAATTGCTGGTTTTCGAACTCTTTGTGATCTTCTAATGGGTTCTTCATTTTCTACTTGTTGGGGCTGTTGTGGTGGTGAGCCACTAGGCACAATCAGTTGTTCTTGTCCTTCTTGAGGCTCAGGCACTGTTGGGGCCGAAGTCTCAGGAATATCTTCCTCATTCTGAGTTGTCCTAGATGCTTCATCACTCACAATAGGGCTTGCATCATTGGTTCTCTGAACCGGAGGTGCTACCGCACAAGGCAGCGAGAAATATGGTTCTTCAACTGTTGGAGTCGGGGCATACACCCTCTTCTCATCTAAATCAATTTCTCGGTGTACCATGCTCCCCCTGATCATGTCATTCTCCAAGAAAACGGCATGTCTAGTTTCTACAAACTTTGTATGTTTATCTGGACAGTAAAATCTAGAACCCTTTGATCTCTTAGGGTAGCCAATAAAATAGCAACTTATTGTCCTTTCATTTAATTTTCCTTGCGCGGGGTTAAATAACCTTGCTTCAGCTCGACATCCCCAAACATGTAAATAGTTTAGAGAGGGTTTTCTTCCTGTCTATAGCTCATAAGGAGTTTTGGACACTGACTTACTAGGTACTCTGTTAAGTATGGGAATGACTGTTTTTAATGCCTCCATCCACAATCCTATAGGCAAGGTGGAGTAACTTAACATGCTTCGCATCATGTCCATCAAGGTGCGATTTCTTCTTTCTGCTACTCCATTTTGTTGGGGCTCGCCCGGTGTTGAATACTAAGCTACTGTCCCATTTTCTTGCAGAAACCTTGCAAAAGGTCCTGGAACTTGACCATACGGTGTATGGCAACCTTAGTACTCCCCACCATGATCGGATCTTACTATTTTAATCTTTAAATCGAGCTGATTTTCCACTTCTAATTTGAATATCTTAAATTTATCTAAAGCTTCTGATCTTTCTTTGATAGGGTATACATAACCATATCGAGAGTAATCATCAGTGAACGTTATAAAAGAATCATATCCCTCCACCTTGGTCACAGGAAAAGGACCACAAAGATCTGTGTGAATAATTTCTAAAACTCTGGAACTGTGCTTAGCTGTTTTCTTAATTGTCTTAGCAAATTTGCCTTTAACGCAATCTACACAGTGTTCTAAATCTGTAAAGTCTAAGGGATGGAGAATATTTTCTTTTAAATGTGGCTTAAGTGACAGTGCCACAATTTCGACGAAGATTCTCCATCACTAGAAGCGTTTCTTTTTCTTTTCTTGCTTTTGCTTGCATCTATTTCTGAATCACGTGTATCTATTGCATTCACAACATCACATGGAGAAAGCAAATAAAGCATGTCTCGTAACATAGCGAGACCCACATCGTTATTCTCATAACGAATCAAACATTTATGGTTCCCAAAATGACAATGAATGTCATAATTATCTAAACATGAAACAGAAATTAAGTTTCTCCTGAGGCAGGGTACAAATAAAACATCTCTCAAATTAAGTACAAAATCATTATCTAATGATAAACATAAATCTCCGATGGCTTTGACTTCAACTTCCTTCCCGTTGGCCACACTAATCCTTCTTTGGCCCCTTGGAAGGTCCCTCCTTGTACGGAAGCCCTGCAAAGAGTTTGCAACATGCACAGTTGCACCAGAGTCAATCCACCAAGTATTGACTGAATATTTTAAATAAAGGGATTCATCTACAAAAGTTATCTGATAATTACCTCTCCTGATCAAAGACTTCATGAAGGCAGGGCAGTCTCTCTTGTAATGCCCCTTCTTCTTGCAATGCAAGGAAGTATCTATGGCACCGGGAAGGTCTTGGTGCCATCTTCATTAGTGAACTTGGAAGAGTCGCTCTTATTGGAAGAGCCTTGTCCCCCTTGTCCACTGCTGCCTTGTCCACTATTGCCTGGCTTTTTGAAACTTGGCTTGGAGTTGGCATTCTTTTTCTTCAAATTTGCAAGGTTGACTGAATCAGCCCTGCAGGACTTAAGTCTCTCCTCTTCTTGGACACATTGATCCATAAGCTGCTCCAAGGTCCACTTGTCCTTCACAGTATTGTTGTAGTTCATATGCAAAGTCTCATATTCCTTTGGCAAGGACAGCATAATGGTGTGAACCACATACTCAACTGGAAGAGGTGCCTCAAAGTACTTGTTGAGTTTAGCTACCATAGATGTCATCTTCTGAATGTAAGCCCTCATACAGATCTGTCATACCTCATGTTGGCGAATTGCTTGGTAAGAGTACTTGCATAAGCCTTAGACGAGCCCACAAACTGTGCAGCCAATTTGCCTAAGTATTCTCTAGCAGTCTCACATTCTAGGATAGAACCCTTAACAGCATCCACTACGGATCGCTTCGGTATCAAGAGGCACTTCTTGTTGGATTTCTCCCATTTTGCTTTCTCTAGGTCATATTTAATGACTTTGTGATCATAATCTGCCTCCCCGGAGGAGTGGGTCTAGGACTAGTCACGGCATAGTCCAACTCACTTAGACCCAGCAAAGTGTCAATATCTTCCCTCCAAGAGGAGTAGTTTGTCCCATCTAGCCTATCCATGGTAGACAACTGAGCCATGACATTTGCAGCAATTGCACCTTCATTAAAAATAATTCAAAGATTAGATAGGTACAATAAAAAATGCCACAAAACTCCTTGCATGAATTAAATTCAACGTTGGTCAAAAATAAAACATGGTCAAATGTTCTAAAATTCATCGTTGGATAAAAAATCAGAACATATAATCTCATATCTTAACCATGGCATATCATAGAAATAACGTTGGTTAAAACATGAAAATATCATATCATAATTCTCATGTATGCATGATACAACAAAATAATCATCAATGTTGGTCATTAATTATTAAGTAAACATGCATACAAAATTCTTCGCAGCGGAAAAAACAAAATAATATTTCTCTGTAATCTACTGTTCATAAAACTTATAACAAGAATTTGTGGAAATTCTAAAATTCTCAATTTTCTATTTCTGTGCGAGGGAGGGAAATAAACTTTTCTGGAAATTTCCTTGCAGCTGAAAACCGGCCCAACAGGCCGACCCGGCCCGCCAGCGCGTCACGCGCGCGGCCACCCCGCGCACTAGGCCCTAACCTGGGCCTGGGCCGGGAAAGCGGCCCACCGCGGCGCTTCCCCCTCCCCCGCCTCGATCTGAGCCGTCGGCTCGATCCGACGGCCGATAACGTCCGGGGGCAGCATAAAAGACCGAAAATTTCAGCCAGCCCCCGAACCCTAGCTCATTTGCAACTCTTCCCCACCGCCTTTCATTCTCTGTTCTATCCCTCTCTTCTCTGTTCTTCGACGAACACGCGACGGAGAGATGAGGAATGGAGTGCGGCTGGCCTGGCGCCGCCATGGGACATCCCGCCGGCGAGCGTGCTCGCGCTTCCGTTGAGGCGCCTCGCCGCGGTGCCCATGGGCACGCGCAGTGCTCCCGGCGAGCCGGGGCTACACGGTGGCGACGGCGTGGCCGCGGTTGCCCCCCGCCAATGCAGGTAGGTCTTCTTCCCTCTCACGAGGTTCATATGCGGGGATGGGTTTGAATCTGGGTTAGGGTTTCCCCTCCCCCTTTTCTGTTCCGATCGAGGGTTAGGATTCGGGTTCCGATCCGAAACCCTTTCCCCTTTCCTTTTCTGTGTTCTATGATCTAGATCTCGATCTAGGTCTAGGGTTCAGGATCGAAACAACAACCTAGGCTCTTGATACCATTGATAGGTATCAACAACCTAGGCTCTTGATACCATTGATAGGTATCTTGTCCCGAACCCCTTGCGAGTGTTCTAGTGTGTGTCGAAATGGTGTAGATCTAGTGAGTGAGAGGGAGAAGGAAAGGGGATCGGGTTTATACCTTGGTTGCCAGCGTCGGGAGCGGGTCCATGCTGTGCGCGGAGGCGCTCAGCGTTGGCCCTAGCCTCCTTCTCCTTGTGGTGCTGCTCCTCCTAGGCGGCGGCGGCAGCGTCGTCGTTGTTGGCCATCGCGTCAATGTATGTCGGAGTAGATCGAGTCGGAGTAGATCGAGTCGGAGTGGGTAGCGGCGGTGGGAGCCTTCCAGTCACTCTGCGCAAACCCTAGATCAGTGGGCGTACGGGGAGAGTGGGAGCCGGCAAACGTTGGTTCGCGTGCACGGCCTCCCCGCCCCCCCCCCCCCCTTTTATTATTGTGCGTGTGACCGGGAGCCCACAACTAGGATGGGGTTGTGCGCCCCCGATCAGGGCGCGTATCCCGCCCGGTCATTTGACCGGGTCGAGATCAACCTCCAACATTCCAAACCCACGTATGCACTACGCAGTCAGGTTTCAGACTTTATGTGGATAATTTCGAGTCTTTCCCGTACAAGTACTGTACTTCATTATGCGTTAAACATGGTTGAAGGGCCGGGAGTCCTTGATCTCCAGGCTCGCTGGTTCGAAGTTTCAACAGATGGACCAAAGTTGATCGTGGATTGGCACACAACCACCGACGAAGTAATTGGACCGGCAGCTATTCAGGGAGCCGATAAAATACGGCCTCCGTTACTGAAAAGCTAGGCCAATTTGTTTGATTGCCGGCCAGCTCGCTCCACACTACTGTTCTTGCCTTCATGCACGTTAGATGAATAGCACACTTGTTATGGCCCACAAATACTCGAGTACACAAACATAAACTGCATGCATAAACCTAGAATTGAAAAAAAAAATATTGCAATATTTTAACTCGCAAGAAATTTATTCGGCTTCATAGTCAAATTGTTTGGCAAGGAAATATTCTAGCTTCAAAATCTGTTTTTTTATATATGATCTATATACACACACGTGAAACAAATGCTGCGTTCATTAACACGGTGCAGCGCGGCCACCCCGCTCAAGGCTCAACTCTCACAACACTGCCTTGATTCGACGGCTCAGCACGCTTCTCCGGTACTTCCGGCGCGTTGCAACTTGCAATTATCATGAAAATTTCTCGCTAAAATAATTTAATTCACTAAAATTTATGTGTTTATGCATAACACTCTATTTCTTTATTTGTTTTCTAATTAATCAAGTAAAATAAAGCCTAGGAATAACATATTTGAGCATTCATGCCGATGCATAATTTTGATCGAATGATTTGGAGTTGTTCGTTTTGAATTCAAATTTATTTGAAACCTTGCAAAGAATTCCTCTTCTCCAAATTAACATGAACCTTCTCTCCCTTTCTTCCTCTCTTTTGGCCCAGCGCCAGCCGCAACCCACCTCCCTCTTTTCCTTCGCCGCAGCCCAGTGAAGCAACGGCGGCCCAGCAATAGCCCACCAGTGCCCTTCCCCACTGACAAGCGGGGCTCGTCTGTCGTCCCCTTCCCCTGCGCCCTTCCTTGCCCTGCTCACCCCCGCGCGCGCATGGCACGGATACCGAGTCCGGGTCAAGCCGGACACCACCGCGCTGCCTTTCTGAGGGGGAATAGGGGTCTTGATCTTTCGTGAGGTGGGGATAATTTCGATTTGGTGGAGACTCGACGTTGATGATCCGGCTTGTAATCAATACGATTCGAACCCTGCAATCGCTACACCACCACTTCGTTGGTTATCAACCACGTGACGCGCGCGATTGACCTCGCCAAGAAGGCTTATCCCTGCAAATGCAATCGAGAACACAAGCAAGAACACGAAGAACTCAATCAATATTGCATAAGGTGGGGTTTCACAAACCATACACGATAGCGAACTGTTCACGACAGAATACTCTTAAGTAAAACTCATCTAATCTATTGACGGCTACAGAATATATACAAGAGAGAGGTGCAGAGCGGCGAAGGGGGTGGCCAAACAACCCTAGGGCGCACAAGGCCAGCAGGCCCAAAAACCAGTGACGCATCAACCTGGCAGATTCTGGTCGTTATGTTATTCGACGATTCCCGTTGACTCCGAGCATGTTTGGGCCTAGGACTAGATGGGTTAGAAAGCTTATGTCCTTAGCTTTGCGTCGATATGTAGAACGTCCAAAACGGAGTATGTATGTGTCATGGGCGTCCGTTTTACTGAGGCATATTCCTGCAGTCCGAACCAGCTACGCGAATAAATTAGATCTCAATTCGGATTGGGCTTCAAACTTAACTAGGTCTGTGCCCGTGCGTTGCTACGGAAAACCGGTGACCAACAAAATTTTATTGCGTAATACATATTTACGGTGTCCCCACATAACAATATTGAAACTTTATAAATTATTACACTGCATAATTCTTCTCAAAACAAATTAAGACAAATCCCAATATTATTTAATACATCGTCAATCCATCGTAGTATAACAGGTTGTGCTGCCGCAAACCATCAATCCATCATAGTACCAACATACTGCTACCGCCTGGGCTGTGCTCAAGCAACGTAAACCCAAAGACTCATCTTCACGAGTTTGAGATCGATGGCTCACCCTTTTTTTTATTGCATATCATACCTCCATTCCTGCTAACGCTAACAGACCACATGTTTCCTTGCTTCTGACCCATTTTTTTGCACCTCAGATAATTGCAGCACCGACGACCTGACAGATTATTTGAGTTCACGTCACACTCATAATAATATGGCATGATAAATATTTCTAGGGAAGAAAATATACTCTAGATCAAAACTTAATTGACAGTTGAAAGGAACAAGATGTCCAAGAAGGGGTGTGAATTGGACTTCTAATTTCGAAACTTGAAATTAAATCCTATCGATAAAGTCCCAATTCACCCTAGTGCCTAAGAATGTGCTCCTAACAAACTACACGCTCAAAAGTTCTGCAACCTATAACCAAGCATACAAGTTCTAGAAAAGTAAAAGCGGAAATTAAATGTGGAAAGTAAATGAGAAAGAGGTGACAAGACGATTTTTTTCCGAGGTTCGGGGAGACACACGGTCTCTACCCCCTACTCCTCGTTTGGCGCCCCTCGCAAGGCTTTGCACTCGTGGGCTCCTCGTGAGCATCCCCGCCTCAACCCTCGCAAGGATTGAGGTTGGCAAAGTGACCTTCGTAAAGGTCAAGCCACCGCCTTGATCCGCGGACCAAGTGTTCTCTTCTTGATGTACCTCTTCTCCGCTTCGAACCGGCGAGCTTGAACCGAGTACAATCCCTTCACAAAGGGCTTCCTCCGCTTCTTCCACAAGCTCTGGGAGCTCGCGGAAGGCACGACCGCAGCCGTTTAGGTGATCGCAATCACCAAGAGTAACAAGCTTTGGCTTCACTTGATTCAACCCCAATCAAGGAGTTCTCTTCCCTTCAAGTCTCTTGCCCAAAGCTCAAGATTTGGTGTGGAATGGTGGTGTAGATGACCTTTGAGTGTATGTGAGTGTTCCTGTGTCGCAAAGGTAGCAAATGGAGGGAGCGGGGGGTCTTCTTTTAAAGGGGAAAGGCTCAAAACTAGCCGTTACTGTACGAAACAGTATTTTTGCGTTATCACCGGACGGTGCGGTGAAGATATCACCGGACAGTCCGGTCAGCGTTAAATTCAAACACCCCGGAGCGCGCCAAGTGCCGTTGTATTCACCGGACGATCCGGTGAAATCACCGGACTGTCCGGTGAGTACAAAATGCCTCGGCTTGGCTCCAAAAACACCTCTATGCCTATAACGTCCGGTGAAGCCCAAAACGTCCGGTGAACAAACCTCAGCGCAGGAACGGTAGGCAACCCCTTTGGCTTATCCTAAACGTCCGGTGAGTATATCAGCCCATGGACGCTTAGGCAACCCCTACTGGCTATAACGTCCAGTGAAGCACTCAAGGCGCAGGGACTTACCCTACAACGTTTTTGTGTACGCTGGATGGTCCGATGATTAAACACCGGATGGTCCGGTGAGTACAAAAACTTGGACTTTGCTGTTTTTCAAACCTTTTGAATGGAGATAAGAAGTAGGAGTTCCTTTTAGGTAAAACAGAGGGAAGTGAGTGTGTTTTACTATATTTTAAGAGCAAGAGCTTTGGGACCAAGTTGACTCATGAGAAAGTAGAACTAATTGAACTAGGTCCATCAAGATACTCACCTTGACCCCCCTTGATAGTACGGCTGATCTAAAAACTAGCAAATGAAGGTCTAAGTGTCCTTCTTCCAACTTTACGACACTTAGAGCGCTAAAGCTTTTGGTCTTCACGCTAGATCATCAATCTTCAAGCCATTCTTTGAGGTCTTTGTGTTGGACGGGTCTCTTTTGATAAAAGCAATGAGCATACTAAATAGTATTATCCCTTCATGTCAAGAGCTTATTAGAAACAAAAGTTAAGTTGTCATTAATCACGGAAACCTCTACCTCTTAGGGTCATGTTTCTCACAATCTCCCCCTTTTTGGTGATTGATGACAACACAAATAAAGAACTTGAAAGTAAAAGACATGAAATTTATGACACAGTCAAACAAACTTCAACCAAAGGATCCATAATCTTGATAAAGCCCGACAAGCACAAGAACCAAAAGTCATGACCATGAATCAATATCCAAAATAAACATCCAGGGATCCTAGCTATACAACAAAAGATCTCTCTCATAGCTCCCCCTATCACTAAGAGTCTATCACTCCCCCTGACTTTGACACTCCTGTCACTAACACTCCCTCCTCCTTAAACAACTCTCCCCCTTTGGCATCAAGCACCAAAAGTGATGAGGACATGACCAATACGCATACGACCAAGGCCCAAGCGAAGATGGAGTTTAAAGCCCAATCCACATTTAAGTCCAATTTATTCGCGAGTCCAGTTCGGACTGCTGGAGCGGGCCTCACGAAAACCTAAAAAAAAATCCATACCAACAACCACGACGTTAGCCTTTGCACAATTTCAGTTTCGGAGTCCGTAATTCTGAGTTTGTGTCCAAGGTCGAGTCGTGTTGCTGGTTTAGATAGTGTTTTTGTTTTAGTTGTGTTCCATCTCCGCTGCATCTCATATCCTACACTGATCAAATTTGCCATTCGAGTCCTAGTCGAGTTAGGGTTGTCGTCGCCGCTGTGTTAGGGTTTCCCTCATCCAAAACCTATTTCTCCACCCTCCACCTTCCCTGCTCTCATCCACCAGCCACATACGTCCACCATCGACCCTTACCATCCATATCCACACCATACATCCTTGTTTCCGAAAGGTGTGACACTTCGGAAACCCTATTTCGGTGTCCTTCAGTAAAACGGCCATAACTTTTCGTTCGGAACTCGAAATAGGGCAAAAATATACATTTCGGAAATCTGCAGAAAATTTCGGATCTCGTTGTCCGAGAAGACCGAAATTACTTTTGTGAAAATCGGCCGGGAAGACTGAGATATCGGGCCCTGAAGTTTCTGCACCTCGGTGTAAAACGTGCTTCCAATCACAGTTTCTGTTCCACAGACCACGTCTTGTGTCCATTTGCTCTAATACCACTTAATGGGGACCAGGGGGTTCCCGATCTTCCGTCAGGTGGCGATAACTATCAATTTGGCGGAGGCACGATACACATGATCTAGCTTCCAATCAACACGATTCGAACCCTGCAATCACAGCACCACGTCTCCTCTGGTTATCAACCGTGCACACACGATTGACCTCGCCACGAAGGCTTATCCCTGCCTGCGAATCGAAGAACACAAGCAAGAACATGGCAGATGCAAACTAAAATTGCGAATAGAAAGGATTAAGCTCACAAGTTGGGGTTTCACAAACCGTAGTATTCTCACACGGCGAAACTGTTCATAACGACAGAATAATCTAAGAAAAACCCATCTACTCAAATGACGGCTATAGAATATATACAATAGAGAGGGCTAGAGGGTGGCCAAGAGGGTGGCCGAGCAACCCTAGGGCGTACAAGGCCAGCGGGCCCAAAAATTGGCGTCGCAGCACCTTGGCAGATTCTGTATGTCACCTTGCGATGCGATTTTCTGTTGACTCCTAAGTCCAAATGATGTGAAACCAATTGGGTTGGAAAGATTATCTCCTTAGCTTTCCAACGATATATAGAACGCTCAAAACGGAGCCCGTATGTGGCCTGGACATACATTTTCGTGAGGCCCGCTCCAGCAGTCCGAACTGGACTCGCGAATAAATTGGACTTAAATGTGGATTGGGCTTTAAACTCCATCTTCGCTTGTACCTTGGTCGTATGCATATTGGTCATGTCCTCATCCAAAAGGGAAGCAACTAGGCACTAGAAGGAGGTGGAGTGCCAGAAGGAAAACCCATCGTGGCTACACGGATATGGAAATCCACGTCGGCGTCGTCAGGGGACTCTGCGGCGGCCTCGTCAACTGCCTGCTCGATCTCAGATGGTGGTACAGAGGTCGTTGCGAGCGGGGCAGAGACGGTCAAGATGGCATCGGTCGTCGTCGCAGGAGCTGTCGACGCAGTCGTCGAACCAGCTGTAGAGACAGTGTGGGAGCTCGGGTCCGTCGACTGTGGGACCGTCTGGGGCTAGACCAGGCCAGCGGCCGACAACTTCGGAACTGCGGAACTGAGCACAGCAGCTGAGCTGTCAGGAGGCTGGCCTAAAGTCTGGAGTTGTGACTCGACCACAGGTGCAGGCGAAGTCAGTAGAACCGGTGGTGTAGAGTCAAAGTGAAGTGTCCGCGCCGGTAGCTGACTCAGCTCCATCTGATATGGGTTCCTCAGCAAATCTGTATATCTGAACTCCAACGGAGACGTGCTAACGACACCAAGCGAAGGGACAGGAGTCCTCTGAGAAGAAACGGTGGAAGGCAGCTGGGGAGGCACGGTAGGAGAGATAGTCTGGATCTGCTGCCGGAGGGAGGCGATCTCCTGTCGAAGAGGTGCAATCTCCTGACGCCTCTTAGTCCTGAGCTCTGCCACAAGCGTGTGAACTGTCTCAAGAATCTGTGTCTGCTGCTGGCGAGACTCAAGCTGGAGGTGCTCGAACCTCTCATCACTCTGCTTCTGGAGCTGCTCAAACTTGGCATCACTCCTCTACTGCAGGCCATCATGGCCTGAAGTATAGTAGCCACATCCAAAGAAGTAGCCACCTGAGCTGCTGTAACCTAAGGAGGAGGAGGTGGGGCATGCGATCCTCCGGCCTCATGATCATGAGACAAGATCCACAAGGTGGGAGCGTCCTCATCCTCTGAATCTGTATCATCATTTCTCTCCTCCTCTCTCGCGGTAGCTGTAGCAGTAGCAGCCGGCTCTGTCTCTATGGCGGAGGGAGGTGAGTCTGGACCCTTAGGAGGCACTCGGGCCTGGGCTGGAACACGAGGAGCTGGTGGGGCACAAGCCTTGTAGGTCTTGAATGGACGGCCAGCTGTACTGTAAAGCTGGAACTAAGGAGTAGGCTCGGCTCTCGGCACGTGATCAATCTGATGGAGCATGTAGGAGATGAAGTGCGCGTAGGGAAAACTCCGCTGAGAGCCCATGCCGTCAGTAATCACATCCTCCATCTCGGCTATCAAGAAATTAACATTGCAAAACTGTGTCCGAGTGAGGAGAGCACATAGGAGGTGCTGCTGGAGGTTCGTGAACCCCTCATGGTAGCTGACTCGAGGTAGCAGGCTCTTCCTCAGAGCATAGTGAACAACGTAGGCCTCAGGGGTCATCTGTGAAGGAACTCTTGCTGTAAAACCCTCCCTGAGACACACTGCGACCTTGTCACAAGTAAGAGGGTTACCCCTAGCCTGGGCACGCTGAGGGGGCTCTGAATCTCCATAAACATCTCGATGCAGACGATGCTCAGATAGCTCGAGCTCGAGAAGACGGGCTATCGACTGCCGGTAAAGCCTGAAAGGCTGGCCCTGAAACATAAACTGGATAAAGTCCCTCTCATGGCCAATGTAGAGTGTAGCATAGAAGACTCTGACCCACTCCTCTACGTACACATGCCGATGCTCAAGCAGATACAGAAGACCTGGAATGTGCAAGAAATACTGCTGGATGTTGTGACCTAACAGCATGGTCATCCTCGGAATGCTTAGGACCACGTGTTTAAACACGCCCATCTCTGCTCTCCTGTAACTCTGGTACAGCGAGGCCTGGATGAGAGTCCAGAACCTCCTGTCAACTCTGGGATCCCGCTGCGCAGGCTGCCACTGCACTGGTGTGATACTGTATCGAAGCTTTTTCAGCCTCTTCCCTACGAGACCTCTATAGTCGGTCAACTGAGCTCTGCCAGTGAGACGGGGAACACAGGGTCTGGAGGGAAGCTCAAGCACCTCTGGCTCACTAGCGTCCCCTGACTGCTGCTCTTCTGCCTCGGCGGCTCCCCCTGTCTCACGCTTACTCTCTAACGCTGACTGCTGAGGAGGCTGTGGAGCTGGCTAAGGTACTCTCCTGGACTCGGCCCTAGCCTTCTTACGAACCTTTGCCTCCCGCCGGGCAATGATCGCTGCATCTGACGTGACTCTGCCCTCAGAAATCTGCTGGGTCTGGCGTTTCGGAGTGGGAAACTTGGTACGCGCCCTGTGCCCCTTCGGTGGCTGAGAATCCACCGGTACCTGAGTCGGCTTGGCGGCTCGAGGGGGATTCTGGCGAGGCTCTCCAATACGAATGCCCCCCGCCCGCCTGCTCTGCATGGCGTCAAACGCATCGGCCACGCACTTAGCAGCCTCGGCCTCTCGCTCCTCTCGATCCTTTCCCAGATCCTTGTCGTTCCCTTCTCGAGCCATCTGAATAACAAACACATTTAGACGAGAAGAGCTAGATAAGAAGATCATACGCGAGACAACGCAAAGAAGTGGAATTGTGAAGATGTGGCATGGATGTTGATTTGCAAAGCTAAAGAAATTTGATAGCAGTTTGTGACCATCTCACACTAATATTGAATCTCTTGTGTCCATGAAACATAACCAACATCAAAATTTATTCCATGTGGTGCCACATGCCACAAATTCAAGGAACTGGACACAACCCTAGAGTGTAGTGAGCTAGATAGCAAAAGATACGAGTAGAGCGAGGCTCACCACGAGATCGAGGAAAGGAAGACTGCCGGAGACGAGAGCGGAATGGCGCAAGGCATAGGCGGCACGGTGCAAGGCGGCGCGGGAAGGAATAGGGCCGGAAGTAGGGCGGCGCTGGGCGTGGGCGGCGTGGTGCAAGACGGCGCAGGGAGGTATGGGGTTGGGCGGCGCAGCCGTAGTGACGTAGGGCGGCGCGGGGCGTGGGCGGCGCGGGGAGCGGTGGGGCCAAGCGGCGCAGGGCTTGGGCGGCGCAGCTGTGCGGGTAGGGCCGACGGCGAGAAGGACGACAGCGCGGGCCGGCAGGTGAGGCGGCGGCACGAGCGGCACCGGGCGTCGGATTAGGGTTAGAGGAGGCAGTATGGGTGGCGGGGCGGTGGTGTAGGGTTAGAGGAGGCGCGGGGACGTGAACAAAAGAAGAGGGACCCGCGACTTGAAAGCTTAAAACGAACCGGTACGCCCCAAGAAACAATCACCGGATGGTCCGGTGAAACGTCCGGTGAGCGTCGGACGATGTAGACAAAAGGTATGAAGAGACGAAACCACCAGGGACAGAGAGCACCGGACAGTCCGGTGAGGTCACCGGACGGTCTAGTGATATCGTCCGGTGATATCGTCCGGTGATCACCGGATGATATAGACAGGCGATACAAGAGGCGGAACCGCGACGAACAGAGGACACCGCACGGTCTGGTGATATCGTCCGGTGAGCACTGGAGGATATGGGCAGAAGGGCCTGAGGAGGATGGTTGCTACACACCGGACGGTCCGGTGTATGTAACTAGAGACTAAAAAGGTGAAAAGGTCCTTTTCTTGTCCAACTTTTGAAGATCCAAAAACAAACACAAGTATGGACAATCCAAGGTGAAGTCCTTACCCCTCAAACACTTAAAGATAGCTGCATTCTCTTATGCTATTGATATAATTTTGATTTTTCAAACAAGGACTCCAAGTCCAAGAAAATTGGCAATTAAGATCCAAGAAATGTATGAGTCTATCCGTAGGAGAACTAGAGATGATTAACTCCTGTCCCGGAGGGATTTGACCCAATAAGCATGAAGAACAATGCTAGACCTTTGCTCTATTCTCTTTTCATGACTTGAGATGCTTGTACATAAAACAAGTCTCCACATCATCAAGAGTGCTCCTTTGTGACACTACCGAATGCAATGCACGTGCAAGCTACAACAAGCATGGATAGGAATTGAATCATGTATGCACATCTATATGATAAGGAATGTAATACACGCGGAATTTTAAATCTACACTTGCCACATTTACTCCCCCCGCAAGCTTTATCAAGAGGAGCCTTTCAACAAGCCATGAGTGAAACCAAGTTCCACCGGCTCACGCTAGACCCTTGCTCCTCTCTATCTTGCAGCGGTTAGGCAAGCACTTACTCCTATATGATGCAAATTATATGGCATGGCAACTTACATGATCGTTCTAGCATCTAGCACGTTGAGCTCACTTCGAAGTCTTCCAAAGTTACTCTCATCTAGTGGCTTAGTGAAGATGTCCGCCAATTGCTCCTTAGTTCACACATTTTGCAAGAGGATGTCTCCCTTTGCGACGTGGTCCCTAATGAAGTGATGGCGAATATCTATGTGCTTGGTTCGAGAGTGTTGGACCGGGTTGTTGGAAAGCTTAATCGCACTCTCGTTGTCACAAAGGAGAGGGATCCTAGTAAGCTCCACTCCGTAATCCTTGAGCGTTTGCTTCATATATAGAAGTTGGGCACAAGAGGACCCTACCGCTATATACTCCGCTTCCGCGGTGGACAAGGATACGCAATTTTGCTTCTTAAACGACCCCGAAACGAGTGAGCGCCCTAGCAAGTAGCAACCCCCAGAGGTACTCTTACGCTCAACACGGCATTCGGCAAAGTCTGAATCCGTGTACCCCAAGAGTTCAAAACTAGCGCCCTTGGGGTACCACAAGCCTATGCTAGGGGTGTGCTTGAGATACCTAAGGATTCTCTTCACCGCGGTGAGGTGAGACTCCTTGGGATCGGCTTGAAACCGGGCACACATGCACACACTAAACATGATATCCGGCCTAGAAGCACACAAATAGAGAAGCGAACCTATTATGGGCCGATAGTGAGTTTGGTCCACCTTGATACCACTTTCGTCGGGGTCGAGCTTTGTGTTAGTTGCCATTGGAGTTTTAATCGGCTTGCAATCATCCATCTTGAATCTCTTGAGTAAGTCTCTTGTATACTTTTCTTGATAGATGAAAGTCCCTTCTTTTAGTTGCTTGATTTGAAACCCAAGGAAGAAATTGAGCTCCCCGATCATTGACATTTCAAACTCCTTTGCCATCATCTTGCCAAATTCCTTGCAATACTCTTCATTTGTCGAGCCAAAGATAATGTCATCAACATACACTTGGCAAACAAAGAGATCATTGTCCGTCTTCTTGGTGAATAAGGTGGTGCCAACTTGGCCAATTGTAAAACCTTTCTCAATGAGGAAGTCCCTAAGCCTCTCATACCAAGCTCAAGGTGCTTGCTTTAATCCATAGAGAGCTTTGGACAACCTATAGACATGATTGGGATTGCTTGGATATTCAAAGCCGAGTGGTTGCTCAACATACACTAGCTCATTGATGTAGCCATTGAGAAATGCACTCTTCACATCCATTTGGTAGAGCTTCATGTCATGGTGAGATGCATAAGCTAGAAGAAACCGAATAGCCTCTAATCTTGCAACTAGTGCAAAGGTCTCTCCAAAATCAATTCCTTCAACTTGAGAGTAGCCCTTTGCCACTAGCCTTGCCTTGTTTCTCACAATATTGCCTTCATCATCTTGCTAGTTCCTAAAGACCCACTTAGTTCCAATCACTCTAGCACCCTTGGGTCTAGCTTCAACTGTCCAAACTTCATTTCTTGTGAAATTGTTGAGCTCTTCGTGCATGGCATTCACCCAATCTGGATCACTTAAAGCTTGATCAATAGTTGTTGGCTCGATGCTAGAGACAAATGAGTAGGCTTGAACAAATGCGGCCGTATTGCGAGACCTTGTTGTCACTCCTCTTGTAGGACTACCAATGATGAGTTCTTTGGGGTGTCCACTTGTAAGTTGGCTTCTTCGTTGAGGTGCCACTTGAAGTGCTTAAACCGGTGTACCAACATTTTGAGCTTGCTCATCAATTTGCTCTTGAGCTACATGAACGTCTTCATTTGGAAATATTTTATCTTGTTCACTACCATCTTGAGGTACCATGGAAGAGGATGGTTGATCAACAATTTGCACTTCATCATCATCCTCCTTAGGCTTGATATCACCAATTGGCATATTTTTCATTGCCTCTACAAGTGGTTCCTCATCTATATCCACAACATCAACATGTGCTCCTTGGGAGCCATTAGATTCATCAAATTCCACATCATATGTCTCTCCAACCATGCCGGTGGCATTGTTGAATACGCGGTATGCTTTGGACTGTGATGAGTAATCAAGTAAGAAACCAATATCACAACACTTTTGGAACTTACCCAAGTGTTGGTGCTTTTTGTAGATATAGCATTTGCATCCAAACACCCGGAAATATGAGATATTGGGTTTTATCCCATTTAGCAATTCATATGGAGTCTTGTCAAGAAGGCAGTGAGGATACAACCGGTTGGAGGCATAGCAAGCAGTGTTGATAGCTTCGGCCCATAACTTCTCACTAGTGCCATATTCATCAAGCATTGATCTTGCAAGAGTGATGAGTGTCCTATTCTTCCTCTCCAGTACACCATTTTGTTGGAGAGTGTATGTAGCGGAGAACTCATGCTTGATCCCAATTTCATCACAATACTCTTAAATGTTGGTGTTGTCAAACTCTCTTCCATTGTCACTTCTAATCTTCACAATCGAAGTGTTGAATTCATTTTGAGCTCTATTGGCAAACTTGCTAAAGACATGTGCCACTTCGGTCTAGTCCTCAAGAAAGTATACCATGTGTACCTTGAGAAGTCATCAACAATGACAAAACCATAGTTATTGCCACCAATACTTATGTAAGTGGTAGGACCAAAGAGATCCATGTGAAGTAGCTCTAGTGGCCTTGAAGTTGACATGAATGTCTTACTTGAATGAGTGTTTGCAACTTGTTTGCCGGCTTGACAAGCACTACACAATTTGTCCTTCTCAAATAAGCCTCGGACCAAATCCTTCTTCATCACTTTCTTGAGTGTACTCATTCCAACATGAGCTAGTCTTCTATGCCACAACCAACCCATTGAATTCTTGGAGAACAAACATGCTTGCAAATTGGCCTTCTTTGAATTGAAATCAACAAGGTAAAGATTATTGTGTTGGAATCCCTTGAAGACTTCTTCACCACCATCAATCTCGCTCACAATCACTTCATTTGGCTTGAATAGGCATTGGAAACCCAAATCACACAATTGACCAACCGACAAGAGATTGAAATCCAAAGAATCAACTAGCAACACATTAGAGATTGAATATTCACTTGATATCTCAATCTTGCCCAATCCTTCAACCTTGCCCTTAGAGTTGTCACCAAATGTGATCTTGTCATAGTCCTCCACATTACCACTAAGTGAGGTGAACATCCGGGAATCACCGGTCATATGTTGAGTACATCCACTATCCATCACCCAATTTGATCCTCCAGTCTTGTAGTTAACCTACACATAAGCAAACCAATCTTGAGACTTGGGCACCCATCTAAGAATAGGTGCAACATTTGACTTAGGCTTAGGTATCCATTTCTCATTTGGATCAACAATCTTGGGAATAAGTATCTTGGGCACCCATAGCTTCTTGGGTCTTGTCTCATCCTTCTTGCCTAGGAATTGGACCTTCACTTGTCCATTTGATAATCTCTTGACCAAGTAGTGAGCATCAAAAGCAAACGCCCTTAATTGCTTGTTGAGTTTCTTGGGCGCTGCTTGGCACTCAAACATGAAATGTCCCTTGGTCAAGCACTCGGTGCACCACTTGGGCTTCTCAATCTTGATGGAAGGTGGTGGCTTGCAAGTGTCCTTGGTCGATGGATAGCCAAGACCATTCTTCTCAAAGTTCACGGCTTTGTGAGACAACATCTCATGATACTTGGTATTGCCCGTAAGCAAGGTACCAAAATCAGATTGCACACTTTTCACTTCTTGCTTAAACTTGTCATTCTCATCCTTGAGTTTAATGATAATACTTGCATCTTTCTCACTTGTAGTCTTGTTCTTGCACTTAGCACAACTCTTGGCTTCATTGAGTGCATTGGGAGATTCACTCTTCCTGCTCTTTAGCTTCTCAAATTCAATCACAAGTTTCTCATTGTCACTCTTGGGCACACAAGTTTTCTCACAAGGCTTGATGTCATTGGGAGATTCATCATTCTTGTGAATTGAGTTGATCTCTTGGAGAGTTGCTTCTAGCTCTTTTCTAGCCTCATCAAGCTCAATGCTATGGAGTTGCAATATGGGTTTCTTTCACAAAGTTACTCATAATTGATTGCCAACTCCCTATAGCACTTGTTCACTTCATCTAGTGTCTCATTGAGCTCTTTGATTTCTTGAGCTTGCTCAATGTGAGACTTCTTGATTATATTGTAACCCTTGTCTTGTGTTTCTTTGATCATCTCTAGCTCTTTGTTGCTTGATGCAAGCTTCTTGTTGGCTTCTTCAAGACAAGCAATTTTCTTCTCCATTTCATCAACCTTGCCATGGTCATAGTTTGTGACAATTTCATTGCACTTGACCTTGAGACTCTTGTTCTCAATCTTTACCTTGTCAAGCTTAGCACTCAACTTGCTAAGAGCTTTGTTTTGTCCTTGGACTAGGATAGCAAGTTCATCATAGTAAGGCAAGTCATCATCATCATCGGAAGAGTCATCAAAGATTTTTACCTTGTCGCCCTTGGCCATAAAGCATAGGTGAGGTATGAATGAAGAAGTTGGTGAAGCCAGGGTTGGTGTAGTGGTAGTAGCTATGGCAAATCCGGCAACAACTTCGCTTTCATCATCACTTGAATTCGATGAGTTGCTTGAAGTATCCTCATCGGTCATCCACTCACCAATATAAGCTTTGCCCTTCTTGAAGAATTTTCTCTTGAATTGCTTGGGGGCCTTCTTCTTGTTCTTCTTCTCATCATCACTTGACTCATCACTTGAGTCATTCTTATACTTCTTCTTTTCTTGCTTCTTCTTGGTGGCAACTCGGCATTGATATGAGAGATGGCCAAGCTTGCCACACTTGTAGCACTCCGTTTCTTCAAGGTTCTTCTTAGATGGAAAGAATTTCTTCTTGCTTGAGGAGTACTTGATGCCCTTGTCGAGGTGACCCAAGGCACAAGTAACTTTGCACACAAGTTGGGCCACCTCATCATCGCTATCTTCCTCTTCTTGCTCATCTTATTCTTGGGTGTCCACCACAATGATTCTCTTGGGTGTGGACTTCTTCTTTTTTTGATGAGCTTGCTTTGAGAACAGTCTTTCTTCTAGCTTGGAGGCTCCCGGTGTAATGTGCATGTACATTTCATGAGCATTGATCTTGCCAAGCACGCCGGATGGAGTAGTCTTGGAGAGGTCGGTTTGGTGAAGAACCGTGACAATGTGGCCATATTTGTCAACCGGAAGGAGATCCAATATCTTCCTTGCCACATCATCTTCCTTCATTTGAGTCAAACCAAGACCGTTAATCTCCTCTATAAGCACATTCAAGCGAGAATACATTTGATTAGCATTTTCATGAGAAAACATGCGAAAATCACTTAGCTTCTTGCTAAGGGTGCTATGGCGTTGCTCTCTCTCGCTCAAGGTTCCCTCATGGAGCGCACAAATCTCTTCCCATAGCTTGTGCGCGTCCTTGATAGTTCTCACGCGATTGAAAACCTCTTTGCACAAGCCACGGAAGAGAACATTATGAGCCTTGACATTCCACTTCTCGTAATTTTGCTCCGATGTTGTGGGCTTATCCTTATTGACCACGGCGGGAAAGCCGGTGATGGCCGCGGTATAGAGAAGTGTGTTAATGGCTTCCATATACGACTCCATATGGACCTTCCAATATGGAAAGTCGTCACCATTGAACACGGGCGGAGGGCTTTCCCCACTAGACATCTTGCTCAAGGCGGTGAAGCCTCAACCAATGAGCACTCAACTCTGATTCCAATTGAAAGAATCAAGATGTCCAAGAGGGAGGGTGAATTGGACTTCTAATTTCGAAACTTGAAATTAAATCCTATCAATAAAGCCCCAATTCACCCTAGTGCCTAAGAATGTGCTCCTAGCAAACTACACGCTCAAAAGATTTGCAACCTATAACCAATCATGCAAGTTCTAGGAAAGTAAAGGCGGAAATTAAATGTGGAAAGTAAATGAGCAAGAGGTGACAAGACGATTTTTTCCCAAGGTTCGAGGAGACACACGGTCTCTACCCCCTTCTCCTTGTTTGGCGCCCCTCGCAAGGCTTTGCACTCGTGGGCTCCTCGTGAGGATCCCCGCCTCAACCCTCGCAAGGATTGAGGTTGGCAAAGTGACCTTCGCAAAGGTCAAGCCACCCCCTTGATCCACGGACCAAGTGCTCTCTTCTTGATGTAGCTCTTCTCCGCTCCGGACCGGCGAGCTTGAACCGAGTACAATCCCTTCACAAAGGGCTTCCTCCCCTTCTCCCACAAGCTCCGGGAGCTCGCGGAAGGCACCACCGCAGCCGTCTAGGTGATCGCAATCACCAAGACTAACAAA
Source organism: Paspalum notatum (assembly GCA_022530915.1). Taxonomy (NCBI): domain Eukaryota; kingdom Viridiplantae; phylum Streptophyta; class Magnoliopsida; order Poales; family Poaceae; genus Paspalum; species Paspalum notatum. Next base: position 16,777,130 of record CM039688.1, read on the forward strand.
CCTTGGCTTCACTTGATTCAACCCCAATCAAGGAGTTCTCTTCCCTTCAAGTCTCTTGCCCAAAGCTCAAGATTTGGTGTGGAATGGTGGTGTAGGTGACCTTTGAGTGTATGTGAGTGTTCCTATGTCGCAAAGGTAGCAAGTGGAGGGAGGGGGTCTTCTTTTAAAGCAGTAATGGTGTGAGTCTTAAGCATCTTTATGGTTCTTTCATGTGCAACGGTGTAACCTGTCATTGTTAGAAGAAAACAAGAAACACACAAATGTATATTTCCCTATAATCTACTAGGATGTGGTCAACGAATAAAAGAACACACTCTCAATCGTCTTACCAAGCTCTTACAAGTATTCTTACCAATGCAGCAGGTGGTACAACCGGTGGTTCGTTTGTGATACCGCAACGGGTGTGAGCATAGCGTTTGCAAAGGTAGAACCTGTACGGGCAAGAAGTGTATATATGTGGAGCTATAGGAGGATATATTAGTAACAAGGAGTAGCACAATTCAAAATCAGATAGGAAAGTTGAATAAATGTTCAAAGTATTTGTCAAAGTTGCTGGCCTAAACGCGTCCTAGAACTAGTTTAAGCTAGCAAAAGATACACCGAAGTACAAAAGACACAAATGATGGAACCACTCCTGTTTTTTTTTTTTTTTTGTATGGCTCTTTTTTTATACACTTGCCTTTTTCTTTTTTTTTCTTTTCAAAAATGCCGAGAGAAAGATACAACTCGACGATATCACAAAACTCTCGTGTGTATATGACAGATTTTCTACTCAAAGTTGCACAGCCGATTAGACACTCTTAACGGCCTCAAAAGAAAAATCTTAGAATACCAAAGTTGTAGATCTACGTTTTCTCTTTCTGTTCAATATAAGGAACACCTTTTTTGGATAAGGGATCAAAAAGATATTGGCCCCGAGATGCAGACTACTCAGAAAATTCTGGGTCACAAATAGATTTACTCCCGAAAGATATTACGGCCTGATAACGACGTTTTCGGGAAATCTCTCAATTGAGAAAGTTATAAACAGTTGCACAAACTTTCCAGAAAGTTCTAGAACACAAAAATTCAAGTTCGGATGAGGGAAATATCACCAAAATACCGAATTGGCCAAAGACAAAACCCATCTACACAGGGTGACGGGATTGAAAAAGACACGGTGTCACGACGCAAAACTCAAACTAATCTAAGATGACGACTCAAACCAGCAACAAGACTTGACAAAGGACACAAACTCAACAATAAGAACTCTGAAATCAAATTATGCAAAGGTTAAACGTGGTGATAGGATAAGATGGACTACAAACCCTAATTTTTTTGTGGGTTTTTGTGGACTTTAGGAATATAAATCACTCAAACTAAGGGACACACGATAATATACCTCACGGGAAACCTGAAGCTCTGATACCATTTGATGGGGAATAGGGGTCCCGATCTTCCGTGAGGTGGGTATAATTCGATTTGGTGGAGACTCGACGTTGACGATCTGGCTTTTAATCAACACGATTCGAATCTTGCAATCGCTACACCACTGCTCTGTTGGTTATCAACCACGTGACGCGAGCAATTGACCTCGCTAAGAAGGCTTATCCCTACAAGTGCAATCAAGAACACAAGCAAGAACATGAGAATGCAATCAATATTGCATAAGGTGGGGTTTCACAAACCATACACGACGGCGAACTGTTCACGACAGAATACTCTTAAGTAAAACCCATCTAATCTATTGATGGCTATAAAATATATAAAAGAGAGGTGTAGGGGGCGGCCAAGGGGTGGCCGAGCAACCCTAGGCCGTACAAGGCCAGCAGGCCCAAAAACCGGTGACGCAGCAATGTGGCAGATTCTGGTCGTTATGTTGTTTCGATGATTCCCGTTGACTCCGAGCATGTTTGGGCCTGGGAACAGATGGGTTAGAAATCTTATGTCCTTAGCTTTCCGTCTATATGTAGAACACCCAAAACGGAGTCCGTATGTGGGCTGGGCGTCCGTTTTACTGAGGACTACTCCTGCAGTCCGAACCGGCCACGCGAATAACTTAGACCTCAATTCGGATTGGGCTTCAAACTTCATATTCTCCTGGGCCTTAATCATATGCATATTGTACATGTTCTCATCACTTTCCCTTGCCCTCTCCACAAGATACGGCTATAAAAGGCACCAACCACGACGCTCTAGACTCCTGAACTCTAGCCCTAGTCGCCGCTTGCACCCAAGCTCTGCCACGCCGTTCGCCATTGAGTTCACCGCCGTATTCAGCGTCTACAAGCCTTCATCACCAACGATGTGTAGCTTCGGAGCTTTGCGTTAGGTAGATTGTTTAAAGCCTAATCCCAGCCTCTCTTTCGCCTCCGTTGGCTGGATTTTGCTCACCGTCGTAGCCGCTTCGCACAGGAGCGCCACCGTCCACCGTCGCCGCTCACCTTCACTGCGTCTCCGCCAACCTGATCCACATACGAAGCTTTGCTGTGAGGTGAGGAACCTCTCAAACCCAATCCTGTCCTCAATCATGCCCTAACCCGCCGTCAATTTGCTCATTGGACTTCCGCCACGGCTCCGCCCCATCGCTAACCACCGTCGGTTGCCGCAGCATTATTCAGTTCGCCGCTCTTCTAGCTCACTTCCAGCGACCCACCGCCACGACCCAACGTCGTCCTCCCTCTCCCGATCTAATCCGAACCATCAGATCTCGATCCAACGGCCCATGATGCCCCGCGATTTGGTCGGTACCAGGCCGCGTCTTGTGTTTTGCTAAAGAGCCCTTGAGATTTTCAAAAATCAATCCCCGGTATGGATCCATTATGTTTAGGTCCAAGTTTTTATGGTTTGGCCCCTGGAGTTTCAAATCTATTTCAAGATAGCCCTTACATCTTGTTTTATTCATATCTTTTACCTTTTATCTCCATTTGGACCCATTCAAGTTGCGTTAGATCCGTAACGATAAAACCTATGCTTTAGTGCTCATGTTTTTCATAGTATGTGTTCCTGGTTTTTGATATAAACATTAAATGGATTAATGCTATTGTCATTACTTTTAAATAAAATCAATTTGGATTTAATCTAAGTTTTTTCTTAAGCTCTTGTTAATTTGGATAAATCTATCTCTAATTCTTTCCAATTAAAAGATATTTGGGTTTAAACCATGATTTTATTTAATGCATGTTAACTTGACTAATGATTGTGCATTTTCTTTCTAATTAAAATATTTGTAGGTTTACACTTCTGTTTTTTACAAAATTGTATCGATTTGGTTAATGCCAATTCTAATGTGCCTTCCCATTCTAACTTGTTCCGTTCAAACACGATATGTGCAAAATTTCGAGTAGTTGATCTCATATACTTGTCCTTCCAAAATAAATGGTATGATTCACATGAAACATTTATAGAAGGAGTATGCTTAGTTTCAACTGGGTTTTCAATTCAAATATTATCTGGATTAATTCTAACTTGGTTATTTCTCTGAAATATCCATTGACATGTACTTATAATAAAACACAACTTTAGTTTTTCTTTGTTGGCCAATAATACAAACCTTGCGATAAATGTATCTTTTCAACCATAGCTTTGTTTTCTACATTTTTTCACTCGCTTGACTGTAGCGACGATCCATCTCTCTTGGCACATGTTTTGTAAAGCCTTTCTTTTGAATGACGTATTGTTTCTTATGCATATATGTCTGTCTGCTTTGTATATTGTTTGTGTTGTCACGTATAGAATGAGTATTGCACGTAAAAGTGAAGATCAAGATTTTCAGGACCTACAAGTGAAGAATTCTTTGAGCAGCTATATACTTGGGAATAAAGACAAGTATTCTTTGACCTATTTCCTATTTTCTTTAATCACATGATCTAGAGGCCTACATCTGAAGAATTCTTTAAGTAGCTATATACTTGGGAATAAAGGCAAGTATTTTTTGACCTATGTCCTATTTACTTTAATCACATGATCTAAAGCCTAATTTGGATCCTCCTATTAAGGATGACTACCCTGATATACCTTCACATGTCTATGAACATTGGGAAGGGTATGATGTGTAGATTAATGCTAGCGCTCAACACATCTTACTCATGTTGCTAATATTGATTAATTAATGATGCAATGATGGTAAAAGCTTGGTTACTTAGCAACATGGGGACTTGAGCATGTTTTATTGGTTGCACGAGCGCTTCACCCTGAGGATCGGTTCAGCGAGTGATCATCTAGGAAAACAGTACAACCATAAGACTCACATGGGCACTAGGCTTGACTGATTAATTAAATGGACTAGGGACGGTGGTTTGCTTACCTAAAAGATGGCGTATGAGGGGGTACTGATGGTTATAAGACTTGCTCTCCTGAGTGGGTGCAGTTTGGTTTATTTGGTATTTTGTTAGTCACCCTTCAGGTGGGGACTTTTATGCCTAGATAGCGGTATCCTAGAATGGGTGGCTACACTCTACGGATTCTTTGAAAAGGTCTTGTATTGAAACCCTAATGATTCACCAAAAGAAGTGTTTAATGGGTCTTGCAAACTCGAGGCAAATGGTGATCATGACTTATGGGTAATGATGTATAGCCTCTCAAGAGTGTTTAAAACTGATATATCAGTCGTGCTGATGGTTATGAGTGGCCTGGACCCTCACAGATCAGAGTTTTGAAAGAAAATGACTCATGATGATGATGATGGTTTACATTAAAATAGTTTACTGTTTTTATAATATTTCATTTATAGGATAGTTTTGCTAATCATTGTTAGTACTAAAACTTGACCAACTAAAAGCAGCCACTATGTTTGTCTACTATAAAGCCAGCCCACTTTACCCTAAATGGAGTACTTGCTGAGTACGCCATGTGCTCCTTGCTATCCCAAAATATGGCTCTACTCTGTACAAGTTGAGAGCCAATGGACCGCCCTCATTGCTCTCCTGATGTGATGAGTGATTGCCAATGAGCTCAAACCCTCCGATGGACTGGAGGCCCTCCGATAGACTGGAGGTAGATGATGAAGACCTCGATGGATTGAGGCAAAAGCCCTCCAATGGAACGGAGGCAATGCTTGGTGTCGGTCGGCCATGGGATGTGATGTCCCCTAGCATCTCAAAAGCCATAACACACAGTTAGACAAGTTAATAATGAATTAAGACCTAAACATGTTCAGGGAAGTGATGAGGAACTTGATGGAGAAACCACTAAGTCGAAATTTTTCAATTCAAGATACAAAACCTTGTGTAGCTTGGCAGAGTAAGACAGCACGCGCAAGCTTTTGAGCACCACACCAGTTGCAAAAACCAAGGATAAGAAAATAACCCTAGACCTTCTGTTTTGACCATGTCCAAAAGTCTAAAGACAAGAAGTCTAAAAGATCAAACCCAAACCAACTAACGTTTCATCCAAAGGTAGCAATTGTGTTCGTGACCGAACTTGAGCCCTAATGGAACTTTCAAATTCATTAGGCACTTGAGCTCAACTCTATTATCCAAGTTATGGTACATGTCATGGGCTATACTTTTGTTACACTGAGCATAGTTCAAAACTACCTTTCACCTATTCTAAATTGACCCACCATTCTCTTGGATATCAGCCCAAGTCAAATTACACTTAGGAAAATTCTCGAGTCTGAATTTCTAGCTCATCCTGAATTTGAATCTGAAATTACTCTTGGGTCCACTATACAACTTCCAAATCTTCCTTTCTATGAAGTTAAATTTAGCTTATCACCTTTCAAATGCACTTGTTGTGGAAGTGATTGGTTTCCAATTGATACTTCAAAAATTGAAAACAAGGAGGACTCTACACAAAGTGAAATTGCTGTTTTGCCAAACCTTGGAACATATTTGTGTCAATAGTTCAAAATCTGTTGGGATTCAGGCTAGGTTCATATTATCAAACTTATAGATAGTTTGCTGAAGAACAACTTTGTTAATTAGGGTTTGACCATATATTGAAGTCTAAATGGCGTTTAGAGACATTTTCTACCAGCACAGAAAACCAGTTCAAACCAGACCTGTTTGGGAATTCAAAATTTTCTCTAACCTACAGCCACTTTCATACAAGACTCTATTTGAATGAGTTGTAGCTCTTGAAATTATGAGCGAGTTTGTCAAGAAGAACCTTAGGTGAAAATGAATAGAAATAGGACTTTTGAATTTCTCAAGCAATAAAGGCCCTCTGTCCAAACTGAGAACTGCAGGGAAGATTCAAATTTAAATCCCATTTTCAAACTGATTCTGATATGCGACCTTTTGGTAAAGTTGTAGAACTCAAAGAGTAGAGCATTTCATCTAATTGGGTTTTTTCCAAAATCGGCCTATAAATAGGTCAAACAGGCAAAATTCAGAAGGTAAGGAAACACATTTTTCAATTTTCACATTTTCCACCGTTCCTTCTGTCGCCGACAGGTGGGACCCGCGGTCTACGCGGACGGCCATGGCCGAGCCGGCGCACGCCACGCGGCCGCTGGTGTACGGCCATGGCGCCCGGCCACGGATCGACCCGAATGCGCCTCGGCTGCGCCCTCCCTACACCTGGACGCCATCCCGGCCACGTTCCCCCTCGCCCTCACTCCCTTGCTCTACTTCTGCCTCTCTCGCGAGCCGCGGCCGCCATTAGAGCTGAACTCGAGCTCGCTGCGCCAGCCGCCTCAGCCCGTCCCTGTACCTCAAACCACCACCGCCGGCTTCGCCTTCACCTCGCGCACCCGTAGAGCAAAGAGACATCGCCATCCTCCTCTTCTTCTGGATCGAGCCGCGCCCGAGGGCACCTCGCCATGGCCACGACCCGAGCTCGAAGCTCATCGCACCGCCGTTTCCATCCACCTCCGAACCACTAGACTGCCACCCCTGCACTCTCCTTGACCTGGCGCATCCAACGCGCTTGGTCTCGTCTCCGTCCCCTTCCTCCGTCGCGGGATTCTGGCCTAGGCTCGCCGTCCATGCCGCATCGGTTCACGCCGGTTCACTGCCTCCCGCGCCGCCGTCCATCCACCTCGGTGCTCAAGACTACTCCCACTGCAACCGCTACGGCCCCGCGCATCCGGCACATCAAGCCTCGTCGCCATTCCCCTTCCCTATGAGCAGATCGGGCCTCCGCGCGACGTCGCGCCGCGGCGTGTTCATGCCCCGGCCGGAGGTAGAAGAAAACCCCGTGGTTTTCCGATCTAGCCCCTGTTTTTTTGAAGTTTCACAAGGTCATTCGAAGCACAGTGGTATGAGTCTGGTGATTCTTGCTTGCTAGCCCCTGAAGTATATAGTTGATTGTGTTTAGGTCCCTCGACAGTAGAATTTTGTTTTAAATTCCATTTCCTTGAGTTGTGAACTTTGGAAAAATCATATAAAATCACAGAAAAATCCAAAATGGACAAACTCAGTTGCATTAGACTACACTTAAATAGATCTATTGAATGGTTATGATGTGGATGTGTAAAAAGACTGTTTTGCCCCTGGTATGTTGCATGCATGTTAAAACTAGGAAAATGTTAAAAGTAGGCTAAATGGACTCCAAATGGCGTGAAATTTGGACAGTAGCTTCCCTGGGGTATTTGGGCAATATGTGAATTTTTGTAGCCCCAGCCCTTGCTGGTTAGTAGCAGTTTTACCATTTTGGTTGTGATTTATGCATTTGTAGCATTTTGAGTTGGAGTGCTATATGAAACATGCTAAACATGACCCCATAGTATTTTTTCTATATCCTATATAGTGAGGATAGCTCACCGGTGAAAAATAAGACTGTGCACGGTTGATTTAGTTACTGTTTTGAAATTGACAAAGTGCTCCTAGCTAGGAGAGAAAATAGAAAAATGTGGCTCTAGGGTGCTTAATAAATTCCATGAAAAATATGGTAGTGTTCTAGTTAGATGCTAGCCCCAGAAATCATTTTTGTCGAATTTGTGAACACTGTTTTATTTTACACCTACATTAAGCTAAGGAAAATATATGGAAAATAGATGTCCTATAAAACTATGGATTTTTTACTTGCTAATTTTTATACATGGTGTCCATGCCATATTATACTTGCTGTAAAAATATTAGGCCCAGAAACCGTTCCTATAAATTATGAAAAATCTGTGAAACTGTAGGGCTGATTACTTGCTGGAATTTTAATAAATTCATTATAACTCCATTATGGCTGATATTTTGGCAGGAGTGTTATGTAGTATGTTCCTGCATGTCATAACCATTTGAGCTCATTTGGCATTTTGTAACAACCTGAAATCATATGTGAGCTTAATTCATCAATTGAACATGTTGTAGTGAGGATATGTGTAGGAGTGTATTTGCACTTGATATCGGTGTTGTGAAAGCATGTCGATCGATTGCTGCATACTGTTTGCCATTTTTCCCATATTACACTTGGTCAAGGAACTAATTTACTTACTCACGAATAAACCACCTGAAGTCAACAACAGATTTGGATCAAATAAATAAACACCACCACACCTAATCTAGTAATCTACGCTACTAGTACCTGCTTATATCGGGTCATATTATTAATTTATTGTTGGAGAAAACAGTAACGGGATAGTTGTACATGAGGGGCTTAAATCTACATGTTGCCACGCCTTAATATGTTTCCTCTATGATGAATAACTTACTAGGTGTGTATCTTATTGTATATGCTTGCTCTATGTCATGAAATTTCTACTTTTACTAATGCTGGGAGTGTTGTTTAGTAAATTCATTATATTATGATCAGGCACTTGTTTGATGCCTTGCTTGCATATCGTATGTTAAAGGATAACTTTAATTAATACTTGACTGAGTGTTAACTCCATGAATTGCACCGTAAATGTCTAATTGTTTAAGGGTACGTTGTTCCATGTCCGCCAAAATGCTCTTGTGTATATCGGGTGTTATAGAGATGACTTGGAATTAGCATCCTACCATGTGCTACCCCATGAACACCGCATAATATGTTGAAATTGTTGAAGATAAACCAATATCACCACACTTCATACATGCTCCTTTAGTAAATCCAAGTAATCATCGTTTGCCTATATAGAGTCATAGCACTACCGTGTTTCTTTTATGATCAGCAACTTGACTTGGAAGTGTATGATTGATTGGGTATGTGTATTGCCCTAGGTCTACAAAGGTTCTTGGTGTTAGCAATATGAATCACCCTGTTGTCAATCCCTGAAATGATTGTTCATGCGCATGCTTGATCCTCATATATCTCATTTACTGCACCATGCATATCATTCATATAGAAACGCTTACTGCAGATACGTGACCAAAAAGCAAGTGCGTGGAGCTACATCAAGTTTCGGCTTCAAAAGACCAACTAAGACCCACTCACGACCTGGAGGGCCCATCAGTCGTGTTTGGATGGAGGAGTTGTCCAAGGGATCAAGGGGTTGTGATGCTCCGGCATCTCAAGTGCATTACAATAGCATCATTGACATAGGTGCATCATCTCATGAACATTTCATATTGAGTGCATAAGTAAACTAAGTCATTTGAACCAACCTAAATTCAGTTTTTCCCGAATAGGTCTCCACTTTTGTCACTATTACTTTGAATCTGTTGTGAATTTGAAGAAACTTGATATACCAAACTTGTAGACAATTTCATGCTTGACAACTTTGGTATTTTATGTGTTAACATGCATAGTGGTTTGGATATGGTTCAGGGTCATTTTATGTCAATTTATGAAATCTGTCCAAACTTGACCTAGAGAGTAAATTCAACTTTTCTTGATATTAAAGCCAAAACCTGGCAATGCTTGTATTGAGAAAGTTGTAGATCTTGAAAATTTGAACAACATTGGTATAAAACTCCTTATGTAAAAGTGTCTAGAAAATAGATTTTTAGAATTTCCAACCTAGAGGGTTTGTTGGTTAAACCTTGGTCAGCAGCTTAATTTCAAATTTAAACCATATTTTTGAATATAACATGGTATACAAGTTTATAAATAAAATATAGAGAAACAAATTTAGAACATTTCATCCAATTGGGGTATTTTCAAATTTGGCCTCTAACATATTCAAAAACGTGATCTTCAAACAAGTGTATATGCAGTCAAACTCCATTTTCCCATTTTCAGAATTTTCCCTCCTCCCTTGTGTCACTGACGCGCGGGTCCCACACGCCAGACCGCTGTCGGTTCCCGCCCGTGGGATTGGAACGCGCCGACGGTGGGCCCCACCCACGCACGTCGTCCATGGACCCGGTCCAATGGACCTCCCTCTCTCTTTCCCGCCCCGGCCCCACCTGTCAGTGACCGCCGGCCCATGGACTTGGTCCACGCCGCGGTCACCTCCCACCTCCCCCTCTCCCTCGCGTGCATGCGGCAGGCGCGCTCTGCCCGCGCCGCGCCATCGCCGGCCGAGGGCCGCGCCCCTGCCCATCTCCGCACCTGGACGGATTCCTGGCCAAGGCCACATTTCCTTCGGCCTTAAGCCGCGGAGGGCACCCCCTCTCTGCCCCCGCTGTCCCTCGCTCTCTGCCTCTTCCCTCCGCACCGAACGCCGCCTCCATTGCCGAGCTCGGAGCTCGAGCTTCCGCGGCTGCCTCCGCTGCTCCCCGCGCCTCCAGACCACCGCCATTACAACCGCCACTACCTCCCGCGTCCAACGCCCTAGATCTAATGCCCCTCCGCCTCTCCATCGCCGCACCTAGTGCGTGTCCGCCAGGAGAGCCGCCATTGGCACCGAGCTCGAGCTCACACACCGGCCGCCTCAAGCTTCCTCCTACCCCGCCGATGCACGCCTCGCGCTCGCCTCACCGTCCTCCACCACCCGGGGTGGATCTCGTTCACCCTCGGCGCCTCCAACCACCCTCCTGGCGAGCGCACCCCCACGGCCACCATCGCCGTCGGGCCCTCGCCGTGGACAGCTATCTTCCAGCCCTCCCCACACCTCTAGGATCCCACCACCGAGACCGTTGCGCCGCTGCGCAGCTACCACGCCCGACGGCGACCCCAATCGTGCCCTACCCCGACCGGAATCGAGCCAAGACGCCGCGCACCGTCGCGCTGTCGCCGTCTCGGTTCACCGCCGCCACTCGCCTCTACTCTTCACCGCCGGCGATGAAATCTAGCCCACGGTGTCCGCTGTAGCGCCGGCCACCTCCTCGACCCGACTCGGCTCCAAGACCCCGCCCCGACGCGCCGCCCCGCACGCGGGAACGCGAGCCGTGCCGCACGTGCATCGGCCGAACCGAAGGTAGAAGAAGACGCGCATTTTGAAGAAAACCCCCTTCATTTACTGCTTATCGCGTCACTGTTTACTGTGTCTTGAATAAATTGTGAAAACACCCCTAGATCTATTAGAGTTTTGTATTTCTAACCCGAGCCCTAGTATTTTGCAGATCTAACCTCGTGCTTTGGAGGTTTCACATGCGCTATTCACTGGGTCTGGGTTAAATTGTGTGCTAGCCCCTGTACTTTTGGAATAATCGCAGTTTAGTCCCGGATCTATGATTTTCCTTTACATTTTGTTTATTTTAGGCTGTGGACTTTGAAAAATCATAACAATTCAAAGAAAAATCCAAAATGGACATACTCAGTGGCTATGGATTCCTGCTGAGTAGATCTACAGGACAGGTATGATGTGGATGTGTGAAAAGTCTGTTTTGCCCCTGGTTTAGTGCATGCATGTTGAGGGTGGATAAATGGTAAAAGTGGACCAAATGAACTCCAAAAATTATGAAACTTGGACAGTAGCTTTGTTATGATATTTAGGCACTGTGTGAATTTTTGTGGCAGTAGCACTTGCTGTTAAAAGACTGATCTACCCCTAGGCCTAAGTTTTTGCAATAGAAATGCATGGGAATTACTTGTCTTATGAAACTTGCTCCAAATATTATACTAGATTTTTAGGACACATCTTGTGCTTCATATAGCTTGCTAGTAAAGTTTGAAGCCTTGCATGTTAAGTTTGAGTGGTGATTTGAAAATGACAAAGTGTCACATGCTTAACTAAATAAAAAGAAAAAGTGGTCCTAGGATGCATAATTAATTCCATGGAAAATTTGGTAGCTTGCTAATGATGCATAGATTCCAAAAAGTATCTTTGTGAAGCCTGTAAGTACTATCTTGATGTGCGTTTAAAGTAGACCTAGATAATTATATGGGAAATAGGTGTCATATCAAACTATGGATTTTGTGCTTGCTAATTTTTTTACATGATATTCATGCAATGTAATGGTTGCTGTAGAAATTTTAAATCCAGAACTCGCTCCTACAAATTATGAAAAATCTGAAAAGCTATAGGGCTAATAACTTGATGGAATATTAATAAATTAATTATAACTTGGTTGTAGATGAAATTTTGACTGTAGCATTATGTGGTATGTTTCTGCATGTGTTAAAAGTTTGGGATCAAATTGACTTAACTAACCATATGAGCTCAGGGGTGCATTTTATTCACAAAGATGGCATGTCCACTAATTCGTGTGTATTATGTTTAATTGCCAATGACAATGTGTTTGCTGCATGTATAAAGTAACTTGCTGCATAACCTCAAGCACATCTTGTGATTCCAAGAGTTATCTATGGAGATGTTTTTGGAGAGACACTTTCTTTGCATGTGATAGGGACTGTGTACACATATAAGACAGTAACTTCTGATAACTTCAAAGATAAAATGTGGTGATGGTTTGTATGATTTCTTAGTGATGGGTTCTATGATTTTTTAGGAATGTTGTTAGGTTTTCTTGTTATGGGATGTGTTAAACTGAGAGTACTCGCATCCATTTTTCACAAACGGCTTGATCATGCATTACATTTCTTTGGCACCTCATGCATACATTTGCAATTCGTTGCACTCATGATTGCACTATGTCATGCATATAACCTGAATCATATGCATGTATTTGCATTCTCTTCCACTCACTTGCATATTATATCATGCATATATATTCCGCGAAGGAAGGATCAACACGGGAGCTGCTATTGATCAATAAGCCGGACAGCGAATTGCACCAAGAGCAAGAAGACGACGTGTCGCTGATTATATCGGTACCTGTTTGAAGGGGTTGCCTGGGGCAAAGCCTCACAACCCGGCAAACTAACTTAGATTAGTTTGTTGGTTTTCATAAGAATACTCAAAGGTAGGCAGGACCATGATTTCTCCCAGCTCACATAACCTTGTTTGATGGTTTACGCATCTGCATTAGGAGTTGATTGAAAACACTTGCATTAGACTTCCCGGCCGCCCCGGCCCTAGCACCTATACGTAGTGTTCGTAAGACGAGTACCTAGAATTGATAGGTACGAGTAGACACGAGTGATTGTACTCGTCTCGTAGGTGCGACTTTACAATGTGACAGAAATCTTACGTATGGAAGTTATTATATATGCTTATGTTTTAAATTGGTACTGGGCAGAGAATTATGAGTTGTTACTGTTTATGTTATTATGCATTGGACTCCGCCCGTGTCGCATAAGGCCCGTCCGCTGTCCGCTTGGGATCGGCATAACATTGCTAGAGTGCTTATCCGGGATAATGGACCGGTGAAAGTCTTACTTGTGCCATCCGAAGAACAGAGATAGACTCCTACTGTGACACCTTGGGGAGCTTGTAGTCGAGGGGGGGCTGACCCGACGTAACCGTGGTATCGCTCCTAAGGCGGCACAACCTAGGAACAACGGAAGGATTGAATTGAACTTGGGATGGGACAAGTGGAGATGGGAGAAGCATATGTGGGAACGCCGGGGGTTTGTAAGCATATGCCATCCTGGTACTTCTAGTTATTCCCGGGAATATAAAAATCGATTCGAATCGCTGATGCTCACCAGGTGTGAGAATGCCAGTATCACTGCCGGGCAACGTCGTAAGAACTTAAACAACTATACTTATATTCGTGTTTTGAACCCAACATGTTTGATGATATTCATGTATACTCTATGATCAAGAGTTATGCAAGAAACTATCCATGCTTTACTTTCATGCAAATTTTATTTACGAGACATGATATTCATGGTTAAGGGATAGCGGCTGTCAAATCCTGCTATCCTATGGCAACATGTTATAATTAAAAATCAATGGCTAAGGACTCACCTGACTAGTAAGCTATGCTTTGCGTCAGCCTAAGCCCCGTCCATTAAGTCCTATTGAGTAATTAGTACTCAGGGTTTGCCCCCACTTTTGGATTACAGGTACTGATGACATCTGGACAACCGTGTGGAAGGTGGTAGTACCGGTGGGATCGGTGCTACATGCCTCGTTCGTCTCTTCGTGAAGACTGCTTAAGTATCATGATTCCGCTGCGAGATGTTTTGAAAACACTTCCGCTATATATAATTTTGCAAACGCTTTCGCTATATTTGAACATGTATTTGATTTCATTTAACTGGTTTGTAAATAAAGTCTATTACTCTCTATTTCAATTGTCTGTGATGATGTAATTGTTGTGGCTCTTTCGAGAGTCGGATGTGTTTGATGTCGGTTCCTCTGGGAATGGTGTTATCGAGAGTCCGAGGGACTCTCGATGGACTACTGGGTTTAGTCTTGCCTAAGTGCACTGCGATGCCAGAGGTGGCAGGTGTGCTTAGTCTGGATTAAGCAGGGCGGTTCCGCCACAGCTGGTATCAGAGCCGATCATACACAGACAACAGTTATATCATCAAGTTTTGTTTTACAAACATATCTTCGAAAACCCATCTTCAAGTAATTCAAAAATGAGAGTATACGCTATGCCCGTATAAGGATGTTAGTGTTATACAGGTGACATCACTGACATTCTGACCTAGATAGAACTCATATGCATATTCGGCGCTTTGGGAAGCAACTTTTCGGCCATAGCTGTCCCCAGTACTGGAGGAAGCTATTGGGATTTGCGAATGGTGTAAGCCATGCATTCATACCCTATAGTAAAAGCTCTTTAAGGGTGGTGGGCATGCTTTGGATGCTTTCATGCCCACCACACTTACATTTGGTTTTGGGATCCACCTTTTTCTCGACAATCCCCAGTACTGGTGGAAAGTCAGGCTTTGAGGAAAAGGTGCAGCGGATCACCAACGTTGTCCCGCAGCGGTCACGCGTGGATGCCACATTAGGTGGTAATGTATGAGCATGCGTTCTTCTACAGGTACACTAACCACGTGCGAAACTAAGAACGACTAGTTGCATTAAAGAGAGACGTGCATATGTGTCACCGAAATATCGCTAGCTATATATAAAATACATAGGATGTGTGATGTGAGACCGAATAAGACGAATCATGCATCATGTATCTTTTGCTATCATTTTGGGGGTATTACTAAAAGACAAATGGAATAAATCGTGACTTAACTATACCTTCTACACGTTTCACTAATGGAAACATTGGGTTCTAGGAACCTGTTTCACCTTGCTCAATTAAAAGCCTTAGGGAGAGACCCTTGGGATTGAATTGAAACCTTGGAACGGCATTTGAAGTATGTACAGTACTCATGAGTGATCTAAAATGGATGATGTGAATCGTAGTGTGAAGGTGCACTGCCAATTTGGTTCCGGCTTGTAATCTGAGGTCATGTACACCTGCAGCTAGTAAATCGACTTTATGGCGTCGTCCCAGACAGATTGATAGGAGTGTTGTCCCAAGTCCAAAACAACGCACAAGTTTTCCATTAGCATAAACGATTGTCCAAACCTACAAGCTGATGGCTAACACTTTACGTGCAATCAAGTTGTTCTATTCACTTACATGCTTTCATGTATTCAGAACGTCATTATGGTGCTATGGTCTTTTTATCACCGCATTGGTTGCATTAAAGTTGTTGAACTAATCCCATTTGGCCTCATTCAAGTAGATGGTTACTCCACCGGAGACGTCTCCACAAGGGGCTGCCCATGGGTTACAATTTCCTCCTAAGTTGGCTGCTCTGGTCGCTCAGCAAGGTCAAATCGTCGACATGCTCATTCAAGAGCAACAACGGCGCAATCCGCAAGAGATCAGTTACACTGAATTTGCGGCACTCCAACCGCCAATCTTCACCACTGCCACGGGTCCCTTGGATGCTGATGACTGGCTTCGGATCATCGAGTCCAAGTTCAGTTTACTGCCCCAACTCACTGAGCAATAGAAGGATCGGTTCGTGGCACAGTGTCTACATGGTCCCTCGGGAGCCTGGTGTGCTTCATTCCTGGCAATGCAACCAGCCGGGCACCAGGTCTCGTGGGATGAGTTTCGTGCGGCTTTTCGGGCTCACTATCTCCCGCCTAGCCTCATCGAGCTCAAGCAACGGGAGTTCCGTGCACTTCGACAAGGGAACATGTCGGTACTCGAGTACGTGCAGGCTTTCATCTGCCTATCGCAGTACTCCCCTGAAGACGTCAACACTAACCCACGTAGGGCTACCCGTCTGTTGGATGGATTTGATTCCACTCTGCTGACTCACTTGGGGCGCAGCTACGACAGCTTCACCAAATTGGTAGATGTCGCCATCGATATGGAGCATCACCTCAATCAGGCCCACAAGGATCAGCGGAGGAAATTAAAAGACTTGCAAGCACACTTCAGTGAGGTTCCTCTTAGCGGCAACGGGTCATGCATCGCTCACCGCCGCGCATCTGTTACATTGACATGCCCCAGCAGCAAGAACAACACTGTGGGACGCAACACCATCCCTCCTCCTGCAGTGTACCGCCTCATCCGCCTGCTTCAGTGCCACCGGCCAAACCAAGTGCCAAATACCCCTGCTACAAGTGTGGAAAGACCGGCCATTTCAGCAAGAATTGTCTTGCCTATCGGCGAAGCCAAGCACCATTGTTGATTAGAGACAACCAACACCAGAATAAGAAGAAAGGACCCAAGCGAGATCCAGCCCCAACAGAAGGTCGTGTGCACTATACCCACGTAGATCAGATTCCAGAAGGTGAACCAGTGTTAGCAAGCACATTTCTTGTCAACGAGCACCCTACAATGGTTTTGTTTGACTCCAGAGCAACACACACTTTCATCAGCAGGTCATATGCAACCAAACATGGTTATCACATTGACAATATGAAGGCAAAGTACCATATCATAGCCCCGGGGTCACCAATTGACACGAATCAGATTGTGAGGCATTACGCCTGTGCATAGGCACAGAGGAATTCTATGTTGATCTTGTGGTACTTCCTAACCAGGGGATTGACATTATCTTAGGGATGGATTGGATGAAAGAGCACAATGTCTTGTTAGACATTACTAGCAGGACAGTTCAAATGAAGTCTAGCAAGAGTGGGAAGGTTATGCACATTCACCTGCCAAGTCACAAGCATTCGCCACCCACAGTAAATGCCACAGAAGCCCAGTTGATCGAGAAGATACCGGTGGTTTCTGATTTTCCAGATGTGTTTCCAGAAGAGCTTCCTGGACTTCCACCAGACAGAGATGTTGAGTTCGCCATAGAGCTTGTACCTGGCACCGCACTCGTCTCCCGGAGACCATACAGAATGGCACCGGATGAATTGGAAGAGCTGAAAGTGCAGTTGCAAGAATAGCTAGATAAAGGGTTTATTCGACCTAGCTCATCACCTTGGGGTTGCCCAGCCCTCTTTGTTGAAAAGAAGGACCAAGGTGGTAAAAGGCTATGTGTCGATTACCGGCCTTTGAATGCTGTCACCATCAAGAATAAATACCCGCTACCACACATTGACATTTTGTTTGATCAGTTAGCTGGAGCTAAGGTCTTTTCAAAAATCGATCTGAGATCTGGCTACTATCAGATAAAGATCCAAGAAGAAGATATACCCAAGACAGCTTTTTGGACCAGATATGGCTTATATGAGTATTTGGTCATGTCCTTTGGGTTAACCAATGCGCCGGCTTTCTTCATGTACATGATGAATTCGGTGTTCAAGAATGAACTGGATAAGTTTGTAGTAGTATTCATTAATGACATATTGATCTACTATAAAAGTGAGGAAGAACACAAGGAGCACTTAAGGATAGTACTCGCTCGGCTTAGAGAGCATAAGCTCTATGCCAAGTTTAGTAAGTGTGCATTCTGGCTGAAGGAAGTAAGTTTCTTAGGTCACATTCTGTCTGAGAAGGGGGTAGCAGTCAATCCTAGCAAGGTAAAGGATGTTCTGAACTGGAAGCAACCTGAGACAGAGACTGAGATTCGGAGTTTCCTTGGTTTAGCGGGCTACTACCGCCGCTTCATTAAGGACTTCTCCAAAACTGCGAAGCCAATGACCTCACTAACAAAGAAGAACGCGAAGTATGTGTGGAGCTCAAACTGTGAGGAAGCCTTTCAAACCTTGAAGAAATTGTTAACATCGGCACCAGTGCTAGCACAACCGGACGTCACTAAACCATTTGATGTGTATTGTGATGCCTCCGGCAATGGGCTTGGCTATGTGTTAATGCAAGAAGGGAGAGTAATCGCCTACGCCTCGCGCCAACTGAGAAAGCATGAAGCCAACTACCCAACTCATGATCTTGAGATTGCAGCAGTTGTACACGCACTGAAGATATGGAGACACTATCTGCTAGGCAATACTTGTCATATCTACACTAACCACAAGAGTCTCAAGTATATCCTCACACAACCCGAATTAAATATGAGGCAACGATGGTGGTTAGAGCTGATAAAGGATTATGATCTAGAGATTCACTACCATCCTGGCAAGGCCAATGTAGTAGCTGATGCATTAAGCCGTAAGGCTCATTGCAATGTCATTGAAGCCCGCCCGACGGTGAGAGTTATATGTTGTGAGATGGATGAGATCGAAATGCCTACAGAGCAGCACGCTGATCTGTATAGCCTCATCATTGAACCTACAATAAAGGATCAAATCGTTGCCGCACAAAAGCAAGATAAGGGCATGGCCCACATTAAAGATGAGATCAATGAAATGAAGAAGGCTTGTTTTAGGCTTGACGAAGAGAGCGTCCTATGGTTTAAAAATCGCTTAGTAGTACATAAGGACATGGAGCTGAGAAAGAAGATACTTGATGAAGCCCACACCTCCATGTTCACGATGCACTCAGGAAGCAACAAAATGTACCAGGACCTGAAACAGAAATTTTGGTGGACTCGTATGAAACGAGATGTAACATCCCGGATTTTTGAAAACGTGAAAATCTGAAATTTTTAAAACTTTTTGATAAGCAAAGCAAATGTGTTTACAACCAACTAAAATATGTTGGTTTCAAACCTAAATAACTTATTTGAGTTAATAAAATTTCGACAAAATAAAAATTTCTTGATTGTTTGATGGTGTGCCAGTTTAATTTCGAATCGTAGTTCGAGAATTAAACCATTATCCCTATAATTCTCTCAACCTAATTGCCCTACCATCTTGTACTCTATATCTACTGTCTATCTTCTATTGTCCATGACTTTCTCGAACCCGTCACCCTTATCGTGACTCTCAATACCGTAACTTCATACCATCAGCGAACTCCGTTCATCACCGAGATTTGTATTAGTGCTTTGCTCGAAATCCTAAATCATCGTTTTGATCTCAGATGTGATGCGAAGATAATCTGTCGGCAGAGAAGATCCTAAACCAATCAGTGATAAAATATCTGGACTATTCATCCCTTCTCAAGAAATGAGTATTTGAGGCGATTTGATATTTTCAATCTGCCAGCTTAAATTCTTTGCAATTTACTTCAGGTTCGGAATTATTACTTGTCTCAAGTAAATCAAAGCACCGAAATAAATTAAATCCAATTTATTTCGCGAGGTGCTAATTCCCTAACCGAGGATTTATTTTCGGACTGCGGCATGATTTCTCGACTAATTGAATTTAATTCTTCGCAATTAAATTCAAATCCGAAGGTTATCGCTCAACTGAAATGCCTCGGAATAAATTCTCGGCAACTTTTATCACACGGCCAAACATTTCGACCCTTCCAGCGTGTCGAAATAATTCGAAATAATTATTCGCGACACCAATTCTCGGACCTTCAGGATTAGTTTGCTTGCAAATTTATTCGGCTCCGAAAAGCAATCTAATTCCTCTGTACTAATTCGGTTCAGAAAATTTATTGTATCTAATTTATTTTGCAGTCCAAACCTAGCCCAATATCCAAAGCTCATCTAAAGATCCATTTGAAATTTAACCCTAACCCTAACTCTCTCCTGTAAATATCTAAACCCTCTCGCAAGTTCCACCGCCGCCGCTCTCACATCTCTCTGTTTCTTCCCCGAGAGGAACAAGTAGGCACGCCTCCTCCTCCTCCTCCGGCAGCAACAAGGCTGCTGCCTCTTCGCTCCTCCACGCTAGAGCCCGGCCAGCACCTTAGCCTGCCTCCTCCTAGCGCAAGGCTCGAGCAAGCAGCAGCTCACCTCCATCCCTCTCCGCTTCTGAGCGCAAGACCAGCAAGCCCAACCCCCTGGCCCTTTTCTTCTCCGAGAAGAACCAGCAGGCTGCAAGCACCTGCCTCCCATGGCATCAGACCGTGGCGCCGCCCTAGCTCCCTGCCTCCTCCCCAATCCATGGCGCCACCTCCCTGCTTCTCCTCTCCGACGGCAAGGCAAGCAGCGGAAGCTCATCCTCCAGGTCCCTCTACTCCTCGTTTCCTTCCTGTTTAGAAGCTCTAGCTCTAGCTGCTGTTAATCTCCATGTTCCTCCCTTGCAGATCGACACACGGGCCCCAACCTATGGCGTTGGTCTCTCTTGCTCCCTTGGCGCCCTGCCTCCTCTCCAAGCCGGCTCACCACCTGCTCGATGAAATTCTGCAACGGGTCAGTACCACTTCTTCCACTGCAACGGCACCGCCAAGACTCCAGTGGATAGGACACAGATGCCTACAAGTGTTTGACGAATTTCTGCAATCGCGAGGAGCAACATGAGCCCATCGGTGAGCTTCCGTTTCCATCCTCGCTCTCTGTTGCACTCCGTTTTCCTTGTGCGCTGAACTCATTCCTTCTCCTGGTGATGGGGATGGTGCTTGCGTTGGCAGTGCCTTTCTCCAGTCCAAGCCACGCATAGGAATGATGGCTGCAGTCTCGCTGGGCTCTGGAAGCACCCAATCTACTGGACACCACCCTTCTGCCCTTGCGCAAGCTGCAGCCTCGGTGTCCACCAAGAGCTCGATGATTTGCCTAGAAGGTGAGCCTCCCTCATAGGTTCAGTTTTCCCCAAAAACTGTTGTGCTTGTTCTCACATCTTTGTGATGCTGGGAACGACAACGCGGCTTGGGATCTTGGACTGGACTACAAGCTTGAGGATGATGCTGATCGGTACGGCGTCGCCTCTTCGCGGTGTCAGCACGTTCTGGCATCCAACTCTCTTCCTGCCACAAGCCCTCGGTGAGAACCTCGATCTTGCTCTCCTGTGATGTTGGCCTTCGAGCCGATGAACCTATACCTTGTTGATGTCTGGCGGTGGTCGTCGATGAGCCTTTCTTTCTGCACATGTCTGTCCGGCCTTCGTGCCACATCTCTTTTGCAGGGCACGTTTTCCTCGTACTGTCACAATGTGCCACTGGCACACACGCCAACGGCATACTCGTGTAGCACACACACATCCAATCTATCTCTTACGGCGTGCAAGGGCCGTGAGTTATCGCCCGGTTCAGCTGTTATGCTGCCGAAATTTCTAACTTCCCTAGTATACTAGATTAAAGCACGATCTTGATTCTCTGGCTACTACGGGCTGCACACGTAGGATCGCTTACGCTCTGAATCTAGTTAACTCACTCTTTCGGCGATATATGGCAACGGGCTCTCGCTCGCCACGGCCATTACTCATCGCACATTTAATCATACACACGTGTTTGCGCACGGCCTCGAGCTCTAGCTCACCTCGGCCGTATATGCCACTTGTAATTAATTTCTAGCTTACACGATAGCATGGCCCCGAGCAACTGCTCGATTTGGCCATATCTCGCATTCCTATCGTTATCAACTAATCTTCTAATTCCTTTTGTACCCATTGACCATAGTTCGATTCCTTCCTTCCAGCGCTCCAATCTCTATTTTGCTTTGTGTTGTTTGCCTTGTTCTTATGTTGTGTTTATTTCCTTGTTTTGTTGGTTGCGCCGAGTGGCACCATTGGAGACTCAGGACGCGCATCGGAGGGTACGAGATCATGAAGACGAGGGTGACTACGCCAGAACTTGAGAGCGACCAGCTCTACTCCAGGTCACCATTCAGACACTTCCTTGCTTCGAATCCTATAGATACGCATATATGCTGCTGCTGCTTTATTTATGTTCATGCTTGCTTGGATAACCTAAAAACAGGAAGCCTACTCCCTTTTAGCCACATTACCTTGCTTGCTATGCTATTACCACCATATTACTACTTTAACTAAATAAAATGAACATGATGTGAAATTGGGTGATATGGTGGGATGTGATCACTCTTGGCGTGTGTGAAGTGGGTGGGTTTTTGAGCGCGAGATGGTGTGTGAGATGGGTGGCGGGAGTCGACACCGGATTAATGGGAGAGACTAGAACTCTGCCCTGAGAGGAGTGAGGTGTGCGGTGGTGCGCGGCCCACCGCAGAGGCTGGCAACCGATCCATGGAAGGCTAGCTCTCGCCAATTAAGGACCGAGTAGGGGTGATAGCATCTTGGACTATGACTCGTGCATACCACGCGACCTTAGGCCCGATTCATGAACTTCCCCGAAGGGTATATACCTGCGGGCGTAAGGCGATAGTGTTAGGGGGCGATGGTGGGTCTGTGATGCAGCCACATGTCCCCGATAGACTCGACCCGCGGAGGCCCCGGGATTACTCGAGCTCACAGTTCTAAGAGTGCGGTGGATGATATATCCGCACAGTTTCTAGCTTAGGAAGGCAAGGAAAGTGCTAGAAGGGGAGTTCATCCGTCGGTGTGGCGGGCCCAGGGTGGTTGGCCACTGCCCTCGTCCCGTCTCGTGTGGGTACAGATGTACAAAATCCTCTCTGAGTGTATGATCTATACGTATAGCCGCCGTCCCCGGTCAAAGGACAAACCAAGGGCGAAAACTCACCTCATCTAGCATGGGTTTTCTTCTCTTCTCCCTCGAGTGATAGAACACCGGCTGAGGCCATTGAGGATGGGCGGGTAGGAGCTTCCCATGCCGCAGAAATAGTTGATGATGAGAGGGTGTATGGAAGAGGTGAATGGTGGTGAGATGTGTATGTGTTGGTATGAGTGATGAGCAGGGGAACCGGTCGTGTGACCGAATTCCCTAATGGAACAATGATATAATAATTTGGATAATGTTGCTATATGCTCGCTTGCATAGGAAGCCTAGAACCATCCACTTGTGCCAGTCCCTTTATTTTTATGCTGCCGCTTAGGGGGGTGTCTCAGGGTGGCCTGCGCTACTGGCGCACAGGTTTTGGAAGACGAGACGGATGACGACCACTCCTACGACGGACGAAGATGAGCTGAATGACGACCACTTCTACGACGGATGGAAATGAGCTGGATGACGACCTTACCTATGACGGACGGAACGACGAGGGTTGCTGTGCTACGCTCAAGTATGCCTGTGGAGATGGATGTGAAGACCTGCTTTCCGCAATTTATACTCTGATATCTGTTGTAAGAATGCTTCAGTCTAGATGGACTTGTATCGGCTTTGGCCAATATTGTATAAATGTAATAATAATCGAAGTTCTGGTTGTGATATCGATTGATATACGTGATTCACGATAGCACTATGTATTTTGGGACTATCGTGAAGAGCAAAAGGCTTGGATTTCAGCATCGCGGAATCTGGGTCGTTTCACGAGAGATAGCCAAGTATGTGTCCGAGTGTGATGTATGTCAGAAAGTAAAAGCCGATCACCTGAAGCCTGCCGGTATGCTTCAGCCACTAGCAGTTCTGGCCTGGAAGTGGGAGGACATACATATGGATTTCATTGTAGGCCTACCTCGCACTCAGAAGGGATATGACTCCATTTGGGTTATCATCGATCGCTTCACCAAGTCCGTACACTTCATCCCGGTAAAGAACTGGTACTATGCACAGAATTACGTAGAAATCTACGTTTCTCGGATTGTGTCCTTGCACAGTGTTCCAAAAACCATCACTTCGAATAGAGGCTCGCTGTTTATATCCTGTTTCTGGGAGCAGTTGCATGCTGCCCTTGGAACTAAGTTGATTCGGAGCTCAGCATACCATCCTCAGACAAGCGGCCAAGTCGAAAGAGTAAATCAGATCCTAGAAAATATGCTGAGGGCGTGTGCTTTGACCTATTCCACCAAGTGGGATGAGTGTCTCCCCTTAGCAGAGTTTGCTTACAACAACAGCTACCAAAAGAGTTTGGAAATGTCACCTTTCGAAGCTCTTTATGGTAGGAGATGTAGAACACCACTCAACTGGTCCGAACTTGGTGAACGCGTCACGTTCGGTCTAGACTTGGTAACACAAGCTGAGGAGCAAGTAAAATTCATTCACAGTAATCTGAAAAGAGTCCAGTCTAGACAGCAGAGCTATTCTGATAGACGGAGGAGACCACTAGCCTTTGAAGAAGGCGATCAGGTGTATCTTCGAGTGTCACCGATGAAGGGGTACATCGATTTGGTGTAAAGGGAAAATTAGCACCGCGGTATGTTGGTCCATTCAAGATCACAGAAAGGTATGGATCAGTAGCTTACCGGTTAGAATTGCCACCTCATCTTGTTGCGGTTCATGACGTGTTTCATGTCTCGCAACTCAAGAAGTGTTTACGAGTGCTAGAGGAAGTGATCGATACCTCTCAAATTCAGATCTAACCTGATCTCACTTATGAAGAGAAGCCCATAAGAATCCTCGACCAAAAGCAACGCTCAACACGAAGAAGAAACATTAACTTCCACAAAGTTCAATGGAGTAATCACTCCGAAGAAGAGGCAACTTGGGAACAAGAGGAATTTCTGCAAACCAAATACCCCGGTTTTCTTCCATCCACTTCAAATTGAGTACGTCACAGCAGTTTAAAATTTCAAATTCATACACAATGCACTTTCTTCTCGTTTAACTTATCCATCCACAGCACATCAAAAATCTCGGGACGAGATTTCTTTAAGGGGGGTGGGTTGTGATGCTCTGGCATCTCAAGTGCATTACAATGGCATCATTGACATAGGTGCATCATCTCATGAACATTTCATATTGAGTGCATAAGTAAACCAAGTCATTTGAACCAACCTAAATTCAGTTTTTCCTGAATAGGTCTCCACTTTTGTCACTATAACTTTGAATCTGCTGTGAATTTGAAGAAACTTGATATACCAAACTTGTAGACAATTTCATGCTTGACAACTTTGGTATTTTATGTGTTAACATGCTTAGTGGTTTGGATGTGGTTTAGGGTCATTTTATGTCAATTTATGAAATATGTCCAAACTTGATCTAGAGAGTAACTTCAAATTTTCTTGATATTAAAGCCAAAACCTGGCAATGCTTGTATTGAGAAAGTTGTAGATCTTGAAATTATGAACAGCATTGGTATAAAACTCCTTTTATAAAAGTGTGTAGAAAATAGATTTTTGGAATTTTCAAACTGGAGGGTTCTGTTGGTCAAACCTTGGTCAGCAGCTTAATTTCAAATTTAAATCATATTTTTTATTATAACATGGTATACAAGTTTATAAAGAAAATATAGAGAAACAAATTTAGAACATTTCATCCAATTGGGGTATTTTCAAATTCGGCCTCTAACCTGTTCAAAAACGTGATCTTCAAACAAGTGTATCTGCAGTCAAACTCCATTTTTCCATTTTCGGAATTTTCCCTCCTCCCTTGTGTCACTGACGCGCAGGTCCCACACGCCAGACGGCCGTCGGTTCCCGCCCGTGGGATCGGAACGCGCCGACGGTGGGCCCCACCCTCGCGCGTCGTCCATGCACCCGGTCCAATGGACCTCCCTCTCTCTTTCCTCCCCCGACCCCACCTGTCAGTGACCGCCGGCCCATGGACTTGGTCCATGCCGCGGTCACCTCCCTCCTCCCCCTCTCCCTCGCGTGCATGCGGCAGGCGCGCTCTGCCCGCGCCGCTCCATTGCCAGCCGAGGGCCGCACCCCTGCCCACCTCCGCACCCGGACGGATTCCCGGCCAAGGCCACCTTTCCTTCGGCCTTAAGCCGCGGAGGGCACCCCCTCTCTGCCCCCGCACTCCCTCGCTCTTTGCCTCTCCCCTCCGCACCGAACGCCGCCGCCATTGCCGAGCTCAGAGCTCGAGCTTCCGCGGCCGCCTCCGCTGCTCCCCGCGCCTCCAGACCACCCCCATTACCACCGCCACAACCTCCCGCGTCCAACGCCCTAGATCTAGTTGCCCCTCCGCCTCTCCATCGGCGCACCTAGTGCGTGTCCGCCAGGAGAGCCGCAATTGGCACTGAGCTCGAGCTCACACACCGGCCGCCTCAAGCTTCCTCCCACCCCGCTGACGCACGCCTCGCGCTCGCCTTGCCGTCCTCCACCACCCGGGGTGGATCTCGTTCACCCTCGACGCCTCCAACCACCCTCCCCGCGAGCGCACCCCCACGGCCACCATCGCCGCCGGCCCCTCGCCGTGGACAGCTACCTTCCGGCCCTCCCCACACCTCTAGGATCCCACCACCGAGACCGTCGCGCCACCGCGTAGCTCCCACGCCTGACGGTGACCCCAATCATGCCCTACACCGACCGGAATCGAGCCAAGACGCCGCGCGCTGCCGCGCCATCGCCGTCTCGGTTCACCGCCGCCGCTCGCCTCTACTCTTCACCGCCGGCGACGAAATCTAGCCCACGGTGTCCGCCGTAGCGCTGGCCACCTCCTCTACCCGACTCGGCTCCAAGACCCCGCCCTGACGTGTTGCCCCGCACGCGGGAACGCGAGCCGCGCCGCGCGTGCATTGGCCAAACCGAAGGTAGAAGAAGACACGCATTTTGCAGAAAACCCCCTTCATTTACTGCTTATCGCGTCACTGTTGACTGTGTCTTGAATAAATTGTAAAAACACCCCTGGATCCATTAGAGTTTTGTATTTCTAACCCGAGCCCTATTTTGCAGATCTAACCTCGTGCTTTGGAGGTTTCACATGCGCTATTCACTGAGTCTGGGTTAAATTGTGTGCTAGCCCCTGTACTTTTGGAATAATCGCGGTTTAGTCCCGGATCTATGATTTTCCTTTACATTTTGTTTATTTTAGGCCGTGGACTTTGAAAAATCATAACAATTCAAAGAAAAATCTAAAATGGACAAACTCAGTGGCTATGGACTCCTGCTGAGTAGATCTACAGGATAGGTATGATGTAGATGTGTGAAAAGTCTGTTTTGCCCCTGGTTTAGTGCATGCATGTTGAGGGTGGATAAATGGTAAAAGTGGACCAAATGAACTCCAAAAATTATGAAACTTGGAAAGTAGCTTTGTTATGATATTTAGGCACTGTGTGAATTTTTGTGGCAGTAGCACTTGCTGTTAAATGACTGATCTACCCCTAGGCATAAGTTTTTGCAATAGAAATGCATGGGAAGTATTTGTCTTATGAAACTTGCTCCAAATGTTATACTTCATTTTTAGGACACACCTTGTGCTGCATATAGCTTGCTGGTAAAGTTTGAAGTCTTGCATGTTAAGTTTGAGTGGTGATTTGAAAATGACAAAGTGTCTCATGCTTAACTAAATAAAAAGGAAAAGTGGTCTTAGGATGCATAATTAATTCCATGGAAAATTTGGTAGCTTGCTAATGATGCATAGGTTCCAAAAAGTATCTTTGTGAAGCCTGTAAGTACTGTCTTGGTGTGCGTTTAAAGTAGACCTATATAATTATATGGGAAATAGGTGTTATATCAAACTATGGATTTTGTGCTTGTTGATTTTTGTACATGATATTCATGCAACGTAATGGTTGCTGTAGAAATTTCAAGTCCAGAACTCGCTCCTACAAATTATGAAAAATCTAAGAAACTATAGGACTGACAACTTGCTGGAATCTTAATAAATTAATTATAACTTGGTTATAGCTGAAATTTTGACTGTAGCATTATGTGGTATGTTTCTGCATGTGGTAAAAGTTTGGGATCAAATTGACTTATCTAACCACATGAACTCAGGGGTGCATTTTATTCACAAAGATGGCATATCCACTAATTCGTGTGTATTATGTTTAATTGCCATTGACAATGTGTTTGGTGCATGTATAAAGTTACTTGCTGCATAACCTCAAGTACATCTTGTGATTCCAAGAGTTATCTATGGAGATGTTTTTGGAGAGACACTTTCTTTGCATGTGATAGGGACTGTGTACACATATAAGATAGTAACTCCTGATAACTTCAAAGATAAAATGTGGTGATGGTTTGTATGATTTCTTAGTGATGGGTTCTATGATTTCTTAGGAATGTTGTTAGGTTTTCTTGTTATGGGATGTGTTAAACTGAGAGTACTCGCATCCATTCTTCACAAACGGCTTGATCATGCATTACATTTCATTGGCACCTCATGCATATATTTGCAATTCGTTGCACTCATGATTGCACTATGTCATGCATATAACCTGAATCATATGCATGTATTTGCATTCTCTTCCACTCACTTGCATATTATATCATGCATATAGATTCCGCGAAGGAAGGATCAACACGGGAGCTGCTATTTATCAATAAGCCGGACAGCGAATTGCACCAAGAGCAAGAAGACGACGTGTCGCTGATTATATCCGTACCTGTTTCAAGGGGTTGCCTGGGGCAAAGCCTCACAACCCGGCAAACTAACTTAGATTAGTTTGTTGGTTTTCATAAGAATACTCAAAGGTAGGCAGGACCATGATTTCTCCCAGCTCACATAATCTTGTTTGATGGTTTACGCATCTGCATTAGGAGTTGATTGAAAACACCTGCATTAGACTTCCCGGCCGCCCCGGCCCTAGCACCTATATGTAGAGTTCGTAAGACGAGTGCCTAGAATTGCTAGGTACGAGTAGACACGAGTGATTGTACTCGTCTCGTAGGTGCGACTTTACAATGTGACAGAAATCTTACTTATGGAAGTTATTATATATGCTTATGTTTTAAATGGAGACCGGGCGGAGATTTATGAGTTGTTACTGTTTATGTTATTATGCATTGGACTCCGCCCATGTCCCATAAGGTCCGTCCGCTGTCTGCTTGGGATTGGCATAACATTGCTAGAGTGCTTATTCCGGATAATGGACCGGTGAAAGTCTTACTTGTGCCATCCGAAGAACAGAGACAGACTCCTACTGTGACACCTTAGGGAGCTTGTACTCGAGGGAGGGCTGACCCGACGTGACCGTGGTATCGCTCCTAAGGCGGCACAACCTGGGAACAACGGAAGGATTGAATCGAACTTGGGATGGGACAAGTGGAGATGGGAGAAGCATATGCGGGAACGCCGGGGGTTAGTAAGGATATGCCAGCCTGGTACTTCTAGTTATTCCTGGGAATATAAAAATCGATTTGAATCGCTGATGCTCACCAGGTGTGAGAATGCCAGTATCACTGCCGGGCAACGTTGTACCAACTTAAACATCTATACTTATATTCGTGTTTTGAACTCAACCTGTTTGATGATATTCATGTATACTTTATGATCAAGAGTTATGCAAGAAACTATCCATGCTTTACTTTCATGCAAATTTTATTTATGAGACATGATATTCATGGTTAAGGGATAGCCGCTGTCAAATCCTGCTATCATATGGCAACATGTTATAATTAAAAATCAATGGCTAAGGACTCACCTGACTAGTAAGCTATGCTTTGCATCAGCCGTAAGCCCCGTCCATTAAGTCCTTCTGAGTAATTAGTACTCAGGGTTTGCCCCCACTTTTGGATTACAGGTACTGATGACATCTGGACAACCGTGTGGAAGGTGGTAGTACCGGTGGGCTCAGTGCTACACGCCTCGTTCGTCTCTTCGTGAAGACTGCTTAAGTATCATGATTCCGCTGCGAGATGTTTTGAAAACACTTCCGCTATATATAATTTTGCAAACGCTTTCGCTATATTTGAACATGTTTTTGATTTCATTTAACTGGTTTGTAAATAAAGTCTATTACTCTCTATTTCAACTGTCTGTGATGATGTAATTGTTGTGGCTCTTTCGAGAGTCGGATGTGTTTGATGTCGGTTCCTCTGGGAATGGTGTTATTGAGAGCCCGAGGGACTCTCTACAGACTACCGGGTTTAGTCTGGTCTAAGTGTACTGCGATGCCAGAGGTAGCAGGTGTGCTTAGTCTGGATTAAGCAGGGCAGTTTCACCACAGGGGTTGCCTGGGGCAAAGCCTCACAACCCGGCAAACTAACAGTAGCTTAGTTTGTTGGTTCTATTAAATTAAATCAAAGATAAGCAGGGCCATGCTTTTCCTAGCAAACATATTATGGCTGATGAGTACGCATCTGCATTAGGAGTTGTTTGAAACCAACTGCATTAGACTCCTTGGCCGCCCTGGCCCTAGCACCTATAATAGAGTATGTAGGATGAATGTGCCTAGTAATGCTAGGTGCGAGTAGACACGAGTGAATGGAGTCACTCGTTGCGTAGGTGATCTTGTAAAGGTTTCAAAAGTATCATCAAAAAGGAAGTTATAGTTATGATTATAATTAAATGGAGATCGGGAGGAGATATGGGTATACAAGAAAAATAAATAATGATGATGAGTATATGAATGGTTGGTGGACTCCTCCCGAGTCGTTTAAGACCCGTCTGCTATTCGCTTGGGATCGGCATAACATTGTTAGGATGCTTATCCAGGCCATGGGACTGGTGAAAGCCTTTCCTGGGCCGTCCCACTGTACAAGATGCTGTCCATCCACTGATAGGGGGCCGATGGATTCGGAGGGCGCTTGTAGTCGAGGGAGGGCTGACCTGGTGCGCCGTGGTAATGCTCCTAAGGCGGCTATCCTCCGGGGGTTAGGTGGGGGCATTTTGACTTTGGGATGGGTCAGATTGGGGTGGGGGACATATGTGAGAACGCCGGGGGTTAGTAAGCATATGTCACATGGTGTTTCTAGTTATTCCCGGAAATTAGAAATCGATTCGAATCGCTGATGCTCACCAGGTGTGAGAATGCCAGTATCACTGCCGGGCAACGTAGTAACAACTTTAACATGCTATATATTAGATCATGCTTTTCAGTACTACCTGTTCATACTTGTATGTTTTAATTCCTGCAAGTTACTTTATGATGATACATGAGATGAGAATAGTGAGGTATACGAACTAGGGATCATGGTGATAACTAGGAGGAAAATTGTTGCTCTATGATAATATATCACTGTTTAAAATCAATGGCTAAGGATCCACTGGTTAGTAAGCAAGCTTTGCGTCAGCCATGAATCATTCCATTAAGTCCTATTGAGTAATTAGGAGTAATTAGTAATCAGGGTTTGCCCCCACTTTTGGATTACAGGTATGAAGTTCTTCGCGTGCGCCTGAGTTGGGGGAGGGTAGTACCGGTGGGCTCGGTGCTACTCGTCTCGTTCGACAGTAGATGAAGACTACTACTTAAGTATTCTTGTTTCCGCTGCGAGATATTTTTGAAATCGCTTCCGCTTTTGATTTGAACATGTATTTGATTACTTGTATTTTGTTTGTGATCACTTTATCTTATTTTCACAAAACTGCCTGTGATGATGTAACGGTTGTGGCTCTTTCGAGGGCTAGATGTGTGTGATGTCGGCATCCTTGGACGATGGTTACATCGAGTGCCCTTCGGGGGTAACTCGACGGACTACCGGGTTTAGTCCAGCTTAGGTGCACTGCGAGCCAGAGGTGGCAGGTGTGCTTAGCCTGGATTAAGCAGGACGGTTCCGCCACATGGGAGCTCGGTACACGGAGGGGCGGTTCGGCAATGGTGGTGTAAGCCCTCCGATGGACTACGAGGCGACTCCGATGGACTGTAGAAGCCGAGTGCCACCAAGGTGCTCCAACCCGAGTACATGGCGCGAATACGTGCGAGGGAGGCTTTGGCGGCTTCGGCTCAAAACCGCCACCCAAGTTCAAATGACTTGGTGGGTTGGGCTCCGACTCGCCAAGATAGAAGATTGGGCCAAGACCTGGCCCAGGAAGCCCGCAAGAATAAAGTTTTCTGGTTTCTGACTTTAAAACCGGGGAAAGCTTCCAGACTACTAGCTACGTGGTGTACATCCAAGCGAGGCGTGAAGAAGAAAAAGATCAAGACGTCATCGTAGTCGTCCGATTGTATCTTTTTCATTTCAGCCCCTTTCGAGCTTTCTAGAGTAAGGGTCTTAGTGTTAAATGGTGTCGTTAGGCCTGGGGTATAAATACCTAAGTGGCTGGTTATTTAGGTGACTCTTCCATTATTAGAAAACCCTAGGTTTAGTTTCCATATAGCCATGTACCAAAGAGAGAAAGGAGAGCTTGAGGCTAGGTTTTGAGTCCCCTAGCTAGGGTTCATCACATCAAGAGGGAGGATGAAGTGTGGTAGGCTGTAGGAACCTTTGTATGAACTCAATATCGTAATTAATCCAGCAATATTCCTCTGAAATTGAAGTCCTTGTGTGCAGCCCTCTCCCTTCCCCTTCTCTAGTTTGGTTTTTGGGTGAACTCTCAAAGGCTTTTGGTGCTTTGCTTTGCCTACGAGTTTTCCCCCTTTCTTTTGGTGTTTTGGACTTGCAAGGACATGGAGATTATGACTTAGTTCATCTCAAAACTTTAGGTTTGCCACAAGCAAGTCGTTCTTGAGTTTTTCACTTTCTTGCCCAAATACTCTCCTCTTCACGAGATTTGAACTTCCCGCTAATCCCATAATCTTTTTCCATAGATCTTTTGGGAATAGCTTTGGAATGGAGCTAGGATAGCCTGTGCCAATTTTCGTGAAGTTTGGAGAAGATTTGTTCAAGTTTGAGGTTTGAAAGCTCAAGTTTAAAGGCTGTTTCTAGCACCACCGGAACATCCGGTAGAGCTACCGAAACATCCGGCGGAACTATCGGAACATCCGGTAGCTTCTACCGGAACATCCGGCTGCTCAGCCTTGGACGGTGCTATCGAAACATCCGATAGTAACCACCGGAACATCCGGTGGAGACTATCGGAACATCCGATATCTCCTACCAGATCATCCGGTGTTCCCAGGCAGCCCTGCTCTTCTTTGGTGCTTTTGGTGTTTGGCTCTTTGCTTCGACCTCGCTTTTAGTGTTCTTTACAGCTGCCCATACTATTAACTTGCTGTGAACCAGTAAGGCGCATTTCGGTGCATTGAGTGGCGGGCAAGACGCTAGTGCATGAGTCGTTGTTTCGCTTGACTTGCGATCTCGTGATCTGAGTCTTGTGCTTCCGCTCGCTTGGTGTGTTCCCGTTCAGTGGGCGACACCAAGTGCTTGCTAGACACGTTTCCTTTCAGTGGACAGTGTCTAGCGGTTGTTGTGTGAAGTGTGTCAGTTTGCACCACGGGGTTGTGAGTTTGAGTTTTTAAGTGCTCCTATTCACCCCCTCTAGTAACACATCTCGGTCCTACAAGTGGTATCAGAGCCGGTTAGGTTTCCTCATACCTTAATCGGTGACGAAACCGTAGCGACAATTACTTACTCCGGGAAGATTCCGGTCCTTGGCTCCGATGGCTATCCCTACTGGAAGGGTAGGATGGAGGCGTTCCTTGTTAGCCAGAGTCAGGACATATGGGATGCTACTCAGAGTACGACTTTTGTGGTGCTTCCAGTCGTTGAGCATACTACGCCTAAGATCGTGACTCGGCATGAGGCGAATGACAAGGCTGTTAACTTTCTCTTTTCTAGGCTTGGTCCCATGGATTATGAGAGAGTAAGTCACCTCAAGACGGTGCGTGAGATATGGTCACTGCTTAGTGCACACCACGAGGGTACCGCGACGATTAAGGCTAGGCTTGTGGAGACTTACCGGCACGAATATGAGAATTTCGTCCAGGAGCCGGGAGAGTCAGTAGACGTCTTGTTTGGTCGCTTTCAGTCGATCATTAACAAGTTGCGTGTCAACTCTGCCCTCGCAGAGCTCCCATACACTGATCATTAGCGGGTTGTCAAATTGCTGTATGCTTTGGATAGAAAAGTATGGGAGATCAAGGTGAACTCAATCATTGAGTCGGCAGTGTATGATACGATAGGAGTAGAGGCGCTCTATAGTAAGCTCAAGGCCACAGAAGTAGATTACAAGATGAGGGATTCCCTCGCTTGTACAGGTTCCAAGAGTCTGTGTGATGCCCTTGGCATCTCAAGAGGCATAACACGTAGTTAGAGACAAGTTAATAACAGGATAGGACATGATGATGCTTAGAGAGAGCAACAAAGACTAGATGGAGAAATCACTAAGTCAAAAAATTTCTATACAAGATACCAGACCACACATTTCGTGGTGGGATAGTCAACACTCACATGCTTTTGAGCTCAAACCCCAAATGCAAAACCTCGGATAAGAAAGTAACCCTAGACCTTTCTGTTTGACCATGTTCAAAAATCTAAATACAAGAGGTTTAAAAGATCAAACCGAATCCAACCAACATTTCTTCCGAGGATAGCAAGTGTGATCGAGACCAAACTTGAGCCCTAATAAAACTTTCAAATTCATTAAGTACCTGAGCTCAACTCCATTGTCAAAGTTCTTGTACATGTCATGGACTACCCTTTTGTTACACTGAACATGGGTCAAAACTATCATCTACTCACTCATAATTGGACCCAAATCCCTCATGGAAACAACTAGGTCAGCCTACACTTAGAATATTTTTCTAGGTCTGAATTTCAGCCCTTCCCAAACTTGAATCTAAAATTACTTTTAATTTCGCTATACAACTTCAAAACCTTCCTTTCTATGAAGTAAAATTGAACTTATCACCTTTCAAATGCACCTATTGTGGAAGTGATTGGCCCTCATTTGATACTTCAAAAGTTGGAAACAAGAAAGTCTCTACGCAAAATGAAATTTCCGTTTTAATAAACCTTGTAAATAATTGTGTCTATAATTCAAAATCTGTTGGGATTCAGGCCAAATTTATATTATCAAACTTGGAGATAAAGTGCTGGGGAACAACTTTGGTAATTAGAGCTTAGCCACCTATTGAGGTTTAAATGGAGTTTAGGGTCATTTTTTACCAACACAGAAAACCAGTCCAAATCTGACCTGTTTAGTAAACTCAATGTTTCTATAGCCTACAGCCATTTTCATGCAAATATCAAATTGAAGAAGTTGTAAGTTATGAAATTCTAAATAATGTTGTCAAGAGGCACTTTGGGAGATAATGCCCAGAAATAGGGGTTGTGATTTTCCCAAGTAATAAAGGTTCCCTGTCCTAACTGAGGGCTGCCATATAAATTCATGTATAAATCATATTTACACTTGGAATTTGTGTTGAACCTTTTGACAAACTTGTAGAGCTTGAAGAGTAGAGCATTTCATTCATTTGGAGTTTCTCCAAATTCGGCCTCTAAGTGGACCAAACATGCGATTTACAGAACCGGAGAAAACACATTTATCTTTTCCCAGCTCTTTCGGTCACTGACCGGTGCGCCGCTGCCGCGCTCAGAACGCCACCGCCGTGTGGGCAACGGCGAGCGGGCAGTGGCCACGCCCACGGATCGAGCCCTGGCCGACGGAGCCCGCGCCCCTCTTCATCTGGACGCTCTCCCGTCCTCATTCACTCCCTCGCCCTCCGTTTTCCTCCCCGCGTCTACCGCTCTCTTGCGCAGAACGCGGGACGCACCCGAGCCTCCATGGCCAAGCTCGGTTGAGCTTGCGCCGCCGCCCCCGCGGACCGCCATTCGCCCAGCCACCACCCCCACCGCGGTCGCCTTGAGCTCCACCACCGTCCCCGCTGATCCTCGGTCTCGCCCCGCCACCTCTAGCTCGTTCCGCGTGCGCGCACGCCGTGGCCACTCCATGGTTTAGCCGCGGCGAGCCCACTACGCCGGTCATCTCAGGCCGCCTCCCCTTCGCCCAAGGCGCGCCCCATCATCGCCGTGGCCTCGCCGCGCGTTCACCCCCCAGTTCACCGTAGCCGCGCTGCCTCTCCTCTCCATCGCCGGCGACGAGATCTGCCCCGAGAGGTAGCCCATCGCCGGGAACACCTCCTCGGACCCGCTCGGCTCCAAGTGCTGCCTTACCGCCGCCGGCGCAGTGCCTCCAACGCCGAGCCCCGCGCGCGCGTCCGTCGGCCCGAGGAAGAAGAAGAAGGAGATTTTGCGATCCGGCCCCCGACCTTTTGAAGTTTCACAAAATCATTCTGTGCACTGTGGTATGAGTCTGGTGATTCTTGCACGCTGGCCCCTGAAAACTACGGTTATTTATGTTCTAGTCCTTAGATCTAATGTTTTTCTATTTAAATGCATTTAAATTGACTATGAATTTTAGAAAATCATATAAAATCACAGAAAAATCCAAAATGGGCAAACTCAGTTGCGTTAGACTCCTCTTGAGTAGATCTACATGATAGGTATGATGTAAAAGTGTGAAATATCTGTTTTGCCCTTGGTTTGTTGCATGCATGATTAATTAGGATAAAAGTCAAAAGTGGACTAAATGAACTCCAAATAGCATGAAACTTGGACAGTAGCTTTCTTGTGGCATTGTAGCACTATGTGAATTTTTGTAGCCCTAGCACTTACTGTTTAATTACCTTTTACCATTATACATGTGCTATGTGCAATTATTTAACTTAGAAATTGGAGGCTACATGGAATATGCTCAGATTGACTCTCTAGCATTTTTTCTATACCTTGAGTAGTATAAGTATCTCACTGGTAAAATATGAGCCCCTGCATATTAAGTTTTAATGGTGATTTGAAAATAATAAAATGGTACATGTTGGAAAGGATAATTAGAAAAAGTGGTCATAACTTGCAAGGTAAATTCCAGAAAAATTCTAGTAGCATATGGGAGTGTTGTAGAATCCAGAAAGTATATGCTAGAGGGCTGCTCACACTGTTTATAAGTACATCTTAATCTTGCACTAGATTTATATATGGAAAATAGATGTCTTGTCAAACTTGGGAATTTTAACTTGTATATTTTTGTGTATACAGTTAATGCTAAATGTAGCTCAATAGTAAAATTTCACCTTCAGAAACTCTTCCAATAAATTATGAAAATTCTGACAAGGTGTAGGGCTGATAAATTGCTGGATTTTTAGTAAAATAATTATAACTCCAATTGGGCTGAAATTTTGGCAGTAGCCTTGGGCATGAAGTATCTGCATGTAGTAAAAGTTTGGTCTCATTTGGATTTATGGAACTGCTAGAACTCAAATGGATGTTTAATTCACAAATGTGCTTGGTTTACACTAAGTATGTGTATGTACGTTGTTTTAACTACTACGCACATGTCATTTCCCATGAAGTATAGGTTGCATACTGACATCTGCATTTCTTCTAC
The DNA here is from genome assembly GCA_022530915.1 of Paspalum notatum. Lineage (NCBI taxonomy): Eukaryota > Viridiplantae > Streptophyta > Magnoliopsida > Poales > Poaceae > Paspalum > Paspalum notatum. The sequence continues at coordinate 16,814,257 of CM039688.1, forward strand.
ATCAAATGCATGCATCTGCATTCGTATGCACTTATGCCTGCACCTTTCATGCATATAGACCCCGCGATCGAAGAAGAGACGGTGCAGGAACAACCTCTGATCGAAGAACCCGAGGAAGAGCAAGAGAACCAGCAGCCGACCACTGACCCCGCCGCCGAGGAGACTAACCCTAGCGAGGAAGAAGGTAGGCAGTACCATACAATTCCCAGCAAATAAAATATCTATTGATTACGCATATGCATTAGGTGTTAAATGGAACCAATTGCATTAGATTCTCTGGCCGCCCTGGCCATAGCACCTATACCTAGAATGTGTAGGACAAGTGCCTAGAATGGCTAGGTATGAGTAGACACGAGTGAATAAAGGTCACTCGTCGCGTAGGTGTTATTTTTCAAAAAGAAGAAGTCTCACTATGAAAGTTATTATTATTATGCCATGATTATGTTATGTTTTAAATGGAGACCGGGCGGAGATATGGGTATGAATGTTGAGAAACTGAGATAATGTGTGGTGGACTCCGCCCGAGTCGCATAAGGCCCATTCGCTGTTCGCCTATTGGTCGGCATAACATTGCTAAGGTGCTTATCCGGTATAATGGACCGGTGAAAGTCTTACTTGTGCCATCCGAAGAACAGAGACTTGTTCCTACCATGGAACTGGGGGCGCTTATCTCATGGGAGGGCTGACCCGACGTACCTTGGTAACGCTCCATGGGGGCTAAACCCGGGGAAGTGGCGGGTTGGAATCGAACTTGGGATGGGACAAGTGGAGATGAGGGCTATATGTGGGAATGCGATGGCTAGTAAGCATATACCCCTGGCATTTTTAGTTATTCCCGAGAATTAACAAATCGATTCGAATCGCTGATGCTCACCAGGTGTGAGAATGCCAATGCCTTTGACGTTCAAACGTAGTAATAACTGTAACATGCTGTTTACTAAGTCACGCTTTTCAATACAACATGCTTGGATGTGTAGGATCCGTCCCACTATTCAGGGTGTTGCCCATCCACTACTAGGGGGTCGATGGGCTTGGAAAATGCTTTGAGGTCGAGGAAAGGGCTGACCCGACGTACCGTGGTATCCCTCCTGAGACGGCTACTCCCAAGGGGTTGGATGGAGGCGCTGTGAATCTTGGGACGGGACATGTGTAGATGAGGTGTATATCTTGGATGTGTATGATACACTATTATGCAAGTTACTGATGGTTCTCATGTTTTAACTTCATGCGAGTACTTACTTTATGATATACATGATCTTTATGCTTAATGGATAGCAGCTGTCAAATCCTGTTATCTTATGTCAACATGACATTGTTTAAAAATCAACAGCTAAGGATCCACATGATTAGTAAGTATGCTTTGCGTCAGCTGTAAGCCCCAGTCCATTAAGTCCTACTGAGTAATTAGTACTCAGGGTTTGCCCCCACTTTTAGATTACAGGTACTGGCGACATCCGGATATCTATGTTGGAGGTGGTAGTACCGGTGGGCTCGGTGCTACTCGCCTTGTTCATCTCTTCATGAAGACCCTTTTGAGTTGTTTCCGCTGCAAGATGATTTGAAAACGCTTCCACTATATATACTCTGATTTCGCTTACGCTATATTTGAACATGTATTTGGTTTCATATATTTGGTTTGTAAATTAAGTCTATTATTCTCTATTTCAACTGCCTGTGATGGTGTAATTGTTGTGGCTTTTCCGAGAGTCGGACGTGTTTGATGTCGGTTCCTCGGGAAATGGTGTGATCGAGAGCCCGAAGGACTCTCGACGGACTACCGGGTTTGGTCTGGCCTAAGTGCACTGCGAGCCAGAGGTGGCAGGTGTGCTTAGTCTAGATTAAGCAGGGCGGTTCCGCCACAGCCTGGCCTTGGCTACCCCATCTAGTGAGTTTGCTACTAACCCCCTGTTACACAACTTCTCATTTTCTACTTTGATGTCTGTTACAGAGGAGCAATTGGCGATGCTTAGGGATGATGAGCTTTGTCTGGTGTCTAGTCGCTTTCAGCGCGCCTATGACAACTGGATAAGCAAGAAGAGGGGAGAGAGGTCCAAGTGCTTCGAGTGCGGAGAGGTCGGCCACTTCATCGCCGAGTGTCCCAACAAGAACGACTACTACAAGAAGGGCAAGAGCTACTCCCTCGACTCCGACAAGTGCCACTCTGGCAAGCCAAGCTTTGACAAGTACCGCTCCAGCAAGCACAGCTTCGGCAAGCGTCTCTTCGGCAAGAAGAACTTCTGAAAGGCTTTCAAGAGCTACCAGAAGGACAACCGGAAGCGGGACAAGGCATTCTTCGCCGAGATCGGATTCTGCAGCAGCGGATCTTCTTCCTCTTCGTCCTCGTCGGGCTCAAGTGATGAGGAGATCACGTACAAGAAGGACTAGAGGAACGACCAAGGAGGTCCAGCTGGCTTGTGCTTTGTCTCCACCAAGTCCAAGTGCAAGCACAAGTTCAGGAGGAGCTCGATCTGCTCCATGGCGTTTGAGGACAAGGAGAACAAGGATAACGGCAGCAACACTTCGTCCGATGATGAGGTAACTCCTGAGCAAGCCGAAATCCTTGAGATGCTAGAGCATAATAGCCGAGAGCTAAAAGCCCAAGATAAGATGCTGGAGAAGGCAGCTAAGAAGCTGCAGAAGTTGAAAGCCCAACTTGCTGAGGCTTTGGAGAAGAATGAGAGGTTGAGGAGTGTGAGACCCCAACCCAGTGAGTTTGAGTGCCCTACCAGTGAGTCTTTCATGACAGAGCTTGGTGACCAGAGAGATAGGTATGCCAAGCGGGTAGAGGAGATAGATGGGCTGAAAGTTCAGTTAGGCAAACTCTAGTTCAAGCTGGATGAGCCTACTTTGAGTGGGGAGCTTGAGTGTGAGTCTTGCCCCTGTTTAGCTAGAGAGCTAGCTGTGCTGAAGGATAAGTTTGAAGGGCAGCTCACGGAGCTTGAGGAGCTTAGGGCTAGACCTGCACTTTTGGGTGCGTGTTGAGAGCTGAGTTAGAGCAGTTAGAGTAGTTGAGAGCTGACTTTGAAGTGCTTTCAGCACCTACTGACACTTGTGAGAACTGCCTGACCCTTAGGATGTAGCTGGTGGATTGGGATGCCACCATTAAGAAGTTGGAGAAAGGTACTCCTGTGATACCCTCCTTAGACTGTGACACTTGTGCTGCCCAGACTGTAATTTTGGAGGGTCAGAGGGAGGAGATGTTGTCTTTGCAAAATGACAACAGCAGGTTGAGAGAGGTGTTGAGTTGGGTGTATGCGAGGCAACCCCAACTAGAGATGATTATAGAGAGCACCAAGAGAGCTGAGGGTGACATGAGTGGTTTTGGATTTGGAGAGTGCAGCACCTCAGGTGAGAAGAGTGCCCCAATTAAGATCAAGACTGTACCTACCCAGCCAGGTGAGACTGTTGATGGGGTTTACCATGAGCCATCCAAGGCTGCCCCAAGGAAGCAATACTGGACACCCAAGCCTTCCAAGGCTAAGCTGGACAAGATTATAGAGGAAGAGCTTAAGTCCAAGGGCAAGAAACCAGTCCAGCAGCCTGAGCCACCCAAGGCCACACCACCTAAGCCCAAGTCCAAGTCTAACCCAGTTCCTAGGAGGCCTGTCTACCACTGTGAGTTCTGCCAGCAGAATGGCCACCTAGAGGAGTTTTGTTTCAGGAGGATGAGAGCAAATGGACCGGCCTCATTGCTCTCCTGGTGTGATGAGTGATTGTCAACGAGCTCAAGCCCTCCGATGGACTGGAGGCCCTCCGATGGACTGGAGGTAGACGATGAAGACCTCGATGGACTGAGGCAAAAGTCCTCCAATGGACCGGAGGCAATGCTCGGCATCAGTCGGCCATGGAAGCTTGGTACACGGAGGGGCAGTTCGGCAACGGTGGTGTAATCCCTCCGATGGACCGCGAGGCAACTCCGATGGACTGGAGAAGCCAGGTGCCACCGTGGTGCTCCAACCCGAGTGCATGGCGCGAAGGCGTGCGAGGGAGGCTTTGGCGGCTTCGGCTCAAAACCGCCACCCAAGTTCAGATGACTTGGTGGGTTGGGCTTCGACTCACCAAGATTGAAGATTGGGCCAAGACCCGGCCCAGGAAGCCCGCAGAATAAAGTTTTTCGGTTTCTGACTTCAAAACCGAGGGAAGCTTCCGGACTACTGGCTATGTGGCGCACATCCAAGCGAGGCGTGGAGAAGAAGAAGATCAAGTCGTCATCGTAGTCGTCCGATTGTATCTTTTCGATTTGGCCCCCTCCGGGCATTTTTAGACTAGGGGTCTTAGTGTAATTGTGTCGTTTAGGGCCTAGGGTATAAATAGACAGGAGAGGCTCCCTTGGAGCTGATCTTGGCAGCCACAATACCCTAGTTTCCCTAACCCTAGCAGCCAAGGTCCAAAGACAGAAAAGAGAGGAGATTAGCTAGGAGATGAGTGCCTAGTTTAGTCAAATCTTGTCATTAGTGGGAGGATGATGGGAGGAAGGCTCTAGGGGGTCTTGTAAGACTTGATTTCGTGATTCAATCCAAGATTACTCCTTGAGAATTCCATGTCTTGAGCAGCTCAATTTCGTCCTCCTTTCCCCCTTCCCGTTCTTGTTCGTTCTTGGTTCCAATCCTTGGATTTTGGTGTGTTTCCTTTTGTCCAAGGTTGGGATCTTTATTTTGCTGATATTTTGCCTTGCTATGATGTGGTGAATTTCACTAGCCAAGTGCTAGAATCATTGAACCATGAGCAAGGGCCGTTCTTGTCCAATTTCAGTTTTTTCGGTGTCAACTCACCTACCTCACGAGATTTGCAATTCCCGTGCATCCCTTGATCTTTTGGAGCTGATCTTTTGGGATTTGCGAGGGAAGGTCCTTAGGATTGTCCATGCAAATTTTTGTGAAGTTTCGTTGAGATTTGACCCCGTTTCGATCGATTTTTCGATGGGGTGTCGGGCTGTTTTTCTGCGCAGTTTTTCGGTGAAATGACCGGACAAATCAATTGTCCTTAGGTTTGTCCGAAGTAGGGACTTCGGACTGTCCGGTCTATAGACCTCGGACAGTCCGGTCTGAAGGGTTTTTTGGCTGTTTCTGTGTCCTTCTTTGTGTTTGTCCGGTCAGGTCTTTTGGTGGAGAGAGGACTGTCCGGTCTAGTCTTTTTGGGGCTGTTTTCGCGTGTTCTTTGCTCCGCTTGCTTTGGGGTTTGTTTTTCTTGGTTTCTTTGGTCTTTGGAGTGTTGGTGTTTGCTTCAAACTTGTTTTGTGTCAACCACTGCATGCCCATACTCTTCACTCACTGATCTTAAGTGAGGTACGCTTCGGTGTATTGAGTGGCTAGTGTACGACACTTGCAAGCTTTGTAGCTTGTCTTGTTTTCTTTGTGCCTTGTCGTTCTCACTTGTTTTGTTGCGTGCTTTAGTGTTTTTCCATTTAGGGTTTCTCAATGTGTCCTAGGGTTGGTAGCTTGTCCATGCTATGCAACTCTGCACATTAGAGAGGTGTAGTTTTAGGTGTTGTGTGTGTTCGTCTAGGTGTAGTGTGTTTGTTCGTTTAGGTGTAGTTTGGTTGCTCGTCTTACGTCCGTTTCTTTGGGCGTTAATTCAAGTGCTTCCGCTTTCCACCCGATACGTATCTGTTCAGTGGACGGTATCGGGTGTGTGTGTGTTTTCGTGAGAGCGCACTTTGGGGGGATTGAGTTTGAGTTTTTCAAATGCTCCTATTCACCCCCCTCTAGTCGCATGTCTCGGTCCTACGAGTGGTATTAGAGCCGGTTAGGTTTCCTATACCTTAACCGGTGACGAAACCGTAGCGACGATGACTTACTCCGGGAAAATTCCCGTCCTTGGCTCTGATGGCAATCCCTACTGGAAAGGTAGGATGGAGGCGTTCTTTGTTAGCCAGAGTCAGGACATATGGGATGCTACTCAGAGTACGACTTTTGTGGTGCTTCCAGTTACTGAGCGTACTACGCAGGATATCGTGGCTCAGCATGAGGCGATATCGTGGCTCAGCATGAGGCGAATGCCAAGGCTATTAACTTTCTCTTCTCCGGGCTTGGTCCCATGGATTATGAGACAGTGAGTCACCTTAAGACTGCACGTGAGATATGGTCACTGCTTAGTGCACACCATGAGGGTACTGCGACAATTAAGGCTAGCCTTGTGGAGACTTACCGGCGCGAATATGAGAATTTCGTCCAGAAGCCGGGAGAGTCAGTAGACGACTTGTTTAGTCGCTTTCAGTCGATCATCAACAAGTTGCGTGTCAACTCTGCCCCCGCTGCCCTCCCATATACCGATCATCACCAGGCTGTCAAGTTGCTGTATGCTTTCGATAGAAAAATATGGGAGATCAAGGTGAACTCAATCATTGAGTCGGCAGGGTATGATACGATTGGAGTAGAGGCACTCTATAGTAAGCTCAAGGCCACCAAGGTAGATTACAAGATGAGGGATTCCCTCGCTTGTACAGGTTCTAAGAGTCTGGCCTTGGCTACCCCCTCTAGTGAGTCTGTCACTAACCCCATGTTACACAACTTCTCGTTTTCTTCTTTGATGTCTGTTACAAAGGAGCAGCTAGCGACGCTTGGGGATGATGAGTTGTGTCTAGTGTCTAGTTGCTTTCAACGCACTCATCAAGGGGGAGATTGAGAGCCAATGGACCGGCCTCATTGCTCTCCTGGTGTGATGAGTGATTGTTAACGAGCTCAAGCCCTCCGATAGACTGGAGGTAGACGATGAAGACCTCGATGGACTGAGGCAAAAGTCCTCCAATGGACCGGAGGCAATGCTCGGCGTCGGTCGGCCATGGAAGCTTGGTACACGGAGGGGCAGTTCGGCAACGGTGGTGTAATCCCTCCGATGGACCGCGAGGCAACTCCGATGGACTGGAGAAGCCAGGTGCCACCGTGGTGCTCCAACCCGAGTGCATGGCGCGAAGGCGTGCGAGGGAGGCTTTGGCGGCTTCGGCTCAAAACCGCCACCCAAGTTCAGATGACTTGGTGGGTTGGGCTCCGACTCACCAAGATTGAAGATTGGGCCAAGACCCGGCCCAGGAAGCCCGCAGAATAAAGTTTCCCGGTTTCTGACTTCAAAACCGGGGGAAGCTTTCGGACTACTGGCTACGTGGCGCACATCCAAGCGAGGCGTGGAGAAGAAGAAGATCAAGTCGTCATCGTAGTCGTCCGATTATATCTTTTCGGTTTGGCCCCCTCCGGGCATTTTTAGACTAGGGGTCTTAGTGTAATTGTGTCGTTTAGGGCCTAGGGTATAAATAGACTGGAGAGGCTCCCTTGGAGCTGATCTTGGCAGCCACAATACCCTAGTTTCCCTAACCCTAGCAGCCAAGGTCCAAAGACAGAAAAGAGAGGAGATTAGCTAGGAGATGAGTGCCTAGTTTAGTCAAATCTTGTCATTAGTGGGAGGATGATGGGAGGAAGGCTCTAGGGGGTCTTGTAAGACTTGATTTCGTGATTCAATCCAAGATTACTCCTTGAGAATTCCATGTCTTGAGCAGCTCAATTTCGTCCTCCTTTCCCCCTTCCCGTTCTTGTTCGTTCTTGGTTCCAATCCTTGGATTTTGGTGTTTTTCCTTTTGTCCAAGGTTGGAATCTTTATTTTGCTGATATTTTGCCTTGGTATGATGTGGTGAATTTCACTAGCCAAGTGCTAGAATCATTGAACCACGAGCAAAGACCGTTCTTGTCCAATTTCAGTTTTTTCGGTGTCAACTCACCTACCTCACGAGATTTGCAATTTCCGTGCATCCCTTGATCTTTTGGAGCTGATCTTTTGGGATTTGCTAGGGAAGGTCCTTAGGATTGTCCATGCAAATTTTTGTGAAGTTTCGTTGAGATTTGACCCCGTTTCGATCGATTTTTCAATGGGGTGTCGGGCTGTTTTTCTGCGCAGTTTTTCGGTGAACTGACCGGACAAATCAATTGTCCTTAGGTTTGTCCGAAGTAGGGACTTCGGACTGTCCGGTCTATAGACCTCGGACAGTTCGGTCTGAAGGGTTTTTGGGCTGTTTCTGTGTCCTTCTTTGTGTTTGTCCGGTCAGGTCTTTTGGTGGAGAGAGGACTGTCCGGTCTAGTCTTTTTGGGGCTGTTTTCGCGTGTTCTTTGCTCCGCTTGCTTTGGGGTTTGTTTTTCTTGGTTTCTTTGGTCTTTGGAGTGTTGGTGTTTGCTTCAAACTTGTTTTGTGTCAACCACTGCATGCCCATACTCTTCACTCACTGATCTTAGGTGAGGTACGCTTCGGTGTATTGAGTGGCTAGTGTACGACACTTGCAAGCTTTGTAGCTTGTCTTGTTTTCTTTGTGCCTTGTCGTTCTCGCTTGTTTTGTTGCGTGCTTTAGTGATTTTCCATTTAGGGTTTCTCAATGTGTCCTAGGGTTGGTAGCTTGTCCATGCTATGCAACTCTGCACATTAGAGAGGTGTAGTTTTAGGTGTTGTGTGTGTTCGTCTAGGTGTAGTGTGTTTGTTCGTTTAGGTGTAGTTTGGTTGCTCGTCTTATGTCCGTTTCTTTGGGCGTTAATTCAAGTGCTTCCGCTTTTCACCCGATATGTATCTGTTTAGTGGACGGTATCGGGTGTGCGTGTGTTTTCGTGAGAGCACACTTTGGGGGGATTGAGTTTGAGTTTTTCAAGTGCTCCTATTCACCCCCCTCTAGTCGCACGTCTCGGTCCTACAGAGGAAGCGGGTTGAGAGGCAGGAGAGAGTTTGGGGGAAACAGGATCAGTTCTACCAGGGTGGTAGGCAAGATCCTCCCCACCGTGGTGAGAGAGGAGGTGGTTTTCAAGCACGTGCTTCTGGTGGTGAGAGACGCTTTGTCAGTCTAGCTCCTAGTCATTTTCAGTGCGGCTACGGACCTCGTGACCAAGGGTTTGTGTGAGAGCTTGATTGGCCACGCTTTGAGGGTCGTGGTTACTCCAGTCGTGGTGATTTCTTTGACTGTGCTTACCTCATTTTTGAGCAGATGGCTCGGCACTGGTACAACAGTTTTGGTACTAGCCCTAGTGCCGGACCGTTTGCTCACCGTCGCTTTACTTGATTTTGCATGATCGAGGCATGGAGGACGTGTGGATTATGGACTCCGGTTGCTCTACGCATATGACAGGGCACCGCAAGTGGTTCTCTAGCCTCAACCCCGTAAGCACCAAGGAGTACATCACTTTCGGGGACAATGGTGAAGGTAAAGTGTTGGGTGTTGGTTCTGTTTCGTACTCCGCTAAGCTTTCCCTAAGAGAAGTTGCTTTTGTCCGGAATCTGGGGTTCAATTTGGTTTCTGTTTCGCAACTTCTCGATGAAGGATTTGAGGTTCGTTTTAAGAAGGGTGTGTGCTGCGTTCTTGATGCTGAGGAGACCCTTGTTTGCTCTTTGCTGCCTTTTGGTCACATTTTTAGGGTCGACCTCACATCTGTTTCTAGCCCTACGCATTGTTTGGTTGCTAGTCCTTCTGCTGATATATGGAAGTGGCATAGGAGACATGGTCACTTGAGCTTTGATATGCTTGTCAGGTTGAGTTCAATGGGCCTAATCCGAGGATTGTCCAAATTGAAAGCTGAGAAGGACTTAGTGTGCCACCCCTGTCGTCATGGCAAGATGGTTGCCGCTTCTCACACTCCTGTGTCTCAGGTTATGACCTCCTATCCAGGTGAGCTACTCCATATGGATACAATAGGTCCTGCTCGGGTAGCGTCGGTCAGTGGGAAGTGGTACGTGCTTGTCATTGTGGATGACTTTTCGCGGTTCTCGTGGGTATTTTTCATGGAGTTTAAGGATGAGGCTTTTGGTTTTGTTCGGGATCTGGTACTGAGGTTGAGAAACGAGAGTCATAAGGCCATGAGGGCTATCTGCAGTGACAATGGTGGAGAAGTCAGAAACTCTCGGTTCAAAAACTTCTGTCGTGACCTAGGTCTTGAGCACCAGTTTTCTTCTCCATATACCCCACCGCAGAATGGTGTTGTGCAACGCAAGAACCGTACACTCGTTGAGATGGCACGGACGATGCTCGATGAGCATAGGACTCCGAGGCGCTTTTGGGCTGAGGCAGTGAATACGGCCTGTTACATTGCGAACCAGATCTTCTTGTGAGTTTTCCTTGGGAAGACATCGTATGAACTTTGGTTTGGTAGGCAGCCCAGCGTCAAGCATTTGCGAGCTTTTGGCTGCAGGTGCTTTGTGCTTAAGAAGGCGGGGCACTTGGACAAGTTTGAGTCTCATTGTTTGGATGGGATTTTTCTGGGTATGCTTCGAGTTCTAGGGCTTTTCGTGTGTGGATTTTGGAGGCCAAGCAAGTTGTTGAGACTTGTGAGGTTTCTTTTAATGAAACTATGCCCTGCACAACCCCTACCTTTGAGCTTTCAGGTGATGATGAAGAAGGCACCCCCATCTTTGAGGATGACGAAGGTGCGGTTGATGTTAGTGATGCAGGAGCCACTGCACCGGCTGCAGCTCCTGCCCCCTCTGCTACGAGCTCTGATGATGATGGAGGACCCTTGCCTACGACTTCCTCCTCACTCCCCCGATAGCAAGCTCAAGCAGAGGCTGGCCCCGCTGAGGACGCAGGGGAGGTGACTTCCGAGATTGTTCCATCTCAGCAGGTCCAGCGGGATCACCCTCCACACAGGATGATTGGAGATATTGACCAGCGTGTTACACGCTCGTCGGTTAACTCTCTAGCCTTTTTCTCCCACTCTGCATATGTTGCTACTTTTGAGTCCCGGGATGTGTCACATGCATTATCTGATCCTAACTGGGTGAACGCCATGCATGAGGAGTTGGAGAATTTTGAGAGAAACCATGTCTGGGATTTAGTTGAGCCTCCACCAAACTATCGCCCTATAGGTACCAAGTGGGGTTTCAAGAACAAACAGGATGTGGACGAGATGGTTGTGAGGAACAAAGCGAGATTGGTAGCCCAGGGTTTCTGTCAGAAGGAGGGGATAGATTATGAAGAGACCTTTGCCCCTGTAGCTCGTTTGGAAGCTGTTAGAATTTTTCTTGCCTTTGCGGCCTCTAAAGGCTTCAAACTGCAGCAAATGGATGTCAAGTCTGCTTTCCTGAACGGGTTCATAGAGGAGGAGGTATATGTGAGACAACCTCCTGGCTTTGAGAGTGCTAGATTTCTAGACCGGGTGTATAAGTTGAGGAAAGCCCTTTATGGTCTAAAGCAAGCTCCTAGAGCTTGGTATGCTAGGTTGAAGAGTTTTCTGCTCAAGTCTGGGTTTGTGATGGTTTCAGTAGACAAGACTTTGTTTTTGTTGAGTCGTGGCGGTGACACCCTGATAGTTCAGAAATATGTTGATGACATAATCTTTGGTGGTTCATCTCACGCTATGGTGTCTAGTTTTGCTGAACAGATGAGCAGGGAATTTGAGATGAGTCTTATGGGTGAGCTCCAGTTCTTCCTCGGGCTGCAGATAAAGCAAGGCCTTGAGAGAACTTTCGTCCATCAAGCCAAGTACACAAGGGACATACTCAAGAAGTTTAACATGGGTGACTCTAAACCCATGACAACTCCTATGAGTACAAACACGGCACATGATGCTGATGAAGATGGGGAGGCGGTGGACCAAAAGGAATTTCGAGGGATGATTGGCTCACTTCTATACCTGACGGTGACCAGACCGGACATTCAGTTCGCGGTCTGCCTGTGTGTGCGCTACCAGGCTTCTCCTAGGACTTCTCACCGTCAAGCAGTGAAGCGCATTTTCAGGTATCTGAAATTGACTCCTGAGCTTGGTCTTTGGTACTCCTCGGGTTCTTTTCTTTCTCTTAGAGGGTTCTCAGATGCTGACCATGCTGGCTGCCGGATTGATCGCAAGTCAACCTTCGGCACATGCCAACTCTTAGGAACCTCTCTTGTCTATTGGTCCTCCCGCAAGCAAGCTAGTGTAGTTCTTTCCACCACTGAAGCAGAATATGTTGCTGCTGCTAGTTGGTGCTCCCAACTTTTATGGATGAAAGCCATCCTTAGTGATTTCGGCCTTAGGTTTGAAAAAATCCCTCTTCTAATTGACTCTACTTCTGCTATTTCTGTAGCTAACAACCCAGTCTTGCACTCTAGAACCAAACACATAGACGTGAGGTTTCACCTTCTGAGAGATCACTATGAGAAGGGGGACATAGACTTAGTCCATGTAGTATCTGAAAACCAGTTGGCCGATATCTTTACCAAGCCCCTATAGTTAGGCGCTTTTGCGCGCTTGAGAGGTGAGCTTGGAGTGTGCTATCCCTTTTAGTCAGGGATAGTGTGTTATTCCTTTTAGTAAGGAATAGCTTCTGTAGTTTAGATTTTGTTTTTTTTCTCTTTTTTCTCTTTGTTTCTTTTGCATATTGTATGATATCATGCATTGCACTGTATCATATGCATTTTTATTTCACTAGCACTAGAGCTCTTTTGGTATGTTGAGTTAGTACTTGCCTGTGCTAGACTGTACAGTGCTTGCTTGATCATGGTTGGCTAAGCTCTCTTGAGTCTATTGAATACTATTTGTGAGCTAAGTCATTTTATTCTTTGCAAATCAAAAACCATGATCACCACTTGATTTGGCTACCTAGCATGTGTAGGATTGTTGAATACTATGCTATCTTTTCATACCTAGAAATGCCAGTTATAAGCCTTTGCTAAGTTAATGCCTAAGCTTTTATGACACCTTGCTTAAATTGAAATCTGAATCAAAATGCTTACAAGTGGTGTCTTATGTGCTAAATTGAGAAAAATCTAGGTAGGTTTGCTTGTCACACTGATCTAGTTTGAGACTGCTTGTCATTGTGCTTTGACATGAACTTGGACTAGGCTGTGTATGACCAAAACTTTGTCTTAAGCTTCTGATGGTTCTTTGAGCCTAGGCTTGGCCTTGGTCGGTAAGAATTGGCAAAAGACAAGTAAATAACCTCTGGCACAAAAAGAACTTGCTTATGAATATAAATGTTTAAATCTGAAATTTGCAAGTCTCTAAAATGCTTATGGCTAGTTGTATATGCTTTGGTTGAGAGTAGCACACCTTGTATGCATTGCTAGCATGTTGTTGTTCATGTCTATCTTGCTAGGTGCTATTCATGTTGGTGATGCTTTCTCTTAAAAACTCCCTGAAAAATAAGCTTGCTCTTGATATGTGTAAGATAGATTCATTTGAGCTTGTTATATGCTTCCTTACCCTCACTTGCTTTGTATGCTCGAACTTGTCACAAGATATTGGGTATTTCTGGCTTTCCATCCCTTCTGAGCTTTTTTTGGTACACTCTCTGCATCTCATGGCATATTTTGAGGGGGAGTTGTCTAGTTCAGGGGGAGTCCTATGAACCCTTGATGTGTCCATTGTCAACAAGGGGGAGAAGTATTGGACATAGGGGGAGGACTCTCTGGAGGGACTTAGTTGAGGGGGAGCTTTGCATTCATTTTTGCATTTATAAGGATGCATTTCAGCGGGAGTTAGCTTTTAGCATGCTCTTTGCATCGGTGCGTTGAGCCTTTTGCCTCTGTCTTGAGGAGCCGATGCTTTGTTTTCTTTTGTTGTCTCATTGTGCCCTGTTTCTTTGCTTGTATTTGGTTCTTGGGCATTTTGAGCAACTTTCTTCTTTCTTTCTTTCTTTTTCGGTTTTACACTTTTCTCGTCTTTGTTCTATTTCAGGTTTCAGGTTGAAGGTGTTGACAATGCACTCATCAAGGGGGAGATTGAGAGCCAATGGACCGGTCTCATTGCTCTCCAGGTGTGATGAGTGATTGTCAACGAGCTCAAGCCCTCTGATGGACTGGAGGCCCTCCGATGGTCTGAAGGTAGATGATGAACACCTCGATGGACTGAGGCAAAAGCCCTCCAATGGACCGGAGGTAATGCTCGGCGTCGGTCGGCCATGGGAGCTTGGTACATGGAGGGGCGGTTCAGCAATGGTGGTGTAAGCCCTCCGATGGACTATGAGGCGACTCTGATGTACTGGAGAAGCCGGGTGCCACCGTGGTGCTCCAACCCGAGTACATAGCGCGAAGACGTGAGAGGTAGGCTTTGGCGGCTTCGGCTCAAGACCGGCACCCAAGTTCAATGACTTGGTGGGTTGGGCTCCGACTCGCCAAGATAGAAGATTGGGCCAAGACCCGGCCTAGGAAGCCTGCAAGAATAAAGTTTTCTGTTTTCTGACTTCAAAACCGGGGAAAACTTTTGGACTACTGGCTACGTGCCGTACATCCAAGAGAGACGTGAAGAAGAAGATCAAGACGTCATCGTAGTCGTCCAATTGTATCTTTTTCATTTCAGCCCCTTTCGGGCTTTCTAAAGTAAGGGTCTTAGTGTTAAATGGTGTCATTAGACCTGGGGTATAAATACCTAAGTGGCTGGTCATTTAGGTGACTCTTCCATTATTAGAAAACCCTAGGCTTAGTTTCCATACAGCCATGTACCAAAGAGAGAAATGAGAGCTTGAGGCTAGGTTTTGAGTCCCCTAGCTAGGGTTCTTCACATCAAGAGGGAGGATGAAGGGTGGTAGGCTGTAGGAACCTTTGTCTGAACTTAATTTCGTGATTAATCCAGCAAATGAAATTGAAGTCCTTGTGTGCAGCCCTCTCCCTTCCCCTTCTCTAGTTTGGTATTTAGGTGAACTCTCAAAGGCTTTTGGTGCTTTGCTTTGCCTACGAGTTTTCCCCCTTTCTTTTGGTGTTTTGGACTTGCAAGGACGTGGAGATTATGACTTAGTTCATCTCAAACCTTCAGGTTTGCCACGAGCAAGTCGTTCTTAAGTTTTTCACTTTCTTGCCTAAATACTCTCCTCTTCACGAGATTTGAAATTCCCACTAACCCCATGATCATTTTCCATAGATCTTTTGGGAATAGCTTTGGAATGGAGCTAGGATAGCATGTGCCAATTTTTGTGAAGTTTGGAGAAGATTTGGTCAAGTTTGAAGTTTGAAAGCTCAAGTTCAAAGGCTGTTTCTGGCACCACTGGAACATCCGGTAGAGCTACCGGAACATCCGATGGAACTATCGGAACATCCGGTAGCTTCTACCGGAACATCCGGCTGCTCAACCTTGGACAGGGCTATCGGTACATCAGATAGTACCCACCGGAACATCCGGTGGAGACTATCGGAACATCCGATATCTCCTACTGGATCATCCGGTGTTCCCAGGCAGCCCTACCCTTCTTTGGTGTTTTTGGTGTTCAGCTCTTTGCTTCGACCTCGCTTTTAGTGTTCCTTGCTGCTGCCCATACTCTTAACTTGCTGTGAACCCGTAAGGCGCATTTTGGTGCGTTGAGTGGCGGGCAAGACGCTAGTGCGTGAGTCGTTGTTTCACTTGACTTGCGATCTCGTGATCATTGAGTCTTATGCTTCCGCTCGCTTGGTGTGTTCCCGTTCAGTGGGCGACACCAAGTGCTTGCTACACACGTTTCCTTTCAGTGGACGGTGTCTAGCGGTAGTTGTGTGAAGTGTGTCAGTTTGCACCAGGGGGTTGTGAGTTTGAGTTTTTAAGTGCTCCTATTCACCCCCTCTAATCGCACGTCTCGGTCCTACACAAGTTAGTGATGCGTTGAAGACAAAGTGAATCCAGAAGTCTATCAGGTGTTTATGTGTATGTACCCTAGTCAATCTTCCTATGAAGATGGAGTTCCGCTACGAAAGATAGAAGTCTACTGTGCTATACTCTGATAAAGACATTTGTGTCTCCTATAAGTTTTATATGCTTATATAATGCACTGTCTATTGATATTCACTAATGAAGTCGGTTGTATGTGGGGAAATTAATCCTGAGCACACATATGGTGTCATCTGCTTTTGTTTTTAAAATTGGGTGTGACAATAATCAAAGAACATGAAACAATTGGCAAACCGAAAGACCACGTAGACCATAGGTTGGCATAAAACCATTGGTGAATAAATTGGGCCAATTCGTTTGACTGTCGAGTTAGCCCAGTCATTTACATAGGTCCTATACATTAGATGAATGGCACACTAAATATGGCCCATAAGTACAAAAATATACACTATATGCATCAACTTCTACGAGTCCATTCATTTGAAATTTTATCTAGCGGTGCATCACGTTTTTGGATGGCATCCATGCCGTGCATCAAACCACCCTTTGTCTCTGAAACAAATGCACCAAAAGAATTAATACGTACATATGTGTATCTAGGAAATTTCTATCCTACATGCACATCTAGCTACACCTGCGTGTTTATCTCAAGATTAAGAGTGTATTTTGCGAAATGGAAGGTAAGTTATCATACTAGATCATATGGGTTGTTGTTGACGGTCATAATCTCACGATATCTACCGTCAATTACCAACCAAATGGAGCAATGCAAGTGAATAAAAATGAACTAACCCTTCTACTAATGAGTTCCACAAGATGTACATGAATATTTGGTTGCAGGTACACATTTACACATAAAAATGTATGACACAAGGCCAAAGAGTGAAGATGAGGTAAACAGGCTACACCTGGTGGCCGCCCGACCCAATGCCAGGTTGGCCGACCACCTGGCTGGCCGCCTACACAACGCCAATCCAGGCTACTCCCGTCGGCCAGAAACCGACGGGAGTTAGCCCATTACCGACGGGAATTAGCTATTCCCGTCGGTTTCTGGCTAACTCCCGTCGGTATCTGGCCGACGGGAGTTATCCGACGGGGGTTACATTACCTCCCGTCGGCCCCGACAGGAGATAAATAACTCCCGTCGGCTAGAAGCCGGCCGACGGGAGTTATCGGGCGCCGGCCAGACCCACGTGGGCTGACGTAGCCGGCGCTTAACTCCCGTCGGTGATTAGGGCCGACGGGAGTTAATGGCCGGCCACGTCAGCCCACGGGGTCTGGCCGGTGCCCGATAACTCCCGTCGGCCGGCCGGGCCGACCCTGGGGCTACTGACGGGAGTAGTTCCAGAATAACTCCCGTCGGCTTGGTAATACCGACGGGAGTTATTGTGTCCCTCCCCCCAAAGCCAGCACATATTCATAGCATCCCACACAATATGTGGGATCGATCATACACATTCATCCAATGACATTCATCCAACCACCACATATATATAAAGTATCCAAGCACATGCATCCAACCACATACATATGAAATATCCAAACACATTCATCCAACCAGATATATATAAAGTCCTTAAATCAAACACATACATCATCACAAAGTAAAGTGTCCAATCACATTCACGAACCGCCGTCGTCGGGAGGATCGTTGGAGCTCTGGCCGCTGCCTCCGTCCGGAGTAGGGTACGCGAATAGCGAGTTGATGAAGCCATGCATCGTCCCACTTCCTTCCTGGTTGTTGTCCTACGAAGCAAGAATGAAATTTGTTACCAGTCATACATATTAACTAATGAACTGTCGTCGATAGCTAGAGAGTTAGAATACAAACCTGTGATCCAGGGGCAGGTAGCTATGCCGGCGGTGTGGTAAACTGAGTCTGCTGCGGCGGAGGTGGAGGAGGGCCCATAGGGACGAACGTCCATTGCGGCGGAGGCGGAGGGGGCACGTAGGGTATGCCCTGCTGCTGAGCTAGTAACTATTGACCAAACATGTTAGTAGTGCGCATGGAATGTTAAAAGCAATGAATGCACAGTAATATGCAATATACTTACTTGAATCATCTGCTGCTGCTGCGCTTGGACTGAGGCATAGTATTCACTTTGAGCCCTCAACTGCTCATCGCGCTGACGGTTCTCCTCGCAAAGCCTAGCGATCTCAAGCTCTTGCTCAGTGAGCCGACGAGAGCTAGGACCAGCAGAGCTCCCGGACCCGGATGCCGACCGCCGAGACGATCTAACATCCCTTGTGTTGATCATTCCATCAAAGAGAGAGAACCTACAATTGTTATCATAGAAAGAGTAATTAAGGCATATGCTCGTTTTCACTGTATAAATGGCATGTAATGTAACATCTCACCGTCCGTGTGCCTTCCCTCCACCGCTAGCATGCACGGCTTGGGCATCGATCGGCATGGTCCTCCAATCGTAGTCCTCTCCGTGACGCTCCTTCATCTCTTCCGCATATGCCGCCTGTGATCGATTATATGACCGTAGTTAGTTCATAAGTTGCGCACATTAAGCGAATATTAAGGACAACTGCTCACCAGACGCTCGCTTTGTGTCTGGCTGCACAAAGGGTTGGAAGGGTCACTCCCCCTATGGCCAGCCTCCCACACCTCGATGGGCATCGGCTCACGACCTAATTGAACTTCCTACAGCACAGAGTTAGTACAATAAATGCATATATGACATCTGAACATATTTGTTAGTTTTCTTACCAGGCGTTTCGCCTTTCGCGTGAAGTTGTCGCCACCGAAGGTGTGGTTCGGCATGGTGCCTCGATTGCCCCTGTGACTTCTCGACTTCTGTTGGAAGCCTTCTGAAGCCCACCTCGTACACCAAGCTGCGTAGGCCTCTGGGCGGTTAGACATCCACGGAACCACCACCTTCATATAAAAACATATATCAGTACCTATTCAAATGAAACAAACACAAAAGATAGAATTCAAATATAACCTGGCGGTACTGTTCCTCGCTAAGGTATATACTCGAGGCCCCTGTCTTCTTATTCATTTTTTGCCCTAAAATTTGTTGATGATACATGCACGTGGCCTGAATCCTTGCCTCGTACAGGGCCTCCTTCACCAACCGATAGGCATTTACGTGAAACACCCTTTCGGCGTGGTTCACGTCAGCCCCGTCGGCCAACCGAAAACGTGCCTACAAGAAAAATGCAATGTTATCTAACTATTATATGATTGCTTGCATATAACATGCATAAGATTACGTACCCAGAAGTCAGCGCGAACGAGTCCCTGGGCATCGCCATAAGTGACATCCACCTTCAGCTTGTAATCTTCCCAACATGTGACGAGGACCGGCTCGACGTCGGGATCGTCGGACGACTTCACCAGACCAGGGTAGTGAAGCTTCAGGAGCGAACTCAACACAGAGTTCACCTGCTTTTGACGACCCTGGCCGGTGAATGAGTAGTCCAACCACTCCCTACAAAAGACGGTCAAGCCTCAAACATGCTTACATTTGATGAATACATCTGATTCAAATCAAAAGATATAGCACCTACCTATCTCCGACGGGGGAGATCACCGTCTTCCCCGCCTCGGTGGTCGGAACAGGTGGAGGTGGTACGGCGTGGGGCCTTCTAAACTTACGTGGACGCCTGGGAGCTGCATGTCCACCCGCCTCCTGCTCACCTCCAGCCTCAGCCTCAGTCTCCTGTCCACCCTCGTCCTGCTCATCTCCTGCCTCAGCGTCAGCCTCGTGTCCACCCTCAGACTGCCCACCTCCTGCCTCAGCCTCAGCCTCCTCACCTCCACCCTCAACTGAAGTCTCCTCGTGTCCACTCTCAGCCTCAGCCACATCTGACTCCGGTTCATCCTGCAAACAAGTAAGGCAAGTGTCACATACAAGCGTTAAAGTATTACACGAATTAAAGACAACAATACAATGCTGCTTACATCGCCTCTCTGAAACTCCAAGGACTGGCCGTCTAACTCTGGGTGCAGGGACCTGTAGATCTGCTCCTTCCTGCTAGCGCTCAAGGAACTCCCTCGGAAAAGGCTGTCCCTGAACCCCTTCACCACCTGCTTAATCTTCTTAGGCATCCTGCAGCAATTGAAAGTTTTTATTAGAACTGAGTAATGTAAATAAATAAACAAACGGTACAAAATTATCCAACATTAACGTAAACATGCGTAAACAAATAAACATGCATAAACAAATAAACATGCATATGGAATTAAACCAGGATTGTTATACTTAACTTGTTACTTATCGTTTCCTTTTCTGTGGCAATAATGTATCATTGAGGTCTTCACCTAGAGAATCCAATGTAATAGCACGTTTCCTTTTCTGTGGCAATGATATATCATTGAGGTCTCCACCTAGAGAATCCAATGTAGGAGCAGGGTCTATATCAAATGAGGATGGCAACTCTTTTTCTTGGAACACCTCGTCTACCTGGTGACCCTCACGATGGTAATCATCGGGAACAGGAGTGGACAACCGATCACGGGGGTAGGTTTTGTACACGACCCACCAGGCACTCAACTTAGGGCATGGATATGACGAGTAATACACCTGCTCCACCTGATGAGCAAGGACATATCTATCGGCCCCTTGAAGTAGTTGCTTGTGCTTAACCTGCGCCATTCCAAATTCGGTTCTATAATGCTTCGGGTCAAACCATGTACAGTCAAAAAACACCACCCTTAGATCCTTGTTCCCTACAAATTGGCACTCGAGTATATTGTTTATGATTCCGTAATACTCGGATTCTTGCCCTTCCATATTTGCAGCCCGGATTACGACTCCGTTATTTTTCGTAGCTGCTAAAGGACGGGAAGCTTCAAATTTGGTTGTACGGAAGCGAAACCCGTTTACGTCGTAACGGCTATAACTCTTGACTATCACACTCCCAATAGAAAGCTGACGCAGGTCAGAATGGACACTTCCAATAGAATCAATGCCCTCATGGGACGGAGATCCCACAGGACAATTTTGTGAGTCATCCGCTACATTCCCGAACTGACAATCAAGAAAGGAAAAGTGTTACAATTGTTATCCAAATACACGATGTACGAGGACGAAGTATACAAGGCTTACATGGTCTCGGATCCAGGAGATAAAATTAGGTCCCCCTTGCAATCCATTTAGACGCAAGTTGGCTAGCTGTTTCACCATTGGTGGCCGGTTACGAGCAGACCTCCAGTTTTCTTTATCGAACTCGCTAAAAAGGAATGAGAGTAAGAAAACAATGTTTTACACAAAACATTGCATAAACAAATCCTTTAAGCCTAGTAAACTATTACCTGAAGAATTTCTCAGCCTCGTCTATATTTGACCACATGTAGAGCAAAGCAGATTTCCGTTCTTCCTCGCTGAATTCATATGGCACTGGTGGACCAACAGCCTTGCCGTTCCATTGAAATATGCTAATATGACTGCACGGATGCTCCGTTTCATCTTCATGGTACCTCTTCGTATGGGCAAAAACATTGTGGTCTTCAGTCATGTAACCACTTGTGAGGAATGCTATCTCCTTAAACTTGAACTCTTCTGCTATACAACCTTCAACCTTTGCCTTGTTGCCCACCATTGATTTCAGTTTCTTCAACATTCTTTCTATGGGATACATCCACCTATAATACACCGTCCCACCTACCTTTGCTTCATATGGGAGATGGATAAGAAGATGCTGCATAGGATTGAAGAACGCAGGTGGGAATGTTTTCTCCAGCTTGCAAAGAAGCACAGGTGCTGATTCCTCTAGTTTCTGCATCATCTCCTTTGAAATTTCTTTAGCACAACGCTGCCTGTAGAAATAGCTAAGTTCAGCTATCGCTTTCCACACTTCATCGTTAATGTAACCACAAAACATTACTGGGATCAGCATTTCCATCATTATGTGGTAATCATGACTCTTCAACCCATTGATCTTCATTGTTTTCAAATTCACAGATCTTCTGAACCCTGCACCATAGCCATCGGGAAATTTCAAATCTTTCATCCACTTCATCACTTCTTTTCGTTCATTGGGTCTCAAGGCAAATTCAGCACGAGGCTTGCCTCCATTTTCTCTGAGCATGAGAGTTGGGCGGTTACATATGTTACCTAAGTCCACTCGGGCCTTGAAATTGTCTTTTGTTTTATCTGGGAAATCCATGACGGTGTTAAAGAGTGCTTCACACATGTTGCGCTCTTGGTGCATTACGTCGATGTTGTGCGGGAGCTGCAATGCTCTCATGTAAGGGAGCTCCCAAAGGCCACATTTGTGAGTCCAGTTATGGGTCTCACCGAAACTTTCAAACCCATCCCCATTTCTTTCTAAATTACTCAGTTCTTCAGCGATTTCCCACCCGGTGCGACGCTTAGGGGGTTCCTTCGTGACAATGGTGTCCTTCCTGAACTCCTGTGCCTAGAGCCTGAAGGGGTGGTCCAAAGGAAGAAAACACCTATGACAATCGAAGTAACAAAACTTCCCACCCTTATCGAGCCAGAAACAATCTGTTTCTTTTCCACAAATAGGACAGTCTAGCCTTCCACTGACTCTCCACCCAGCAAAGATCCCATACGCTAGATAATCATGTATGGACCACAAATATGCTGCCCGAAGTTTGAATTTTTGCTTCATGTAGCTGTCATACGCCTCCACTCCTTCCTAAAGCTCTTTCAACTCCTCAATCAATGGCTCAAGCATAACATTGAGGTTTGTGCCAGGATGCTCCTTCAGGTATGATGAGACTTAAGAACATAAACTCATCTATCATGCAATCTTCAGGTGGAAGGTTGTACGGTATGGCAAAGACAGGCCAGCATGAGTAAGACGCTGCGGTCATACTGAAAGGCGTGAAACCATCTGTCGCCAGCCCAATACGAACATTCCTCTCTTCACTAGCAAATTTTGGATCAAAGCTGTCCAGGGCCTTCCATGCGTCGCCATCCGACGGATGCTGCATTACCCCATCCTTCCGGGACGTACGATTCTTGCGCCACCTCATGCGCCTCGCAATTCTCCTAGCCAAGAACAGACGTTTCAGTCTTGGAGTGAGACGCATCCAGCGAAGCTGCTTACGTGCCCTCTTTGTTTTCACCTTCTCCCCGTCTTCGTTTACCACCTCTATGTACCTCGACTGGCCACATTTCAAGCATTTGTCTAGTTTCTCACGATCTCGCCAAAATATCATGCACTTCAACGGGCATATATCGATCTTCTCATATGGCATTCCCAGAGCCTTTAACAGCTTCTTTGACCGGTAAATGTCTTTAGGCACCTTATGATCGGTAGGAAGGACATCACTAATCAAGTCCAAGATTGCCTTATAACATTTGGCTGAGAAACCAAACTTTGACTTTATGCCCATTAGACGGGTCACGAACTGGAGGATGGTAACCATTGTGTGTCCGTGCAGAGGCATTTCTAAGTCTTGGAGGAGTTTGAACAACTCTTCAACCTCTTTTGTAGGCGGATCTTCAGGATTGTTGACAAACTCGGCCTGCAGATCTTCAAGCATATGATCCAACCGATCAACGTCTTCACCGTCATCCACCTCCATCTATGCTGATACTATACTCCGTGACTCGCCATGCTTATCCCAAACCTTATAACCTTGAACAAATCCATCCTTGCAAAGGTGTAGTGTCACAGTTCTCTTGTCATGTGAATACATGTTCCCACATTTGTTGCATGGGCACCTAATCACAGCGTGGGTCGTTGACTCTCCACGAGCATTCTCCACAAACTTCTCTATCTTCTCAAACCATTCCTTTGTGTGACACCCGCCCTTCTTCCAACCAGTATACATCCACTCACGGTCGTCTTCCATGTTTGTGGCTACATATGCGATGCAAATGTTTCATGAGAACCATCCGTTTCTACATATCACGGCCCTACATCTATAGGTAATTGATGTGTCCTAAATCCACCCAAGGATGCCCGACAGAGTGCGTGTTTATGACGACCCTAGAGCGCTCAAGCAAAATTTTGGCAGCATAACCCCGCTGCTCTCCATCTGCACGCCCGAGTTGGTGCAGTGGAGAACAACAAGGTTATGCCACCGAAATTTTGCCTGAGCACTCCAGGGCCATCATAAACGGCACACTCTATCGGCCATCCCGAGGCTGTCCAAAAAGGGACAATTCCAGACCGGCACATCTCACATGCACGCGCGTTGCATGTGAGATGTGCCGGTCCGAAACGGGTGACGCATAGGTTTCGAAACCCTAACCGAGTGCATTGTCTGATAAAAAATGCAACAATAACGGTATATATAATTAAACAACAACAATAATGACCAAAGACATTTTTCATGATAAACAGAGCCATATCAACAATAATAATAGTGACTACATCAACAAGCTTAACTCTAATCATGATATTAAGAACCATAACAATAAGCTTAACTCTAATCATGATATTAAAGACTACACCTAATCTAATCATGATTAGTTAACTCCCGTTGGCTCGATCCATGAACCGACGGGAATAAACAATATTTTTAATTCAATATGCGCCTAAAGCACTCCAACTCACCTGGTCGCCTTGTCGGGCCGAAGGTGACGGGAAGGCGGCGCCGGGTGACGGCGCCGCGGCGGGGAACAGAGGGAGCAGGAGCAGCGGACCGGGGGCGTGCAGGCGGCGGGGGCGGGGCTTGCAGCGGGGAGGCGGCGCGGCGGGGCGGCTGGCCGCGGCGGGGCGCCTGGGCGGGGCTGTTGGGCGCGCGGAGCAGTGGACGGCGGCGCGGCGGGCCGGGGAGGCGGCGTCGGGGCGCGGCGGGCCGGCAGGCCGAGGCGGGCCGCGGGGCGGCGGGGCGCGTCGGGCGGCGGGCGGCGGCGCGGCGGGGCGGGGAGGCGGCGCCGGGGCGCGGCGGGGCGGCGGGCCGAGGCGGGCGTCGGGGCGGCGGGCCGAGGCGCGGCGGGGCGGGGAGGCCGCGGCGGGGCGCGGCGTCGGGGCGCGGCGGGCCGGCAGGCCGAGGCGGGCCGCGGGGCGGCGGGGCGCGTCGGGCGGCGGGCGGCGGTGCGGCGGGGCGGGGCGGCGGGGCGCGTCGGGCGGCGCGGCGTCGGCGTGGGCGTGGGCGCGGTGTGGGAGCGAGTGGGCGTGGGCGCGTGGGGAAGAAAGGGTACGCTGGGCTTTGGATTAACTCCCGTCGGCTGGGGGTGCAGCCGACGGGATTTATTCCGTAACTCCCGTCGGCCGCCAGGTCCACCGACGGGAGTTAATTATATCCCGTCGGCTAGCCCATGAACCGACGGGAGTTAAGTTAATTCCCGTCAGCTACGGTTTGGCCGACAGGAGTTACTTAACTCCTATCGGCAACCCTAAAAACCGACGGGACTTATTACGGCCGACGGGAGAAGGCTGGATTGGTGTTGTGCTAGCCACCTCATCGAGCTGGTTTGCCCATTTCCACTCCTGCATGTAAAGAAACACATGTGCAAGTCAATCCAACCACAAGACCAAGCATCCAATGTATCCAAGGGCCAAATGACCACCAAGTCACGGATCCGTGATGTCACCGATCCATGGGAAGAACCATGCAGACAATCCAAGGCTGACACGTGGTCGCCCGACCTCCACCAAGGTCGGCTACCCTCAAAGGCATCTTTCACGTGTAACAACTGTCATAACCGTCAACCGCCATGGGGACACAAGATCAAGATGTTGGAGAGCAAAGGCGGTGGATTGGAGGGTCGCCCGACCTCGGACAAGGTCGGCCGACCTCTCCCTAGGTCGGCTGACCACCGACTTCGGCCTCCCACCGACCTTTGCCACCTACAAGTACCCCCTCACATATTGGACTATGAATAGGCCTGTAGAGCTCATTTGTAAAAGTGTGGAGAAGTTGAGAGCTATATTCTACCTTAGAAAGTGTTCTTTTCCACATCTTAGTAGTTAGGATAGTCCTAGGAGTTAGAGTGAGTCAAGATTTGCCTCGGAGTTCTCAGAGATATTTCTGAGTCTGTGCTAAAGTTCTTGTATCTTGTTACTCTTATCTTCAGTATAACATATTTATGCTTTACTTTATTTCTATCTCTTGCAAGTGTGGTGTACCCTTTATTTTGCATACTTGCTAGGCTTAGGTTGTGGTTATCTTAGTTAGTCAAGTCCTGTTATTCTTGCCGGTGCTATAATCCAACCTGTACGCCAGGCTCTGGTTAGGTCCTCTCCTCTAATCAAGGAGGATCTATTGTTGCTCAAGCATTTCTTGAGTACGTTTATAGCGTGCCAGCCTATCCACGCAGATTTGCTTGGTAGCCCCACTCAGTGACAGCGTGTGGTGTGCCTGTGTATTCCAGGCCCATTCGTTTGGTAGGCCTATAGGCGTTAGCCGGGTCTCCTTCGGTGGTCTACTATCTACCCCTTGACCCCTCGAGGCGCCGGAATGTCGCTCGACGCGAGACCCTGACTACTTGAGTTTCTTAGTTAACCACGACATAATCTTTGCAGCCGAATAGAATAGAGTTTTGAACTTTATCTCACTCGTTGTCCTCCCAGGCAACTATACCTTTCTACGTGTGTCTTAGGTAGTTCAATTTACTTCTTTTCACCATACACCTATCCGTTTACCAGACTTACCCCTGTATAGTGACTAGCTGGTATATTTCTTTAAGTACAGATCTTTCGAATTGAGTTTATTCAATTATATTCTCTCGCCTGCCTCTTCCCTATGGATAAAAATACAATGCTCGGAATACTCTGGGTGAAAAGCTACAGCAGTCTCCGTGTGCTTGCGGAGTAAAATCTTTTAAGGCTAAGAGACGCCAACAAGCTTTTCTGGCGCCGTTGCCAGGGAAGCAATAGGCAGAGATATAGTTGATAATGTCTTTTCGAACCCCGTGTCTTTTATAAAAATACCAACTAGTCTTTAGCAGGCTCACTTGTCTCTGTTGTTTATGTTGTGGTTGCAACAGAGAGGTGTATGACCGGTTTCGACCTGCCTGAAAACTTCCACAATAACCCAGAGTCACTGCTCAGGAGGGTCCGTCCCAAGACCATCCACGGGCAGATACCTGTTCCAAGGGAACTGAACCTTGAACCAGCCACGTCAAGTAGTTCATCGAACACCGATGACATGGCTGTAGCCCCTGAGAAGACCATCCGTGAGTTCTCCATCCCATTTAGCAACAATGTCCCTACGGGACCAGCAGTTAATGCAGGGGAGAACTTCGAACTCAAATCGGGAGTCATTCACATGGTTCAAGCCATTCCCTTCTACGGACTAGCAATGGAGGATACCAACAACCACCTGCAGCAATTCCTGGAAATCTGCAGTACTTTCACCATGAAAGGTGCATCTGCCGACGGCGTCAAACTACGCCTCTTCCCATTTTCACTTGTCGGAAAGGCGAAGCAATGGTTTTACCTCAACCGTGCAACACTGACAACATGGGATGCATACTCAAACGCATTTCTCGCCAAGTGCTTCCCTTTGGAAAAGACCAACGCGTTGAGGAACAAGATCTCGAGCTTTCAACAGCTCAGATAAACGGTGGTAGAGGCCTAGGAAAGATTATAGGAATATATAGCGGCCTGCCCCCACCATGGAATGGAAGAATGGCTGATCATTCAGAGTTTCTTTCACGGGTTAAACCGTACTGCTCAAGAGCACCTGGATGCAGCCGCTGGAGGATCTTTCCTATCCCAAAGTGTGAGAGCAGCCAAAAATCAGATTGAGAAGATCACCACTAACCAGGGATGGAAAGAAGAAAGGTCACACACACGATCCCGTGGAGTCCATCACATCGACAGCACGGATATGCTGGCCGCCAAGATGGACTTGCTCTTAAAGAAGCTAGAAGACAATCCTGAGACCGCACCAGTCCAGGCCCTCGACACTCGCATGACTTGTGAAGTCTGGGGGAATACGGGGCATTCGGGGAGCAGCTGCCCTGAAACGCGACCGAAAATGCCGACTTCATTGGCAATTCTAGCAACTTCAACAACAGGAATCGTCTCGAATCAGGCTGGAATTCACGACCATATATTCCATTTTCCAGACAAGAAAACTCCTCTAGTAGTTCACAGCAATTCAATTAGCCTAGCCCTTTTGATCCAAAAGCTGTGTACGATAGCATTAGTAAAAACTTTGAACAGTGCTATGAAAAATCAACTGAGTTTCAATAAAATGTTAGAAACACAAATAGCTCAGTTGGTTGCCTCTTTGCCTAATGCTAATGCGGGAAAGCTTCTGGGACAACCGAAACCTCCTCCCAAAGAGCACATCAATGTTGTCACCACTAGGGGTGGTAAGTCCACTCAAGACCCTCCACACCCTAGTGGTGCACCACGCACTAACAATACAAGCAAGGAATAGCAGAAGACCACCGAAACAGAAGAGAAGGATGACCCAGAAACCAGTACTGAAGCCGCGAAGGAGAAGGCACCATCGAAAACTCTTCCACATGAGTTTTACAACACAACGGTGTTGCCCTTCCCTCAGCGCAACAAGAAGGCTGCCGCCGATGAACAATATAGTAAGTTTGTTGAGGTCATTAAGAAGTTATATGTCAATATACCCCTGCTAGATGCTATGCAGGTACCGACATATGCAAAGTACTTAAAAGATATACTCAACAATAAGAAGCCATTGCCATCAGCGGAAATTGTGCACATGACCGAGTTGTGTAGCGCAGCTATACTCAACTAGCCTCCACAGAAGAAGAAGGACCCTGGCAGTCCTACCATTCCATGCTTAATTGGGAACCAAGTATTCAACCAAGCCTTATGTGATCTCGGAGCAAGCATCAGTTTTATGCCCAAAATTGTCTTCGACAAACTCAATCATGCTGCACTCGTCCCCACAAGTATGTGCCTGCAACTTGCGGACTAGTCCATCCGACACCCCACTGGAATCACCGAGGACGTTCCAGTGAAGATCCGAAATTTCCTCATTCCCGTGGACTTTGTGGTACTGGACATGGAAATAGATGCCAAGACACCGCTCATTCTTGGGCAGCCATTTCTAAGCACCGTGGAAGCAAGCATTGATGTTGGAGCTGGAGAAGTCCACCTCAACATCAACTAAATGAGGGAGACATTCTCCTTCAAACCAAAAGTGGAACGGTGTAATCAAGTGAAGTTTTTCAAGTGCCAAAAGTATGTGCCGAAGCCACCAGTCTACGATGCTTCCGGGAATGAGATGGACAGTCTCGTACGATTCATGAAATGGAAGTTAGCCATTGAGGCTGCCATCCGATTGAGAGCCAATGGACCGGCCTCATTACTCTCCTGGTGTGATGAGTGATTGTCAATGGTACAAGTCCTCCGATGGACTAGAGGCCCTTCGATGGACTGGAGGTAGATGATGAAGACCTCGATGTACTGAGGCAAAAGCCCTCCAATGGACCAGAGGCAATACTCGGTGTTGGTCAGCCATGGAAGCTCGGTACACGGAGGGGCAGATCGGCAACGGTGGTGTAAGCCCTCCGATGGACCGCGAGGCAACTCTGATAGACCGGAGAAGCTGGGTGCCATCGTGGTGCTCCAGCCCAAAAGCATGGCGCGAAGGCGTGCGAGGGAGGCTTTGGCGGCTTCAGCTCAAAACCGCCACCCAAGCTACCCAAGCCTTGGTGAGATGGGCCATGACTCGCCAAGATAGAGAAGATGGGCCAAGTCCGGCCCAGATGGCGACTTCCTAAAGTTTCCCGGCTTCTGACTTGAAAACCGGGGGTGCAAAGGCGGATTGGACTACTGATCACATGGAGGACATCTGAAGATTGCGTGGAAGCTAAGAAGATGAAGTCTTCATCATGGTCGTTCGTCCTCGATATTTCGGGTCCTTTTCTGTTCTAGCCCGTCCGGGCATTTCTAGTGTTAGGGGTGTATGTGTAAAAATACCAAAACTGAAGCAGTGTATAAATAGCCTAAGAGATGGTCATTAAGACTCCTCTTGGCTGCTAGGTTTTCATTTCCTTAGGGTAATTTTCATCCTCAAGCCTTGAGCACAGAGTTTAGGAGGGTTAGGGTGAGATCTAGACTCCACATCAAGAGGGAAGGAGAGGGTGGTTGCTTGGGACGAATTCCTTAGTTGTAATCTGATCTTGAGACCCAACTTGGGCCATTAATCCAAGTGATTTCGTGCAGCAACTTATGTGCTTGTTCTTCCCCTTTTCCCTTTCGTTCTTGGACTCAATTCTTGGCTTTTTGAGTTTTGCTTTCGCCGAGGTTGAATCCTTTCTTTTGCTTGTGTTTTGGACTTGCTATGATGTGGTGAATCTCACTAGCCAAGTGCTAGAATCATTGAACCATGAGCAAGGGCCGTTCTGGTCGGATTTCGGTTTTTCGGTGTCAGCTCACCTACCTTATGAGATTTGCAATTCCGCTGCAACTCTTGATCTTTTCAAGTGGATCTTTTGGGGTTTGCTAAGGAAGGTCCTTAGGATTGTCCATGCAAATTTTCGTGAAGTTTTGTTGATATTTGACCCCGTTTCGATCGTTTTTTCGATGGGGCGTCGGGCTGTTTTTCTGTGCTATTTTTCGGAGAACTGACAGGACAATTTAATTGTCCTTAGATTTGTAACACCCTAAATTTTATTTTTCTGAATTTAAGATATTTAAAATGCTTTTCTCAATTTATTAAGGATTTTTCGTGTTTAGAATGAGCATTTAAATGATTTTATGTAATAAAGTTTAAAGCAAATAAAATCGATTTAGGACAACATGTTGTTGCATTCATGCCGTTGCATTGGTTTTATGTTTGCCTTTTATAGTGTTTAACTCCACTTAAATAAAAGAGTTTGGAAAAGTTTTCAAAACAAAAGACCATAAATCTCCTCCTCTTTTCACCTGCACTTTTGGCCCAGCTCTTTCCTTTCTGTTTTTCGGTCCAACAGCCAACTGAAGTTGGAATCGACTCATCTCTTCTCGCTTTCCTGTGCCTTTACCCTATCTCTTTGTCGAGTGGTCTTCCTCCCCACTCTTTTCTTTGTCCTGCTGGCCCTGCTCGTCATGCTTATCTTGCATCTCGCCACAAATCTTGCCGACCATCTCATCACTCTATGATAGGCTGGCATGTTTTGAGTGTTAAAATCCATCTAAGTATCTTTGTTTATCATCATGTTATTTTTGGAAAGTTTCTGGATTTATCCCGAAGCTTTTGTCTTTTTCCTAAAGCAAATTCTATTTGTTGGAGGCTCTTGCCGAGCTTTTCATGAGCTCTAACTATTTTATTTGAGTTCATTGGGTGCTAAAACATATCTGGAAATTTTTCTAGAATTTTTGGAGCCATCGGAGTATTTTTCGGGGCACGAACAATAATTCTAGATATTCTGGAATTATTTTAATACCCGAAATTCAATATTCCGAAAATAGTCCAAATCCAACTCCGGCGAACGTTCGGCGAGCAATTCCTCCCCTTCCGTGCATCTTCGGTAAAATCCGAGGATACCACAGCGTTTGTCTCGTCGAGCTCTTCATCGGCATGTTCTCCGTTTCGTGAGGGCATCTCCGGTTTCTTCTATATCTATGTTTCTTCTTCAACTCTGGTGGAGAAACCAAACCCCGGTGAGCAGTTTTTCTTTCTCGTTTGTCTCCGGCGACCTCGGTGCATGTGCCCACCTCTAGTTCTGCCACCCGAACCGTCTCTCCGCCTGCTCCAGCCAACCGCCGCGCCCAGCGCCTGGGCCCCACCTCGCCGCCGGCCAAAAAGGCCAGCACGCCGTCGCCCCGTACGTGGAGCCTACCTGGGCCCCGTCCCGTACGGCCGGCTGGTTTCCCGCCTCCCGCGCAGAGACGAGCACGCTCGCAGAGACGACGCAGGAGCCGCCCGCCTGCCCCTTTCCCTCCCGCGCCACGTGTCAGCGTCGCAGTGGCTGCCTTCGCCGTCCCGTGTTCTGGCTGCCGCGGTGGATCCTGATCTAGCCACACCAGATCCTGGGGATCTTCTGCGGTCGTGACACTGCAGGTCACCGTGTGCCACCCGAACCATCCACTCAGAAAGCGTCACACTACCGCTCTTTTGCAGAACCACCCCTCAGCTTTACCAGATTTAACCCGCAGTTTTTAGCAGTGGTGAGAAAGCCCTGTTTTATCATTTTAAACCCTAGTTCTCGAAATATATTTACAGTTAGACCCTATCACCTTCAAAAGCTCATATCTTCTCCGTTTTAAACCCGTTTTCGACGATTCTCGCGCCCACGAGTTCGTAGTGACGCGTAGAATAGTTTTACAGACCTTTTATCTTCTGTTTTAATGATATGGTGTACTGTTTCTTATAATTTGTATTTGTTTGCTTGCATGTATGAGTTTGTATGCTTGTGTGGTGTTCCGATGATCGCGTAGATGACGGTTTTGTTCGTGCAAACTCAAGTGCAGCTCAAGATCAACAACAGAAGACTCTGAGCAGCGTTTATTTTTAAAGGAAGGCAAGTACAACATAAACACCACCCAATAACCTTTTAATCATTGCATGTGCATTTTAATTTGTATGCCTGTAAGGTTTACCTAGCTATTTTTATCCTTATATACTTACCTTCTGGGATGCATATGGTTAAGTTGTGCTAGGTGCTGCGCAAACTCATATCCTTTGTTAATTTAATTTTTGATTAATAATCCCATGCAACTTAATTGTTGGGCTTGACCCTGATCGGTTCATGTCCATTTTAATATGGCTTTTTAGCAATATGGTTTAGGGAGCTTGAGCAATGTGCTCATGTGCTTTTGCTAGTTCTCTCCCTAAGGATCGAATCACAAAGCGACCACCTGGGACAATAGTGCTACCACAAGGCTGGAATGGGACAGACTTAGCTGACTAATTAGGTTGTTTTGGTTTGGGAGTAACTTACCTGCGGGGCAAGAGGGGAGGTGAGCTTCTGTGGCACTCGCGCTGCTTGGGTTGAGTGTGCTTTATGTTATATGTATGTGCTTCTTCCCTTGAGGCTTGCCCACGGTTGCGGAACCTGAAACCTTAGCGGTTACACCTTACTAACATGATCTTTGTAAAGGCTTCGTAGTGCGCTTGCTAGTCATCTCATCTCCGGTAATGTGATGAACTTCTAGCGTAGCTCACGACTTGTGGGTAAAGATGTACAACCTCTCGAGAGTGTAAAACTAACATGTTAGCCATGCTCACGGTTATGAGCGGCCCAGACCCTTCCCAGTGATTAGAAGGATCCTTAGCTGAGGTTCCTTGGTTTTGGTTATGGTTTTGATAATTGTTATATCTGTTTAATCTTATTTAATTCTTATGCAATATCTTCTGGGCTAATGGTTTTGTCACTAATTCATAGTAATTAGGCCTTAATAAAAAGTTTTCAATTAAAAGCTAATGCAGTTTGTCAGCTAACCATAGAGCCTCATGGTTTATGTTATATTTGTTGAGTGCGAGATGTACTCATGCTTGTTTCTTTATACTTATTCCTTGTTGGGGGGGGGGGGGGAAATTCCAACCGCTGCTCAGAAAGATGAAGGCCTGAAGATGTACAAATGAAGGTTCATGAAGTCTAGGTGTGCGACCCCCAGTTGGTTTCCCTGTGGATGGCTTGAAGATTTAGTTACGCTTTCGCTACTCTGTGTATGTCTTATGTTATATGTTGTTTAACGTTATATAATAAAACATGTTCTGTTATATCACTGTATATTGTCTCTATATATGTGAGATTAAATCCTGGCACACATATAGTTTTGCTCTGGTTTGTGTTTTTAAAACCAGGGTGTGACAGGTTTGTCCGAAGTAGGGACCTCGGATTGTCCGATCCCCTTCCCTCGGATTGTCCGGTCCCCTTCCCTCGGATTGTCCGGTCTGTAGTGTTTTTGGGCTGTTTTCTTCTCTTTCTTTAAGTTTGTCCAGTCAGTTCTTTTGGTGGAGAAAGGATTGTTCGGTCTATGTTTCTGGGGCTGTTTTTCTTGTGTTTCTTACTCCGCTTGTTCCTTGGTCCTTTCTTCTTATTTAATTTGGTGTTTGGTGTGTGTCTCAACCTCTGGCCAATACTCTTCGCTTGCTATTCGGTAAGACGCACTTAGGTGTTGAGTAGCTACGTGGTTTCCTCATTGCTTGAGGCGTTGCTTGATTTGTCTTGTTCTCCCTTGTTTGTTTTGTCCGGTCTGTGTTCCTAGTTGCTGTTTCATTTGTGCCTTGTTGATTTCACTACTTTAGTTGCGTACTTTAGTGTTTTTCCATTTAGAGTTTCTCAATGTGTCATAGGGTTGGTAGCTTGTCTATGCTACACAACTCTGCACATTAGAGAGGTGTAGTTTTAGGTGTTGTGTGTGTTCGTCTAGGTGTAGTGTGTTTATTTGTTTAGATGTAGTTTGGTCGCTCGTCTTACGTCTGTTTCGTTGGGCGTTAATTCGAGTGTTTCTGCTTTCCACCCGATACGTATCTGTTCAGTGGATGGTATCAGGTGTGCGTGTGTTTTCGTGAGATCGCACTTTGGGGTGTTTGAGTATGAGTCTTTCAAGTGCTCCTATTCACCCGCCTCTAGTTGCACGTCTCGGTCCTACAAGTGGTATCAGAGCCGGTTAGGTTTCCCATACCTTAACCAGTGAAGAAACCATAGCGACTATGACTTACTCTGGGAAGATTCCCGTCCTTGGCTTCGATGGCTATCCCTACTGGAAGGGTAGGATGGAGGCGTTCCATGTTAGCCAGAGTCAGGACATATGGGATGCTACTCAGAGTATGACTTTTGTGGTGCGTCCAGTTGCTGAGCGTACTACGCCTGAGATCGTGGCTCACCATGAGGCGAATGCCAAGGCTGTTAACTTTCTCTTTTCTGGGCTTGGTCCCATGGATTATGAGAAACTGAGTCACCTCAAGACGGCGCGTGAGATATGGACCCTGCTCAGTGCACACCATGAGGGTACCGCGACCGGCTAGGCTTGTGGAGACTTACCGGTACGAATATGAGAATTTCGTCCAGAAGCCGGGAGAGTCAGTAGACGACTTGGTTAGTCGCTTTCAGTCGATCATTAACAAATTGCGTGTCAACTCCGCCCCCGCTGAGCTTCCATACACGGATCATCAGTAAGCTGTCAAATTGCTGTATGCTTTGGATAGAAAAATATGGGAGATCAAGGTGAACTCAATCATTGAGTCAACAGGGTATAATACGATAGGAGTAGATGCGCTCTATAGTAAGCTCAAGGCCACAGAAGTAGATTACAAGATGAGGGATTCCCACGCTTGTGCAGGTTCCAAGAGTCTGGCCTTGGCTACCCTCTCTAGTGAGTCTGCTACTAACCCCCTGTTACACAACTTCCCGTTTTCTGCTTTGATGTCTGTTATAGAGGAGCAGTTGGCGATGCTTGGGGACGAAGAGCTTTGTTTGGTGTCTAGTCGCTTTCAGTGCGCCTATGACAACCGGATGAGCAAGAAGAGGGGCGAGAGGCCCAAGTGCTTCGAGTGCGGAGAGGTCGGCCACTTCATCGCTGAGTGCCCCAACAAGAACGACTACTACAAGAAGGGCAAAAGCTACTCCCGCGACTCTGACAAGTAGCACTCCGGCAAGCCAAGCTTTGACAAGGACCACTTCGTCAAGCAATGTTCCGGCAAGCGCACCTTCGCCAAGAAAAACTTCCAGAATGAAAGCTACCAGAAGGACAACCAGAAGCGGGACAAGGCGTTCTTCGCCGAGATCGGGTTCTGCAGTAGTGGATCTTCTTCTTCTTCGTCCTCGTCGAGCTCAAGTGATGAGGAGATCACATACAAGAAGGACAAGATGAATGATCAAGGAGGTCCAGCTGGCTTGTGCTTCGTCTCCACCAAGTCGAGGCGCAAGAACAAGAATAAAAGGAGCTCGGTTTGCTCCATGGCGCTTGAGGACAAGGAAAACAAGGATGACGGCAGCAACTCTTCCTCTGATGATGAGGAAACCCCTGAGCAAGCTGAAATCCTTGAATTGCTAGAGCAGAACAGTCGAGAGCTGAAAGCCTAGGATAAGATATTGGAGAAGGCAGCCAAGAAGCTGCAAAAGTTGAAAGTCGAGCTTGCTAAGGCTTTAGAGGAGAATGAGAGGTTGAGGAGTGAGAGACCCCAACCTAGTGAGTTTGAGTGCCCTACCTGCGAGTCATTCATGACGGAGCTTGGTGACCAGAGAGACAGTATGCCAAGCGGGTAGAGGAGATAGATGGGCTAAGAGCCGAGTTAGGCAAACTCCAGTCCAAGCTGGATGAGCCTACCTTGAGTGGAGAGCTTGAGTGTGAGTCTTGCCCCTGCTTAACTAGTGAGCTAACTGTGCTGAAGGAGAAGTTTGAAGGCAGCTCAAGGAGCTTGAGGAGCTTAGGGCTAGACCTGCGCTATAGGGTGCGTGTATGGTCTGTCCTACTTTGAGAAGTGAGTTAGAGCAGTTGAGAGCTGACTTTGAGGTGCTTTCAGCACCTATTGACACTTGTGAGAACTGCTTGACCCTTAGGATGTAGCTAGTGGATAGGGATGCCACCATTAGATTGTGATACCTGTGCTGCCCAGGCAGTAGTTCTGGAAGATCTGAGGTTGCAAGTGTTGTCTTTGCAAGATGACAACTGCAGGTTGAGAGAGGTGCTGAGTTGGGTGTATGTGAGGCAACCCCAACATGAGTGGTTTTGGGTTTGGGGAGTGCAGTACTTCGGGAGAGAAGAGTGCACCAGTTAAGATTAGAACTACTCCTACCCAGCCAGGTGAGACTGTTGATGGGGTTTACCATGAGCCACCCAAGGCTGCCACAAAGAAGAAGTACTGGACACCCAAGCCTTCTAAGGCTAAGTTGGACCAGATAATTGAGGAAGAGCTTAAGCCCAAGGGTAAGAAACCAATCTAGCAGCCTAAGCCACCCAAGGCCACACCACCTAAGCCCAAGTCCTAGCCTAACCCAGTTTCTAGGAGGCATGTCTACCACTGTGAGTTCTGCCAGCGGAATGGCCACCTAGAGGAGTTTTGCTTCAGGAGGAAGCGAGTTGAGAGGCAGGAGAGAGCTTGGGGGAACCAGGATCAGTTCTACTAGGGTGGTAGGCAAGATCCTCCCCACCACGGTGAGATAAGAGATCGCTTTGCTAGTAGTGAGAGAGGAGGCGGCTTTGAAGTCCGTGCTCCTAGTGATGAGAGTCGCTTTACCGGCCGAGCTCCTAGTCATTTTCAGCGCGGCTATGGACCTCGTGATCGAGGCTTTGAGAGAGCTTTCTAGGGTTCATGCTTTGGAGGTCGTGGTAACCCTGATCGTCATGATGATTTCTTTGATTGTGCTTACCCCACTTTTGAGCAAATGGCTCGGCACAGTTTTGGTACTAACCCCAGTGTCGGACCGTTTGCTCACCATCGCTTTACTTGACTTTGTAGGATCGAGGCATGGAGGACGTGTGGATCATGGATTCCGTTTACTCTAGGCACATGACAGGGCACCGCAAGTGGTTCTCTAGCCTCAACCCCGTGAGCATCAAGGAGTACATCACATTCGGGGACAATGGTCAAGGTAAAGTGTTGGGTGTTGGTTCTGTTTCGCTCTCTGCTAAGTTTTCCATGAGAGAAGTTGCTTTTGTCCGGAATCTGGGGTTCAATTTGGTTTCTGTTTTGCAAGTTCTCGATGAAGGATTTGAGGTTCATTTTAAGAAGGGTGCGTGTCGCGTTCTTGATGCTGAGGAGACCCTTGTTTGTTCTTTGCTGCCTTTTGGTCAGGATTGTAGGGTCGATCTCACATCTGTTTCTGGCCTTGCGCATTGTTAATTGGTTGCTAGTCCCTCTGCTGATATATGGAAGTGGCATAGGAGACTTGGTCACTTGAGCTTTGATTTGCTTGTCAGGTTGATTTCAATGGGCCTAATCCGAGGATTGCCCAAATTGAAAGTTTAGAAGGACTCAGTGTGCCACCCCTGTCGTCATGGCAAGATGGTTTGCTACTTCTCACACTCCTGTGTCTCAGGTTATGACCTCCTATCCGGGTGAGCTACTCCATATGGATACAGTAGGTGTCACGCCCGGTTCTCAACCAACGGAATCGGAACAACATATATGTGCCAGGAACGAGTCTCACATATATTATGATAATAGCGACATCACAGAACATGCATAAAAGGTAAAATAAAACGTTACATAGCGTATATCATCACTTTATTACAACAAGACAACATGTCTTTAAACCAGAGTCATAGCGGAAGCATAAATGAAACAAAACGAGCCGCCACAGGGACATCGACTGGTGGACTGGTATGCGTAGAACTCATTGTAGTCCTGAACATACTCCTCGAAGTCTTCTTGAACTGAGCAGCGGTTGGGTTCCAGCCAACAGTAGGTTGAAATAAAAGAAACAAGCGTGAGTACTTCAACTCGTACTCCACAAGTATAACATGAACTATGAGGCTCTATGGTTGGCTGACACGTTGCATGAGCTTTTAGTTGGTCAAGTTTTATTAAGCAACTAGTTACTACAAGTGAGTAGATAAACCATTAAGCCCAAGGTAAAGCATAAGAACATTATTCAACAAATTTATCATAAGAACCAACACCCAAACCAAATCAGGAACCGCTAATCTGCATAAAGGATCTGGGCCGCTCATAACCATGAGCACGGCTGACATGTCAGTTTTACACTCTCGAGAGGTCGTACATCTTTACCCATGAGTCATGGGCTATGCTAGTGGTCCACCACATTACCTTAGATGAGATGGCTAGCAAGCACACTACGAGGCCTTTACAAAGATCACGTTGGTAAGGGGTAACCGCTAAGGTTTCAGGGTCCGCAACTGTGGAGCAAGCCTCAAGGGAAGATAAACGCACTCAACCCAAGTAGCGCGAGGGCCACAGAAGCTCACCTTCCCTCTTGCCCCGTCGGTAAGTTACTCCCAAACCAATGCAACCTAATTAGTTAGCCAAGCCCGTCCCATTCCAGTCTCATGGTAGCACTGTTGTCCCAGATTGTCGCTTTGCGAACCGATCCTTACGGAGAGTGGCTATAAGCAAAACACATGCTCATGCCCCCTAAACCAAGTTGCTAAAAAGCCATTTTTAACGGAACATGAACCACAAAGGGTCAAGCTCAAGATTTGATTTCATAGATCCATTAATCAAAATTATTAACAAAAGATACATGAGTTTGCGCAGCAATTAGCAAAACTTAACCAACATGCAATCCCATAGGTAAACATATCGATAAAAGAGGCTACGGTACAATCCTTAGGGCATACAAAATTAGACACATGCATATGAAGTGATTAAAGGGTTATTAGGTCGTGTTCATGCTATACTTGCCTTCCTCGAACTGTTCGGGCTGCTGATCAACACCTTCAAACTGCTGCTCACGTTCTCCAATAAAAGGCTCACTGTCTAATTGTGATCACGGCAACATACAAGCATTCCCAAACACGCATACATGCAAACAAGAACAAAAAGATAAGAAACAGTAATCATCTCATAAAAACAGAAGATAAAACTGTACTAAAAACATTCTACTCACTACTACGAGCATGTGAGCGCGAGAATCACTTAAATCGGAGTTAAAACGTGGAAGTTATGCATAAAACAAGCTCCTAGGGGCAAAACTGTGAATAAACAACTAAACTAGGGGCCAACTTTGCAAAACCAAGGACCTAACCGTAAATAAACCTAGCCGCCGAGGGTTTTAGGGCAAAAACCCGAGAGCCTGGACTGCGGGTTAAAATCCCGGAAAGCTCAGGGTCTAAACCAATAAAAACAGGACTAAAACCTAATTACTTTTCAACGTAAGCGGACTGCGGGTTGATTCCAGGATAACGCGGGGGCTTTCTTGCAAAGAACCCGTGGCTGACTTGGTCTACGCCGACGCGGCGCGCACGTGGCATGCCACATTGGCCTGACGAGTGGGGCCACGCTGACTGGGTTAAGTGAGGGCGAGGTGGCGCTTTGTGATTGGCTGGCGAAGGGGTATCTCAGGTTCTAATCGTGGCCGTGGACGACGGATCAGACGGCCATGGTGAAAGGGGGGTGGGAAGACGCTAACGGTGACCACTACGCGCGGTGGTGACCGCTTGCCACGGCGGCGAGTCGCCGGAGTAGGGCGCGCCGGGGTCTA
Organism: Paspalum notatum; assembly: GCA_022530915.1. Classification (NCBI taxonomy): domain Eukaryota; kingdom Viridiplantae; phylum Streptophyta; class Magnoliopsida; order Poales; family Poaceae; genus Paspalum; species Paspalum notatum. The sequence continues at coordinate 16,853,675 of CM039688.1, forward strand.
GGGTTGGTCCTAGAGACCTAGAGTTAGCTCAGGAGAGAGGGAGAGGGCCGAGGCGCGGCTCACCAGAGGGTTAATTGAGACGGGGAAGCAATGGAGCGGCTTGGCGACGATGACCGGCGGATGGCTCGGATGGGGCTCGCGGACAGGGGCGATGGCATCGCGTCTCCGTGTCCAAAACCCTCGCAACGTCCCTGCAAACGGAAAGGCTGAGGTTAGAAGGCCGAAGATAGACCCACGGCGACGAATTCGACGACGGAGCGGCTTACCGAGGACAGACTTCGGCGGCGGATTGCGAGCTCGTCGGTGCACAGAAGTGGAATTGGTGTGGAGGAGTGGTAAAGGGGCTCGGGGGAAGCTCGGGGTCGGGTTTTATAGGTGTGAGAGGGCCGAGCGGCGCGGGCGAGGGGATGGGGCCGGCGGTTTTGAGCGCTTGCCTTGGGCAGTGAAGGAAGGGGAGGAAATTGTGGCGGAACTGCCCTGCTTAATCCAGACTAAGCACACCTGCCACCTCTGGCTCGCAGTGCACTTAGGCCAGACTAAACCCGATAGTCCGTCGAGAGTCCCTCGGGCTCTCGATAACACCATTCCCAGAGGAACTGACATCAAACACATCCGACTCTCGAAAGAGCCACAACAATTACATCATCACATGCAGTTGAAATAGAGAGTAAGAGACTTAATTTACAAACCAAACATGTGAAATCGAATACATGTTCAAATATAGTGGAAGCGTTTGCAAAATTATATATAGCGGAAGCGTTTTCAAAATGTCTCGCAGCGGAATCATGATACTTAAGCAGTCTTCACGAAGAGACGAACGAGGCGTGTAGCACCGAGCCCACCGGTACTACCACCTTCCACACGGTTGTCCAGATGTCATCGGTACCTGTAATCCAAAAGTGGGGGCAAACTCTGAGTACTAATTACTCAGTAGGACTTAATGGACAGGGCTTACGGCTGACGCAAAGCATGCTTACTAATCATGTGGATCCTTAGCTGTAGATTTTTAGACAAGGTCATATTGACATAAGATAGCAGGATTTGACAGCTGCTATCCATTAAACATGAAGATCATTTATATCATAAAGTAAATACTTGCATGAAAGTAAAACATGAGAACCCATCAGTAACTTGCATAATATCCAAGATATACCCCTGTTCCCACATGTCCCATCTCAAGATTCACAGCGCCCCCATCTAACCCCTGGGAGTAGCCGTCTCAGGGACGATACCACGGTACATCGGGTCAGCCCTCCCTCGACTTCAAAGTACCTCCCAAGTCTATCGACCTCCATTCAGTGGATGGGCTGCACCATGAATAGTGGGACGAAACATACACATCCAAGCATGTTGATATACAAAATCATGAATTCATAATACGACATATTCAAGTGGATTACTACTTTGCCTGTCAGTGGTATTGGCATTCTCACACCTAGTGAGCATCAGCGATTCGAATCGATTTTTATATTCCCGGGAATAACTAGAAGTACTAGGATGGCATATGCTTACTAACCCCCGGCGTTCCGACATATGCTTCCCCCATCTCCACTTGTCCCATCCCAAGTTCGATTCAATCCTTCCGTTGTTCCCAGGTTGTGCCGCCTTAGGAGCGATACTACGGTCACATCGGGTGAGCCCTCCCTCGACTACAAGCTCCCCTAGGTGTCATAGTAGGAGTCTATCTCTGTTCCTCGGATGGCACAAGTAAGACTTTCACCGTTTCATTATCCCGGATAAGCACCCTAGCAATGTTATGCCGACCAATAGGCGAACAACGACCGGCCTTATGCGACTCGGGCGGAGTCCACCACACATTATTCCAATTCTCATCATACAATTCCATGTCTCCGCCCGGTCTCCATTTAAAACATATCATAATCAAAGTAAGATTCATAATAGTGAGATTTCTTTTCTGAAAAGCAATCCCTACGGGACGAGTGACCTTTATTTACTCGTATCTACTCGCACCTAACTGTTCTAGGCACATGGTATGCGAACTCTAGATATAGGAGCTAGGGCTAGGGCGGCCAAGGAATCTAATGCAATTGGTTTCAACCAACTCCTAATGCATGTGCGTAATCAACAATTATTTTATTTGCTGGGAATAGCATGGTCCTGCCTACCTTTGAGTATTCTTATGAAAACCAACAAACTAATCTAAGTTAGTTTGCCGGGTTGTGTGGCTTTGCCCAAGGCAACCCCATGAAGCAGGGACGGATTTAATCAGTGACCCATCGTCTTCTTGCTCCGGATATAGCCTGTCGTCCGGTTCCTTGATCACTGGTTTCTCCTGCGTTGATAGCTCTTTGCACGCGGGGTCTATATGCATGATAAAATGCAACATGAGTGCAAGAGAATGCAAATACATGCATATGCTACATGTTATATGTATGACATAGTGCAACCATGAGTGCAACAAATGTAAATGCGTGCATGAGATGCAAGTAAACATAATGCATTCAATTAGGGTAATTTATTCTCATTTATGAATTAATCCAAGCAACTAAGTTACAGCACTAAAACATAGCCAAATGAAACCAAACTTTTATGGCATACAGATCCTGCATTCCTAAGACTACTACCAAAATTTCAGCCCAATTGGAGTTGTAATTATTTTATTAAAAATACAACAAATTATCAGCCCTACAGCTTCACGGATTTTTCGTAATTTATAGGAATGGGTTCTGGACTTGAAATTTCTACGGCAAGCATTTCATGGCATGAACATCATACACAAAAATTAGCAGGCACAAAATCCATAGTTTGATAGGACACCTATTTTCCATTTAATTATCTAGGTCTATTTTAAATGCACATCAAGACAATACTCAGAAGCTGTACAAAAGTACTTTTTGGAACCTATGCATCATTAGCAAGCTACCAAATTTTTCATAAAATTAATCATGCATCCTAAGACCAGTTTTCCTTTTTATTTAGCTAAGCATATGACACTTTGTCATTTTTAAATCACCACTTAAACCTAATATGCAAGGCCTCAAACTTTACCAGTAAGCTAGTCATACTATATAAAGTACATAAAAAATACCAGAGGTCATATTTGAGCATATTTTATATAGCCTTCATTTTCCAAGTTAATTAAATACACAAAACACATGCATAAGGGCAAAACAGTAGTTAAACAGTCAATGCTAGGGCTACCAAAAATCACACAGTACCTAGAAGCCATAACAAAGCTACTGTCCAAGTTTCATAATTTTTGGAGTTCATTTGGTCCACTTTTACCATTTATTAACTCTCACATGCATGCAACTTAAACAGGGGCAAAACAATTTTTTCACACATCCACATCATACATATCCTGTAGATCTACTCAAGAGGAGTCCATAGCCACTGAGTTTGTTCATTTTGGATTTTTCTTTGAATTGTTATGATTTTTCAAATTTCACAGCCCAATATAATTGAAATAAATGGAAAAACCTATAGATCGGGGACTTAAACGAAATTAACCATAACTTCCAGGGGCTAGAACGTGAGATTTCCCCAAGTCAGTGCACAGTGCGTGAGAATCTCCGAAAACCCAAGGTTAGATCTGCAAGAATGCGAAGGCCTGGTTAAAAATGCGAAACCCTAATAGATCTAGGGGTGTTTTCACAGGTTATTCAAGACACAATCAATAGTGATAAAATATGCAATAAGGGGAGGGGTTCTTCTGCAAAAGCAGCGCCTCCTTCTTCTACATCCAGCCGGGGGCGAATGGCATGGCGCGGCTCGCGTTCACCGGCGTGCGCCGGCGTGAGGGGCGTCGCGTTTGGAGCCGAGTCGGGTCGAGGAGGTGGCCGGCGCTACGGCGAACACCGTGGGCTAGACCTCGTCGCCGGCGGTGAAGAGGAGAGGCGAGACGAGGGTGGTGAACCGGAGCGGCGACGGCGCGGCGGTGCGCGGCGGCGCGGCTCGATTTCGTCGGGGTAGGGCACGGTCGGGGCCACCGAGGGGCTTGTGAGCTGCGCGGCGGCGTGACGGTCTCGGTGGTGGGATCCTAGAGGCGGGGGGAGGGCCGAAAGGTGGCTCCCCGAAGTGAGGGCCGGTGGCAATGGCGGTCGGGGTGAGCGCGCACGCGGAGAGAGGTGAAGGAGCGATGGCCAGGGGCGAGGCCTAGCGGGGTCGGTGGAGGGACGCGAGGCGAGCACGAGGCACGCGTCGGCGGGGTGGGAGGCGGCTCGAGGCCACCGGCGTGTGAGCTTGCCTCGGCGGCTATTGCGGGTTCGGCGGCGGAATGCGGCACGATGGAGAGGCCGCGGTGGCCTAGACCTAGGGGGTGCGGTGGAGTGAAGGCCGGGGAAGAGTGGCGTAGCAACGAGGAGGCACGGGGAGGACCGAGTGGCGCCGGAGCTCGAGCTCTGAGCTCGGCAATGGCGGCGGCATTCGGTGTGGAGGGGAAAGGCAGAGGGCGAGGGAGTGAGGGGGCAGAGAGGGGTGCCCTCCGCGGCTTAAGGCCAAGGAGCGGCAGTGTGGCTTCGGCCGGGAAGCCATCCAGGTGCGGGGCGCGGGCGCGGCCCTCGGCCGGCGTCGGCGCGTCGTGCGCGCAGGCGGTGGACGCCGCGTGGGCGCGAGCGAGCGGGGGAAGGAGACGGTCGTCTGGCGGTGAACAAGGTCTACGGACCCTGGGTCAATCACATGTGGGACCGGGGCGGGAAAGAGAAAGGAGGTCCAGTGGACCGGGCACAGGACGGCGCGCGAGGGTGGGGTCCACCGTCGGCGTGTTCCAACCGCGTGAGGGGAAAACGGCACGGTTCTGGCGTGTGGGTCTCGCGTGTCAATGAGACAGAGAGAAAAGAAATTCCCGAAATTGGAAAACCCCAGTTTGACTGCCAGGACCTTTGTTTGTATTTTGCATCTTTGAACAGGTTAGAGGCCGATATTGAAGAAGACCCAATTGGATGAAATGTTCTAAATTTGTTCCTCTACATTTCCCTTATAAACTTGTATACCATGTTCTATTCAAAAATATGGTTTAAATTTGAACTTAAGCTGCTGCCCAATGTTTGACTAACTGAACCCATAAGCTTAGAAATTCTGAAAGTCTATTTTTTATTCACATTCACTCAAAGAGTTTTATGCCAAGGTTGTTCAGAATTTCAAGACCTACAACTTTCTCAATATAAGCATTGCAAGATTTAAAAATTTAAAATTACCAAACTGGTCATGTTTTGACAGAATTCACATGTTTACAGAAGAAACCCCAAAACTCTATGTAAACCTTAATGCATGTCAAAGCACCAATTACCAAAGTTTTTCACCATGAAATTATCTACAAGTTTGTCAATATGAGTTTCACCCAAATCTAAATAGAATCAGAGTTATGGGCACAATCACAGAGACATATATGCACAGAACAGGTTTCGACAAGTTTCATTTCAACCAAGTTTGGACTAGGGTTCAAGTGTATGCTAATGCATGATGCTTTATGATGAATTTTGCATGTATGATGAATGATTATGCACTTGAGATTCCGGAGCATCACCACCCACCCCCCTTAAAGAAATCTCGTCTCGAGATTCTGATGTGATGTGGGTGGATAAGCACCCTAGCAATGTTATGCCGACCAATAGGGGAACAACGACCGGCCTTATGCGACTCGGGCGGAGTCCACCACACATTATTGCAATTCTCATCATACAATTCCATGTCTCCGCCCGGTCTCCATTTAAAACATATCATAATCAAAGTAAGATTCATAATAGTGAGATTTCTTTTCTGAAAAGCAATCCCTACGGGACGAGTGACCTTTATTTACTCATATCTACTCGCACCTAACCGATCTAGGCACATGGTATGCGAACTCTAGATATAGGAGCTAGGGCCAAGGCGGCCAAGGAATCTAATGCAATTGGTTTCAACCAACTCCTAATGTATATGCGTAATCAACAATTATTTTATTTGCTGGGAATAGCATGGTCCTGCCTACCTTTGAGTATTCTTATGAAAACCAACAAACTAATCTAAGTTAGTTTGGCGTGTTGTGAGGCTTTGCCCCAGGCAACCCCTTGAAGCAGGGACGGATTTAATCAGTGACCCATCGTCTTCTTGCTCCGGATATAGCCTGTCGTCCGGTTCCTTGATCACTGGTTTCTCCTGCGTTGATAGCTCCATGCACGCGGGGTCTATATGCATGATAAAATGCAACATGAGTGCAAGAGAATGCAAATACATGCATATGCTACATGTTATATGTATGACATAGTGCAACCATGAGTGCAACGAATGTAAATGCGTGCATGAGATGCAAGTGAACATAATGCATTCAATTAGAGTAATTTATTCTCATTTATGAATTAATCCAAGCAACTAAGTTACAGCAGTAAAACATAGCCAAATGAAACCAAACTTTTATGGCATACAGATCCTGCATACCTAAGACTAATACCAAAATTTCAGCCCAATTGGAGTTGTAATTATTTTATTAAAAATACAACAAGTTATCAGCCCTACAGCTTCTCGGATTTTTCGTAATTTATAGGAATGGGTTCTGGACTTGAAATTTCTACAGGAAGCATTTCATGGCATGAACATCATACACAAAAATTAGCAGGCACAAAATCCATAGTTTGATAGGACACCTATTTTCCATTTAATTATCTAGGTCTATTTTAAATGCACATCAAGATAGTACTCAGAAGCTGCACAAAAGTACTTTTTGGAACCTATGCATCATTAGCAAACTACCAAATTTTTCATGAAATTAATCATGCATCCTAAGACCAGTTTTCCTTTTTATTTAGTTAAGCATGTGACACTTTATCATTTTCAAATCACCACTTAAACCTAATATGCAAGGCCGCAAACTTTACCAGTAAGCTAGTCATACTATATAAAGTACATAAAAAATACCGAAGGTCATATTTGAGCATATTTTATATAGCCTTCATTTTCCAAGTTAATTAAATACACAAAACACATGCATAAGGGCAAAACAGTAGTTAAACAGTCAATGCTAGGGCTACCAAAAATCACACAGTACCGAGAAGCCATAACAAAGCTACGGTCCAAATTTCATAATTTTTGGAGTTCATTTGGTCCACTTTTACCATTTATTAACTCTCACATGCATGCAACTTAAACAGGGGCAAAACAGTCTTTTCATAGATCCACATCATACATATCCTGTAGATCTACTCAAGAGGAGTCCATAGCCACTGAGTTTGTCCATTTTGGATTTTTTATTGAATTGTTATGATTTTTCAAATTTCACAGCCCAATATAATTGAAATAAATGGAAAAACCTATAGATCGGGGACTTAAACGAAATTAACCGTAACTTCCAGTGGCTAGAACGTGAGATTTCCCCGACTCAGTGCACAGCGCGTGAGAATCTCCGAAAACCCAAGGTTAGATCTGCAAGAATGCGAAGGCCTGGTTAAAAATGCGAAACCCTAATAGATCTAGGGGTGTTTTCGCAAGTTATTCAAGACACAATCAATAGTGATAAAATATGCAATAAGGGGAGGGGTTCTTCTGCAAAAGCAGCGCCTCCTTCTTCTACATCCAGCCGGGGGCGAATGGCATGGTGCGGCTCGCGTTCACCGGCGTGCGCCGGCGTGAGGGGCGTCGCGTTTGGAGCCGAGTCGGGTCGAGGAGGTGGCCGGCGCTACGGCGAACACCGTGGGCTAGACCTCGTCGCTGGCGGTGAAGAGGAGAGGCGAGACGAGGGTGGTGAACCGGAGCGGCGACGGCGCGGCGGTGCGCGGCGGCGCGGCTCGATTTCGACGGGGTAGGGCACAGTCGGGGCCACCGAGGGGCATGTGAGCTGCGCGGCGGCGTGACGGTCTCGGTGGTGGGATCCTAGAGGTGGGGGGAGGGCCGGAAGGTGGCTCCCCGCAGTGAGGGCCGGTGGCAATGGCGGTCGGGGTGAGCGCGCACACGGAGAGACGTGAAGGAGCAATGGCCAGGGGCGAGGCCTAGCGGGGTCGGTGGAGGGACGCGAGGCGAGCGCGAGGCGCGCGTCGGCGGGGTGGGAGGCGGCTCGAGGCCGCCGGCGTGTGAGCTTGCCTCGGCGGCTATGGCGGGTTCGGCGGCGGAATGCAGCATGATGGAGAGGCCGCGGTGGCCTAGACCTAGGGGTGCGGTGGAGTGAAGGCCGGGGAAGAGCGGCGTAGGAACGAGGAGGCACGGGGAGGACCGAGTGGCGCCGGAGCTCGAGTTCCGAGCTCGGCAATGGCGGCGGCGTTCGGTGTGGAGGGGAGAGGCAGAGGGCGAGGGAGTGTGGGGGCAGAGACGGGTGCCCTCCGCGGCTTAAGGCCAAGGAGCGGCAGTGTGGCTTCGGCCGGGAAACCGTCTAGGTGCGGGCCGCGGGCGCGGCCCTCGGCCGGCGTCGGCGCGTCGTGCGCGCAGGCGGTGGACGCCGCGTGGGCGCGAGCGAGCGGGGGAAGGAGACGGTCGTCCGGCGGTGAACAAGGTCTACGGACCCTGGGTCAATGACAGGTGGGACTGGGGCGGGAAAGAGAAAGGAGGTCCAGTGGACCGGGCGCAGGGACGGCGCGCGAGGGTGGGGCCCACCGTCGGCGCGTTCCAACCGCGTGAGCGGGAAAACGGTGCGGTTCTGGCGTGTGGGTCTCGCGTGTCAGTGAGACAGAGAGAAAAGAAATTCCCGAAATTGGAATACCCCTTTTTGACTGCCAGGACCTTTGTTTGTATTTTGCATCTTTGAACAGGTTAGAGGCCGATATTGAAGAAGACCCAATTGGATGAAATGTTCTAAATTTGTTCGTCTACATTTCCCTTATAAACTTGTATACCATGTTCTATTCAAAAATATGGTTTAAATTTGAACTTAAGCTGCTGCCCAATGTTTGACCAACTGAACCCATAAGCTTAGAAATTCTGAAAGTCTATTTTTTATTCTCATTCACTCAAAGCGTTTTATACCAAGGTTGTTCAGAATTTCAATACCTACAACTTTCTCAATATAAGCATTGCAAGATTTTGGATTTAAGATCAAGAAAATTTAAAATTACCAAACTGGTCATGTTTTGACAGAATTCACATGTTGACAGAAGAAACCCCAATACTCTATTTAAACCTTAATGCATGTGAAAGCACCAATTACCAAAGTTTTTCACCATGAAATTATCTACAAGTTTGTCAATATGAGTTTCACCCAAATCTAAATAGAATCAGAGTTATGGGCACAATCACAGAGAACATGTTTCGACAAGTTTCATTTCAACCAAGTTTGAACTAGGGTTCAAGTGTATGCTAATGCATGATGCTTTATGATGAATGTTGCATGTATGATGAATGATTATGCACTTGAGATGCCGAAGCATCACAACCCACCCCCTTAAAGAAATCTCGTCTCGAGATTCTGATGCGATGTGGGTGGATAAGTTAAATGAGAAGAAAGTGCATTGTGTATGAATTTGAAACTTGTAAACTACGGTGATGTACTCAATTTGAAGTAGATGGAAGAAAACCAGGATATTTTGTTCACAAGAATTCTTCTTGCTCCCAAGTTGCCTCTTCTTCGGAGTGATTACTCCACTGCACTTTGTAGAAGTTAATAGTTCTTCTTCGTGTTGATCTTTGCTTTTGGTCAAGGACTTTTATGGGCTTCTCTTCATAAGTGAGGTCAGGTTGGATCTGAATTGGAGAGGTATCGATCACTTCCTCTGGCACTCGTAAACACTTCTTGAGTTGCGAGACATGAAACACATCATGAACCGCAGCTAGGTTTGATCCTTGATCCTTGATGTTTGGTTCAAGGACAAGGTTATAAAGTTCAGCTTCCAGCGCTGTTGGCATTTCTATGTCCCTAATCTCACAGCATAGCACTCTCACTGTTGGACGAGCTTCAATGAAGTTGCAATGAGCTTTACGGCTCAATGCATCTGCTACAACATTAGCCTTACCGGGGTGGTAATGAACCTCTGGGTCATAATCTTTTATCAACTCTAACCACCGTCTTTGCCTCATATTTAATTCAGGTTGGGTAAAGATGTATTTGAGACTCTTGTGATCAGTGTAGATGTGACAGGTGTTGCCTAACAAGTAATATCTCCATTTCTTCAGTGCATAGACAATCGCAAGTAGCTCGAGATCATGAGTTGGGTAATTCACCTCATGTTTCCTTAGTTGGCAGGATGCATATGCAATCACTCTTCCTTCTTGCATCAAAACACAACCGAGGCCACTACCAGAGGCATTACAATACACGTCAAATGGCTTGGTGATGTCTGGTTGAGCAAGAATAGGTGCTGAAGTTAGGAGTTTCTTCAATGTTCCAAATGCCTCTTCGCATTTTGAGCTCCACGCAAACTTTGTATTTTTCTGGGTCAACGCTGTCATAGGCTTTGCAATTTTTGAGAAATCTTTGATGAAGCGGCGGTAGTAGCCCACTAAACCAAGAAAACTCCGTATCTCTGTCACAGTTTGTGGCTGCTTCCAATTCAGCACATCTTCCACCTTGCTAGGATCGACAGCCACTCCCTTCGCTGACAAGATATGGCCTAGGAATGCCACTTCATTTAGCCAAAAAGCACACTTGCTGAAGCTGGCATAAAGTTTATGCTCCCTAAGGCGAGATAGTACTATTCGCAAATGCTCTTCGTGCTCCTTCTCATTCTTGGAATAAACCAGGATGTCATCAATGAATACTACCACGAATTTGTGAAGCTCGTTCATGAACACCGAGTTCATCAGGTACATGAAGAAAGCCGGTGCATTTGTCAAACCGAAGGACATGACAAGATGCTCATAAAGCCCATACCGTGTGGAGAAAGCGATCTTTGGTATGTCTTCCTCTCGGACCTTTATTTGATGGTACCCGGATCTAAGATCAATCTTGGAGAAAACTGTGGCTCCCCAAGCTGATCAAATAGGATATCAATGTGTGGCAGTGGGTACTTGTTGTTGACAGTAACAGCATTCAACGGTCGATAGTCCACACATAATCTCTTACCACCTTGGTATTTCTTCTCAACAAAGAGGGCAGGACAACCCTAAGGTGATGAGCTAGGTCGAATAAACCTTTTGTCTAACTGCTCCTGCAGTTGTGTTTTCAGCTCCTTCAGTTCATCAGGTGCCATTCTATATGGCCTCTTGGAGACAGGTGCCGTGCCAGGTACAAGCTCAATGGCGAACTCAACATTTCTATCCGATGGGAGCCAGGAAGCTCTTTCGGAAACACATCTGGAAAATCAGAAACCAACGGTATCTTCTTGATCAACTGGGCTTCTTTGGCATTTACTGTGGGTGGCGAATGCTTATGACTTGGCAGGTGAATGTGCATAACCTTCCCACTCTTGCTAGACTTCATTTGAACTGTCCTGCTAGTAATATCTAACAAGACATTGTGCTCTTTCATCCAATACATCCCTAAGATAATATCGATCCCCTGGTTAGGAAGTACCATAGGATCAACATAGAATTCCTCTATGCCTATGCATAAGCGTAAGTGCCTCACAATCTGATTCGTGTCAATTGGTGATCCCGGGGCTGTGATATGGTATTTTGCCTTCATATTATCAATGTGATAACCATGCTTGGCCGCATATGACCTGCTGATGAAAGTGTGTGTTGCTCCGGAGTCAAACAAAACCACTGTAGGGTGCTCGTTGACAAGAAAGGTGCTTGCTAACACTGGTTCACCTTCTGGAATCTGATCTACGTGGGTATAGTGCACAAGACCTTCTGTTGGGGCTGAATCTCGCTTTGGTCCTTTCTTCCTATTCTGGCGTGGGTTGTCTCTAATCAACAATGGTGCCTGGCTTCGTCGAAGGGCAAGACAATTCTTGCTGAAATGGCCGGTCTTTCCGCACTTGTAGCAGGGTATTTGGCACTTGCTTTGGTGGGTGGCACTAAAGCAGGCGGGTGAGGCGGTACACTGCAGGAGGAGGGATGGTGTTGCGTCCCACAGTGTTGTTCTTGCTGCTGGGGCATGTCAATGTAACAGATGCGCAGCGGTGGGCGATGCACTACCCGTTGCCGCAGAGAGGAACCTGACTGAAGTTTGCTTGCAAGTCTTTTCCTCTGCTGATCCTCGTGGGCCTGATTGAGGCAATGCTCCATGTCAATGGCGACGTCTACCAACTAGGTGAAGCTGTCGTAGCGGCGCCCCAAGTGAGTCAGCAGAGTGGGATCAAACCCTCCCAACAGACAGGCAGCCCTACGTGGGTCAGTGTCGACGTCTTCAGGGGAGTACTGCGACAGGCGAATGAAGGCCTACACGTATTCAAGTACTGACATGTTCCCTTGTTGAAGTGCACGAAATTCCCATTGCTTGAGCTCGATGAGGCTAGGCGGGAGATAGTGAGCCCAAAAAGCCACACGGAACTCATCCCACGTGACCTGGTGCCCGGCTGGTTGCATTGCCAGGAATGAAGCACACCAGCCTCCCGAGGGACCATGTAGACACTGTGCTGCAAAGCGAGCCTTCTGTTGCTCACTGAGTCGAGACAGTAGACTGAACTTGGACTCGATGATCCGAAGCCAGTCATCAGCATCCAATGGATCTGTGGCAGTGGTGAAGATTGGCGGTTGTAGCACCGCAAAGTCAATGTAACTGATCTCTTGCGGGTCACGCCATTGTTGCGCTTGAGCTATCAAGTCGATGAGTTGCTGAGCGACCTGAGCGACCAACTCTGAAGGAGATGGTGCTCCATGAGCAGCCCCCTGAGCAGATGTCTCTGGTGGGGTGACCATCTGCAGAAATAAAGCCAGTCGAGTTTAGTTCAAGAACTTGCGTGAGATCGATGTGGTGATAAAAAGACCGCAGCACCATAAATAATTGCTGGATACATGAAAGCATGTAAGTGAACAGAATAACTGGATGGCACATAAAGTGTTAACTGTCATCTGGTAAGCTTGGGCAATCGTATTTGTTAACGGTAAACTTGTGCGCTGTGTCTCGTCGGTATGGGTGTCCAGACTTTTGAACCCGAAGGTTTTCAGTTATAACTCTTGAACGAAACACTTTTCCGGGAGCTCCATAGGAGAGGCTTTTACTTAGCGAATTGTATTAGTTGCTTCCAATTGACGGATTATGTAGCGAAACGTGCAGAAGGTAGGTTTAAGGCACGATTTATTCCATTCATCTTTTAGTAATACCCCCAAAGATGATAACAAAAGACACGTGATGCATGATTCGTCCTGTTCGGTCTCACATCATGCATCCTATATATTATATATATATAACTAGCGATAATTCGGCGACATATATGCACGTCTCTCCTTAATGCAACTAGCTGTCCTCTAGTCATTCTTAGTTTCGCACGTGGTTAGTGTACCTGCAGAAAAATGCATGCTCATACATTACCACCTAATGTGGCATCCACGCGTGACCGCTGCGTGGACAATGTTGGTGGGCCGCTGCACCTTTTCCTCAAAGCCTGACTTCACACCAGTACTGGGGATTATCGAGAAAAAGGTGGATCCCAAAACCGAATGTAAGTGTGGTGGCTATGAAAGCCTCAAACATGCCCACCACCCTTAAAGACCTTTTACTTATACAGCATGAATGCAGGGTTTACAACCGTTCGCAAATCCCATTAGCTTCCACCAGTACTGGGGATAGCTATGGCCGAAAGGTTGCTTCCCAAAGCGCCGAACATGCATATGAGTTCTATTTAGGTCAGAATGTCAGTGATGTCACCTGGATAACACTAACATCCTTAATATGGGCATATCGTATACTCTCATTTTTGAAGTACTTTAAAAGGGGCTTTCGAAAATAGTTTTGTAAACCAAAACTTGATGATATAACTGTTGTCTGTGTATGATCGGCTCTGATACCAGCTGTGGTGGAACCGCCCTGCTTAATCCAGACTAAGCACACCTGCCACCTTTGGCTTGCAGTGCACTTAGGCCAGACTAAACCCGGTAGTCCATCGAGAGTCCCTCGGGCTCTCGATAACACCATTCCCAGAGGAACCGACATCAAACACATCCGACTCTCGAAAGAGCCACAACAATTACATCATCACATGCAGTTGAAATAGAGAGTAAGAGACTTAATTTACAAACCAAACATGTGAAATCGAATACATGTTCAAATATAGCGGAAGCATTTGCAAAATTATATATAGCGGAAGCGTTTTCAAAATGTCTCGCAGCGGAATCATGTTACTTAAGCAGTCTTCACGAAGAAACGAATGAGGCGTGTAGCACCAAGCCCACCGGTACTACCACCTTCCACACGGTTGTCCAGATGTCATCAGTACCTGTAATCCAAAAGTGGGGGCAAACCCTGAGTACTAATTACTCAGTAGGACTTAATGGACAGGGCTTACGGCTGACGCAAAGCATGCTTACTAATCATGTGGATCCTTAGCTGTAGATTTTTAGACAAGGTCATGTTGACATAAGATAGCAGGATTTGACAGCTGCTATCCATTAACCATGAAGATCATTTATATCATAAAGTAAGTACTTGCATGAAAGTAAAACATGAGAACCCATCAGTAACTTGCATAATATCCAAGATATACCCCTATTCCCACATGTCCCATCCCAAGATTCACAGCGCCCCCATCTAACCCCTGGGAGTAGCCGTCTCAGGAGCGATACCACGGTACGTCGGGTCAGCCGTCCCTCGACTTCAAAGCACCTCCCAAGCCCATCGACCTCCATTCAGTGGATGGGCAGCACCATGAATAGTGGGACGAAACATACACATCCAAGCATGTTGATATACAAAATCACGAATTCATAATACAACATATTCAAGTGGATTACTACTTTGCCGGTCAGTGGTATTGGCATTCTCACATCTGGTGAGCATCAGCGATTCGAATCGATTTTTATATTTCCGGAAATAACTAGAAGTACCAGGATGGCATATGCTTACTAACCCCCCGGCATTCCCACATATGCTTCCCCTATCTCTACTTGTCCTATCCCAAGTTCAATTCAATCCTTCCGTTGTTCCCAGGTTGTGCTGCCATAGGAGCGATACCACGGTCACGTCGGGTCAGCCCTCCCTCGACTACAAGCTCCCCAAGGTGTCACAGTAGGAGTCTGTCTCTGTTCTTCGGATGGCACAAGTAAGACTTTCACCGGTCCATTATCCCGGATAAGCACCCTAGCAATGTTATGCCGACCAATAGGCGAACAACGACCGGCCTTATGCGACTCGGGCGGAGTCCACCACACATTATTCCAATTCTCATCATACAATTCCATGTCTCCGCCCGGTCTCCATTTCAAACATATCATAATCAAAGTAAGATTCATAATAGTGAAATTTCTTTTCTGAAAAGCAATCCCTACGGGACGAGTGACCTTTATTCACTCGTATCTACTCGCACCTAACCGTTCTAGGAATACGTCCTGTGAACACTAGATATAGGAGCTAGGGCCAAGGCGGCCAAGGAATCTAATGCAATTGGTTTCAGCCAACTCCTAATGCATATGCGTAATCAACAATTATTTTATTCCCTGGAAATAGCATGGTCCTGCCTCCCTTTGAGTATTCTTATGAAAACCATCAAACTAATCTAAGTTAGTTTGCCGGGTTGTGAGGCTTTGCCCCAGGCAACCCCTTGAAGCAAGGACGGATTTAATCAGCGACCCTTCTTCTTCTTGCTCCGGATATAGCCTGTCGTCTGGTTCCTTGATCATTGGTTTCTCCTGCGTTGATAGCTCCTTGCACGCGGGGTCTATATGCATGATAAAATGTAACATGAGTGCAAGAGAATGCAAATACATCCATATGCTACATGCTATATGTATGACATAGTGCAACCATGAGTGCAACGAATGTAAATGCGTACATGAGATGCAAGTGAACATAATGCATTCAATTAGGGTAATTTATTCTCATTTATGAATTAATCCAAACAACTAAGTTACAGCAGTAAAACATAGCCAAATGAAACCAAACTTTTATGGCATACAGATCCTGCATACCTAAGACTACTACCAAAATTTCAGCCCAATTGGAGTTGTAATTATTTTATTAAAAGTACAACAAGTTATCAGCCCTACAGCTTCTCGGATTTTTCATAATTTATAGGAATGGGTTCTGGATTTGAAATTTCTACAGCAAGCATTTCATGGCATGAACATCATACACAAAAATCAGCAGACACAAAATCCATAGTTTGATAGGACACCTATATTCCATTTAATTATCTAGGTCTATTTTAAATTCACATCAAGACAGTACTCACAAGCTGCACAAAAGTACTTTTTGGAGCCTATGCATCATTAGCAAGCTACCTTATTTTTCATGGAATTAATCATGCATCCTAAGACCACTTTTCCTTTTTATTTCGTTAAGCATGTGACACTTTGTCATTTTCAAATCACCACTCAAACCTAACATGCAAGGCCTCAAACTTTACCAGTAAGCTAGTCATACTATATAAAGTACATGAAAAATACCAGAGGACATATTTGAGCATATTTTATATAGCCTTAATTTTTCAAGTTAATTAAATACACAAAACACATGCATAAGGGCAAAACAGTAGTTAAACAGTCAATGCTAGGGCTACCAAAAATCACACAGTACCTAGAAGCCATAACAAAGCTACTGTCCAAGTTTCATAATTTTTTGAGTTCATTTGGTCCACTTTTACCATTTATTAACTCTCATATGCATGCAACTTCAACAAGGGCAAACCAGTCTTTTCACACATCCACATCATACCTATCCTGTAGATCTACTCAAGAGGAGTCCATAGCCACTAAGTTTGTCCATTTTGGATTTTTTTTGAATTGTTATGATTTTTCAAAGTTCACAGCCTAATATAATTGAAATAAATGGAAAAACCTATAGGTCAGGGACTTAAACGAAATTAACTGTAACTTCCAGGGGCTAGAACATGAGATTTCCCCGACTCAGTGCAGAGCGCGTGAGAATCTCCGAAAACCCGAGGTTAGATCTGCAAGAATGCGAAGGCCTGGTTAAAAATGCGAAACCCTAATAGATCTAGAGGTGTTTTCACAAGTTATTCAAGGCACAATCAACAGTGATAAAATATGCAATAAGGGGAGAGGTTCTTCTGCAAAAGCAGCGCCTCCTTCTTCTACCTCCGGTCGGGGCAAACGGCGTGGCGCGGCTCGCGTTCACCGGCGTGCACCGGCGTGAGGGGCATCGCGTTTGGAGCCGAGTCGGGTCGGGTCAACGAGGTGGCCGGCGCTACGGCGGACACCGTGGGCTAGATCTCATCGCCGGCGGTGAAGAGGAGAGGCGGGACGAGGGTGGTGAACCGGAGCGGCGACGGCGCGGCGGTGCGCGGCGGCGCGGCTCGATTTCGTCGGGGTAGGGCACGGTCGGGGCCACCGAGGGGCTTGTGAGCTGTGCGGCGGCGCGACGGTCTCGGTGGTGGGATTCTAGAGGTGGGGGGAGGGCCGGAAGGTGGCTCCCCGCAGTGAGGGCCGGTGGCAATGGCGGTCGGGGTGAGCGCGCACGCGGAGAAAGGTGAAGGAGCGATGGCCAGGGGCCAGGCCTAGCGGGGTCGGTGGAGGAACGCGAGGCAAGCGCGAGGCGCGCGTCGGCGGGGTGGGAGGCGGCTCAAGGCGGCCGGCGTGCGAGCTTGCCTCGACGGCTATTGCGGGTTCGGCGGCGGAATGCAGCACGATGGAGAGGCCGCGGTGGCCTAGACCTAGGGGGTGCGGTGGAGTGAAGGCCGGGGAAGAGCGGCGTAGCAACGAGGAGGCACGGGGAGGACCGAGTGGCGCCGGAGCTCGAGCTCCGAGCTCGGCAATGGCGGCGGCGTTCGGTGTGGAGGGGAGAGGCAGAGGGCAAGGGAGTGAGGGGGCAGAGAGGGGTGCCCTCCGCGGCTTAAGGCCAAGGAGCGGTAGTGTGGCTTCGGCCGGGAAACCGTCCAGGTGCGGGGCGCGGGCGCGGCCCTCGGCCGGCGTCGGCGCGTCGCGCGCGCAGGCGGTGGACGCCGCGTGGGCGCGAGCGAGCGAGGGAAGGAGACTGTGGTCCGGCGGTGAACAAGGTCTACGGACCCTGGGTCAATGACAGGTGGGACCGGGGCGGGAAAGAGAAAGGAGGTCCAGTGGACCGGGCGCAGGGACGGCGCGCGAAGGTGGGGCCCACCGTCGGTGCGTTCCAACCGCGTGAGCGGGAAAACGGTGCGGTTCTGGCGTGTGGGTCCCGCGTGTCAGTGAGACAGAGAGAAAAGAAATTCCCGAAATTGGAAAACCCCAGTTTGACTGCCAGGACCTTTGTTTGTATTTCGCGTCTTTGAACAGGTTAGAAGCCAATATTGAAGAAGATCCAATTGGATGAAATGTTCTAAATTTGTTCCTCTACATTGCCCTTATAAACTTGTATACCATGTTCTATTGAAAAATATGGTTTAAATTTGAACTTAAGCTGCTGCCCAATGTTTGACCAACAGAACCCATAAGCTTAGAAATTCTGAAAGTCTATTTTTTATTCACATTCACTCAAAGAGTTTCATACCAAGGTTGTTCAGAATTTCAAGACCTACAATTTTCTCAATATAAGCATTGCAAGATTTTGGATTTAAGATCAAGAAAATTTAAAATTACCAAACTGGTCATGTTTTGATAGAATTCACATGTTGACAGAAAAAACCCCAAAACTCTATGTAAACCTTAATGCATGTCAAAGCACCAATTACCAAAGTTTTTCATCATGAAATTGTCTACAAGTTTGTCAATATGAGTTTCACCCAAATCTAAATAGAATCAGAGTTATGGGCACAATCACAGAGACATATATGCAGAGAACAGGTTTCGACAAGTTTCATTTCAACCAAGTTTGAACTAAGGTTCAAGTGTATGCTAATGCATGATGCTTTATGATGAATGTTGCATGTATGATGAATGATTATGCACTTGAGATGCCGGAGCGTCACAGAAATGGCCGCGAGACTTTAGGGATTGATGGCGAGGTGATTAAGGCAGGGGTGCGGGCGAGGATTCGGGGAGAGTTTCCCCTCAGGTGGCCGTTGAGGCCACGCAGAGAAGGAAAGGGGGCGCGCGGAAAATCCGGCTGAAGGAGGAAGACGGGGCTGACGAGTGGGGCCCAGTGGTCAGTGAGCGCGGGGCGCGGGGTCCACCTGACAGCGGCGCACTGAGGGAGAGGGGGGGCAGCCGTGCTTGGCGGGCCGGCTTTCGGCCCAGGCGGGCGGGAGCCGAGCCGCGCAGGGCTGGCTGGCCGGGCTGGCTGCCTCCTTCCTCTTTTTTTTCTTTTTCTTTTTCTTTTCTGAAATGGAAACCTTTTGAATTGAGGAAGGAATTGTTCTAAAATTCAAATGAATTTGAATTTGAATCCTTAATTCAAATAACCAAGAAACAATGCACCAGCATGTATGCACAAGAAAGTTAGGCCTTGGATTAATTTTATGCAAGTATTTATTTTTAATAAAACATGTTAAATGCAAACTAAGCACATGAGCCTTAGAAAATTAAATAAATTACTTGCAATTAATTGTAAAAATGCTGGTATTTAAACTAGGGTGTTACTGTAGGTCCCGCTCGGGTAGCGTCGGTCAGTAGGAAGTGGTACGTGCTTGACGTTGTGGATGACTTTTCTCGCTCCTCATGGGTATTTTTCATGGAGTTTAAGGATGAGGCGTTTGGTTTTATTCGGGATCTAGTACTAAGGTTGAGAAACGAGAGTCATAAGGCCATGAGGGCTATCCGTAGTGACAATGGCGTAGAATTCAGAAACTCTCGGTTCGGAAACTTCTGTCGTGACCTAGGTCTTGAGCACCAGTTTTCTTCTCCATATACTCCACCGTAGAACGGTGTTGTGGAACGCAAGAACGGCACACTCGTTGAGATGACACGGACGATGCTCGATGAACATAGGACTCCAAGGCGTTTTTGGGCTGAGGCAGTGAATACGGCCTGTTACATTGCGAACCGGATCTTCTTGCGAGCTTTCCTTGGAAAGACCTCGTATGAACTTCGGTTTGGTAGGTAGCTCTGCATCAAGCATTTGCGAGCGTTTGGCTGCAGGTGCTTTGTGTTGAAGAAGGCGGGTCATATGGACAAGTTTGAGTCTTACTGTTTGGATAGGATTTTTTCTGGCGTATGCTTCTAGTTCTAGGGCTTTTCGTGTGTGGATTTTGGAGGTCAAGCAAGTTGTTGAGACTTGTGAGGTTTCTTTTGATGAAACTATGCCCTGCACAACCCCTGCATTTGAGCTTTCAGGTGATAATGTGGAAGGTGCTCCTATCTTTGAAGATGAGGAAGCCGCAGTACCTGATGGTGATGCTGGAGCCCCTGCACCGGCTGTAGCTCGTGCCCCCTCTGCTATGAGCTCTGATGATGAAGGAGGACCTTTGCCCACGGCTTCCTCCTCAGTCCCCCGATAGCAAGCTCAAGTAGAGGCTGGCTCTGCTGAGGATGCAGGGGAGGTGACCTCCGAGATTGTTCCATCTCGGCACGTCCTGCGGAATCACCCTCCACACAAGATCATTGGAGATCTTCACCAGCGTGTCACACGCTCTTCGGTTAACTCTCTAGCCTTTTTCTCCCACTCTGCATTTGTTGCTTCTTTTGAACCCTAGGATGTGTCACATGCATTATATGATCCTAACTGGGTGAACGCCATGCATGAGGAGTTGGAGAACTTTGAGAGAAACCATGTCTGGGATCTAGTTGAACCTCCACCAAACTGTCGCCCTATAGGTACCAAGTGGGTTTGAGGAACAAAGCGAGATTGGTGGCCTAGGGTTTCTATCAGAAAGAGGGGATAGACTATGAGGAAACCTTTGCTCCTGTTGCCCGTTTAGAAGCCATTAGGATTCAGCTTGCCTTTGCGGCCTTTAATGGCTTCAAACTGCAGCAGATGGATGTCAAGTCAGCTTTCCTAAATGGTTACACAGAGGAGGAGGTATATGTGAGACAACCTCCTGGCTTTGAGAGTGCCAAGTTTCCAGACCGGGTGTATAAGCTGAGAAAAGCCCTGTATGGTCTAAAGCAAGCTCCAAGAGCTTGGTATGCTAGATTGAAGAGTTTCCTGCTCAAGTCTGGGTTTGTGATGGGTTTAGTAGACAAGACCTTGTTTTTGTTGAGTCGTGGTGGTGACACCATGATAGTTCAGATATATGTTGATGACATAATCTTTGGTGGTTTATCTCATGCTTTGGTGTCTAGTTTTGCTGAACAGATGAGCAAGGAGTTTGAGATGAGTCTCATGGGTGAGCTCCAATTCTTCCTTGGGCTGCAGATTAAGCAAGGCCCTGAGGGTACCTTTATCCATAAAGCCAAGTACACAAGAGATATCCTCAAGAAGTTTGACACGAGTGACTCAAAACCCATGACAACTCCAATGAGTACAAACACGACGCTTGATGCCAATGAAGATGGGGAGGCAATGGACCAAAAGGAGTGTCGAGGAATGATCGGCTCACTTCTGTACCTGACGGCGACCAGACCAGATATCCAGTTCGTGGTTTGCCTTTGTGCGCGTTAGCAGGCTTCTCCTAGAACATCTCACCATCAAGCGGTGAAGCGCATTTTCTGGTATCTAAAGTTCACTCCTGAGCTTGGTCTTTGGTACTCCTCGGGTTCTTCTCTTTCTCTTAGAGGGTTCTCAGATGCTGACTATGCTGGCTGCCGGATTGATCGCAAATCAACATCCTGTACTTGCCAATTCTTAAGAACTTCTCTTGTCTCTTGGTCCTCTCGCAAACAAGCTAGTGTCTCTTTGTCTACCACTGAAGCAGAATACATAGTTGCTGCTAGCTGCTGTTCTCAGCTACTTTGGATGAAAGCCACCCTAAGTGATTTTGGCCTGAGTTTTAGGAGGATCCTTCTTCTAGTGGACTCTACTTCTGCTATCTCTGTAGCTAAGAACCCCGTCTTGCACTCTAGAACCAAACACATAGACGTGAGGTTTCACTTTTTGAGAGATCACTATGAGAAAGGAGATATAGACTTGATCCATGTAGCAACCCAGAACAAGCTAGCCGATATCTTCACCAAGCCCTTAGAGTTTAGCGCTTTTGTGCGCTTGAGAGGTGAGCTTGGAGTGTGTTATCCCTTTTAGTCAGGGATAGCTTTGAGTTAGTTTAGGAATTGCTTTTGTTTTTGTTTCTTCTTTGCTTCTTTTGCATTTTGTATCATATAATGCATTGCACTATATCATATGCATTTTCACTTACACTAGCACTAGAGCTCTTTTGGTATGTTGAATTAGTATTTGCTTGTGCTAGGTTGTACAGATGCTTACTTCATCATGGTTAGCTAAGCTCACTTGAGACTGTTGAATACTAATTCTGAGCTAAGCCCTTTTATTTTCTGAAAATCCAAAAACATGATCACCACATGACTTGGCTGCCTAGCATGTGTAGGAGTGATGAATGCTATGCTATCTTTTCATACATGAATATGCTAGTTGTATGCCTTTGCTAAATTAATGACTAAGGTTATATGACACCTTGCTCAACTTGAAATCTGAATTAAATGTTTACAAGTGGTGTCTTGTGCTGAAATGAAAAGATCCAGGTGGGTTTGCTTGTCACACTCACTTAGTTCGAGACTACTTGCCTTTGCACTTCGGCATGAACTTGGACTATGCTGTATATGACCAAAACCATGTCTTAAGCTTTTGATGGTTCCTTGAACCTAGGCTTGGCATTGGTTGGTAAGAAGTGGCAAGACAAGTGAATAACCCCTGGCACAATATGAAACTTGCTAATGAAATACAAGTGGTTAAATCTGAAATATGCAAGTCTCTAAAATGCTTATGTCTTGTTGTGTGTGCTTTGGTTGAGAGTAGCACACCTTGTATGCATTGCAAGCATCTTGCTGTTCATGCCTATCTTGCTAGGTGCTATTCATGTTGGTGATGCTTTCTTTTAAACAACCTTGAAAAATATGCTTGCTCCTAATTTGTGTAAGATATATTCATTTGATCTTGTTGCATGCTTCCTTGCCCTCACTTGCTCTGTATGCTAGAACTTGTAAATACTAGCTTTCCATCCCTTCTGAGCTTTTTCTGGTACACTCTCTGCATCTCATGGCATATTTTGAGGGGGAGTTGTCTAGTTCAGGGGGAGTCCTATGAACCCTTGATGTGTCCATTGTCAATAAGGGGGAGAAGTATTGGACAAAGAGGGAGAACTCAGGAGGGACTTAGTTGAGGGGGAGCTTTGCATTCATTTTGCATTTGTGAGGATGCATTTCAAGGGGAGTTTGAGCTTTTAGCATGCCCTTTGCAACGGTGCGTTGAGCCTTTTGCCTCTGTCTTGAGGAGCCGATGCCTTGCTTTCTTTTGTTGCTTCAAGCTGCTTTGTGTTTTGTCTTTGTTGGTTTTGGGCAGCTTGAGCAATTGTTTTTTTTCTTTTTCAGTTTTACGCTTTTCTTTGGTCTATGTTCTATTTCAAGTAATAGGTTGAAGGTGTTGACAATGCACTCATCAAGGGGGAGATTGAGAGCCAATGGACCGGCCTCATTGCTCTCCTGGTGTGATGAGTGATTGTCAATGGTACAAGTCCTCCGTTGGACTGGAGGTAGATGATGAAAACCTCGACGAACCGATGCAAAAGCCCTCCAATGGATCGGAGGCAACGCTCGGAGTTGGTCGGCCATGGAATCTCGGTACACGGAGGGATGGATAGGCAACGGTGGTGTAAACCCTCCGATGGACCGCGAGGCAACTCCGATGGACTGGAGAAGCCAGGTGGCACTGTGGTACTCCAACCCGAGTGCATGGCGCGAAGGCGTGCGAGGGAGGCTTTGGCCGCTTCGGGTCAAAACCGCCACCCAAGCTACCCAAGCCTTGGTGAGTTGGGCCACGATTCGCCAAGATAGAGAAGATGGGCCAAGTCCGGCCCAGACAGAGACTTCCTAAAGTTTCCCGGTTTCTGACTAGAAAACCTGGGGTGCAATGGCGGATTGGACTACTGGCCATGTGGAGGACATCCGAAGATTGTGTGGAAGCTAAGAAGATGAAGTCTTCATCGTGGTCGTCCGTTCCCGATATTTCGGGTCCTTTTCTGTTTTAGCCTCTCCGGGCGTTTCTAGTGTTAGGGGTCTATGTGTAAAAATGACAAAACTTAACCGGTGTATAAATAGCCTAAGAGTTGGACATTAGGACTCCTCTTGGCTGCTAGGTATTTATTTCCTCAGGGTAATTTTCGTCCTCAAGCCTTGAGCACAAAGTTTAGGAGGGTTAGGTTGAGATCTAGCCTCCGCATCAAGACGGAAGGAGAGGGTGGTTGCTTGGGACGAATTCCTTAGATGTAATCTGATCTTGAGACCCATCTTGGGCCATTAATCCAAGTGATTTCGTGCAGCAACTTGTATGCTTGTTCTTTCCCCTTTTCCCTTTCGTTCTTGGACTCAATTCTTGGCATTTCGAGTTTTTGCCTTGGCTGAGGTTGAATCCCTTCTTTTGCTTGTGTTTTGGACATGCTATGATGTGGTGAATCTCACTAGCCAAGTGCTAGAATCATTGAACCATGAGCAAGGGCCGTTCTTGTCGGATTTCGGTTTTTCGGTGTCAACTCACCTACCTCATGAGATTTGCAATTCCCGTGCAACCCTTTATCTTTTCAAGTGGATCATTTGGGGTTTGCTAGGGAGGGTCCTTAGGATTGTCCATGCAAATTTTTGTGAAGTTTCATTGAGATTTGACCCCGTTTCGATCGTTTTTTCGATGGGGTGTCGGGCTGTTTTTCTACGCAGTTTTTCGGAGAACTGACAGGACAATTTAATTGTCCTTAGGTTTGTCCGAAGTAGGAACCTCGGATTGTCCGATCCCCTTCCCTCGGATTGTCCGGTTGTAGTGTTTTTGGGCTATTTTCTTCCCTTTCTATAGGTTTGTCCGGTCAGTTCTTTTGTTGGAGAAAGGATTGTCCGGTCTAGTGTTTCCGGGGCTGTTTTTCTCTTGTTTGTTACTCTGCTTCTTCCTTGGTCCTTTCTTCTTGTTTTCTTTGGTGTTTGGTGTGTGTTTTTGCTACATCTTCGTGTTTGAGTGTCTCCACCTCTGGCCAATACTCTCCGCTTGCTATTCTTCGGCAAGACGCACTTCGGTGTTGAGTGGCTACGTGGTTTCTTCATTGCTTGAGGCGTTGCTTGATTTGTCTTGTTCTCCCTTGTTTGTTTTGTCCAGTCTGTGTTCCTAGTTGCTGTTTCATTTGTGCCTTGTTGATTTCGTTTGTTTAGTTGCGTGCTTTACTGTTTTCCCATTTAGAGTTTCTCAATGTGTCCTAGAGTTGGTAGCTTATCTATGCTACGCAACTCTGCACATTAGAGAGGTGTAGTTTTAGGTGTCATGTGTGTTCGTCTAGGTGTAGTGTGTTTGTTCGTTTAGGTGTAGTTTGGTCGCTCGTCTTACGTCCATTTCGTTGGGCATTAATACGAGTGCTTCCGCTTTCCACCCGATACGTATCTGTTCAGTGGACGGTATCGGGTGTGCGTGTGTTTTCGTGAAAGCCCACTTTGGGGGTTTGACTTTGTGTTTTTCAAGTGTTCCTATTCACCCGCCTTTAGTCGCACTGCATATTTATTTCCCGCTAGTTTTGAATGCTAACCATCCACTGCATATCTAAAATTTTGCCTTCCTGTTAGCGTTTCTTAGCCTACTGATATAGATCCGCAAGCGCACAGAAACACGTTGTAGCTTTTCACCCATGAGTATTCCACAGTATCGAAATCCACGAGGAACGAGGAGTAACTCAACGTAAAACAGATAGAACCGAAAGTAAAGCCAACAATTGTAGAGACAAAGGTCAGAGTAGAGCAGGTTCACTACTTTAAATAAAAGAACTTAACTTTACTAAACAAACTAGTGTTCTACTCAATAGGTTACTTGGACACTAAGCCTATAGAACCACTTCCGGGCACCAAAGTGCTGATAACCCAGACGAGAAAGGCGGGCACTACAGAACTCAGCTATGCGTCGATGACTACTTATTCGGACGACGGGGTGGAGTACACTGGGTACACGCTCGCTGTCACCAAGCGGACCTACCACCAAAGCTGCGTGGGACAAGACACCCTCCAAGGCAAACTCTAGTCTAGACACCACGTCTACACAACCGAGTTTACTACTACACAGGTTCGAAGCCTGAGAGCAAGCACAACTGTATAGCTAAACTACACAGAGCACACTTGGCACCCGTAAACTACTGAGCAAAGCACTAAGTATGTAAATAAAGTAAGTATAAAATAAATAAAGAAGGGAGCAAGGAACTTTACTGTATCCTAGAAATAGTGTAATAATTCCTTTGAGAATAAGAGCTCGGGAATAGAAGACCAAAGTGAATTCTGACTCCTTCACTCTACAACTCACTACTCACTCTTGATACAACTTGGCTCTCTCTATAATGCCAAGGGTGGCTTCACTACAATACTCACACTCAACTACACAACCACACTTGTGTTTTATTAATCCACCAAACCGTGCAAATGACCTCTCGGGGGGTATTTATAGCTTGGATGGCTGAGGGGGTATTTGTAGGTGTGTAAGTCGGTAGTGGGGGTAAGTCGGTGGTCATTCGGCCGGCCTCCATGGAGGGCGGCCACCCGATGCACCGCCTTTTGTGATCCTGAGGCTGAGATGCTTTCCAGACGTCGGTTGGCGGTTGTGGCAGTTGGAACATGTGGATAATGCTTCTGAGGGGAGGACGGCCGACCTTTGGGGAAATCGGGCGACCATGTGTTGGCTCCCAATTGGTTGCATGGCTCTTCACCTTGATTAATGACATCATTGATCCACGCTTCGGTGATCTTTCGACGCTTGGATGCCTCGGACATTTGATCCAATGGTTGTGGTTGACATGTTTTGTGTTTATTTGCATGCAAGTCTAGGATCGGTGACGTGGCCGGGTCGGGCGACCTGGGCTATGGTCGGGCGACCTAGGTCCTGGGTCGGGCGACCTAGGTCTTGGGTCGGCCGACTTGGCCTCCTAGGCCTGGGGCTGCTAATAGGCCACCTGGGTCGGCCGACCTGGTCGGGCGACCACACCCTAGTTGGCCGTCCTGGTATAGTGGTCGGCCGGCCTGGGTTTCTGGCCCACTACTTCCCTTCTTGCCACATTGTCTCCACTTGTTCATTTCTATGTGGTTTTGAATGTGTAAGCCCCTGCATACAACTTTTGTACACAACTCATGGGACCAGTTAGAAATAAATGAAATCTTGGTAAAGTATACTCTAAATCATGAAATGTTGGTGGTCGAAATGGGTTTTATCGACCACCAACAGCCCCCCACACTTAAACCTTTGCAACGAGCAAAGACGAGAGTTAAGCATAAGTGGAAAAGGGCATAACAACAGAACCACCATAGCCAGCACAAGGTTATTCCCGACTATTTCATCTTGCCTGGGATTTCACTGATGTCTGCACTTAAGTTTCTAGGAACAAGAATGTATCAGAGTTAATGTAACACCCTAATTTTAATTTCGGCATTTTATAATAAATTTAACAGAATTTATTTAATTTTCTAGGATTTTATATGCTTAGCCATGCATTTAATGATTTATTTTATCCACAATAATTAAAATTAATCATAGAGTCAACATGTTGTGCATTCATGCTGGTGCATATTTCTTTCCTTGCTTGTGAGGTATAAGGTTTTGGATTCAAATTTATTTGGATTCATAGAGTGTGGCTTTGTTTAAATAGGAAAAGAAACAGAAATAGAAATAAAAAAAAGAAAAGGGAAGGCAACCAGGCCGGCAGCCCAAACCGGCCCAGCGCCCTTGCCCTCTTTCGGCCTGCTCTAGGCCCAGCTGCCCTGAGCGAGCCGGCCCAACAGCCAGCCCCCACGCCACCCCTTCCCACCTTCTCTCTCTGACCCGTGGGCCAGCGCCCCTGAGCCACCGACGGGTGGGGGCCACCCTGTCAGCTCCTTCCCCCACCTCGCGCCGGCTCTGCTCGCTGGTCTGTAGACCGGCCGCCGAGCTCCCCCTGGTCGTGGCCCCTCGTCCCGCGTCCATGGCCCGCACGCCAGCCCCTGCTACCCCCCCGATGCGGAGGCGACGCGGATAGGCCCGAGTCCAATCCAATGCGGACTCCGGATTTACTCGCGCCGCCCCCCTCCGCAAGCCTCAGAGGCCGTTGGCCGCCGTCGCCCTAGCCCCGGCCCTATAAAAGCCACCCCGAGCTTCGCCGCCCTTCCCCGCATACAACCACGCCCTCAGCCCTAGCTCTAGCGCACCGAGCCGCCGGGATTCCGCCGCCGAACGCCGCAAGGTGAGCCGCTGTCGCTGCCGAAATTCATCACCGTTGCTCCATCTCCGGCGTCTCTAACCCCATCGTCGTACTCGCAGGGCCATCTCGGAGCTTCACCGCCGGTTCTGGGAGCCTCGGAGCCTCTTCATCTCGCCGTCCCGCGAGTGCCCGCCGTCTCCGTCCGCCACTGCCCGTCGACGACCCCTTGGTGAGCTTCCCCGTCACGCACACTCTCTCCCCGGCCTATCCTCGTCCCGAGCCGCGCCCCCCGTTCGTGGAAACAGCGCGCGCCGGCGATGCGCCGCCGTCCCCTATGGTCGCCGCCGGTGGCCCCTCCCTCGCCAAACCCTGGCCGCCAGGTCAGATCTGGACGGGCCAGATCTAAACCGGAGTCCATCTAACCCTAGCCGTCCGATCTAGATCCGACCGCCCAGAAGCGCCGGCGACCGGTCAACACCGGTCAGCGCCGGTCAGCGCTGTCTGTTTTGCTAAAGAGCCCCTGCCTTTATCCAAAATCAACCTGCAGTCCTGTTTAGTTCCAAAATAATTAGATCTAGATCCATATCTTTACAGTTTAGCCCCCGAGCTTTAGAGAAATAGAACCCACCGTCCGGGGCTGCCGGTTTTGGCCTGTAAGCCCTCAGAGTTTTGTTTATTTTATGCATAGGCCCTCGGTTTTGTCAAATAAACCCTAGATCTAAGTTTTTAATCACAGTTATGCCCCCTAGAACCTTGTTTTATGCATAACGTAGATTAGAGTGATTCTTGTGCCTATATGTTCGTAGCAGTACGTAGATTTGTTTTATATGAGTTTTATGTTCTGTTTTTATGTAATGGTGTACTGTTTCTTATAGTTTTGCTTTTGTTTGCATGTATGTATGTACGTGGGTGCTTGTATGGTGCTATGTTCGTGAGTAGACGTTGAGCAGTTCGTGGAGTTTGCAGAGCCACCTCCTGAATTCTTTGAGCAGCAGTAGGATAACCCCAAGGAAGGCAAGTATAATATGAACAACACCCAATAACTCTTAATCATTGCATGTGCATTAATTTTGTGTACCTTCAAGGTTTACCTAGCTACATTTTATCCTTTATATCTACCTTTTGGGATGCATTTGGGTCAAGTTATGCTAGGTGCAGCGCGAACTGTTGCACCTTTGTTAATTAATCCTGATTAATGGTTATATGCAATATATCTCTTTTAAAACTTGCTTTTTAGCAACATGGTTTAGGGAACCTGAGCAATGTGCTCGTGTGCTTTTGCGGTTCTCTCCGTAAGGACCTGTTCATAGAGCGACAACCTGGGACAACCACGCTACCACAAGATAGGGACGGGGCAGTCTTAGCTCAGTAATTAGGTCATTTTGGTTTGGGGTAACATACCTGTGGGGCAAAAGGGGGAGTAAGCTTCAGTGGTCCCTGCGCTCCTCATGGTTGAGTGTGCTTTACGTTATATGTATGTGCTTCTCCCTTTGGAGGTGGGCCCCACCGTTGCGGCGCTTGATTCCTTGCAGTTACTCTTTACTAACGTGATCTTTGGAAAGGCTTCGCAATGTGCTTGCTAGTAATCTCATCTCCGGTAATGTGATGAACACCTAGCGTAGCTCATGACTTGTGGGTAAAGATGTGTGACCTCTCGAGAGTGTAAAACTGACCTATCAGCCGTGCTCACGGTTATGAGCAGCCCAGATCCTCCTTTTGATTAGTGGTTCCCTGTTAATTCCTTTATGCATTAACTTTTGGGCTAATGGTTTATCTTACTCAACTTTAGTAAATAGAAGTTAATAAAACTTTGTCAACTTAAAGTTCATGCAGTCATGTCAGCTAACCTTAGAGCCTCATAGTTTATGTTATACTTGTTGAGTACCTTGTACTCAGCTTGTTTTATCTTCATTCCTTGTTGGGGGGACAAATCCAACCGCTGCTCAGTTGATGGAGACGCCGAGGAGTACATGCAGGGCTATGATGAGTTCTAGGCGTCCGTTCACCAGTTGACATCCCTGTGGTGCCCTAGTTATCTTTTATGCTTCCGCAATGTTTGGTTATGACTTTGAGTTTAAAGACTTATGTCTCTATGTAATAATGATGTTAACGTTATGTACGGTTTTTTCCTTGACATGTGTTTGTGATGCCATTGTAATTTGTCGTACATATGCGAGACTTGATCCTAGAGCATATGTATACTTGCTCGGTTTCGTTCGTTGGAAACCGGGTGTGACAAATTGGTATTAGAGCCATGTTGACTATAGGACGAATGCCGAGTTTAGTACTGGACGAATTTAAGGATTTTCACTTCTCTTTGCCTTACTTGCTATATACTTTACCTTATTTACTAATCATTTTCTTTTATTCCTTCTGTCATAATAGAACTGATCTTGAACCCTTTCTATCGTTCCTGTAGACGATGGCTCGCACCAGGTTGACCGCACGGAAGAGCATTGGAAGACAAGGCATGCCCGCTCACTATGTACCTCCAGTGGAGCAGGTGGACAATCAAGATGAAGAGGAGTTCTACAACACCAACGACGCCAATTCCGGTAGCGAGTCTGGAGGAGAGGACGCCCCCGCACCAGCAGCTTTAGTTCTAGAGGTGCTACCTGCACCCCAGCAGCAGGAGGAGGAGCCCCCTGCGCCCCAGCCTGTGGCGCCCAGGTGGCCGTACCACGCTGTCCTTCCTCTAGCAGACTAGCTCATCGGCCCCGACTTCGCACAGGAGGGTGTGACGACCATCCCCGCCTGGGATGCTATGAAGGTCTACCCCATCGGCAACGGACAGTACCACGAGCTCCTACAGGACTGCCTCTACACCGCTGGACTGACTACGCACGACGTCGCCTATGAAGTCATGCACCTGGAGCACCCGAACTACAACGAGCAGTGGTTGGCCAAGGCACAGGTCAAGCGCCCCAATGCTGTCTATGAAGGGTACATTGTGGAGACCGAGCACGAAGCCCCGATGCCCCATGAGACTATAGGAGCTGCCATGGAAGATGCTGCACGTTAGGCCTTGGGAGCAGTTCATCACAAGTACCACACCGCTCTGAACCAGACTACGTGGCACTACTTTCCACGGCGTGAGCAAGGGAGGGCGGACCATGTGATATCTTCAGCAACAGGAGAGGATGATGATTGCTTGAAGATGATGGTTCGACTTGTGGCAGCCCTGAATTCCCAGTACGGCATCTTAGTGGATGAGCTTCACCGAGCACATGACGAGATTGTTGATCTACGAGCTCGAGCTACAGGAGTGACAGTATCAGACCCAGTGGTGCCTTATGTGGAGCGCGCTGAGTCACCTGACCACAAGAGGACCCACTATGGAGAGCTGGACAGCGTCACTAGGATCCTTCCTCATGAGGATTAGGTTTACCATTATGATCTTCGTTAGTACGTTCTTTTTGAGTCAGTTATGTCGAGTCCGTGTGTTGAAACTTTGAGCTAATGTTTAGTGTTTGGGTGTTTGCCATTTTGGTTCATGTTTGAGTTGGTTCTTTGTTTGATTGATAGTCTAGCTGTGGGGATTGTCCACAGTAAGCAACTATGAAGACCAAGTTAATTAATAAAAGAGTTAGATCGTTTTGGGTTATAAATAGCCATCCACTCTATTGCTCTCTCTACACTCGTCACGCAGGTGATTTTACAAATCTCAGAAATCTTACTATGATGAAACTTTATTATATTGTTGCTGATATTAAATGGAGACCGAGCGGAGCATAAGTTTACTTGTCAAGGTATGCGTTTGTAACACCCTAAATTTTATTTTCGGAATTTAAAATAAATAAAATGCTTTCTTAATTTATTAAGGATTTTTCGTGTTTAGAATGAGCATTTAAATTATTTTATAATGTAAATAAAATGAATTTAGGCCAACTTGTTGTTGCATTCATGTCATTGCATCGGTTTTATGTTGAGTGGTTGCTTAAGGACTCAAATTCAAATTCTAGTTGAATTTATAGAGTGTTTAACCCTTAAGTAAAAGAGTCCAAAAAAATCCCCTTGTCTCATCACCATCGCTTTTGGCCCAGCCCTCATTCTCCTTCTGGGCTCAGCCTACCGCCTTTTCCTCTCTTACTCCCTTCTCTCTTACGGGAGTTGGAATCGTCCACCTATCCTCGCCCTCTTCTTCTCTCTCACCCAAGCCAAACAACATAGCTTTCCACCCCTTCACCAAGCGACTCAGCTCCCCATCGTTTCTCTCTCTGACTAGTGGCCTTATCACCCTTCTTGCCAAGTGGAACCACCATGATTGAGTTAGTCTCCCGTCCCACTCTTTTCTTTGTCATGCGAGCCCTGCTCATCATGCTTTATCTTTCTACTCGTCATTCCAATCCTGTCGATCATCTCATCCCGCCATACCAAGCTGGCATGCTTATTGTTTTGACCGTGACAACCTTTCTAAATGCGTTTCGTCATCGTCATGTTGATTCTGGGAATTTTTCGGATTTATTTGGAGACTCTTCCCAAGCTTTTTATGAGCTCTAAACATTTTATTTGAGTTCACTGGGTCCAATAACATTTATAGAATGTTTCCTATAATTTTTGGATATTTGGAATATTTTTGGGCCAAAGCCCATTCAATTCCCGAGCCACCTCGTCCACCAGAACCATACTGCACCGTTTGGGCCATATCTCCCTCATACGGAGTCCGTTTGGGCTGTTCCACCACTTTTTGAAAAGCTAACGACGGGCCCTTTCCAACCCAAGTGGAATCACGTCGAAAGACCATCTATATCGATGGGAATTCGAGAAACAATACTGCTATCCACTTCTGCCCAGTTTTGTCCCACCTTGCTTTTTGATGGAAAAGTGACAGGTTCACAACCCTATATATTTGGACCACCCCTAAGTAAATAAGTGCACCAAAGACTCCTTTGCAGGGGGCCCCTAGTTTGGGAACCCTAAGGTATTTCCTCCATCCCCCATATTTTGGGCGCACCGCCGGGTGCTGCGCCTCAACTGCGGCAATCTGCGTGCCTCTTCATCTTACTGTCCTTGGTTTAGTGAGGAGATCTTCGATTCGCCGTAAATCTACAAGTTTCTTTTCTTCAGTAAGGTGTTTCTATCCTAGCCATATTCTGATTCAACTTTGATGAGCAATTGATTCATATTCGTTCATCTCCAGTGAAATCTAAAATTTACTAAGGTGTTTTTTTCGTTATTCTCTACCCCGTGGTGATCTTTTTTTGAAGGATCCATTGCTGCGTCATCGACACCACATTATTCTTCGTCAACTCTAGCAATGCCTCCATTTGTGAGCTCTCTCACACTATTGGTCCCCTACACCTTCAAATGCTCATATCTATCATGTTCAAGTTTCGATTAGAGTCATTCTTGTGCTCATGTGATCATAGTGACGTATAGAACAGTTTAGTAAACCTTTTATCTTCTGCTTTGATGATATAATGTATTGTTTCTTATAGTTTGTACTTGTTTGCTTGCATGTATGTATGTACGTGGATGTTTGTATGGTGCTATGTTCGTTAGTAGACGTTGATCAGTCCGTGGAGTTTGCAGAGGCAGGAAGCCGGCTGGTCGACCAACCCCTAGGGGGTCTGGTCGGCCGACCAGGCGCTTCCTGAGGACATCCCGAGGTCATCTTTCGACATGTTCTTCGTCGAGTTCATCCCGACGACTATGCTTCAAAGTTTATGATGTATCTTGAGTAATTCCTTGTACTACCTTCGATACTTTGATGAAATCTTGTTACTTGATCAATAAAGTTTGTCTTTTAGCTCTAGCTTGTTGTTTATGCATGATTCTTGATCCATATCTTTGCAATGCTTAATTCTAGCATGGTTTACTGGCCAGTAATTAACGTTATCATGTTCTTTTAGTAGATCTCTTTACTTTAATTAGTTGATTGAATCTGCTCATGCTTAGAGATGGTTAGGGTTTGCTAGTTCGTCGATTACCTGGTTACTAGTGATAGTAGAGCCCGGGGAAAGGTTCGAGTAGATCCTTGACATTCATGATCTTGTTTATTCTTTTCTTTATGTTTAGATCTAATTTCAAGGTGGTTCTTAGTATGATAGTTGTTTGTCTCATATCTCTTGTGGATCCTTTTGCCATGTTAAACCTATCGTTCTCGCGTTTATAACCTAAATCCTGTTCTATCATTTTATGCTATAGATTTATCTTGTTTAGAGCCTTATTAGAGTATATATTAGAGTTTATTTAGATTAGTTTTATCTCTTGTACGCTTGTTTAGATCTATTAGAATTAGTTAGTAATTCAGTTAATATTAGATAGATAATATCTTAAACATAATTATCCCTAGATTGACAAACCCAAGATACTTAACCTGAGGAAAAGCTACCACGATACTGTGCGCTTGCAGTATAAGGATTGACGTTCTTAAGTGGCGTCAACAAGCTTTTCTAGCGCCGTTGCCGTGGATCCCTAATTATCGTTTAAGTTATTATCAATCTTTTATTAGCTATATTACTACTAGTTTTAATAGCTAGTTTGTTTGCTTTTTGTGTGTTTAATTTGTGTCTTAGTTTGCTTTTATAATAACTGTTATTTTACGTTTAAATGCTAGTTACTTAGTTTTATTTAATTTGTTCTTAGTTTATTCGAACTAACCCAGCATCTTGCTGTCATAGATTCTTTGTTTTGTGTTTTGTTTTTATAATTAGTTTCAGATATGACTTCAAAGTCCGAAGAGTGGGAGCTTTTGACACTTGGGGAGTACATGACTCCAAAAGCTGTAGACCTCAAGTTTCAAGTATCCAACAAGAAGCCGGAGTCAGGATCATACGAGCTGAAGCCAGGGATCATCAGGATTGCTGCCGAAAATCCATTCAGTGGAGAAGACGACGAGAACCCGTACAAGCACCTGGAGAAGCTCAGGCAAGTGTGCCACACTTTCTATCAAGAAGGAGTTCCGGTGGAGTGGGTCAAATGGAATATCTTTCCATTTACTCTCATTGATAAAGCCAGCAAGTGGTACCAAGCTGCCTCAATTGAAGCTAAAGGAGACTGGGAAATTCTTGAGCAGAAGTTTCTAGCATGATTTTTCTCATCACTGAAAGTGTACAAGTTAAGGAGGCAAGTGTTCAACTTCGAGCAAAGACAAGATGAAGACATCGATGAAGCTTAGGAGAGACTTGAAGGCTTACTCACACAAGGACCACTACTTGATGTAACACCAATAGTACATCTGCATATCTTCTACTATGGTCTAACGCCAGAAGCTTTTGAGAAAGTGAATATTACGGCTGGAGGATCACTGTTGAGCAGAACATGGAGTGAATCTAAGCAGATTTTGTCTGATATGTGCATGGGCTGCAAGTTCAACAGAGAAAGAAGACTACAGTGTCTTATGCCTCTGATGAGGAGGATTATGAAAGTTTTGCACCTCAAGAGGAGACCAAGAGTGATTATAGAAGTCTTGCCAGTGCAAAGCCTTTGACAGAGTTTGAGAAGATGAGCTGGATGCCAGTGGAGTTTGGAGATACACTCAAATGTGCAGGACCACTTCCAGCAGAAGACTTAGTGGAGGAAGAAGAGTTGTTCCCACCAGAAGTACCACTAAGGAAGAGCAATGATAGTCATGATACAGGGGAGGTGCTGCAGAAATTATTCCAAGAAGAGGAGCTGGACAGTGACTTCGTCTCTAAAGTGAAGCTAGTGATCGGAGTCAAGACGGAGTCATCACTTACTGAGGAAGTTATCATTCAGCTATCAGCCGAGGAATCACCAACTGGACTTTCGTGCTCCATCAACAAAGAAGTCTTCAATAACATACACTGCGCTATGGAGGCCTAGGTAAGTACAATGAGCTATGAAGTTTATTCTAAGTTAAGTAATAAACCATGTTTAATTTCTACTAATCTTAAGATTAAACTTGCTAGTGATGAAGTAATTAAACCTGTAGGCTTAATTAAAGATGTTGAAGTTGACTTTGCTGGAAAAATTATACCAACTGATTTATATGTCATTAATGTCTACGATGATGATATTAAATTAATTTTTGGTAGACCTTTTCTTAAGTTAGTTAATGCCATAGTTAATAATGAAAAAGGAAAAGTCACTTTAAATATTAATGGATTAAAATATGACTTTGATTTCTTACCGGCATCTAAAGTGCCTATTAATCTCACTCCCGATATGGAGGAGATAGAGAGTATTAATTATATTAATGCTTTTAGAGAACCTTTAAATCTAGTCTTGGAGGGAGAAGACGAAGGGTTTTTCTCTAAAGAAGCAACCAATGCCACTAATGAATTAGAACATAATATAGAAGAAACCCGAGACTTACCAGTAGAGCCGCTAGGTGACCTCAATCATCAGGAGGCGCCTGATGTAGAGTTAAAACCACTGCCTGATGGACTTAGATACGAGTTTTTAGGAAAAGATAAAACCTACCTAGTAATTATCAGTAACGAGCTAAGTCCAGAAGAAGTGGAGAGGCTGCTGGAAGTGTTAAGGAAACATAAAAAGGCCATTGGATATTCTTTAGCAGATCTTAAAGGAATCAGCCCCGCATTTTGTACTCATCGCATCCCGATGGAAGAAGACCACAAGCCAGTAGTTGACAACCAAAGGAGACTGAGTAACGAAATCAGATCTGTAGTCAAAAAGGAAGTTATCAACCTTTTAAATGCCGGAATTATCTATCCAGTACCAACTAGTGAGTGGGCTAGTCCTGTTCATTGTATGCCTAAAAAGGGAGGTTTAACTGTAGTTAAAAATGATAAAGATGAATTAATTCCACAAAGAATAGTGACCAGTTGGAGAATGTGTATAGATTACCGGAAGCTTAACAAAGCCACTAAGAAAGATCACTTTCCTTTACCCTTTATAGACGAGATGTTAGAGAGGCTTGCTAAGAATACCCATTTTTGCTATTTAGATGGATATTCTAGATTCTTTCAAATCCCTATTCACCCAGATGATCAGCATAAAACTACCTTAACATGTCCTTACGGAACTTTTGCCTATAGAAGAATGCCCTCTGGACTTTGTAATGCGCCTGCGTCTTTCCAAAGGTGTATGATCGCTATTTTCTCAGATTTTATTGAAGATATCATGGAAGTTTTTATGGACGATTTCTCAGTTCACGGTACAAGTTTTGACCATTGCTTAAGGAATCTAGAGAAGGTGTTTAAGAGATGTAAAGAAGTCGACTTAGTGCTAAACTGGGAGAAGTGCCACTTTATGGTTAGAAGAGGGCTTGTGCTAGGGCACATCATTTTCGAGAAAGGGATTGAAGTAGATAAAGCCAAAATAGAGACCGTAGAAAAACTGCCACCACCCACTGACATTAAGTCTCTAAGAAGCTTTCTTGGTCATGCTGGATTTTATAGAAGATTTATTAAAGATTTTTCTAAAATAGCTAAACCGTTTACTTGCTTGCTTCAAAAGGATGTTCCTTTCGAGTTTACTGAAGAATGTGAGGTCGCTTTTAGAAAAATAAAAGAGTTGCTTATTAGTGCACCTATCATTCAACCACCCGACTGGAATCTGCCTTTTGAGATCATGTGTGATGCAAGTGATTACGCAGTAGGAGCTATGCTAGGTCAAAAAAAGGATGGAAAAGTGCATGCCATTTATTACGCCAGCAAGACTCTTAACGAAGCTCAATTAAATTATGCTACTACGGAGAAGGAGTTGTTAGTAGTAGTTTTTGTTGTTGAGAAATTTAGATCTTATATAGTTAATTCAAAAGTTATAGTTTATACCGATCATGCTGCTATTAAATACCTTCTTACTAAAAAGACGCTAAGCCTCGTTTAATTAGATGGATTTTAACGTTACAAAAATTCGATGTAGAGATTAGAGACAAGAAGGGAGTTGAGAATGTAGTGGCGGATCATTTATCTAGGATGAACCATGCTAAGGGTGGACCACCGGCCTATAGAAGATGCGTTAAGAGACGATACCCTTTATGCCGTTTTAGATAAAGATTCTTGGATGATAGATGTTATAAGAGCCATAAGAAAAGAGCCGTTAACTCATCTCAACTATAATTCCAAAAGAAAAGTCCTAGCCAAAGCTAAGAAATTCTACTGGAACGCCCCTTACCTATATAGGTTTGGATCTGACGAAGTCCTTAATTAGAAGCTGTGTGCCTGCAGAAGAGAGAGAAGAAATTCTTAGGAAGTGTCACGCTTCAGAATATGGAGGGCATCATGGACATTTCAGAACTCAAGCCTAGATATGGGGGAGTGGATTTTATTGGCCGGGAATGCATGAAGATGTAAGGAAATTCGTTACTTCTTGTCCTGAGTGTCAAAGGACTGGGAATGTTACATCTAGAAATCAATGCCTCTCACTTACAACCTTCAAATTTGATTTATTTGATGTTTGGGGAATGGATTTGATGGGTCCATTTGAAAATTCACATGGATATGAATACATTCTGGTGACTGTGGATTATGTCTCAAAGTGGGTAGAAGCTTTACCATGTAAAAAGGCGACTGCACAGGCGTCCATAGAGATGATTAAAAATAATATCTTTCCAAGATATGGAGTACCTCGAGTTATCATCTCAGATGGAGGATCGCATTTTGTTGGTAAAGAGTTTACTAATTATTTAGAGAAGATGGGAATCGAACATAGAGTTTCCACGGCCAAGCCGAAACATCAAATAAACAATTAAAAGAAATTCTTAAAAAGATAGTAATGAAAGGAGGTAAAAATTGGTCGAATAAGCTTAGCGATGCTCTGTGGGCATATAGGACTGTGTTTAAGGCACCTATTGGAATGACGCCTTATCAGTTAGTCTATGGAAAAACCTATCATTTGCCGATAGAGATGGAGCATAAAGCTTATTGGGCAATTAAGGAATTAAATTTAGATTTAGACGCTGCTCTAGTTAAAAGGAGGATTCAACTTAGTACCTTTGATGAGGCAAGATTGCAAGCTTATCATAATGCCACTATCTATAAGGAAAGGGTTAAGCGATGGTTTGATAATAGAATCCTAAAGAAAGAGTTTTAAGGTAGGTGATAAGGTTCTTCTTTTTAATTCAAGGTTTAAATTGTTTGGAAATGGAAAATTACAAAGTAAATGGGATGGACCTTATATAGTACATGATGTATCACCTACTGGAGCAGTTACCATTATGGATCTAGAAGGAAACAAGTTTATGGTAAATGGTCAAAGACTTAATGTTTTCCTTGAAGGAGATAAATTTGAAGTTAATTATATTGATACATATGAATTCAAGGAAGTGAGGATTCATTACCATGGCCATACTCTCTAGTTGCCCATAGTTTCCATACCTTTGTATGTAAATAGTCGCGTTTAGTTTAAGTTTTTTCTAAAAATTTAGTTCCATTTTTATTTTAAATTAGGAAATAGGGTTACCAACAAAACTTGGACTCATTTCGTGAAGGAAAGAGCCTAGGTCGGCCGACCCCTAGGGTGTCTAGTCGGCCGACCTAGGGGCTTTCCGAAGAGTTTTACTTCCAAACTTTGTCGGTAGAGTCCGTGTTGTGTTCTAAGTAAGTTTAGGGTAGAGTTCGGATCGGAATCGCTGTTTTGTTTCCAAATCTCGCCAATCTCCGAAGTATAAAACCATAGGCAAGCCATAGAGCCGAGACATCTAACTCAAAACACATCCAAACCTAGCCACGACAAGTTTCGAAGCGATGGAGATGCAACTCGTGAAGAAGGACACCGATGTGGCGGAACTGCCGATTTAATACGGGCTAAGTACACCTGTCACCATTAGCTTACAGTGTACTTAGACCGTACTAAACCCGGTCGTCCGTCGAGAAGCCCTCGGCTCACGATTTGCACCAAATCCCAGAGGAACCGACATCACACACATCCGACTCACGATGGAGCCACCACAGTTACATCATCACAGGCAGTTGAAATATAGAGTAGATAGACTTAGTTTACAAACCAAGAAGGTTTATAGTCAAATACATGTTCAAAATACATATAATGCGGAAGCGTTTTCAAAACATCTCGCAGCGGAAACCAAATACTTAAGTAGTCTTCATACAGACGAACGAGGCGAGAAACACCGAGCCCACCGGTGCTACCCTTCTTCAAGCAGCTATCCAAATGCCGCCAGTACCTGTGAGCCAAATGTGGGGGCAAACCCTGAGTACTAATTACTCAGTAGGACTTAATGGATGGGGTTTACGGCTGACGCAAAGCTCAGCTTACTAGCAAGTAGGTCCTTAGCCATTGATTTTAAACTGTAAATTGTTGCCATAGGATAGCGGGATTTGACAGTCGCTATCCTTTAATCATGATTAGCCACTATGTTTTAGTGTCATGCTATAGCGGGATTTGACAGCCGCTAGTCCTTATCCTGAATATCATTGATACTATAAAGTGAATAATTTGCATGAAGTAAGGCATGTATATCCATGGTGTAGTATCAAATTATCGATTTCATAAAACATCATGCCTCAAACAGTTCTACGTTGCCCGTCAGTGATATTGGCATTCTCACACCTGGTGAGCATCAGCGATTCGAATCGATTTTTATATTCCCGGGAATAACTAGAAGCACCAGGATGGCATATGCTTACTAACTCCCAGCGTTCCACATATGCTTCCCCCATCTCCACTTGTCCCGTCTCAAGTTCGATGACCACTCCCGCATGACTCCCGGAGCGCGTTGTCGCAGGAGCGTTACCTCAGTTACGTCGGGTTCTGCCCTCCTTTGACACCCGCCTCCGCGGCCACCTTCCTCTCAACCAGTGGGTAGGAACGTGCCCCTTTCTTGAGACGGCACAAGTAAGACTTTCACCGGTCCATTGATCCCGGATAAGCACCCTAGCAATGTTATGCCGATCAGCAGGCGAACAGTGAACGGGCCTTATGTGACTCGGGCGGAGTCCACCATACCATCCACATCATTTTTTTTACATAGTAATCCCATATCTCCGCCCGGTCTCAAATGAAAGCATAACATAGCACTAATAAATTCATAGTAATGAGAATTCCTCATTTGAAAGTAAATCCTATGAGACGAGTGACAGTGCTCACTCGTGTCTACTCGCGCCTAGCCATTCTAGGCACTCGTCCTGCGAACCCTAGGTATAGGTGCTAGGGCCAGGGCGGCCGGGAAGTCTAATGCAATTGGTGTCAATCAACCCTAATGCATATGCATAACTCAAAATAATTTGTTTGCTGGGATTTGCGTCGTCCTGCCTACCTTGATTCACTTTAATAAACCATCAAACTAAGCTACTGTTAGTTTGCCGGGTTGTGAGGCTTTGCCCCAGGCAACCCCTTGATCCCTTGGACAACTCCTCCTTCCAAACACGACTGATGGGCTCTCCAGGTCGTGAGGGGTCTTAGTTGGTCTTTTGGATCACCGTTGGTTGAAGTAGTTCCACGCGCTTATTTCTTGCTCACGTATCTGAAACAAACGTCACTATATGATCGACATGCATGATGCAGTGGATGAGGTGCACGAACATCAAGCACACACATTGAACAGTCATTGCATGGTTAGGCAGAAAAGTGATTGACAACCATTTAAACAAGATCACCCTTGTGGACATAAAGCTAACATAACCCATATAATTAGAGACACGCAATACAATACTCGGACTAATGCATGAGCAAGATATCAATTTAGATTGTTTGTTATCATTGCATATGTAAGCAAAACACCATCCAAATTTGACAGGACATCTATTTTCCATATTTTAATCCTAGGTGAATTTAAGATGTACATATGAACAGTGTAAGTAGCCCTCTCGAATATACCTTCTAGAATCCATGCACCAACATTAAGTTACCATATTTTCCAAAGAATTTCCCTAGCCGTTTATGACCACTTTTCCTAATTACCTCTTTTAACATGTAGCATTTTATTATTTTCAAATCGCCATTAAAACTTAACATATGCAGGGGCTCATATTTTACCAGTGAGATACTTATACTACCTAAAGTATATGAAAAATGCTAGAGAGTCGATTTGAACATATTCTATGTAGTCTCCACTTTCCAAGTTAAATAATGCACCTAACACATGCATAAGGGTAAAAGGGTAATTAAACAGCAAGTGCTAGGGCTACAAAAATTCACATGGTGCTACAATGCCACAAGAAAGCTACTGTCCAAGTTTCATGCCATTTGGAGTTCATTCATTTAGTCCACTTTTGACTTTTAACCTAATTAATCATGCATGCAACAAACCAAGGGCAAAACAGACATTTCACACTTCCACATCATAACAATCATGTATATCTACTCAAGAGGAGTCTAACGCAACTGAGTTTGTCCATTTTGGATTTTTCTATGATTTGTTATGATTTTCCAAAGTTCACATCTAATTTAAATGCATCTAAAACAGAAAACATTAGACCTAAGGACTAGAACGTAATTAACCATAGTTTCCAGGGGCTAGCGGGTAAAAATCGCCGGACTCATAGCACAATGCATGAAACGAATCTGCGAAACTTCAAAAGGCCGGGGGCTATATTGCAAAACTTCCTTTCTTCTTCCTCGGGCCGACGGGGAACGACGCGCGATGAGGAGAGAGGCGCGGCTGCGCCGGCGGCGGCGGGGCCGGCCTTGGAGCCGATCGGGGCCGAGGAGGCGTTTCCGCCCGCGGGCTACCTTTCCCCCTAGACGTCGTCGCCCGGGGTGGAGCGGGGAGGCGGCGCGGCGGCAATGAACCGGCGCGGCGCGACGGCGCGCGGAGGTGGCTCCGATTCCGGCGGCGAGGGTGGGCTCGCGAGGTGCGCGGCGGGGTGGCGAAGCCGGCGGTGGTGGAGTGAAGGCGCGGTGGTGGCCCGAAGGGGATTCTCCACGACGAGCCCGTGGGTGGCGCGGGTGCGCGCGAGCGGCGCGCGCGGGGAGAGGTGGAGGAGGCGATGGCGGTGGCGATACCTAGTGCGTTGGGCGCGTGGGGGCCGAGGCGGAGCTGGCTGTGGGGGTCTGGAGCATCGGCAGGCGGTGGAGGGTGATGCGCGACGGGGTGGACCGACGGTGGACCGGAGCGACGGCGGCGCGGGCTTGACGTCGAGCGGAGGTGGATCTCGGCGCCGGGTGGGGGAGAGGCGGCGAGATCAAGGGCTACGGGTGCGCGGTGGAGCGGTGGTTGCAACGGTGGCGGTCCCGGGGTGGAAGGTGGCCAAACGGCGGCGGCGCGAGCTCGAGCTCGAGTTCGGCCGTCAATGGCAGCGCGGCGCGGCGAGAGCGGGGAACGGGATAGAGAGGCACGGGAACGGGGTGAGTGGGGTATGGTTAGGGCGCGGGGTCCCTCCTCCTCCTCTTGACGCGCCCGGGGCGCCGGCCGTGGCCTCACCGTACTTCCTGTACGCCGGCGCGCTACGCGGCCGCGCCCGGTTCGCGCCGTGCGCGCGGCGCGGATGGACGGCCCCACCTGTCAGCGGCTGGAAAATTTGTAAAATTGAAATGTGTTTTCTCCCCTTCGGTAATTCGCTGTTTTGACGTATTTAGAGGCCAAAATTGAGGAAACTCCAATTGAAAGAATTGTTCCACTCTTAGAGATCTACAACTTTGTCAAAATGGACTACCCCAGATTCCAAGTGTAAATATGATTTAAATTCAAATTTAACTAGCAGCCCTAGTTGTGGACAGGGTACTTTTATTGCTTGGAAAAATGAAAAGTCCTATTTCCAATCCTTTTCTCCCAAAATGCCTTTTGAGTGAGTTGTTTATAATTTCAAATCCTACAACTTTTCCAATTGGAGTTTTGCATGAAAGTGGCTGCAGGCTAGAGAAAATTGGATATTTCTAAATAGGGCTGATTTGAACTGGTATTCTGTGTTGGTAGAAAATGGCCCTAAACACCATGTAAGCCTGAATAGGTGACTAAGCTCTAATTACCAAAGTTGTTCCCCAGCACTTTATCTCCAAGTTTGATAATATAAAGTTGGCCTGAATCCCATCAAATTTTGAACTATGGATGCAAGTGTGTTCCAAGATTTGGTAAAACAGGAATTTTACTTTGTGTAGAGACTTTCTTGTTTCCAACTTTTGAAGTATCAAATGAAGTCCAATCACTTCTACAATAGGTGCATTTGAAACATGATAAGTTTAATTTCACTTCATAGAAAGGTAGATTTTGAAGTTGTATAGTGAAATCAAAATTAATTTCAGTATGA
Organism: Paspalum notatum; assembly: GCA_022530915.1. Lineage (NCBI taxonomy): Eukaryota > Viridiplantae > Streptophyta > Magnoliopsida > Poales > Poaceae > Paspalum > Paspalum notatum. Next base: position 16,897,806 of record CM039688.1, read on the forward strand.
AGTTTGGTGACAAGCTGAAAATCTAGACTTTTTGTATTAGGATAGAAAAATTTTGATTTAGTGGTTTCTCCACCTAATCCTTGTTACTCTCAAAGCGTGACTAAACTCTAATTCATCATTAGCTTGTGTCTAACTGTGTGTCAAGGCGCTTGAGATGCCAGGGGCATCACAACCCACCCCCCTTAAAGAAATCTCGTCCCGAGATTTGGAGGAAACGGGGTTCTACGGCTTACTGCGAAATGCAAATTGTTTTGGGCATCGTTGTTTGTGTGCTCCTATCATACATGGAAACACTTAATTCTTCATCCATTTGCTTTGTTAACTGGCTCGTGAATGGTTAGTGCCTCTTTAACATAAGGTAGTTACAAAGCTTTTGAATACGTCTAAGATGGTCTTTCCCAGGTGCTCGGCAAGTCGTGGTCTATATGAGAGCGAATGAATAAACCACGAGGAAGGTGTGGCCAATGCGAAAACGGTAGTGATTGACTGGAACAATAGAACAGGGTTACTCCCTGATTTTGACACCAAGGTTTTGAAACGTGACAAAGTTATAGGTCTTAGAACAATAGAAGCAAAGTGTACACAATTAGAGAAATCGAACCATGAAGGATTTTGTGATTCAAAGGGTTATCAAGGGATGTGTTTTTGAGAGACACATTCATGTTATTTGATAGGGACTGTGTACACATATAAGACAATAAGTTAGAACATCATCAAAGAAAGGAGGTGGTGAAGCATATCACATCCTGCACATGGCGGCAAGAAATGTACACGGGATTCAAATAAACTGGATAAGGTGATGGTTTGTACGATTTCTTAATAATGGACAAAACTGATCCAGTAAAGTCTAGGGGATGGTATGTGCTTACGAATGAAATGATTTGTAAGGTTAGTAAACCCATCTTTGAGGAAAATTTCAAAAGAAGAACAGAGCAACTCTTGAAATGGGCAATGTGATAAAATACTAACCAAGAACAAAAGCTTAGTGCGGCTGAAAATTTAAAGTTCACTTTAGAAGATAAGATTCAATATGTACGGACAAGGGAAACATAGGAGATGGAAGTGGAAACATTGCGGATTGTTCCCACAATTCAAGAGAGGTAATTTGGAAAAAGGCAATGGAATGATGTAGCAAGACAGTGGAAATGAAATCAAGCATTCCCATAAATACAAGACGTTAGAGATAATCAAGGTAAGCATAGAGAAGTTCGATATTCGGACCCATGGGTGTAAATGTACCATGGAGATAGAGTTGCTCATCCCCATGAATCACGACTAGCAAGAGTAAACAAAGCAAAGAAATGATACAATGTGGTAGTGGAAATAGAGTAAATCATTTCCACGAGTTAGATGCATAGAGGTCGACAAGGCGATAGAGGTAGTCTTTCCCATGAGTCCGGTGAGGCAAGGTGAAACAAGCAATGAAATCAAGTGAACAAGGGATGACCCTAGGATTGATCATTCCCCTGGATCAAGAAAGCCAAGATTAACAAGGTAATAAAAGGTATGAAGAAGCTGTGGGACTGAGATGGATCCTTCCAACAGGTCAAGAAGGGCGATGTGGAACAAGGCAATGAAATGGCACGATCGGGCCGTGGAGATGGAGTTGAGTATTTCCACGGATCAGAAGTGATGAGTTCCTCAAGGTGATGAAAATTGGATATGAATGGTTCCGCACTTGAAGCGATGTCAAGCCTTCGCATGTCTTGATACCAGCGCGCCCCTAGTGGCACCACCATGTGATGGCCGGTTACAGGGGACCCTAGGTTCCGTCGCGGCACCATAGACTGCTCGGAGAGACATCACAACCAGAGTGGCACAACCATCTAGTCCAACCCCATGGGACTCGAATGCTACAAGATCATGGTAACGAAGCGATCAATAAGTGATATATTTAGTTAAAGGAGCTTAGAGCGCATGGCGTATAATACCCAGGTGGCATGACTCGAGGAAACAAGATATAGTGGTTTACTTTTCAAAAATGGTTCTTAGTATGGGAATCCTGGGGAACATATGGACAACAACCCTTGAGTCTTGGTGATTACATAGATTCAGTATGACGTTAATTGGCACGGAATGCCTGGAATACGAGAGTTTGGAACCAAGGAGTTGTAACGATTGGAAAATTCATGACACTCTAGAGGTGATTCCAAGGAGTTAAGATCATGTAGCGAAATGAACCATGCTAACCCATAGTCCAACCAATACAAGTCCAAGCTAAAAGTCGTCACTACGCTATTCGATATCCATTCCATTCTCCAAACTAGTTTCTTTTTCCAACTTGTTTGATGCAGCATTGAGCTTCATATGGGTGACACCATGGTGATTGTTGTCTTGATGGATCATCATTTTTCAGAATATTGCCGGAGTCGAGTTGACCCTGAAAGCTTCCTCTTTATCTCTCATGTCATCAACTAAGAACCCTAAATGCTGCTAGGGGTATGTAAGCGATGGTAGAATCTTGCCTGCGGTATCTCCTGGACTCAGTCTTGTCTTGGTGGAGCTCCCGCTTCGTGTGCCAGTGTAGAAGTTGGCGTTGTGTACGTCGGGGCCCAAGAGGTGTGAATACAACAATTCTGAAGATCTGGATCGTCAGATCAATTTGATTTAGGAACATAGTGACAAGCGAACCAATGTATCATGGATTACTAGGACAGAAATACATGAATGATAAGAGCTTGAACATAAGGATTTGCAAGAGTTCGACGTGCTATCGTAACATGACCAGAAGTACATTAACCTTAAGAATGAGATACACATCGATTCTACACATCCAAGTACACGAGGTCTTCCTGATCTACGAGGGTCAGAATACCACACTACAAAAGTTGGATATAAATATCAACGTACTACTTACTGCACGGCTAGTGCTATCTAAGTCTATGATTTAGGCGTCCAGCATTTGAATAAATTCGTGCCATCAACTGATTTGTTCTTTCAACTGGGTTGGTGTAGCATCAGACTTGGAGTGAGAACATGTTGATCCGCCTTGCAATCATTGATGCTTGTCCTCTGGCTCTTTACCCCTGATATTGCCATCTTTCGTCGTTGGTCCAAGCTGATACGTGGTTTTTGCGTGTCTCGTATTCCTCCCTCTTGATCGACATTTCCGCTCAATATGCCCAGCTCGTCCACAATTATAGCAATATATCTTTTTAGAAATCCTACAATCCAATTGGTTGAAATGCTCACGGGGTTCCCGTGGGCGCCTTTCCCTGTGGGTTATGTCCCACTCATCAAGATTTATCTCTAGTTTCTCTGGGTAGACATGGCCTACCGGATCTTTCTCATCGTTCACTGGTGCAGAAATGTCCCCATCGTTGCATGGGTGAACTTCTTTGTAGGTGACTGTCCACTCACTTGAGTCAAGGCGGCGTATCTCATCCTCGATGGCCTCGCGTCTTGCTGACCTGATTTTCTTGCTCACTCTTACCTTCCTTTTGTTGCTCGTAGGAGCCACTTCTTTAACCTGCACCGGCTTCTCATCACTAGAGCGTGGATCTAACAGTTGCGACGAGAGCTGCGACATCTGTGACAGGGAGAATAAGGCCCGTGTTAGATTTTTTTTTTATAGAATCTAGCTTGGTGCGGTCATAGTGCGTTTCGTATTTATGGGCTGAAGATAATGCGCCTAATAAGGGAACTCATCGCAGCACTATGACACAAACTTATATCGTTTCCTTCTCGCGTGTACAACCTACACCTGGATTGTAGAAAGTAGATCTTTGGTCTTTCTAGAACTAAAGATATGAAATTACACGAAAGTTCTTCCCCTACACCGTTGGTACGTAAAGTCATTTGTTAGGTCTATTTTGAAATGGTCCCAAAACTCAAATTGTTTAGCTAGCCAAGCCTGCCCTGATGTCAACTTCCAGGCTAATTCTATCATAACTCAACATAGGAGCTGTTTTAAACTAAGACCAAAGTACCGAGGTTGTTCCTTTTGAAGTTCTCTTTAACATTGGTATAGAACACTTCTGCTAACGAGCCAAAAATGGATGAAACTCTTGATTATGTGGTTAAATCTGTACTGTCTCGAGTCTTATTTGTATTTTTAGTATTTGGCCTAGTTAGAAGCATGTCCAAAGGGTGGTCAAAATAGAAAAGTTGTTACAGGTTTCATGTTCCGTAACTTTGGTATGATAAGCCTTAGCTAATTTGTATGGACCATGCCCAGAACTTCACCCTGTAAGTGTCACACTACTTATCCAGACTTAATCTTCGACTGAAAGTGATCGTAAGTCCTGCTTCTGTGCATCTTTGTAACAAAATAATTATACCAAAGTTGGTTGTTATGTTATTAGCTACGATTTTTGTGTACAAAGCTTTTACTCAACCATTTAGGTAAACCCAAGATTTCAGATCTTTGACAATGGTCATAGTGGTGCAGATTCTACTACGGCCATGCCGAATATGTGTAGTTTGTAGTAATGGATCCTCTCATATTTAGAGTAAGCGACGTATAACAAGGTGATCACAAATTTTCACATTCTTCAATCATCTTATATAAAGTTTGTACTGATTCTATTTGCATGTTGAACTACGCATCAAATCAGCAGCACATACACAATTGAAATATGAATCTAGTTACTTTCAATCAAGCACATAGCAAAGTAAATGAGATGAGATGGAATGATGCATGATTCGTCCTATCCGGTCTCACATCACTCATCCTATGTATTTTATATATAGCTAGTGGTAATTCGGTGACATATATGCACGTCTCTCCTTAATGCAACTAGTCGTTCTCTAGTTGTTCTTAGTTTCGCACGTGGTTAGTGTACCTGCAGAAGAATGCATGCTCATACATTACCACCTAGTGTGGCATCCACGCGTGACCGCTGTGTGGACAACGTTGGTTGGCCTTTGCACCTTCTCTCAAAGCCTGACTTTCCACCAGTACTGGGGATTGTTGAGAAGAAGGTGGATCCCAAAACCGAATGTAAGTGTGGTGGGTATGAAAGCCTCAAACATGCCCACCACCCTTAAAGAGCTTTTACTTATACAGCATGAATGCAGAGATTACAACTGTCCACAAAACCCAATAGCTTCCACCAGTACTGGGGACAGCTATGGCCGAGAAGTTGCTTCTCAAAGCGCCGAATATGCATATGAGTTCTATCTAGGTCAGAATGTCAGTGATGTCACCTGGATAACACTAACATCCTTAATATGGACATATCGTATACTCTCATTTTTGAATTACTTGAAAAGGGCTTTCGAAAATAGTTTTGTAAACCGAAACTGGATGATATAACTGTTGTCTGTGTATGATCGGCTCTGATACCAGCTGTGGCGGAACCGCCGATTTAATACGGGCTAAGTACACCTGTCACCATTAGCTTACAGTGTACTTAGACCGTACTAAACCCGGTCGTCCGTCGAGAAGCCCTCGGCTCTCGATTTGCACCAAATCCCAGAGGAACCGACATCACACACATCCGACTCACGATGGAGCCACAACAGTTACATCATCACAGGCAGTTGAAATATAGAGTAGATAGACTTAGTTTACAAACCAAGAAGGTATATAGTAAAATACATGTTCAAAATACATATAATGCGGAAGCATTTTCAAAACATCTCACAGCGGAAACCAAATACTTAAGTAGTCTTCATACAGACGAACGAGGCGAGAAACACTGAGCCCACCGGTGCTACCCTTCTCCAAGCAGCTATCCAAATGCCGCTAGTACCTATGAGCCAAAAGTGGGGGCAAACCCTGAGTACTAATTACTCAGTAGAACTTAATGGACGGGGTTTACGGCTGACGCAAAGCTCAGCTTACTAGCAAGTAGGTCCTTAGCCATTGATTTTAAACTGTAAATTGTTGCCATAGGATAGCGGGATTTGACAGTCGCTATCCTTTAATCATGATTAGCCACTATGTTTTAGTGTCATGCTATAGCGGGATTTGACAGCCGCTAGTCCTTATCCTGAATATCATTGATACTATAAAGTGAATAATTTGCATGAAGTAAGGCATGTATATCCATGGTGTAGTATCAAATTATCGATTTCATAAAACATCATGCCTCAAACAGTTCTACGTTGCCCGTCAGTGATATTGGCATTCTCACACCTGGTGAGCATCAGCGATTCGAATCGATTTTTATATTCCCGGGAATAACTAGAAGCACCAGGATGGCATATGCTTACTAACTCCCAGCGTTCCACATATGCTTCCCCCATCTCCACTTGTCCCATCTCAAGTTCGATGACCACTCCCGCCTGACTCTCGGAACGCGTTGTCGCAGGAGCGTTACCTCGGTTACGTCGGGTTCTACCCTCCTTTGACACCCGCCTCCGCAGCCACCTTCCTCTCAACCAGTGGGTAGGAACGTGCCCCGTTCTTGAGACAGCACAAGTAAGACTTTCACCGGTCCATTGATCCAGGATAAGCACCCTAGCAATGTTATGCCGATCAGCACGCGAACAGCGAACGGGCCTTATGTGACTCGGGCAGAGTCCACCGTACCATCCACATCATTTTTTTTTACATAGTAATCCCATATCTCTTCCCGGTCTCAAATGAAAGCATAACATAGCACTAATAAATTCATAGTAATGAGAATTCCTCATTTGAAAGTAAACCCTACGAGACGAGTGACAGTGCTCACTCGTGTCTACTCGCGCCTAACCATTCTAGGCACTCGTCCTACGAACCCTAGGTATAGGTGCTAGGGCCAGGGCGGCCGGGAAGTCTAATGCAATTGGTGTCAATCAACCCTAATGCATATGCGTAACTCAAAATTATTTGTTTGCTGGGATTTGCATGGTCCTGCCTACCTTGATTCACTTTAATAAACCATCAAACTAAGCTACTGTTAGTTTGCCGGGTTGTGAGGCTTTGCCCCAGGCAACCCCTTGATCCCTTGGACAACTCCTCCTTCCAAACACGACTGATGGGCTCTCCAGGTCGTGAGTGGGTCTTAGTTGGTCTTTTGGATCACCGTTGGTTGAAGTAGTTCCACGCGCTTATTTCTTGCTCACGTATCTGAAACAAACGTCACTATATGATCGACATGCATGATGCAGTGGATGAGGTGCACGAACATCAAGCACACACATTGAACAGTCATTGCATGGTTAGGCAAAAAAGTGACTGACAACCATTTAAACAAGATCACCCTTGTGGACATAAAGCTAACATAACCCATATAATTAGAGACACGCAATATAATACTCGGACTAATGCATGAGCAAGATATCAATTTAGATTGTTTGTTATCATTGCATATGTAAGCAAAACACCATCCAAATTTGACAGGACATCTATTTTCCATATTTTAATCCTAGGTGAATTTAAGATGTACATATGAACAGTGTAAGTAGCCCTCTCGAATATACTTTCTAGAATCCATGCACCAACATTAAGTTACCATATTTTCCAAAGAATTTCCCTAGCCGTTTATGACCACTTTTCCTAATTACCTCTTTTAACATGTAGCATTTTATTATTTTCAAATCGCCATTAAAACTTAACATATGCAGGGGCTCATATTTTACCAGTGAGATACTTATACTACCTAAAGTATATGAAAAATGCTAGAGAGTCGATTTGAACATATTCTATGTAGTCTCCACTTTCCAAGTTAAATAATGCACCTAACACATGTATAAGGGTAAAAGGGTAATTAAACAGCAAGTGCTAGGGCTACAAAAATTCACATGGTGCTACAATGCCACAAGAAAGCTACTTTCCAAGTTTCATGCCATTTGGAGTTCATTTAGTCCACTTTTGACTTTTAACCTAATTAATCATGCATGCAACAAACCAAGGGTAAAACAGACATTTCACACTTCCACATCATAACAATCATGTAGATCTACTCAAGAGGAGTCTAACGCAACTAAGTTTGTCCATTTTGGATTTTTCTATGATTTATTATGATTTTCCAAAGTTCACAGCTAATTTAAATGCATCTAAAACAGAAAACATTAGACCAAAGGACTAGAACGTAATTAACCATAGTTTGCAGGGGCTAGCGGGTAAAAATCGCCGGACTCATAGCACAGTACATGAAACGAATCTGCGAAACTTCAAAAGGCCGGGGGCTATATTGCAAAATTTCCTTTCTTCTTCCTCGGGCCAACGTGGAACGACGCGCGACGAGGGGAGAGGCGCGGCTGCGCCGGCGGCGGCGGGGCCGGCCTTGGAGCCGATCGGGGCCGAGGAGGCGTTCCCGCCCGCGGGCTACCTTCCCCCCTAGACGTCGTTGCCCGGGGTGGAGCGAGGAGGCGGCGCGGCGGCGATGAACCGGCGCGGCGCGACGGCGTGCGGAGGCGGCGGCGCGGCTCCGATTCCGGTGGCTCGGGCACCGAGAGGCGGCGAGGGTGGGCTCGTGAGGTGCGCGGCGGGGTGGCGAAGCCGGCGGTGGTGGAGTGGAGGCGCGGTGGTGGCCCGAAGGGGGTTCTCCACGACGAGCTCGTGGGTGGCGCGGGTGCGCGCGAGCGGCGCGCGCGGGGAGAGGTGGAGGAGGCGATGGCGGTGGCGATACCTAGCACGTTGGGCGCATGGGGCTGAGGCGGAGCTGGCGGTGGGGGTCTGGAGCACCGGGAGGCGGTGGAGGGTGATGCGCGACGGGGTGGACCGACGGTGAACCGGAGCGACGGCGGCGCGGGCTTGACGTCGAGCGGAGGTGGATCTCGGCGCTGGGTGGGGGAGAGGCGGCGAGATCAAGGGCTATGGGTGCGCGGTGGAGCGGTGGTTGCAACGGTGGCGGTCTCGGGGTGGAAGGTGGCCGGACGGCGGCGGCGCGAGCTCGAGCTCGAGTTCGGCCGTCAATGGCGGCGCGGCGCGGCGAGAGCGGGGAACGGGATGGAGAGGCACGGGAACGGGGCGAGTGGGGTATGGTTAGGGCGCGGGGTCCCTCCTCCTCCTCTTGACACGCCCGGGGCGCCGGCCGTGGCCTCACCGTACTTCCTGTACGCCAACGCACCACGCGGCCGCGCTCGGTTCGCGCCGTGCGCGCGGCGCGGATGGACGGCCCCACCTGTCAGCGGCTGGAAAATTTGTAAAATTGATATGTGTTTTCTCCCATTCGGTAATTTGCTGTTTTGACGTATTTAGAAGCCAAAATTGAGGAAACTCCAATTGAAGGAATTGTTCCACTCTTAGAGATGTACAACTTTGTCAAAATGGACTACCCCAGATTCCAAGTGTAAATATGATTTAAATTCAAATTTAACTAGCAGCCCTAGTTGTGGACAGGGTACTTTTATTGCTTGGAAAAATGAAAAGTCCTATTTCCAATCCTTTTCTCCCAAAATGCCTTTTGAGTCAGTTGTTTAGAATTTCAAATCCTACAACTTTTCAAATTGGAGTTTTGCATGAAATTGGTGCAGGCTAGAGAAAATTGGAGATTTCTAAATAGGGCTGATTTGAACTGGTTTTCTGTGTTGGTAGAAAATGGCCCTAAACACCATGTAAGCCTGAATAGGTGACTAAGCTCTAATTACCGAAGTTGTTCCCCAGCACTTCATCTCCAAGTTTGATAATATAAAGTTGGCCTGAATCCCATCAAATTTTGAACTGTGGATGCAAGTGTGTTCCAAGATTTGGTAAAACCGGAATTTTACTTTGTGTAGAGACTTTCTTGTTTCCAACTTTTGAAGTATCAAATGAAGTCCAATCACTTCTACAATAGGTGCATTTGAAACGTGATAAGTTTAATTTCACTTCATAGAATGGTAGATTTTGAAGTTGTATAGTGAAATCAAAATTAATTTCAGTATGAAGTTTGGTGACAAGCTGAAAATCTAGACTTTTTGTATTAGGATAGAAAAATTTTGATTTAGTGGTTTCTCCACCTAATCCTTGTTACTCTCAAAGCGTGACTAAACCCTAATTCATCATTAGCTTGTGTCTAACTGTGTGTCAAGGCGCTTGAGATGCCAGGGGCATCACAGCCGAGGCGTCGCAAGAGGGAGCCTGGTTGGCCGACCAGGAGGAGTCTAGTCGACCGACCAGCCCTATCTCGTGGGGAGTTCGCCGCAATTTTTCACAAGTGATCTCTGATGATGAAGATGAAGGGCCAAGGGGGTGTGGATCAGCTGATAAACAAGGAATCTCGAAGTACATGGCGAAACTTTCAATTCAACCTTTGAAGATGAAGGTTAGAAGGTCCGGGAGAATTAGAAGGATGCCTAGAATTAATTATCAAGAAAGTCCATTCCGCTCTAGGGGGACTATCAATTCAACCGAGAATCAATCTATGAACTTTGATGGTTTTCAAGGATCAGAGGCTGAGGAGGTAAATTCAATCAATTTCGTTCCTTGTTTCAATACTTATCATGTTAGAGCAGAGAATGGAGTAGATTGTTGCCCAAAGTGCAGAGAAGCCATCTACTTCAATAAACAGAAAAGTGAGGATATTCTTGATATAGTCATTGATGTAGAGGAGAGGCTTCACAAGGAGATGCGAGAGACAAGAGAGAGGGTTGACAATTTTGTTAGAAACCTAAAAGGGCAAGTTAATTACCTTCAAAGTGTTTGTGAGAGTCAGAAGCGAGTAATTGATTCAATTTGGGGCCATGTTACAAGGCTGGAAGGAGGAGGCTATCAACCAGATGCCACTTGGGATGAGCCAGAATAGACATATTCACCTCCACCCAATTATCTGCCTGGTGAAGATCCTCTTGATGGGCTAGTGGATGATACACACTGGTTCAGCGGTGATGATTAAGAGCTTTGTTTAGTTTAAGTGTGGGGATATTAATAGAATGTCCCATTTAGATAGAGAGTTTAGATTAAATAGAGTCTTTTTAGAGTCTTAAAGTTAGTTTAAAGAGTCAGTTGTCTTTTGTGTAATCGGTCTATTAGATTAATAAAGTGTGAGGTTGAATAATTTACTTTATTTAAGTTTGTTCTTTATTTTTGCTTTGGTGATTCTTGCTTAAAGCTTTATGATTTGATTAATATGGTGATTGCTAGATTAATTATTTTTGCATAACCCATATGGTTATTGAAGGATTATGTTTTATAGCTTTGCCAAAGTTGTAATTAAAAAAAAAGATTAGAGGAATTTTATCTTTTCATTAAAAGTTTCTTTTTCTTGGATCAAGTTTTAAATCCCTATTTTAAGAGAGAGTTTAAAATTCCTAGTAGAGCTTAGGTTTATGAAACTTAGTTTGAAAAATAAAGTTGTCTTATATGAGTTTGGTTAAGTTTGATCCCTTTAGATGTTTTGATCACTAAGAATTATCTTGGTCATCTATTTTCATCTTTTGCTAGCCTTTCAATATATTCCAATTGCTTACATGAATAGAGCAATTTCTTTAATCCTTGAAGCCCTATTTATCTCATTATTTTATCTTTACCTATATAAAGTTTTTGCTCAAAATAATACTTCAAAAAAAAACAATTTATTCAAAGAAAGGTGGTGAAAAGAGAAAAGAGGCGCTCATCTAGTTAAATATATATATATATATATAGGTATAGCGCCTAGAAAAAAAAGAAGAAGAAAAGAAAAAGAAAAGGAAAAGGTAGAAAAAATGGCCAAGTGGTCGAATTATAAAAAAGTAGAATTAGGAAAAGGAGAAAGGGGAAGATGTAAAAGTTTGGAGAAATAAAAAGAGCTTTTATAATCCTGATAAATATTATGAGCAAAGACTTTTTCCAACCATGTGCAAATTTTCGGAATTTATTCCATTTCATTTTTGTTTTTGCACATGTCCACTATCTATATCTTCTTTTTCCTTGACCTTTGCTATAATCTCTTTTTTTTTATTTCGATGACAAAGATAGTTTATAAGTTGGTTGAATAATCTTTAGAGAGATACCTTAGCTAGACATTAGAATAAGCAGCTCTGTTTAGCCTTTACCAAGGTCCACTTAAATTCTAGTAAGATGAGAGAAAATGAGTGTTTTCTGTAGGATAGCCACTTATAAGAGTGCCTTTTTGAGAGCGTAACCTCTGGGACATAGTAATTTCTTGATCCTTGAAAGTTTTGTTTCAAAATATAAAAAAAAAACCCTCTTTGATGATTTTGAAAAAAGACTTTTGGCATTGCTATAATTCGTTTCACTTAGATAAACTTTGTGGGGATCTATATGCATGAAAATTAATCTTGAAGAATCCATATTATGATTTGAATAAATACTAAAGGCATGGTTATTTCTGAAAGGTAATTATTTAGAAATTGCTTATAAGTATAGTTAAGTCCTTTTATCAATCTTTTGCTCGAGGACTAGCAAGATCTAAGTGTGGGGATATTGTTGACGCTCGTTAAGTACTAAAATTTTGCTTTATTTTCATATGTTTTTATGTCTTTTCGAGAGTTAATCTTATCATTTGGTCTTGTTTTACTAACAAATAACCCCGTTTTCAAGAATGCTCTTTGTTTTTGTGCAATGTCCATTTTTGCAGGAAAATAGGGAATAATTGAAGATATTTGAGAATTTCTCGAAGAAAGGATTTATGCTATGAAGATGGCTTTAAAATAAAGATTAATTGAAGCCCATTGAAGGAAGAAGCCCGTTAAGAAAAGAAATCCTGGAAGATAAAAGATTGCTTGAAGGACTAAATCCTGAAATCTTCTCGAAATTCATGACATCAGCAGCTTGTGGGCCCAATTCGGAAACCTTAACGATGTCGAATGAAGAAAGTTTGAATATCAAAGTTGTAGATCTCTTCGAGCTCTACAATTAGTCTGAGTTTGCATTATTTGGACTTTGGATGAGGAAGGTATGGTCAAAATACTAAAGGCCGCAGAATATGGAAGAGTCCAACTCGGGAAGGACAAGGATGGAAGCTTCATCTACAAGCAAAGAAAAGCATGGACGTCTGGGACTCTTTTGGAAACTTATATATACTTGGAAATAGGAGTTTTAGGTGTTTTAGGACTCTTAGAACCAACCAATTAGATGTCATGTATAGGGTTCCCTCTGGGGTATAAATAGAGAGCCTCCCAAGGGGAGAGGCATCATATTCCACCGCATTATTCATCGCAAGTCGAGAGTGTAGGGCAAGGGTCGGGGTCGAGAAGCGTTCAACTCGGCGAGAAGTCCATCTCGGTGAAAGGAGGAAGCAAGAGGAGGCAGGAAGCCGGCCGGTCGGCCGACCCCTCGGGGGTCTAGTCGGCCCACCATGCGCTTCCCGAGGAGATCCCGAGGTCATCTTTCGACATGTTCTTCGTCGAGTTCATCCCGACGACTATTCTTCAATGTTTATGATGTATCTCGAGTAATTCCTTGTACTACCTTCGATACTTTGATGAAACCTTGTTACTTGATTAATAAAGTTTGTCTTTTAGACCTAGCTTGTTGTTTATGCATGATTCTTGATCCATATCTTTGCAATGCTTAATTCTAGCATGGTTTACTAGCCAGTAATTAGTGTTATCATGTTCTTTTAGTAGATCTCTTTACTTTAATTAGTTGATTGAATCTGCTCATGCTTAGAGATGGTTAGGGTTTGCTAGTTCATCGATTACCTGGTTACTAGTGACAGTAGAGCCCGGGGAAAGGTTCGAGTAGATCCTTGACATTCATGATCATGTTTATTTTTTGCTTTATGTTTAGATCTAGTTTCAAGGTGGTTCTTAGTATGATGGTTGTTTGTTTCATATCTCTTGTGGATGCTTTTGCCATGTTAAACTTATCGTTCTCGCGTTTATAACCTAAATCCTGTTCTATCATTTTATGCTATAGATTTATCTTGTTTAGAGCCTTATTAGAGTATAGATTACACTTTATTTAGATTAGTTTTATCTCTTGTTTAAGCTTGTTTAGATATATTAGAATTAGTTAGTAATTCAGTTAATATTAGATAGATAATATCTTAAGCATAATTATCCCTGGATTAACAAACACAAGATACTTATCCTGGGGAAAAGCTACCACGATACTGTGCGCTTGCAGTATAAGGATTGACGTGCTTAAGTGGCGTCAACAGTGATCATAGTGACGCATAAAACAGTTTTGTAAACCTTTTATCTTCTGCTTTGATGATATAATGTATTGTTTCTTATAGTTTGTACTTGTTTGCTTGCATGTATGTATGTACGTGGATGTTTGTATGGTGCTATGTTCGTGAGTAGACGTTGATCAGTCCGTGGAGTTTGCAGAGCCACCTCCTGAGTTCTTTGAGTAGCAACAGGATAACCCCGAGGAAGGCAAGTATAACTTAAACAACACCTAATAACTGTTATTTATTGCATGTGCATTTAATTTTGTGTACCCTTAAGGTCTACCTAGCTACTTTGATCCTTTATATCTACCTTTTGGGATGCATTTGGGATAACTTATGCTAGGTGCAGCGCGAACTCTCATACTTTTTGTTAATTAACCTTGTTAATGATTCTATGCAATTAATGTGAACTTGACCCTCTGTGCTGTGTGCTTGAGTAGTTCATGTCTCGTTTAAAACTTGCTTTTTAGCAACATGATTTAGGGAACTTGAGCAATGTGCTCATGTGCTTTTGCAGTTCTCTCCGTAAGGACCTATTCATAGAGCAACAACCTGGGACAACCGCGCTACCACAAGACTGGGATGGGGCAGTCTTAACTCAGTAATTAGGTCATTTTGGTTTGAACTTACCTGCGGGGCAAGAGGGAGAGTAAGCTTCAGTGGCCGCTGCGCTCCACATGGTTGAGTGTGCTTTACATAATGTATGTGCTTCTCCCTTTGTGAGGCAGACCCCACTGTTGCGGCACTTGATTCCTTGCGGTTACTTTTTACCAATGTGGTCTTTGGAAAGGCTTCGTAGTGGGCTTGCTAGTCATCTCATCTCCGGTAATGTGGTGAACACCTAGCGTAGCTCATGACTTGTGGGTAAAGATGTGCAACCTCTCGAGAGTGTAAAACTGACATGACAGCCGTGCTCACGGTTATGAGCGGCCCGGATCCTCCTTTTGATTAGTAGTTCTCTGGTTATGGTTTTGGTTATGGTTATGTTCTTTAATATGGTTAACTTTCTTTATGCAATAACTTTGGGCTAATGGTTTCTTCTACTCAACTGTAGTAACTAGGCTGAAATAAAAACTTACTTAATTAAAAGCTCATGCAGTTATAGCAGCTAACCTTAGATCCTCATAGTTTATGTTATACTTGTTGAGTGCGAGATGTACTCACGCTTGCTTCTTTATATTTATTCCTTGTTGGGGGGAAAAATCCAACCGCTGCTCAGAAAGATGAAGGCCTGAAGGAGTACAAATGAAGGATCATGGAGTTCTAGGCGTGCGACCCCAGTCGGTTTCCCTATGGATGGCTCGAAGATTTACTTACGCTTCCGCTACTCTGTGTTAAAGACTTAATGTTTTAATGTAAATGTTATTTAACGATATATATTAAAGCATGTTCTGTGATATCACTGTTTATTGTCTCTATATGTGTGAGATTAGATCCTTGCACACATATAGGTTTGCTCTGGTTTGTCTTTCTAAAACCAGGGTGTGACAAAGTGGTATCAGAGCCGTGCTGACTGTAGGACGCAAGCCTAGATAGAACTGGTCGTTTTAAGGTCAAACTTTCTATATATGATCCTTGGTCTTTCCATCCCTGCTATACCTCTTATCTTTTTCTTTCTTATCTCTTCTCTGTCTAATATCTTTTCACTACACTCTTGTCCAATACCTCGTTGCTCTCCTGACCTATGTCATGTTGCTCTCTTGTCCTATATCTTGTTGGTCTTTTCCTTTAGAACTGTCCCTACTTTTCTTATGCTCAATCGGTAGTTGGTTTTTGCTAAGTTGGTTTATAGGAGGTCCTACCTTAAAGTTGTAAGATCGGCTAGATACGATGTAATGTGGTGTGCTTGTGATGTATGTCATTATGATCATGATTGATTTGGTTCTTTGTTTGATTGTGATGTGTGGTGGAGTAATGTCCACTGCTACATCAAGCCTGTAAGATAGTGTAGTTAGTGAGTTGGGTTTCTTTTCTGTTTAGTTCTCAGCCTTACCTGTACCCTTTCATCTTTATGTCAATCATTCAACCCATGCTGATGTTGTCTCCTCCTGCATCAAATGGTCAATACCAGAAGTAAGGCAATCAAGATTGGTGAAGTTGAATAGAGTCACCAATGGGTGAGCCATATAGTTGAAGCATCTTACCCTTATCCTTTCTTTGCTAGCCAACCCGAATCTCGGGACGACATTCTTGTTAAGGGGGGTAGAGTTGTACACCCTAAATTTCATTTTTAGAATTTAAAATAAATAAAATGCTTTCTTAATTTATTAAGGATTTTTTGATTTTAGAATGAGCATTTAAATGATTTTATAATGTAAAAAAATGAATTTAGGCCAACTTGTTGTTGCATTCATGTCGTTGCATCGGTTTTATGTTGAGTGGTTGCTTAAGGACTCAAATTCAAATTCTAGTTGAATTTATAGAGTGTTTAACCCTTCAAGTAAAAGAGTCCAAAAAAATCCTATTGTCTCATCACCATCGCTTTTGGCCCAGCCCTCATTCTCCTTCTGGGCTCGGCCTACCGCCTTTTCCTCTCTTACTCCCTTCTCTCTTTCGGGAGTTGGAATCACCCACCTATCCTCGCCCTCTTCTTATCTCCCACCCAGGCCAAACAACATAGCTTTCCACCCCTTCACCAAGCGACTCAGCTCCCCATCGTTTCTCTCTCTGACTAATGGCCTTATCACCCTTCTTGCCAAGTGGAACCACCATTATTGAGTTAGTCTCCCTTCCCACTCTGTTCTTTGTCATGCGAGCCTTGCTCATCATGCTTTATCCTTCTACTTGTCATTCCAATCCTGTCGATCATCACATCCCAAGCTGGCATGCTTAGTGTTCACTACAAGAAAAAGGATAAAGTTCGTGGGCCTTTCTAAATTCATCGGCCTAAGAAAGGCCCACGAACTTAATCCCTTAAAGTTCGTCGGTTCTTCATATTCCGACAAACTTATTTAAGTTCGTCGGTTTGGGGATTAGGCCGACGAACTTATTCCCTGGCCCCGGGACCATCAACTTAAGTTTGTCGGCCGCGGTTACCAAACCGGCGAACTTAAATAAGTTCGTCGGCCAAGCTTAGCGGCCGACGAACTTATCCCCTGGCACCGAACCGGCCCTGGCCTGCCCTGAGCCCACCAACTTAAGTTCATCGGTCCCAGCTACTAAACCGATGAACTTAGTTAAGTTCGTCGGCCGAGCTTGGCGGCCGACGAACTTAATCCTAACTAGGTCACGGGTGGCCCAATCCGTCTCTCTCCTTTCTCCTTTCTTACCGCTACCTCCGATCCCGCTCCCCATCGCGCAGCCGCCTCCCGCTCCCCGCCGCGCGCCGCCGCCCTCGCCCCGTGCGCCCCCCGCGCACCGCCGCCCCCACCCACTGCCCACCGCGCGCCGCCGCCCACTGCCCGCCGCCGTCCTAGGCGCCTCCTTCCCCTGCGCCCCCATCCCCCGCACCGCCGTGCCGGCCGCCGCCACCCGGCGCGTGCCGCCGTCCCCCGCCCCATGCGCCCCCACGCGTCGCCGCCCCGCCCCGTGCGTCCCCGCTGCGCCGCCACCCACTGCCCCCCACGCGCCGCCGCCCACCACGCGCCGCCGCCCACCGCCCGCCGCGCCCGCCGCCGTCCCGGGCGCCTCCTTCCCCTGCGCCCCCATCCCCCGCGCCGCCGTGCCGGCCGCCATCGTCCCCCGCACCGCCACCCCCGTGCCCCCGTCCCCCGCCGCCGCAATCCGCCGTCCAGGCGCCCCGTCCCCGACGCCGCTGGCCACCGCGCCTTATCCCCCACGCCACCACAGTCCCAGGCGCCTCCACGCCCTGCTCCCCGGGAGGCCGGCGTCGCCCCCATACACCGGAGCCCCGCGGCCCTGCTCCCCGGCTACACTGCTGCCTCACCCCTCAACATCTCCAGTGCGCGAAGGTGATATATATAGTATTGGCTTAAATTCGTCAGTTTGATGCATGTTACTCAATAATTTCGTGGGTTATTTAGGGATAAGTTCGTGGGTCAATTGGAGAACCGATGAAATTATTGCATGCTTAGGCCTTAATGATGAAATTACCCAATGCTTAGGTCTTAATTATGCTTATAGTTGTAATTTAAGTTTTCATTTGGTTTGGCAGTTTTTGTTAAGCAATTGTTTATATAATGAGTATGAATAAGGTTATGAGCATTTATCTACTGCCAATTGTTTATATAATGAGTATGAATAAATATATTTGATGTGTTTTCGGTTTCATCATCGTATCAATGATTTGTTTTATGTCTTATTCGTACGTCAAACAGTAGCGAGCCTAGGCGTCACCCGTTCCGGAACAACGCATGTCACATTTGGTTGTGACATGCGCGGTTTCGGAATTGTCCTCGCGTATATTTTGGGACGGCCCAATAATGTAAGTTGTTGCATATGACCTATATATGACGTGAGATATGGTTGGAATGGAGATTTCGGTTGCATAACCCCAGTTGTTCTCCAACGCACCATGATCAGGCGTGCGTTTGGAGAATAGCGGGGTTATGCTGCCAAAATTTCCACTCCAACCATATCTCACGTTATAGGTCGTATGTAGCAACTTACATTATTGGGTGGGTTTAGGACACACCTTTCCTACTAGGGTCTGAACAGTCACCTAAGCCGCGTTCGTTGAGAACGGTTAATTTTTTAGCTTTGCATAATGGGTGACGATCGAAGGGCGATGTATGACAGCTGGAGAAGTGATGGTGCACACTCAAAGGAATGGGCTCAGATAGCAAATGCTTTCCTGAATCATGCATTCGCGGGGCCACCTCGTGTAGTATTGTGTCCGTGTAGTCTCTGTGGAAACCTTGATTACCATCGTAAGGAACAAGTACAGGATCACCTTTGTAAGCATGGGTTCATGCCTGACTATATGGTGTGGAGCAAGCATGGAGAAGGCACAGTGCGGCCCATTGAGAGAGATAACAACAACAGCAACAACAATCATGACAGGATGCATGAGATGCTGAATGACCTTGGTAGGCAATTTGATGTTGGTCTTGAAGCTGAGGAGAGAACCCTACCGAAGGAGGTGGAAGAATTCTATAGGCTGCTCGTCGCAGCTGATGACGTACTGCATGAATCAACTAAAGTTACCGTGTTGGAGGCGGTGACACGTCTTATGTCTGGGAAGGCCAAGTTCAACTTTTCAAATGAATGCTACAACTTCATAGTCAAACTGATAGATGATATTCTTCCGCCGAACCATAAGATGCCAAAGGACATGTACCAATCAAAAAAATGTTGAAGGGTCTCGGACTGAGCTACGAGAGGACCGACGCGTGTGAGAATAACTGCATGTTGTTCAGGAAGAATGGTGATGAAAAGTTGAGTCATTGCAAACGTTGTGGTAAGTCGAGATATGTCGAGGTGTTAAACGAGGAGGGAGAATCGGTGACTACAACAGTTTCGGTTAAACAACTCCATCGCATGCCCATGGCTGAAAGGTTCAAACGGTTGTACCTGTTTAAAGAGACAGCACAACCTATGAGGTGGTCGATGGAGGGAAAACGCGAGCATGATGACGATATAATGATGCACCCTAGAGATGGCGAGGCGTGGCATGCCTTGGACTGCTTCGATCCAGAATTTGCAAGTGACCCTAGGAGTATTCGCTTTGGGTTGGCGACGGATGGTTGCACTCCTTTTAGTATCGGTGCTGCTCCATACACGTGTTGGCCTGTTTTCATCATGTCATACAATCTGCCTCCTCATTTGTGCATGAAAGAGGGGTTTTTGTTCCTTGCCATGGTTATTCCAGGTCCTAAACATCCAGGAAAGAATTTCAATGTCTTCTTGGAACCGTTGATCGAAGAACTGTAAGAGTTATGGATAGGGGTGGAGGCATATGATGTTGTTGCTAACGAAAAATTTACGTTACATGCCGCATATCTGTTTTCATTCCATGATTTGCTGGCATATGGAATTTGGGCTGGATGGTGTGTCCATGGCCGCATGTGTTGTCCCATATGTATGGCAGACACTGATGCGTTCATTCTAAAACACGGTGGCAAAGTATCTTTCTTTGATTGCCATCGACGTGAGCTGCTACCTCGGCACGAGTACAGATATGATACTGTTTCTTTTCGAAAGGGCAAGGCCATTACGAAACGACGACCTTCAAAGCGATTGAAAGGAGAACAAATAGTGGAATGGCTTGATGAGCTCGTAGATGACGATGATGGTGGGTTCTTGGGTTACGGTGAAGAGCACAACTGGACTCGTAAGTCTTGCCTTTGGGAGCTTCCTTATGCAAAAGCATTGCAGCTACCTTACAACATAGATGTGATGCACCAGGAGCGTAATGTTGCTGAAAGCATCATAAGTATGTGCTTCGACACTGATAAAACAAAAGACAATGCGAAGGCTAGAAAAGACTTAGCTGAGATATGTGATAGGCCTTGGCTAGAGATCCAAATTAATTCAAATGGAAAGGAGAGTAGGCCACAAGCTCCCTACTGTCTGAAGCGGGAAGATAAAAAACAGATACTGAAGTGGTTGCAAACCTTGAAGTTTTCTGATCGCTATGCAGCCAATATAAAACGGGCAGTAAATGTCAGCACTGGTAAGCTCAATGGGTTAAAAAGCCATGACTATCATATTCTCATGGAGAGGCTTTTACCAGTAATGTTCCGTGGCTATTTTGATGATGAGTTGTGAAAACTGTTCGCAGAACTGAGTTAGTTCTACAGGCAGTTATGTGCAAAGGTGATATCAAAGAAGTTGATGCGTGAATTAAAGAAGGGAATTCCGGTTCTTCTATGCAAAATGGAAAAATTTTCCCACCCGGTTTCTTCAATGTGATGTAGCATCTGCTAGTGCATTTGCCACAGAAGGCATTGGTTGGAGGGCCTGTCCAATTCAGGTGGATGTATCCTGCAGAAAGAGAATTGAAAATGCTTAGGGCAATGGTACGCAACAAGGCAAGGGTAGAGGCTTGCATCGCTGAGGCATTTGCAATTAAAGAGATATCCAACATCTCAAGCAAGTATTTTGCGGAGAAACATAAGGTGAATGCGCCTTCGATGCAGTACCATACCACCTCTGAAGCATCCAATAGCGAGCTAGAGATCTTCAAATGGAAGGGTAAAAGTGTTGGGGCTTCAAGTCATCGACACGTGGACTACGCCGAGTGCAACTCGACACTGTTGTATATGTTCACCAACATGGAAGAAGTGCAGCCATTTTTTTCGTAAGTGATGATGTCAATGTATTAGGATTTCCACACAATTTAGTGTAGTATGTATTATAATAGCTAACAAATGATGCAGGGTGTTCCAGAATGAATATTGGAAATCCTCTAGACAACCTACACAGAAGCAACTTGATAACCTCTGTCTTAATGGGTCAAAACAAGCTCCATGCTTCGTACAGTGGTTTTACCAAGAAGTAATTTCCAACTCCCATCTCTTATAAGATCTTGACTTACATCGAACTACACGTAATAATGATTCATATGCCTTACACATACTTTACATGTAGTGCATGAGGCCCGATAACCAAATACCAGAAGATCTACGTCAACTATTAAATGGTGATGTGGCGGCTAAGAACTTCAGTCGGTGCGATATCAATGGATTTCGTTTTTGAACAGTGAAATTAGAAGTGAACCGTCCACTTGCAGCCACTTGCAACAGTGGAGTAGTCACTACAGTGGAGGATGCAAATGGGGACGCTCTTGAATACTACGGTGTGATCCAAAACATAATTGAGTACACCTTTGGAGGCCCGAAAATACTCAAGGTTGTATTCTTCGATTGTCTATGGTTTGATCCACGCAATGGCACACGCTTAGATAAATTCGAGATGGTGGAGGTGAAGCACAACTCCCGGCTTCAAGGACAGTATAGTAACATTGTGCCAGCACATCAGGTGCAGCAAGTGTACTACATGCCATATCCACACCCTAGTATAAAGGCTTGGTGGGTTGCATGTAAAGTTAACCCTCAATTATATCCTCCCAATGATGTCAATGGGCTCCAAAGAAATACAGGAGATAATGTTGCTGATGTGTATCAAGAAGAATATGTAGGAGAAGACTTTCCAATATCTGATGAGGCAGGTCTCAATCAATTAGGTGCAGATGTCATGGAGCTAATAGATGAAGAGCCAGGTCCTTCCAGTAGAAAACGTAGAAGGTCTCTAAGGATTCAAGAGATTCAAGAACGTCTTAATGCAATTCGAGTCCAAGATAAAGTGGATGATGCCAAGGGATTTTGATAAGTATAATGTATATCCATTTATGTTATTTCATAATTTTATCTTATGTATGCTTTCTTGTATTGACAAACTCTATTTAATTTGTACAGATGTTTAAACATGCGAAGAAAGCCTTTTCTAAGGCGAAGTCAAGGAGTAAGGGTTCTGATGGAGGATCGTCCTCGGTTGGGAGCATTTTTCAGGGGACTGTGCAGAGTAGGGAGCGGCCGCGGCAGCTAATTGGGTGTATGGAGGAGTAGCAGGCGGAGGAGGAGCAGGCGGAGGAGGAGCAGCAGGCGGAGGGGCAGATGGAGGTAGATGCCGAGGAGGAGGCTCGAGTAGATGCGGAGTTGGTTGCATCGCAGGCAGCTGAACCTATGATGTATGGAGTAGAGACTGGCGGGCCATCTTCTTCAGCTGGCACAATTAGGTATGATTCATACTAGTTGTCTCGTATTCGACTTCTACATGTACTATGCAAGTGTTATGTGATCTAATCTATAAATTCTTTTTTACATGCTAGGTTTCGAAAGACCATCTCCATCTGACCGCGATGTAACCCTGCATATAGGTCAGTGATTGTGCCCGTAGGAGACTGGTACGGATTGATGTCAGGTATTTAGGTAATACTAATTTCTTGTTATATATGTACATACTAATTTGATTTAATGTCTTTGATTGCAGGAGTTGGAGAGAGGTCGGTTGGACAGGGGTAGGCCACCGTACGCCGGTTAACTCGGCATTGGGTTGGGTGATGGTTCCTTGGAGTACGATCGTATTCCAAGGCCGCCAAGGACAAGCCAAGGGAGCTCTTCTCGCCGGCCGTCGAGAGCCCAGCAAGAAGCTCAACAGGAGGAAACTTGTAGACTTCAAGAGGAAACTTTTAGACTTCAACAAAACAATGATTACATGGTGACGTATCTTGTGGTACGAACTATAACTCATTCATATATGTAGACAATGCTATCCAATTTTACATTTCATTGTGATCTAAGTAATAAATCTTGAACAGACATTGTCTCAGAAGCTTGGCGGAGATGTTTCAGAGTTTCGACCTCCACAACCTTCTCCACAGGTAAACTCTAGTTGTATCAATTAGTGCCTCTGAACCAACTAATCTATTGATATACATGTTTTGTAGGTGCCACCAAACTACTTCAGCAGTCCTATCAACCAAGGAACACCACTTGGAGATGCTCAGGGTTGGCTTGGATCCAATGCTCCAGAGTTTCAACCTCCACAACTCTTCCCACAGGTAAACTCTGCTTGTATCAATTAGTGCTTCTGAACCAACTAATCTATTTATATACATGTTTTGCAGGTTCCACCTAACTGCTTCACCACTCCTACCAGCCAAGGATCACCACTTGGAGATGATCAGGGTTCTCAGCCTCCTCTTAACCAGATAATACCATATGGCCAGGTAAATATTTCGCAATTTGAGTTACTATGACATAATCGACCTATTTTGAGTTCTTAAATATATATGTCATATCTATTTGTTTGAGTTGTAGGGATCCCAGCCTCAACAATGGATCTATCCTACCCAAGCACCGCCCTTTGGAGATGCAAGCCAGGTCACTATGTTTTCATTTTTTCTTATTACTTAGGAAATAAAACATGCATGTTCAATCTAAGTAATATGTATCATTCTATATACAAACAGTCACAACCGCCTCCTCAGTGGGTGTACCCTGGTCAACCGATGATGATGTATCGTGGGCAGCAGCCGATGTTCTACCCCGCTAGCCAGCCGCCCTACTGTATGCCATGGTGTTCCACAGCTCCACTGATGACACCGCCAGTACGTAAACATATCCAAGTCATCCAATAGGAAACCAACAAACATAGGAAACTCTATATATATATGTGCCATAGTGAACAGATTCAAATTATCTTCAACAACATAGTTGAATTTAGGTTAAGTATGCATTTTTCGCAAAATTTAGTTAAGTTTGACTCATATGCAGATATAGTCCAAATTTAGGTTAATTCTGCCACTTGAACTCAAATTTAGGTTAAATATGCCATTCTCGCCAAATTTGGGTTAAGTTTGACCTATATACAGATATAGGTCAATTTCATGCAAACTTTTTCTTTTTAAGTCCAATAGAGACTAGTATGCCATTTTAAGTCAATTTTAGGTTTAGTTTTCTATATTCGTCAAATATACATAAATTTTGCAATTTTAAGCCAACTTGACATACACTTCCAGGGTTCTACTTCCCGAGCGCCGTCACAAATTCCTGACGAAGTGGATGCCTTCCTAAACTAGTCCGGTGGCGCAGGAGGTAGCGGCCAAAACTCAAACCAACCAAATGGTGAAGCTTAGGTTTGTATGTCTTGGACTTTGTACATGTAAGATATGGACCATATGTGAGATGTTCACTTTGTAATATGGACTTTGCATGCATGTATGTCTCGGACTTGTAATAATATGGACTTTCTTTGGACTTTGTGATGGATTGTTATATGGTTTGTGATGGATTGTGATGGAATATAGCTGCCTGTGATGTTCTGGATTTATTTGAAATTTTCTGGAATTTTTGTTGCAAGGCAGACCATAGGGCGGAGGTAATATATAAAAAAAATTGAAGTTCGTCGGCCGAATGGGGCCGACGAACTTAACCGGGTTGTGGACTAAGTTCGTCGGCCCCTCCTGGCCGACGAACTTAACCGGGCCGTGGTTGGAGGGGCCGACGAACTTAACCCGGGACCCAGTTAAGTTCGTCGGCCTGCATGTGGCCGACGAACTTAATCCCCGCGCCTGGATAAGTTCGTCGGCCAGAAGAAAACCGACGAACTTACAGTAAGTTCGTGGAGGCCGTCGAACTTATCCGGATAAATTCGTGGAGTTAAAAACGACGGATAAGTTCATCGGTTGGCCCACGAACTTACTGTAAGTTCGTGGGTTTTAGCCTAAGTTCGTGGGTTTTTGGCCCACGAACTTTGTCTGGTTTCCTGTAGTGGTTTTGACCGTGACAACCTTTCTAAATGTGTTTCGCCATCGTCATGTTATTTTTGAGAATTTTTTGGATTTATTTGTAGACTCTTCCCAAGATTTTTATGAGCTCTAAATATTTTATTTGAGTTCTCTGTGTCCAAAAACATTTATAGGATTTTTCCTATAATTTTTGAAGTATTTGGAATATTTTTGGGCTAAGGCCCGTTTAATTCCCGAGCCACCTCGTCCACCAGGACCATGCTACACCGTTTGGGCCATATCTCCCTCATACGGAGCCCGTTTGGGCTGTTCCACCACTTTTCGGAAAGCTAACGACGGGCCCTTTCCAACCCAGGTGGAATCACATCAAAAGACCATATATATCGACAGGAATTCGAGAAACAATACTGCCATCCACTTCTGCCCAGTTTTGTCCCACCTTGCTTTTTGATGGAAAAGTGAAGGGTTCACAACCCTATATATTTGGACCACCCCTAAGTGAATAAGTGCACCAAAGACTCCTTTGCAGGGGGCCTCTAGTTTGGGAACCCGAAGATATTTCCCCCACCCCCCACATTTTGGGCGCACCGCCGGGTGCTGCGCCTTAGCTGCGGCAATCTGCGTGCCTCTTCATCTTACTGTCCTTGGTTTGGTGAGGAGATCTTCGATTCGCCGTAAATCTACAAGTTTCTTTTCTTCAGTAAGGTGTTTCTATCCTAGCCATATTCTTATTCAACTTTGATGAGCAATTGATTCATATTTGTTCATCTCTAGTGAAATCTAAAATTTACTAAGGTGTTCTTTTCGTTATTCTCTACCCCATGGTGATCTTCTTTTGAAGGATCCATTGCTGCGTCATCGACGCTACATTATTCTTCGTCAACTCTAGCAATGCCTCCATTTGTGAGCTCTCTTACACTATTGGTCCCCTACACCTTCAAATGCTCATATCTATCATGTTCAAGTTCCGATTAGAGTCATTCTTGCGCTCATGTGATCATAGTGACGCATAGAACAGTTTAGTAAACCTTTTATCTTCTGCTTTGATGATATAATGTATTGTTTCTTATAGTTTGTACTTGTTTGCTTGCATGTATGTATGTACGCGGATGTTTGTATGGTGCTATGTTCGTGAGTAGACGTTGATCAGTCCATGGAGTTTGTGGAGCCACCTCATGAGTTCTTTGAGCAGCAGCAGGATAACCCCGAGGAAGGCAAGTATAACTTAAACAACACCTAATAACAGTTATTTATTGTATGTGCATTTAATTTTGTGTACCCTTAGGGTCTACCTAGCTACTTTGATCCTTTATATCTACCTTTCGGGATGCATTTGGGTTAAGTTATGCTAAGTGCAGCACACCTTTTATTAATTAACCTTGTTAATGATTCTATGCAATTAATGTGAGCTTGACCCTCTGTGCTGTGTGCTTGAGTGGTTCATGTCTCGTTTAAAACTTGCTTTTTAGCAACATGGTTTAGGGAACTTGAGCAATGTGCTCGTGTGCTTTTAGGGTTCTCTCCGTAAGGACCGGTTTATAGAGCGACAACCTGGGACAACCGCGCTACCACAAGACTGGGATGGGGAAGTCTTAGCTCAGTAATTAGGTCATTTTGGTTTGAAGTAACTTACCTGTGGGGCAAGAGGGGGAGTAAGCTTCAGTGGCCGCTGCGCTCCTCATGGTTGAGTGTGCTTTACGTAATTTATGTGCTTCTCCCTTTGTGAGGCGGACCCCACCGTTGCGGCGCTTGATCCCTTGCGGTTACTTTTTACCAACGTGGTCTTTGGAAAGGCTTCGTAGTGGGCTCGCTTGTCATCGCATCTCCGGTAATGTGGTGAACACCTAGCGTAGCTCATGACTTGTGGGTAAAGATGTGCAACCTCTCGAGAGTGTAAAACTGACATGTCAGCCGTGCTCACGGTTATGAGCGGCCCGGATCCTCCTTTTGATTAGTGGTTCTCTGGTTATGGTTTTGGTTATGGTTATGTTCTTTAATATGGTTAACTTTCTTTATGCAATAACTTTGGGCTAAAGGTTTCTTCTACTCAACTATAGTAACTAGGCTAAAATAAAAACTTACTTAATTAAAAGCTCATGCAGTTATAGCAGCTAACCTTAGAGCCTCATAGTTTATGTTATACTTGTTGAGTACGAGATGTACTCACGCTTGCTTCTTTATATTTATTCCCTGTTGGGGGGAAAATCCAACCGCTGCTTAGAAAGATGAAGGCCTGAAGGAGTACAAATGAAGGATCATGGAGTTCTAGGCGTGCGACCCCCAGTCGGTTTCCCTGTGGATGGCTCGAAGATTTACTTACGCTTCCACTACTCTGTGTTAAAGTCTTAATGTCTTAATGTAAATGTTGTTTAATGATATATATTAAAGCATGTTCTATGATATCACTGTTTATTGTCTCTATATGTGTGAGATTAGATCTTGGCACACATATAGGTTTGCTCTAGTTTGTCTTTCTAAAACCAGGGTGTGACAGCGTTGTTGTTAATGGGCTCTGTCCATGTCGCATAAGGCCCGTCCGCTGTTCGCCTGCTGATCGGCATAACATTGCTAGATTGCTTATCCAAGACATGGACCTGGTGAAAGTCTTACTTGTGCCATCCGAAGAACAGAGACTTGGTCCTACCACGGGGCCTAGGGGCGCTTGACCCGGTGCACCGTGGTAACGCTCCATGGGGGCTAAACCTAGGGAATGGCAGGTTGGAATTAAACTTGGGATGGTACAAGTGGAGATGGGGACTATATGTGGGAACGCGATGGCTAGTAAGCATATACCCCAAGCATTTTTAGTTATTCCCGAGAATTAGAAATCGATTCGAATCGCTGATGCTCACCAGGTGTGAGAATGCCAGATATCACACACGGGCAACATAGTAACAATCTAAATACTTTATGCTTATATTCACGTTTTTCAATACAACATGCTTGGATGATATACTATTAAGCAAGTTACTGATGGGTACTCATGCTTTACTTCCCTGCAAGTATTTACTTTATGATGTAAATGATCTTCATGATTAAGGGATAGTAGCTGTCAAATCATGCTATCTTATGTCAACATGACCTTGTTTAAAAATCAATGGCTAAGGATCCACATGATTAGTAAGCATGCCTTGCGTCAGCCGTAAGCCACTTCCATTAAATCATATTGAGTAATTAGTACTCAGGGTTTGCCCCCACTTTTGGATTACAGGTACTAATGACTTCGGACAACCGCTTGAAGGAGGGTAGAACCAGTGGGCTCGGTGCTACTCGCCTTGTTTATATCTGCATGAAGACTATTTGAGTTTATTCCGCTGCGAGATGTTTTGAAAACGCTTCCGCTATATTTATATTTTACAATCGCTTCCGCTATATGTTGAACATGTATTTGACCACATATGTTTGGTTTGTAAACTATGACTATCTATCTTATACTTCAACTGCCTGTGATGATGTAACTGTTGTGGCTCCTTTGAGAGTCGGATGTGTTTGATGTCGGTTCCTCTATGATTTGGTGTTATCGAGAGCCCGAAGGACTCTCGACAGACTATCGGGTTTAGTTCAGCCTAAGTGCACTGCGAGCCAGAGGTGGCAGGTGTGCTTAGTCTGAATTAAGCAGGGCGGTTCCGCCACACCTAGTGCTACTAGACTAAACAAAAGTATGTTTCACTCAACTTCCACACTCTACAAGTGAAGCCTAGGGGGTATTTACAGCTTCCAAGGTCGGTGAGGCGGTTACAGGCTAGGCGACTTGGAGGTGGGGTCGGGCTGCCTGAGGTGGGGTCGGGCGACCTCCTACCAGGTTGGGCGGCCTGGAGGACCGTTGGATCCACCACCTCTCTTGATCTTGTGGCTCATCTTCACTCCCTAGGTCGGCTGCATGGCGGTTGTGGCGGTTATGCATGTGTTTCTTCCTCAACCATTGATCTTCACTTGTGTTTCTTCCTTAGTCGCAGGATTGAAGTCCCGCGGATTGCTAACTTCACCAATCCAAGTGCTAGATTGGTGATGTGGCAAGCCTTCCAGTATTTTGCATGTTGTATTCGTGGCTTACACCTTGGAGTTGTGTTGACACTTCATTCTTGTGCATGCAGGTCGAAGATGGGTCGATTTGGCCTCTTTGTCAGGCCGGGCAGCTCGGGGTTGGAGTCGGGCGGCCTGGCCCACTTGCCAGTGTTGTGACTTAGCCAAGTTTGGCCTGTTTTCTGCTGATCTTGTGCCTGCAATCAAATATTCAACATAACTTGTGGAACTATGATAGTAGCAAGGGTTAGTCTACACTTTGGCATATTTTACTTCATATACATGGATAGTTGACGGTAGAAATGGTGCAATAACGACCGTCAGCACACCCCATACGGCAACTCCATTGGGCGCAAGTTATGCCCATACAGAGTCGTGGTACAACAGTGACAAGGGTGGAAGTGGTTCATACCACCAGCCTCCCTACGCTCATGAGTACTATGGGGCAGGTATGTCACATGGTCTTTAAAGGAATGCAGGTCCTTCTGCATTAGCCCAGTACCACACCGACAATATGGCCGGCACCAACTCTGCCATGGAGGGGATGAACCTTGGCCAGTACGATCAAAGGCTATACCAGCAGGTGAGCGACATCGACAGACGCACTACAAGAATGGACCAACGGCTTCGTGACAATAGCCAGGCAATCTAGGACCTGAGTGAAGTAGTCGAAGCCAGCTTTGTCAATGCTCAGGACTTCTTCAACTACTACTACCACCAAAACTCCTAGCTTTATTGAAGCATGGGGGGTGGTAGATTGTCATGTGCAGCATCAGCCTGACCAGCAGCAGTACCCGTCCAACCAGCAGTTCAGCAGTACCAGCCCGACCAGCAGTAGTACCCATCCAACCCATAGCAGCATCACCCATCCTACCGAAAGTAAGCAATAAATAATTCTATTTATTTCTTTGTATAGTTTGTTTTATTTTACCTTAATCAAAAAAGTGTCAATAAAATCAACTCCCAACTTTGATATATTTGAGAGGTCAAGCCTCATTTGTGTGTTGAGCGTCAAGTGATATGTGCCTTGACCTCACTTGTATGTGATGAGAGCATTGTCAAGATGGTAGCGGGTTTTTGCTATTTAGCTGCTTTTAGTGTTTGTGCTTAATTTGCTTCGGCTATTCAGTGTGCGTGAGTAGGCATTGTGTTTGTGGTGGTGTGTGTCTGTATCACGGTTCCACGTTGTGTCTCTTGGCTTATGTGTGCAGGTACACGGATAGGTGTCGGTCGACGATAGAGTAAGCCCTCCGATGGACTGTGAGGCTACTCTGATGGACTGGAGATGTCGTGGGGGGCCATGGTCATCCAACCCTAGCACGTGGAGTGCGAGAGCATGAGCCAAAGCCCTCCAATGGACTGGAGGCCCTCCGATGGACTAGAGGTCAAAGATGAAGTCCCGGATGGACTTGGGCAAAAGTCCTCCGATGCGCTGGAGGCCCTCCGATGGACTGGAGGTCACGAATGAGAAAGTCCTGGATGGACTCGGGCAAAAGCCATCCGATGGACTGGAGGCAAAGCTCGGTGTCAGTCAGCCATGGGAGTTTGGTACACGGAGGGGTGGAATAGCGATGGTTGTGTAAGATCTCCGATGGACTGTGAGGCAACCCCGATGGACTGGAGAAGCTGGGCGCGACTGTGGTGCTCCAATCTGTGTGCATGGCGCGGAGGCATACGAGGGAGGCTTTGGCAGCTTCAGCTTAAAACCGCCACCCAAATCGACCAAAGGGTTTGGTGGTTTTCCTCAAAACCATCATCTATTGCCTGTTTGGCGGTTTTCCCAAAATCGCAGCTATGACAGGCAGTGTGCTCCCTCATGCACACAACTGGTGGACCTCAAGCAAGCAGACATGTGGCACCATCACGAGGCTTGCGTCGACTCAAAGCAAAGTCATCAAGATGGGGTGGCCGTTCGATGAGATGAAGGGTGAGTTGGACAAATTTGCCCTTGAGGTAATTTGGGTTCGTGTGCTTCATGTAAGGGCACTTTGGTCAAAAGCCAAAGTCCTATATATAGAGAAGAGGGCTGTTGTTGTAGCAGCAATCCTCCTCCACCCCTTTGAGTTGGATCCTCTCATTTGTTCTTGTGAGAGTTTGGCTAGTGTTAGGGAGAGGAGAGTGGCCCTTGTACTTGGGCTTGTTGCCATCCACGTTTTGGCTGCGTGGGGTGGCTTGTAACTGGATCTACAAGTGAGTAATCGAAGGAAAGATTCATCCTAATCTTGTGCTCTCTTGTGTTCTTGGTTTTGCCCTTTCCTTTCCCTTGGCTTTGGGCAAAATTCATGGCTTTTGGGGCTGTTTTGTTTGCCATGGTCTAGCCTCTTTGTTTAGCTGTGATTTAGGGCAGCAAGGACATGGTGAATATCTAGGCCAAGTGCCAAATCCATTGGATCCACGAGCTGCCCCCGGTGACCTTTTTCTTGGCAACGTGGCTCACTTCTTGAGGAGTCAAATTCTTGAAGAATCCTGGATCTTTTAGAGTGGATCTTTTGGGAAAAGTTTCTTCATGTCTTAGACAAGCTTACCTCAAAGTTTCGTGAAGTTTGGAGTTCGTTTGGTCAAGTTTTAGTTCGTGTTTGTGTGGATTTTCTGCTCTCCCATTTTCCTGTTGGTTCTATCCCTTTTTCCTTGTGAATAATAAAGCTCCCGTAAAAATTTCAGAATTTTTGGAGGTGTTTTGACCTGGTTTTGGTATTTTTCTCCTAAGGTTGGTCTGCCAGTTTTTGAGCAACGGACGGTCTGGTGGGCATGCACCGGACGGTCCGGTGGCTCTTGGATTTGTGTTTCTTGTCCAATTGAGCTTAAATTTTGTGGATTTATTCCTTGACCCATTTTTAACCTTCAGTAAAAAGTTCATAATTTTTGGAGTTGGTTTAGTTGGGTTTTGATTCATATCTTTTTAGAGTGTCAGTCTGGGAACACCGGACGCTCCAGTGGTCAACTAACGGACGGTCTAGTGGTCACAACTTGCTCCAATTCGTCTGAATGTTTCTAGAGCTGTTCTTGATTGTCTTGTGAGGGTGTGGTAATTTTTGGGGGTGGTTTGGAGCTTTGCTTGTTGGGTTTTGCCATTTTTCTTTGCAGTCCTATCCGGCTGAATTCTGCTGTCTTCCCGTGGCTTTTTCACTTTGTGTCCTTTGTCTTGAGTGTGTATGCTTCCGCTTTGTGTTTGGTACGTATCTATTCAGTGAACGGTACCAAGCACATGTTGTGAGTTAGATACATATCCTCTCAGTGGATGGTGTCTAGCTTTGTAGTGGGTGTTGTTTTAGTTTGCACTGTGGGGGTTTGAGTTTGAGTTTTTAAGTGCTCCTATTCACCCGCCCTCTAGTCGCACGTCTCGGTCCTGCAATGTTCCCTTCGTATGGAAATGATGAATACTTGCTCTATCATATCCTGAGATGTATAACATGAGAACCTGATCTTTTACTTAGTGGATGCCATTTGCATAACCTTGTCTAAGTTGTTGTGAGAAATGATATGACTAAGTATCAGGCTAGCTCTACATTCTCTTAGTAAGATGAACATCTCAGGTTTATTCTTCTGAAAAATGAAAATAAAGTTCCCTCGTTGGTTTGAAACACCTATCAGAGCCAAATACACCAAATATATCTGAGCCTAGCTTATTAAGTTGCTTAGTGTTGTTTTGAGCTTTGTCAAATTTTGAATCTCATAGAATGGAATCATCTCTATCTTGTGAATTGTTGGAGCAAAATACCACCACCACATATGCATTTACCTACACCGTGTATGCATCCATATATCTCCAAATCAATAACTTTAACCTTACTCCTTCAAGTCAAAATGAGGGAGGGTATGGAGCCAACAAAAATATGAAAAAAATAAGGCATGCTAGTCTAGCATGGCGAAATTATGAGAAAAAGAAAAGCATACTAGTTGATTTACGAGGAGAAAAATACAAAAAGGCTCCATACTCATACCTATTAATCAAAAAGAGAAGGAAAGGAAACAAGGAGATCCATCCATCCATCCACCAAATAAGCTCCAATGATGAACAAGGCTAGTTGATGTAGTACATTCCTTTGGTCCAATCTTTGCCTTTGCAACACAAACAACCTAAGTATGCTAAGTTCTTCCAGTACCCTGAGCTCCACATAAGCCTTAGAATAGGAAGTTCTTGGCCACACTCTTTGTAACACCCTAATTTTATTTTCAGTATTTTACAATGAATTTAATATGGTTTATTTAATTTTTCTAGGATTTTTATATGCTTAGCCATGCATTTAATTATTTATTTTATCTACAATAATTAAAATTAATCCTAGGTCAACTTTTGTTGTACATTCATGGTGGTGCATTGCTTTATTTCTTGTATGGTCTAAGGTTTGAAATTCAAATTTATTTGAATTTTAAATTTTGTTTTTGACCTTGGTTTTGGAAAAGAGAAAAGAAAAGGAAAAAAAAAAAGGAGAGCAGAGGGGCCGGCCAGGCCGAACCGGCCCAGCCAACCCCTCCCTCTTCGGCCCGCCCGCACGGCCGCCTGGGCCGGCCCAGTAGGTCGCCAGCCCAGCGCCTCCCCGCGCTCCCTCTTCCTCTCTCTGCCGGTGGGCCCGCCCCGTCAGGGCCTTCTTCTTCTTCTCCCCGAGCCACCGCCCCGCTCCCTCTCTGGCCGTGGACCCGTGCTACTGCCTCCCCTGCGTTCACGGCCCGCACGACAGCCTCCGCCTCCCCTTCCCCGCTCGGATGGCCCGCCTGCCAGCTTCTCTTCCTAGGCGCACTAGGACTCCACGCGAAGTCTAACCCGGGACCGAGCCAAACTTGCCCCCGAACGAGCGCAACGCCGCACCACTTCCCTAGCCGCTGCGCCACCCTAATCGCAGTTTTGTTAGTGCCGCCGTCACACCCCTATCGCCCCCGCTCTGTTGGCCTAGCCCTAGAGCTCGCGCCGCCTCCCAATTTCATCCCCGGAGCTCTCAAGTGAGTTCGGCCGCCGTCCCCAAATTGGCCACTGTCAAGCCTCTTCAACCCAATTTGACCTTGCGGCCACCTCTACAGGACCCCAAGGAAGCCTCGCCGCCGAATTTTGGGCAGCCGAAATCGCTCTTGGCGCTCCTCCACGCACGCCCACCTTGGCCGTCCGCCCTCTCCCATGGACAGGCTATTCCGTCGGGCCTCCGCCGCTCCCGAGCCCCTAGGTGAGTTCCCCGTCGAACCCCCTTGCTCCCCAGCCTGCTCCTGTCCCGCGCCGCGCCCCGGAGCCCCTCCGCGCTGGTTCCCCGGCGAGCCGCCGCTGCGGCGGACGGACACGCCGCCGTCTCCAGAGGTCGTCGCCACTATGCCCATGTTCCCTCCAACCTGAGCCGTCCGATCGCAATCCGACGCCCCGCAGCCACCGGTGACCAGTCAAGGACGGTCAACCGCCGGTAAGCCGGCGACATTTTGTTAAAGAGCCCCTGTCCTTTTCCCAAATTAATCCGCGGTCCATCGTAGTTCAAAAGTAATTAGATCTAGGTCCTTTTCTTTATGTTTTAGCCCCTGTCCTTTTGTAATATAGAACCCACCGTCCCAGGGCCACCGGTTTTGCCTGTAAACCCTCGGGAAGTTCCTTTATTTATGCATGGGCCCTCGGTTTTACCAGATAAACCCTAGATCTAAGTTTTTAATCACAGTTATGCCCCTGGAACCTTGTTTTCGGCATAACTTCCACGTTTTAAATCCGATTTCAGCGATTCTCGCGCCCACGTGACCGTAGTAATGTGTAGAATAATTCTATATGCGTTTTATCTTTTTTTTTATGTCATGATGTACTGTTTCTTATCTTTTGCATTTGTTTGCTTGCATGTGTGATCACGTGGATGCTTGTGTGGCGCTTTACGATCATGCGTAGACGTTGATCCACCTGTTGAGTTTGAAGAGCAACCTCCAGAAGCCTCTGAGCAGCAGCAAGGAATAAATTGTGAGGAAGGCAAGTATAACATGAACAACACCTAATAATCTTTTCAGTTACTGCATGTGCATTTTAATTTGTATGGCGTAAGGTTTACCTAGCTACTTTTATCCTTTGTTATCTACCTTCTGGGTTGCATATGGTTAAGTTGTGCTAGGTGCTGCGCAAACTCATATCCTTTGTTAATTTAATTTTGATTAATGATCCTATGCAAATTAATTGTTGGGCTTGACCCCTGATCGGTTCATGTCCATTTTAATATGGCTTTTTAGCAACATTGGTTTAGGGAGCTTGAGCAATGTGCTATTGTGCTTTTGCTGGTTCTCTCCCTAAGGACCGAATCACAAAGCGACCACCTGGGACAACAGTGCTACCACAAGGCTGGAATGGGACAGACTTAGCTGATTAATTAGGTTGTTTTGGTCTGGGAGTAACTTACCTGCGGGGCAAGAGGGGAGGTGAGCTTCTGTGGCCCTCACGCTGCTTGGATCGAGTGTGCTTTACGTTATATGTATGTGCTTCTCCCCTTGAGGCTTGCTCCACGGTTGCGGAACCTGAAACCTTAGCGGTTACACCTTACCAACGTGATCTTTGTAAAGGCTTCGTAGTGCGCTTGCTAGTCATCTCATCTCCGGTAATGTGGTGAATTCCTAGCGTAGCTCACGACTTGTGGGTAAAGATGTACAACCTCTCGAGAGTGTAAAACTAACATGTTAGCCGTGCTCACGGTTATGAGCGGCCCAGACCCTTCCCAGTGATTAGAAGGACCCTTGGCTGGGGTTCCTTGGTTTTGGTTATGGTTTTGAAAATGGTTATATCTGTTTAATATTATTTAATTCTTATGCAATATCTTTTGGGCTAATGGTTTTGTTATTAATTCATAGTAAATAGGCTTTAAATAAATGTTTTACATTAAAAGCTTATGCAGTTGTCAGCTAACCATAGAGCCTCATGGTTTATGTTATATTTGTTGAGTATTCTGTACTCACGCTTGTTTCTTTATATTTATTCCTTGTTGGGGGGAAAAAAAATCCAACCGCTGCTCAGATGATGGTGGTAATGAAGACTATGTGCAAGACTACGACGAGTATTAGGCGTTTCGTTCACCAGTTAACGTCCCTGTGGCGCCCGTTATGTTTATGATTTATGCTTCCGCTATGCTATGTTATAATCTGAGTTAAACACTTGTGTCACAGTGTAATAAATGATATATTTAATGTTATGCACGTTTTTATTCTATGGCATGTGTTGTGGTATTCTGTAATTTGTCATGTATATGCGAGACGTTTCCTGGCGCATATATATGTTGCACGGTTTTGTTCGTTGAAACCGGGTGTGACACTCTTGGACTTAATGGTGAGGATACACTGTGGCGGAACCGCCCTACTTGACCCAGATTAAGCACACCTGCCTCCTTTGGTTTGCAGTACACTAAAGCTGGACTAAACCCGGTAGTCCGTCGAGAGGCCTTCGGCCCTCGATAGCACCAAATCCAGAGGAACTGACATCACACACATCTAACCCTCGATGGGGCCACAACAGTTACATCATCACAGGCAGTTGAAGAGGATAATGTTTAAGGATAGTTTACAAACCAGTTTGAATCAAATAGAGATCCAACATAGCACCATAACATAACTAAGTTCAAAAGTATCTCGCAGCGGAATTAAAGTTCATAGCTCTAGATTCATAGTGATGCAAAGGACTGCAACGATGGAACAGCATCGAGCCAACCGATGTTGCTTCCATGCCAACCATGATGATTACTCCTGATGATAACATGCCCCTCCTCCAACACAGGTGCAGAACATGAACTCCATACCTGTAACTCAAAAGTGGAGGCAAACCCTGAGTATTAATTACTCAGTAGGACTTAATGGATAGGCTTACGGCTGATGCGAAGCTTGCTTACTAATCACGTGAGTCCTTAGCCATTGATTTTTTACAAAAGCACGTTATCATGAGATAGCGGGATTTAACTACCGCTACCCACCATCATATTAGGAATTTCATCATGAATGTAAATAATCTTCGCATGAAAGTAAAGCATGTATATATCGAAGCATGTAATTATTCAAACCATGAATCCATGATACAGCATATTCAAGTGGATTACTACATTGTCCGGCAGTGATATTGGCATTCTCACACCTAGTGAGCATCAGCGATTCGAATCGATTTCTAATTCTCGGGAATAACTAGAAACACCAGGTGGCATATGCTTAATAACCCTCGGCGTTCTCACATATGCCCCCCACCTCAATCTGACCCGTCTCAAGGGTCAAAACGCCCCCGCCTAACCTCCGGAGGATAGCCGCCTTAGGAGCATTACCACGACATACCGGGTCAGCCCTCCCTCGACTACAAGCTCCCTCTGAGTCCATCGGCCCCCTATCAGTGGATGGGTGGTGTGATGCTCCAGCATCTCAAGTGCATAAACATCTTGCATGCATGTGGCATTCATCATAAAGCATCATATTTTGACATGCATATGATCCATAGTTCAAAGTTTGGTTGGAATACAATTTGGTGAACTCAGTTTTTTGCATAAACCTATTTTGGCAAAGTCCAAATTAGAGAAGTTGTAGATCCTGGAGTTGGCAACAATATTGTCAATAGGTTCTTGGAGTGAAAGTGGCTGGAAGAGGGTGTTTTAGAATTTTTCATTAAACTGGTCTGTAGACCAAATTGAAACTTGAGAGCGAAATTCAAATGATATTCATATTTCCAAACATTTTTAGGTATCAAGCCTTTTGACACACTTGTAGAGCTCAAAGAGTAGAACATTTCATCCAATTGGCACTTTTCCAAAATCGGACTCTAAATAGGTCAAAATGGCGATTTTCAGTGGACGAGAAAACACATTTTTCCTTTTCTTTTCTGAGTCACACTGACCGGTGGGGCCCGTGTGTCAGGGGAACACCCTGTCTGGGGCGTCGCGCGCCGCGTGGCCGCCGGCGTACGGTCACGCCGCAGCAACACGGATCGAGCCCCTCTCAGCCGCGTCCTTAAAGCGGAGGAGCGCCCGGCTCCCTCCTCTTCCTTTCCCTTCGCCTCCACCCTCTCCCGAGTCCTCCTCGCCCTCGCTCTCGCCTCGCCGTCCAAGCCGCCATTGCCAGAGCGCGAGCTTGGCCCGAGCTCCGCCGCCGCCGTCCGCCAACTCCGCGCCCCTAGATCACCACCACCGCATGCGCCGCTCCACCGCGCACCCGACGCGCCCATCCTCGCCGCCGTTCCCCCACCCCTGGCCATGATCGGAGCCGCTGCGCCGCCGGTTCACGCCGTCGCCGCCGTCGCCACCGTCGGTTCACCCTCGGTTCACCGCTTCCTACGCCGCCGTCCGACCGCCTCCATCGCCGCCGTCTACCTCAGGTTGACCCCCTCCCTCACGCGCACCTCCCGCACCCCTGTCCGGCTCGCCGGTGCACGCACGCCGTGCGGCGCGGTCGCGCGCGGTGCGAGGTTGAAGACGGGAGGGGGTAGATTCCCTACAGTTTTATTGGAATTGCATTTTTACCCAAGCGCTATTCACTGAGTCTTGTAGATCTTGCATGCTAGCCCTGTAGATTTGAAATAATCTCGATCTAGTCCCT
Organism: Paspalum notatum; assembly: GCA_022530915.1. Classification (NCBI taxonomy): domain Eukaryota; kingdom Viridiplantae; phylum Streptophyta; class Magnoliopsida; order Poales; family Poaceae; genus Paspalum; species Paspalum notatum. Next base: position 16,936,395 of record CM039688.1, read on the forward strand.
GGATGCAAGTATTTTCCATTTATTTTGATTTATTTCGGCTGAAACTTTGATAAATCGTATAAAATCGAATAAAAATCCAAAATGGACAAACTCTGTGGCTATGAACTCCTTATAAAATGCTCTACACAGTAGGTATGATGTGGAGATTTGCATGTACGGTTTTGCCCTTAGTCTTGTGCAAGCATGATTAATCTAAATAAATGGCAAAAGAGGAGTAAATGGCTACAAAAAATTATGAAACTTGGGCAGTAGCATGTTTAGGGTAATGTGACAATATGTAAATTTTTGTAGCCCTAGGATTGCTCATTTGCTCACTGTTTTACAATTATGGGTATTATTTGTGCATTAAGTCAATTTAAGAAAGGAGGGCTATACGAAACGGTCTCAAAGTAGCTTTCTAGTATTTTTCCTAAACTTGATTTAGCATAAACAACTTTCTGGTAAAATATGAAGCTGTGCATATTAATTTTGAATGGTGATTTGAAAATGACAAAATACTACTTGCTAGACTTGATAATTCGAAAAAGGGGTGTTAAAATGTTAGGAAAATTCTATTGAAAATTGGGTATGCTACTAGTATGATAGGAAGTCCAGAAAATACTTTTAAAGAGTTTGTTAGCACTGTTTACATGTATATTTTAAATTGCATAAATTAAATAGAAGGAAACTAGATGATCTGTCAAACTAGGGATATTTCACTTAGAAATTTTTGTACATGCTGTTATGTCAAGTCATGTCCACTGAATAAATTTTATATCAAAATACCATTCCTTCAATTTATGAAAAATCTAAAAAGTTAATAGGCTGATATCTTGCTGAAATTTTAATAAATAATTATAACTTTTCTGGAGCTGAAAATTTGACAGTGGTCTACCACACTAATGATCTGCTTGTCGTAATTATTGGAGCTCATTTGGGACCATATAACAGTATGAACTTGACATGAGAAACTTAATTGCTTAAATAGATAAACCTACCTATAAGCCTATGTATAACTATATTTTAAGAGTACAATGGTTGCTTGTTACACTTTGATGCTTGCTAAAAGGATCTGCCATATTGTGCGTGATAGGTTATATTAGTGCTAAGTGATGGTTTGTATGATTTCTTAAAAAGATGGTTTGTATGATTCCTTAATTAAAACTGTGGTGTTATCAATTATGAAACGGAACCTAAAAGTAGAGACGTGTGAGTCATGTGTTGCATAATTACTTGTAATGAGCTATGCATTCCTTCACTTTGTGTTTACATTGGATTCTCATGCACCATATGTCTGCATTCTTTTGCACTCAGTCGCATATATTATCATGCATATAGGTCCCGAGAACGAGTTGCCGACGCAGGAGCAACCGCTGATCGAGGAGCCCGAGGACGAGCAGGAGGACCCGCAGCCGACCACTGACCCCGTCACCGAGGAGGCACCCTCTGACCCTAGCAAAGAAGGTAGGCAGGACCATATTTCAACCCAGCTAATATCATATGGTTAAATTACGCATATGCATTAGGAGTTGCTTGAAACCCCCTCGCATTAGACTTCCCGGCCGCCCTGGCCCTAGCACCTATACATAGAGTCCGTAGGACGAGTAAGCTTAGTAATGCTAGGAACGAGTAGACACGAGTGAAAGGAGTCATTCGTCATGTAGGTGGTATTTCAAAAACAAAAGAAAAATTTTATTATGATGAAAGATTATTATCATCCTCAAGTTTTAAGTGGAGACCGGGCGGAGATTTTATTCAGTATTTACTTTTCATGATGTCGCACTATGGACTCCGTCCGAGTCGTATAAGGCCCATCCGCTGTTCGTCTGCTGATCGGCATAACATTGCTAGAGTGCTTATCCGGAAAATAGGCCCGGTGAAACCTTACTTGTGCCATCCTGAGAATAGAGACACATTCCTACCCACTGGTCGAGAGGAAGGTGGCCCGGGGGAGCTTTGTACTCATGACGGGGAGACCGAGATGTCGGCAAGCTCGTCATGGGGGCACAACCCGGGGGTCAGGCGGGAGTGAATCGAACTTCGGATGGGACAAGTAGAGAAGGGGGCTATATGTGGGAACGCGATGGCTAGTAAGTATATACCACTGCCATGATAGTTATTCCTGGAAATATATAAATCGATTCGAATCGCTAATGCTCACCAGGTGTGAGAACGCCACATATCGTACACGGGCAACGTAGTATATTTTTGAATACCTTATGTTATACTTAAGTTTTCAAACACCAAATGTTTGTCTATATATATATATCCTGATGTTTTACCTTCTATGCAAAGTTCTAGTATTGTCAGATATGAACTAATCATTATGAATGAGGGTAGCTGTCAAATCCTGCTTTCTAATATACTCATGACATTGCTAAAAACCAAAGGCTAAGGACTTACTGATTAGTAAGCAAGCATCGCGTCAGCCGTAAGCCACATCCATTAAGTCCTACTGAGTAATTAGTACTCAGGGTTTGCCCCCATTTTTGGATTACAGGTATGGAGTTCGCCTTTTGTGCATGCGTAGGCGGTGGTGTCTGCTCTCACCAGGGCTGAGGCACTGAATTGTGGCTGAAGGGCAACATCGGTGGGCTCGATGTTGTCTAAATGGTCTAAGGCTTTTGACTATCATGTTACTTGAACTTTGATTTTCCGCTGCGAGATACTTTCCAAAAACTCATTTTATGATGTGACTTTATGTTAAGACTTGTAATTAAATTCGAACTGGTTTGTAATCCTAATCTATTATTACTCTATTCAACTGTCTATGAGTTGTATCTATTGTGACTCCTTCGAGAGTCGGATTTGTATGATGTCGGTTCCTCTGGAATGGTGTTATCGAGAGCCGAAGCCTCTCGACGGACTACCGAGTTTTGTCCAGCCTAAGTGCACTGCGAGCGAGAGGTGGCAGGTGTACTTAATTTTGATTAAGCGGGGCGGTTCCGCCTCAGGTGGCATCTAAAACAGTGGGACGGCCCAGGAAAGGCTTTCACCAGTTCCATGACCTGGATATACATCCTAGCAATGTCATGCCGATCTGAAGCAAACAACGGCTGGCCTTATGCGACTCGAGTGAAGTCCAATAAGCAACAATATCATGAAAAATAAATACTGAAATAAATCTCCGCCCGGTCTCCATTTAAAACATAGGATAATAATAACTTCAATTTAAATCTTTGCCATAATGAAAAGTAGAACCTACGAGACGAGTACAGTCACTCGTGTCTACTTGTACCTAGCCATTCTAGGCACTCGCACCTACGAACTCTATGTATAGGTGCTAGGGTCAGGGCAGCCAGGAAGTCTAATGCAGTTTGGTTTCAATCAACCCTAATGCATATGCGTAAACCATAGCCAATTGTTAGCTGGAAATACTGTGATCCTGCCTACTTTCTTCGCTAGGGTCAGAGGGTGCCTCGGGTGCAAAGTCTGGGGCGTCCTGCGGGTTCTCCTCCTACTACTGTCCTCCTTGCACCTGGTCGTCCGGTTCCTCGATCAGGGGCAGCTCCTGTGTCACTCCTTCGCTCCCAATGTCTATATGCATGACAATATGTGCAATGAGTGCAAAAGAATGCAATGCTATTGCAAATGCACCAGGAATGCAATTCATGATGAGCAGTGTGGCATGATAGACATAATTGTCCCTCTTTTTAAATTTACCCCGCAAGAAAGGAAAATTTACAAGCTTCCATCAAGACCATTTACACTTTAGTTAGGAAATCGTACAAACCATCACTTAAAATTAATGCAACCTATCTCGCACAATATAGCAGATCCTTTCAACAAGCATCAAAACGTAACAAGCAACCATTGTACTCATAAAATAATTATACATAGGTTTATAGGTAGGTTTATCTATTCATGCAATTAAAGTTGTCATGTCAAGTTCATACTGTTACATAGTCCCAAATGAGTTTAAATAATTGTGACAAGCTGATCATTACTGTGCTAGATCACTGTTCAATTTTTAGCTCCAGAAAAGTTATATTTATTTTATTAAAATTCTAGCAAGATATCTGCCTATTAAGTTTCTAGATTTTTCATAAATTGTAGGAATGGTATATTGACCTACAATTTATCCAATGATCATGGTTTGATATAAACAGCATGTACAAAAATTTTTAAGTGAAATATCCTTAGTTTGACAGGTCATCTATTTTCCATCTATTTAATTTATGCATTTTAAGATATACATATAAACAGTGCTAACAAATTCTCCAAAAATACTTTCTGGACTCTCTATCATACAGGTAGCATACCAAATTTTCCATAGAATTTTCCTTACATTCTAACATCACTTTTTCCAATTATCAAGTCTACTAAGTAGTATTTTGTCATTTTCAAATCACCGATCAAAACTAACATGCACAGCTTCATATTTCACCAGAGAGCTACTTATGCTAACCAAAACCTAGAAAAAATACCAGAGAGTCACTTTGAGACCATTTCATGTAGCCTTCATTTTTTAAATTGATTTAATGCACAAATAATACCCATAAATGCAAAACAGTGAGCAAATGAGTAATGCTAGGGCTACAAAATTTTACACAGTACTATAACATCCTAAGAAAGTTACTAACCAAGTTTCATTTTTTTTGGACTCCACTTAGATCATCTTTTCTATTTAAGTGACTTAACATGCACATACCAAACCAGGGACAAAACTGTACATGCACCACACCACATCATATCCACTGCGTAGATCTACTCACAAGGAGTTCATAGCCACTGAGTTTGTCCATTTTAAATTTTTATTCAATTTATTATGATTTATCAAAGTTTCAGCCGAAATAAACTAAAATAAATGGAAAATACTTAGATCCAGGGACTAGATCACGATTATTTCAAATCTACAGGGTCTAGCATGCAAGATTCCTAAGACTCAGTGAACAATGCTGCAAAAAGAGAAAAACCGAGGGGGTAAATCTAAAAATCTCCCCTCGTCTTCCTTCTCACGCCGGCCCGCGGCGTGCGTGCGCCAGGGAGCTCCGGCTCGCCGGAGTCGCGACGCGGGTCGGGGAAGGTGCGCGCAAGCGCGGTGCTCACCCTGGGTGGGTCGGCGGCGATGGAGAGGGACGGACGGCGGTGCGGGAGGTGGTGAACGTGAACGGCGGCGAGGACGGCGCAGCGTGACGTCGAGGCGGTGGCGAATCTCGGCGCCGAGTGAGGAAGAGGTGACGAGAGTTGGTGCGTCGGGTGAGCGAGCTCACGACGAGTGTAGCGGTGCAGGTCTAGGGCACGGGGAGGCGACGATGAGCGCAGCGCGAGCTCGAACCCTAGCTCGGGGATGGCAATGGCGGCTCGGCGTGGGGTGGGCGAGAGAGAGGCAGGGAGAGCTTGGGTGAGGCGAGATTGAGGGCGGGGGAAAGAGGAGAGCCGAGGGCCTCATCCTACACTTAAGCACGCTGCCGGGAGGGGCGATCCGTGTCGCCGCGGCGTGACCGTACGCCGGTGGCCACGCGGCGCGCGACGCCCCGGACAGGGTGTCGCCCCTGACACGCGGGCCCCACCTGTCATAGACCTTAGAACAAAAACAGCCCAAGTGTGTTTTCGCCCTCTCTGTATTTCGCATTTTAACCCATTTACAACCCGATTTTGGAAAAATGCCAATTGGATGAAATGTTCTACTCTTTGAGCTCTACAAGTTTGTAAGAAGGCTTGATACCTAAAAGTGTTTGGAAATATGAATTTCATTTGAATTTAGCTCTCAAGTTTCAATTTGGCCTACAGACCCAGTTTATTGAAAAATTCCAAAACACCCCCTTCCAGCCATTTTCACTCAAAGAGCTTATTGATAATATTGTTGCCAACTCCAGGACCTACAACTTCTCTAATTAAGACTTTGCCAAAATATGTTTGTAAGTTGGAGAAAAATTTGAATCACTCGATGGGGGAGAATACAAAACCTCCAGAGGAAAGAAGCCCAAGAAAGGCCTGCACAGGCCCAAATCAAAGGCCCATGGCAACCAGGGGAGTCAGCCGATCCGACCCTCGTCCCGTACGCTCGTACGGGATGGAGGCGGCCGACCTTCCCACAGGGCAGCCGACCCTCAGACCAAACGCTCAGGCGAGGCGGAGAGCCCTGACCTATGCCACAACCGACGTTGGGACCCGCCAGCATGCGGCCCACGACCAGGCAGCGGAGAGTCCACTCGTGGGCCTAGATGATGGGATGACACGCTGCCCTCCTGCGCCCACGCCTGCTGCTATGTAACGACGATACGCTGCCGCCGACTACCAAGCGCGTGCCTGCGCGCGTGCTCATTGCGATGGGACGGGCCATCTACCACCTGACGCCGCACGCCTGGAACACCCCGCCACGACGGGGCTAGGGGGATGACGCCGGATAGTGGTTGACCCTATAAAACGAGATACCTGGCAGGGTGTGGCGAGGCCGGCAAAACCGAACAAGCACAAGAGACAGAACCACCAAGCCCCGCCTCGTACAGACTTACGAAGCGGAAGGCAACCGACCGACCTTCACCCCTCGACAGGGCGCGATGATGCACGAGGCACCGTTACGGACAGACGGAACGACTCGGCAGCAACGCTCCGTAGCCGGATAATCCGCTACCTAACACCATGCCCGTCTGACGCCAAGAGCTAAAGAAAGGAGGCCAGGATGGACGGGACGGAACACCCGCCCCATGCGGCTCTCTGACTCCGTGAGAATAGAAGCATTCGCAGGTACACCGAACCCCCGGCACAGCTCAGCTACAGGATCCCGGACAGACGACCTCATCGCGCGTGACAAGGGCGTGCCAGGAACGCACGGGCTTCTGACAGGACTCTAGTAGCAAGGGGACCCACGTGTCAGGGTCCCCCTCCCCTTTGTATCCCTTCTTCTTCTCCCTGGAACTGTAAGCTCCCCCTTGAACTATAAAAGGAGGGGAAGCACTCACGAGTAAGGATATAGCAGCAAGAGCAAGCTAGAAGCACACAAAGAGCACAGAGGCCAAGTAACAGGGAGACCCTCTCCGCTGCGCTTGCGCCCACTGTAACACCTCCACACACCTTGTAATATAAGAATCACACTCCACTGGACGTAGGGATTTATTCCGAACCAGTATAAACCCACGAGTCTACCGGCTCACCATTCGGAGCGAGTCCGTACTGACATCCCCCGCCGAACAACAAATCTACTGCTTCTGTCACCCCGGTTACCGGAACCACGACAGTTGGCGCACCAGGTAGGGGATCTTCAGCGCGCCAAAGCGACATCTTCGCTCCGATGGCATCATCATCCACCTCCGCCGGCAACAAGGTCCTCGCACTAGGGAGCTGCATCACCTTCGGCACCTTCACCTTCGTTGCCACCGCCGCCGGCGAGCTCCGCCTCATCAAACCTACTCCATCCATCGACGCCCCCACTCAGGGCATGGATGACCTCCAAATCGTGGACGCTCCGCGTGACACGACGATGGGAGAAGCTGCGCGCTCGACGCCCGCCGACCTCAACATGGAGGCGCTCGCCGACTGCGCCAACGCGCTCCTCTGTTCGACCTCCACTTGTGAGGATCGCGATCAAGTGCTCTATGCACTCGCGAACGTGGTGACCCAGCTGCATGGGAACCCACCGCTGCCGTCCATGGCGGGGCTCCAAGGCACTGCCCCGGACTCGCCCCTTGCAGCGAGGACGGAAGGACCCATACGCCCCGCGCCTGCCGGAACCAAGGCAGATAAGCGGAGGCTGAAGCGACGCACCGCTGCGCCCAAGCGTCGCCCCGACGCGCGCATCGCAATCCACGAGGACGGGACGCCTCGTCAATCAACCCTCGTGGCCATGGCGGGCCACTACCCGACGTCCATCCATGAACTCCTGGAAGATGTTTCCAGCAGCGGATCCATCTCCAGCTCGGACGAAAACCACCCCGCCGCGATTGGAAGGGCATGCCTCGTGGCAACCCCTCCCATTGGCGGAGATGCTGGAGGTCAAAAGACCCCCAGCCAAGAAGTGGAGTACCAGCGTGAACGATAGGCGCGCACCCTCGCGCGCGAAAACGAGCTCCGCCAGAAGGGGAAGGAGATCGACGACCTCGAACATAGGCTCGAGGAGCTCCACAATGAGGTGGGGCGGCGCCAGCATAAGGGCGAAGGGCCCCGCGGGCGCCACGTCTACAACCAGCTCCTTCAAGGGAGCGACGGGACGCCATATTTCCCGCGCCCCGATCAAAATATCGCCGCCGCCGCCATGATGCTCCAGGCAATCCCGAAGCCCAGCAAGCCTGCCGCCAAGGCCACGCTCCAAAACCTTCGCAGCCTCGTGCAAAGGGCAGCGGTGCGGCAGGCCGAGTTGGCAAATCAGCCAACAGCGGATACGGCTGCACGCACCACTCGGATGGCGACCACACAGGGTAATGGGGCACGAGCGTCCACGAGACCCATCAAGGATCGCCTGGGCAACAAGCGTGATGCCCGCGACACCCTCAATGCCCGCCGAAGGGAGCGGGACAACATCGCACACTCGCGCACCCTGGAAGCAAGACGCGAGAATGGATCCGGTCCAACTGGACCAGGACCACTCGCTTTCGAGAGCGCAATCCGCGAAGCGCAGTTCCCCTCACGAGTGCGCGCACCCACCAACCTCACCAGATACGACGGGTGCACGAACCCGGCCGTATGGCTCGAGGATTATCGACTCGCCTGCCGACTAGCAGGGATCAGGGAAGATTCTCTGATCATCCAGTATCTCCCCATCCACCTCGGGGACGCATCTCGAGCATGGCTCGAGCACTTGCCCGAGGACACCATCCATGACTAGGAAGGCCTCAAGAAGGTCTTTGTAGGGAGCTTCCAGGGGATGTACAAGCGCCCTGGGAGCTCCTAGGACCTCAAGAGTTGTACCCCGAAGTCCGGAGAAAGTCTCCGGGACTACATCCGGAGATTCTCTCAGAAGAGAAATGAGCTCCCGGACATCACTGACGCCGACGTCATCAGTGCCTTCACTTACGGCACTACGAACGAGGCGCTCGTCCACGAGCTCGGTCATGGGCGCCCCAAGACAATGGCCGATCTCCTCGACATCGCCACCAAGTTTGCCGATGGTGAGGACGCAGTCGGCGCCATCTTCCACAAGGGAAGAACCTCCCGTGATGACGGGGAGGGAACAAGCAGCGCCAAAAAAGATCGGCGCGAGCGCCACGGCAAGCGCCAGAGGGACGAAAGGCATCAGAGGGACGAGCGCCCACACCACGGGAGAAATGAAGTCGCCGCAGCCGACCGACCTCCCAAGCCACCGGCCAAGTCCAGCAACTAGCACTTCCAAAAGCTCATGGACGGGCCGTGCCAGAACCATGGGTTCCCGGTGCGTCACAAGCTCCGGGAATGCGAACTCCTCAAGCGCTTCGTCGGCAACCCTTCACAGAAGAAGGCAAAGACGGAGGAGGCCGCCTAGATGGCGGAGAAAAAGGACGATGCCGAGGCATTCCCCGAGATGACGGGATGCCTCATGATCTTCGGGGGGCCGGAGTCCTACGGCGACAAGCGCAAGCTGAAGCTCGTGAACCGCGAGGTAAATGCCGTAAATCCTGCCGTCCCTGAATACCTCCGATGGTCGGAAGAGCCGATCACCTTCGATCGACGTGACCATCCGAACAAAGTCCCGCACCCCGGGACCTACCCGCTCGTCGTGGAACCGATCATCAGCCCCAAGCGCCTCACAAGGGTACTCATGGACGGCGGAAGCGGCCTCAACATCATGTATGTTGAGACGCTTGATGCGATGGGAATCCCCAGGACAAGCCTGCGGCCCAGTCACGCCCCGTTCCACGGCATCATCCCAGGCCAGCAGTCCTACCCCCTCGGACAGATCACGCTGCCCGTCACATTCGGTGACCCTTCGAACTTCCGCACGGAGAGGTTGCAGTTCGAGGTGGTCGACTTCGCGGGGTCATACCACGCGATTTTGGGACGGCCATGTTACGCCAAGTTCATGGCCATCCCAAATTACACATATCTCAAGCTAAAGATGCCCGGTCCGCGCGGGGTCATCACTGTAGGATCTTCCTTCAAAGAAGCCTACAAGTGCGAGCGGGCCTACTACGAGCTTGCCGCGTCCCTCGTGGCATCCAATGAGATGGCCGACCTCAAAAAGGTCATGTCAATGGGTGCCCCTGAGGCAACCAAAGAAACACCCCCAGACGTCCCCGAGACGTCCAAAGCTGGGGGAGGCACCTTCAAGCCCTTTGAGGACACGAAGGAGGTGCCGCTCGACCCTGCCGACCCTTCCAAGAAGGTTAGGATCGGGGCTGCGCTTTCCCAGAAATAGGAAAGCGCGCTCGTCGACTTCCTCTGAGCCAACCAGGACGTCTTCGCTTGGAAGCCTGTGGACATGCCAGGAATCCCACGGGAGGTCGCCGAGCACTCCCTAAACATCCGACCGACCACACGACCGGTCGCCCAACGCCTTCGCCAATTCAACGAGGAGAAGCGTAAGGCTATAGGAGAGTAGATCACTAAGCTTTTAGCCGCAGGATTCATAAAAGAAGTGCAACACCCAGAGTGGGTTGCCAATCCTGTAATGGTTAAAAAGAAGAATGGAAAGTGGAGGATGTGTGTCAACTACACGAGCCTGAACAAGGCATGTCCAAAGGACCCTTTCTCTCTACCTCGCATTGACTAAGTGGTCGACTCCATCGCAGGTTGTGAGTTGCTATCCTTTTTGGATGCATACTCCGGCTACCACCAAATCGCGATGAAAGAAAGCGACCAGCTCGCCACTTCTTTCATCACTCCCTTCGGTTCCTTCTGTTTCGTATCCATGCCATTCGGCTTAAAGAATGCGGGAGCAACATACCAGCGATGCATGCTCCTGTGTTTCGTCGATCAGGTAGGACGGAATGTGGAGGTCTACGTCGACGACATAGTCATAAAGACCAAGGAATCCGAAGGCCTCATAGCCGACCTTGAAGAAACCTTCGCGAACCAACCCAGGTTCCGGATTAAGCTCAACCCCAAAAAATGCGTTTTTGGGGTCCCCAAGGGCAAACTCCTGGGCTTCATGGTCTCCGAAAGGGGAATCGAGGCTAACTAGGAAAAAAATCGATGCCATTCAAAGAATGGGCCCCATTCGAAACCTGAAGGGAGTCCAATGACTGGTAGGATGCGTCGCCTCGCTCAGCCGTTTCATATCCAGGCTCGGCGAACGAGGGATGCCGCTCTACAAGCTGCTAAGAAAGGGAGACCGTTTCTCCTGGACCCCGGAGGCCCAAGCGGCCCTGGACAAAATCAAGGCTTTCCTCACGACTCCTCCGGTGTTGCTCGCACCCGACCTAACAGAGACGCTGCTTTTATACGTCGCCGCCACCACACAAGTGGTCAGCGCGGCCCTGGTCGTAGAGCGAGCGGAAGAGGGTCGAGCGCTCAAAGTACAGAGGCCCGTCTACTTCGTCAGCGAGGTTTTAACCGAGTCCAAGGCTCGGTACCCGCAAGTACAGAAGCTCCTCTATGTGGTACTCATCGCCAAGAGGAAGCTTATCCATTACTTCGACCGCCACCCGGTGACGGCCGTCTCCACTGCTCCTTTGGGCGAAATCGTTCGTAACCGTGACGCGACAGGACGCATCGTGAAATGGGCACTCGAGCTCAACGGGCTCGACATTACCTACCTGCCAAGAACTGCGATCAAATCGCAGGACCTCGCAGATTTCGTCGCCGAATGGACCGAAGCACAAGAACCACCGCCAGTCGAGGATCCGGAGTACTGGATCATGTACTTCGACGGGTCCTATCTCAAGACTGGCAGCGGGGCAGGCATTGTCCTCATTTCCCCGCAGGGACATAGGCTGCGGTACACCATACGCCTCCACTTCCCGTCCACCAACAACGTGGCCGAATACGAGGCCTTGGTAAACGGGCTCCGTATAGCAGCAGAGGTGGGGGCAAGGTGCCTCCTCGTGCGAGGAGACTCAAAGCTCGTGGTCGACCAGGTCATGAAGGCGGCCGAGCCTCGCGACCCCAGGATATGCGCCTACTATAAAGAGGTACGCAAGCTAGAAGAAAAATTTAAAGGCTTCGAGCTCGAGCACAACTATCGACGCTTCAACAAGGAAGCCGACCGACTCTCGACCATAGCGTCCGGTCAGGAACCCGTTCTAGACGGAGTCTTCGCCTCCGACCTTTATAAACCTTCTGTCACGACCGAACTGTCGGACGAGGAACCAACGGCAATTCCCCCCGACCCTGCCACACAGGCTCGGGGGCTGGTAGTTGTAGTCGGGGGCCTAGACTGGCGTCTCCCCATCATGAACCGACTCTCCGACGGCAACCTACCCGAGGACGCGACCGAGGCCAGACGCGTGGCCCGCAGAGCAAAGTCCTTCGTTATTGTTAATGGAGAGCTCAACAAAAAGGGCGCCTCCGGGATCAAACATAGGTGCATCCCCACTGATGAGGGGAAGCAGATCCTGGCCGAAATCCATGGAGGCGTCTGCGGGCACCACGCGGCCCCAAGGGCACTGGTAGGAAAGGCTTTTCGACAAGGTTTCTACTGGCCGACAGCCATGGCTAATGCCGAGCAGGTCGTGCGAACCTGCGAAGGATGCCAATTTTTTGCCAGGCAGATTCACATGCCTGCGCAGGCACTCCAAACTATCCCCATCACGTGGCCCTTTGCGGTCTGGGGCTTGGATATGGTTCGGCCCCTCAAAAAAGCGCCCGGGGGCTTCACCCACTTGTTCATAGCTGTCGACAAGTTTACCAAGTGGATAGAGACCAAACCCATCGCGCTGCTCACAGCGGCGAACGCCGCTTCCTTCTTCCGTGACATCGTTTATAGGTTCGGAGTACCAAACTCCATCATAACCGACAACGGAGTCCAATTCAAGGGTCATGACTTCCTCCAGTTCTGCAACCAATTCAACATCAAGGTCGAATGGGCCGCCGTGGCGCACCCACGGACCAATGGCCAAGTCGAGCGAGCCAACGGCATGATCTTACAAGGGCTCAAGCCCCGAATCTTCGACAGATTGAAAAAGTTCGGCGGAAAATGGGTGGCCGAGCTACCCGCCGTCCTCTGGAGCTTGCGCACAACCCCATCTAGAGCCACTGGATGCACCCCCTTCTTCTTGGCATACGGCGCTGAAGCCGTACTCCCTACGGAGCTCGAATATGAATCACCTAGGGTTCGAGCGTACGACAGCGAGCGGCAAACGACGGACGCCGAACTCGCCAACAACCTCCTAGACGAGGCAATAGAGGCAATAGTCGTCACGTCGGCCAAATACCAACAAGACCTGCAACGCTACCATGACCGCCAAGTCCGCAGCAGGTCCCTCAACGTTGGTGATCTAGTACTAAGAAGGGTCATGGACACCAGAGGCAAGCACAAATTCACTCCGCCGTGGGAAGGACCTTACATCATCGCCAAGGTCCTACGGCCAAGCTCCTACAAACTCAAAGACTCCGACGGTAACATCTTCACCAACACATGGAACATCAAAAACCTGAGGAGATTTTATCCTTAGACTACTGTTCGCTCCCTCACATGACTAAGTTGGCCGAACCAACCTATCGGTCGCCTCGCCCAACTCGGGGGCTGGGAGTGAGCTAGGCGTGAACCAGGCAGACATACTGCCCGACCCAAAAACTCAATTCACGGAGCCCAGGCGTTGCCCCGGAGTCTCCAGAAGTCGAAAAAATTAATGAAAATCAAAATCACAAGACAAGTACGGGAGTTATTTATTCTTCTGTTCAAAAAACTCTCATTACATCAATATTTGGATCAAAGGGAGCTTTGGGCCCTGCCCCGTGGGGCCAGAGTTGAAAAAGGTCACTCGCATCTTGCGCCGGCGAAGATGGCCCCACGGGCATTGGCTCTTGTTGAAGTAAGATGCTTGGTGCCTTTGCGGCGAGGGAGGCCACAAACCCTCCCACTCAAGAACCTTCCTACTCAACAAGAGCCATCACCCCTTCCTTGTGGGTGTTTTCGCCGTACGGTAAGCGTCAAAGAAGGAAGGAACCCTCCTCGGCGCTCCACCACATAGGGCCTGCCGCCACCAATGAGCATCCTCTTTTGGGAGCTCAACGTGGGGGTCAGGCACCTAATGACGCACCTGAACCAAGGAGAGGGTGGCCGAAAAGCCACCGAGAGCGTGCTGGGCGGAGGGCCAGACTTTAATAGTCGCCCCCTCACCACCGTCACGCCGACGACTTCTCACCTCCAGCTCCCGCCGACGGCAGGACGCGTGACCCACCAGGCGGTGGCAGGGCGAAACCCCCACACCACCATCCGGCGCCGGGTCCTCGTGGACAACCTCACCTAGGCAACCACCAAAGCCTCTCCCGAGAGGACCCGAGGTGGAACGCCCGCCCGCGCAGGAGGCACACAGGTACGAGGTCACCGGAGGGTATTCTGGGTAAAGGTGGCGTATACGAAGCCACTCGTAGCCAAAACCCGGCGCGCATACGAAGACACTCATAGCCAAAGACGCAGGAATCATAGGGAAGACCATGCAATCCTAAGGTCAGCTTTCCCCGCCCGGGACAAAAACCTTGAACCCAGGCAACCCTGCTCGCTGGAACAAGCAAACCCCATGGTTTGTAGGGACTCGAGAGGCTTTGGCTGTCCGGCTCTAAATGCTTTCCTGGGGAGGAATCCCCCTATTTATAGCCACGGCGGACAGCGGGCGAGCGCCCCGGCCGGCCTCACAAGTTCCTTGTAGAGGGCCCAACAGACACTACCGGGGCTCACCGTACCTCTGCCTCGCTCTGGAGACGCAACGGCCCTGAAAAGGGGCGCAAAGGCATCCGATGCCCTGACCCATTGCAGACGATGTGACTACTTGAAACAAAAAATACGCAAAGATACCATGCGCTGTGTCCGGTGCTGCCACGGCCACAACGCGCCTTGGGCCAGTAAAAAGAGCGGTACCGGAGACGCACTGGTATAACCGGGCAAAACAGGGGAGATGAGATGGGCCCCTAGGATTGCCACGCCAGATGCCCCCCAAGATAGGTCAGCATGAGGCGCGCAAGGGCCACGGCAAGAGCAACGCGGACAGAGGCGATCCCTTCACCCACATGCGGGATATTGAAAAATAAGAAAACTCTACCCCTAGCTGTTTCATTCGATTTTTACTCGCGTACCAGTAAAACAAAGTGACCGAACAAAGTCACCTTGCTTTACTCGGGGGCTGGGAACATACTACCCGTACACGTTTTCCCTTGTCCTCGCACCGAAAAAAAAAGGAGGAGAGCTCAGGAGGAGGGCCAGCCTACCTGCCCGACCTCCCCCTCAACTCAATACCTTTTTTCTTAGCCCCGTCGCCCGACCTTTCCTCTAAAAATTCCCGAGCCTAGATCAGCCCCAAAGGCCCGCCTACGCCTCAAAGGTCCCAGTGACCCCGGCTATGGCAGCCTAAGACAAGGCACACGATGGCAACGGCAAAAAACACGTGCGAATTTTTAGAAACAAAGGGCAAAAGGCACGGGATTAAATCAAAAGCCCATCGGTCACCAGTGACAACAAAAGTTAATTACAAACATATTGTTCAAATTCCTGACGAAAATTAGTCCGCCAATGTGTTTCGCAGGAGGGCCGGTGGATCGACGTGGCTCGAGACCATCAGGGCGTGGGGGCGGACTTCGTCTTCAATCCTCTCCACCTCCTCGTCGGCGACCCCAGTGGCAAACCCCTCCGCGATCGGCGCGAGCACTAGACGGAGCTCCCTAAAGTGGGAAACCGCCTGCGCAAAGGACAGGCTGTGATGAGGACATCTCTCCTATGTATACAACCGAGTCTCCTCCAAGTGTGCTGCAAGGTCCTATCACAAGAGCACGAGCACGACAACTAAATCAACAGGTGAACTCGTTCCTAAGTTCTAGTACATATACTGATAAGGATGGTATGCTATCTAATTATATTCTTGATTATATTATACTTAGGAACCTTGGAGAGGATCAGGAAGGGCTTGGACACCAGCAAGGAGTCGGAGAGGAACAAGGAGGACGTCCAAGTCAAGTTGGAGGCCCAGTCCAAGTCGAGTTCGAGTCTACCTCGGCCTGCAGGACCTTTCGACACTAAAACGGAGACCCAGGACGCATACGGGCTCCGTTTTCGACGATCCACATATGCCTGGAAAGATAAAAACATAAGCTTTCCAATGCCACTGGTTTCAGGCCTATTGGAGTTCGGAGTCGACGGGAAATCGCTTTGGAAGGTGACGGACAGAATCTGTCCAGGGTGCTGCGCGCCCTCACGTGGGCCTTTGGGCCATGTATCGTGTGAGAAGTCTTTTGCGTTCACGTCTAGGAGTCCTTGGGCGTCCCTCAGGTCTATAAAACCTTAGCCGCCGCCCAAGTTAGGGTTTGGGTTTTGCTTAGATACAATCTGTCATTGAACAGTCGCCGTTTCTACGGTTTGTGAGACCCCAACTCGTGTTCTTAATCATACATCGTGCAAATTCAGTTGCAATCCTTCCTTGTTCTTGTTTGTGTTCTCGATTCACAGCAGGGATTAGCCTTCGTGGCGAGGTCAACCGGGCAGCGCACGGTTGATAACCAGAGGACGCGTGGTGCTGCGATTGCAGGGGCTTGATCGTGTTGATCGGGAGCCGGATCGTGAGTGTCTCGTGCCGACCAATCGACTTATCATCCACCTGACGGAAGATCGGGAACCCCCTGGTCCCCATCAAGTGGTAATCAGAGCAAGGTTTACCGTCAGGTTTGCCTTCACACTATCCTTAGATTAGGTTAGATTAGTTTCGTTTCATCCCACAGTCCACGAAAAAGCCAAAAAAAAAAAATCCATACCTACAGCCACGCTTTTAGCCTTTGCACAACTTCGGTTTCAGAGTCCGTAGTTCTGAGTTCTTGTCCGTGGTCGAGTCGTGTTGCTGGTTTAGATCGTGTCTTTGTTTTAGTTGTTTTCACCTCCGCTGCATATCTGTTTCTATACACCGATCCATATCATCGCTTGAGTTCTAGTCGAATTAGGTTTTGTTTGTTGCCGCCGCCGTTGTGTTAGGGTTTCCATCATAAAACCCTAATTTCGTCTCTTCCCACCATCCATACTGTCATACACCATCGACACTTTCCATCCATACATCTCGGAATCCGAATACGTACCGCCGAGGAAACCCTAAGTCGGAGTCTTTCAATAAAACAGCCATAACTTTTCGCTCGTTTATCAGAAAAATCCGAAAAAAATACGGTAGCTTGGTGACTCCAAACTGCGCCATCCAACCGACCAAAGGTCGGGTTGCCATCGGGAAAATTGCCAAAAAAAAATCAGGAAAATAAAAAAAAAAATTGATCAGAGGTTTTGCACACTTTGTCTTTTTTCTGTAAACCACACCTGACCTCTGTTCAAGGTGAACTTTTGTGTGGTTCTTCCTGGTGTGTCTCTGAGTCAAAAATAAGTGACAAAAAAAAGAGTGCAAAAAAAAATAATAGAAAAACAAAACAGAGACATTCAGGAAGACCATTCAATTGGTGTTTTTCATATACTGTGTGGTACCCTTGATCCTTGTTCTTCTTTCTGACCCTTGTTGCCGTCTCCACCTTTTTCCTACTTGTGTGCTTTGCAACGAAAACAGGGATACATTTAGACCAGCAACTAGGGCAAGATTTTTTTTTTCTCGGACATTTATTCAGCATTACTATCTGTTACTGCATTGTGTACCACTGACATATATACAGCCTTCCTACAGCTCCACATATATTATCTCTTGATCAGCACCGGTTTTTGTCCCTTGCAATCGCGTCATCACGCTCCATTGGGTGTCACGAACCAGCCACCGGTTGCGCCGTCCCTTGCTGTGTTGGTAAGAACCGGGTAAGAACTTGGTAAGTTTGCTTGAGAGTGTGAGATCCCACCTAGTAGTTCGTAGGGTTTCAAAAACTTGTGTTTGCTTTGGTTCTTTCTTTTCCTGAGCTAACCATGACAGGAGACAAGAAGGATGATGGGGCGCCGACAATTGAGGATTGTGTCCTTCTTTCAGATATGAATGCGTTCCAAGAGAATGTTAAGTCATGGATCACTGAGGGCGCTAAGAAAACAAACAAGACCCTCAGCACCATTACCCAAACCTTGGTCTCCCTCACCGACCGAATGGATGCAATTGAGAAGCGCCACCCCGCACCTACTGAAGAGGGAGATGTCTCCGCAGCCAGCCACAAAAAGAGCACCGCCAAAGATGACAATGATGAGGAAGAGGATTTGGACGAAGAGGAAGAGGAAGGAGAAACTGAACAGCAACGACGATTACGCCTTCGACTTCAACACAACAGGTTTGGTATGGGAGGTAAGAAGGGTGGTAATAAAGGAAACAACTTTCGTGATGATGATCCTTTTGCTAAGGTAAAATTCACCATCCCTTCTTTTTCTGGAGCTTATGATGCTGAGGCTTATTTGGATTGGGAGATGACCGTTGAGCAAAAATTTAATTCCCACCTAGTTCCTGAACAACATCGGGTTAGGCAAGCCACTAGTGAGTTTAAAGATTTTGCTATTATTTGGTGGACTGAATTAGGCACACTTCACTTACAACCTGATACATGGGATAGGTTAAAAGATGCTATGCGTGAGCGGTTTGTCCCTTCATCATATAAACGTGACTTGCGTAAAAAATTACAACGCTTAGAACAGGGAGACATGACCGTCCAGGAATATTATGCTGAATTGCAAAAGGGTATGATTCGCTGTGGGGTTAAAGAGGAAACAGAGGACAAAATTTGTCGTTTTTATGGTGGGTTACGGCCAGAAATTCAGGACATTGTTGACTATAAAGATTTTACTACTGTCAATGGTTTGTTTCATCTTGCCATGTTAGCAGAGAAGGAGTTGCAGGGACGCCAATCTAGGAGCAGCAGGGGCAGTGTCGGCGGCAGCAGCACCTTCACACCCCGGCAAGCGAGGACAGCGCCTTCTTCCTCTTTCCGGCAACCTGCACCACCATCACCATCTTCGACGGCACCACGTCCAGCAGTAACCGCACCGTCCTCACGTGTTCCGGGCAGCAACAAATTGAAGCCACCAGCACCTACCACGAGTTCTTCCTCCATCGCTTCCACAGGCCGTACGACGACAGGCATTCGCTGCCACAAGTGCCAAGGTATCGGTCATGTTCAAAAGGAATGCCCCAGCAAACGGGCATACATTGCTACTGAAGATGGAGGTTATATCAGCACCTCTGACGTCGAAGAAGACATTGACGATATGGAAGAAACCAACGAAGACGACGGCAATGATGGTGACACTTTGGGTTCTGAAGACACTGCTGCATATAGATCCATCATTGTCCAGCGCGTTCTTAGTGCCCAGATGGAGCAAGCCGAGCAGCAACAGCGCCACAACTTGTTTCAGATTTTCTTCGTCATCAACAACCGACGAGCGCGCGTGATTATTGACTCCGGTAGCTGCAATAATTTGGTGAGTTCAGATTTGGTCAAAAAACTTGGATTGATCACACGTCCGCATCCACACCCATATCATATTCAGTGGTTGAATGATTCCGGCAAAGCTAAGGTAACACAAACTGTTCGGGTTTATTTTTCCATTGGATCATATTCTGATTTTGCCGATTGTGATGTGGTACCTATGCAAGCATGCTCTCTTTTGTTGGGTCGTCCATGGGAATATGATACTGATGCTCTTCACCATGGTAGGAGTAATAAATATACCTTCATGCATAAGGGAAAGAAAATTACACTTCTACCTTTGACCCCTTCTGAAATTGTTGAGTTTGATAGAGAGAGGCTTGCTAACGATAAGAAAACTGTTGAGGCTAAATCTGAAATTCAGCATGTCACAAACCAAATAAGATTAAAGAATCCTGTCTTGCTTGCTACAAAAACTGATCTTGCTGAAATTAATGCTGTGGTGTGCTATGCTTTCATATGCAAAGATGCTTTGTTTTCTTGGGAAGATATGCACCATATTTTGCCTCCTGCGGTCACTAACCTTTTGCAGGAGTATGCGGATGTTTTTCCCGCTGAAATACCTCCAGGGCTGCCACCTATTCGAGGGATTGAGCACCAAATTGATTTGATACCTGGCGCGAGTTTGCCAAACCGAGCTGCTTATAGGACCAACCCCGAGGAGACTAAGGAAATTCAGCGCCAAGTCCAAGACCTTCTGGACCGCGGGTATGTACGTGAGAGCCTTAGTCCATGTGCCGTTCCTGTTATTTTGGTTCCAAAAAAAGATGGTAGTTGGCGAATGTGCGTAGATTGTAGAGCCATCAACAACATTACGATACGGTACCGTCATCCTATTCCTAGGTTGGACGACATGCTTGATGAGTTAAGTGGTTCTATAATTTTTTCTAAGGTTGACTTGCGTAGTGGGTACCACCAAATCAGAATGAAACTAGGGGATGAATGGAAAACAGCTTTTAAAACCAAGTTCGGGTTATATGAGTGGTTAGTCATGCCTTTCGGGTTAACTAATGCACCTAGCACCTTTATGCGATTAATGAATGAGGTTTTGAGAGTTTTTATTGGGCAATTTGTGGTGGTATACTTTGATGACATACTGATTTACAGCAAGTCTTTGCATGAACATATGGATCATCTACGTGCCGTTTTTGATGCCTTGCGGGCTGCGCGTTTATTTGGTAACATCGAGAAGTGCACCTTTTGCACCGATCGAGTCTCTTTTCTTGGCTATGTTGTGACACCGCAGGGAATTGAGGTAGATGAGGCCAAGGTGCAAGCTATTCGAAGTTGGCCTACGCCCACAACGGTTTCGCAAGTGCGGAGTTTCCATGGACTTGCTGGATTTTACCGCCGCTTTGTGCCAAATTTCAGCACCATTGCTGCCCCATTAAATGAGTTGACAAAGAAGGGAGTACCGTTTCATTGGGGTAAGACACAGGACGATGCTTTTAATCTTCTGAAAGATAGACTTACTCATGCCCCATTGCTGCAACTTCCTGATTTTGGTAAGACTTTTGAGCTCGAATGTGATGCTAGTGGTGTAGGCATTGGTGGTGTGTTGATGCAAGAAAATAAACCAGTTGCTTACTTTAGCGAAAAATTGAGTGGGCCTGTTCTGAATTATTCCACGTATGATAAAGAATTATATGCTCTTGTTCGATCTTTGGAAACGTGGCAACATTATTTATGGCCTAAAGAATTTGTCATTCATTCTGATCATGAATCGCTAAAACATATTAGAAGTCAA